>OX380336.1:22119251-23608626 GCA_947425015.1 Pterostichus niger | reverse complement strand
TTGAAAAGATGTTTAAGGATGTAAGAATAACATACTAAATTAAATATAATTTGGATTCTTTATATTGATTATACATGTTCTGAAATATTTCAGATAATTTTTATTATAAGTTATTATAACTTGTGTAATAAAAAATATAGAAAATTGAAACATATTATTATAAAATAGAAAATACTCAAATTATTGATAACTACTTGATAATTTCATTCTTTTGTGATTTTTTATTTTAAGAAGTTATTTATGTATTGCAATATACCTGGTTGCTTTTTAAAATTATTTAAATAAATAAAATAAATATATCATCATATTTTTTTATGTTAAAATGACAAATTTTCAAATATATTCTAATTTTTATAAACTGTACTGTTAAACGTCAATAATAACTTAGTAATATCATCACGACTTTTACAGATTACTGGGTGTGGAACTCTGCCGTAATAGATATATTTATGTACGTGAAGTTCGGTTACTAACCGTCAAATCAAAGATATTAGTGGAGGGGCCAATTTTATGTGTGAATCGTTCCCGGGTTCTTAAATCCACTGTGCGACTGGATTATATATATATATATATATATATATATATATATATATATATATATATATATATATATATCCATACCTCGCTTTGCGGTCTAGATACGTTCCACTAAACCGTATAAGGAATCAATACAAATTCATACAAATTCAATGGGATTTTTTTTGCCGTTATAGCGAAACATTTTAGGCCGTAAATAGAAAACGTGCCTTAATTGAAAAGCCGTATAAAGAGCGGCCGTATAGCGAGGTATATATATATATATATATATATATATATATATATATATATATATATATATATATATATACGATGGTGTGGATAAACTACCACACTGCGGCTCGGTGAATGCGGACCCTGTACTGTAATTGGGATTAAGTTCCTGTTGTACAGCGTAACATAAATAAAAAAAAATAAATAAATAAATATTTAAAATATTATTTTATCATGTATTGTATAGATATTTAATTAATATTGATAACAAAATGTCATTATTTCTAAATTAAAATATATTGTTGTTACCTAGTTTATTTAAATTTTTTAATGCAGTAAGTAATAATTGTATAATTTTTTTTCAATTTTTTTACTTGATATACAATCAAATAATAACGAAATATAAACGATCTGTATACTTATAGTTTTTTAACAAAAATCTAGGAAACATTCCCTTCCTTTCTTATCTTTTGATTCCTTTACTATTCTTACATTGAGTGTTTTACTGCAATTGTGTAGAATTCACTTTCAAAAACAAGCACAGGAAGATGCTCCCTTCCTTCCTCATCTTTTTTTCTTCATTTTCAGTTTTTACTATACAGTGTCTAACTGTAATTGTGTTAAATTTATTTTTAAACAACCGTAGGCGATGCTGCCTATATTTCCTTATAGATTCGTTGGTAGAGAAGTGGGCGTAAGTGAAGATTTATGAAGTACAAGAGCGAATGGACGGATGTGATTGAAGGTTTGTTGCGTGATGTATTTTGGTTGTGAGGAATGAAAGAGCTCATATGGAGGGAGCATTATTGTGGTTGAAGCGAATATCGTGGGTCAACATGATAATGTTGACGTGGACTGATTTTTAAAATTATTATTATGAATCTTTTAGTAGATGTTCTATGAATATTTCAGGGATTCGTACTACCCCATTTAATGGGATATAGCGTGATGTTATGTATGCATGTATTTAATTCAGTTATTTGACAAGTAAAATTCGTCGCATCGTCACATAACTTATAATAGTACGGTAGTAGCGATCTTATTCACGTGTAACTATTGCAACATTACCGATGACCTGAAATAAAATATCCTTATTGCGACACTAATGCCATCAGTAAGCAATCGTTTACAATTATAATTAATTCCGATAATGAACTAATTTTAATAATTGTTTGATCGTCTAGTATAAAAAATGTAAAATGACCTGCGTTGTGTGTAATAAATGTAACCCTCATTAGTTCGAAATACGAAGTAACTGTCAATGGTGGGGGATTTCGGGAAAGGTTGAGTAGAGTTAAAGACATAAATTCCTTCCAAAAGATATGACGATGACGTCATATCGTGCGCATTTATTGAAAAAGCAAGTAATCAATAAAACATTAATTATTATGCGAATTTAGAACGAACAGAACTACTTGAACACAAAGTTCTGTCGTGAATTCAATAGAAAAACATGTTCTGGTATTTACCTTACACGAGAGGGAAAAGCTCGACAAAAAACCTTAAGCAGAGAGACGAATGAAATCATCAAAATATTCTCAAAATTTATAAGAATGTTTCTTCAATATAAAAATTACATACTTTAAGTATAAGTCATTCCAACATTACAAAATAATACTTCCAGACTCATCACAATAATTTGTCAGTAAATCAACATCTTTGTTTCATCATTGTTAAGTCGGTGGATCAATATTGCTGCAATTGTTATAATTAGGTTGGCCTTGAGGCTCTAAAGCTGGATTTATAATGAAGTAACGTAAGAAGTAACGCAGAAAGTATCGGTAACGTAAAAAGTTGAGCGTGTACTACAGCTAGTAATGATTTATATTGAAGTAAAGCAAGAAGTAAGGTAAAATATGTAACGCAATAGTTGCCCAACATTCATCTTTCTACGTTGCCTTAACTAAAACTTTCTACCGCTGGCCAATAAGAAATCTTTATTATCGATTTATCCATCATTCTCCAACTGTTTATCTGTCAGATTTCATTTTGTTAGTCGAAATATTTTCTATTTAAAATAAATAATAGACCGAAGTATCATCGAGCAGGTAGAAATGTATAAAATAATGTATGATAAGTCATGAAAAGTCATAAAACCCAATAAACAACAAATAACCTAACAAACGTTATAGGATATGACAGAAGTACAGAAATTCAAACTTGATGCCGAAGTAAACGAAAAATACCTAAATAAATGTGATTTTTTTATAATATTACCTGATTGGCTAGCAGCAGTGGTACTACTTTTTAATATAAATCAACTATTTTCGCTTGCTTTACTTTCTACTTTACTGCAACTGCGTTACGTTTTGCGTTACTTCATTGTAAATCCAGCTTAAGTTTCACTTATAGGTAACTATTGTTCATTCATGGCCCATTTGGGTGATTTCATTTAATGGTAACCAGTGCCCAGTATTGTATAGTTTTGCAAACAATTAGCATTATACTTGATCAATAAAATAAATCTAATTAATAGAATGATATTATTATGACAGTCTTTCCATATCAAATAATAATAACATTTACTGAGTTAAACGATACTAATTTCCGGTCATGTCGAATTGCTACTCTTGTGAGGAAATAACAACAATTAAAACTGACGTTTGTCACCAAGCCGAAAGGTCATGTAGAAGGTATTCTTGGTAAAAAAGGTCACCCGTACCCGGTTGCCGATAGCATTGAGTGGTGAGTTGGAGGATGCTACGCGTGCTCAGGTGCTGATAGCACTACGTATAGATTTAGGAAGGTAACACCCATGCAGGCATGAGCTAACACTGATAGTGATAAATGGAGGGTGATACGCGTGCCCGGATGCCGATAGCACTGCGTATAGATTTAGGAAGGTATCACCCGTGCTTGCATAAGGTAACACTGATAGCGAAGATTGGGAAGGCACTCCATAGCCTAGGGTGGGTGCAACCACTTCACCCCTTCACCGAAATTGGTGTGGGTTCATCTCTGTACCCCAAGACCGTAGGTGGCGTATTCCTTCTCTCTCCGCCTCGGGAGGTGTCGTAATGCAGCATCGGTCATTGTTTAATATCTTTAGCACCCTGCTGAAACAAAGAACACGTGTCTATATCGCCCAGATTTCTAAATTCCATCAAACTAGATTCAAATAATTATGACTTTGTTCCAGAGCCGTACATAAAATCCGGGGATAATATGAGAACCAAAGTATAACATATACTTCTGCAGTTTAACTACCTAGTGTCCTGATATTAATTAATAATTAATAAAGAGAGAATATAATAATGTTTTACTGCAACTTCGGATACGCCACTGGGCGAAGTAAGATCGGCTGGTCTGTGCGTATCTCAGCCGGCAGGACTCCTAGGCTAAAGTAAACAAATAAATACAAAAAGTGCATTGTCTGTTGCACTATTAATACCTGTATACCAGTGTGAGGAATATATGAGCTTGTATGGAGGGTACTATGAATGTGGTTGAAGGGAGGATAATGTGTTAGAATAATGATTCAACACCATACTAAATAAGCCAATAAGAAGGTCATCAATTTTAGCGCGTATACGGGTCTCGCCAGTATATCCCGTTACCATGACAATACCTGCAATGTTTTTTAAATAAACAATTTTTTGTCTTTTAAATGTAAATTTATTTTGTTTCGCAAAATGTTTGATAATTTACGTTTTTGAAGTTATTCTATTAATAAAATTAAAAAAAATATAAGACATAGTGTACCCAAAAACACTGTTAATAAAGTTAGTAATGTTTAAAACAATTCTACTATAAATAATTATTATATAAGTGGATGTTCTTTGAATGTTTGAAAAGTTCGTGCTACCTCATTTGATGGGATATAGCGTGATGCTATGAATGTTTGTATAAGTATGTATGTAACCTACAATTTTTTTTTTAACTTAATTTTTCGTTTGTGGTGTAGATGACTCAGTGTTTATGGGGTAGATGACTCAGTGGTATCGAGTCGGCTTATGGATCTTGAGAACCCTGGTTCGGCCGAACGGCCGACAACCAATTTTAACCAAATTTAATATACCCCTGTGACTCCCCCACCACTAACATCTTTAGGGTTCGTGATTTGACGGCTGGTAACCGCACTTCACGCGAAGAAATATATCACTTACCGAGATCTACTACGGCACATTGCCACACCCAGTAATGGATAAAAGACGTGATAATATATTTATGTTATTTATTTTTCGTTTACGTCATAAATTTCTAAACTAAATAGGTGCTTGTGATTACTTTCTACATGTAGTTTTGAAAATGTTATAATTAAAAACTTTTACCGAGTTTTACTTCACTATCAATGTAGTAATTAGGTCATAATCAATTAACATATTTAATTTAAAATCGACAATAAATTTTTCCCGAAATTATAGTCTTTTAAACTATTAAAATTGACAATCGATAATATATTATGTTTTACAACATAACCTTTGTATAGTTATTATTAGAGCATCGTACGTCATACAACTAACTTAATATTTTCCTTAAAATTCCAAAAATAAAAACAGATTATATATATTTTTCTGTATATTATTGAGGAAATCAAGCCTATATTTATAAATTATTGGGAGTGCCCAAAGGTATTCGGTACAAGTTGGCATCTATGGTCAGGTAATAAGAGAAATTAAAAAGAAGCAAACATTGTTAATATTATTTGAACTATTTTGCTTTGGAAGCATAAAATATATCAAAATTTTCAGTGATATTATTGAAGGTGTTAGTCCTCTCTGTAAATTATTGGAGGCTCTAAAGGTACTAGGTCCTTTACAGTTGGCGTCTATGATTCTAACTTTACATTACATGAATAATGATCTCATATAACTGACATTACTGCTATGGGTACCGTACGGGAATTAAACTTTTGGCACGCTAAGATAAAACAGCAATGTTTATTGTTATTCATATATAATATAATTTGAAGTTTTACAGTTGTATTTATATCATATATAAAAAGTGCGTTTGTCGCCTTCGAGAAATCGTAGCACTGGACCAGTGTGTCCATAATTTCTTCTCTCCTCAGTGGCGGATCCAGAAAATCATTAAGAAGAAGGGGGGAGACATTTACAAGGATGATTTTTCAATGATCGGCGTGGCCTACATTAGTAGCTAAAATGGTTATGAAAATACGCGGAATTGATATTTTACAAACAATAGAAAAGTAACTATACACTACGTAAAAGCGGTTACGAGATCCAGATAATAGTAATTATTATGTAGCTAATGTTACTGCGAGACTAGGCAAGTCTCGATTTCGTGTCGTCTTAACAAAACGATATAAATATTATTTTTAAAGCCAGTAATTTAACTGCTTAAGAATGTGCCTAATAGATACAAAATATATCCGCCAAACAAACAAAAAATGACAAATAATTTTTATAATTTGATCTATTACTTTGATATGATATTATTCGTTTGACACATATATTTACTACAAATTTTGGGTTAAATTCAGTAGGTTGTCTTAAAGTCTGTATAAACTAATACACTATGTTTTAAAGATTAAATAAGCCGAAAATAAATATATCATTACGCCTTTTACCCATTAATGAGTGTGGCACTCTGCCATAGTATATCTCGGTATGTGATATATTTCTTCGCGTAATGTGCGGTTACAAGCCGTCATATAACGTCCCCTAAAGATGTTAGTGAAGGGGAAGCCATGTGGGTAGTTTTAATGTAGCGAAAATTGCTTGTCGACTGTAGAAATCGAACCCGGGTTCTAAAATCCACAGGGAGACTCGATACCATTGAGCCACCTACCCCATCGAAAAGATATATACAGGAATACATTGAATAACTGGCTTGAATATTTCAATAAAACTGTCTGATGACTCTTAGGTCTAAATTTGCGGCACTTTATGAAGTTCACCAATTTTGTTTTTAACATTACATGTTGAGTACATCTAAAACATTATCTAGTCAAAATTAGACATCTCTAGGTGATTTGAAACATATGTCAGAGGACATTGTGCAGCATAAAAATACTTCGTTTTAGCTAATATAATATATATGAGAGTAGTTTAATGTTAGCATGGTAAGACTACTTAAAATTGTTCAATACAATCCACTGAATAACACCCAATGTTAAGAGTTTGAGGCACCAGCCCTTCATCTTAAAATAGAATGTCATTATTTCAATTATTCACTATGATTTAAAAATTTTGGTTTGTTTTACTAGAGATATATAAAGGGTTTTCGATTTCTGCAATAACATTTTATATTTTTATAGCTAATAAACTAAAAATGAATTTAATTTGTTTGCGCAAAAGAACTTTACATTTTATATTAAATATTTGACCTTTAACTAGCTTCTATTTATTTAAGTTAGATTAAATTTAAATTTTCTAAAAATAGATTTGATGATGTCATAGTTACGGGTTACAGCTTATGAGTTTATGACAAAACTTTTCTTCAATTACAACAATGAAATTACATTTTATATAAACATCACTTAGTTATCCTTTTATTTGATCTTTCATCGTTAATTTCTCATGAAATTTAAAGTTCATCGTTCAGGCCACCGTTGGGCATGTAAGAGCACAGCAAACTTCTGTTTACATCATTAAAACTTTAAATTTAATTCTTGTTGAGTGAGTTTAACTCCGACGCAAACCATATGCATATTGACATGCCGGCAGTCGTGATGGTGTGGTTATAAACTTGGCGTAATCGAAATGCAACAAAGCAAGTTAAACTTCTCTTTGCTAATTTCCTTTGCTGACTAATTAAACTGATTACCCAACTACCAGATCGTCTAAGTTTGTATCCTAGATATCCATTCTGCAGACAGTACTTTATAATGTGGTGAAATTAAATGAACAGTCCGATTCAATGCCATTGATAAAATAATAATAATAATATATAAAAATATTAATTTATTATCTATTATTGTGTTTGTTGTATGTAATATGCGTTTAAAGAAAAAAAAATTATAATATAACCATATTTTACTACAAATAAAATAAATATATATATATATGATCACGCCTCTTAGCAGATCTTGACAAATGATACATTTATGCGCGTGAAGTGCAGTTATCATCCATTAAATTACGGCCCCTAAGGATGTTAGGTAGGGAGAGTCATAGGGATAATTTGAATGTATAAAACTACGCACGTTGTAATTACTATTGTTTGGACTTCTTTACTGTTATTATTAATATTAATTTGCAATGGCTTCTCTTGACTTTTCTAACAATCGGACCTAGTTAGAAACCTATATTAGAGATGAAAACCTATCAATAAATCGATAAAAAATACTGTCGATAGTTCAGAATAGAATTACTAACAGTTATGACCATCGAATAAAACTAATAGTTTTGGCTATCGGTTGTAACTCGGTGTTGCTATCGTTAATACTGGTAGTGACTATTAGTTTGTTGTGCTATCATTAGTGATTGTGATTACTAAAGATGTATCGGATAGTAAAATGGCCGGATATCAGATACCGGATATCTGCTTTACTGTGAGGCCGGATAGCCGAAAAACTGTTTAATTTGAGCTTAAAGACAAATATATTCACTATAAATGGAAATATACCAATATTTGTCCCATCCCTAAATCTGACGATAAAAATGTAATAAGTAATTACCGTCAAATTTCTCGTTATATTGTAGCCAAAATTTGTGAGTATATTTTATTGAAAAAAAAACACACAGCATCAAACAAAAACATATTTCAATCGTTTTCGACATGATTTTGTTAGTCGCAGGTCACAATTACCAATTAAACAAATTTTGTATCATTCAGTTTTGATGCATTTCATAATAAATCACAGATGGATATTATCCTCTTCTACTTTTGATTTAGTAATTCACACAATTTTATGATATAAATTAAAAAGCCTAGATTTCTTTAATAAATTATATCTCCTAATTGAATCATTCTTATATAATCGTATTCAGTATATCAGTAATAACGGTTTTTCATCGTTTAATTTTATAGCATCCTCAGGTGTACCGCAAGGGTCAGTACTGGGCCTCTACTTTTCTTATTATTTGTAAATGACATCACTATTGCAATAAAATTCTGAAAATGTCTTATGACGCGGTAGTACGGTAGTGTAGTTAGCGTTACGGCATTCGAATCTAAAGATCCTGAGTTCGAATCCTACTTAAGCTAAAAATATATATGAACTACCACACTGTGGATTAAGTTCCTGTTTTACTGTGTAACATAAATAAATAAATAAATAGACTTTAAATTATATGGTAAAATTTCTAATACAATTAATTATCATCTGTTTCAGGACGACTTAAATTCTATTTATTGCTGATCTATACAAAATTATCTTTATTTTACCGTCAATAAATGTAAGATATAAAAGTATTACTATAATGAATGTTTAAATCGTGTCACAATAATAAAACACTTCGACATATTTATAGATCAAAAATTAAATTTCCCATATCACATTAAATTTATAATTTCTTCTTGTATAAAATTATTGGGATTTATCTTAAAATCAACTATTGGTTTTAATAATATTTCATGCTTTAATGTGTTGTTTAAGTCATTAATTTTAAGTAAATTAAAATTATGGTGAGATAGTGCTGTTGAATATATATATATATATATATATATAATATAATATAATAATAGGATAGGAATGTTTGGAGAAAATTAATTGCTGGATAAATATGATGAATGAAGACAAGTGTATGATTCTTGATTTTAGATTAATTGGTTAGATGTTTCGAGTGTTTACCTGCAATTGTGTGGAGACCATCTTCAGAAATATGCGCAGTGTACACTAGCGATGGATGAATGTTTGTTGTGTGTTGATGGATTTTGGTTGTGAGAAAAGAAAGAGTTTGTATGGAGGAAGTGTTAATGTGGTCGAATCGAGTATCGTGTGTCAGGATGAGAATGTTGACGGGTTCGTGCTACCCCATTTAATGGGATATAGCGTGATGTTATGTATGTATGTATGTATAATAATATTTCTTTTATTTGGCGATAATTCAGCTGAAGCTGTTCTTATAATATAACCTTTACAATAATAGTGAATAACTTTTTTTTTTTTTTTTTTGGGAGAGGAAATCTTCAAGAAGAAACCACGTTGGGACGCAACGTGGTACTGTCAGATTTCTACTGACTAAAACCTCTCCCCCCATGAACTACCAACACCCCGGGACCGCTTTCGCATTACTTCAGGGTGTTGGCTTCAATAGGCGCGTTCGTCCTTACTCCTGTCCTTCTTTCTTTTTCATCATGCTAGAGATGCAGGCACTTATTACCTGCCACTTCTCTTCACTTTCCAGCATCTTACTTACCAGGCGTTCGGGTTCAGTTTGGCCTACCTTCCTCCACATTTCCTCTCTCTGCTCTTCCCATCTCGGGCAGTGGAAGACCGTATGCTCAGCAGAGTCGACCTCTCTCCCGCATTCCTTACATAGATCATCTTCTGCCTTTTTAATCCTGTGGAGGTAGGCTCCAAAGTTCCCATGCCCAGTGAAAGCCTGCGTGAGGTAGTAGTTTAACTCACCATGTTTCCGTCTTACCCACACCTTTAGTTCAGGAATCAATGTCCTCGTCCAGTTTCCTTTCTGGCTCCTTTCCCATCTCCCTTGCCACTGTATCAGGGTGTTTTCCTCTTTCTGGCTTCTATCTGCGCTGCCTGCCGTTCCTCCAGCAGGAGTTCGGCTTTGGGCCACCAGGTCAATTGGTGGCATCCCCGCGAGAACCAGTGCAGCGTCCTCGGACACTGTGCGGTAAGCGCTTGTGACTCTTAGGGCAGCCTTTCGCTGTATTGCCGCTAACCTCCTTCTGTTTCTTTCTTTCGCTAGCGCCCCAACCCAGATAGGAGCCGCGTATAGCATGACTGACACTGATACATGACCGTATAGTTTCCTCTTACTCGGCCTTGGTCCACCTATATTTGGCATTATTCTGCTTAAAGCCGCAGTTGTTTTGGCCGCTTTCTTTGCCACGTACTCCACGTGTGCGGCATAGTTTAATCTTTTGCCAAGTACAACGCCTAGGTACTTAAGCGTTTTTCCTGGGATTACAGTTTGGCCCTCTACCTCAAAGCTAATGCCCTCGCTCCTTCTCTCACCGGCTAGCATGATTGCTTCTGTCTTCTCCACTGCCAACTTGAGGCCTGTGCCCTCCATCCACTCACAGATCAGCGTGATGCAGTCGTTGGTGATCTTCGTAAGGGAAGGTACATTCCTCGCCACCACCATCAGGGCCAGGTCATCCGCGTAGGCTACCAGAGTTGCTTCAGCCGGCACTTTAAGCCTCAGTACTCCGTCATAGAGGATATTCCATAGGAGAGGTCCGAGGACTGACCCTTGGGGCACTCCGCATGTAACACGCGTCCTCTGTGTGCCTTCTTCACTCCTTGCTATTATCCATCTTTCACTTAAGTAAAATTTAATCATCCTGATCAAGTATGGGGATATTCCTCTTATCTTCAGCTCCTGTACTATTTTCCTCCATGGAGCAGAGTTGAACGCATTTCGGACGTCAAAGGTCACGAGAACGCATAACCTTTTTGTCCGGTGTGTGCCCTGTCTCGCGTTTTCCGCTATGCTTACTACCTGTCTAATAGCACCTTCGGTTGAGCGCTGCTTCCTAAAGCCGTGTTGGTTGTCTGACAGGTCTCCCTTAGCTCCAATCTCTTCTCTGATTCTTCTCAGGAGCACATGTTCAAATAGTTTGCCCATGGTGTCAAGCAAGCAAAGGGGTCGATATGAAGAAGCCTCTCCCGTTGGCTTGCCCGCCTTCCTGATCATGATCAGTTTCGCCTCCTTCCATCTGTCTGGGAAAACCCCATCCTGGAGCAGACCATTCATGGTTTCCAGAACTATGTCTGTATGCTCGACTGCCAGTGCCTTTACCACCTCCGATGGGATACCATCAGGGCCAGGCGCTTTATGGTTTTTCATTGAATGCGCCGCCTCCATCAGCTCCTCAGTCGTGAGGGGTGGGATATCTTCTCCTTCTTGGGGTATTGTGATCCAGTTACACACCCTTCTGGTAGGGAATAGTGTCTGCACCACTTCCTTCAATTTCTCCCCTGTGAGGATCGCTGGGGGCTCTCTTGCTTTGAAGCGCTGGGCTACAATCTGGTAACCCTTTCCCCATATGTCCGCGTCTAGCTCACTGCACAGGTCTACCCAGCATTTCTTCTGGGATCGGTCGATTGCCGTCCGTAAGGATTTCCTTGCCTCTTTTGCTTGGGCATGCTCCACTTCACATTCAATCTCACTATGCCGCCTTCTTTTCCTCTGGTAGCGTCTTCTGGCTTTCAGTGCCTCCGTTCTCTTCGATGCTATTTCGTTTGTCCACCAGTATACTGGTTTACGAGTGCCTCTACCCTTCTTGGGCATAGTTGCGTTGCACGCCTTGACCATGGCTTCCTGGAGCTGGCTCACAGTTCCTGTCTTGCCTTCCATAGCCTTTCTTAGCTCACAGCTGAGCTTTTCTTTATCTATTCTACCGGTTTTCCACCCTGCTGTTTTGGGAGCCGGTTCTTTTGGTCCCTCACGGATCACCGTGGTGATGTAGCTATGGAGGCTTAGTGATTCTATTTCTAGCATCCTCCACAGGGTTACTGATCGCGCTGTCTCAGGGGATGCCCACGTCAAGTCTATAATAGACTCCGACACCCCTCTCCGGAAGGTGGGCGTGTTGCCTTTATTCTGGATGACCAGGTTAAGGCCCGCAGCCCAGTCCGTCAGTTTGTCTCCTCGAGGGTCTGTCCTGGGGCTACCCCAGTCCGGGGCCTTGGCATTGAAGTCACCCGTGATGAGTATTTTTCTCGTTGCAGATGCTCTGATACTTCTCTCCAGTTCTCCCAAGAATGTCTCATACTCCCCAATGGGCCTGTTCGGGGAGAAGTAACAGCTGTACACCCTTGTGTTACTCACCTCCACCCATACATAGCCTGGTCCTGTCCCCGAGATTCCAACTGCACGGCTCCTGTTTAATACTTTAATCCCAGCATCACCACGGGTGTCTACATACCAGTCCTGACCCATTGCCCTGGGTGGTTCGCTTACTGCGATCAGGTCGGCTTGGCGCGTATTTGCCGTTTGATTGAGCAGCTGCAGCGACGCCCAGCTCTTTCCGGTATTGAGCTGTATTACCGTGAATTTCCTTTGCTTTTCCGCGCCTCCTCCAGGGCCGCTCTATGCTTTGGGCAGTTTCGGGAGCCGCTACCATGTCCATCTTCCTTGCACACTGCACAGTGCAATGTGTTATTACACCCTGTCGCGATGTGTCCATATTGTGCGCATCGGTAACATAGAATGCCAGTTTCCTCTTTAGCACAGTTCCTCGCTATGTGTCCATACTCTTGGCACCGGAAGCATTGGAGCACTATTGTCCACTTCCGTATCCTACAGTTCCCCCAGCCTATCTTCATCCTACCTAGCTCAATCAGTCGTCTGCCTATTTCCTGGCTTGTGGCGACCGTGGCCACCATTGTGTCGGCATAGGCCTGTCTGAGGGATTTGACTTCACATTTTTTAGCTTCTTCCGGATTTCTCAGTACCTTTCCCAGAGCCGCTAGTACTTCTGCTGCATCTGTGTTACATGCTATATCCCGAATTAAGACGGTGGTCTTTCTTTCCTGTAGGACCCTGCCTTGGTGTTCTTCCCCGAGTTTGGTAGCAATGGCCGTCTTGAGAGCAACAGCCTTCTCTCTCCCACCTCCAACCTTGACAAGCATATCGCCTGAGAGGGTTTTACGTATACTCGATACGTCTACACCAAGCGCATCAGGGTCTACTTCTCTCGTAACTCTCTTTACTAAATCGGCGTAGGTGGATTTACCTTTGGGGATTACCACGGTTTCCCGCTTGTCTCTCCTTCTTGGCACTCTTGCGTCACTGTAGTCTGGCTCCTTCACTATGCCCTTTCGACCCTCTTTCTTTTTAGCCGTCTTATGATACACCTCAAAAGTGATGTTGGCCTCCTTGAAAATACTCTCTATCATTTTCCTGACCATTTCCCATTTAAGGCCTCCTGGACCTCCTTCTAGCTTGGGCATGGCTATCACACCGATGCCCAGTCCAGCAGCTATGGTCCTTAATTCCTGCAGACACTTGTATGCAGTTTTTGCATCTATCTCATCTTCCAGTTTATCGCTAAGAACCAGGTAGAATGAGTGTTCAGTGCGTGTTGCCTTCCCGCTTTGGGTGGGGACTTCCATACTGTTCTTGCAGTGGATAGCCTTTCCAACTAGACTATCCAACTTTCCCTCCGTAGGTGTAGGGAGCTGGATGTCAACCCCCCTTTTAACACTTATCTTCGTTGTCTCATATGGAGCTTCGTGAATATCCATGCTTATTTCCTTGGTAGTCACGTATGCTTCTACAGGCCAGTGCCCGCTGGCATTTGATAAAAATTCTTCATATGTTGCCTCGGGGACCATCCCTTGTCTGATCTCGGCAGCATCCGGGATCGGTCTCTTTGCAAATTTCTTCTCTGTTTGTGTTTCCACATTCCTCTTTATTGTTTGCCGATGTTCTCCAATATTACCCCGTGTGTCTCTATAGAACCGGTCATCCACCTTCTCTCGCTCCCCCAGTATTCTACGCATTGTAGAGGTTAGCAAGGTGCACTGGTTCTTAACTAGGTTATTTATATTACCTCCGTGTTGCTTCAGGAGTACCTCTAGACTCTCAGCTAGCTCTATGCCTTTGTGGATTTCAATATCAACTTGTTTCCAGGCGTTAGTTCCCGAGGTTTCTGTGGGCATTGTGGGATTCGCTTCTAGGAAGTCATCTAGGGTGGTCTGTTTACCTAGTGCGGGTCTTTTTTTGATACTTTCCTTCTCCAACCCTGGAGACGTATCTGTTTCTTTCCTCTTTCTGTTTAGCACCAGTGTTGTTTCCGGGTTTGGTCTTTCCGGGATATCATCAGAGATTTCAAACACTTCTCCATTTCCCGTCTTTTTAACTGCACCTGCCTTCCTATTAGGGGTGCTTGCCACTTCTTCCAACTCACTCATGGTAGCGCGAAGCTCTTTTTCCCTTTCCTTGTTTATTAGCAAGGTTTTCTCCTTAGGGGCTTTAGCTCCAGCTACCAATGTAAGCATCTTCTTTTCTTCTATTTCTGTAACACCCGATACTGCTATCGAGTGTGACCTAAATCTCGGCGGTGTGCGAGCAAGCCTCCTCCCTATAAAAGGGTCGCTCTCCTCTCCGTGCTTGGGAATTTTGTCCGTGTTTGTGCTTCCCTTATCCTGCGTTCTGATGCCCGTTTCGTGTCCCTTGTCCATAGCAGCGTTCTTCTTCGCAAGTTCTGTCCTACCCACCTGACCTCGATTTAAAGTGTCTCCACTAACGTCGTCGCTGGAAGATGCCATGGTGACACGGCAAAAGGCCACTTACCAACAGAGTGCTCCGATGCACGCTCTTAGCAGACCTCACCCATGACCGCGCGTAGTTGCAGCCCTCCCACAGTGCTGCAAAATACTTGTCTTTGGACAGGGTGCGGGAGGCTGCCGGGCTCCTAGGCGGTGCCATCTCAGCGAGGTCCCCGTTCGAGCTCACTGTGGTCGCCATGGCTGGGCCGTCCATGGTAGCTTCGTCTTGAAGCCTGAAGTCAGGACTCAGGCTGCCAGCTACTCTGCCCCACTGCCCCTCGCATTGGATGTTACCATAGCCACAGCATAATCATTTGCAGAGTCCAGCTCCCATGGGGACTCTTCCATATCCCCGGTAAGGCTACGAGGTCCTGCCCAGGGCAGGTTGCAACGTAGCCCAGGCTTTAGCCTAGCTGGGTAGTCTGCATCATATACTGGTCGTAGAGGGTCGCTCGGTTACGTAGGGTTTTCACTGGCAGTTCTCCGGTGCATCTGCCGCTCCTAGAACAGCAGAATCAGCCATTACATCATTCTCTCCTGCACGCTCCATTTTCACACCATTCACACTTGGTTTGATTTCAGAGTGGCCTTCTCCTAGACAGGCTGCCTACCATGGCTATCGAGTCCTTGTCTACCCGTGGCTTTGAGTTCGGAGTGGTCCCTCTCCTAGACAGGTGGTCAACCAAGACTAACGAATCCATGTTCATCCGGGCCTGATACAACCAGGAGTTGCCAATTCTGGAGGTTTCCTCGTTTCGGCTGGTCCTCTATCCAGTCACGCATCCTGAGGTCGGGTCAGCCCACCGTCGGATTTAGGATTTTTATTGAGGTTATCTCCTCTTGGGCTTGGTAGACCTTGCCCCCCCGAACCTTTTCTACTCCGTGGGCCTACCACAGTCAGCAGAGAGGTGCATGGTTTATCGGTGACTGTTCACCCCCTATGTGGTGGGCAGACAGCCCCCGGCGCCGTAAAACTCTGCTGCAAACCTTTAGCCACGACACGACAGCTAGGTCAGAGAGGTTGGTCCGCGGCAGCAGCTTTAGCAGGGACAGACTGGGGTTTTACTTCCAGCGCCCCTACTTATGGCCGCTACTGGCCATGTCTCGCTAGAAGCATGGTCATTCCCCTATCCGCCACCTGGGGACGCGCCCGGTAGTTAACCCAAACCCCGGGAAACTGTATTTGTAGGTATGAACATTGTACAAAATAAAAACAAAAATGAATAAGTTCCCTGAATTACACATAAAATAAACATATTTAAAAAAAAATAATTAGATCTATATTCAATAATTATATCACAAGTGCAAGGCAAATACCTGAATATTTTCTCGAGTGCACGAACGTGCACGAGCGACATTATTCTGATTGTATTTGACTTGCACGAGTGGTATATTGGTAGAATATTTCCCGAGAAAAAGTTCACATTCGATATTTTAAATTATTTTTATTATAATTTAATAGTTATTTAAACTGTCATATAAACGTCAGTTGTCAGATCATAACACTTGATAAACGTCCAATGCAATTTTAGATAAAAAATATATATTTATCAAGTGGTGTAAGCAATAAAACAATTTTCTTAGAAACGTTATTAAACAAATGTAAATTTTTCATTAGTGTTGTCAAATTGACATATTCGTGTATTGCACTTGTGCAAATACCCGGATATTGCACTTGTGCAAAATATTCACTGATATTCGATTGTGATTGGTCGAAATTAAAAAAATACTATAACCTGATTGGTTGAAAATTTTCGAGTGAAATATTCAATAATTATATCACAAGTGCAAGGCAAATACCTGAATATTTTCTCAAGTGCACGAATGTGCACGAGCGAAAATATTCTGATTGTATTTGACTTGCACGAGTGGTATATTGGTAGAATATTTCCCGAGAAAAAGTTCACATTCGATATTTTAAATTATTTTTATTATAATTTAATATTTATTTAAACTGTCATATAAACGTCAGTTGTCAGATCATAACACTTGATAAACGTCCAATGCAATTTTAGATAATAAATATATATTTATCAAGTGGTGTAAGCAATAAAACAATTTTCTTAGAAACGTTATTAAACAAATGTAAATTTTTCATTAGGGTTGTCAAATTGACATATTCGGGTATTGCACTTGTGCAAATACCCGGATATTGCACTTGTGCAAAATATTCACTGATATTCGATTGTGATTGGTCGAAATTAAAAAAATACTATAACCTGATTGGTTGAAAATTTTCGAGTGAAATATTCACTAATAAACACTTTCATGAATTGAAATTAGGTATAGAAATTACTGTTTAGAAAGTGTAATTTTCTTTAAATGGGTAGAAAATGCAAGTTTTTAAATTATCTGGAACTTGATTATAAATAAATGGACAGTTGTAAGTAAAACATCGTTGTGTGATGAGCCGGTATATGTATACTTGACTGCTCTCTCAAATATTTAGCGTGAAGATCTTTGCGGAAAGATATTTTTGAAGCATGATAAGATGGAGTATTGGTAGTGATTGTTCGATGAATTAAACATGCCAAATGATGAAAGCGAATATTTTTCATGTTTAGGCACTCTAAGCAAACCAGCTTTGGGGTAATTGAATCATAGTCCCAATGTAAGAGGTGCACAACAATTTTGTACTTTTTGTATTCGGCGAGTTTCGTGAGCAGTTAAAAAAGTACCGTAAACGGAATCGCAGTAGCTGAATACAGAAAGTACAAGACTGTCTACCAGAATTTTTCTGTATTTTTGAGCTAACGCGAAGCAATTCATAAATAGAATTTTTAGAGCTAAATAAGCTTTCTTTATTAATAGAGTGCTATATTCGGTAAAACGAAATTCTTTGTCTAAAATCAATTCTAGATTTTTATAAAATTGTCTGAAGTGAAGTTTAAAGCTATTTAACTCTACGTTGATTAAGTTATTGACACAAAAATTTTCTCGAGTTTTTATTTCCAAATATCGTAACTGCTGATTTATATTAATTTAGAACTTAAAATTGAGATTTACCGTAATTGGCAGCTACAACTGAGTGTCATGGCATAAATATGTATATTACAATGTGAAATTTGGTGACAAAGATCAAAAGTATAAAATAAGAAGAAGACCGGACAACGCATAGATCCTTGCGCGACACCTTTGAAGATTTACAGCGTTTCAGAAATTTTCTTTCCGATTATTACTTTTTGGCTCCTATTATGAAAATAATCCGTTATCAAATTTATACTATTATATTTAAAACCAAGATATTTTAGCTTTGCTATTAGAAGTTCATGATTAATTGTATCAAAAGCTTGGCTAAAATCTAAAATAACTAATAAAGTCATCTTCTTGTCATTTGTGTTACAAATTATATCATAGACGATATTTTTAAATGCAGTTGTTGTACTGAAGCCTAGTCTGAAACCTGATTGTATATCTGGTAGAATATTTAAGTTATTAATGTGGGAAAATATTTGGCTATGTATAACTTTTTCGAAAAGTTTAGACAGAGTTGGTAAAATACTAATTGGTCTGAGATCATTGTACAAGATAGGGTTTTTACATTTTGGTAAAGGTTTAACTAAAGCAGTTTTCCAGACATCTGGTACTATATCCGTTAAAAGACAAGAGTTGATTAAATGAGTAATTTGAAATAGCCGAGTTGGCTTGAGATTTAAAAGAAAAAATAGTTTTAAAATTTCGTCTTCTTTAATGGTATGAAAAGTAATTGAGAATTTAAATGCTTTTGTGTATTATAGAGAAATAGAGTTTCTCTAGTTAATTCAAGTTTCAAGTATTTACAAAGTGATTGTTAGTGGAACGGTAGGTAATTTAATTTAGGTTTATAATTAATGTTAAATTATTTTAGTGCATTCCACAAGTTGGTTTTATTATTATAAATTTTTTGCTGTAAATAAGCTTGATTTTCCAATCGAATTTATTTTGTGACAAGATTTCGGGTTGTATAATATTTCCAATGAGTCTGTGTTTTTGATCGTTTGTGCCTAGCAAATGTTTTATCATGATATTAATGACATTTGTGATCCGTGGTGACGGGGGTTTTCTTAGTATAAAATGTTTATTCTAGATCTGTAATCAAATTCAGATACCATTCCTGATATAAAAGAGGTACTAAAATGACTTGGTAACAAGGAAAATGTATTATAAAATTTATTTTAATTCTAATTAACTCAATGCATGTATTAATTGGAATAGAACATACTGTGACGAAGTGTGCTCGTCACAATGTTTTATTTAGATCACGATCGCGGAAACACCGATATCTCGCGAACGCAACCACCGAGAGACGCGAAAATTCAACTCCGAGTTTCTGAGTAAGACACTCATCGAAAAATCGCAGAATAAACTAGATCGCGGACCGGGCAGTCTAGTTTCCGTTTGTAACAAAGCCGCTCCATATACTAATATGAGAGGGACAAACTATGACACCCTAGGACCCGTTTAATTTGTAAAACAGTGTATAAACCGCGCTGAGAAGCCAGCAAAGACAGTCAGATTTTCGTTTTGATATCTTCGACATCTCCGCTACCGGCTTCCTGCAATCACCAGGCTACACCGACTTCTAGGTAAGAAAAGCACTCCTGTTAATTTACCGTACCGTACTGTGTTTCCTCGAGGTATCGTGTCACTGTCCGTTTTTGGAACTCTTGTGCGATCACCGAACCACTCACATTGACGTCTGTCGCGAGTAGTCCGAGACGTTACTGTGTTTAAAACCACTCATCGCGATCATTACGAGTTGACCAGCCGCTATTACGGGAACCCCACCGCCGCGACGCCCGGCGTCGATTTTTGGAATAACCGCGATTTCACCGTTTTCGAACCTGCAGACCTACACCGTGGGTCCCGGTCGTCGCTCCGGGCATACCGGCGTCCCGACACCGTGCGTCGATTTCTTGAAAGCCCGCCGATTTACGTCGCACGCTCCGTACGATCCCCTCAATACCTCCGACCGCCATTTCCGGCATTTTTGGCGTCCCGACGCCAGGCGTCGTTTTTTAGAAAACGTCACCTCTGTATTCCCCGACCCCTCCCCGGTATATCCTACATCTCCTGACAATCAACAACATTTTTGTAGCAACGGCAGTGCTTAATAAAGGCTCAATTCATCATTTTTCACCAATTTTGTGTTTCTTTCTGAAAACCCTATTATCTCCGAAACCGCTTTCCGACCGTTGGTGTCCGAGCAACCTCACGCCAACATTTTGTCAACGAGTCCGCCATAACTCGTCGCAATACATTTTACATCGTGAGTTCATAATGCATATAGTGTACATATAAGCAAGTGGTAATTGTAACGTCATCGGTCTCGCGGCTCCGCGTGACAAAATACAACATGTCTTTCCAAACTCGGTCAGCGTTCACTGAGAGTTACATTTCAGTTCAGCTAGGTTGCGGGTACGAAGCAGGAAGCCCCAGACATCCGTGGGGACCTAATCTATATGAGGTCCCAGACCTCGTCGGTGCGGGTATTTATACTCGATTGTTACGGCCGTGGATGTTCCTGACATCCGTGCGAATGCAATGCACACGGCGCTCCAGACCTCATCGGTGCGGGTATTTAGACTCGTTCGTGGCGGGTATTTAGACGCAATAGCAACAGTTCCCTCCCGACCTGATCAAGGATCAGTACTGTCATATGCGTTGAAGACTGCTAAACACAAAACAGGAGGGACTCCAGTTACGAACACAGATAAATTTCACTCTATGGTTAAGTTAGGTTAGTTACGAACACAAATAAATTTCGCTCTATGGTTATTATGTACCCATTGACGGATGTGCAGCTGGACTCGCAGACCCAGCGCGGAGAGCCATCAATACAGCTCTGTATATCACCACCACTTGAGTAGTTATTGTAGTATGCTCTTAAATGTCGCAACCTGGCGGAGGGATTCCATAACTGGGTTCTTAAGGAAGGTAAAGTATGGATACATAAAATAACACATAATAAAATAGAACATAATATTTGATCAAACACATGTATCCTTAAATAAATACCACACAAAATATGAACATAATGTAATCACTATATCATCAAATAATGTGTCATTTAATAAACAGCAGACATGTGTCAAATCACTGCAGATCTCCGCATACGCTGTATCTAGACCTTGAGTGACAGTGAGATAACTCACCTTTATTTACTGCTGATCCAGTATAGTGTCCAAGTATCCATAATTGTTTAGTTTTTCACTTCACTTGTTCACTTTTACCCCGAATCGACGACCTCACACGTGGAACACATATTAAGTGTCTCAGCGCTCTCACGCAAGCTGTGTCATCCTTCCTGACCACCAGTGCTTCCAAATCAGTGAATCGCAATTTTAAAATTTATACATTACGGTACTATCTCTAAAACTATCATTATTACTATCGTTAAAACTACCATTAGTACTATTTTTGAAACTACGATCGTTTATAATATTGTTTAAACATTCATTAGCACAATTTTTAAAACTGTCGTATTATCGTTTGTACTAGATTTTAAAATTATCAAGCTTTAGATAGTCGATGATAGTTTTTCTTCTTTAATGTGTATATATTACCCATGAAATAGAACATTATAATTTTAATTTGATAGTACATAATTTTTTACTTTCATATTTTTGATAATTTTTGTGTTTGTTTCGTAAATAAAACATTATCAAATTTGAGTATGTTTGTTAAATAAAGTTTTAATTCAGATGTTTCTTTTTTTCTATTTTTTATTCATTTTTGTTTTTATTTTAATATAACACCTGTTATATTATATATATATATATATATATATATATATATATATATATATATATATATATATATATATAATTCATTTTCACAAAAATAAAAATTTAAACGGTTAGAAATGGCTTCGATAGTGACGTTTACAGGTCATACTACGTTTTGCGAACTCTAGGTTACCAGGTGTTCGAAGTCAGTGCGTGTTGATCGTAAAAAAAACATTGCATGCAAATTTAAATATTAAAAAATGAACAAATAAATGATTAATACCAAAAATATTTGAATAACTAAATTAAATTGTCATTTAATAATTATAAACGAAGCCGGGCCCCAGTGACTTCATAGAACGAGCCGCCACTGTTAATTTGTAAATATCTGCAAAATGAAAATTGAGTTAGGTTTTCGAATAAACTTTTAAAAGCCCTCTTCATAATTGAATCAAAGATCGATTATTAAAAACTGTATTATCGACTGAATGATGATAAATGAACAGTGAATGACTTTTTTCGTATAATTAAAATATGTGTACAGAGATGACGAAGGATTAATTGAGATGAACAATTATACAAACTGAATCAGGGCGTGTGATGATGTGGCGTGAATCAGATGAATGTGTATACGCAACTGAATCAGGTGACTCAGGTAAATTAATCAGCCGTATCCTGCAAATAAAGGTGAGTTTAATAATAAGTTCAGTGAAAGTGTCATTGTAGAGTCACGCACATCTATCCCCCAATTGAGGCGTTGCAGAATATTTACGCTGGATTATCAATGATATACCTCCTCCAGAGGGATAGGAATTTCGTTTAAAAGATAGGCCGTTGGGTTCACCGACACAGCGAATGCATTGCTCTTCAAAAGATTTCAGCATACTCATATATTCGCTCATCACCGTCGAACCGACAGGATAATGTAGCACCGTTGCCATCAGCCTTTCCCAGGTACAGGATGTTAGCAGTGTTTTAACTCCCGTAGGGCATCACCTATAATAGTACCAGCACAAAAATGACGCACCGCCGCCCTCGTAAGGATTGACTCCGCGTCGCTCGCGTGAACACCGTTACCCATAGACGCAAGATAGCGAACTGAGTCGGCACATGCCTCTCCAAGGCTCTGTGCACCGGTAGCACTGAATTCTTTAGGTAGGGTTTTAAAATGAAAACCAGTGTATACATACACACATCATGCACGCTCAGGTGTATACCTCAAAAATGTTTTATCTTTATAAGAAAATGTTATTCTGATTCAAAATTTAGATTTTGATAATTTTACTATGTAACTTCAAAGTTAATTTACTTACAAATGATTGCTTGAAAATGGCCAAAATAATGTGCCGATACGTCGCTAATTATTTTCAATAAAAGAGAAAATCAATGAAAACTTAAATTTTCCTTTTTTCATTTTTCACTAAAGCCTGAAATCCAAGTAACAATTATTAAATTTATATCATTCAGCTTATAAAAAAGAACTAAAATCTATTAGATTTTAAAATTTTTATATTTAAATAATCCATGATATAAAATATATTAGTTTTATATTTTAACAAAAAGGAAAGAATACTTTATTTTATTCGTATTATAGATTTATTATTGCTTTGTACAAAAATTGTAACTTGATATATCTCATGTATTATGAGATTAATAGATACAGATAACTAAAAATATATCACACTCTGGCTCGGTGACGCTAGTATAATTGGGATTATCCGTCAGTACGGTGGTGTGGATAGCGATACGGATTTCGAATCCAGATATACCGAGTTCGAATCTCACATAAGCTAAAAATTATATAAACTACTACACTGCGGCTCGGTAAGTGCGGACCCTGTACTGTAATTGGGATTAAATTCCTGTTGTACAGCGGAACATAAATAACTAAATAAATAATAAATAAAAGTTTATCAAAACTGTGTACTTGTACAGTAACATATATCAATATTTTTCATCCAGATTCAGATAAAGATAACTATTCTTTTTGGTTTATATATATATATATATATAGGGTGAGTCTGGGAAGACGCCCCCCCCCTTTAACTTTTTTATTATGAGTAATAGAAAAAAATGGTTCATATGAAAGTTTTATTATTTTAAATATACTATTTGATGGCAGATGTAGATATTTTTTATAAAGTCAGGTTTACAAGATACGACTATCAACTTTTATTTTTTAAATAGCAACCTATAATTATTTTACTAAAATAAAAACCGACATTTTTTTCTCTTTTCAACGGTGTATTAGTTTTTATTAATGTATCTGAAAAAATTCGAGAAAAATAAGAAAATTGAGAAATACTAGAAATAATTTTTATACAAATATTATAGGTGGCTATGTGAAAATAAACAAAATGTAACAGTGTTATACAACTTAACAAACTAAAGCAACAAATTCAGTAACAAAAACAACTTAAAACAAATTATTTTCACATAGCCACCTATAATATTTGTATAAAAATTATTTCTAGTATTTCTCAATTTTCTTATTTTTCTCGAATTTTTTCAGATACATTAATAAAAACTAATACACCGTTGAAAAGAGAAAAAAATGGCGGTTTTTATTTTAGTAAAATAATTATAGGTTGCTATTTAAAAAATAAAAGTTGATAGTCGTATCTTGTAAACCTGACTTTATAAAAAATATCTACATCTGCCATCAAATAGCATATTTAAAATAATAAAACTTTCATATGAACCATTTTTTTCTATTACTCATAATAAAAAAGGGGGGGGCGTCTTCCCAGACTCACCCTGTATATATATATATATATATATATATATATATATATATATATATATATATATATATATATATATATATATTTACCTCTATGGTTAACGAAAATCAGTTAAGTTTAGGTACAAAAACAAGATTTTCCGAAAATTCTTAGCCGTTAGGCAAATTCTAAGTTCGGATTCGGTTTTAGAATGTCAAAATGCATACGAAAACCATACTCTGCTTTAAAGAACAGCAACTTTTGTTGCGGTCATGTGTTATAGGCGACAGGCTGCCACTTATACGACATACTCGACGTCAAAGGTGGTTTAGAATAACTTTTTCAGCAATTCGATAACAGCACTCGCGTTGACTTAACATTAGAACGCGTCTCCATCATCCGCTTCTCGAAATACACTGGATGAACACAAAGATCTCAAACTGCGCATGCGCATTGAGGGGGAATGTTACTTCACATACCACCTAGAGCGCTTCTGAAGGTCATTTCGTTCGTGCTCTACAAGCATGTGTGCATTACTTTCCAATCGATCACGCCTTTTACCAATAATTGGATATGGCATTCTGCCGTAGCGAATCTAGGTAAGTGATATATTTTTTTGCGTAAAGTGCAGTTACTAGTTATCAAATAATGGCCCCCAAAGATGTTAATGGAGGGAGAGGGGACAATGGTAGTTTTAATGTGGTGTAAATTGTTTGTCAGCTGTTGGAATCGCACCCGGGTACTCAAATCTGCAGACCTACTCAATACCACTCAGCACCTACTCCATAATAATAATAATAATTATTATTGTATATTTTTAGATACAATTCTTTTACTTTATAGATCTGTTTTTCTTTTTGTTTCCATCTGTAGTATATTATTTAGGTAGAATGTGTAATACATGCCTATTTATATTTGAATTTACATAATTGCAACTGTGATTAGCTGACGTTTATTACGTAACTTTTTTTCGATATGGGACTATTTTCTGGTAATAAATAACAATACATGACGTCAAAACTGTTCTACGTATAAGCTACTGATACTTGTATTGGCCAGTAATTTTAAATACGAAAACAATGTAACAATAAACTAATCATATACAAACATAGACAGAAGACGCAAGCAACACATGTAAGGAGATATAGAAGTTTACTACGTGCAAACATTAAATAGTAAAATTACAAATAATCGATATTAACAATTAAATGAGTGTTAAGTGTTGAGTGGCGCGTAATGAGACGTCGTAAAATATTTTAATATAGAGTGAAAAAGAGCAATAATATGTAGGGCAATTACCGTCAGTAGATATTTGTTTCTGTACTAAATTTGGCAAAATATATTATGTACGAGTATGGTTATGCGTAATGGTAGGCTAATTTAAATTGAATAACTTAATATATCATCATCAGCTATTAATTTCTGAGTGTGGCATTCTGTTACAGCAGAGACATGAAAGTTAAATATATTTGTTAGTTTAGTTTTTTTTTTCTGTCATATGATTTGTGAGAGAAAATAAATTAAATATGAAATATTTGTTATATTAAATTTAATTTAATTTAGTTTGGCACAGTTTAAGATTTGATAATGAAAAATTAAATTTAAGAAGTTAAAATTAGATGTCATATACATCAAAGCATATTTGAAGAATTTATTTTGGAAATTTGACATTTTTAGATTATTATTAACAGTTTGACGTTTTATCACCCCAAATAGATTACTACAGCATTATAAATTTCAGAAATTATAATATGCTATTAATTCCTGCATTAGAAAATTTGTATGAATTATGTTATATTCTTGTTTTTAGTGATTAAATTTGAAATTGGCGGGCAAATGCGCGTCGACGGGACGCGGGCGTCGCCCCATCGATCCGTCGCCGTGCCGCCGCGCCGGCATCTGCGTCGCCCCCCTGCCGCCGACAGCCGACAACCAAACCAACAGTGCACAGCCACCACCGCTTAAAATGCTGAACGTTCCACCGGCATTTCCTCACAGCGACAACGAAGATGACACGTAAAATCATCTTAAAATATCAGGTAAGTCAAATACACACATTTCACCTGTCGCTCAGTCAGCATATCACTGAAATTCGCTTGCTCTAAATCACTGACAGACCTGTTGTTCGTCTACTTGCTTTTGTTTCATTCATTCGGAAACTTGTGTTGTTTTTGTTACTAGTACAAAGAAAATCATGAAACTTTGATTTCTAGAGAGATTAGATGTATTTTTAACTAGTGGATTTGTGAATGAACAAAAATAAGTATACATGGAGACAAAAATAGCCATGATTTTGAGTACCATGTACCAACATACGTTGAATAAAGTATGTCATGTTTACATTTGTAGGCAGAGCAATGAATCATAAGAGAAGCAAACAGGAAAAAAAACTAACGATATTATACTAATCAATTTTATCATTTTTGTTATCGCAATGTCAAGGACAACTACATTAATGTTGTTGCTGTTATTTTGCGATATAATGTGAAAATAATTTAGTTTATTTTCGTCTGAAAGCAACACTATCAATAAACAAGAATGTTTATGAGTGAAGAAAATGTTGCAGATGTTATATTATAAACATTTTAGTGTTGTTACATGAGTGTAAATTAGTGTTCTTTGTTTCTAGCTGACGAGATCAGCTATTGAAATAAAAAGCAGCGTTTCTTGACAGAAGATGTTGATGAGCATCTAGCAATAACATATCGCTACTCAGACGCTTTCGTCCCGATACAAATCGTATACTAAATAATCATAATGGGGAGCGCTTCGTCAAAGTTCAAGAAATATCTGCAACACGGAGATGAATTTGCTGCGATGCAGGTAAATTATACATATTTAAAGACTGTAGTCATATGATTCTAGTCGTTTACTATTATGATTTAAATAGCGCTCTTTATCTATGTCTGACTGCAGCTCGTTACAAGAGTTTTGTAGATAATACACACAAAATAATTCATAAAATTTTCAAATCTTATTTATATGAATTTATTAATTAATTAAGAAAAATAAATATATACAAGGTGTTAATCAAAAAACAAGTTATACGTATTTAATGTGTGTAACTAGTTTTTTGCAGAAAAATGTTTCAAATAAAAGTTTTGCTTCTGAATCAGTTAAAACATTTTTTTTTACTAATGTAATAACTGCTAAACAGATATATTAAAAGATTAAAAATTCAATTTTTGTTAGTAACTAGGATATAGAATTGAATGCAAGCAACTGTTTGACATTCTATTTATATTAAAAATGTTTTATTAAAAAAAATCGAAGATTTGTGAAATTATGAAATAAGTAGTTTAGTGAAGATACAAGATTCATTATTATATTCAAATTTAAATTATGGTGGATATTAAAAATAAAAAATATTTACACTATATATTTCCTCACGTTTTGTTCATCTTCTGAGGCTAGCTACTTTATTGTCTATCGACTTTAGTCAATTTTATATCTCGATTAACATTAACTAAGTAAACAAGTAATACTAACTTATTCAGGTGTAGACTTTAAATCTATGCAACTATTATTTGATGTATTTATCTTTAAAATAATTTAGGAGGCAACGATTGAGTTAAAACCAATTTTCCATGTTACATGCTATGACTGACTTAAATTACAAAATAGTTCGCTCTAATATAATTTGTTTCATTTCTCAAGTTTATTATGGAATATATTTAAATAATGATATTGAGTGCTATAGTTAAAAAAATGAATAATATTTTCATGTATGTATTGTATTTTTTAATTATTATACTAATTTTTGTTTCTTAACAACAATTAAGTTCATCTATATACTACGCGGATGCGGACATTGCGAACTGAATATGGTTCATGGTCGCATTAGAAAAATAACATCTTAAGGACATTATTTTAAGCTAGTTTTTATTTTTAATTAAATTATTAATAAAAATAAGAATTTAAAGGGAAATTTTTGCACTACAAGCGTATACTATTAGAGATATAACCTTATACCGAGGTTTATTCTGTGAAAAAAGCATTGAATATCGACGTACTTATACTAACAAGCGTTTATACATAAGTCGGGGTTTTCATATTTTATTTTAGGTACTACATCGAACGTAGTATACTTTTTGTACACACGTAAATGCAACTGTTATTTGCATAAGAAGGTGTATTATTATTACTTAAAGAAAAAATCTGATGTGGACACCACATTACATCTTTGTACGCCTATTATACTATACCTACATTTTTTTATTGCACATATTTGACAAAATTCGACATTGACATAATTTTTTTAATTTTTTTCTTATTTTTGTTCTAATTCATAGCAAATTACAAAATATATAAATAAATAAATATAAATAAATATATCATCACGCCTTTTACCCATTACTGGGTGTGGCACTCTACCTAAGCAGATCTTGGTAAGTGATATATTTTTTCGCGTGAAGTGCGGTTACCAGCCGTCAAATCACGGCCCTCAAAGATATTAGTGGAGAGGGAGCCACAGGGGTAAATTTAAATTGGTGAAAATTGTTTGTCGGCTGTGGGGATCGAACCAGGGTTCTCAAGATCCACAGGCCGACTCGATACCACTGAGCCATCTACCCCATAAAATTACAAAAAATATATATAATTTTAAAATTTACAGATCTTGCTTATACAAAAGGCTAATTTAAACATTCTTAATGTGTTAGACGCAGAATTTAATTAGCTAAGGCCCGGTCTTATAAAAGTATTTAATCTGCGATTAAAATTTAGTTAGCAACTAAACTAATTTAACTGAAGATTTCGGTCTTATAAAGGTTTTTTTAACTGTAGATTAAAATAATCTACGATTATATTTTACTTACCAACTAAACTGATTTAACTGGAGATTTCGGTCTTATAAAGGCTTTTTAAAATTAAGTGAGCAAGTAAATCTGACATTAAACTAACTGGCGAAAATACCTGGTATTAAAATTTAATGGACGATTGTAAATCGAAAATCTGTATTTATTATTGGAAATACATCCGAATAGTTAGAAAGAATTTCAAAATAAATAGGTAGGTATCTATTAGACATAAAATATATTATTATATTTCAAAAGGTTTTAAATGTTAACCACTTGTCTTTTTTAACAGTGCAAAGTTTGATATAAGTTGATACAATGTCTGTGTCATCAATATCGTCAATAGCATCTATTTCTTCTGTATCGTCTGTGTCTGATATATCAACAGACAATGAATCTGAGGATGAACCACAAAGACGACGATTACCAAGGGTATTCCGAGACAGAACCAATCCATTTGAAATTTATAATGAAAATGAGTTTAAAAACATATTTCGATTATCCAAACAATGTGTATTAAATATCTTAGAACAAATCGAAGTACATATTAGACCCATGACATTAAGAAATCAGTCTATATCCTCAATGAACCACTTCTTGATCACATTACGTTTTTACGCTACAGGATCATTTCATTTGTTTAAGAGGAATTCTGAGTGTATATCCTGTAAAATAAAAATTATATACCTATATTAAAAAAATTCAGAAACAAACGAAATAAAATTCAAATCTAATCAGTCCCGGTTGCTCTAACAATTAATTTGGCATTGATATTAAAAGTACAACTAATTTTCAAACAATTGCACAAAATAATTGAGCGTGTTATATATAGTATTTTCGTGAAAAGCTGGAAATTTTCCGCTGTCATTCGTTCATAAATTATTATAAAGAAAAATGCTACAACCAAAGGTTATAGAAAATTGTTCTCTCGAACTTTTATTAGAAGCATTTTCTCTACAATAATTTCTCATCGTTTCACAGTGAAAAAATTTCATTTGCAATTTTTTAGCTTTAAATGAAAATACAAAGTAAAATAATATGAAATTACACTATCCACTTCTACAATTACATTCTCGATTATATTATTATTATCGATAGGAACGTTAACATCTGAAACAATACAAAGATTTTTAAATCAATAGGTAACTAACCCAGACAACTTGAATTCACACATATACGATATATTATGAAATATACGAAAACGTACCTAGCATAACGTATAAATATCTGAGAATATTGTTGTACAACCTTAAATAATACAACATAAAAGCGCCGCCAGACAGTTGTCAATAATAATTGAGAAGTTAGCTACTAGTACAGAAGACAGCAATACACAACTAAAATTAAGAACACAAAAAATAAATCTCCAGTTAGTTAATTAATACATAGATTACCTTTATAATACTCAGTTTATATTTAACTGGTAATTAAATTTACTTATGAAGTAGTTAACTGAAGATTAATTGTATGTTTATAAGACCGGGCCTTAAACTTTTATTTGAAACATTTACTTCTCAAATCAAAATAATACTATTTTTTCATATATACCAAATTAGAAAAGTTATGGATTTTATTTTAATATAGTATTTCATTAAAATCTATTATAGACTTCAAGTAAAGTATCACTTCCGGAAGTTATATAATGACCAAAAAAGGAGGTGCACAACTAGATACTATAACAGTCATAAATACAAAATTTCAACTTTCTACGGCTTAGCGTTTTTGAGTTATGCGAGATACATACGTACTGACGTCACGACGAAATTAGTCAAAATGGATACAGGGATGGTCAAAATGGATATTTCCGCTGAAATCTGAAAACCGAAAATTTTCGCGATTATAATACTTCCTTTACTTCGTACAAGGAAGTAATAAACAAGACATTGACGTACCTACCTATCTGATTTTTAATTTTATTTGTTGCCGCCACGAGTGTTCAAATATGCTGATTATCAGTTAATAATTCTGTTTCTGTAATGAAAATTATACATTGTTTTTGGCAATATTTATAAATAATTTATACCGTTAAATAGGTTTATTTTTGCATTACTCATGGTATCATTCCATTTAAATAAATCTGATGTGGACACCACATGGCTTCCTTGTACGCGTTTTAAATTATATTTTTTTAATTGCACATATTTGACATAAAATTTTTAATTTTTTATTTTTTGTTCTAATCCATAGCAAACTTAATTTTAAAAAAAATATATATATAATATTTAAATTTAGATATCTCGCTTAAGAAAAAGGCTAATTTAAAAATTCTTAATGTGCTAGACGCAGAATTTAATTCTCTAAAACTTTTATTTGCAGTATTTATTTCTAAAATTAAAATAATACCATTTTTTCAAGGAAAAATGTTACAAGCTTCATGTAATGTGTCACTTTCGGTTAGTGTATTTTAACCAAAATCTACTATGTTATTTTCATTGATATAGTAGTCTTATATACCAAATTTGGAAAGTTTTAAATTATATTTGAAGTAAAGTACCACTTCCGGAAGTTATATAATGACCAAAAAGGGAGGTGCACAACTAGATGTTATAACAGTCCTAAATATAAAATTTAAATTTTCTACGGCTTACCGTTTTTGAGTTATGCGAGATACGTACGTACGTACAGACGTCACGACGAAATTAGTCAAAATGGACTCAGGGAGGGCCAAAATGCGTACTTCCACTGAAATCTGAGAACCGAAAATTTTCGCGATTACAATACTTCCTTTACTTCGTACAAGGAAGTAAAAAGTATTTTTGGGTTGCAGCTCATATAATGTATATATACTAAGTTATGTGATTAAACTATAATTAGCTGCAACAACATAAAAATAATATTCCTTAAAAAAATTATACATTCCATTCATGATTTTCATCGTGGCATCGATTTCGCACGTCATTTGTTAATAAATAAATAGCATGACCAAGCAATTAAAACTTGAATTTATTTTATTTAAAGTTATGTATTGAATTCGTACTATAATTTATTATTATTTTAATTAATACAGATAAATTTTTATTTTATGAACTTCTCTACTTTATTATTATTTATTCTACTATGTATAACAGGAACTGAATCCCAATTTCAGTACTGGGTTCGGACTCACCGAGCTGCATTGTGGTAGTTCATATAAGTCTTTGTTTGAGTGGGATTAGAACTCGGGATCTCCGGATTCAAAATCCGTAACGCTATCCACATCACCGTACTATCCGACTTTATCACATTATACACACATGCAATGAAATTTAATAGTTGGCCGTGTAATCTAAACATATTTTTGTGCATGTGTTTTTTCTGGAATTATTAAATAGATAAACTGATAAATGTTTATAAAAATTATGCTAATTTGTAAGTTATAGTACTTATATATAATAAAAAAGAGTGATATCCATAAAAAAGATTTGAAATTAAATATCAATTTAAAAAATGTTCAAACATGTACATATACGTATTAACAACTTTATTCAGTCTTCCAGAAAAAGAAAATCTGATGTGGGCACCACATAACTTCCTTGTACGCGTATTAACTATAGATATTTTTTTAATTGCACATATTTGACATAAAATCTTTTATTTTTTATTTTTTGTTCTAATCCATAGCAAACTTAATTTAAAAAAAAACACAAAATATATATAAATATATATCATCACGCCTTTTACTCATTACTGGGTGTGGCACTCTGCCTAAGCAGATCTCGGTAAGTGATATATTTTTTCGCGTGAAGTGCGGTTACCAGCCGTCACATCACGGCCTCCAAAGATATTAGTGGTGGAGGAGCCACAGGGGTAGATTTTTTTAACCAGGGTTCTCAAGATCCACAGGCCGACTCGATACCACTGAGCCACCTACCCCATAAAATTATGCAAAAGGCTAATTTAAAAATTCTTAATGTGCTAGACGCAGAATTTAATTCTCTAAAACTTTTATTTGAAGCATTTATTTCTAAAATTAAAATAATACCATTTTTTTCAAGGAAAACTGTTAGCAGCTTCATGTAATGTGTCACATCCGGTTAGTGTATTTTAACCAAAATCTATTATATTATTTCCATTGATATAGTTGTCTTATATACCAAATTTGGAAAGTTTTAAATTATATTTGAATATAGTTTTTCATGAAAATCTATTATAGGCTTCAAGTAAAGTACCACTTCCGGAAGTTATATAATGACCAAAAAGGGAGGTGCACAACTAGATGTTATAACAGTCCTAAATATAAAATTTAAATTTTCTACGGCTTACCGTTTTTGAGCTATGCGAGATACATACGTACGTACAGACGTCACGACGAAATTAGTCAAAATGGACTCAGGGAGGGCCAAAATGCGTATTTCCACTGAAATCTGAGAACCGAAAATTTTCGCGATAACAATACTTCCTTTACTTCGTACAAGGAAGTAAAAAACAGAACAAGAAATGTAGGATGACTACATAGTTTATGTATTACAGTGAAATATACAAAATATACCCAGTGTAATAAGAAAAGGTCTACTGATTTTTAATATAAATATGTGTAGTCATGAAATATATGATATTTAATTGATAAATGTAACAAACTTAATTACCTAACTTACGATATTAAAATGGAATAATTTGTATTAATTAAGGTATTATATAGGTAGGTCATGCACAGTATGGAACCATACTAGCTTTTTGGTCACTTTTTATTTACAAAATGTTGGTTTCCTAAATTAAAATGATTCAAGGGCACACGCGCTTAACTGGGCCGGAAATTTCCACCAGAATCTTTTGAAACAAGCTATGTTATTATAAATAGAAACATAATTTGCAGTATTGCACATATATATTTTTTATGTTAAAGGTTGAAAGTTTTGAAATAAGTATAAAAGTTTTAAATTTATGTGCAATAATTCATTTCTCAAAACCGTTGCGTGGAATATAATAAAAAATACAATTGTACTTATGTACATTTTTGTAAAAACAGAATCACGTTCTCCAAATGTCCATAACACGTCAATGTTAATTGACTTCGTATCTCTTATTGTTTTTCAGATCCTCATGCTTTAACAAATTAATTGGACACTCTTATTTATAGATATAGTGATTATAATTCAATAAATTTTTATTCCATTTGATCTCGGAATAATCGCAGAGAAAATAAAATATGCAAATAAATAATTTATCCAGTTCAAATAGAATGAATATTAATTGAGTTTTGGATCACTTAAACTAAATCTAAAAGTGAATCACGTGGACTTTATTTTGGATCGCAATAAATATTTTAATAATAATAATTTTAAGTAGAATAATAATTAAAAAATATTATTAATGTTGATGATAGTATGTTATAGTATTATAAGTGAGTTAAATAAATCATTATATGTAAAAATGAAAATTTTTATAAACATCTCTTTAATTGCAAGTGTGTAATAAACGAGTATCTAAATAGTTTATAAAACTAGTCACGTACTATACTTTTTACGAACGCAAAATAACACAACGACAATATGTAAAATTTTATTAATTATTTGAAAAGTAAGTTACAAGTACAGATACAGGAAGTTAACTTAAGCCCGTGCTTAATACCTCAGTTGGCAATTTTACGTCGTAACTAAAACTTTCAAAGCCATACTTTGTCGACATGTGGTTAAGATATTATTTATCGCCATGGAAACTAGTATGTTATATAACATTTGTAAACGGGAGTAGAAAAATGCCATCCTAATCACATGTACGTTTTAGTGAAGTTTATACTTGATGTATTAAGCAGTGGCGTTTTATCCAAGGCTGTTCAGAAAATAGGTAACAAGCTTGCGGTAGAGTAATTCCTTGATTAATTCTGAGTCGACAATCCTAATGCAAAAAATGTGTACATTCCTTCGTAAAATTAATAAAATTTTATTGTCTTTATTTGCGGTCGAAAAAAGTATAATATTTGCCTCGTTTCATAATATCTTTAGATATTTGTTTATTATACACTCGTAACTAAAGCGACTTTTATAAAACTTGGTACATAAATAGATATTACAAAGGGAAACTAATAACATTATTTTATGAAGTACGCAAACGGAAATTAATATTTTATTCAATTTGAAGGTAATATTTATATAATGAATATACATATTAAGTATTGTTTCACATTTTTTTTTAAATATGCTCAAAATATGGCCAAGAAGCAATAATTTCAACAACAAAAATTAGAAAAAGGTGTAAATAATCAATTATTTGAAAATTTATATACATTTTATTAAATACGTAATAAGTAAAAATTAAATTAATATCAAAAAAACTTCAAAATATAATAAAATTAATCTTATTCTTCCCTGAATATGTTGTTAATTACGTATTGTTTCAAGGACCGGTTACATAAAACGATGTTAACTATAATGTTAGCTAACTAACTGGTAGCTAACAGCAATTTATATTTAACAATGGCTAAGATAACTGATATAATTGTTTGTTTACATTTAAACAATACAAACGTTAAACTTCAAAATATAATAGAATTAATCTTATTCTTTCCTGAATATGTTGTTAATTAAGTATTGTTCCAAGGACCGGTTACATAAAACGATGTTAACTATAGTATTAGCTAACTAATTTTTAGCTAACAGCAATTTATATTTAACAATGGCTAAGATAATTCATATAATTGTTTGTTTACATTTAATCAATACAAACGTTAAAGTTAAACTTCAAAATATAATAGAATTAATCTTATTCTTTCCTGACTATGTTGTTAATTAAGTATTGTTTCAAGGACCGGTTACATAAAATGATGTTAACTAAAGTATTAGCTAACTAATTTTTAGCTAACGGCAATTTATATTTAACAATGGCTAAGATAACTGATATAATTGTTTGTTTACATTTAATCAATACAAACGTTAAAGTTAAACTTCAAAATATAATAGAATTAATCTTATTCTTTCCTGACTATGTTGTTAATTAAGTATTGTTTCAAGGACCGGTTACATAAAATGATGTTAACTAAAGTATTAGCTAACTAATTTTTAGCTAACAGCAATTTATATTTAACAATGGCTAAGATAACTGATATAATTGTTTGTTTACATTTAATCAATACAAACGTTAAAGGTAAACTTCAAAATATAATAGAATTAATCTTATTCTTTCCTGACTATGTTGTTAATTAAGTATTGTTTCAAGGACCGGTTACATAAAATGATGTTAACTAAAGTATTAGCTAACTAATTTTTAGCTAACAGCAATTTATATTTAACAATGGCTAAGATAACTGATATAATTGTTTGTTTACATTTAATCAATACAAACGTTAAAATTATTTGTTTCATTTTATGACAGTGTGTAAATAGCATCAAAGTGTAACTTTCAATTACGTCTATTATATTAATAAATTTGGAATCATTGAATGCAGTTTATACACTTTTATTCCAATATTAATAGGGATGACTCTAACACCAAATAAAAATATTGCTACAGCGTTTCTTGTATAACTCGAAGTTGAAAATAAAGAAGTATAGGAGAAAATATAATAAATGTAACAATTGAAAGACATCAGGACTGCCAAAAACTAGACCAGTGGAATCATATTTTAAAGTTGAGTAACAATAGAACATACAACGAATTAGAAACTCTGTTTTTATCTACATATTTATAGAATGAAGATAGAAAAGGAACAATAATAGTATCCCGCTTCAGGTGCGAAAACGAAGAGAACACAAACAAAAAATGGAAAAAAGGAACAGCGGAAATGTAGAATTTTGCGACAAGAAAGATATGGCATAATATGTTATACGAATGTAACGAAAATAATATAGAACAAAGAAGTGTCAACAAAATACTGAATGATTCTGTGCGCAGAAAAAAATTGTTGAAACAATTGTCGGCCAAAGTAAGAATAAAGATGATGTGGAAAGGTAACAAAGTAAGGAATAAGAAATGGAAAAATGTAAAAGGAGGATGATATAAACAAGAAGATGCATAATTAGGGATATTGTTTTATAATATTTTATATTATTATTAATTTAATTTTCATTGGATTATATAGAAGCAATTTTGAAATTTATTATTACTTAACAGGTGTACTACTTTCTATGGCAAGATGTCTGGAATATATAAATGTATCAGGTATTAATTAAGTCCCCATAATATTTTAGACAAAAGTACTTAAAATAAAAGCTGCAGACAATTAAATTAAAATCACGAATCATATTTTATTTTACGCGTCTTGATTTATAAATTTTCTGTCATTTGGATAACCGATTGCAAGTTCTGCTGCGATTTCTCGTAATTTTCTTCAGAATTATACTCGTATTTTGCATTCTTTTATTAAATTTACCAATTATTTTAAATCTCTTCATAAATCTCTCAATAATAGTTTTACTCGCAATTAGTTACTTTCTTTTGCAATACAAATATTAGATACCAGTAATAAAATGTATAAAACGATTTTACGGATTATAAGTCGCAAAATAAATTTTAGATTCAGAACTGTATATCTCTTCATAAATCTCTCAATAATAGTTTTACTCGCAATTAGTTACTTTCTTTTGCAATACAAATATTAGATACCAGTAATAAAATGTATAAAACGATTTTACGGATTATAAGTCGCAAAATAAATTTTAGATTCAGAACTGTATATAACTTTTATTTGAAGTATTTTTATCTAAAATAATATGGGGATTTTTAAACAAGGAATAACTGATTTTACATGCCTATGACCAGATTTTTAAATTAATACTTTATATGAAGTTATTGTTTGGGGTGGAATGTTTATTTCAATTTTGACCGGTCTTTTGGTATATAAAATACCGAAAAGACCGGTCTTTTAGCCTGTCTCATAACCGGTCTTTTAACTGGTCTTTTAACCGGTCTTTTAACCTGTCTCTTTAACAGGTCTTTTAACTTGTCTTTATACAGGTCTTTTGACCAGTCTTTTGACCGTTTTTAACCGGTCTTTTGACCAGTCTTTTAACCGGTCTTTAACCGGTCGTTTTGGCGATGCAACTGGCCATTAATAGAATTTTTAAAACACTAATTTTTTATCTAACTTCAATTCTAAAACATACATTACAAAATGTCGAATAAGGTAATGTAAACAGAGTAGATAGAATAGATAGGTACATAATTGAATTTTTAATCATGTAGCATAAAATTTAGCGGTATACCCAAAATAATAGATTTCATCTTATTGAAATTCTCAGATATTTATTACAAAGTAAAAATACCGACCTGATAACCTTATGATTGCGTCGCTATGGATTTAAATAGGATTATTTTCTACTGTTTTGGATTGCGCAACTGGGTGTCATAAAACTTAGGAAATTAGCAACATGCTTTGTAGAATGTCTCTTAATAATTTTCAATACTGCATAGATATGTCCAATTCATTCGTCCTTCTCAAAAGAGTGGGGTGAGTCATACTTTTATAGGTTTTTAATTAGTTATATTGTACAGGCGCGGTGGCCGAGCGTGTTAAGGCACATCTCTTAGCATACTGTGACGTCACCCGAGCCAAGGTTCGTCAGTTCGAATCCGCCTGCCGACAATGTGTGATTTGTCGTAAAATATAAAAATACAGTTACATGTATTTATCACACTCGGGCGCTATAAGCTAGTCACTTATAGGCCTTAAATAATCTGACTAAAGAAACCGGCAGTACGGCAGTGTAAAAACTGCGGCTCGGTGTGCCCGGCCCCTATGTTCCGCAACGGAATGATGGGACTCATATATAATTAGTTCTAGTTTACGAATGAAACTTATTCTTTCATAGTCATACTGTCTTAGAAATTAGTATATTCCGGATAGTTTTCTAAAGCTGATATATTAATTGATCTTTTAACTGATCTGCGATCCAGTTTTTTACTCTGCTTTTAGCGCTTTTCATGGATTTTTATTCTGTACTTAATCGGTTTTTTAATCTTCATTTGACCGGTTTTTAACTGGTCTTTTATCAGACACGTTAAACGGTTTTTAACCAGCTTTAACCGATCTTTAGCCGGTCTTTTGGTTTAAAAATGAGCGAAAAGACCGGTCTTTTTAATCGCTCTTTAATCGGCCTTTTAACCATTTGGTTAATCCGGTCTTTTAGGACTGGATTTTCAGTTGTAGTAAATCTTTCCATTATTTTAATCTAATGAAACCAAGAGTAACAATTAAAAGAACACAAACTGTCAAACTCAAAGAATACTAAACAATACTATTATTTGTTTTATTTTTCATGGCACCCTATAAACAGCTTAAAGATATACATTTTAATTTACCTGTATCTCGTGACAAGATCGTCGTATATCAATAAATAAGAGCTCGTTGGACGCAGTTTTTAATTCTGAACAACTTTTGTATTTAAACTTTTGCCCTAAAATTAATAGGGAAATAATTATGGCGTAATGAAAATTTTACCATTGAATTTCCTATATAACAAAAAACAGTAGACACCCGGTATATATACACGGTGAAATATCTCTAGAAATACACATTGAATAAAAAAACACGTGTTTAATATTTTTCAAAAATCTTTGTTATGTTACCAAGCACGATTCCCCACCGTTACTCCGTGGGGTTGAGGCGGGGGTCCACTTTGAAATCTTAAATGGGAACACCAATTTTTATTGTACATTCGGATAGTACGGCTAAAAGTAAATAGGTTTTGTATAAAACTTTCCGATTCGCGATAGATGGCTCTGTAATCAGAAAAATAATTGTTGTCATGATTTCCATTTAAAATTTCAAAGTGGCCTCCCGCTCCACCCTCAGCGAGTGGCGGTGAGGATCGTATTTGATGACATAAGATAGGTTTTTGAAACTTTTAAAACAACTTGTATTTATTACTCTTTGCTACTGTCTAGACAGTGTATCCAATTTTTTGATTTTTTTTTTTGATAGTTTCAGAGCTTTGGTGAAAATGAAGTGCCAGAAATCTTAAAAATACATGAATTTTTGATCATGTTACATTTTTAATTATTAATTATTCAAATATTATAAATTATAGAGTAATTTTCTAATATTTTACGTATGAGAGGAACGTATAGTAATTTTTATTTTCAAATATGCACATTTAAAAAACGGAGTATGTAGCTCAATGGTATCGAGTCGGCCTGTGGATTCGGGCATCTGGGTTCGATTCCCACAGTCGACAAACAATTTTCACCATATTAAAACTACCCTGGCTCCCCCTCTACCAACATTTATGGGAGCTGTGATTTGACGGATGGTAACCACCCTTCACGTGCAGAAATATATCACTTACCGAGACCTACTATGACTAAGTGTCACACCTAGTAATAGGTAAAAGGCGTAATGATATATTTATTTTATTTAAAAATAAAATACATTCCACTATCAAGTTGGTTTTAAAACAAAACATAAAAGTGACAAGTTTTATAAAATGTACAGGTAAATCCAACCAGATTTGTCCTCGGTATTAAAATACAGTAAAACCAAGCAAATTTTGTCCATGGCAATGTACATTTAAAAAAAACAGATAACTCGAATTGGAATCATTTGTGCACTCCAAATTTTTCTACCGCCAATTGTTTTATTGAAAGTGCTTTAAAATTTGTTATATTTAATATCAAATAAAGGCATGTGGAATTACAATTTTTGGATTAACAAATATTTTAGTAAAAGTGCTCGAAAACTTATCATGTTTGGTATCAAATGAAAGGTCTTTGGAAGGGCTCGCATACGGAATTAAATATTTTTTCTAGCGGCCATTGTGGATGTGCTGATATAAAATGAAAAGTCTTTAAAAGTGCCACCGTTTAGAATTACATTTTTACGATCGAAAATTGTAATCATCTGATTGTCAATGATTTGGTATCAAATAAAATGATTTGAAGAGAGATTTCGAGCATAATAATTAAAAATTGGAATACATTAATTGTCAATTGTTTTGCTAAAATGTCATTTAATTATGTGATTTAAATTATGCGTTCTATTTATAAATATGTAACGGCTTTATGTTTTATATCAAAAATGAGAAGCTACAAAAATATATTAGTGTAAAAAAAAGTTTGAGTATCTACAATTTTTATTTGAAACTTTTCTTTCTATCTACTATTATTTAGGAATTAAATATTTTTTTTCATATGTAGTGACCTATGCAAATTTTTTTTGCAAAAACCAAAACATCATTAAATTGGCTTGCATCTTGACAACATTTGTTTTATCGAAGTCTTAGTTCTTACAGTTCTCGAGATATCAATGGAGGCCCTCGTACATGACAGCTAAACGAGTCAGCCCCATTATTTTCTTTGTTATTATAGATGTAAGAAACAATAAACTTAATAAGAAAGTTGTAGTAGACCACGAGAGATATTTGATTATAAACAAACGACAGTATAAATTAATGTTAAAATATAAATAATTGTTAAAGATTCGTTATAAATTATATTCTATTTGATTACCATTATTTTCTGAACATAATTTCACACGATTCAAAATTGCTTCAGAAGTAGCTTTTTAAATTATTTGTTGTGTTAAAGCAGCGTAAGCTTCTCTCACTCGATCTATCTTTGAGATATCCCCATAAAAATCTAATGGTGTCAACTACGGAGAACTAGCGGGCCATTTGTTTGGTCTATTTGTAGGTTTGATATCCTTTAAACTTTGATATCCTTTAAAATTTGGCAATAAATCTACTAAAAAAAAAAAGATCCCAATTAAATTCTCTTCAAAAACATAAGTTTCAATAATTTTACCCCCTGACATTCTAACCCATACAATAAAACCCCATCTTCGTTGGCAACTTCTTTTTTTAAATAAATACGGATTTTCTACCGCCCATACATGTTCACTATTTGTATTAAATAGACAATTGTTTGTAAATTTCGACTCACTAAAAATAATTTGCAAAACTATATTCTGCGATCAGTGTTAGTACATGTACTCGTAACAATTTGAAAGAATAAGATTTAATTTAGGTTGTTTTAAAAATCACCATATATTGAAATAATATGTTCATGGGCATTTTCATGTATAGAGGCATTTTGGTTGTGGCAATAGAAGCTAAGACTGCAGTTTCTATTGTGTCATTATTTATGACTAACTGCTGTTTTCACATTTACAAGTATGCAAAAATAAACCATTATTTCTTAAATTCCTTTCTATCCGCTTTAAAATATTTTATAAATCTTTATTTGTTAATTATTTTCTTAATTTTGTTCATGCATATTTATAAATAAAATTTATTTTAATTTCTATTCCATTTTTCTTAATATTATCATTATGTATGGATATAAAATGTTTGTATGGTCAATTTCAGAAAGAAATAAAAACACTATCGAAATATCACAGGGTTTTCCATTTTAAAAAATATAACTTTGTGTGACAACTTGAGAACTGGTTCAAAAATATATTTTGGTCTCCTACAACTTTGTTATTTGTTTTTTTTTTGTATCTTTAATAATAAACCACTTTATTTTGGGTTCGTATCTTTACTAAATTAATTTTTAAATGTACCATGTCAAATTTTGGAATTATTTTTTCAGTAGCCAAGGAAATGATCTAGTTATTCCTGGAAACTAGAATTTGTTATTTAAATCGTAATATTTGTTTCCAATTAAAAGTAGAATTAAGCAATAATCTGAAAATTAATTACTTTGCAATATATATTTTAAAAAGGATTCAATTTTATGATATATTAAATAAATAAAAGGCTTCAGAATCCAATGTTTTTTTTTAATATTTATTTTTGGGACGTTTCGAACAAAAATATTACCTCATCATCAGCTTCTTAAAATATAAATACAATAATTATAATATAAAACTAGCAAATTAATCAATTAATTAATGGATTTTTTATCAATGTCAAGATTGTTTTTGGTTGAAATTGTCATTGTGCTAAGTATTTTTTTTTCTATTTTTATTTTTCATATGTACCTACCTTTTTTCTTTTTTGTTATTATTGACATTTTACAAATATTGTTTTATGTTTTTAAAGGTTTGAAATTTTGATTAATTTGCTAGTTTTATATTATAATTATTGTATTTATATTTTAAGGAACTGATGATAAGCTAATATTTTTGCTCTAAACCAAAGAGAATACATTACATAAAGAGGAACGGCCCTGTGTATATAAGTGTTATACTAAAACTTATGGTGAGGTAGCTGCGGGGTAAAGAGAAAATGTTCTATGACTTGGCGCTATGTAAGTTGATACGTCGAATAGATGAACTACGATGCACAGTCAGGAACCGCTTTTGCTCTTCACCCCGGTCGTTGATTGTCGTGGCTAGATTTTGGGTTCGGTAGGTTTTATTTTACGATGTGTTGTTGACACATATAATTAAAATAGGTACATAGTTATGCCATTTGAAAAGAATATTATTTTGCATACTGAATTGTTTATGAATACATAATTATGATCCAAAGCAAAATATTTATATATATATATATACAGGGTGTAACATGAAAACCTGTAAACCATGTAATTTATGCTCTTTGTCTAAACGTTAAAAAAATAAATATTTAAAAAAATAAATTCTGAAACTTTTATTTATATAATATATCATATAATTGAATCCTTTTTTAAATATGTATGTAAATTATAAACAACTAATTTATTTCATCAATATAAATAAATCAATAATTATATCATCACGCCTTTTATCCTTTACTGGGTATGTCACTTACTGTAGCAGATCTCGGTAAGTGATATATTTTTTCGCGTAAAGTTTGGTTACTAGCCGTCAAATCTCGGCCCCAACAATATTAGTGAAAGAGGAGCCTCAGATGTAGTTTTAACGTAGTGAAATGGAGTCATCTTTAAAGACTGCAAATGTATAACAATTATTTTTTTTACCAAAAAATTAATACAAATACACTACGAAATTAACATCAAAATGGTTACAAACTACCAAAACGAACAATAATAATATAAAACCATTTGGCTACAAACGCTATCTTCAAAACAATCACTGTCAAACAAACAATTTTTTGATGACATACAAGAAATTGAATCATATCGGAAATACGAGTAGCAATAACTAAAAGTTAAAAACTTTAAGCACAATAAATTCAAAAAGAATTAGCCAGAACTAAATTGAGTATTTTTAAGCATTATTTAAAAACTATTTGAAAACTTCAATTATATTGTAAAAATTAGGTTTGTTATTTGAATTATTGGTGTTAGGTTCCCAATTAAAATATAAAGAATTCTAGCTTTTATGCAGGTTAGCCTCATGATGTCAAATTTTAGCGTCTTCAAATTTAAATTGTAACTAGTGTCTAAATGATGTTTCATCAGAGCATTGTGGTTTTTGTCTAGGAGTCTACTGTAATAATCATGTTGGTAAGACCTTTTGTGAAGAGGCTGTACTGTTTCGACAATATATCGCAAATAGCTTGACCCATATGTAATTTCATAAATTACATTTCTCTTGACCCTTGACCTCTTGACCCTTGGTTTGAATTCATCTATAATTTTTGTGAAATTTGCAAATAATAATGATGACAGCTAAATTGGCACATTTTATTGTTTGTTATACCTTTGCAGATGCTGAAATTGATCCCCTTTTAGGGCTTAAAACATCCGACGTTAATAAACAATTACTGTTGCTGAATTTGTATGTCTAATGCGGTGTAATGCCAAAATTGAAAAATACAATATAAACTAGCGGACTTTTATATCTGTTTATAATTTTTTTTACCATTTTTTTTTAATTTTGCGCCCCAAACATATTTGCGCTTGTGGTGGGCACTTCTTTCGCCACGACCTTTTTACGACACTGATAATATTAATCGAATATGAGAATGAGATCCTCCTGTGTTACGTCTCTTTTAAAAATTATATACAGATGTTCAAAAAATTCCGGGACTATGAAATATCACGACAAATACACATCGAATCAAAAAACAAAACACTCGTGTTTAATATTTTTCAAGAACCTATCTTATGTCACCAAGCACGATCCCCCATCGCCATCCCATGGGGGTGGGGCATGGGGGCACTTTGAAATCTTTATTTGGAATCATGACAATAATTATTTTGCTAATTACAGCGCCATCTATAGCAAATCGGAAAAAAAAGTTTCATACAAAACCTACTTAGTTTTAGCCGTACTATCCGAATGTACAATAACAATAGGGGTTCCCATTTAATATTTCAAAGTGGTCCCCCGCCTCACCCCCAGGGGGTGGCGGTGGGTGTAAGTGCTTGGTGACATAAGATAGGTTTTTGAAAAATATTAAACAGGTGTTTGTTTGTTTTTTAATTCGATATGTATTTCTCGAGATATTTCACCGTCCCGGAACTTTTTGAACAGTCTGTATATGTACATGTATCATCTTTTTTATTCATTTTGAGTTTATACTATACAGTATCTAACTACAATTTATTCTTAAACAAGCGCAAGCGATGCTGCCTTCATTTCTTTATAGATTCGTTGTTAGAGAAGTGGCGTAAGTGAAGATTTACGAAACAGAGAACGAGAATGAAGGGTTGTTGCGTGATGATGGATTTTGGTTGTGAGGAATGGAAGAGCTCGTATGGAGGAAGGGTTAATGTGGTTGAAACGAGTATCGTGTGTCAGGATGAAAATATTCTGTGAATGTTTCAGTGGTTCGAGCTACCTCATTTAATGGGATATACCGTAATGTTATGTATGTATGTATGTATGTACATGTACTGCAAAATAACAATCGTAATACATAAAAGATAAAAATTAGATTTTAACGTATTTCTTTCAAGTTATAATTAATATAATCACAAGCGAGATCTAAAAAATTTCAAACACGTATCGTTGTAAAGAGCAAAATATGCTTTTGTAATGAGAAATTTTTAACTCTCTGCTCCTCTTTATTACATTTTAAGAATTAAAATTATTAGAAAAAGAAATTCCACATTTTATAAATCTTGTAGTATTTTTATTTTTTTTAAAACAATAATAATAATAATGCTGAAGTTGTTTACGAGAATAAAAGCACAAAACTTTATTGGAACCGCACAATACTCACAGACAGGAAAAATTCCAAATAACATCCCGGTAATACCAACAAAAAGACACAAAAAGAACGTACGTTATAGATATTAAAGTGCCATTGCCTTCCCATATGTAGACAGTACATATAGTACCTGTGATAATTGGTTCAACCGGAGAAATTTCAGAGTCTAAATGCTAGTCTACAAATATTGAAACTACCAGAAAATCTGTATATACCCATGCAGAAGTCCGTTGTCATAGATGCCTGCACCATAGTCCGCAGAGTGATAAGCGACGACAAAAGCAGAAGGATACATAAAGACCAGAATGATAGACGGAAAGAACTCTAGACCTGAAACAAAAGTGCGTTTGATATAATTAAATTATATTAAGTAAAACTTTCCTTCATTTACTATATACTTACCTTGCCGATGAAAAGGGCGTTTGTATATTTAGAATAGTGAATAAATAAAATAATAATAACGCCTTTATGACAATTTGCAATTTTTAAAATTTGGTTTACAAAAATTATGTTTTTAATATACTCACATGCCGTTCTCGTGTTATTAATTTTATTTAAATACTCGTACAATTAATAATTCAAAATATGAGCACCCTCCATTACTCCCTCCGCTGAATGTACCCTGTATAATATTTAATTTTAAATTACTTCTTTATTTATATAAAATTATAATTATATATTAATTTAGGGTATATTTTAGATAGGTTAAATAATATTTTATCTCATTAATATGCGGGTACCTAACTAAAATTAAGTAACTAACAAGAAATATGATATACTCGTAAGTGTATTAATGTATCTATATATGACATAATATATACTTATATAATTATGTCAAAATCAGTTTTATATTTTAAAATTATTAGTTTTGTACAATGAGAAAGCAATTTTTCTGGTTATGAACGAGAATCAAATCGTGTCAATTTTATTTTGAACATAAAAAGTAGATGGATTTTCTGTGTTGTCTTTAAAATGAAATATTTTTTTATAAAACTAAAACAAATGTAAAAGTGTCACATAAAAAGCTGGCCATAGGTATTTCTGTGAAAAATTGTATAAAATATCTATATTTTAATAGCTAACCTTATGCAAAATGCAATCAAATAATTAATACACGCAAATAAAATTTAAAAATAATATAACTTATGTAACAAATATAATACTCCTGGGTAAAAATGGTCATAGTTTCCTCAACACCCATTATAATAATTCTAAATACATACTAAGAAAATGAGCAAAAACATGAGTAAATTCACAGAAACTAATCATAATAAAAATCGTCTAAAATTAACGAAGAGCTCTTATTTACATCTTTGATTAAAATTAATAATAATATTGGCCTTATTTTAGATTTTTTTTATCTTGCTAACTGTATCATATAATGGTGTAGTTTAGAATTGAACATATAGGAAAATAAGCTATTTTCATAATGGTCACAACTTTTTGAAATAGAATGTAATTTTTTCTTACATACATACACATAATATATGCATACATATAATTCCACGCTATATTCCATTAAATGGAGTAGCACGAACTCCTTAAACATTACAAAACATCCACTTTCAGATTTGTCAAAGAATCGGTCTTCGTCAAACATTGTCATCCTAAAACACCAACAATATATGTTTCAACCATTTTCACTTTCTCTTCATACAAGCTAATTTATTCCTCACCCGGAATCTTTCACCACGCAATAAATCTTCAATCACATGCATCCATTCGCTTCGATTCACCTTTTCCGCAAGCGAAAACACTTACGCTCACGTTTCTATCAACGAAGTTAAAATATCGAATGCAAAAAATACAATAATTTTATAATATGTTTGTTCAAGAGATTTTAATACATATTTCTACAAAAACAGAGCTATGTTAGTTTTTTCGGTTTAATATCCTATATTTTATGGACGACTATCCGTAGTAATTAATTAAATTTGGTCGTTGTTTCAGATATTTCAAAGTTCCCCAGAACTACGTAAAAACCTAGATCCAAATTTAAGTTACGGGGACCACCACGGACACAACACAGCGTTGCACTATGCGGCGCGACACGGCATGAAGCACCTGCTTCGCACGTTTTTGGCCGATCTGGGAGGCAACCCCAACAAACGCAATGGGCGCAACGAGAGTTCGTTGCATTGCGCGTGCCAACTTAACCAGACCAAGAGCTTTAGTGCGCAGGAGCGCCGCGCCGCCTGTGTCACGCTGCTATTGCAGTGGAAGGGCGTCGTGCTTAGCACTGGCACACGAGAGCGTGTTGATCTTGGTGCTCAAGACCAGGTAAGCACGAAAAGAAAGGTCAAAGTAACAGATATAGACCATGTCAGTTAGAAAAATCGTTAATTTCTTTATTTGCTATTCTGAAATGTAATCCCAATTACAGTACAGGAAGTTTAAAGCTTAAATATGAACCACTCAACACACGTATTTTGTTGAAATATAAGTTGAAGAAAGCCAGATTTAAACTCGCGATGTATTTTGGGGAAAGTTGTATTCACTGGAATATGATTATAAGTTAGAGTAAAAATTGTCGATTATTTCTACTATCGATACTTGGTTATGTTATTAATAAAAAAAATTAAAATAATAAAATAAAATAAATAAATCATCATGCCTTTTACTCATTATTGGGCGTGACACTCTGCCGTATCAGATCTCGGTAAGTGATATATTTCTTCGCGTGAAGTGCGGTAACCAGCCGACAAATCATGGCCCCCAAAAATGTTAGTGGAGGGAAATCCACAACGAATTTAATTTGGTGAAAATTGTTTGTCGACTGTGAGGATCGAACCAGAGTTCTCAAGGTCCACAGATCGACTCGATACCACTGAGCCATCTACCACCTGCAAATAGTACTGACGTTAATTTTAATGATAGTTTAAAAATAGTATTAACGATAGTTTTAAAAATATTACTAAATTTATAAAAATGGTACTAACGAACGATAATATTTCCTCATTCATTTTAGAAGGAATTAATTCATAATTTCCAAAAAATTGTAAATTATTTCAATAAATTTACTTATAATTAATTAATTATATTTTGTGAATAATTAATTAAAAAAAGAAACATATTTTCGGCTTTTACAAAATAAATCTTTACTGTTCAAACTATAAATTTAAACAGGATGTATGGTAAATGCAAATGCATATGTAAGTATTAAAATTTGATATACGAGATCTTTATTTAACTTAAAATTGTAAACAGTATAGAATGTCAAGAAAAGCCCTGAATTTATTCTCAGCATATACTTAATTCCAAAACAGAAAATTAGAAAAAGGATTTTAAATATAGAAATTCTCGAAATAAAGGTAATTTCTTCGTAACGAGCGCAAATATGTACCTAGAACATCTGCTGTAGATTAATGTAAAGGGGTTGTTAATCCTCAAGACAAACAGATATTTATTTACTATTTGGACATGAAAATTATTTAAGTTTAAGTTTGCAAGCAAACTGCATTTATATTTCTAAATAATATGAAGATAAAATGTTAAATATGTTTAAGTTTCAAATATGTGCTGTTATACAGTTAGGATATGTTCCAGAAAAATAGCTTATTTTTCGTACCGGATAATATCCTCTTAAGAAGAACAGTTCATAAACCTCAAAAATTACATTAGCTTGTTTAGTTTTATCTGAAGAATACTTCGCTTGTCAGATCAAGTTAACCAGCAAAATGCTGACCCATAGTTGTTATATACATGTATATGTTTATATACTCGTACATACTATACTATCAATATATTTCGTCATAATAAAGAATATAAATTTGTTGTTTGATATCCATTAAATTTGTCTGTAATAAACATAATGGAAATAAATCTATTTAAAACTATGGAATAAAAATATCACTGATAAATTTAAAAATTCAAGGAAAGAGTCTGGCTAGTTTCGGATGCAATACGAATCCGAATAATCTCGAATCCAATATCCGAATCTAGATAGCTTGGAATCAAGTATGCGGACCTGGATAGTTTTGGATCCAATACGGATCTGTATAGCTTCGATTCCAATATCTAGATCCGGTTATTTTCGGTTCCAATATTTGGATTTTGATAATTTTAGTTTCGATATCGTAACCAGGTAGTTTCAGAATTCGGAACCGGGCCCGGATAGTTACACATTTATATAATTACATATCCTATAATTTTATCTTCGGCACCAAAACTGTCTTAGTCGGAGTACCAGAATTATTATAAACACAAACTTGCCATAACGAAATTTAGCAAAAATAATTATAAGTATGCGTTCAAATAGTAAACATTTGAATAATATAGGGTACAAGCAAATTTCAATCAATGTTAATTATTCTTAGAATTTTGTATCTAAATTGAATATTATATATATATATATATATATGCCTGTTTTTTGTGACACTGTCGGAAGTGTTTCATCTCATCTAGTAATATTGATATAATGATAAGTCAAACACAAACCGAATTCTTTTTTTTTTGTTTTCACGAAAATGTGAGATACATATTAATTAAGTATTAAAACATATTTATTTATGTAATAATCAGGGATAGGATAACATTAACGAAAGGTTATATTATTTTTTATTGTTATAAAAAAAATTGTATAACGTTATAATTACTTTATTTTTGTTTCTCTATTATAACGTTACAATAATTTTATTTTTTCTCTAATTTGTAATAAATTTATTGAAAATGAGAAAAAAAAGTTTATTTAAATAAAGATAAATATATCATCACAACTTTTATTTACTTGGTATGGCACTCTGCCTTGGCAGATCTTGGTAAATGATATATTTCTTTGCATGAAGTGCGGTTACTAGCCGTCAAATCACGAACCCCAAAGATTTTAGTGGAAGAGTAGCCACAGGGTTAGTTTTTATGTGATGAACATTGTTGCCGGCTGTGGGAATCGAACCCGGGTTTTCAAATCCACAGGTCGACTCGATAGCACTGATCCCCCTACCCCATGAAAAAACATTATTTTATTATATATATGATCTTGATCTAGAAATTAAAATTATCTATGTAAAAAAGACATGTCTAAATGAATATAAAATTTTATTTTTTATTTTAATAAATTAATTTTTCTTTTGTCAATTTATTATTCATGTAGTAAGAGTAACATCTATAATATAACAAGAAACAAAAAGCTATCTTTGATAATAATTGGACTCCTTTCTGACATTGTTTTAGTAATAAAAAGAATAATTGAAAACATATATACACTATAGGAGGTCACTTGGTTTGTTCTAACATAAAACAACGTGTGATTAATTGAACTGGAATAATTTTTTACAATTGAAATAGAAAAAAAAATGTGTTCCCGTTTCTATCTCCGAATAAGAGAACATGAAATCGAAAATATACATTTATTTTTTAGAGCATCCTGATAAATAAGTAGATTAATAAATAGAATATTACTGTTATGCATTGATATGATATAAAACACAATACAAGTATTTTATGGTTTCAGGAAGGAAACACTGCTCTCCACTGGGCTGCATGCACAGGGCTGAAACGTTGTGTGGAACTCTTGTTAGCTCATGGCGCTCCGCTTTTTGTAGAAAATAATGATAAATTAACTCCTTGTGATTTAGCTATGAGAAGTAGCCATCATGACATTGCGCAAATGCTTGAAAGTCGAATGGTTTTTGTAAGTGTATTTGGGATTGTTTTTTTAAATTAAAAATTTATAAACATATTTCTCTTTAGGCGGACAGTAGTGATACCGTGAATGAAGATGAAGGCTATCTTGGTGAACAAGAAGAAGTGTATAGTGGATTAAGAACGCAGGATTTACAGGAAGCCAAGGATCAACTGCTTGTAGAAACTTCCGATATGTTGCATATTCCTTTATTTACAGCTGAAGCACTTTTGAGGGATAATGGTAAGAGTTCATATTTTATTTTGTCGCTAGCTTAAATTCATTTTACTCAAACTTATAATTATTTGAAAGGAACTAATATTTTAAGTTAGGTACAATATATGAATTTTTTTTTACTTCAGCGATGCTAAACTTACTTTGGTTTACGAACTTTTTGTTATTTTTCGAAAATATGACACAGCAAAATTAGTATATTAATTAATATATCGCTGAGTCCATATTAAAAGTTTGTATTTACATTTTTCTTTGCCTCTAAAAATTGTGGATTTTACAATGTTACTGTTATCTAGTCACAAATACTTTATTTTCAAAAAACACATGCATAGTAAAAATCATCTCTTAAAATGGCACTATTTTAGTAATTTAACCAACTTTGTATTTCTTACGCTTCTCAAGATGCCTATACTGACAATAAAAATAAAACTCGCCAAGTAGTTAATTATATTGAAACTTATAATTCAATTTTTAAAATAAAGTCCTAAAATAAGAAAAAAACATGAGACGATCACAAATTCATATTTAACATAACTTACGAGCTCTCTAGTTCAAATCCCGGTGATTTCAGATTAAAATTATATTAAAAATACGAGTATGTCTGAGTGATTTGGATTTCAGTATAATCTGTTCGCTTCCTATGGTTTATTTAGTTATAAAAAATAAATAAAATAACTCATATCAAATGTAAAATATTCACTTTGTAATTTAAAATTATATATATTGTATCGCAAATTATTTTTGAACCTATGTAGAATGGTCCAGAGAAGCACTGTTGGAAAAATGGATGAAAGATCCAGTGGAATGTTGTCAACTTGCTGGAGTGCAAGCGCCAGCTTCAGCTTTCCAATACAATGGGTCAGTCGATGTCAGTTGTTCATCTCCTGAAGTACCACCAGAAGAACCTGGAAGTGCTCATTCTGACATTCTTGTAAGTTGCGAAAAAATTCAGAAATAACTTTAATATTTAACTAATATTACATATTTATTCAGTGTGAGATATGCTTGTGTCCTATGACGACATGGGATCAGCCACCTGTGTTGATGTCATGCAAACATCAGTTTTGTGCTGGTTGTTGGGAACGATATTTAACAGTGAAAATTCAAGATGGAGACGCACATCATATTTTATGTCCTGCTTATCAGTGTCATATCTTAGTGCCTGTTGAAGTTATTGAACGATTGGTCAGCCCGGAAATGGCAAGAAGATATTTACAGTTTGACATTAAGGTATTATATTTTTAGTGAATATGAATGAAAAGTTGAAAAGAATGAGAATAATGGTAACAAATAAAATATTTGATTTATGGAAGTATGGAAGCAGATTTTGTAAAAGAATAACCACGAATACAACGTTCTATAAAATAGCATTGCATTTTATAAATATATATACATATATTTATTTAGTGAAAAATAATTAAAAAATTATATGAAATTGAATTGCATATAATAAATAAATGTACATGAAAAACAATTTAAAAATTATTGTAATTCTCGAGCATATTTTGAGTCCTTGGTATGTATTTTATATAGATTACGACAATATTTCTCAGTATTTTAAGAAAATTAAAAATAAAACAAACTGTTAAATTTGTATAAATATATACTCGTAAGTATATGAATAGTATGCAAAATGAGATTTTCAGTCGGACACGCTTCGGTCTTCCTACATAAATTATATTTTTGCTTTCTATCTTTCTTATTTATATATAATAACATTAATTAAAATCAGCATAAAATTTTTGTGAAACATCACAAACAAAACTTGCTGATATGTTTTTATTAAATCAACTATCAACTCTCGTCCTTCAAAAATGTTAGTGGAGGGAGAGCAATAACGATAATTTTAATATGGTGATAAATTTATCATCTGCGGAAAACGTAACACAAACCTTATGAAACTATTTTGACATTTATTTGTAGTTCCTATATCTTCGATATGTTAAGAAAATTTACTATAGAAAACAAGATTATAGTAATTTGGATTATTTTTTGTTTTGTTTTGTGCAGTTTTAAGTTTGGTATTATTAAGTTCTCTTTTCTACAATCGTGGTTCGTATGTCGCTGAAAATTAGTAAATATCTTCATTTATTCGAATAAGATAATATATATATATATATATATATATATATTTATTTATTTTCTTTAAAAAATGGCTTTACAAGAATTTTCCCTGTTTATCAAAAATATAAATTTGTATAATTACTATTTAAATTAATTAAGATAGCTTTTCTTTTAAAAATTAATTAATTTTAATCAAATTTTCTAATATATATTGCGAGTTTTATGTATTTGACAATGAATCACATTTTGAAAATACAGGAGTTTAAAATGAAAATAGTATACAAGTATCTTATAATAAAATTTTAATATTTGTTTCATTTGATCGCAGAACTAAATTATTAAAATGTTGATCTACACTCAAGGGTATCTATCTTAATTAATTTATACTTGGCGTATCATTGAAACGATTATATTAATTAATTGTTTCATTGGTACATATATACGGATTTATGTAAATAAGTAATATATCGAGTGTCTACTTTTTTTCCGAACATAGGAAATTCAATGTTAAAATTTTGATTTAGCGATATCTCTTTACCTATTAATTTTAGAACAAAATACACGCTTTCAAGCAATTATCAGATTGCCATGAGAAATAAAACAATAATTTGTTTGTTGTGTCTGACATTATTTGACATATTGGACCAGAATTGGAAGCTAACTCTAATTTATTTATTTATTCGAGCATTTAATTTAATAATAAAATTAATTAAAGTATATTATTTTTTTTTTCTACATAATCTAGACAAATAAATACCTATTATTAAGTTATCTAATTAGTTTTATCACTCTGATAATTGCTTTAAAGAGTGTATTTTCTTTTGCTTCTAACTCGGACGTACGAAACAATTGAACAACAAACTTATACTCTATGGATGCAGTTTTTCATTCTGAACATTTTTCTGGCGTACAATTTTGTTGTAAAATTAATAGGTAAAGAGATATCGCTAAATCAAAATTTTAACATTTAATTTCCTATGTTCGGAAAAAAAGTAGACACCCGGTTAATATATTATATTTTTAATCAGAGAGTGAAATCTAAATTCTTATAATTTTATATTTGTTATATATGTAGTATGTAATAGATTTCCTTGTCTCTACCAGGCCTTTGTAGAAAGCAACAAAAGCATCAAATGGTGTCCTGTAGCAGGATGTGGAAGAGCAGTTCGTTTACCGGAAACAGAACAAAGTCAACCTTCAGAACATGGTCCTGGGAAGCCCTTTGTCCCTATTACATCACATGCTGTGGACTGTGGCAATGCACATTTTTTCTGCTGGGAATGTTTAGGAGAGGCACATGCACCTAGTGGATGCTCTCAGTGGTTAGAATGGCAAAAGAAAATAAATGAAATCAAACCAGAAGAACTACGAGCTAACTGTACTGAAAGTGAAGATGCTGCTAATTGTCTTTGGTTAGTAACTAATTCCAAGCCATGTCCAAATTGCAAGAGTCCTATTCAGAAAAATGAGGGATGTAACCACATGAAGTGTTCCAAAGTAAGAACTATACATGTATGAGTGTATTTTAAAACTTTATTATAAATAATATTAAATTTCAGTGTAAATTTGATTTCTGTTGGGTGTGTCAAGAATCATGGAAGAGACACAGTTCTGCAACTGGTGGATATTTTAGATGTAATCGTTTTGAAGCAGCTCATCGGGCTGATGAGAGACAAGACTCTCTAATTTCAGAAGCTCAAGTTAGAAATACTCACGTGCAAGAATTGTCACGATTTCTACACTATTATACTCGATTTAGAAACCATGAAAATAGTCAAAGATTAGAAGAACCATTACTTACAGGTATACGTCAGAAAATGGAAATTTTAGCAAGTGCCTTGCCACATAAATCTCATGAAGGTTAGTTTCGCTAATTTTGCAATCGTATTACATTAATTAATTGTAGATTGTGATCTAGATTCGGCGGAGAAAGGAACCAAATTTGTGGAAGATGGAGTTAGAGAATTGCTGAAAGCAAGAAGAGTACTCTGTGGATCTTATGTTTATGGATATTATTTAGAAGATAATGGCTATAATAAAACAATATTTGAATTTATGCAAGTAAGTTTCTCATTGATTTATTATAAACATACATATAAAAATTATTTTTTCTACAAATGTTTTTTTTCATCATTTACATTACCATGACAACGTGTATTTATTTATTTATTACAAACCACAGGCAAGATGCCCAATTATAAAATATAAGGTGGATACATTTCCATTACATATATTTGTTTAAATAAACTTGTTTCGCGTGTCTTTTGAATACATCAATATTTCTTATATATAACAAATGTGTTTGATTTTTAGGGTATAATTAGGGTTAGTAAAGCAAAATAGATTTTTAGGGCAGGATTGAATAGCTGGTTATTTACAATTATATATAAAACACAGGCGTCGTTACAAATTCTAAAAGATTCTAGAAGTTTGGTGTTGGTTGCAACTGCTCTATAGTCGTGTATCCGATTGGAATTTGCGATATTAAGTTTGTACGCAACATAACTGAAAAATTTGTGTTGTACGGATTCAATACGTTTAATATGGATATCTTGATATAGAGACCATATCGTTGATGCGTAAATTGGAGTTAGTTTTATAGGCGTATTATATAAAGTTGCAAGGGTTGATGTCAAATCGTTGCTGTGTCGTTTTACAAAACCTAGTAGTCTATAACCATTATTAACTATATAGTCGATGTGATTTGAAAATGATAATTTCGTATCAAATATCACTCCTAAATGTATCATTTGTGTGACGCGTTGGAGTACATTGGTGGAGAGGCCATAATTAAATGTTCAGATGAAGTTCCATGAGATATTCGTGATGCTTCTGATAATTTGGTCGTAATTTGCTTTTTGGAAGTTATAAGAGTGTAAATCGTACTCAACTGATTCGTCTGATGTAATGCTAAAAACTGTTTTGAACAATAATGGTGAGTGATGTAATTCGGCAGGAATTAAGAGGTCTATAGTGGTTGAAACATCTATGGTATGCTGGTTGGAGAATATCAGGTCTAGGTTTTCATCATTTATATTGTTTTGGTTGTTGAACTATAAAAGATTTAGGAATGCTAAGGTATCTGATAAAATTGTTGCGTTATCGTGAGTAGATTGAATACAATTTGGTTTGCGCAGTATCGTGACGCCTGAGTTTTCGTTTTGCCAAATTATTCCCGGAAGGAAATCGTCTACTAATAATATTTTTTTCTTGGAGTTAAAAAGAATATTTTCGATATCTTCGCAGTGTCTAGGATGGAGAAATACTGTTCCAACAATGAGGCTATGTTATCATTGTTTATTTGGATGAAAAGTTGTTCAATGTCATTGTTCGTCACACTTAATTGGGATCTGATTAGTTTTTTGTGAACTGCGATCAGAACTCCATCGTCTCTTTCAAACTCATTGGATAAAGGGTTCCAGTCGTGTCTGTAGTTGTTGTAGTTTCGTAGCCCAATTTCTGAAGTTTTGATGTTCTCGTTCAGCCAGGTTTCGGTGAAGATGATTACGTCACTGTTGTTGGAGATGTGGTGGATATCTGCCAGGTGATAAAATTTCGTGCGAAGTCCTCTGACGTTCTGGTAGTATATGTTGAATGGAAACTTTATTGGGACGTTGATCACTTTTTTGAATTTTGCTGGAGCTCGGCAACTATTGTGGGTGTGCCGTTGATATATTTGATGATCTTCTTTGCTGTATCGTTATTGGAGTTTAGACGGCCAATCAGTATTTTGCTCACTGTTTCGCATCCCAGTGCGCAAAATGCGCACATGCTCTCAAATTATTTTTTGTAAGGTTTCATTTGTTGCAACACATCAATAGTATAAAATTCATATTATTGTTGATTGTTTTCCTTTAATTTACTTAAAGAAATCAATATTTATTGTATTATTCTTTATTTCCAGTTGTAGGAAAAATGTTATTTGTATTTCGGGGGTAAAATTCTTGTTTTTTTATTTGGCGCGTTCGAATGACTTTTTTGTCAACCTGCGGTCTTGACTAAAAGTAAAAATCTCATGCGCAACAAAAAAAAAACACTCATTTTGCGCATTTAATACAAATATAACTAATTATTGCTAACAGAATGAACTTGAAGAAGTAACGGAGAAGCTCAGTGAAATGATTGCTCGTCCCTATTTACGTACACCGAAAGCTGTAATAGTTCAAACGACTGCATTAACTCGTCGAAAACGACATGAATTTGTTAGAGCTGTTGCTAAAGGTCTAGTTCCACCAGAAACACCTCCTGCTTTACGAAAGGTATGTGTTAATTTATAAAGATTGTATACATTTACCAATATCTGTTTTTTATGTAGATGGAGATGACAGAAGCTTTGGCTGCTTCTTTAAAACATTTAGATGGTAGCAATCCGTGGATTAAAGATGCTCAAAGTAGTCACAAACTTCCTACTTTGTACGACTGGCCTGAATATGATTCGGATGAAGACACAGAGGTATATACACACAGTTTGTTACGTGTAGGGTCTAGGCCACGAATAGAATCAGAGATTTTGGTTAAATTAGTTTATATTGTGTAATGATCACTCTGATTTTGATATCTCCAATATTTATGTATAACGTTCAATATTTATTTCAAAAATTTAGCATGAGATTATTGAAAATACTGAAATTATAGTTCTCTTAACGAATATTAGCAGATCAAAGTCAAAATATGATATTAAAAAAGTGTTTATTTTTAAAAACTGAAGAAACAAACAAATTTTAGAAAAATACATAAAGTGAACATTCCTATAGGATAAAATTGTGTATCACATTAAACTTTTCTCACATTTTAAATAAAGTCAGCTTTAATCACGTTCCTTGCATCATTTATCGCGCCGCCTAATTTAGTCACCTATTTTACATTCAATCTTATCGCGGACCACCAAATTGGACTAGGATTTATTTGCGTACTAAATATTAAACTACGTTCAAAACATATTTTTCTACATATATCAATAAAAATATCCTTTTTTAAATATTTCTGATTCATGTTCATTAGTACAAGTATCTCCTTACATTAATTTACTATATTTAATAAATAATATTCAGGAAGACAAATAAATATGTATTATTGTAAAAAATACAAGTAATTCTTTATAGATTCACGAATCCCGTAGGTTAAGAATCGCTGATCTAGAGACTAGAAGTGGTTAAATTATAGTAAACGCGTTGTACTATGTTGGTTAGTAGAAGACTTGATTACTTGTTTGATTATCGTTGGATTGGAAGCAATGGTCCATACAAGTGGACCGCACGTTCTCCAGACTTGACACCGAAAACTATTTTTTGTGGGAATTTTCAAAAGATACAGTTTATTCTCAGTTCGAAACCACAATAAAAAAAATTAAAACAACGTATTAGGGATGCATATATTTCACTAACACCAGATATTCTGACCAAAGTTACATCGGAATCTGTAATTAGACGAATTAATTTATGCTTGGAAGAAAATGGAGATAATTTCGAAAATAAATTATGAATATGGTTTATAATCTTTATTTTTATTGCTTTGTTATTGATCATGGCCTACTGTTTTGTGTTATGTTAAATATAATTTATCGAAACCCTAAATTGAATTTTCTCAATATTTTTGTTTGTAATGATACGAAATAATTACATGGTTGAATTCAGAAAAATATAACTTCATCTTTTATAAGATTGTCTATACTATTTTATTGTATCTTTATTAATATAGAAATTATTTGAGGTGTCCCATATATTTTATATATATATATATATATGTATGTATACAGAATGTTTCTAAATTTATACATAAACGTTAAGCCGCAAATATTATTTGTTATTTTGCTAGTAATTGAATTCTCGTTATTTGATTCAACTCCAAGCTAGTTAAAACATATGTCCGGAGTTCAATTCCTGGCGGTTTCCCAATATTACTCTTTATAATTGAATTTTATTTCATCAATTGTTAAATATTAATTAAACACTATAAGAAGTTTTAAGATCATAGTAGGTATATTGATTCGGCCCGATAAATGTGTAAAATAAATTAAATCCTAGTAGTACCTACATTTTTATATTTATCGATGTGATAGTGATTAAAATATACCAGCTAAATTTATATATAAATGATTATAAAAATTGCTCTACGTATTAAAGATACAAAGAAAACTAAACTACATAAGAATGTAGTCAACTTTATACAGTTGTTACAATACCGACGTATCTTCGTTAGTTTCATCATAGTTAAAACTGGAAGATATTTAATTTGTAAAAAAGTTCTCTTTGTATTTATAGGTAAATCGAAATTCTCTACAGTAATATCAATATTCGTTTTTATACTCATATCTATATGATAATTAAAAATATATTTTAATTTATAATGTAAATAATGAAAATTGTTTAAAATAGGTGAACCGAGCCCTCGCAGTAAGTTTAGTAGGAGAGTGCAAAGCGCCTAAATGTATAAGACCAAGAGCAAGAAATCCGAAAACAGGAGCTATTCATCAGTATTGTAGCCTTCGATGTAGCAGACTCCAAGAATCCGACTGTGATAGTTAGTAAAGACTTCAATTTTTATTATTTTAAGATTAAGTAATCTACCACAGTGATTTTCAGTGTATCGAATGCCACTTACTACCGACTACAATATGGAACTGGTTATAGCACTGGAAATGTCTCGTCTTCAAATGATTGAAGATAAAATGAAACAGGCTCAAGCAAATAATGGAGTATCGTCAACCACTGAAAATATTGGTAATCCTGGGACAAGTGTGAATAATGAAAGTACTGCCGACGACTCAAGTTGTAAGAAATAAATTATTCTTATCTGTATTTTTTTTCATAAATAGTATTAATTATTTCAGATGGTTTAGATGATCAGTTAAAATTGGCAATTCAATTATCTCTTCAAGAATCTACAGCTGCACTTAATAGACAACTTCAGCAGCAAAAATCTGCGGATCATAAACGTGTAAGTGGAAAAACAACTTCTGCGGATTGTAAGCAGTTAGATACACAGTATCAAAAAACAAATGCTGATATTACTGTGGATTATTTTTTGAAGAGTTTAGCTAATCAAAAAATTGATTTAAAAAATATCGGTGTTGGAGTCAGCGTCTTCAGTGGTGACAAAGAGACAGAAAAAGAATGTTACTTTAAACCATGTAGTGGAAACGAAGACGGAAGATTTCAAATTTCTGATATACATGAAAATGGTTATGCATTCGGCGACGTTGATGATTATGATGAAAACGATATTCGATTGAAAAGATCTCATTCTACAGGAGATTTATGTATACGTAGAAGTGGAAGAGGATTTAGAGTTCGAACAACTGGGGACGAACCAAGATATCATTTAGATTCAGATCATAGTAGTCAGCATGACGAGAAACCCGAGGATATTTCGAGAAGGATTTTAGCATTACCATCAGGTTCAGCAAGGACGAAACAGTTTTTACTTTTACAGAACAGTACATGCCCCGAAGAGTCTCCAACTTATCAAGGTCAATCATCTGTAGAAGATACCACGACCTCCGACTCTCTAAATGCTGATATGGAAGTATGTGGAATACTGGAAGCTATTGCTATAACAGAACCACCAGCATGTACCAGTTACGAGAACGAGGAATACAGACGGAAACTAGAGAAAAGTTTTGAGGGCAAGTATATTAAGAATGATGAAGTCTGTAGCAGTTCCAGAAAGACTGAAGGCATATCAAAAATAGAAGAACTGAAAAAGCATAATCCATTCGCGTCTTTAAAGGCGAAATTGTGTTCAGCTCATTTACCAAAGACTAGTTATTTAACTAAAATAGCTGTTAATAAAAGTATAGGTTTGTTAAGTGATACAAAACATAAGAAAGACTATGACGATACTACGGAAATGAAAGCAAAAGTTCTCGCGAACGCAGCGGATAGCAGGCGGAACTCTGACCACGGAATTCAATTTAAGAAAAAATTAGTGTCGGGAACAAGTGCCAAACAAAGTCCTAAAAGTCTTAAACACACTAAAAACCCTAAACGAGACTCTAGCTTTTCTAAATCTACTAGTTTTCTTTTAGATACGCATAAAAAAGAATCTAAATTAAGTTGCGGTAAATCAGTAACAACTAATCTACGAATTAAAATATGCAAGAGTCCAATGAAGTCTGCCAAACCACATCACCTAGAAACAGATAGTTCTAATGAATATGAATCAGAGACTGGAATACCAAAGTCACCAACATTATTTATTTCTGGCGTATCTATATCTAGAACTCCAGAACCAAAATCACCTGGAGTAGCGCTAATCAATGCTGGAAGGCAGTCTCGATCTTCTAGTTTATCCGTACCAGCTCCAATATCATCTTGTTCTCTTAGTCTGTCCAACACCAGTTTAAATAATACAGCTGTAGCGGAACCGTTCACGCCGTCATTGGTGCGATCAACAACGCCCGCTTCATCAAGGTCGGGACTACATCAAAGTCCTGGCCCTAGTCCACATAAAGAACAAAGTACCAAAGCTAAAAGTGCCAGTGAACCTGAAAGAGAAAGAGAAATGTTTCGTTTTCCAAAATCCTCAACAGATGGAGCTCTCAGTTCTGTTTTACATGTGCAAGAGTCAAATCTTAGTTCCGATGATTTTCACGAAGCTTTGTTTCTTCTAGAGCGTTCCCCAAAAACTCGTGATTCAAAAAGAAGAAAAAAGTCGAAAAAGAAAGATAAAGATAACGACAGGATGAAGGAAGAGGCCAGTTCGGCGTTATAGGAGTTTCGTTAACGTGTTTTTTAAATGTCGACATGCGAAATATCTACAAGACTGTATCTGACTTTCAACAATCTATACTGCCGTTTGATAGTCGATCATATTGTAATTGTTCATAAGTTTTTAAACGATTTTAGTGATATTTAATTTCTACCGAAATCATTATTCTTGCAAGAGAGTGAGAAAAAAAGCGCATGTGATACGAAATATTTGATATTGTTAAGTAACTAAATCTACTAAATCTATTTCTCACTCCCTTTGTTACACTGCACGGGCCTGTAAGAACTGTTACGATTTTTAGGAAATTGGGAGACTGAAAAGATAAGACTTTAACAAGGCCTAACTGAATGCCATTCATAATAATGTAGAAAAAAAAACAATTAGTGGTCGTTCTGAAAGTGCAAATTATGAGACTGATTTCGTCTAATTTAGATACCTACTTTTCAAGATTTAAATTAACTAGAAAACTACATTGTTGTAAGCATAATTTACTCGTCTTGCTAGCTCTTCTGATGTGTCTATTAATTTATTTAAACAGTATTAATTAGAACTATATTTACTCTAATTTGACAAATATATTTTTATAACAAATTTATTTTATATTGTATAAGGTAAATAGCTGCATTTTGATACCTACATTTATTTATAGGAAATTATATTTTTCCTAATGTATTTTACTTTATACAAGAATTGAAATTGGTGTGATTTACAGTCAGTATGCAATTAATAATGAAATAATAACAATCTGGTAGACAGGTTTTTTGTAATTGTATTGTCAAAATAACCATTAGAGAAACTAATTTTGGTGTGACATTGCGAATAATATCGAATATGTTTTTTTGTTAAGCCGTACTTAAGGCATTTACACAACTGTTTTACAATTTTTCATAAGTAGCGATCCATGTATAAGAACAATACTTTTAGCATAGAACACAGTTCTAACGGACCAAAGTATTTAAGCTAGTTACTTCGAGAGTAAGAAAGGAGTTACGTAAAAATCCTCGATGTTCTTTAAATGTATAGTACACAACATTACATACATAAAATATTCAACAACTAAATATTATAAAGTTTATTTATGAAATAATTGGTATATGTGACGTAAGCACATAAATGTGCCAAATTTATTAAAATATAATCTAAAATTGGTAATGTTTTAAAATGTGATTATGTAATTGAATGATATTATAATCAAAGTGAGAGTTAAATGTTTTGTGCTGTTGGTTGCAAGTTGTTGAATATTATATAGCATTTAGAATAGTTACGAAAATTTTATTTATGAAAAGTGTGATTTTCTAGAGAATAAAATATTTGAAGCGAATCGTAAAATTAACTTTTCCTTACACTCCTTACGCCATTAATATTATTTCTTAATTTACAAAGAAACGTCACGGTTAATAATGGGAATTGTAAATATAATTTATAAAATTTAATTTATTTATTTATTTTATTTTTTTTTAGTATTTTCAGAATAATAAAGTACATTTTATCTAACGTGTATACTATAACAATTGAGATTGAGGGTGTGAGAGTGTTTGACCATACAAAAATACCAACATATATTTGTGTACATGATTTTTTATTAAAATATGAATTATAGATTAACCGAAATGTTTATTTAAAATTGATATTTACAGATTTTGAAAATTAATTTAGCAATAAATAAGTTACATGATTTTTATCGACCTGAATAATTGTTTGTGAGATCTCTAAGTACAGCATCCATTCCAGCTGGATTATCAGCAGGAACCATGTGCCCAGCTCTGTTTACCCAGTACAGTCCAAATTTGTCATACTTCTTCACAAAGCCTTCAATGTAACCCTTGGATACCAGAGGATATCTTACTGACTCTACCCATTTATCTTTTCCCTTCCACTGCAGATTCTCTACCCAGTTTACGGTTCCTGTACATATAATTTAGAAATTAATACAATATATTAAAATAATATTTATCGGTTTTACCAGGAGTATCAACAATAAGATCAAGCTGACCAGTGAAGACGGCTACTTTAATGTCTGTGGTATCCAACAATTCTTCCACTAAAACACAATATAAAAAGAAAATTATTGTACAGTTAATAAATTAAATTGTATCTTCATATGAAAATATACAGACAATTAAAAATTACTTATAACATTATTTTCTTGATAATTCGTACCTATTTTATAGTTAGTGTTCCCTTTACCGTTGTCTTTCAATTTAAATTACTTGCATTGTAGCATTGTGCTTATTTAAATATCTAATATTGCACAGTATTATTAAATGAATTAATATAAACATAGTAGTTTATAATTACTTTTCCATGTATAAGACAAGATTTAAGTTAAATTTAACATTTTGTATTTATAAACCGTTTCTTAAAGAAACTATTATTAGATTTCCGTAAAATAAAATTAACTTTAATTGTACACTAATGTCCGATTTCATAAAGGACAAAATAAATATATTTCCGTAGAAAATTTATTTAAATTAACAAATTCAAATCAGTTTTATTTATTTTATGACACGGATAACATTAATGTAAAATATTTGACCGTCATTTGAATGAGTATATTTAATTGACTGGAAGTAAATTAATTTGTCGTTTATAAAACCGGCCATATTAGTAATAAAAATACAGGAATTAATCAATTTAAAATATCACACTGTTTAAAATATCACGGATAGATAATATTAATATTATTCTTGTGGCTGAGTCCATTACGACTACCGAGATATGCTACGGGTAAAGTGCCACACCTTGTAATAGGTAATATGCGTGATGATATATTTATTTATTTGATTTGAATATCATCTTATATAGTGTAAGAGGGCTACCACTCGGATTTCGAGAACAGTAATTTTAATTAAATTAGACAAAAGTCACTGCAGTAGTAAACCATTTTAACATTGTATTGTTTTCCCAAAAAGAAAACAAAAAAAAACATGTATAGATTACAAGATGTAGAGCGAGATTTTTCAAATATTATTATTCTTAAAAAACGGTCGCTGGAAACAAAAAAATAAATACTGATGCTTCTTTACACTAACGAAATAAAATATATCATTTATAAGTCTATTTTGAGAAAAATATAAATTTACAATTTTTTAAATAAAATAATTACTTCAAAATAAATTATATAAAGACCTTCATTTCTTTTCAACCTTGCTACAAGTTTAGATGCTTTTAAATTCGTTTATAATAATTAATTTATATAGGTACCAACCAATTGTCTCTATAGTATATGCATTCGCCATAAGTACTATTAACTTAAGCAAAAAAAATCATTTCTATAATACTCTATATACACATTCCACAACTAAAAATTAGAATGGTACAACTATCATTCCAAAAAAAACCGTTTCAAATAATTCCGCACACCGTTTGAAATAATTTCGAAGGGTTTTCGACGAACCGAAACCGCATATTAGCGCGATTATTAATTATCTTAGTACGGTTGCTACAGCTACTTTTTATTGTTTTCATTTTATTTATTTCTGGATTTTGTGTTTCTTGGGAGATTTTCAGAGGAATAGGTTTAGCTAAATAATAATATGTTATTTAGAAAATTAAGTAAATAACATTTTGTACAGAGAAATATTAAATGAAGAATATGCAGGGTGTTTCAGGACTAGTGTAACAAACTTTAACAGCTTATTCCTGAGGTCATTTTGAGCCAAAAATGTCATATGAACATAGGTCCTATTCCTTCTAGTTACCAAAATACAAGAGGTTAAAGTTCTGTAAATAATACGAAATTTTCAAATTTTTGTAATCAAGATACTTTCGGAAAACAAGAGTTTTATTGAAAAGTCATACCCTATTTGTCTTAATTAATTTTATTTATTAATATTAACGAATACGATTTAGAGAACAAAACATAAAATGACACAATTAAATAGACACAGAACAACATAACCAAACATGGAATAGTTTAACACAATATGAAATAAGATAACAAATTTAATAAATAAATATGTTAGAATTTTTGAAAAATCATGAGCATTCTAACATATTTACTGGACAGACAGAGATGTCGAATATATAATTCTTAATAAATAAAATTAATGAAGACAAATAGGGTATGACTTTTCAATAAAACTCTTGTTTTCCGAAAGTATCTTGATTACAAAAATTTGAAAATTTCGTATTATTATTTACAGAACTTTAACCTCTTGTATTTTGGTAACTAGAAGGAATAGGACCTATGTTCATATGACATTTTTGGCTCAAAATGACCTCAGGAATAAGCTGTTAAAGTTTGTTACACTAGTCCTGAAACACCCTGTATATGTCGCCAGATATAAGGGAACTTATTTATGATATAATGAACCAAATAAATCAAAAGAAATATATGAATTGTGTCCGAAAATGTTGTATTTGTTTATTTCCCCAAATTATCTAAGACATTTGAATCATCCACTTTGTGGAAAACTTACGTTATGTTGAGAACAATGATTAACATCAAACGTAATACGTAATAAAAATGAGAGTTATTTAAAACTAAGATTGTTCTTTAAACGAAATAAACATAATATCCAAAACAGTGTAGTCTCCAACAGGTAATGGAATACAAGTAAATGCCATTCCATTTCTACTTTCAGATTATACTATTTCAGGCTACTTAAATAACATTATTAAGAAAAAGATAAATTATTTTGAACTATTTATTCGAAGTTCTCAAAAATAGACAGACGAATAAAAATATTTAAATTATTATAATTTTTGTTTGAAACATTTCAGTTTCATTTAAGAATTATAATTTTTTTTAAATATCTTTTATTTTATATTTTTGTTCCTCTTTAGTAGCCTATACATATTTTGGGAATATAAAATATAATTAAAAAGCCTATTAATGTGGTAACTTTTTTCTCATGTAAATAGCAATTTTTATAATTTTCGAGATCTTACTACTGTCCTTTTACAAGCGATACCTACTATGTTTATGATAAAAACGCATTTTATATTAAAGTAGATGCTGGTTGGTTTAATTATTTTTTAAATTTTATTGTATTTGATTGAGTACGGGTACTTATTTACCGATAATAGAAATTATTAATAAAATTCAACACATTTGTATTACCTATATTAGTAACAGGCTTCATGAAATCAGTCCAGAGAGCATCGAACACTTGACCGCTTGAATCCGTCCAGAAGCTCTGGTCCGGCAGATCAAGAGCTTCTCGGACTTGATTGTTCATGATGGTGCTTAGCGAGTAGGCACTCTTACTATGACTCCCAGGAATAGGAATAGATGTCAAACTTTTGCCATAATAATCAATTTTGGAAAGGACATTGTAGAAATCAACGCCGTACGCTACATTCATGATAACTCCTTCAGTACGACTCCATTCGGTTGTTGCTGTATCCCATCGGCCTTCCTCGACTGCTTTTTTGCAAAGAAGTGCACTATTTGTTATTGCATCGTAGCCTCGTTGGTCAACCATGCCCTAAAAATATTCAAAACAAAATTTGTAGATAGTTACCATAGTAAAATCATTCCACTCAATTTTATATTTTTATTAAAATAACGAAGTTCAGATAATACTGTTTTAATTTTGTCTCTTTAAATTTTGGACCTCAACTTAATTTAGTGGTTCTAATTTGTATACATATTGAATATGCTAATTGGAAATGTGTAATTTAATTCATGGCTTAGATATGTATTGCTATTTAATAGTATGTTCTATAAAAACTGCCATAACTCTATATAGCACTAGATGGGAAATATTTGAATTTATTATAATAATATGAATATTTAAAAAGAAAATTCAATAAGTGTAGATAAGATAAGATAAATATTCGCCATCAAAATCTATATATATATATATATCTTGATATTAACTCCAAATCAATAATCTGACTTGGTCTTTTTAATATAAAATATTATTCTTATTATAAATTAAACTTACACATCATTAACATAATTTTAAAGATATTAATTCAAATTATAAATATAAATTTGATAAAATAATATGAATATTAAAAATAATAATTTAAAATATATTTAAAGATGATTGAACTGGTTTACCTAAAAATGTTAATTTTGATTTAAAAATAAATAAGTTTAGAATGTAGTCGTGTATAAGTGATAATACATTTTAAATTGCATTTGAACTTGAACCTTTTCAGAAAAATATTAATATAATGTGCAATATTTAGTTTCTTTGTATATTTTTCTCAAAAATTGCAAAATAAAATTAGATTCTTGGCAATAATTTTTTAACATGAAATAGTACCTAACACTTTTAGAAAATCGGACTAAATATTTTGATGTCCATATCTACATTTCAACAAATTTTTTTACATATTTTAATGGTTTTTCCTTTTGTTTTAATCCGAATTTGACAAATGATATATGTTTCGAGATTTAGTCTTTAGGTAAACATGAAGGGAATGGGTACCCTAACTAGATTAACTACATACTATAATAATAATGAGTTGCATAATTTTTTGTCGATTTTTGTGATTAGTCAACCCGACTATTCCATTTGAAACACTAGAAGTCGCTAATTATACTAAGATAAATGGTTGTATAAATTATATCCGGCCCAATGATTCAACTTAATTTAAACTTTTTAGGAATCATACCATTTTGAAATTAAAATTTCTTCACAATACTTAATTTATAATTTTTTGCCTCAAATTAACACGAAACTTACGAATTGCAGTAAATAAGGCGCCCATGTCATAACGGAGTCTATTGGAGAAACCCAGGAATCACCTAGGCCAACACCTTTGAAGTTTGCTTTAATTTCTCCTCTTTTAATAGCCTGTAGAAAGAATTATTTAGTTAATTATAAATTAATATGTATTATTATTATCAACTTACAGCATCTAATTCCAGAGCAAACTCAGCAACCATTTTACCTCCATATGATTCGCAGGTAATATATAAAGCAGTTTTCTCAAATTCAGGGAATTCAGCATAGAAGTCTTTCATCATTTTTACCAGGTCCAAAGCAATTTGTTTGTTGGTTGTAGTTAAAAGAGAGCTCTTTTCGACATAACTCCATCCAGTACCGACTGGGTTGTCAACAAACATTACATTGCAGTCTTTTACCTAAAATATATTTCTTTTACTAACATATATCATAAACATCAAGTGTCAGTACAAATTAAGTTTTTTACTGTCACTTGCGCATAAAATATGTAAATATTTTGTAAAATTTAATAGAGTACATTTAATTAATTATTATATAATACATTGCAAGACCGTTATAAAAAAAATTACAGGCGACCATAGAAAGGTAACAGGCGAGCGCTAGCGAGCCTGTTATCTGTGTGAGCCTGTAAATTTTAGGTAACGGTCGAGCATTGAACAATGTTTTATGGGCATTTGAATCGCAATATATTTATATTTAATAAAATTAATTGCAAAAGTATAACACAATAACTAAAATGTTCAATCAAGGTAGACTTTGAAAATTTGAGTGATTTTGTTTAATCAAAAATTATTTAAGTGTCAAACGTTTTAAATTAGATATATTGTTATGATAACCAATGTCAACAGCCCGTTATAATTTTTACACGGGGTAGCCCGTTAAAAGTCTCGTAACCCCTAGAGACAGAGCTAAATAAACAGTTCTTTACAATTCAAATGCCCATAATAGTATATTACATAACGAGAATTGTAACAATCACATTACGTGCGAGTGAAAAAGTTGCGCACGAGCCTTGGCGAGTGCAGTAATTTCACGCGCAATGTAATTACGTTACAATTCGAGTTGGGTATTATACTTTATCTACGACCATAAATAACTGTCAAACAGCAGTGTTATCGCCTAACAAATAAAAAATTTCTTGAGACCAGTTATGTAATATATATACTTAGATTACTACAGTTTTTTTTTTAATAATATTTTATTGTCAAAAAAAATCAGTAAATGTTAAAATGACTAAAAATCTTAGAAAATTTATTATATATTAGTAATCATTATTTAGTATATTTAAAATTTTTAGACAACAATTTGAACTTGGTAAAATATATTTAATATAAGAAGATTATTTATTTACCCATGTTGTGTTTCTCGGATTTAAATTTGCGTCAAGTGGTCCAAGCTCCTCGAAATTTCCGAAGCCTGTGGAAGATGCTCCAGGGCCACCTTGCAGCCAGAGGACTAGCGGTTTTTCTGTGGGTTCAACGGGCTGTGTTGTATAGTACAGCCACCAGAACATATGCGCTCCAGGACGCACTTCCGAGAATCCCCATTCCTGCTCGCCTGGACCGAAACCTTTCTTGGCTGATGAACATAAAACAGTAGTAAGTTGTAAAGATGCATAAGTTTCAAACAACCATCTATTATTATTTTAATGATGTATTTTCTTTAGTGCCTAGGCTAATTAATTATTCATTTTTGTTATTTAGTACACAACATGGTGACCAATGAGTCTTTCTAGCTAGCGAATAAATTTAGAGAAAAATTAAATATGTAGATTTATGGCAACAAGGACATAAATCTGTAATTGGTAAAATAATATTATGAGAGGCTGCTACGCTGGGGAATTAAAGTTACATTTTTTTCAAATAGAAAAAGATATTTTATTTAGAGAAGTGAAGCCCCAAATATTCTCTTTTTAATTATACATTATTTTTATATACTTAAAATTAAAATTAAAGTCAAACAGTACATACTTAATATTAAAAATTTTCAGGCAGGCTATAAAATAAAACTCAAAATCGTAATAACATAACTAAAAGAAACAAATGGAATTATTTATAATATTACACACCAGAATATGAGTAATTTTTATAACATTCTAAGTTTGAAAATATTTCCTTAATTATGAGGACACATCTCCATTTGTTTAATTAATGCAATTGAAATGCAAATCTGATTACTCCAGAATATAGCTCATGAATAGTTTCATTTATCTTGTTTTTACATTCTTTGTCAGTAGTTAGAGGAACGAAGTAGACTTTAATTTTTGGATGACACCAAAAAAAAAGTCTAATGGTGTACAATTAGGTCATCTAGCTCATCAAAGAACTGGAGAATTATTTTCTACACGCTTATCATCAAAAATATTGTATCATATATTTACAAAATATAAGCTGGAGCACCGTCCTGTTTGAAATACGAGATGTACCTGTCTATATATTCTGCTATTGTTAAATTTTCATGTATTCTGTTAAAAGAGTTTTTTGAAAAATTAAATAGTAAGATTTTCTATTAGTAATTAAAACAACTTTAATATACATTATGAGACCAGATATTTGTAAATTTCTATCTCGGTGCTGATATAAATTAAATCACGCATTTTTTTGCAAATTAGCTTTCATCTGGTTAAATAATTTTTTCAGTAAATGCAGGATCAACTCACAAAATTGAATTTTTCTAATATCATTACTTTTGTGAAGGTATTGACTTAAAACATATTATTTGAGATACTGTCTCTCCCGTTGAAGTCTTTGGATTAGCAGACAAAAAATGCTAATATTGCAATTTCAACATCTTTATTTTCTGTTACTCTACCAGGACGGTGTCTTATAAGTGTCGGGCGTATTTTATGGGAATAAGGTTTCAAAAATCTTTGTACTCTCCATACATAACAGTAAGATCTTGATTTGTTAATTCATGTAATTGCAAAAGCATTCATAATATCTTTCACACAATAACTTCATTTATTTTCGTAATATGAGTTTTATCCAAGCCTATTGGAGGAATTGCAATTTAATTTTAATTTTAGGTATATAATATATGGATATATAATTGAAAAGAGAGTCCTTAGAGCTATCTATTTCTGCAAGAAAGTACTCCTTTCCATTTGAAGAAAGCGCTGCATTTTCCGCATAAAGTTATTGAAACAACCATACAATTATGTCCTCCGCTTTGCTTTTTACGTGTCTATGTTTTTTTTCTAAAATTATTAGCTATCTAGTATTGGTAGATTATTTTGTATTATTAATTATATCATAGCAAGTTTACATAATTAAAAAGAATAATATTTTAAGTGAATCGATGATATTCGTATCATCTTATTCAGTACGTGACCATTTAGAAACATGACTAGTTGGAAATTGAATAAATAAGTATAAATCATTATGAATTTCTCAATTCGAACACTTTAGAATATCTTGTACCTTCATCAGTGCCTAGAGATTTACAGTAAACTATTAAATATATGCGATGTTCGGTTATATTTATAGAACATTGAACAAACCTATTATTTTATTTTAAAGTTTTAGACACTGATGAAAGTGCCTGTTTTTCGAGACTAACCATTGAGATCTTAAGAATTGTAAGAGATACGAAGTCGGTTAAATTGGGCAAAGTTACCACGTTAGTTGGCCGCTTGAATCGAGATTTTTAAATTTTCAAATGATATAAACATATCTAAATTAAAATGAAAATTAACTGAAACATTAGAAACTTATTGGTTTTATTCATTTCGCTCAAAGGTACTTTAGAAACAAATATAAAATCTTTTGTTTCAAACAGACTATTGACAAAGTGATTCAACTTTGACTCTGATGAATCTATTTATGTTAATTATACTGAGAGATTCAATTTTCAAATAAAAAAAAAACGTAATATGTTACAAATGTATCATTCTTCGAGTCGAAATACTCAAATTGTTTCAGAAACATAAATATGTATTGGCAATTAAAAATCCATATAAATCAAGTTCTTTACCCAGAAGATTATCGCCGACGGGTAGCTTTATGCAGGTTTCTGCCGAACAAAATGAGAGAAAATTCAGTTTTTTTAATAATGTGGTATGGACCGATTAGTGTAAATTCACCAATTCGAGAATTTAAAAGTTATTCACAGATTATATCGACAATAATATATTTCTGAATCATTTAAATGATTTGTGATATTAATAAGACGGAGCTCTGCCTCATAACACCAGAAGGATACTAAAGTGTCTGTCTCAAAACTTTCTAAATAAAGAAATTTCAAATAATGATGACTTAAGTTGACCAGTACGGTCATCGTTAGATTATGTCATATAGGGTACAATGAAAAAATCATATTTAGAAAACAATTCCTGCTGACATTAACGAGCTATATGGAAACATAATCAACACCGTAACACATAAAATAAGGAGAGGGGATGTCAGATGAGCAATATCTAATTTAAGGAAAAAAAATAGAGCTCTGTTTCAAGGTTGAAGGTGAAATATTCGAGTATTTATTATAATACTATACATACATTTTAATTTTTCAGTCAATTTTCATTTAAATTTAGATGTGTTTTATATTATTGGAATAATGAAAAAACTGAAGTAAGCTATATAAATTTTGAGGACGGCTGTGAATGCCTATTGAACGTGTAAATTAGATACTTGTATGAATTCAAACAAAAAAGTGATGTCAACAAGTAAAATCCACCAAAATCAGTTTTCTGGTCGTATCTAGCATTTTTTTTAGGAAAACCAAATACATCATTAAAGTGGCCAATTAATACGGCAACTTTGCTCCAATTAAAGAGATTCTGTATATTTTATGGTTCTCGAGATTCGAATGGTTATTTCGAAAAAACGGGCACTCTGTACCACATCCGTATCCCTTTAACAATTATATTTTATCAACCATTATATCCCCCTTCTTTCTGTGTACCCGTATTAATTTTTTCTTAGTTATTAGTTGGCAGCAAAAATAATTATTTAATATCCAGCTATTCATTCTACTAAGATATTATTATATATTAGTTAGTAAAAAGCGCATAAAAATAAATTGCCTGTACTGTACATACGCTTTTTACTTGCATTTTTTTCGCTTTCACTATTTCAGAATTAAAATTATTAACATTGTTTACTTTGCATTTACTTTTTAATACGAGTAGTTACCCATGCATTATTTAGTAAAAATCAAAACATTTATAAAATCGTTTCTTATAATTTCTTAAGTTTGCAAAAAAAGTTTGTACAATAATTTTTTTGATTGATTAAAATAATTTCAATTCTAACTATTATCTTTTATTATATATTAATAGACTACATTATTTAATATTTAAATTTTTGTCGTAATTTTATATACAGAATGTTATTTTAAAAACAGCTCATTGGCACTTAACATAGGAAATTCGTTGAACAAAATATAAATTGTTTATTCAATTCAGTAATAATTTTTTTTTAATATTTCATATTTTTTAAAAAGGGATGTAACTATTATAAATACTGCTCCATTACAGGAACGGCCATGAATCAAAAATAAAAATACAAACAATTGTATGATGATTTTTTAGAATTAGTTCTGTATTGATTTCTTTTATTTAAGACATTTCAAGTATTGTTCGTTTTCAAAAATATTATGTGTAGGTAATAGAGTAGTATTACATATGTGCGGAATTTTCATCAATATTTATTTGAATCATATTTCCTAACATAATTTGGCAACTATCGCGGAAAGAAATCTTATTTTCCATTTACTCCCCTATTTTTCGTTCTTTAATTAACACCTTATATGTGGAGGTTACTAATGAAATAGCGGGCACAGATAGGAAGTCACTTTTTATAGAGCCGAGCCGTTACCTCCTAAATTATTCGAGAGAAAAATGTTTGAAATAATAAATAGTTGATATTTAAATTCTACATTTGAAATAATTAACGTTTCTTGTTTTAGTGTAAGAACTAGATGTAAAAGGATATATATATATACAGGTTGTTTCACGAATTTGGGACACCTCAAATAATTCCTATACTAATAAGGATATACAATCTTATAGAAGTCCAATGCGGACATCCGATTAAACCAGTTGTTCTGAAGTTAGGGTACAAAGTTATATATTTTTAAATGAGATCATACATAGTTTTTATGCCTACAAAACAATAAACATAATGGTTACAATACTCATAATTTATCTTCTCAATAAAAACAACAATCATAACTAATTATTATAAATAACAATGAACTTATTTTGTTTTGTTATTGATCATAGCCTACTGTTTTGTGTCATGTTAAATAAAATTTATCGAAACTTTAAATTGAATTTTCTCAATATTTTGTTATATCAAAATATAAAATGATTTTATGCTTTAATTCAGAAAAAAATACTCTGTCGAATAGGCATAATAAATATGTATGATCTCATTATAAAAAATATAACTTTGTACCCTAACTTCAGAACCACTGGTTTAAAAAAATATTTCTTATTTAATCAGATGTTCTCCTTGGACTATAAGATTTTCTAATACCATTTTATTGTATCTTTATTAGTATAGGAATTGTTTGAAGTGTCCCATATCCGTGAAACACCCTATATATATATTAAATATTGTATTCTGTAAACAATACAGCATAAAAAAAAATTAACGAATTACATGAACAAAAAGTATATTACAAAAACTACGTTAACATATTTAAATTCTTGATTAATTTGAGGTTAGTATTTTTTGCTTTGTGAACTTGGTTTGCGTTTCGACTAATCAGAGGGCAGAAATAATTGGCTCTATCAAAATGTATGATCCATTCTTTACTGAAATGAACTATAGATCAAATGTGATTTATAAAGATTGGTTAAGATGTTACAGTGACTATATTAAACGCAATTCTGAAACTAGAATGCTAAAATATCGTCAAAATTCTATTAAATTATCTTAATAATAATAGTAATTGTATTCTATTGTTAATAACCATATTTTTTATTTAGAAATTGTTAGTATTCTTGAAAAAAAAAACATTTAAATAACGTTTACCTATTTTTGAAATGCTATATATTCAGAATAATAGAAAAATATGAACAACAGATCCAATATTCATTATTTTAGAATTTTTCAAATAATTGTGTAATTTTATTTTTTGTAGAAAATTAATTAGTTAATATTCTTAGATTAAACTATTGTACTTAAAATTTAATTTTTATTTATTTTTGCTAAGTCATCTTTTAAATTTTTTAAATAACCGTATTTAGTTATTTTTATTAATCTTTTTCAAAACAATTTTTAAATAAGAATGTTATATTTGGCTCAATATTTTATATTATATAATTATTATTCTTTTATTATCAAATCTATTATATTCCATAAATATAGTGTTCTGAAGAAGGCTGAAGTGTTGGCCGAAACGTCGATAAAATAAAAAATGTTATCTGAAATCCGAAGAAATCTATTTTATATTTATAAAATGTAAAGTTGAGTGAAATAGTTAATTTTTAAGTTGCTAGCCTTGAACATGAACAAAATGTGAACGAATATGTGTTAATGTAACTGTGACATAAATATCTTTTTTATTTAAAATTTTCATCATACTTGAAATTCCTACATAGGATGTAATGGATGTTGTGTCTTTACTAAAATATTTGGTACCATTTAAAAAAATTAAATATGTATTTGGAAAATAAAATGTTAAACATTTTTGCTTTAATTTAAATCCATTATCATGGTTGCTCATTATAAAAACTAAATATGTAGCATTTTAAAAATGTCTTTCAGCCCTTATTAAATAAGTTAAATAAGATTTATTAACTGATTAAAATGCAGAATTTAAATCACTGCCACTTTTATTTAAAATATTTTTTTCAAATTAATTGGGAGCTAATGGCTGCATAAAATTAATTGCCCATGCTAAATTTCTATGGCCCAGTTGCCATTTAACATCCTTTAATATTTAAAAATAATAATAATATGACATACTATTCTACTTTTTACAAGAAAAACGTTATTAAATCAGCTGAAGCAGTATATCGGGTCATTTAATTGACTGGGTTAATGAAGATAATTAAAGCAACTCTAAATCCAAGGTTACCTATTTATTTCTTTAAAATAAGAATATTTTGTATTAAGTATTTCGTTTAGATGATATATTACTAATTTTGTATATAATATTAAAAAAAAAAACATTATGAAGTGTTTTTCAATAAAATAAATAAATATATCATCATGCCTTTTAATCATTACTAGGCGTGGCAATATATCGTAATAGATCTCGATATCTGATATATTTATGCACTTGAAGTACGGTTAATAGCCGTCAAATCGCGGCCCTCAAAAATAATAGTAGATAGAGAAGCACGTGGATAATTTTAATGTGGTGATAAGTTTACTGCCCGTGAGAACAAAAATTTTCAAATTTATAGTTCGATATGTTTTCAGTTTTCACTAAGTCAGCTACGCCACAAACTGTGAATGAAATAATAATATAAATTATAACAGATTGCAATTACAAACACTGACAATAGAATGAACTGCATAATCACTGACTGAAGTCTACCTTTTATTAGGTACTGTGCAAGTTGACCAAATTTGGTAGTTTATATAGATATATGCTAATCGAACCACTCGTGCTGATTTTATTCAATTATCTTTAATAACCTATATATCGCAATTTAGTGCTACAAATAATTTTCACCACATTAAAATTATCCTTGTGGCTCCGCCTTTAGTAATATCTTTTAAAGCTGTGATTCGACAGCTACTAACCGCACTTTACACGCATAAATGTTTCACTTATCGAGATCTGCTACGGTAGAATCCACACTCAGTAAAGAGTAAAAAGCTTGATGATATATTTAAATTTTATTTATTTAAAATTAGAAAATACCGAAATAATAACTATAAACTAGCATTACAAAGTATTTTTTAGAATTCCATTTTTGTGTAAGTTTTATTTAATTTATTTAGCATAGATATAAATTTAATGAACAGATAGTGAAATGATATAAATTACCAGAAACGATAGCAACTGCAAACACCAAAAATAGAATTAACTTCATGTTCACTAACTGGGAACTACTGTGCAAGTTGTCCTAATTTGTCGTTTATAAAGCATTTACACAGTGTAATCGACTTGTTAAATCATTGAAAGATAGTACCTATTGTATGCTAAATAAAGGCAATTGTTTCTATATAGATTAAGTAAAATATTATATGAAGTTATTAGATAAATATATGCTACATTTTATCATTATTGATAACGTGATAGCGCATAAAGTAATATTTTTATAGTTTACGTATCGGTTGATACAATGGTGTAGCTAAGAGAAAAGAGTGGGAGAATTCCTCCTCTCTCCATTATGAATATAAAATAATAAAAAAATATAATAAAGAAATGTCATTTGTATCTATCTACCTTAATTTATTAAAAATTAAAAATATATTTTATGCCAGAATTTGTAAGTACTTAATATTAGATGTAACCCTTCATCGGACGCAACATGTTTTTATCTCAAAACTGTCGCAATAGACCCATTTAGTAGAGACGTTATAGTGGTTCCAAACAATTTACGTTGTCTAGCAACACACGCCTCGAGATAAGCAAATATTGCACTAACCCTTTTATTTTAACCGCGGAATACTTTTGCGATTTTTGAAACGTTTTGATCTGTTACGATCACTATGTACTTGTTATTAAATTTTAACTCGTCAGTGAAATAGTTGATAACTGGTAAAAAAATTAAAACATGCTTTTGAGCCATATTTCAAACAAATATTTATTTTTCTAATCTTTCGAAAACTGTAAAGTTTTCGTATTACCGAATACATTGCCCTCAACAGAGTTTGTGTCACCATGACAACCGATTGTTTGGAACCGTTGTGACGTCAAACTAACGAATCTACGATTCACATTTGACTTGAGATAAAAAAACTGCGAAGGTCCTGAAATTGTTAAAATAATATTAATTTTCAATTAGTAACTTATTAATTCCTTTTCAAATGGAACTTATTATTTCATAATTTTTTTACGTCAGCGTTCGCATGTTACTGATGTGAAATTCTATGTTTAACATTTAGACCTTGTTTATTCACTTATTTCATAATATAGAAATTTAAAACATTAAACAAATTATTAACTGGCGCGTACATTCGAAACTAGCTAGCTTTCTGACTGCCCTGGCGCCGAAAATATTTGTGTTTGTATTATTTTTATAGACATGCAACCGATGTAAGATTAAAATCTAAATCAGATGGCAATTATTTTAATTTTATGAAATATATATTTCCTACGGCTACGTGCAACACCTAGTAATGGATAAAAGACGTCATAATACATTTATTTACAGATTTTCTTTAATAATAGGATTTATAGGCGTTTTCTGGAACATATCCGTTAATTGTTAAAAGTCTCTTAATTTGTTTTACTAATAACAAGTAAATAAATTGCGCAATTAACTACAAGTAATTAAATTACGAAATTAATTACATTTTTCAAAAATATAATTGTTAATTTAATATTTCGATTACAATCGATCTGTAATTAAAAAGTCTGTAATTAATTACATTATTTACTAGTATATATGGGCAAGCGCAGCCGTAGTAAGACAGAAAGCAAGTAAGACAGATACTACGTCAGGGCAAGCGCAGCCGTAGTAAGACAGAAAGCAAGTAAGACAGATACTACGTCAGGGCAAGCGCAGCCGTAGTAAGACAGAAAGCAAGTAAGACAGATACTACGTCAGGTCAAGCACAGCCGTAGAAAGACAGAAAGCAAGTAAGACAGATACTACGTCAGGTCAAGCACAGCCGTAGTAAGAAAACACAAAGCAAATAAGCAAAAAAACAGGCGCGGTGGCCGAGCGTGTTAAGGCACATCTCTTAACATACTGTGACGTCACCCGAGCCAAGGTTCGTCAGTTCGAATCCGCCTGTCGACAATGTGTGATTTGTCGTAAAATATAAAAAATACAGCTACATGTATTTATCACACTCGGGCGCTATAAGCTAGTCACTTATACGCCTTAAATAATGTAGCATTCGACTACGAAAACCGGCAGTACGGCAGTGTAAAAACTGCGGCTCGGTGTGTCCGGTAGGCCCAGGCCCGATTTGGGCTGTAGCGCCACAGATGATGAAATAAGCAAAATAATACAACAGCGGTGTTAGGACAAACTCTATCACCGTAAAATAAACAACTACTGTGTCAGGGCTTACACTGCCACAGTAAAAAAAAGCAAAACTTGCTTACCAGTAACACTCGGGGTCGGACAGTCGGACATCTTCCCGCACTAGCTTCAGACTCGGACTCAGATGCGGACTGCAGGCTAACTGACTATTTGTCTTCAAAATCCGCCTTTTGTACTGAGTTTTGAGCGACAAAATTCAGCAAACACCCTTAATTTAATTAAGACTTCAACGGCAGTTTTACAATTAAGCAAGTCTTTACAATTTTAACTTAAATATAAAATATATCTTCGATCGCCGGCTGCTGGGATCTCGTGTATGGGGTAGATGACTTAGTAGTATCGAGTCAGTCTGTGGAATAGAGAACCCGGGTTTGATTCCCACAGGTAACAAACAAATGTCGTAAAAACTACGTCTGTGGCTTCCTCACCATTAAAAACATTAGGGGCCGTGATTTGACGACTGGTATCCGCAATTCACGCGAAGAAATATATCATTTACAGATATCTGCTACGGCAAGTGCCACACCCAGTAATGAGATGACATAATTTATGTTTTGATATTTTTCGGGTGTAGAATTGAAATATGTAACATAGGAAATACAATTGTATTTTTTTATATGATGATTGTTGCTTCCCTAATTAAATTAGACTAAAACTGTAAAAACAAAAAAAAGTTATATATTAAAAATTGCATCTAATGAATATCGACTTATTTGATATACATGAGTAACAAGCAAACGAAAAATGACTTTTATAAAGAAAATTACAGCTTTAATTTGACAAGTACATTAAATAAATTAATTAAATTGCTTAACTGAAAGTAATACAATAGTTTCATTTGTCGTTTAAATTTAGGTACAAATTTAAGTATATAGTTCATAGGATCTTTTAATAATGTAGATTTATCTTAGTATAAATTAGTTAATTTTGGAATAATATCAGTTATTATCAGTTAATTATAGTTTTATTGTCTTCCTTATTCTAAATGTTAGATTTATTATTATTATGTTATTTATTTTTTAAATAATAATTAGCTCCAATTTTCGCAACAATGTGCCGCATTCTTATTTAAAAATCCCAAACCATACTTCCATATTAGTTTCAGTATTATTTTATAAACGAGTAATAATAATTTACTTTTAGTTAACAATTTGGAATTCTTGTTGAGCATCCAGTCTGTAATTTTATCACTGGCTGGTTTCGTTTTGTTGTTATATGATTAGTCCATATTAATTTACATTCCAGGTGTATTCCCAGGTATTTGATATTTTCAGCTTGGGGTGGAGATTTATTGTTTATGTGAATGGGTGGTCATGTTACTCTGATTGTTGTGAAGGTGATTTTGCTCCATTTGGAAGCTAGGATCACTGTATCATCCGTAAATATGACAACTGTACTTATAGAGATAATGTGAAATCTGCAGTATGTACATTACAGGGCCTAGCATACTTCCTTGTGGGATACCTAAGTAGTGTGGAGTATAAACTTCAAAGAATCTTCCAATTAGGTATGATTGTAGGATTTAATACATATGAGATCAGGTTTTCTTGAGTTTATAAAGGAGTCCCTCGTGCCAAATATCACGTTTCAACTTACTTTTATTTCTGCCGTTTTCTCTGTTATCTAATCTTCAATATATATTCAAAACTATTTAATCTTAAAATACATATTGCTTTTTATTTACTTTCTCGGTTGACAATTGTTCCTTGAGATTAGGTGACTTTTTTAGATCTTCCGCATTTTACTTGGAGAATATTCAGTTGTATATTCAGAAAATTTCATTTTACATTATAAATAACTGTTTCCACGCCCTTTTTAAATTCATTTTCTCAGTACACCAGCAGTATGCCTTCGAGGTTTTCTTGCTTTTGAGCAAGGCATACTAGAATTTTTGGGAATACAAGTAGTGAGGAGTCTGGGGAGCTACGGAATTCTAACTCCGCCATTTGATTTTCGCCAACGTCCACAAATTTCTGAAAAGCCGCAACTGCTTAGGGACATGTGCAACAAGCCAGAAGATAAGCTATTGCCATACTTATTTACTATTTATTATTCTTGTATCGAGGAATTTGCTCGATTTATAAGTTGTTTAATTTTCTTGTTTCATTTATATGATATTTTGTTTGAATACGCTTTAGCTCCTGCGAAGAGTAGTTTATTTTATTGCTCTTCATTTTATTCAGATTAAGTGAGTTTCGTTTATGTCTACGTATGGCGTGCTACGGCATGAAAAGGTGATGGTCTGCGTTTTTCCTTATTTGGTTGCGCTTCGCGTCGTGGTTTGGTGGACTAAATATACACCGAGAACTTTTTGTTTCGCCTTCAACCTGTCATTTTATTCTTCTTCTTAGCAGTCCTCAGCCCTTTATTACGTCACGCACTCTCTATCGGCAGTAGTTAAAAAATTTATTTAAATTTTGTACATTTATTATTTTTAGTATTTACGAGTATTATAAACGCACATTGACGTTATTTTGATGTTTTTTTTGGTACTTTAAGCCCTCTTTTTAAATGCCCCTTCCCGACGGCTAACTGGTCAGCCCTGGTTGAAAGTCGATTCGAACAGCTGGCGCCTGTTTCCCATTTTTAAATCTTTTTAACACCCACTCCCGCCTTCATTAAAAGGTAGTTGAGCCTATCCCTTTCTTGCCAGGATTTAACATCTGAGAAACGTAATACAAAATTTATCGAAAACCTAGGTGACATCCAAAAAGGATGCTGAACAATTAACTTTTTCGTCTAGAAGTGTTATTTTTTTGTTGCTCGATAAATCTGTGTTTCTAGCTAAAACCAAATTGATAGTTGGGTATTATGTTACTTTCTGTTAGAATTGGTTTAAGTCTTTTTAGGAGTATTAAGGATGGTAAGTATTAATGTTATAAGGTTCCCAGATGTATTTTTGGATTAGTTAGTTTTATTTCTTTCTTAACTTCGTATAGGCTACATAGGAGACAAACTTGATTTAAGGAGTCAAAATGCGCTTGATTCTATTTTTCTTCTTATTTGTTATTTATTATTTCGAAACATTTAAAGATTGTGTGATATATGTTCGTGAAGGTTTCCTACTTTTCTTAACCAGGTTCCGCCGCGTTTTTTGATTGGTGGTTTTTTTTTATATTCCTCAACGGGAAGTATGTTGTTTATGTTAATATTGATTTATTTAAATATTCGTGGATATTATTGTTTTACCAGTCATACAACATTTTATTAAGTTCTCACTAAACTTTGTTTAGACGGGTTTTGTCTTGAGCATTTATGTGATTTTGCCAAATTCTTTGCAAGTGTCCTTTGTGTGCTATAGCTTCTTTTATTTCAGTTTATTTAATATTATTATCTTTTTCTATGAGAGAGCGTGTTGAGATCCACGGATCATTTTGAATATTTTGTATGTGGTGTTCTAGTGCTTCTTTGATTTTTAGTGGGATACTTAGATTAATGTCTTGCTCCGTTATATCATTAAAGCTTTCCCAATCTGCTCGTTTGTTCAATAGTGTAGGTGGTTTGGGTGCTTCGGTTTTTATAAAGTTCTGTGAGATCTTCTTCGTTATGCAGAATTCAAATAGATCTGATATCTTATTACTGTAGCGAGTACGGCTCCGTTCCGTCTGGAACAGTCGACACGTCATCGTGTGTAGCACGTTCACTACTGTCTCATACGCAATAGACAAGTCCATGTGAATGTAAATACGTGTTGTAAATAAATATATGTCTTAGTAGTTGTACTACATTATTTTCGTTTTAAATAAATATTTTGTTAGTGTTTTCATTGCTCGCGTTTTATTTAATAATAAACTTCACCGAACCCGAAATTGTAATAAACGTTACAATTGGTGTCAGGTGTTAGAGTTGTGTTTTGTGAATTAAAAGTGAAGTTTAAGTGCAAATAAATAAAAATGGGTTCGAGAAAAGTAAATCTAAGTGATTTAAAAGTAACTGATCTCAAGAGAGAATTAGAAGAACGTGATCTGGATACTACAGGCAAGAAAAGTATACTGCAAGAGCGTCTTCGTCAATTTTTGGTTGACGCTGTTGAAATAGCGGATACTTACGAATTTCAAATTTCGGGCGATTTGGACTCCATCTACAAAATTTAGAAGAAAATTCCAGGAAAACAAAGGAAAATTCTAAAAATTTAGAAGCCAAATTAGAAGAAAAGTCTAGAAGTTTGGAAGCTAAATTGGTAGAAAGTTCCAGAAATACCGAAGAAAATTCCAAAAATCTGAAAGCACTTATAGAAAATTCCAAAACTCCGAAGGAAGAATTGCAGGAAAATTCCAGAATTTGGAAGCCAAATTAGAAGAAAATTCTAGAAGCTTGGAAGATAAATTTGAAGAAAGCTTGGAAAAGAATTTGGAAAATAAATTTGAACAGAAATTTGAAAAAACTAAAGAACATTCGAGAAATTTTAAAGAAAAATTTAAAGACAAAATTGAAGAAATCTAGGCAAGATTAGCAACATTGAATTCGTCATTGAATCACGAAAAGCCAAATGACAAACAAATAACGACTTGATTCAGAAAACGCCAGCCATTGAATAACGGAAAAGTAGAAGATTTAGTGACAGAGGGAAAAGAATCATTGCGTACATTCCATATGAAACCAGCACAGTTTGATGGCAAGGTTTCTTGGCCTAATTATTACGCCCAATTCGAAGCTGCCGCAGTATCTAATGGTTGGTGACGCAGTGGATATATTGCAAACAATTCCTCCAGAAGAGCGGCAGAACTATCAACAACTAGTTAAGCGCTTGGAAATGCGTTATGGACACGCACATCTGCAGCAAGTGTATCACTCGCAGCTGAGAAATAGATGTCAGAAATCAAACGAGAGTCTACAAGAATTTGAATCTGATATAGCTCGTCTAGTTCGCCTAGCATATCCTGACACCCCAGATAGTGTGTAGGAACGACTGGCTGTGCAAGGATTCATTGATGGTCTCCGAGATAAAGACACCAAGTGGGCCCTGATTCTGACTCGTTCGAGTAACCTGTCCATTGCCTTAGCCAGCGCATTGGAATTCGAGGCGGCAGAACACGCTTCAAGACGGCAAGACAATATTCGCACAATAGAGGGCGTTGAGGAAAATCACAATGAGTCTATGAAGGAAACAGCACGGCGTGTCGTGACTGAGATGTTGCCAAAGAAGAGACAACTTCGATGTTGGAACTGCAGTGAGCTAGGGTATGTGCGAAGCCGCTGCGGGGAGCAAATGAAGAATAAGACAGCGGAAAACTAGAGCGGGTCGACGCAAGGGGGGAGAACGTCGATCCATCATAAAGATGCCCTGAAGCTAACTGGACATGTCGCATCCCTACAGCCTAGAATAAATAGCATTTTTGTGAATGGATTGATCGACGGAAGATCACATGCCTTGCTGATCGATACGGGTGCGACGAAAACCATCATCAGACCTGATACTCTCAGGAAACCGATAACGATTGAATCAACAAAATGGCGACTGCGCACAGCAACAGGGTCCGCGGCTACCATCCATGGCTAAGCAGACATTACCATCTCCATCGGAAATACACGAATTAAGCACTGAACCCTGGTAGCTGACATTGAAGACGAATTCATTCGCGGTATGGACATCATGAACGCAAATGGTGTCGAACTAAATTTAAAACGCGGCATACTTAAGATCAATGGTAAAGAGATCGTTTTACATCCCCGAGGAGAAGACACAGTACGTGTAACCTTAGCTGAAGATACTGTCGGGTTAAATCGAAGTGAAATGATTGTGGATGCCCACCTGGAACGTGAACTTCCAACAGGATGTACCATGATGTTAGAAGCTGCAAATCATAATGAAACGACTACTCGAGGAATACTGATGGGAAAATCTCTCGTGCATACTGTAAAGGTAGTACCAGTTCGAGTAATGTATGTGAATTATTATCCAGTTACACTAAAGGAGGGTACTATCTTAGAACACTGTTCATCAGTAACTTCAATTATCAGACGAGTATCCGTTACATAAAGTCCCCCAAAGAAGCATCCCGCAGAACTGGCAAATCTACTGTCAACATCTTGCCAAGAATTAAACCCGGACCAGATTATCAGACACCAGCTGTGGGACCAAGGGTAGAACCAACATAGTCCGGCATCAAATAAACACCGGCCCATCCGCCAAGTACCAAGACGATTACCATTGGCCAAGAGAGAGGATACCGAGAAAATTATTCAAGACATGTCATCGAATCCTCAAGCAGTCCCTGGGCCTCACCAGTGGTGTTAGTAAAGAAGAAAGATAGGTCAACACGATTCTGCGTGGACTATCGTCAACTCAACAACGTGACGAAGAAGGATAGCTACCCGTTGCCCCGAATAGATGACACATTGGATACGTTGGCTGGGTCGAAAATATTCTCAACAATAGACTTGAAAAGTGGGTACAGGCAGGTTGGCACGGCACCAACGGATAAAGAGAAACCTGCGTTTTTTGTCGGTGCCGGACTGTGACAATTTACAGTAATGCCGTTCGGGCTCTGCAATGCCCCCGCCACGTTTGATCGACTCATGGAAACGGTACTGCAAGGACTATTTGGAAAACCTGTTTGGTGTACCTTGACGATATTATTGTGGTCGGAAGAACATTCGACGATCACATGAGGAATTTGGAGGAGGTATTCCTGAGACTACAAAGTTCTGGTTTGAAGCTTAGTCCAAAGTAATGTCATCTCTTCTGCAAAGAAGTGCAGTACCTGGGGCATATTGTGTCCGGAAACGGAATAGCCGTTGACAATCAGAAGATCCAATCAGTTGAAGAATGGCCGGTACCGACTGACAAACATCAATTGCGAAGCTTTCTAGGTCTTTGCACGTGCTACCGACGATACGTCTCTGGATTCGCCAACATTGCTAAGCCACTGACACGACTCACGGAGGAAGGACGGAAATTTGTGTGGGAAAAACACTGCCAACACGCTTTCGACAACCTCAAGCGAGCCCTAACAACAGCACCAGTCCTGAGTTATCCTCTACCCAACGGGGACTTCATATTGGATACAGATGCCAGCAATGTCGGAATCGGCAAATCGCAAATTCAAGATGGACAAGAGAAGGTCATCGGCTACTTCAGCAAAACTGGCTGACTGAAGAAGTTGTGAAAGACAAAGAAGTTGATCCGGAATTGAAATACTTACTGGAATGGAAGAAAGAAGGCCGAAAACCAACTCTAAAACCGTAAAATCGTACTGGGCGCAGTGAGACTCCATTGTTATAGAAGATGGACTACTGAAACGTATCCTGGAAGGTCCTGAGGCTACGGAGCAAAAGATGCAGATCATAATCCCCAGGAAAAGAGTACCGGAGGTCCTAAAGGAGATTCATGATGGAACTGCAGGAGGACACTTAGGAGTAACAAAGACAGTACAGAAGTGCGTAGTGTGTGCCGCAAGCAACGGACCGCAGAGACGTCGGAGAGCCCCAATGCGTCAATACAATGTTGGGAGCCCGTTTGAAAGAATCGCAATCGACGTAGCCGGTCCATTTCTAGAATCCGACAAGGGAAATAAATACATCATAGTGGTCATGGAGAACTTTAGCAAGTGGGTTGAAGCTTATGCCTTGCCAAATCATGAAGCCGCTACAGTAGCAGAAGAACTTGTTAACCAGTGGAGCTGCCGATTCGGGATGCCATTGGAATTACATTCCGACCAAGGTAGAAACTTCGAGTCGTCTCTATACCAAGCAATCTGCGAGCTATTGAACATTCGCAAAACAAAGACAACTGCTCTATACCCACAGTCAGATGGTATGGCCGAACGCATGAACAGAACCATCAATAGACACCTCTCCAAGGTTGTCTCCGGCCACCAAAGAGACTGGGATTGTCACCTACCAATGTTCTTGTTAATTTATCGATCATCCGTTCATGAAACAACAGGACAGACTCCGGCTAGCATCGTCTTTGGTCATGAACTGCGATTACCCTGCGACTTGAAGTTCGGCAGCATGCCAGGTGAAAATTTAGCTTGCGAAGATTTCGTCACCGAACTTCGGAAGAAGATGAACGACATCCATGAGCAAGTACGCTCCAACATCCAGAGAGCTAGTGACCGAATGAAAGATCAATATGATGTCAAGGCTGAGAATGGTGGATATCAAGCCGGGTATCTGGTTTGGCTATACAACCCACAGCGTCGCCGTGGAATGTCCCCAAAGCTACAGAACTCTTGGGAAGGACTGGAGGATAACCAAGAGTGATTCATTTCAATCGATTGACTCCTTTCGCCGGTGACAACGATGGCGACTACAATGAAGCTCGAACTCGACAAATTAATGTGCAAGACCCGGAAACCACCTTTGACGAGTTCATGGCCTCCTATTCTACGGGTCATAAAGTACGAAATGGTGTGACCAAAGAACAACAGGGAGATCTATTCAAAGTGCCTACAGAATATTCATTGGCGCATTGTGTGGCACAAGATCTACAGATGTCTCGAGGAATCGCCGTGTTTTTTAAGAAAAAGTTCGGCCAACTTAAAAAATTACGGCAACAACATCCATGTGTCGGCACAGTGCTACAGTCGAGCCGAAACAGAAGCATTTTTTACCTGGTGACTAAACATCTGTCCCACGATTAACCAACTTATCGTGCCGTCTGGGACGCCCTATGTGATCTACGAGGTGTGCTGCTCGATCAGAATATTCTAAAATAGCTGTACCAAAGCTACGCTGTGGCCTTGATGAATTGAGCTGGAGAATTATAAGAAACATGCTGGAAACTGTTTTCCAATATACCGGAATTGAGATCCTGGTGTGCAGTTATAATCCCTGTGGTTCAACAGTAGTGAAAAGAACTGTGGACTGTTATTTCCACCAAACGTCACAGTGCTCGCGGGGATCAACGTGCAGATATCGGTATGGCGCAGAAAAGTTTCGGGACGAAACATCCTTAAGGAGGGGGCAGTGTAGCGAGTACGGCTCTGTTCCGTCTGGAACAGTCGACGCGTCATAGTGTGTAGCACGTTCACTGCTGTCTCATACGCAATAGACACGTCCTAACCTGATCGCTCTGCGTCATGTGTTCCAGACGCTCTCGTATATTCTAGAATATCTTGCTCCAATATATAAGGGAGAGTTTCGACCGGCAACATGCATTCTGTATTTGAAGTGTGAACAGTGCTTGTCGTTGTTAAATGCTAAATGTGAATGTAAATACGTGTTGTAAATACATATATGTCTTAGTAGTTGTACTACATTATTTTCGTTTTAAATAAATATTTTGTTAGTGTTTTCATTGCTCGCGTTTTATTTAATAATAAACTTGACCGAACCCGAAATTGTAATAAACGTTACATTACGATCGGTTGGCCGGTAGGTAGGTTATCTTTTAAATGTATGTTGATATACTGCTTTCAGTAATTCACGTACACGTGGTGCAATTATTTTGGAATTTATTTATTCGGTATGTTTGGTGTATAGTGTGTCGAAAACTGTTTATAAAACTTTTTTTATAGTTAATAGTGGGAGCCATTATATTGCTAAACGACAATTGGTCCTATCTAGTTATCTATTACTACAGATATCGCTTGAAAGTAATCCATTGTGAATTCAGATATTTGATTATTATTACAGTACCATCATTTGTACCGTCGTTTGGATATTTTTCATTATATAATGTACATTATGGAATTTTATATTACGATTTATCTGTACAGACACGTTGAATCAAGCCATACTGACATTAAGAAAAACTGCGTCAATGAGACATTTTTGAAACAAACATACTGAGAAGATTTAGAATGGTATCCATTCATCCCATGAGTTTCATCATCATTTCTTCTAGTTTATTTGTATTTTGCATCAAGTTCACTAGAGATTTAGCTTGTGCGTCGTCCGGTTTTTTGTAATTTTGGCAATGAGTATTTGAGTAAACTTCGATTGGGGTCTTTGTATTCTTGTTAGGATTTCTTTATAAACAGAACATATCTTCACTTGTACTTGTATGAAATTTTTTGATATGATTGCACGATATTTCCAGTCTTGTTTTATTTGGTAAGTGTGAAACCTGATTTTTGTATGTAAATAGGTTTATAATTTGCCTATATTTCTCTATATTATCTAACTTTACTCTAATTTGGCTAGCTAGTCTTTAGAAAGTACTTACCTTTGACGATGCTGTCAATTATATGAATAAGTAGTTTAACATCAATGACGTTTGGAATGAATATTGAAGGTGGTTTTATGGATTCATTCTGCATCCATATTGTCGTTGTTATTGAAGTTAAAGTTGCTTAATGCGTTGTAGTGATTTTATGTAGGTACCTTGATTCTAGTTGGATTTATCACTCTTCGCTTTATATTTCATGTATTTGTCGTTTCTGCATTTTTTACCTTTTTTTTAACTGTGGTTGTGTCTTGGTGGTATATATATATATATATATATATAAGATGCAAGTGTTTTCTGTCATATCCCCAGTCATGATCTGCTAGGTTTTTAAGAATGTTTTACAGAATTCTTTGCTTAGTTCCGTTATATAGTTTTTTCCAGGTTAGCTTTTTGTCTAATATTATTTCAAGTGTTTTAATTTCGTTTCGGAATCAATGCTTTTACCATATGTATATGGAGATTGTGGGGTTTATCTATTCTTTCCTATGTTTGCTAAAATGGATAGCTTTAGTTTTGGATTCAGAAAAACGGAATCCTACTTTTTGTGACCATTCTTGGATTTTATCAATTACATTCTGGGTCTGGGTTTGATTTTGAATCTATTACTAGATAGTCGTTGAATCACTTAATTAATTAAATTAAAATGAGTTATTTAAAATTGTTGGTGTTGATTATTTAATCGTTGGGAGCACTGCGATTACACGTTAAATCGCTGTGATTGTCAAGAGGTAACTTTAAATTTAAATCTGTGAATAATTAGTTTTAAATTTGTTAATAAATGCTATTTTTTGTATTTGCCAAATCATGTAATTTTTTTTTCAATTCCATACATGGCTATTTTTAGTCCTATTAATTGAGCTTGGATTTTTAAGAAATAGGCAAAAAAAATCTATTTATCAAAATTATTGTTTTTTTATCTATTTTTAAGAAGATTTGTCTATTGTCTGATAAAGTGTTATAAAAATGATCTTGATTCACAGTCACTTAGTAATCTGTGCGTTTCCAACCAACAAAACAGTTGGGAAGTGGGACATTGTTTACTTCACTTTTCCAGCTAGCTGACAAATTTTTTTCCAACTAGATGGCAACGTTTTTTCCGGTTAGCTAATGTCACTTTTAAATAAATTAGGCATGCTTTAATTATTATTTATTAGTAATATGGACAGATAACAGAATAACATTATTACGTTTTGAGGAAGATATTCTATAGATGCATTTTTGAAAAATCTATCTATATCTTCTTGGGTTAAAATGCAAGGCAAAAGCCTTGTTACTACATTCTTTCTTTTCAAAAATGCCTTAAATCTAGTAATTTTTTTGTTATCAATATTATGTTTAACATTCAATGTTGTTCGCAGCATTGAATATATAGACCACACGGTGGAAGCTTTCTTTTTTTGGGCATATTCTCCAAAGTATGCAAGAAGGGCCGTTTTGGAGTCAGTAATTTTAATACCTTTGCTCAGACACCAATTGCAATATGCTTCATATACCTTTTCATATTTTTGTTTTCTTTTCTTCTGTAGCAAACCTTCAGTAGCTTTTTTCTGCAGCGTCTTGCAGTTCTGGTGAAGTAAACTCTAACTCACTATCAGACATATTTATGAAAATTGTACTTATTAGGTAGAGAAAACCAACAAATCTTCAAAACAATTGAGATAACTTAACTGACAGATTCAATAAACATTTAGTCACTATCATAAGTATCTATGTTAAAGCATACTAAACAAATAATAATAAATCTGTAAAAAAAAAGTTTTCATAAAATTAATGTTTAAAACACAAAGATTACTAACTGATTATGAATAAAATAGTATACATACCTATAAGCGGGATGCTCATTCCAGCATCGCGCTTATAGCTGACTGAGCTACACAGCAAATCATTCATCTAACTTAGCGCTCGGCTGTAATGCAGCATTTGCCGGCTCGGTATGTAATATACTATTTCACTTCGCACGATGTTATCGGCTAAACTTATTATTTGGAATTATTTCTATGGGTATGCCATCCGAAATTTATATACTAATACGAATATTTTTTGTTTATATAAATAGTACACAACTTAAACTATCTAAAAAAGTTCGGAATTAAGGCAAAAAATAATAAAATAGGTATTTTAGACTAAATAAAAATGACTCAAAAATCTCGCAATTTTTTTTATAGTAGCCCCAGTTACGAACCTAGATAACTGGTAAATAATCCATTTGTCTAGAATCCAATTCCTTATTATTAAACAATAAAGATATAGTTTTTTTGCTCATTACGATGCAGAATTTAAATTTCTACACCTTTAAAAAACATTATTCTTTAAAATAATTAAAAACGAAATAGTTGCGTAAAATATAATTTGTTATGTTTAATACGTATAGCCACTTTATTTTTGGTACATATAAAAATACAATGATAAAATTTTAACTTTATAGTAATTTTTGCCTAATTAATTTTAGAACAAAACTGTGAATTAAATTTTCCTAAATACAATTGTAAAGAGGTCTTTAATTTTTACAATTTTTATTTGAAACTAATTTCTTTTCTATTGTCTTTTAATAAAAATCATTTGAATTAAATCGTAATATCCATATTTTTATTCATATCTAGTGATCTATTTATTTTGTTGGAAAATCAAAAATATCATGTGACTTATGTCTAATTTAACTGAAGTCGTAGCTCTCATAGTTTCCGGGATCCCAATGGTGGCCCTCGTACAGCAAAAACACTGAATAGTATTTACTTTTTTATGACAATCTTGTAGACGGGGGGTGCAACATATTTGAAATTTTGCAGAAGGGCGACGAACAGGTAGCACCGCCGCTGAGGGCATGATAGTAGTAGTTACACCACAGTGGCAATATCAGAAAGGATGAAGTGGGATTTTTTGTTAGGGAAAAAGTAAAGAGAAATATCGAGAAAATTATTTGCCAAGGCCGCACTACTTCAAAACGGTTACAACCAGAGAAACATAAAATTGGCTCTTAGACCACAAAAAACAAAAAGAGAAACTGATGAAGAAAAACTACCTACTTACGCCTACCTTCCATACGTTAAAGGCACTATCGACAAAATAAGCAGAGTACTGAAGAAAAACGAAATCAAGACCATCTTCACCACAGATAGGAAAATTAATACGATTCTGCCAAATCCGAAGACCAAGATCAACCTGAAGAGCCAAGGAGTGTACGAAATTCCTTGTCAAGACTGTGACAATACCTATATCGGTCAAACTAACAGAAGAATCAACATCAGAAGAAACGAACATCAAAACTCTGTGAAAAAAGACGAGAAAACCTCAGCTCTGGCTCAGCACGTGAAAACTACATCACACACGATCGATTTCAAGAACACAAGGATGATAGCTAGCATCGGACACACAACTAAAAGAATCATCAGAGAAGCCATAGAAATCGAAAAACGACCAAATAACCTGAATACAAGGGACGACACACGAAGATTACCACCCACATGGAAACCAGCACTTAACAAATTGGCACAAAAGGTAAAAAAGCATACACCGAATACTACTCCAGCAACGGAATCAATGACGCAGAAAGACCAAACCAAGCAACCAGAACCAACAACCCGGAACAACTCAGTGAAGCATCTAACTATGACCACTAAATATAAGCCTGCTGCATCACCAACAAACGTCAGTTCAAGACCTAACACCAGATCGAGAACACGAAATCAATCCAAGACCTGAAGATGGCAAGTGAGACCTTGCCGAAACGTCGTCTAAACAACGGTTCTTCTCAGAACCAAACCAGACCAACGCGAGAAGATACCCGGAAGAATTCAAGTTACATATATATATATATATATATATATATATATATATATATATATATATATATATATATATATATATATATATATATGTGTGTGTGTGTTTGGAAATTGTGATTTTTTATCATTTCAATTCAAACAGAATTAAAATATTTTGTATGTAGGTACAAATAAAGTAAAAATTGTTTCACTTGATTAATTATTTTATTTTATAAATCTCACTTCTTATTTATCTTTGCTCTTTTCAGTTGTTTGAACCTTATTTCTATTCCTTGCATCGCTATTAATATCTGCATTTAACACTTGCATACTCTTTTAACACCATTCTTATATCGTATCTTGTATACAGCTGCCTGTATTTTTAAATCTTATATCCATCTTCTTGTCCTTACAAAATTCAATCTTCCATTATGATGTTACAATTTCTTTTACTTTCTGTTTCAATTTTTGTTATCACTTTTTTACACTTCCTCTTTCACATGATCGCTCGTTAGCATGTAAACTTTTGGATTATCTGTAAATTCTTTAGAGTTGCATTTACCTTTATTACTATAACCCTATCTCCTTGGCAAATAATTTTCTCGATATTTCTCTTTACTTTTTCCCTAACAAAAAATCCCACTTCATCCTTTCTGATATTGCCACTGTGGTGTAACTACTACTATCATGCCCTCAGCGGCGGTGCTACCTGTTCGTCGCCCTTCTGCAAATTTCAAATATGTTGCACCCCCCGTCTACAAGATTGTCATAAAAAAGTAAATACTATTCAGTGTTTTTGCTGTACGAGGGCCACCATTGGGATCCCGGAAACTATGAGAGCTACGACTTCAGTTAAATTAGACATAAGTCACATGATATTTTTGATTTTCCAACAAAATAAATAGATCACTAGATATGAATAAAAATATGGATATTACGATTTAATTCAAATGATTTTTATTAAAAGACAATAGAAAAGAAATTAGTTTCAAATAAAAATTGTAAAAATTAAAGACCTCTTTACAATTGTATTTAGGAAAATTTAATTCACAGTTTTGTTCTAAAATTAATTAGGCAAAAATTACTATAAAGTTAAAATTTTATCATTGTATTTTTATATGTACCAAAAATAAAGTGGCTATACGTATTAAACATAACAAATTATATTTTACGCAACTATTTCGTTTTTAATTATTTTAAAGAATAATGTTTTTTAAAGGTGTAGAAATTTAAATTCTGCATCGTAATGAGCAAAAAAACTATATCTTTATTGTTTAATAATAAGGAATTGGATTCTAGACAAATGGATTATTTACCAGTTATCTAGGTTCGTAACTGGGGCTACTATAAAAAAAATTGCGAGATTTTTGAGTCATTTTTATTTAGTCTAAAATACCTATTTTATTATTTTTTGCCTTAATTCCGAACTTTTTTAGATAGTTTAAGTTGTGTACTATTTATATAAACAAAAAATATTCGTATTAGTATATAAATTTCGGATGGCATACCCATAGAAATAATTCCAAATAATAAGTTTAGCCGATAACATCGTGCGAAGTGAAATAGTATATTACATACCGAGCCGGCAAATGCTGCATTACAGCCGAGCGCTAAGTTAGATGAATGATTTGCTGTGTAGCTCAGTCAGCTATAAGCGCGATGCTGGAATGAGCATCCCGCTTATAGGTATGTATACTATTTTATTCATAATCAGTTAGTAATCTTTGTGTTTTAAACATTAATTTTATGAAAACTTTTTTTTTACAGATTTATTATTATTTGTTTAGTATGCTTTAACATAGATACTTATGATAGTGACTAAATGTTTATTGAATCTGTCAGTTAAGTTATCTCAATTGTTTTGAAGATTTGTTGGTTTTCTCTACCTAATAAGTACAATTTTCATAAATATGTCTGATAGTGAGTTAGAGTTTACTTCACCAGAACTGCAAGACGCTGCAGAAAAAAGCTACTGAAGGTTTGCTACAGAAGAAAAGAAAACAAAAATATGAAAAGGTATATGAAGCATATTGCAATTGGTGTCTGAGCAAAGGTATTAAAATTACTGACTCCAAAACGGCCCTTCTTGCATACTTTGGAGAATATGCCCAAAAAAAGAAAGCTTCCACCGTGTGGTCTATATATTCAATGCTGCGAACAACATTGAATGTTAAACATAATATTGATAACAAAAAAATTACTAGATTTAAGGCATTTTTGAAAAGAAAGAATGTAGTAACAAGGCTTTTGCCTTGCATTTTAACCCAAGAAGATATAGATAGATTTTTCAAAAATGCATCTATAGAATATCTTCCTCAAAACGTAATAATGTTATTCTGTTATCTGTCCATATTACTAATAAATAATAATTAAAGCATGCCTAATTTATTTAAAAGTGACATTAGCTAACCGGAAAAAACGTTGCCATCTAGTTGGAAAAAAATTTGTCAGCTAGCTGGAAAAGTGAAGTAAACAATGTCCCACTTCCCAACTGTTTTGTTGGTTGGAAACGCACAGATTACTAAGTGACTGTGAATCAAGATCATTTTTATAACACTTTATCAGACAATAGACAAATCTTCTTAAAAATAGATAAAAAAACAATAATTTTGATAAATAGATTTTTTTTGCCTATTTCTTAAAAATCCAAGCTCAATTAATAGGACTAAAAATAGCCATGTATGGAATTGAAAAAAAAATTACATGATTTGGCAAATACAAAAAATAGCATTTATTAACAAATTTAAAACTAATTATTCACAGATTTAAATTTAAAGTTACCTCTTGACAATCACAGCGATTTAACGTGTAATCGCAGTGCTCCCAACGATTAAATAATCAACACCAACAATTTTAAATAACTCATTTTAATTTAATTAATTAAGTGATTCAACGACTATCTAGTAATAGATTCAAAATCAAACCCAGACCCAGAATGTAATTGATAAAATCCAAGAATGGTCACAAAAAGTAGGATTCCGTTTTTCTGAATCCAAAACTAAAGCTATCCATTTTAGCAAACATAGGAAAGAATAGATAAACCCCACAATCTCCATATACATATGGTAAAAGCATTGATTCCGAAACGAAATTAAAACACTTGAAATAATATTAGACAAAAAGCTAACCTGGAAAAAACTATATAACGGAACTAAGCAAAGAATTCTGTAAAACATTCTTAAAAACCTAGCAGATCATGACTGGGGATATGACAGAAAACACTTGCATCTTATATATATATATATATATACCACCAAGACACAACCACAGTTAAAAAAAAGGTAAAAAATGCAGAAACGACAAATACATGAAATATAAAGCGAAGAGTGATAAATCCAACTAGAATCAAGGTACCTACATAAAATCACTACAACGCATTAAGCAACTTTAACTTCAATAACAACGACAATATGGATGCAGAATGAATCCATAAAACCACCTTCAATATTCATTCCAAACGTCATTGATGTTAAACTACTTATTCATATAATTGACAGCATCGTCAAAGGTAAGTACTTTCTAAAGACTAGCTAGCCAAATTAGAGTAAAGTTAGATAATATAGAGAAATATAGGCAAATTATAAACCTATTTACATACAAAAATCAGGTTTCACACTTACCAAATAAAACAAGACTGGAAATATCGTGCAATCATATCAAAAAATTTCATACAAGTACAAGTGAAGATATGTTCTGTTTATAAAGAAATCCTAACAAGAATACAAAGACCCCAATCGAAGTTTACTCAAATACTCATTGCCAAAATTACAAAAAACCGGACGACGCACAAGCTAAATCTCTAGTGAACTTGATGCAAAATACAAATAAACTAGAAGAAATGATGATGAAACTCATGGGATGAATGGATACCATTCTAAATCTTCTCAGTATGTTTGTTTCAAAAATGTCTCATTGACGCAGTTTTTCTTAATGTCAGTATGGCTTGATTCAACGTGTCTGTACAGATAAATCGTAATATAAAATTCCATAATGTACATTATATAATGAAAAATATCCAAACGACGGTACAAATGATGGTACTGTAATAATAATCAAATATCTGAATTCACAATGGATTACTTTCAAGCGATATCTGTAGTAATAGATAACTAGATAGGACCAATTGTCGTTTAGCAATATAATGGCTCCCACTATTAACTATAAAAAAAGTTTTATAAACAGTTTTCGACACACTATACACCAAACATACCGAATAAATAAATTCCAAAATAATTGCACCACATGTACGTGAATTACTGAAAGCAGTATATCAACATACATTTAAAAGATAACCTACCTACCGGCCAACCGATCGTAATGTAACGTTTATTACAATTTCGGGTTCGGTCAAGTAGGTGTCTCAGTGATATCGAGTCGGCCTGAATGCCACACTCAGTAATGGGTAAAAGGCGTGATGATATATTTATTTTATTTATTTATATATATATATACATAGCTCACTATTTGCTAGTGCTATTAAGCTGCAAAATTAAGAGCAGTTTACATCAAGTGTATAAATTTCATTAACACAATCATATATATTTATGGCATAAATATATTACGTTAGAAATAAGACGCGCAAGAAAATGTATAGCACAGGAGGCCGATAGGTCAAGTGGAGCATTTTTCTTAAGTGTGAATAATTGTAGTTATATTTGTACTTGTTACTTGTTTGTATTCAATGATAAATGCAATTTAATGATACTCAATCATATATCTAATATTATTTTTTATTTTTGGTAATGTAGTTTTTATAAGATATTATTTATATAATTTGAGTTTGAAATATTTAATTATAAATAATTATCTTTTTTATATCTTTAGAGATATATACGAATCAAATAATAGAAATTCAAATAGAATTATTTTTTTGTTTAGATTTTTTTTGTACTCAATGGCAAGTAATCACTCACTCTGATTGGCTTTATTTTAAACAAATAATGAAGTAGTGTAGTAGCAGTAAACGCTGAGAACCTACCAACCTTACCTACATATCTACGAAATTTTCTATTAATTTAATTAATAGATATATAATGAAATGTTTAGAACTATAGTGAAACAAAGCCATTTTTTTAAATTTTAAGATAACTAGAATGAAAGTAATGAAACCTATTTAGTTAATGTATTTTTTTTAAGAAATTTGGTACATAGTTCAAATATTACCATATTTTATTAGTATTATGTTTTTATTTTATTATTATTACATTATTTTAGCGCTATTTATTATTTTATCAACTCCCTATGCGTAAAAAGTCAAACTAAAAATGTGGGTTATAGTCCCTCTTAATAAATGTAATATTTCGATTATTGGACTTGGTTATGATCATCCAAATGCAACAAATTTTTCAAATCAATTCTTTCAAAGTTATACTCGATAAACTCATGATTTGTGTAAATATGTCTATATTTACATATTGATTGATAACAAGAATAAACTAGTATATACTAATAATCTATTAAAAACCCACTTTATATTTTTATTTTCATATTTATTTATTTTGATTTAATTGATAAGAGTGATAATAATCACATAAATTCTTGACACAATTATAAATCAATTTAAAACTAATCTAATACACGTACTTCATTATTAATAATCATATATATATATTAAAATGAAGTATTTATTTCCTTTAAACTTTACTTAGCTTAAGAAAATAGATTTTTCTATCATAGAGAAACAAAGTAAATTAAATGATATCTAGCTGACACCTGTGTTATCTAAGTTTCTAATTTATTTCTTATTTATTTTGTTAATATCGACAAAAACTGAGCTGGCAGAAATGAAATTCTTTTGTTCTTAACATTGTTTTTTAATATTTGGATCCTGGAAAATATTTCTCCTGGTAGAATTTTTTTGGGTTGAAATTGTAAAAAAATATCTAAGTAAGAGGCCAACTCCTGATATGGCAAAAGTATTCATTAGTTTCCGACGCGGCAAACCTACAAGACAAAATATAGGACATAATACAATCAGCAAGATGCCCAAAAATTATAGCAACATTTTAAAAATTAGATAATTCAGAAATTTATGTTGAACATTCATCGCGACGTACCATTTAGGTAAAAAATGGGGTCAACACATTATGTCTAAAACATTATAGTAAGTGAAAATCCGTCACGATATCAGGCTATATTGAATACCTTGCTGATAAGAAAGGATTATTGGAATTATACAAGAAGCATCACTTACATCAATATTAATTTGTCCTATAGCCAGTGATTGTGAGCCTCCCTTCAACATCATCCTGTTCAAGCCCCATACCTTAACCAATGTTGCCAGATATTCTAAATGCAACCTAAAATGTCCGCGAGGAACCTTACTGCAACTTCATGAAATGTATGAAGCATTCAAATTTCATTAAACAAGGGTTCTACAGTAATAAACAAAACTGTGCAATGTAAGATTATTAAATAATATTATAATAAACATTTACCTTTTCCAGAATTTATCAATACATATTACAATAAATAAATGCATAAATACATATTTCACAATGTAACAGTAAAGCACACTTCCATGTAAAATGTGCCATACAAAGATACGTATTATTCTAACTGATATTTGACTGAAATTGACAATTTGAAATTAGATGGCAATTTTAAATTCAAAAATAATATTTTCATTGCATTTAATGACTTAAATAAATTAAGAAGTTTGAATTTCTTTGAAAAGTGACAGTTCTCATTATTTACCTAGGTTAATAATAATCCATAATTGATTACTAGAGAAGCGATAGAGAAAAACAATGTCACGGCTCAAAACAAAGTCAATAATGGCATGTTGCTAAGCTAGTAGAGAAAAATGGTAATTAACGCACGAATGGCGTTAAGTGTATGATAATGCACAGAAGACGACGGTATATAACCCAAAGGACAGGTGTCGTCCGAGGTCATTATCATCTAATAACGTCCGTGATGCATACAAAATTTTATTTTTCACTTGAATATGTGAAATTAGTTTTAATTTATTTTAATTATGATTATAATAATGTGTATAATAGTATATTATAAGCCAAGATTGAGAAGATGATCATTATTGACCTAGCGCATGGTCAATAATGATCTTCTCAACCGTGGTTTATATACTATTTTTTCCACTACTAGCTCATAAATCCTATTTAACGAATTTTATATAAATCATAACATAAGCATTTTGATATAAATACTTGTTAATATCTACAAAAACTGAGCAGGCAGAAATAACATTCTTTTGTTTTGAACATTGTTTTTATTATCTGACATATCATTTTGGTAACAATAAGCAACAATATTTAGAGAAAGTGATATGTAAAATTATACTCCTCCGGAAATTATAGAAGCGGCACGAAATGTGCAGTTTGATACATTGCTGCCCGAAAAATCGAAACCGATATATATGAAAGTATATACAAACTTTAAAGAATGGTGTATAACAAAAAAAGTGACGAAAATCTCGGAAAATGTTCTCCTAGTATATTTCCAGGAGCAAGCAATTAATAAGAAGGCATCAAGTTTATGGGCCACATTTTCAATGCTGAAATCAACTATTTCATTAAAAGAAAATATAGATATTTCAAAATATTTTAAGTTACTTGCATTTTTAAAGCGGCAAAATGCTTCATATAAGCCAAAAAAGGCATCTGTATTTTCTAAAGAAGAAATTAATAAATTTTTAATGGAAGCACCAGATGAAGTCTTCCTGTCAACGAAGGTAATTTTTTCTATTGTGGCAATAAAATTCTATAAAACTTACTAATTCATACTATTTTAGGCTATTTTTGTCATTGCCGTGGCTGGCGCTTGTAGAACCGATGAACTTTGCAATATGCACATGAGAGATGTCGACGTTCGAAATGACATAATTATCATAAATATAACAAAAAGCAAAAAATGGATCCTCGAGAAAATTTGTCATAGTAGAATCTTTTTGGGTCGAAATAGTAAAATAATATTTAATTAAGAGGTCCACTCCTGACATGGAAAAAGTATTTATTTGTTTCCGACTTGGCAAACCTACAAAACAAAACATAGGACATAATACAATTAGCAAGGTACCAAAAGTAGTTGCAACATTTTTAAATTTACCCAATTCAGAAAGTTACACCGGGCATTCATTGCGACGTACTTCTGCAACAATTTTGGCAGAAAATGGGGGTGACATATTATCTCTAAAACGCCATGGAGGCTGGAAATCTGTCACAGTAGCAGAAGGCTATATTGAAGAATCCCTCGCTGATAAGAAAAGGATTGCTGAAATGGTACAAGAAGGAGCATCACTTCCAGCAATTGTTCCTATAGTCAGTGAATGTGAGCCTCTGATCCCTTCAACATCTTCTTGTCCAAGCCCCATACCTCAACCGAAGCCGTCAGAAATTCAAAATGCTACTATAAATATGCCCGTGGGTCATTTTGCTGCAAGTTCATTAAATATAGGAAGCACTCAAATTTCATTAAACACAGGTTCTGCAGCAATAAATATGACTTGCCACAATTGTACACTCAATTTCTACTGTAAATAAATAATACCATTCATGTTTTGCGTTTTTACTTCCTTGTACGAAGTAAAGGAAGTATTGTAATCGCGACAATTTTCGGTTCTCAGATTTCAACGGAAATAGGTGTTTTGGCCCTCCCTGAATCCATTTTGACTAATTTCGTCATGCCGTCTGTACGTACATACTATTATACACATTATTATAATCATAATTAAAATAAATTAAAACTAATTTCACATATTCAAGTGAAAAATAAAATTTTGTATGCATCACGGACGTTATTAGATGATAATGACCTCGGACGACACCTGTCCTTTGGGTTATATACCGTCGTCTTCTGTGCATTATCATACACTTAACGCCATTCGTGCGTTAATTACCATTTTTCTCTACTAGCTTAGCAACATGCCATTATTGACTTTGTTTTGAGCCGTGACATTGTTTTTCTCTATCGCTTCTCTAGTAATCAATTATGGATTATTATTAACCTAGGTAAATAATGAGAACTGTCACTTTTCAAAGAAATTCAAACTTCTTAATTTATTTAAGTCATTAAATGCAATGAAAATATAATTTTTGAATTTAAAATTGCCATCTAATTTCAAATTGTCAATTTCAGTCAAATATCAGTTAGAATAATACGTATCTTTGTATGGCACATTTTACATGGAAGTGTGCTTTACTGTTACATTGTGAAATATGTATTTATGCATTTATTTATTGTAATATGTATTGTTAAATTCTGGAAAAGGTAAATGTTTATTATAATATTATTTAATAATCTTACATTGCACAGTTTTGTTTATTACTGTAGAACCCTTGTTTAATGAAATTTGAATGCTTCATACGTACGTACGTATCTCGCATAACTCAAAAACGGTAAGCCGTAGAAAATTGAAACTTTATATTTAGGACTGTTATAACATCTAGTTGTGCACCTCCCTTTTTGGTCATTATACAACTACCGGAAGTGGTACTTTACTTGAAGCCTATAATAGATTTTCATGAAAAACTATATTCAAATATAATTTAAAACTTTCCAAATTTGGTATATAAGACTACTACATCAATGGAAATAACATAATAGATTTTGGTTAAAATAGACTAACCGGAAGTGGCACATTACATGAAGCTGCTAACAGTTTTCCTTGAAAAAAATGGTATTATTTTAATTTTAGAAATGAATGCTGCAAATAAAAGTTTTAGAGAATTAAATTCTGCGTCTAGCACATTAAGAATTTTTAAATTAGCTTTTTGCATAAACGAGATATCTAAATTTAAATATTATATATATATTTTTTTTTAAATTAAGTTTGCTATAGATTAGAACAAAAAATAAAAGATTTAATGTCAAATATGTGTAATTAAAAAAATATCTATAGTTTAATACGTGTACAAGGAAGTCATGTGGTGTCCACATCAGATATTTTTTATATAGATACGCAATTATAACTCTAAAAAAATACAATGTAAGATAATTAAATAATATTATAATAAACATTTTCCTTTTCGAGAATTTAATAATAAATACTACAGTAAATAAATGCATAAATACATATTTCACAAAGTAACAGTATAAAGTACACTCTCATTTAAATGTGCCAGGTACAAATATACTGTATATTTGTACATGTCACATTTTATAAACTGTAATTTAACTGGAATTGCCAACTTGAAATTAGGCGGCAATTTTAAATTCAGAATTAATACCTTCCTTGCATTTAATGAGTTAAATAAATTCAGAAGCTTGAATTTCTTTGAAAAGTGACAGTTCTTATTATTTACCTAGGTTAATAATAATCCATTATTGACCGTTGTTAAGGACGCGGTAGAGAAAAACAATTTCACGACTCAAACCGAAGTCAAAAATGGCATGTTGCTAGGCTAGTAGTGGAAAAAAGTATTTATCAACTCTGGCATTGCTTTGCTAAGAATATTTTTACTTTATTTTGTTTATTTATTTTAAACGTCAGTTGCATAACGTTCTTTATTTTTGGAGATAGTGGAGAAACAATTTAATATTTTGGAAGATATTTCAGTGAGAGCGAAGAAGATACTGTTCATATTTCTCGTTCTAATTAGTTACTGCTATTTAAAAAAAAAATCAAAAGGATAAATCGAAAAGCAATCGAATGTTTTGACAGATCAGGTGAGGTCAATGATTTTGTTTGCATATTTCTGTCTGTATTTTATTTATTTTTTTCAATTATCATCATCACCTACAACATTAAGAGCAGTATAAATACATTTATTATGCAATAGTACCTACCTAATAATAATATACCACTAATATTAACCTTACAAGTAAGAATATCATCTGACAGTTAAGAACATAGGGTTTAGAATAAGTCATAAGATCGAATATTTGACATTAGATGTCGCTACTAACAAGTATTATATTAGTGACTACTACTTATGTATATACGTTAAAACATAAAATTAAAATAAAACAAAATATGAACGGAGCAGGCGTTATGAATCATTATGCCCGCTCATTATCCTCCAGTCGTTATGATGTTGTTCATATACTTCGTATCATACCAATAAACAGCAAATAATATTCAAGTAAAAATAAACAAATGTCTTGTTTGTGTCCATAATTACCACAATTTTACAATTGTCAGATGACATACACAGGTCTCTAAACAAGTTAAAAACACTACAAAGACGGAAAAAGATTTTCATATGAAATTTAAAGTTATAAAAAAATTGGATATGACCTGTTTTGCTTTACAATCTGAACTTCATATTACAATTTAACATGATAATAGCAGTTGTTGAGAACAATCAATACCAATATAAATAAAACTAACTGAATATGTTTACTTAGAAATACCTAATTTTTTTTTAATTCACTGATAATAATTTAATTGTTCTTGTTTTTAAGAATTATAAATCATTTTTCAAAACAATTTATAATGTATCTATTTTTAAATGTGTAATTAAATAAGTATAAAAAGCATGAAGATAATGATGATAACTTTATAATTATTGCATTTCGGATTTCCCAATACAACAATCATATCTTATATATCTGTAATCATTTATTGATAAACTGAATACTGCAAAGTTACAAGTACCAGTCAAGGCAATTACATATTCAATCTCCAAGGCATCAATTGAGGCAACAGCAGCGGAAATAGACGACGCTACAAAGCCACTTCCGCCACGCCGAAGAACTCGCAGTCGGCACCGTCTGCACGTGTTTTTGACAGCACATATATGCATTTCCGATTTATTTTTTGCGAGTTTTGTGAATTGATATATTTCTTGAAATTTTATCCATTGTGAAAATGTTTACAACTAAGAGAGGTTTACAGTGATGTAAAATAAACTAGGTTTTAAAATGTGAATTATGTAATAGTTATTTACGTAACCAGTTATGAAAATTTATCTAATTCCGCTAAGATAATTTTTAAAGTACATAAAATTCTAGGTTTATGACAGCTCAGTATATTTCAAAATCAATAAATCAATTTACTAAAGCGTTGTCGTGAAAATAAATGAATAAAATGTTTAAATTTAAAGCTTATGTTATCATTGAAAATGAGTTCTGAATCCGAAACAGACCTTCCTTCTGATATCGAAGAATCTGCAAATTTGGCCGTGAACTGTTTAATACCAGAAAAAATATGAACTATGTATATAAATCCTGAAAATTTTAATAAATAGTTTTTTCCGTTATTTGCAAATATTGTTTGAGAAAGTTCAAACTATCAAAATTTATTACGTAACTAGTTATGTAAAGAATTATTTACATAATTCTTGAATGACAGTTGTGAAAGAATTTACATTTCATAACGGAATTAGATAAAATATAGTTTTTATACTTTATGCGTTCACAATCGGTCCATTATTATACGGAAAACAGTTTAATTAAATCTACAGTCAGCTGCAGAACAATTGATCTGAATGAAACTTATGATGAGATGTACATAAGGTATAATAATAAACTATATATTATTAAAATTTTGAACAAGTAATTAAAAGAAAACGGCTCAAAAATTGATTTGAATATTTAAAAAATATCTACACTCAGTGCCATTTTGAATACATTAACACATCAAAATGGCAAATACACAATAAAAGAAAAGGTAGAAACAAATAAATCAGTGTAAGAGATACTTGTACATTTTAACAATTTTGTGATTTCGGTATGATGCTGAATGATGAATAATAGGAATATTTGAGCAGTTGAGTAGTGATTTTATGAGATGGTAATGGATGCGACTTCAAGAAAGTCAAATTAACCTATTGCAATAGTAATATTTAGCAATATGTACTTTTTTTCTTTAAAAACGACCCGTTATCGTCCAGTCAGTATATACGATACATGAAAATGAGTCAGTATTTTAGAATTTGTGATTTAAGATTACTTCAATTTCGTTTTTATATGATCTTACACTAATATTTAAGGTTATAAGTACGATACAACAAATTTTATAAGTAAATAATTTATCATTTTGGGAGAGCATATTAATAGAACAAAATGATTGGTAATATTGAAATGTATTATTTATGTTCAAAAAAAGAACCATATTTTTAACGCAAGTTTTAATTTTTACGATTGTAGAAAGTAATTCTTATTATAATAAAATAAATTTATAATGCTTGTGAAATGAATTATTTTTATATGAGGATATATAATAAAAGCACCTGCATTGATGGAAGCGTTTACAAGTTTTCAATATATTTTTGGACTACAGTACGTAAACATGATTAGAAATAACTATTTGCTATACTTGCTGCAATAACTGAATGTGTTGTCAATACTATGAATTTAAAGAACATAGCGCTGCCGTATTCTTGGCATCATCTCAAGCTCTACCTTATGCCAATAACTGAAGCTGATTCAGCAACCTGGCACACCTTTTCCCAGGGAAAAGATTTCCAGGGTGACGTTTTCAACTCTAGTGTACATCATTTACTACGTCGATTTTTCAAAACCACTATGATTTGTGACAGTTACATGCAACTGGATACAAACAGTTGCCGTAATTCAGTAGCACATCTAGGTGAAGAGGATGCGTTCCGAGAAACATAAATTGACATGTTTCGCTACCGACGCTTATGCGACACACAAATTAACATAATTGTAATTATAATAAGAGATGAAACTATTTATATATATATATATATATATATATATATATATATTACCGGGTGTAACACGAAAAGTGAAACATAGGCGTTTAACATGGCAAATCAGTTTTTTCCGTGCGCATTGCTTCCTTAATTATTTTAGTAAAAAATGTTTCAAATAAATGTTGTAAAGCATAAAATTCTACATCCGAATCAATAAACAAAATTCATTTTGACTACTTCATAACTGCAGAAATTAAATTTAAAAATTCATGTAATTTCAATTTAATAGTAATAGCCATGGAATTAAAAACAAGAGATGAACAAATGCGTAACGTTTTATACGTGGTCAGAATAAATTGTCAAAATCATTTTTACGTACTAAATATTTATTTTCTAAATAAAAATTTAATAATAATAAGGCAAAATATTTTTTAGATTTATTATTTAAGAATAATAAAATAATAAACTCGATAAAATATTTACGGTAGGTTGTTATTTAACAAATTAATTAATGTAACATAAATTAAATTATAATTTGATTTCTCCATCATTATTTCACAGAATGAGGCACGCAGTTCAAAATCTCGTTTCAAAATATTTTGGTGGTTTTCAAATTTAAAAGGAATGTATTTATGTTTTTTGAGAATTCTATGCACTGTCATAAAATTTATATTTAGTTCTCTGGAAATTTCCCGCACACTCATTGTTGGCTCCAGTTCTATTAAATTAAGAATATTTTCTTCATTGTTATAAATTCTTTCATTTATATCCTTCTTGAAATTTAGTGTTCCTGTCTTTTCAAACTTTACTATAAACCTCTGAATAGATGCCGTACTAGGAATATCATGATGCTGCCAAATAGCACTAATATAGTCACGAATTAGTCGTAAACTATGGCCAGAATAATGCCATTTAATTATTTGCAACTTTTCTTCATCTAAATAATTATTCATTTTTGATAATAATAAACCCCAATATTGATTTAATATCACAGTTGGTCAAAATAAATACTAATAATTTGACGTATAAAACGTTACGCATTTGTTCATCTCTTGTTTTTAATTCCATGGCTATTACTATTAAATTGAAATTACGTGAATTTTCAAATTTAATTTCTGCAGTTATGAAGTAGTCAAAATAAATTTTGTTTATTGATTCGGATGTAGAATTTTATGCTTTACAACATTTATTTGAAACATTTTTTCCTAAAATAATTAGGTAAGCAATGCGCACGGAAAAACTGATTTGCCAGGTTAAACGCCTATGTTTCACTTTTCGTGTTACACCCGGTACATATATATATATATATATATATATATATATATATATATATATATAAATATATCATCATGCCTTCATTACTGGGTATGACACAGCCATGATAGATTTCGTGATATATTTCTTCGCGTGAAGTGCGGTTAACAATCGTCAAATCACGGCCCCCAAAGAGGAGGAGCCATAGGGGTAAATTTGGTGAAAATTGTTTGTTGGCTGTGGGGATCGAACCCTGAGCCACCTACCCCATAAATATATATATATATATATATATATATATATATATACAGGATGGTGACTCGCTCTACCGGTCATAGGACTTTAACATGGGAAATAAATTTTTTGCAATTTCCTGCTTCCCTAATTATGTCAAATAATAATTTTAGGGCATCAAATTCTGCATCTAAATCAATAAACAGAATTACTTTTACGTGCTTTGTAACGACAGAAATTAAATATGAAAATGTCGAAAATTACGTTAAAAATATTGACAGCCATGGAATTGAACAAAAAAATAAATAAATGCTTGACGTTTTATCTGTCAAAACATCAACGTTTGACGTTGTGACAGATAAATTAGCCAGCTCGATCACCAGATTTGTCACCTAATGAATTCTTTCTGAGGGGTCGTTTAAAAAATAAAATTTACAAAAGTAGGCACCCAAATGTGGATTCTCTAAAACAAAGAATTGCAGAGGAATGCAGGAATAGTACAGCCCGACAGCTATCAAATATGCGCCGTAATTTCTATGAAAGACTTGGGCTCTAGACTAGAATATATATTTATTATGTTTAATTTTGTTATTAATAAATTTTTCTTCTGATATTAAAATTAAATAAAAAAACTGTTTACTTGCCTACTTAATTATGAATGTTTTATAAAATATAAATATTTTCTCCAACGTCAAACGTTGACATTTTATCTGTCACAACGTCAAACGTTCATGTTTTGACAGATAAAACGTCAAGCATATATTTATTTTTTTGTTCAATTCCATGGCTATCAATATTTTTAACGTAATTTTCGACATTTTCATATTTAATTTCTTTCGTTAAAAAACACGTAAAAGTAATTATGTTTACTGATACGGAATTTGATTCCCTAAAACTTTTATTTGACGCGTTTTTGCTTAAAATAATTAGGGAAGCAGGAAATTGCAAAAAACTGATTTCCCATGTTAAATCCCTATAACCGGCTGAGCGAGTCACCAGCCTGTATATATATATATATATTCAATGGTAGAGCGTAATTCTCTTCATAGTTTTATGACAGTTTAAGGGACGATTTGGATACATTAAAATCTGAAGCGATTAATTTGTATAAAAATTACAGTTAAAAACATAACATCAATAGAAGTAAGCGAAAGAAGATGCAATTAGATGAGGCGGAAAGAAGTGTTAAGCATAGCGGAAAAGATGATTTTCGTATCAATGTTTTTGTTCTACTTATAGACAAACTGTCGTAAAGGCGAGCATTGTATATAGAAATCAATGCAGAATTTTGATATTTAAATAATCTATTAGCCATGACTACGATGGAAATTAAAGAAAAATGTGTACGGTCGATCGAAGTCTATAAAAACTCGACTACCAACTAGAATGCGAAATCATTCAAGTCAAAGATCTGGGTTTGACATCAAATTGACTGCTAGACTTTCTGCAACAAATAAAATTCAGAAATATTCTTGGTGTCTTCTATAACCTAAAAATTATGTTAAAAATGTTCGCCTGCAAACTAGTGACGAACTACGGGCAAAAGATCATTTTCGACGTTCTATAGATTTAAAGACTATCGTAGGTCAATTTTATCCAACACCAAATTAAATGATTTAGCATTAATGTGTACTTGTTTAAGTATCTTTTTTTTATAAAAAAAGGTATAAAATGACAACTCATGACAGTTTAGTAAAACGTATGGTTAAAAAGTAATATATTTTATTTTGGTGCATAGACATAATAGAATAAATTATTTTAGTCACAGAGTGCCGAAGTGGTGATAATCTATAGAGTAATCATGGAAAATAAGGATTGTCACAAAGTTATCGATCAGTTACAGATCCTGTTACAAAATAGATTTAAATAGATTTAAAATTATGTATACATTTTATCGTCATTTCATTAAACATTTGATTCGATTTTATTAAGCTCCAGTTTTGTTGGTGTAACTGGTATAGAGAAAGTAGAAACAAGAATCAAACTACTTATTATTATTACTAAATATTTGTTCAGGGAATTAATGTCTTACCTATATATTATACCTAATTGATTTTCTAAATTATTATTGTTCACAATAAAGCATAAATTAATATTTAGCATGTAATAAAAAAAAATGTTTGAATATATGTGGTAATTTAAATACACTAAAATTGCTATTTAAATATTTAGGTTTACATCTGTTAAACTTTGAACAACAACAAAAAACCTTATCTTAAAATGATGATAAAGATCTGTAAAAATTATAGAATAATTTGAAAGACAAAACTTGATAAATTGGTTTCTCATTTTTTGTACAATACAGTTGTGGCAGAAAGGAAAAGATATATTTTAATAATTATTTAATTATTACGTTTATAAAAATGTAAATAAGCATTTCTATTGATACATTGGATACAAATACCTATGTATCGTTAAAGTTGTAATTTATATATTGAACATAGAACGCTATATTAATTCTAATAGTAACTATTTATAGGTATGTTAAACTTACAATCAATCTATGTATCTTAGTTTAACATAAACAGCCGATAAAAGAAAAATGTACTGTTAAATAAATTAGAACTGTATTTATTAAAGTGCAGTAATTTGTAGAGGTAAATTATGCAATATTAATTTGTATAAATATGTACAATTAAAAACAGTATTAAGATATACTCTAATATAATAATAAACATACATAAATTTTAATTAAAATAAAGTAAATGAAATTTGCAGTATATAAATTCATTATATCATCATAAGAAAGTAAAATAAATTAATATTGATAAGTACACAAATAATTATTAAAACAGATCAATTATGCAATTACGAACAGAAGACCCTAGACAGAATGGTATTGTGACTTGTATTCTGCCCATTACAAAACACATGTTAGGCCTACGTTAGTTCATATAGAAGGAAATCTATTTGATACTAGTTGCCGAAGTTGACATCTACTACGCAAATTCAACATAAACTGGCAGGCAACACATCCATTGAATGATATGCACCTTTCAGACAGTCAAAATACGATGTGAAATTTGGTACTGTGTGACATTTTAAGATTTTATATATATATATACCTATATATTCAATGGCTGTACACACGCTAAACGATCTCTTGCTCATTCGAGTGCAGTACGTTCTATAAAAATCTACACTAGCGGTACCCCGATAACAGCTTGAATAATTTTCTAAAGAGTTCGGAGAATGGTCACCTGTAATGTAATACTGCTTAAGCCTGTAATGTTGTGACTAGGGGGTACTTGTAGGTGCATATATATATATATATATATATATATATATATATATATATATATATATATATATATATTAGGGTGGGTCGAAAAAAATAGATTTCGTTCTTCAGGGTCTCAAATGAAAGAGTTCCATCCAAAAAGTTGTGGAGATGTGCTGAAACATTTTTCTGATGAATAACCAGGCAGCACCGAGCACCTCAAAACGCCGTTTTTGCACTTTTTTTAGATTCTGGCCAATAACTTTTTTCAATTTGCTTCAAATTGGCTGAATTTTTTTTCCGGTATTCCCAGATCAATACCGAATAAGTCAATATAACCGACATTGAGGTTTACCCTTTCCTAAAGGCGAAGAAAAAATCCTCAAAGTACCCAAAAATCGGGTTTTTCAGGTATTTTGTTATTCCGTCGATTGGAATCGTTATATTTTGTTTCTGTGTTACATCCAGAAGATTAGATTCATCAATTGTATGATCTACAGAACAGTTTCAGATCATATAAGTATGAAGATAGGTGGCAGCACCTAATTATATCCAATATTTATCGCCTATTTAATGTTGATTCTGCATTTATTTCTATATACAATGCCTCGCCTTTACGACAGTTTGTCTATAAGTAGAACAAAAACATTGATACGAAAATCATCTTTTCCGCTATGCTTAACACTTCTTTCTGTCTCATCTAATTGCATCTTCTTTCGTTTACTTCTATTGATGTTATGTTTTTAACTGTAATTTGTATACAAGTTAATCGCTTCAGATTTTAATGTATCCAAATCGTCCCTTAAACTGTCATAAAACTATGAAGAGAATTACGCTCTACCATTGAATATATATATATATATATATATATATATATATATATATATATATATACACGCTAAACGATATCTTGCTCATTCGAGTGCAGTATTGTTCTATAAAAATCTACACTAGCGCTACCCCGGTAACAGCTTGAATAATTTTCTAAAGAGTTCGGAGAATGGGCACCTATAATGTAACACTGCTTAAGCCTGAAATGTTGTGACTAAGGAGTACTCGTAAATGTATGTTTATTAAAACAAATTATTCTCTCCAATAATATTAAATACAAAATTGTAGATATACCTGAGATGGAAATTTCATATGCACATCCTTATGAAATTTGGCGCCAGCTAAAATTTTGCGAGACAAGCCCGGGCACATATTATGTTTTTGAAATAATGGTACGGAATGAGTGTTGTTGAGAGCTGGAGCCATTACATTTTGTTTATTACAATAATTATTACCTTTAATATCTAATAAGTAAAATAGTTTTCATTATCAACTATGTGACAATAATAAGTCATTTCTCATCATTTCACTTTACATGTTGGTTTTTGCCGAGTTAAACTAAAACAAGATGAGTACAAAGAATTAATAAGTCATTTTCTTCCATTCATATTTACGGATAACAAGCTGCAGTTATTAATTTTAGAAACCGTAACATCTTAATTTTCTGGTATCCAAGAAAGCTATTATTCTGAAAATCGTCTGTTATACAAAGCCGGAGAAAAATATATAGAACGTTAATTTTATTGCCGAGGCGTATAGGGTCGTGTTAAAGGGGCCCAGGCGTCTTCATGCGGCTCGCCCCTCCCCGCCATTCATGTCATGAGAAATGTGCAAGTGTCACCGAAAGTTGAGTGGTTACAATAAACCGAAACCGGAGCGACTTTGCTTGTCTGCGGAAACGCGACGCGCTTCATAATCGCGCGCCACCTCTCTCGTTCGTTCTCCTATTCTCTCTATCTCCCACATTTGTGATCTCGTCTCTTTCTGAACACGGCGCCGTCGCCAACGCCGTCGCGTTGTGTTGCGTCTTGCTCTTGTGTGTTTCGTTCACCGTTCGCTTGTTCTGTTCCCCTACTTTTTCGTTTGTTTTATTTTCGCAGTGTTATTGTTTGAGGAACGACGTGTGACTTGTTTCACATGTTAGTGTTAAAAGTACGTTTATTACTGATGTTTGACATAGGGAAGCGGTTAGGTTTTCTACTATTTTATTTTCTAAGATGAATTATATTGGAAAAAAATTACTCAATTTGTAAGTAGACTATATCATTAATTATTTATATTCTTATCATAACAAACAAGATTGTTTCCAGTCATGACACAACTCGTTGATGCAGATCTATGCAATAACGTGAGTGATATCCTAACAAGTATTTAGAATTTTTGTATTAACTAATTCTTATTGGCGTTGCAATAAGCGAAATAGTTTGAAACTATACATTCATTTTGTTGACAAAATAACTTTATCAAGTTAATAAATTTGTGAAAATTGGGCAAAAATGTATATTTAATTATTTTTTGTAATAATATAATACCAAAGCCAGATAATCATGAACAAGCTCCAAAACTGAAACCCTCTTGAGGCTATGTTGCTGGTGTACCAAACTTAATATTGGTTTAGTTCAGAAAAATTATTGAAATTAAAATCAAGATAAAGATGACCTATAGCTTAAACGTTTATGAACAAACAAAAAAAAACAAGAAATATTTTGTTCATTAAATACAAAAGTTTAAATAGGCATAATGATGTCTTATTTTGCTGTTGTAGTATATTTTCACGTTTGGTTGTAGATATAAATATTTATAAAAATAAGTTTTATTTACTTTCCCATCTTTTTTGAATGAATTCAGATCCAGGTAAATACAGTCATCCTTTCAAGAAATTCTTCTAATATACATATTTATCTAGTCATCAACATCATGGAAAAACAGTAACATGCAAATACTTTACAAAGGCAAGGGAAGTGTGACTGACCCCAATAATTATAGAGGTTTAGCTCTCCAACAAACAGCATACAAATGCTTAGCTAAATTAATAAACAACCGTTTGATGACAAATCTCAGAGATAAATTACCTGACGAGCAACACGGATTTATCCCAAGAAAATCTACTAGTACACCGATCGGTAAATTAATAAACGACATAAAATCAGAATTACCAAACAAGAAAGGGAAAATGTATGCCTATTTTGTCGATTTTGAAAAGGCTTTCGATAGCGTCGATCGAAATTTAGTAAATCAAAAGTTAATAAAAGAATTCAATCTAGGCGGCCGACTATTAACCCTCATTAACAACATATTGAGTAACAACAATATACTTTTCACTACTAATAATCAAACAGCGAAACAAATAACTCAAACAAAGGGCGTCGCGCAAGGAGACAGCCTTAGCCCTATTCTCTTCCTGCTCTACATAGCGGACCTGCCTGTTGAAATCAAAAAAGAAACAGACCAACTGAATATACTAATGTTTGCGGATGACTTGGTAATGTACAGTAGATCAGCAAAAGATATTAACAAAGGACTTGACAACCTATCACAATACTGCGACGCCAGTAATCTAAAAGTAAACTTAGCAAAAACAAAGGTAATGAAATTTAGGAAAGGAGGTAGACTAGCTAAAGTTGATCACTTTGAATACAAAAATGAAGAAGTCGAGATAGTAAATTCGTATACATACTTAGGAATGACATTACAAACTAAAATGACAACAACACAACATATCAAAAACAAGAAATTACAAGCTACGAGAGCTATGAATAGCTTAAAAAATTTAAACAGATTAACAATTGAAAATGCATATATCTTATTCCACCAGAAAATAAAACCTATAGTAACCTACGCTCTTGAATATTATGCAACATTGTTAACTGTCAAGCACCTGCAAGAGCTAGATAAAATAAAAGCATATTTTATAAAAAGAGTCCTTGGGGTACACAAAAGCGCCTCAAGTACGCTATGTCACCATATCATCGGATGGTCAACTCTTATAGAAGACCTGAAACCCGAATACAATTTCAACAACGAAGAGCTCCAGAAATACAATCACGAGAGAGAAGAGAAAAACTGGCATTTTGTATTGCAGAATTTTACTATTGGCCCAGCCTTCAACTCCACCTCCTGGCGACAAGCGAACCAGAAAAATAGAAGTAAGATCTGCAGATTGGCAGTACATGGTTTTCACTTTAAAATATGCTGTAATCAACAAGCTTTCCATGAAATTGATGACGATTGCGAATGTAGATACTGCCAACGAAGGAACATCGGTCGTTACCATGTTTTAGATTGTAATGCTGCACTGCAATCGGGTGATATATAATGGTACAATGGTAATTAGTCAATGCTATTTAAAAATATTATTATTTATTTACTATTTATAGTTTTAATATACAACTTATTTAATTATAACTCTGACTACAACTATGAAACAGTTACCAACAATAACAACGTGCAATATTTTAAAGCCAAATAATATTCTATTTGATACTACTTATTAAATTTTATTGTATTTATATTTACTGTGGTGATATTATTTATTATTAATTATTTGTAATGTGGATTACGTAAATAAAATTATTATTATATTTATCTAGTAAGTGGCTGTTGTATAATATCATATTCATATACGTATCGCTCTGTCTCTATTTCCGCAATATTAGCTGACTGAACATTTCAACATAGGATGGAACATTGGGATTAGGCAGCACTGTGCTGACTCACAATGCACGTTCTTCTATTAATAACAAATATTTTATACGACAATAGAGCACCAATATTTTGGAATTGCATATGTATTTGTAGTATTTATTTTATTAATTGTAATAAAAAGTTTTTGTCATCGGTCCAATAGCTTTCAAAGAATTGATCATGAGTATAAGTGCTTATTCTTCATAAAGAACTTCTATCTCATATTCACAAATATATGCCTAAGTTAGGATATTTTTATATTCGAGAACAAAATAAAAGTATATATTATATCACGTATAAAAATGTTTTAACAATTCGCAAAATTAGGACTGGTGTACCTTATATTTATTAACACTACAATAACTTTTGTATAATTTGTTCATTTTATAATATCAGATATCAGATGACTGTAGTGACGGATAGTGGCATTAAAAATACACACTTCAAGAATAATGTTCTAAATTTTGCGAATTTTGAAAAATTTCGTTTTGTTTTATATTCGGTAGATCGTATAATATATACCCTTAATTTTTTCTCGACGAATAAATATATACCCTGTATGCATGGAATAGATGACATGGAAATAAATGAATGAAAGATTCCGAGTGTGAGGCAGGGCCGGAGAAACCACGGAGGCATGGAGCCACCGCTCCAGGGCCCTCGACATTTAGGAGCCTCTTTCAGCGGATATCTGTGTTTATTGAATTTACATCACTATTTTAAAAATTTATATTATACTAATTATATTCATATTATAATTCACAAAATATGTAATTTTTATATCCTACAACTTATAGTAGTGACAAAATTCCGTGCTCTACTGCTATTTATTTTTCACTGCGGCATACATAAGACATAGGAAGGAGAACGGAGTCGGCGAACAATGTGGCTGTGGCAACACTGTGTCTACTTCTGTGGCTCACATCGGCGCACTGCACTTCGTACAACTCATACGTATGCCACATCTACCTACAACCAAGGTTCGTAGGTTAACTTGTTTTATTTCAACAATCACAAAATCAAAGAAAATTAACTGCATAAATGTATTCTCATTTAACTTTTTGCCGTTATTGTGCAATTTAAATTAGTATTAATTGTTCGTCTCTGAAAAAAATATCTTAGACATATATTACATAAAAGTTAAATATATGTATTTATTCCAGCTTATTTACAAAATGGATACAAAATATATGAGCGGTAGTGAAAAAAGAAACTATCAAATTTTTGTGTAAGCGGGGATTAGCATTTAGATGTAATAGTGAGCGCTTAGGGCTTAGGCGATCAAGATAATGGAAACTTTTTAGGAGCGCTAGAACTTATTGCTAAATATATCATTAACAATTTACGAGGATATAATATTATTGATGGGAAAGAAAGTTCTTCAGACTCTGTCGACACAAGTAATGTCGGCTAAATATTTTTCATTGATCGTTGATTCAACACCTGATATGGAGCACTGCGATCAGTTAAGTTACATTTTGTGCTATGTGAATAATGGAATGTTAAAGAACGGTGTTTGGGTTATGATGCACTTCATAATCATACAGGTCAATCCACTGCCGATCAAGTGCTCCAAGAAAGTTTAATCCGCTTCAATGCCTATCATCTGCTAAAGAACTGGGCCAAGGTCAACAAGAAAGTAGCAACTTTTAAGAATAGTTCTGATAAAGGTTTTAAATAACAATACTGATTTTAATTTAGTCCTGTCCACTTTCTATCTAAAAAAATATTTTATTTCAATTATTTGGACGCTATTCTCAATTTTATATTAATTTTAATAATTATTATAAGTATTAATATTTTTGTTCAATTTTATTATTTAAATAAATATAATTATATTTCAAGTGGACTTTTTTTAAAAACTTAATTCAACCCTGTTGTGAGGAATAACCGAGTTTGTATAACTTTCAGATATGGTGAAATATGTAAAATACGATGATAATTTTCAGATTTACTAGAGACGACAAATGCAAAATTTCTCTGTAAATTTGTTTATTTCAGATCCAGAGTAAAATGTTTACAAGTAAACATGTTTCTAAATAGCTGGAGGAGATTGATATGGTTCACATCAATTTTTTTTCAATTTATTTAGTGTTGTAGAATATCATAACTATATTTTTGTTTTTTATGTAAACAGAATTATCATTGTTTTTATAAAAAATGTACACGAATTCTTCATAAGAATTAAAAGCGAAGCAGCCACTAACATTGTTAGTTGCAATGTAAAGTCATGGGCAGACGTGAGAACCGCTCTACTCAACACATTCTGACGAAAGGGATCTTTATACACTACATATTGATTTAACAGAACTCAAACAGCATCAGAACGAATCTGCTCTTAATATTTCTAATAGAGTATAGGACGTAATTAATTTATTAATATCGTACATAGCAAATTATACTAAAAATGAAATGAAGCCACTGTTTTAAATCAATTCTTTAAAAAATCAGGCTCTTAGAAACTTATTACGCAAAATAAAAGAACTAATTTTAACTTTAATGCGGACAAAACAACCAAAAAATTTAAACAGCTCATTTAACATGCTTACTAATGTCTTCCAGATCAAAAACAATCATAATTTCTACAATAACCTAAACAATTTATTTCACCACACATGAACAAATACGCGTATCTGCAACCAGGACTATTCATATAACCGCAACTAACTTATAACCCATTCGCAAACAAATCAACAGGCAACCGAAGCAAAATCACTCACAATTTAGTCAAATTAATATTTTTAAACTAAACAAAGATCAAAGATGACCAAAACCAACACCATTGAATGTAAGCCGAAAACAAACATTCACTCCTAGAGCCACTTCTTCCCGACAGTATCAAACACAAACTCATACCAGTTTTCCTCGGCAACAATTTTAGTACAGACAATTTCCACAACATCCTCAAACTAACGTTATTTTCGAAGAACTATTTAATATAGAAATAAATGTAGTATACCCTGACGAGGAAAATATTGCGTATAACAACGAAAATTGTGATATTTATGCAACAACAAAATCTCGAAGCCAAAGACTTTGAATAAGAATACAATTCCAATTATTTTTTAGCTTTAACAGCTTCATAGAACCAATAGAATTAATGAATTTAACTTTTAACTAAAGCGAATTATCATTTATAATCTTTCCCGAATATTATTTAATAGTTATTTACATTGCAAGACCGTTATACAGAAATTTACAGGCGAGCATAGAAAGGCAACGGGCGAGCGCTAGCGAGCCTGTTATCTGTGTGAGCCTATAAATTTCAGTTAACGGTCGAGCATTGTACAATGTTTTATGTGCTTTTGAATCGCAATATATGTATATTTATTAAAATTAATTGCAATAGTACAACATAATAATTAAAATGTTAAATCAAGGTAGACTTCGAAAATCTGACAGATTTTGTTTAATAAAAAAATATTTAAGTGTCAAACGTTTAAAATTAGATATGTTGTCATGATAACCAATGTCTACAGCCCGTTATAAATTTTACACGGGCTAGCTCGTAACCCCTAGAGACAGAGTTAAGCAAACAGTTCATTACGATTCAAATATATGTAAAAGTATTAATCGACCCAAAGTAACAAACAAATAATATTAAAAATTATTATTTTAAAATCTCAACCGCTCACAGAACATAAATTAAAAATTGTAGTACTTTAATACCTTATTCTAAACTATTTGATATACTTTTAAAATACCGTCTATTTGATTTTCACAATTAATTTGATATTTTATTTTGTTTAGACCACCTAAAAACATTAGAAACCACTCGCAATAAAATTATATCTCCGACTCATGAAATAAAAGTTGACTACCAGCAAAATACACCACCCTCACGTTTTACAAAAATGGCACCCAAACCAAAGAACAACAAAATTTTATGTGCAAAATATAGATAACGGCGATATATTTATTCCAGAAACGAGAGGCGAATTGAGGATTTAAATTCTGGAAACGTTTAAATATCTCGAGAACGAAGCGTTCGATGACAAGTTACAAAACATGTGTTTTTTTTATTTTTCTAAAACTATTCAGGCATGATATACAAATATACCCCCACCCTTGCTAGGCGAGGTGGGGGTGCGTTTCAAAAACAATTGAGGAATAAGAAAATATTTTTTAAAATGGGAATTTTTTTATCGTTTTCTTCACCATAATAAATATTTATCATTTTTAAAAATTTTGTTGATTTTTCTTCTTTTCATCCGCAAGGGGGTGGGGGGATGAGGTTGCGTATTATGCCTGAATAGTTTTAGAAAAATAAAAAAACAAGTATATTGTAAATTTGTCTCGAGATATTTAAGCGTTTCTAGACTTTTTGGACAACCTGTATATTTTAAATGTCTACTATAAATATAATTTTTATTTGTTACTATATCGATAATACTATGCTTACATACGAGTATGTTTGTACATGTACAAAATTTGCTTGATAAATATCAAGCAATTCTTTACGACTTTGACTGGGGATTGCCAAATAATTATAACGAATGAACTTTGAAAGCGTTTTAAATATTTGATTTGGTACATTTTTAATATATTTATCATTTTTGGATCAAAACAAGTTTAATCACCAATTAATGCATCATTTTGTAAAAATTTCCTCTCAAATATATCTGTGTCGTTAAAATAAGTTCTAAAGGATTTTTTTTTATTTGTAGACTTAAAATTAACATTTAGAGGTATGGAACTATCTTTTGACATTTTACTAAAGTTTTAATTGAAGTGAAAAACAAAGCATCAGTTGGATTGTAAAATTTTCCAAATATTTCAATCAGTTCGACATCTTTTGATGACCATTTAGTGTTGTCGATAGAGTTTAGACGTCGAGTATTCTGTGATTAAGATATCCAAGTATTCATAAGTTTATTTGACTCTCTTTTAAATACTGCAGTCGAATTAATAATTGCAAACAGATTATCATCATCAATATTGCAGGTTGTTGTATCTATGATAACTACCATATATTTAAACAGTGTGCGTAACACCAAATATGAATTTGATATGGTGCAAAAGAACAGAGTTTACTTGTAAAACCATTATAAATGCCATGCATGTTAGCTGCTCCATCTGTGGCATTTCCAGCAATATTTGTGAAATTTAAACCTACATTTTCTAAATTTTTATTGATTATATGTTTTATGGTACTTCCTGTTATAGATTCGTACTGAAGTACAGAAAATTATCTTTCTTCAGCTATTTGACTTCTCTAAGTCATATATCTTAGAATATCAGCCATTTGTTCTGCAATATGAATGTTTTGAATAGTATAGATAATTTTGGTAACATTTTAACTTTAAGTATTTGGTGAAAAATTTTCGTTAGATTAATTTATTTACATATAATTTGAATTATATAATTAACTGTAGTTTTAAATAATAATATAACTAGTTGCTTGAAAGTTTGTGACTAGGTGTAAATTTCTATTATATAATGTTGTAAGAAACTGTCAAATTTAGCAATAGTCATAATTGCTAAAAAAAATTCCCGCTCTAAATATTCATTTAACAATTGACTAACACTTTCATTCAGTTTACCCCTCTACCTTAATCATCTTATAACTATAATTTTGACAACTTTTATAACTCATAACAATATATCTCTTTTCTTGTTTGTTTCCGTTACGCAGTTTTATTTGTTTTTGAAATAAAATTTAATAAATATTATTATTATTAGCGAGCGTCATATGAACGTCAACAATTTTTGTATGAGTGTAAGAATCTTTATGCTCTGATACACAATTATAAATATTTTGTTATCACAGACTTGGATTTTGTTTAGCAAATAATGGAGATTTATTTGAGCACTTAATTTAAATTCTGAGTTTATTCTGTATTAAATAAAATACAATAAAAACATTGTTATTGATAATAGCAAGAAACGATGGACCATCAACACTTTTACAGTAATTTATCATAAAAATTAATCATCGGAAATAATTTTCTCTTCTGACAATTTTGTTTCTTTTCCAAGGTTTCCATATTTTTAAACTAATTTTCAATTCTGCCTTTCGAGTTATTTATGTAGAAATGTATAGTTTACAACATTTATTTGAAGCTTTTCTCTGTAAAATAATAATCTCGAGCAGCGTCTATTAGAATTTTTATTTAGCATAATTCACAAAACGATATGTTTCTTATTGTAAACAACGTCATCTCACGTGTCCGCATTCGAGAAGTCTCTAGAAAGTTCTAGTAATAGGTTGTATACTGTAACAAACGTAACGGGCAAGTCTGTACTGGCCGGTCTGCGTCATCTCACATGTCTGCAATCGAGAAGTCTCTGGAATGTTCTTGTAACAGACGAGGAGGTAAAAAGGCGGCGCGTCTGGAAAGCATGGAAGTGCAATGGTACAAATATACAGTGCAGTTGAAAATAAATTCATCATCGTAAATAAATATCGTTCGGCTAGTTTAAATAAATAATAGTGTATTGTTTAACGTTATGATCAGTGTTAGTGTGTAAGATTCTCTATTTTAGCATAGATTCTTATGAAGAATTCGTGTACATTTTTTTTAAAACAATGATAATCATTGAAAATTAGTTTAAAAATATGGAAACCTTGGAAAAGAAACAAAATTGTCAGAAGAGAAAATTATTTCCGTAGATTAATTTTTATGATAAATTACTGTAAAAGTGTTGATGGTCCATTGTTTCTTGCTATTATCAATAACAATGTTTTTATTGTATTTTATTTAATACAGAATAAACTCAGAATTTAAATTAAGTGCTCAAATAAATCTCCATTATTTGCTAAACAAAATCCAAGTCTGTGATAACAAAATATTTATAATTGTGTATCAGAGCATAAAGATTCTTACACTCATACAAAAATTGTTGACGTTCATATGACGCTCGCTAATAATAATAATATTTATTAAATTTTATTTCAAAAACAAATAAAACTGCGTAACGGAAACAAACAAGAAAAGAGATATATTGTTATGAGTTATAAAAGTTGTCAAAATTATAGTTATAAGATGATTAAGGTAGATGGGTAAACTGAATGAAAGTGTTAGTCAATTGTTAAATGAAAATTTAGAGCGGAGATTTTTTTTAGCAATTATGACTATTGCTGAATTTGACAGTTTCTTACAACATTATATAATAGAAATTTACACCTAGTCACAAACTTTCAAGCAACTAGTTATATTATTATTTAAAACTACAGTTAATTATATAATTCAAATTATATGTAAATAAATTAATCAAACGAAAATTTTTCACCAAATACTTAAAGTTAAAATGTTACCAAAATTATCTATACTATTCAAAACATTCATATTGCAGAACAAATGGCTGATATTCTAAGATATATGACTTAGAGAAGTCAAATAGCTGAAGAAAGATAATTTTCTGTACTTCAGTACGAATCTATAACAGGAAGTACCATAAAACATATAATCAATAAAAATTTAGAAAATGTAGGTTTAAATTTCACAAATATTGCTGGAAATGCCACAGATGGAGCAGCTAACATGCATGGCATTTATAATGGTTTTACAAGTAAACTCTGTTCTTTTGCACCATATCAAATTCATATTTGGTGTTACGCACACTGTTTAAATATATGGTAGTTATCATAGATACAACAACCTGCAATATTGATGATGATAATCTGTTTGCAATTATTAATTCGACTGCAGTATTTAAAAGAGAGTCAAATAAACTTATGAATACTTGGATATCTTAATCACAGAATACTCGACGTCTAAACTCTATCGACAACACTAAATGGTCATCAAAAGATGTCGAACTGATTGAAATATTTGGAAAATTTTACAATCCAACTGATGCTTTGTTTTTCACTTCAATTAAAACTTTAGTAAAATGTCAAAAGATAGTTCCATACCTCTAAATGTTAATTTTAAGTCTACAAATAAAAAAAAATCCTTTAGAACTTATTTTAATGACACAGATATATTTGAGAGGAAATTTTTACAAAATGATGCATTAATTGGTGATTAAACTTGTTTTGATCCAAAAATGATAAATATATTAAAAATGTACCAAATCAAATATTTAAAACGCTTTCAAAGATCATTCGTTATAATTATTTGGCAATCCCCAGTCAAAGTCGTAAAGAATTGCTTGATATTTATCAAGCAAATTTTGTACATGTACAAACATACTCGTATGTAAGCATAGTATTATCGATATAGTAACAAATAAAAATTATATTTATAGTCGACATTTAAAATATACAGGTTGTCCAAAAAGTCTAGAAACGCTTAAATATCTCGAGACAAATTTACAATATACTTGTTTTTTTATTTTTCTAAAACTATTCAGGCATAATACGCAACCTCATCCCCCCACCCCCTTGCGGATGAAAAGAAGAAAAATCAACAAAATTTTTAAAAATGATAAATATTTATTATGGTGAAGAAAACGATAAAAAAATTCCCATTTTAAAAAATATTTTCTTATTCCTCAATTGTTTTTGAAACGCACCCCCACCTCGCCTAGCAAGGGTGGGGGTATATTTGTATATCATGCCTGAATAGTTTTAGAAAAATAAAAAAAACACATGTTTTGTAACTTGTCATCGAACGCTTCGTTCTCGAGATATTTAAACGTTTCCTGAATTTAAATCCTCAATTCGCCTCTCGTTTCTGGAATAAATATATCGCCGTTATCTATATTTTGCACATAAAATTTTGTTGTTCTTTGGTTTGGGTGCCATTTTTGTAAAACGTGAGGGTGGTGTATTTTGCTGGTAGTCAACTTTTATTTCATGAGTCGGAGATATAATTTTATTGCGAGTGGTTTCTAATGTTTTTAGGTGGTCTAAACAAAATAAAATATCAAATTAATTGTGAAAATCAAATAGACGGTATTTTAAAAGTATATCAAATAGTTTAGAATAAGGTATTAAAGTACTACAATTTTTAATTTATGTTCTGTGAGCGGTTGAGATTTTAAAATAATAATTTTTAATATTATTTGTTTGTTATTTTGGGTCGATTAATACTTTTACGTATATTTGAATCGTAATGAACTGTTTGCTTAACTCTGTCTCTAGGGGTTACGAGCTAGCCCGTGTAAAATTTATAACGGGCTGTAGACATTGGTTATCATGACAACATATCTAATTTTAAACGTTTGACACTTAAATATTTTTTTATTAAACAAAATCTGTCAGATTTTCGAAGTCTACCTTGATTTAACATTTTAATTATTATGTTGTACTATTGCAATTAATTTTAATAAATATACATATATTGCGATTCAAAAGCACATAAAACATTGTACAATGCTCGACCGTTAACTGAAATTTATAGGCTCACACAGATAACAGGCTCGCTAGCGCTCGCCCGTTGCCTTTCTATGCTCGCCTGTAAATTTCTGTATAACGGTCTTGCAATGTAAATAACTATTAAATAATATTCGGGAAAGATTATAAATGATAATTCGCTTTAGTTAAAAGTTAAATTCATTAATTCTATTGGTTCTATGAAGCTGTTAAAGCTAAAAAATAATTGGAATTGTATTCTTATTCAAAGTCTTTGGCTTCGAGATTTTGTTGTTGCATAAATATCACAATTTTCGTTGTTATACGCAATATTTTCCTCGTCAGGGTATACTACATTTATTTCTATATTAAATAGTTCTTCGAAAATAACGTTAGTTTGAGGATGTTGTGGAAATTGTCTGTACTAAAATTGTTGCCGAGGAAAACTGGTATGAGTTTGTGTTTGATACTGTCGGGAAGAAGTGGCTCTAGGAGTGAATGTTTGTTTTCGGCTTACATTCAATGGTGTTGGTTTTGGTCATCTTTGATCTTTGTTTAGTTTAAAAATATTAATTTGACTAAATTGTGAGTGATTTTGCTTCGGTTGCCTGTTGATTTGTTTGCGAATGGGTTATAAGTTAGTTGCGGTTATATGAATAGTCCTGGTTGCAGATACGCGTATTTGTTCATGTGTGGTGAAATAAATTGTTTAGGTTATTGTAGAAATTATGATTGTTTTTGATCTGGAAGACATTAGTAAGCATGTTAAATGAGCTGTTTAAATTTTTTGGTTGTTTTGTCCGCATTAAAGTTAAAATTAGTTCTTTTATTTTGCGTAATAAGTTTCTAAGAGCCTGATTTTTTAAAGAATTGATTTAAAACAGTGGCTTCATTTCATTTTTAGTATAATTTGCTATGTACGATATTAATAAATTAATTACGTCCTATACTCTATTAGAAATATTAAGAGCAGATTCGTTCTGATGCTGTTTGAGTTCTGTTAAATCGATATGTAGTGTATAAAGATCCCTTTCGTCAGAATGTGTTGAGTAAAGCGGTTCTCACGTCTGCCCATGACTTTACATTGCAACTAACAATGTTAGTGGCTGCTTCGCTTTTAATTTTTGACTTTACTTCAATATTCATGCGCGTCGAATGTGTTCTAGAATTTGTGCAAGAATCGAGATAAAAGTTTGTTTTCACCATAGAATTTTGAAATCATATCTAAGTATTCTTTTTTATAGGGGATAGCCAATTAAGTTAGGTTAAGTTCACTTATTTTATTTAAGATGTTTGTTTCTATTAGGTTTATTTAGTAATTTAATTGTGAGTTAAAGCAACAGTCTGTACATATATCTAATTTGGTATTTGAATTTATTTAATTACTAGTACTCAAGAATATAAGTACTTACAGGAACATGAACTGGTCGATTTGCGGCGATTCACTGATGATCGAGTGGAAGGCAATTGCTGCTCTGTATTCAACAGAGCCAGGGCAATAGAGTACGATATATGCTCAGGTTATAATGATTTTGACATTTCTGGCTAATGAATATTCACGTAACATTCCTTTAAATAAAATATAAAGATTATTCTAAAACCGAAAAAACCGCAGGTGCTAACTAACGGTAAGTAAACTGAACGCAAATATATATATACTCGTATATGTATATATATATATATATATATATATATATATAAAATAAATCTTTGGAATAATAAATTTATGTTCCAGTGCAGGCATACAGGTCCTCATTTCAAGGTGCCGTAAAGCCGTAGCATTGAATGGAGATTACGTTGAAAAATAGTGTTGTGTAGCTAAAATATTGGGGAATAACATGGTGTATTTAAATGCTGAATAAAACAACCCCTGCTTTGGAAAAAAATGTGTTGCATTACTTATTGAACTGCCCTCGTGTATATATATATATATACACGGTGTCCCAAATAACATTATGTTCTTGAATATCTCGAAAAGAATGTATCTTAACAACAAGTGTGCCGAATCAAAACCTTCAAAGTTTTGGGGGGAACATCGGATTCTGACAAGATGGCCCCCCCACACATATAGGGGGGCTGGAAAGGGGGTTGACTTAAAATTCTTATATGGGAACCCCTATTTGTTATTGCAGATTCGGAAAGAGCTTAAAAAAAATGTTGGTTTTATTCGGAATTTTTTTTGTCTCCCAACAGGTGGCGCTGTAATCGTAAAAATACGACTTTGCTAGAAAAAATTAACTAATTAATATTGTGTCATTAACTTGATAAAAAATGACATCTGTTGTTTCAATAAATACATAAAACTGTAGGAATGATCTTTTAAAAGTATTGCACAAAGTAAATTTGTGAAAAAACGTAATTTAAAAAAGATTAATCGTCAAATATTAATTTGTGATAAAATCGATTTATCCAAAGTCAGTTTATAAAAGGTTTGTTTTCTTCCGTACCCCCTGAGTGTTGAGTAGGAACAAAAGGCAATATTAACAGGTATGGTAACGAACTAAAAGAGCGTTTAACATAAAATACAAATAGAAAATATTAACACAAAGAAACAAAACCAGTTCATTAACAAAGCAATAATTTCCTCATAAATTTAGTGAACGCGGCAGTCTGGAGGTAGATGCATGGAGCGGGAATGTTGTTAAGTACAGTAGGGAATAAATAACTAAATGTACGTTTAAAGAGTGCGGATTGAAATTTCGGATTGTGAAATCTAATATTGTTTCTTAGATTATGGTTATAGTCAGTACGAACGGATAATTTATCGTATAGATAAGGAGGAGATTTGTTTCGCAAAATACGATGAGCTGAACATGCGAAATGAAGAAGTCTGATACATATTTAACCATTCCAATTTATGAATATAAGGACTAACATGATTTTTCTACCTAAACCAAAGATAAACCTCACACAGCAGTTCTGTACCTTCGGAATCCTTTTAATATCATAAGTTGTAATATGAGGACCATAAATAGTGTCACAATAACTAAACTGCTAGATAAAATTATTTTATTCTTAGATAGAACAAATCTATTCATATATAAACTTTTTAAATTATTTTACTATAAATTATTGATTTTTATTATAATACTGTTAATTTAACCTATTTGTACTAAATAATCGTTATCGTAATCGGCGATTATCAAAATCGATAATCGTAATCATAAAAATAGAAATAGTTGCATCACTACATTTTACTTTATTTCGTCATACCATACCATGTCACTTAATGTATCATACAGTGTTTAATAGGTATTTATTCTTATTCATTAGGGTAATACATTTTGTAATATTTATCGGGAGCCCAGACATCAATGAAATACGGACGCGCTAGATTTCGTTTTGCGCTAATTTGAATACAATAGAGCTCCGAAAACTTTTTGCAAAACTATTTTAAATTGCTCGTATATCATTTCTGAAATCGTTTATTTAAGTTACCTTTTTATAAGTAAATCATCGCGGTCATAATTTTCTTAGTTTTACTGTTTATTATAATCCAGGACAAATTTTGCTTGGCTTTACTGTATACTTTACAAAGCTTTTGTCAAATTGTCGTTTTAATTTAAAACTTTTTACTTGATCAATTGGACTAGTCTGAAACATACTCGTATATCCTTAATCCTCTAATACCTAAAACAATTTACAAAATCTCTCTAACTTGCCTTAAAATTTAAATATTTGTATAAAATGTTTCTTTAGTCATATAAAACATGACTGCTTTGAACGTAATTCACTTTAAAAGTGCCAATTTCATTTGCATAGCGACGCGTACTAAACGTGATCCTTGAAAATTTCCAAAATGTTTCATCTATCTTTCGCAATCTATACTTAAAAAAATCTGAAATACCCAAAAGGCACTGGTCCCATACATTGGCGCCGACTTTTAAATTTGACTGTGGGGATGAAAAAATTATAATATATCAAATTACTAACTAATTTATTGACAAAACTATAATACAAATTAACAGAAAAAAAATGTTGAATAAGGTAACAAAGTATTTTATTTATTAGATAAATATTAATAATTTTATGAAAAATTACATTATAAATAAATATACATTTTGGTATTTATTCACAGCTTAATGGTATAAATTAATAATATTATATAAAGTACCAAATTAGTAAAATAATAATATATTTATTATTATAAATAATTTAAACATGTTTCTTAGCATAGTTTTCATTTTTATGAAATAATTTTTCGCTTCATCAATATCTATTAATTCACATATAGCGTTAAATTTGTTGTTCTATTTCTCCTTTATCGAAATAAACAAAACAACAATCAGAAATATTATATGAGGGTGAAAGTATCATTTACTGAAGGGGGGCGATCGCCACCATCATCTCTACGTAGTTGGCGCCTATCGTTCAAACTATGTAAACTGTAGGTGAGTAGGAGGTTAGTTTATCACACTAAACCTACCCCTAGAGTGAGGTGCCGGCTTCTCAGTAGAGAAGGGGGTGAGAGGTTTGAAGAATTATGGGCGCCACACAATTTTGAGTGAGTTCTACTCACCCCAAACCAAATTGTGCTGGTCGGTAGGAAGCAGTGATTGTTTCAGCTGAAATTCGGTAGGGACGCAAAATATCGGGAGCGGAGAAGGGTAACAGTGCGTCGAAATAAAACAGAACATAAATTTAACTATCTGGTTATTATTAAATCAGTACACTTCGTAGATGCTTCCGGGGCTGAAGGCAACAACGATTCACTGGATGGTGAACACAGCTCGCAAACAAATGGGAAACCACGGTAGGTAAGAACTTCGTACTATCCTTACTTGAAGTACTAAGATTCACTATGAACTGTCCGGCGCACAAAATAATAAATTGAATTTAATATACTACGACAGTGAATGTCGAGCCAACAACTAACTACCGTACGATACAAAATTAAATAAGTAAACCAACGTTTAATCAAATACAAAATTATATCTATAAACCAGAATTTACGTAACAAAATCGCAACACAAATATCTCAAAATTGGGTAAATTACCCACTAAGTCTCCCCCCAACAGTTCTAAATAATTCGTGACGGTACTTTTTACGGTACTTAACAAATTGGAGAACCACGTAGCTGATTTGGCGTCGTAGCGACTCGTTTCGGCTTGCAGGACGGCGAAGATCAAACGGACTCGCCCTGGATTTGGGCTCAGGATTCACTGTTGCTGTACCCACGAAGTATGTTAGCGAAGAAGACGACGCTCTTTTCGGCAGCAAGCTCAGGAATAGTGGATTCGAATTCACCAGGTTTTAGACCCTTGACGTTGACGAATGGACGTTTAACGGTCTTGTGCGGTAAATCCCCATACTAGGGATTTTGTGGAAACGAAACCAAGTTGAGCACAAAATACACTGCACTGAGCGAATTCAATTCTCACAACGGAATATTCAACATGAATAAATTCGCCAGCGGACGCACGAAGAAACTCAAAATTCGTCCGACTTTTTCAACGCCTCAGATACTAATATCTTTTCGAACGAAAACCTTCGACCAAAATCCTACAGGCTTAAGTCTGTGAAAAGGACATAAGATACGGTTTGAGTAAGAAAGATAGAGAAGAACTCAAAATTGTAGCCACCAAAATTGAGTCACTTAATAGGCAACGAAATTACCGACCGAGATCTTGAAAGTAATTCACGAACAATATGTACAAACTCTAAAATAAAATTATAAATAAATATAACAATTTCTGAATTGCAATGTACGCTATGATTTTAATTCTTAAATAAATAAAATAAACGAAACGGGAATAATATAAACTAACTCAACTAAATGACAATTTAAAGAACTAGCGCTAACTTCTCAAGCTACTCTACTAATTAATTTGACAAAACAAAACAAACGTGATTAACCTAAAATTTATCGCGTCAAGTGAAAGTGAATTGAAAAGAACAATTGATACTACTCGAAAAAGAATATGAGCGAAGACAGAAGGTATTGTAGCGAGTACGGCCCTGTTCCGTCTGGAACAGTCGACATGTATCTGCTGCACGTCCACCGCTGTCTCAGACGCAATAGACAAGTCCGAACCTGTTCGCTCTACGTCATGCTTCTACCGTGTGCCAGAAGCTCTCGAATATTCTCGAATACATTGTTCCAGTATATAAGGGAGAGTTTCGGCCAGCAACAGGCATTCTGTATTTGAAGTGTGAACAGTGCAAGTCGTTGCTAAATACTTTGTTGTGAATATAAATACGTGTTGAATATAAATATATGTCTTTGTAGTTGTAGTACGTTAGTTTCGTTTTAAATAAATATTTTGTTAGTGTTTTCATTGCTCGTGTTTTATTTAATAATAAACTTCACCGAACCCAAAATTGTAATAAACGTTACAATTGGTGTCAGGTGTTAGAGTTGTGTTTTGTGAATAAAAAGTGAAGTTTAAGTGCAAATAAATAAAAATGGGTTCGAAAATGGTAAATCTAAGTGATTTAAAAGTGACTGATCTCAAGAGAGAATTAGAAGAACATGAACTGGACACTACAGGCAAGAAAAGTATACTGCAAGAGCGTCTTCATCAATTTTTGATTGAAGCTGGTGAAATAGCGGATACTTCCGAATTTAAAATTCCGGGCGATTTGGACTCCATGTACAGAAGCATGCAAGAAAATTCTAGAAGCTTGGAAGCCAAATTGGAAGAAAGTACCAGAAATACCGAAGAAAATTCCAAAAATCTGAAAGAACTTATGGAAACTTCCAAAACTCTGAATGAAGAACTGCAGGAAAATTCCAGAAGTTTGGAAACTAAATTAACGGAAAATTCTAGAAGCTTGGAAGCCAAATTAGAAGAAAATGCCAAAAAATACCGAGGAAAATTCTAGAAGCTTACAAGAGAAATTAGAAGAAAAATTTGAAAAGTTTCAAGAAAATTCAAGGAGCTTGGAGGCTAAATTGGAGGAAAATTCTAGAAACCTGGAAGCCAAATTAGAAGAAAATTCTAGAAATTTTGAGGAAAAATTTGGAATATTTGAACAACATTCGAAAAATTCTGAAGAAAAGTTTGAAGGAAAATTTCAAAATGTTAAAGGAAAAATTGAAGAACTCGAGGCAAGATTGGCAATATTAAATCCATCATTGAATCACGAACAGCCAAATGTCAAACAAATTAATGACTCGATTTAGAAAATGCCATCAAGTGAAAAGCCATTGAATAACGGAAAAGTCGAAGATTTAGTAACAGAGGGGAAAGAATCACCGCGTAGATTACACATGAAACCACCACAGTTTGATGGCAAGGTATCTTGGCCTAATTATTACGCCCAATTCGAAGCTGCCGCAGTATCTAATGGTTGGTCGTCATCTGAGAAGGCAGCGGTCTTGACAATTGCGCTGCGTGGTGACGCAGTGGATATATTGCAAACAATTCCTTCAGAAGAGCGGCAGAACTATCAGCAACTAGTTAAACGCTTAGAAATGCGTTATGGACACGCACATCTGCAGCAAGTGTACCACTTGCAGCTGAGAAATAGATGCCAGAAATCAAACGAGAGTCTACAAGAATTTGAATCTGATATCGCTCGTCTAGTTCGCCTAGCATATCCTGACACCCCAGATAGTGTGTTGGAACGACTGGCCGTGCAAGGATTCATTGATGGTCTCCGAGATAAAGAAACCAAGCGGGCCCTGATTCTGGCTCATTCGAGTAACCTGTCCGTTGCCTTGACCAGCGCATTGGAATTCGAGGCGGCGAACACGCTTCAAGACGACAAGGAAATATTCGCACAATAGAGGGCGTGGAGGAGAATCATAATGAGTCTATGGAGGAAACAGCACGGCGTGTCATGACTGAGATGTTGCCAAAGAAGAGACAACTTCGATGCTGGAACTGCGGTGAGCTAGGGCATGTGCGAAGCCGCTGCGGGGAACAAATAAAGAGCAAGGCAGCGGGAATTCTAAAGCGAGTCGACGCAAGAGGGCGAACGTCGGTCCAACATCAAGATATCCTGAAGCTAACTGGACATGTCGCATCCCTACAACCAAGAATAAATAACATCTTTGTGGATGGATTGATCGACGGGAAACCACATGCCTTGCTGATCGATACAGGAGCTACAAAAACCATCATCAGACTTGATACTCTCAAGAAACAGATAACGATTGAATCAGCAAAATGGCGATTGCGAACAGCAACAGGGTCCGCGGCTACCATCCATGGCGAAGTAGACATTACTATCTCCATCGGAAATACACGAATTAAACGCCGAACCCTGGTAGCTGACATTGAAGACGAATTCATTCTCGGGATGGACATCATGAACGCAAATGGTGTGGAACTAAATTTAAAACGCGGCACACTTAAGATCAATGGTGAAGAGATCGTTTTACATCCCCGAGGAGAAGACACAGTACGTGTAACCTTAGCTGAAGATACTGTCGTGTTAAATCGAAGTGAGATGATTGTGGATGCCCACATGGAACGGGAACTTCCAACAGGATGTACCATGTTATTAGAAGCTGGTAATCATAATAAAACGACTACTCGAGGCATACTGGTGGGAACATCTCTCGCGCATACTGGAAATGTAGTACCAGTTCGAGTAATGAATGTGAATTATTATCCAGTTACACTTAAAGAAGGGTACTATCTTAGGACATTGTGCATCAGTAACTTCGATTATCAGACGAACATCCGTTACACAAAATCCATCAAAGAAGCTTCCCGCAGAACTGGCCAATCTGCTGTCAACATCTTGCCGAGAATTAAACCAGGACCAGAATAAGATAATGAGAAATTTAATAACGGAATATCAAGACGTTTTCGACACCAGCTGTGGGACCAAGGGTAGAACCAACTTAGTCCAGCATCAAATAAACACCGGCGATGCACGCCCCATCCGCCAAGTACCAAGACGATTACCATTGGCCAAGAGATTGGAACCCGAGAAAATTATTCAAGACATGGAAAAAGAAGGTGTCATTGTACCCTCAAGCAGTCCGTGTGGTGTTGGTAAAGAAGAAAGATGGGTCAACACGATTCTGCGTGGACTATCGTCAACTCAACAACGTGACGAAGAAGGATAGCTACCCGTTTCCCCGAATAGATGACACATTAGATACGCTGGCCGGGTCGAAAATATTCTCAACATTGGACTTGAAAAGTGGGTACTGGCAGGTTGGAATGGCACCAACGGATAAAGAGAAAACTGCATTTTCTGTCGGGGCCGGACTGTGGCAATTTACAGTAATGCCGTTCGGACTCTGCAATGCATACGATGGATGCAATGCATGCAATGGATACGCTGGCCGGGTCGAAAATATTCTCAACATTGGCCTTGAAAAGTGGGTACTGGCAGGTTTTAATGGCACCAACGGATAAAGAGAAAACTGCATTTTTTGTCGGGGCCGGACTGTGGCAATTTACAGTAATGCCGTTCGGACTCTGCAATGCCCCTACCACGTTTGAACGACTCATGGAAACTGTACTGCAAGGACAATCTTGGAAAACCTCTTTGGTGTACCTTGACGGTATTATTGTGGTCGGAAGAACATTCGATGATCACATGAGGAATTTGGAGGAGGTATTCCTGAGACTACGAAGTTCTGGTTTGAAGCTTAGTCCAAAGAAATGTAATCTCTTCCGCAAAGAAGTGCAGTACCTAGGACATATTGTGTCCGGAAACGGAATAGCCGTTGACAACCAGAAGACCCAATCAGTAGAAGAATGGCCAGTACCGACTGACAAACATCAATTGCGAAGCTTTCTAGGTCTTTGCACGTACTACCGACGATACGTCTCTGGATTCGCCACATTGCTAAGCCACTGACACGACTCACGGAGGAAGGACGGAAATTTGTGTGGGAAGAAGACTGCCAAGACGCTTTCGACAACCTCAAGCGCGCTTTAACAACAGCACCAGTCCTGAGTTATCCTCTACCCAACGGGGACTTCATATTGGATACAGATGCCAGCAATGTCGGAATCGGCGCCGTCCTATCGCAAATTCAAGATGGACAAGAGAAGGTCATCGGCTACTTCAGCAAAACTCTGTCGAAGCCGGAGCGTAACTACTGCGTCACCAGGCGAGAATTATTGGCGGTAGTTAAAGCCGTTGAACACTTCTACAAATACCTGTATGGAAGGAAATTCCTGGTGAGGACTGATCATGCTGCGTTGAAATGGCTGTTACAATTCAAGAATCCGGAAGGGCAAGTAGTAAGATGGATCGAACGACTACAGGAATATGATTTCGTCATCGAGCATAGGGCCGGAATTAGTCATTGTAACGCCGACGCATTATCAAGACGACCATGCTCAGAAGATTGCAAACACTGTACCCGTGTGGAGGAGAAGTCCGTCCCAATCTTCAGCTGTGGACATGGGACAAAATAATATCAAAATTAAGACATGAAGAAAACACACAATACAGAAAATAAAACGTGACAAGGTTATACTTCTTTCTTTGAATGACAATTGTATTTCCTTCAAATTATCCCGATACATGTCGTTATCATAACCTGACTTAAAAAAAAACTTGCAAATATAATTTTAAAATTGAAATTTTGCAATCGACAATTGTCTCGACCAAATAATACTTTGAATCATATCGTGTTTGGTATCAATTGAAAGAGCTTCACAAGAGCTTCAGCACGAAAATATATTTTTTGATTGGCATTTATTTTAATATCATTTACTCCACAACACATTTTATTTGGTATCAAATGAAGTCTTTAAAGGACGCGCTTATAGTATTGCAAAATTTTCGATCGCCAAATGTTTTAGCAAAAATGCTTCAAAACCTATCGTGCTTAGTATTACTTTATTGATATGAAACCTAATTCAGTGTCCACGGAGTTTACAAACTAAAAGACTTAATTCACTATTGTTTCATCTGAATGGCAACCAAACCTCGCTTTCACATAGGTGAGGACCTACACGGTTTAAACGATTGTTATTATTTTTTATTCTAGGCCTTTTTCTAGAATGTTCGTTACTTGTGTCTTTTTGGTATTTAAAATTTTTCTGATATTTAATCCGTGTAAAATTGATCGAATCGAGTATCGTGTGTCAGGATGAGAATGTTTACGGGTTCGTGCTACCCCATTTAATGGGATATAGCGTGATGTTATGTATGTATGTAAAATTGATTAAAAACTTACATGCGCTCCTATGTAAAGTACATTTGCACACTAAGGTGAAAAACGTTCGTTGCAAGGCGTGCGGGGCACACAAACGACAAGTCAAAAGGGCAGTGATACCTGCCCACTCTACACTTAATTTTTTTCAGAAAATTTTAAAGAGCATTATAAATATCTACTATCTATTTAGTACTGTCAAAATAATTTACTAGTAAAATAATTCATATCAAATTAATTTGCATATACTATATTTATACGTCATTTAAAACTATCCTATGTATCTTGTTACTAGAATTTAAGAAGACAACGTCGCGCGTCGCAACCTGTTGTGAAATATGATTTTTTTGTGACTAGTCGCGTCGTGCCGTGATCACCAGACTATACGCGCAAGATTTTGCAGGAAATGACTTGTTTCAAGCCAGATCTTATAAATATGCACCGAGCGGGATGATGTGTAATTTAGGTTTGTAAGTCTCAGACTCAATAACTTTATATTTTATTATTATATGTTTTCTCAATAATTATAGTATGTTTTAATGTTAATAAATATAATGTACATTTTTAAATTTTTGTTTTATTTAATGTAAAAAATTTCAGAAATATTACAATTAATCATCAGGGAGGAGGATCGGCACATACCCTAGGAACGCCACTGGTTGAAAGTTGTCACTTTTGACGTTATGAAAGAAATGTTTTGTACAAATATATAAAATTCAATGCAAGTTAAAGACATGTAAAGTGTTATTATTAGAGGAATGTGGATATACTCGTATATTTAGTAATGTTACAAGTGTTTTCAATACTATTTAAAAGTGTTACTTACGTTAAATTGTAAATTGACATAAGGGTTGCAAAATATAATGTAAAAACTAAAAAAATATGTTCTTTTTATAATTAATGCCATAATAAAAAATAACAACGTGCTGCACCTTAATTGTGCGGATATTATTACATTCTCTAATACTACTTTTCTAATATTATATTAAACTGGTGCTGTCGTTTTCTGAAAATCATGGACTACTATTTAAAGCTTTAACGTATTGATTGAAAATCGATATTGAAATAGAAAATATTAAACGCCATTCACATATGACATCTGTGTCTTTTTTGTGTATTTTTGATTATTTGAAAGTTGCAACACTATATTTCTAAAATAAAATTAATTTGTAATCCCATCTAATTCAAGAAATACATTAATCTACTTAATTTAAATGACAGTTCTGTAGAGATTAAGTTTTAAAAAGTTTAAAAATATATAAAATTCATGTGTACGCACCATAATTTTCAAATATTTTAATATATTTAATGCTGTTCTAATGTTATATTCTCATATATAATATAACAAGTAATATGAAAATTGCTGAAAATATTTTGACATAAATTATGAGTTGTTATGGAAATGTAAACATAACGAGTGCGAAGCACGAATTGTGTTTCCTATTTCCGTAACAACGAATGTATATTTATATCAAAATATTATCTGTCAATTTTCATACTACGAGTTGTATTCGGCTTGAGAATTTACCAAACAAGAGTTAATTAACAAGAATAGTTAGGTATTTATTTGCAGATTATTAATTAGGTATTACAGTGATGAACATTTTGAATATTAAATGTACACTGCACAAATGTAGAATTGACGTTTATGAAAATATTGAAAATATCATTTACTTTATTCGTAACCAAGGATATTATTAACAGTGGTATTTCCGATATCAATTTCACTAGTGATGAATTTCCGACGAAATGTACATTTCATTGGTTCATTTTCAAACAAATTCGTGATCCTATTGGTTGACAGTGACATGTGGTGAATTCTCATATATAATATAACAAGTAGTATGAAAATTGCTGAAAATATTTTGACATAAATTATGAGTGCTTCGCACTCGTTATGTTTCCATTTCCATAACAACGAATGTATATTTATGTCAAAATATTATCTGTCAATTTTCATACTACGAGTTGTATTCGGCTTGAGAATTTACCAAACAAGAGTTAATTAACAAGAATAGTTAGGTATTTATTTACTTATTACAGTTATGAAAATTTTGAATATGAAATGCACACTGAAAAAAAATTTTCAATTGACGTTTATGAAAATATTGAAAATATTTTTTTTTTTCTTAACCAAGGATATTAATAACAGTGGTATTTCCGATGAAATTTCACTAGTGATGAATTTCCGACGAAATGTACATTTCATTGGTTCATTTTCAAACAAATTCGTGATCCTATTGGTTGACAGTGACGTGTGGTGAATTCTCATTATAATGCATTTTCAGTTTGGAACACATTCTGTATATTACCCAAAAATACACTTGATACATCAATAAAGCCCGTTTTAGATGTTTTTTTCAAGCAAGTTCTGTTGCGCATCAAGTCGCAAGAAAATTGCTTCGTTTAAAACAGAAGTTGCTGTAGGAATTATTACCTGACGGACTTGCAAGTTGCTGCAAGAAAATTACACTATGTTCTAATTTTCTTGCGGCAACGTGCAATTTTTAGTAACTTCAAGTGCTTCATACTGTTGCTACCTGTTCAACAAATACACCGTAGATCATTTATGCGTGATATAACTATTGTTTTGTGCCCTTATTAAAAAATAAGTATTTTGATATTTAATTTTTTAACAGATCAATGAAATGTAATTCAACATCAATGTTATGAAAGTTTATGATAATTAGTATTAGTTTTTTTTACTTCCTTGTACGAAGTAAACGAAGTATTGTAATCGTGAAAATTTTTGGTTCTCAGATTTCAGCGGAAATACGCATTTTGACCATTCCTGAATCCATTTTGACTAATTTCGTAGTGACGTCTTTACGTACGTACGTATGAATCTCGCATAACTCAAAAACGGTCAGCCGTATAAAGTTGAAATTTTGTATTTAGGACTGTAATAACATCTAGTTGTGCACATCTCTTTTGGGTAAATATATAACTTTCGGAAGTGGTACTTCCCTTGAAGCCTATAATAGATTTCAATGAAAAACTATATTCAAATATAATCCAAATCTTTTCAAATTTAGTATATAAGACTACTATATCAATGGGAATAACATAATAGGTTTTGGTTAAAATAGACTAACCGGAAGTGATACATTACATGAAGCTGCTAACAGTTTTTCTTGAAAAAAATGGTATTATTTTGATTTTAGAAATAAATGTTGCAATTAAAAGTTTTACAGAATTAAATTCTGCGTCTAGCACATTAAGAATTATTAAATTAACCTTTTATATAAGCGAGATTTAAAAATTATATATTTTTTGTTTTTTTTATGGATTAGAATAAAAAATATGAATAAAATAAAAATTTAATGTCAAATGTGTGCAATTAAAAAGATATCTATAATTTAATACGCGTACAAGGAAGTCATGTGGTGTCCACATCAGATTTTTATATTTCAGTTCACAATGCCAGAATCGTAAAATAAAAGCAACACAACATTTTTAATATCATTGTGGGAACAACACCCTTTATTATATCACAGTTGTATATTGTTACAGAATTAAAAGTACCTAGATATGTTGCTGCAAGTAGTTGCACCATGTAATACAGTTTTTTAAAAATTGCATCAATTTTCTTGCCGCTATATTCATTGCCCAATTGCACAATAAAACTTGCACGAAATATTGCACCGTCTAAAAAGACCTTAAGAAAAGTGGCACGCCAATAACAAACATCTAAGAGAACCATATTGCGGAAAGTGTCACTCATTAATCAAAAATACAGAAAAAGAAGAAAATTTCCAAATTTTAAGAGTTGGCGTGCAGATTAATTTTATTTTCGATTAACAATTTAATATGCTCTAAAATATATCGTGTTATATATCCTGGCTTAGGATAAACTTTCAAATAAAATTTTAAGATCGACAATAGTTTCAATCAAAAAAATATTTCGAGTCATACCGGTTTTTGGTATCATCTGCACGGACTTGAGAAGAGCCTGTGTGTTGAAAATATACTTTTTGATTTGCATATGCTTTAATATCATATGCTGGCGAACAGTATTGCAAAAATTTTAATCGTCAAATGTTTTAGTGAAAATGCTTTAAAAACCATCGTGCTTAATATTACTTTATAGATAAGATTGAACATAACATGATTGAGTTGTTCATTTGAGATTATGATAAAAAAGGAAACTAAATAAATAAATAAATATATCATCACGCCTTTTACACATTACTGGGTGTGGCACTCTGCCGTAGCAAATTTCGGTAAGTGATATATTTCTATGCATGAAGTGCGGTTAGCAGCCGTCAAATCACGGCCCCCAAAGATGTTAGTAGAGGGGGAGCCACAGGGGTAGATTTAATTGGTGAAATTTTTTTGTCGAATCAGGGTTCTCAAGATCCACAGGCCGACTCGATACCACTGAGCCACCTACCCCATCAAAAAAGGAAAGTAACAAGTAAAAAAGGTTAAGTTTGTAAATGTAATAATTAATTTTGCGCTTTTATACGATATTATACTTAATAGTTTAATTAGAATACTCGTACCATGTTACTGTTATTGCATTGATTATAGCTCTCTAAATATGATGATATAGGATAAGTTAGAATAGGTTAGTGTTTGTGATTTTGGTTGATATATATATATATATATAGGGTGATTCTGGGAAGACGAACCCCTACCCCCCTCACTTTTTTATTATAAGAAATAGAAAAATTTGCTTCAAATGAAAGCTTTAGTATATTAAATATACTATTTTATGACACATATAGAAATTTTTTATAAAGTCAGATTTACATGATACGACTATCAATTTTTATTTTTCAAATGGGAACCTAGAATTATTTTATTCAAATAAAAACCGCCATTTTTTTCTCTTTTCAACTATGTGTTACTTGTCATAAATGTACATGAAAAAATTCGAGATAAATAAGATAATTGAGAATGTCAGAAATTAGTTTTATTCAACTATTCTAGGTGGCTAACCGAAATTAAACAAAATGTAACAAGGTAAAGTGAATGACAAAACACGTGAAACAAGTGACAAATAAATATTTGAATTGTTGTCATTAATTTTACCTTATTACATAGGAGTTTAACATAGGATTTTAAATATGTGCAGAAATTAGCTCTACTGTACATTTTAGAGCAAAAGTACAAAAATAATAATTTGTTTAGAATTAAATTCTACGTTTAACAAGTTTTAGTTTGTTGTAGTAGCGTGTCTGTAGTACTAGATATTTAAAAATTAAAAAGTGGCGTTTTTGTGCAAAACAGATAGCCATGAACATAAAACACAAATATAACCAAAGATCATTCTGACAGTTCAGTTAAGAGTTTCTAATTTTGATTTTTTTATTCATTGTTTTATATTACTATAGTTTATAATAAATTTTAAATAAATATTAAATTTTAAAGTTATAAGGAATTAAAATAATACAATGGATACAACAATTAAAATCAATAATTCTTCACTGAACTATCAGAATGAGATTTTGTTTTGTTTATTTTTAATTTTCATGGCTATCACAGAAAAGGCACATTTTATTTTACAAAAATCTAGCACCACAGACATACTTGTACAATAAATTTCAACATTTCAATCATAGAATTTAATTTTAAACAACCTTTCATTCTTGTACTTTTGCTCTAAAATGTACAGGAAAGCCAATTTCTGCACATTTTTTAAATCCTATGTTAAACTTCTGTGATTCGCCTTTCTGTACACAGCCTGTATAATTTGATATAGGTACTGATTATAGAACAAAAACGATTATTTTTAAATGCGCTAAAATTTGGGTATTTCATTCCTAGCGTACATTTTTCGTGTCACTGGATTAACAGTACACTTAATTTAAAAAAAAATAAAAATAGGGCATTGCACCAGGTACCTACATAAAAACTAATAATAAATTATTATTTTTAGGTAGTGTTTATACTTTTATTTCATTAGCAACATAATTATAAATAATTAATTGTACTATTAAACCAGTGACACTAAAGTTGTTCGTTTGGAATATATATATATATATATAGGATGCTTCTAATCAAATTACAGATACATCTTTATTATATTTGTATATTTGCTCAAGATTTTTTGTCGTATTTTTTGTTCCTCTTACGTAAGAAAAATACCAAAAAGTTGTACTACAATTTATTGTTCCTCTTACGTAAGAAAAATACCAAAAAGTATATTATGATTTTTACTTGAGTTTCTTTGTATGGACAAGGTATGACGTCATAATAAGGTGTTTTCGGAAGGAATTTTATTTTTTATTTTATTTATCTCTTACCATATTCTTGACTTGAGCAATGAAACAAGTAATTATTTCTAAGCTAATTTATTAATGTTAATTTACTTATATTTACTGAGATGTTAATTAAATCAGGCGAGCTTAGCCCGACTAATTAAAATAGAACCATGCTTTTTAAAAATAATTGTCATTTGAATTAAATGATGTAACTTTAGATGAGATTATCAGATTTGCAAAGGACTTAGATAGCGTAGAAATTATAAGAGAAGTTCATTGCAATACCTTTTTATAAATTATTTTGTGATTCAAATATATTTGTATGAATTCATGTTTTGTTTTTGAGAACTAATAATTTCGTCAAAAAAGTAGTAGGTGGTATATTGTAATGGCGGATAAATGGATAACAGATATTATTTTTAGAAAGTTATTTACGAACAAAATAAATGCAATATTTTTGCGCGCCAAATATAAATTTCAGCCTTTAAATCACCGCTCTAAAGATTTTAGTGGAGGGAGAGCCACAGGAATAATTTTAATGAGGTACAAAGTTTGTTGGCTGCAGGAACCGCACTCGAGTACTCATATTCACAGACCGATGCATTGACACTGGGCAATCTATCTCATATATTTTGTGGGTATTACTATTACTTTGACCTAATGAAATATATGCATACAAAATATAAATAAATATGCCTTTATAGTCAACCTAAATTTCTTTGCCAGTAGGATCGCGCAGTATAGAAAATCCAGGCAATAATTTTTATTTCCTCCTAAATAATTTTGCAGTAAGAATGTAGTTTACATCATTCGTGCATTATCTAGTACAAAATCACTGATTATTTTATGTTAGATAAAGTCATAATTATTTTTTTTTGATAAATGACAGGTAATTCTATATGACGCGATTCGTGAGCTGAACCTGATCTACCCAAATATTATAAGGTGGCGCCCATGTGTATAAGTTAAACACATTCTCGGATGGCTCAATAGCAACGTGTCGGACTGTAGATTTGAGAATTCGGGGTCGATTTTCACATCTGACAAAGTTTACACCACATTAAAATGTGCTTCGCCCTCTAGTAATATCTTCGTGAACTGTTATATGAAGGTTTGTAATCGCACTTCACGCGCTAAATATATCACTTATCAAGACCTGTAATAACAAACTGCCTATAACCAGTAATAGGTATAAATACGACTTATTGATATATTTATTTTCTTTTATTTATTTCTGAATTAAAAAATTTTAATTTTCATTTTTATTAATGTCAGTGAATCTTTAGGTGGAATAGTCATTTGTAATTTATTATAAAAATCCGTCATGATTTTACAGAGTGACATCTTTCTTTAATTGTACTACTATAGATTCTTCGCATTTATCCTGATGAAAATACAAATTTCCACGCAAAAGAGACGTTATTCTATGGAATGAATCGCTTATTTCTCGTAATGGTCTTCAGATCCTTTATTTCTTCTGGGTCCATCAAATAACAATCCAGTTGCAAGTCACTTGAGATTCGACAACTGAATTTGTACAAAGTTTTCTCGATCATTGAATCAAACAAACAAACTTGCCCCGCCGTTTCCGGTTTCCGCTTTTTTCATTTAGCTTTTTTATTTTTCTAATCTGCCCGTACAATTTATCAAAGATCTCAACTGGAAATTACTTTTTTCAAATAGTGACGAGTCGTGATTCGCTCATTGTTGGCGAATAGTGCAATGCTCCATCGTGGTGCATAGTTCCCGGCGTGGCCGCTTGACAGCGCTAGCAATGCCGGGACGGTGCTGAGCGTGAGTGTAGCACGGGTAGCCAGTTCGCGCCTATACGTCGCTCTCATCAGTCGTGCACTGGTGTCGGTCGAGTTGCCTAGTTACGAAGAATCTAGTTGCGATCTCATACGAAAATGTATGTAATCCTTAGTGTGATGTTTTGTGATGGTGTCTTTTATTTATGTTAGTTTGTAAAGTGGATTTAGATGCTGTTTAGCTTTAAATAATAATTGTTGTGCCTTAAATTTTTTATTATTATATTAAATTTATTTCAGTACAATATATATATATATATATATATATATATATATATATATATATATATATATATAACACAATTGCTATATTTTACGAATATTCAAATGAAGTCTAGGAATAAATATTGTTTGAAAAAAAATCACTCTAAATTATAATTATAATTTTCATTCAATAAATACTTTATGGAAAATTAATTTTTTCATCAACATCGGCACTAGCTAGCTACGCAATTATGTACTTTAACTTTTAATATTGTTTCATTAATATCCAATCAAAAAATTTGTGAGCTAGAATTTTCATATTAAACATTAAATTGATTGTTAAAGAGGCCACCTTTGTGCAAAAGTTTTATAATTGGGATTGAAAAATGGTGAGTTATAAGAAAGCATTAGCTTTTTATTATAACAAATGACTGAATGTGTTAGCAGGTAACCATTTGACAGTAACTAATGATCCGGCATATTTAAAATGTTTAATTAATTATATCATGCATCAAATATAACGACAAGTACGTGTAATTTTGTTTGGAGATGCAATGATTTTGATTAAAATTAAATTAAACTTATATATACATTTTTGATATAATTATTTAATTATAATTTTATTATTTTTTTATTATCTATTTTTTTAATTATTATATGACTATTTAATAAATTACATAAAATATTCATATTATTCAATACTTAATCAATTTAAAGTAATTTAGTAAACAAATAATAACATTTATTGTTCATTGATCTGCAAGTTCATAATTTTACATAAAAGATTATTAATTATTATGCACAATTGACTAACAGAAATCTCTAATTTATAGTTAAAATTGATTTAAGCTTTCTTATACATATACATTTCTTATGGACAAAATCGAAATTATGCGTGCCAGTATAAAAAAGGTATTTTTACACTTCCCATTTATAACTGCAAATTCTTTATATAAATACTGATAATGTTATGTATTATCTATAAAAACAGTAAATTTAATGTCGATTTTTTTTTGTTAATTTATAATAAGATGTATTTTTTTTAGTATATTAATGAATAAGATATGAAAATATATCAGATATCAGTATACAGTGAAAAGTTATATACCCCGGCGAGGTTTGTAATGAATTTTAATTGTATTATTTATATAACCATCTGAACAGAGAATTTTTATTTTATTGCTATACTTTCAATAAACAATGACAATATATTTGTATTTAAGCTTTAATACTAGATTTTTAAAATTCAATTACTGTAATGTACCTACATAGTAAATTAATATGTATAAGTACTACGAAAATTATTATATTTGATATAAATAAAAATGTAATCTCGGAATTACAAGAAATACGAATGTTTTTCAAATTGACAGTTTCTGTTATATTGTAGTTTTAATATATGTTGTTGAATTAAATATATATAAAATCAAACTTTCTTAAATGAATTTGTTTTAATATAAAAGTAACTAAAACGTAAATATTGTTAGTGTTGGATAGCCAACTTTTGTTTGACATACATACATAGGTTTTGTAATACCGAAAAAACTATATTTCCAGATGTCCAGATGTAAAAAAAATTTACATATACACAAATTTGAAAATGAATATTTTAAATGATAGTGATATATATATATATATATATATATATATATATATATATATATATATATATATATATATATATATATATGCGTGTGCGTATGTGTGTGTTATCATTTTAATTTCCTCCATAATATTAAATTTTAAAAAAAGCCTACACCTTTCAGGATTTGTATGATACGCTGGTCTTTTTTTGATTTGCAATTAGCTAAATACTTGAAGGTAAAATACTCGTATATAAGAATATAAAATTCTCGTAAAACTAGTTTTTCATATACTAGCACTAATAAATATTAGCCTATCGAAATCAGGCATTCAGAATACGGATACGTGATATTTGTAAGAATGTTTTATTGATAAAATATCATATTATTTTGCATCACAATAGTTGTTTTCAAAAATAAATTTATGAGTCAACATCCAAATAAAATTTAGTTCATTATTTTATTGCACAAAAAATATACACCTGTATGTAAATTTATTACATTTGTTGGTATGATGCACATTAATGAAAACTAAAATGTAAGTTGTCGTCGTACATTAAATAATAATACAAGTCATTAATTATAACACAACTACCTGAAAATTGACCATATAATAAATTTAAACTTGTTTAATTTTCTTCATAATTAAAACGAAAATAATGTTGCAATGTGATTTATGTCATTTGTAAAATAATAGGTATTTATGATACCCGGAGAAAAAATTCACAATAGAAGTCGATATCCATTAGGAACGAAAAACTATTTCGTCTACACATCATACACAATTTCTTATTAACTAAAATGGAATAATTATCAATTAGTTGTTGTTAGCTATGGCTGGCGTATTCAATACCATAAACAAATAAATATTTGTATATTAGTATCAAAGAACGTTTTTAGTGGGGTTATTTTTTTACCGAACTAAAATACAATTGATACAATCGATAAAATAGCTACTTAATTATGTACTTTGTGCAATTTTTTTACAACCATGTTGTTATAATGCATGATTTTTATTAATTCGATATTTAAAGTGTGATTGGATTTAAAGATTCACCATAGGAATCTCGAAAACCAGAACAGTTTCTACTTCCGTTCAATTAGTTATAAGTTACCATATCAGTACCTACGTCAATTTAATGTTTTTGTTATTCTAAGAAAAAAATACATAGGTATTAGATACGAGCGACAAAAATATTTTGATCGATATTTCTTCTTCAAATAATTTCTGTACATTCGTATATTAAGAAAAGATTCAAATAAGACGGTAGAAATTTATAATAAGATGGGTGAATACTATCTGCGAATACTCGAATGCTAAAAGTATTCGATATTCAACATTTTTTAATATTACCGTCAATAGAGGAAATTTAAGTATCTTGAATATTTCTCCTAATAACAAAATTAACGAACAGTATGATATTAAATATAAAAAAATAGGCGTAATTTTTTTTCCATGGTTCATTTTATAGATATGATGTAAATATATATTTTGAAATAATAGTAATATTTTTTTTTTCTTAATTTAACCATGTCCAAGTTCCTTGTGACTTGCATACATGTTGCAATAGTAATGTCTATTATGTATGTTTTACCTATTTAATACTCTTTACGATATAATATTTCGTTATAATAGACGATAATAAACAATATTTAGGTTGTGTAGAAAATCATTTCTATTCAAAGCATACAATGTTAAATAAAGAACAAAAATATGATAGAAATTATTTATTTTTTTTATCATTAAAAAATGTATTTCAGTTGTATCTCATGTTGTCAAGTTCTCCATGTCACCCGTAATTGCCTTAGTTGTTATCTTGAACAGCCGTCGTGTTAGAACCTGTCTTGCGCCTGCCCCCGCAGGTCGCGCGAATTCTGTCATCATTCATACAACATATATTCTCGGGTCGCTCTCAACTAATTGTTTTAAATCCATTACGTATCCGACTGTGCAAGCGTTTCTGTAAACTTTTCAGCGGAGTTAAGCAGTGCGCATAAGTAGCTGTTTATTCGATCCAGCTCTACTTGTTTTCCTACTGCTGCTAGTGCTACCTGGTAGGCTCCGCCCTTTCCACTCCCACTTGTGCTTCTAAATATTTGCAACTTGTACAATGAGATAAAGTGAAGAGGTTTTCAAACTTTTGCTTAAGACTCTAATTTCTATCAAGAAGACAATCCTTTGTTTTTCAATCGTTTACTCTATTTGAATATGTGAAGGTTGCAATAATTATGAAACTGAACGAGTATTTTTGTAGCATTTGGTTGTAATGTACTTTCAACCTCGTTTCTAGCAACTAGATATATTTCCGTTCAGATTTCTGGAAACAACGGATTTGGAGAATTCTTACAACTTCGATTGCATTAGATAAAAGTTGTCACATTAGTAGGCCAATTTTACTTTGTTCTTTAGTTATGGAAAAAATACCGTTTTTGCTTATGATATTTTTAGTGTTTTATCTTAATACGAGTGTATCCAAGACTTTATTTGAAATCTTCGAAATTATCCCAAATTAGATTTTTTCCCCTTTATTTATTCTTCAGAAGGCGTAAAAAATTCCAATTAATTCTGCATTTTATAAATACAGTAGCACAGTTGTATAGATTTTTGCTTCAGTGGCGAGCTTTTTGGCGACATATTGGCATGTGAAAATGAGAACCTGAGTTTCATTCCGGCAACTATTAAATTATTTGAGACCGTGATAACTATTAACCGCAACTCACACGTACTATATATCATTTACCGACTTCACCAGAGTACTATAGTCAATAATGGGTAAAATGACATTATAATTGTGTTACATAAACGTTAAACATATATCTGAATTTGTAAAGTAATTTAATTTAGATTAGAAAAATTTAAAAAAATCTTCTCCTGAAATCTTTAACTAAATAAAGAAGTAATGGCAATGGTAACGGTAACACACTTCTCATGTTAATCGCCTATATTGACAGAAAAGTTTACGGAATATTATTTATTTTTGTTTCCGTTGAAGTATAATTTGTTTGTATTTAGTTTTGAATAGTTACAATCAGTGTTGGGTCAGATAACGATTTTTATTATCTAGATAATAGATGACAGACAGCTTATTGTAAATTATCTAGATAAACAGAATAGATATTTTACGTGTTATCTAGATAAATTTCAGGTAACATAAGATATTTACAAAAAAGTTTCATAAAATCACAATTAAAGTTATGACCACATGTGACATGAAACATGAAGTAAAGATATTTAAGTAGTGAAGTGAAAAATATAATCATTATTAACAATACTTCTTTTATTTCAGAATAATATAACGTAAGTTACCAAGACTAAGAAGCGAAAAGTTACCTACTAATATTTTTTTTGTTTTTAATTTGCTATTTTGATTTTAAAATATACAGTTAAAATAATTGTATTTAGAGAAAGAAACAAATATTAGATATTAAATAAGTTATATGCTATAAATCTAGAATTCTTGTTGCGTGTGTTATCCTGTTATCCATGTGAAAGTATGCAATGAAAAGAGAGGACCGACAGATGAGCTTGCATCGTTATGCACTGACTGTTTACCTTTTTCAAAAAGTGCACGATATCTCTTCCCTGATTGTCTCGAGTTGTATTAACTATTTCTCTATTTTTCTTACGAAAAAGTAATTTTAACTTTCTATCCGAGAATGGGTTCTTTTCCGACAATCTGTTTATTGTCACAATAAAAGGTTAAGGGTTTGGTTTATGATAAGAATTATAATGATTTTACTTTAAAATTTAATACATTTTATTTTAAAGTAAAAATATAAATTAACTAGATGCAGATAAAACATATCATGTTGGAACATGGAATTATTATTTTTTAAATAATTTACCTACATGAGGATTACAAAAAAATAATTTATATTTTATCTCATTAAATGAATATTTAATTACTTTTCAATATATTATTTTAATAAATAAATAATTACAAAAATAACAATAACTCTCATAGAATTGAGTAGGGGGTTCAGTGATATCGAGTTGGCCTGTGGATTTGATAACACGAGTTCGATTCCCACAACCAACAAACAATTTTCACCACATAAAAACTACCCCTGTGGCTCCCTCTCCACGAATATCTTTGGGGTCCGTGAGTTGATGGCTCCGCATTTCACGTGATGAAATATATCACTTACCGAGATTTGCTACGACAGAATGCCACACAGTAATTGGTAAAAGGTGTGATGATATATTTATTAATTTTATAAATATTTCCACAACATAATTTAATACAAGTATTTATTAATATGTATATTATTAATTTAAAACTCTAATATAAAATTTATAATTACATATTTGTTAAATATTTTACCGTATTTATTAATTAATGGCGTAAATCACTTACTGAAATTTGAATAGCACGTAACAAATAGTTGGATAGCGCGTTATGATATAATTATTTTATTTATTAAATTTTGTACTTGACAGTGATAATATAATATTCAACGCATTTATATTTATTAAAGTTAATCACTGAACCTTTTTCAAACAAAAAAAAATATGTATTCGGATGCACATTTAGGACTAAACGAGTTTAATTTTGCTAAAAGGTACCTCAGACTCGAATGGCGAATATTGTTTACCAAACAGAAGTTGGGAGTTTTTACGAGTGACATTCGTTCATCAATGGTGGAGCGATGGAAGTTAGTTTCGCGAGGTTGGTGCCACCGGCAATGGCAGAGATGGCGCGACAGACATCACTGATTTTATGGCTCGGTGTAAACTTGGTAGATATGAAATAAAACGAGATCTTTAGAAATAATCATGCCTGTAACATTTTTATGACTTCACCGTTATGGTATGATACGTATGCATTGACGGAGATAGCGGGGCAGATTAAGATGGAGTCATTGTCTATTCACCTTTTGTTTTATTTCTACAACTGGTTTATAATAATTTATAGATACCGCCCTCTAGTTTAAAATTTATTTTTATTGTTTTACTAAGTAGTTTGCGAATTAAAATTCTACTGTCCAACGTACCTATATAAAATTACAATTTAAAGAAAGAAGTCATAGTTTGTTTACAAGTTTATTATTTATTTTTTATCTTACAATTCCTATGGGTGAATTCAAATAATGTTACGTTTTGCATAATAATAGATTGGTAGGTATGTTTTTACGAAATACACAGTTATGTATAAATCAATAAGTGATATACATTAGTTCCTTTATTATAAATATTCCAGTAGTCGGGTTTAATTATATAATAAATGCATATATTCACTCGTTTCTATATATTAATTGTTTAATATGTACGGGAACATGTGTAAATATCAGGGAAATTTAAATTCTATTACAAAAATATCGAATTAGTATTTATAACTGTATTTTCAAAATGTACCTATATGTGCTAATTAAAAAATATTCGCTTAAACTTTTTAGGTTGTAAATGGAAGAGTTAACTAAAAATAAAACTCCTTTTATTTTTTCAAGTAAATAAAATTTTAAGACTTTCGCATTAAAAGCTAAACATTTAGCACTCTATTTTAAAACTTTAATAAATATTGTTAAATTTGGTACATAATAAAATGCAGCAAAAATGAAATTTCGAAAACTATAAGTTTGTTTCTATTAAACAATTTGTTAATAAAAGTTATTTATTCTTACCCAAAATTAAACTATTAAGCCAATAGAAGATTTTCCTATCCACAATAATAAGATTTAAATAAATAAATAAATATATCATCTTGTCCTTAATAATAAGGTACCATCTGACTATGAATACCGGGTCGATGTGTCCGGTAGTCCGATTTGGGCTGCAGCGCCATAGGAAGCAAATCACGTCTTTTACAAATACAGAACGTGATATTCGGCTGTAACAGATCTCTATAAATGATATGTTTTATGCGTAAAATGTGATTACCAACCGACAAATTACGGATCTTAAAGATGATTAGTTAATTTTAACGTGATATAAAGTTTGTCACCTGCGGGAATGATTTTTAATGTTTTTTAAAGTTTTTAAAACAAAAATTGCATTTACACAAATGTTTCAACTTATTTTGAATAACATTATGGTCTAGTTTATTATTACAGATTTTGTGGTAAACTGTATCATTCACGAAATAATCATGAAAATAAAAAAAACCTCATTATTAGAATTACGTAACCACTGATATAACCCAATGCCGAACGCAGTCTCAGTTTTTTTATTATAAGCTAAAATATAAAATATCATTCCAATTCATATTTAGATATCGTGCATATATTCAAACTTACACGACTTTTGAAAAAACTATATTATTTTAGTATAAGAATTAAGTTAATGACATTTGAGTCTAATCGTTGAAATATAGAAATTATTTTGAAAAATCATAAGCAGAACCTTTCACACGCTGATAACAGCTCCATCACTTGAGCTACAAATACTCGGCGAAGTAATCATGATTCACTGTAAAGTGACGCATTCCATGTCACTTTACAAATTTCTAACAACTAAACATTACCCGAAAAATCATGGATACTTTGTCGAGTGTTTGTAACTCAAGTGGTAGAGCAGTCACCTAGCGTATGAAACATTCTCTATTCAAATCCCGCCAAATGCAAACGGTTTTCAAAATTATTTCTATATATTATTTTAGATTTAGTAGGATCTAAAATATTTACTAAAATCTAGAGATCGACGAAAATCATTATCACAATAGATCTCTTATTACACAGAAATTAATTTAAAAAATTACATCTTTTTGGCTTTATGAATAGGATATTTTAAAACTAAAACAAACGATGGTTGCATGTACTTATGTAAATATGTATATTAATTGTAGTTAATACATTTTTAATAAGAAAATTATGATTAATAACTGTAGAGTGTATAGAACATATGAATCAATTACTATACAATAAATTACATAAATAAAAAATCAAACTCATCAAATGATGTCCAAAAATATGACATCGAGTCTCGTCAATTACCAAATTTAATTTGTAATACCTGTGTTATTGGTTAAATCGATGAAAATAAACACTTTCATATTGTTTGCACTTCCCATTTATACATTATATTTATATGTAATAATCAAAATATTACTATGGTCAGTACTAGAGATGCGCATTTTATAAAAAAAATTAACCAGACCCGACCCGAACCCGATGGGTACCCAACCTGACCCGATGGATACCCGACCCGATGGATATCCAACCCGCCCAGACCCGATGGGTACCCAACCCGACCAGACCCGACCAGACCCGATGGATATCCAACCCGACCAGACCCGACCAGACCCGATGGATATCCAACCCGACCAGACCCGATGGATATCCAACCTGACCCGGCCCGATGGATATCCAACCCGACCCGACCGGATGGATATCCAATCTAACCCGATTATGTGTATACTACTTATAGGGTAGGTGGCTCAGTGGTATCGAGTCGGCCTGTGGATCTTGAGAACCCTGGTTCGATCCCCACAGCCGACAAACAATTTTCACCAATTTAAAAAATCTGCTCCTGTGGCTCCTCCACCACTAATATCTTTGGAGGCCGTAATTTGACGGCTGGTAACCGCATTTCACGCGAAAAAATATATCACTTACCGAGATCTGCTTAGGCAGAGTGCCACACCCAGTGATGGGTAAAAGGCGTGATGATATATTTATATTATATTTTATATTTACTTGAACAGATATGTACCCAACTGATCCGAAAGTTAATTTTACAAGGAATATGTAGTATTTCATTAGATACAATAAAAAATCGGTTAATATTAACTGTGCAAAACTACTATTTACTTAAATCTACTTGTATACCTACGAGTAGTTCAAAATGATTTGTTATAAGTATAAATATTTGAGTGAATATTTTATTAAACAAATGTTTAATGTTACACATTTTTGGTACAAATTGCGGTTTTGTAGCAAAGACTACACTAAATTCAGTAAATATCAGTGGCGAACCGAGAAAATATATTTGGAGAGGGCTTGGATATTTGTAAAACGAGTAGATTTAAATATATATATATATATATATATATATATATATATATATATATATAAATTATGTAATGGCTGTATTCCTATTCTACAATAATTATGCGATGTCAGCATATTCTTCCAGTATATTTCCATTATGATAAGCTAGGTAATAAAAACCCTTGTAACTAAGATAAGGTGTTCATTGTTCCTGTATTCTTCTATCTCAACACATGTAACCAAGTGGATAATAAAAAAAAAAAAATTTCAAATATATTAAATCGAATTATTTAATTTATATATAGAAATTATTTAATTACATTTAAATAAATATGAAATATAAGTGAAAACCCCTCCCCTTGCGTGCGCCAGTGGTAAATATAAATACTAAAGCGGAATGACATAAAGTATACTAAAATCCATGATTAGATAATACGAATAAAAGCGGCAGTACAATTATAAAAATATACAATTTGTGATACACTTGTTTTGTTATGCCATCTTTATCGTAGCATTGCTTTGATTTATGTTTACAAAGCATGAATGAGAGCGCAAGCACTGTTAGATTTTCACCTCTGCTCAATATTATAAACATACAGGATGTTCAAAAAAGGGTAAAAACTAAGGCATATACATTTCAGTGTACTTATTCTCAGCAACATTTTTTTTTTAAATTCGCTAAATTAAAGGCTCTAAAGGTTCTTGAAGCGTATATTTCTGAGGCACTGGCCGACATGTAATTTTTAATAAAAATTATAATGAATTACGAGCCCCGTCCCGTAACAGTTGGCCCACTTGCTGAAATTTTAATTTATGTAGTTGTTATAAGAAAATAATTATATTTATGTAATTTAACTGTATTTATTTAACCTAATATTGATATTTAGACTTTTTATAGTTAATTGGAAATAAATATTTAAAGGAATATTATTTTTTATTACAAAAAATGTAATTGGTTTTTATACATGAAAGTTTTGCATTTTATATAGTTTATAAGTCTTCAAATTACTTACACTTTGTTTAGAAATTTGGTAGCTATCGAAGTGGCTATGCATAGATACGTCAAAACAATTGTTGTTTATTGACATTAGTTTTTCAAAAGACTTCAAATTAATTTTATACATTGAAATGACTAGAGGTAAAAAGATAGATGAGAATCTTCGATCTATCATAATTAATTTATCTAAAACTGGAAAATAAAATTCAGAAATTGGAATATTATTATGTTTATCACGATATAGTGTTAGAAATATTATGCGATTGTACAATACAAGCGGATCCATTGCCTCAAAACCCCAATATGTGAAGAAAAGTAAAATTACAGATATTAATAAGAAGCATTAAAAAAAGTTATTTGTCGAAATAGACGTGCTAATTACGGAAAACTCAGCGTATTGAGGGGTGAAGCAATTGGAAAGCAAGTTTAAAGATCTACATGCCACAGAGAAGCTCAAAAGTTGGGATTCAAGACATACAAGGTTGTGTTTAAAAATTGTTGTCTGTGTGAAAAATTTCAAAAAATCTATATAATTTTTTAGGCTACAGAAAAACCGTTATTGACAATAAAACAAAAGCAAAACAGATTGAAGTGGGCTAAAGAACATAAAAACTGGATTCCTGAACAGTGGAATTGTATACATTGGAGTGATGAGTCTCGGTTTGAAGTTTCTATTGGTGACAGTAGAAGCAGAGTAATTCGACAGGAAAACGAAGCGCATCATCCAGATTGTATGAAAAGAAAGGTTAAGTTTCCAGCATCTATTATGGTGTGGGGATCAATGTCTGCAAAAGGTGTAGGAATATTACATTTTATTGATGGAATTATCAATACAGAAAAATACTTAAACATTTTAGAAGAATCTTTACTACCATCGATGCAAGACGCTTTGGATTCTGGAGAAGATTTTATCTTTCAACAAGACGGTGCGGCCTGTCATACGTCTAAAAAATCTTCGAAATGGTTTTCAGACAATAATATTCCACTCTTAGAATGGGTGTCTAGTAGCCCTGACTTGTCGCGTATTGAAACATTGTGGAATAAGATGAAAAAAAGGTTACGTGCAAGTCCTGCAAGATCTATACCAGAACTGAAGCAAAAACTTCAAGAAATTTGGGATCAATTTACGCCAATAGATTGTCAGACTTTAGTAAACACAATGCCTCAAAGAATTACGGCAGTTATTAAACATAAAGGTGATGTTACCCAATGGTAACTTAAAAAATGACACTAACATTTAAGTTCTTGTTATTGTTTTTTGTTAAACTTTTAATTAAAAAAGAAAAAACATAAGTTAATTTAAGTTAAAAAGAGGAAATATATATAGATGATATAAAAAAATATAAGTTTTTGATATTATACTTTGCAATTCGATTGTTAAAATTATAATAAATGCATTTTAAGCAAGTGGGCCAACTGTTACGGGACGGGGCTCGTATTATTACATCTTTTACGTAGTGATATATTTACTTTTATTTTATTTATAATTCATAATCAGCACATTAAAATGTATTAGCCCTCAAAGTTTTTTTATATAATATATATAAGCGACCAAGCGTTAATTATAAATTTTAAATAAATTCTAAATATACTTGTAATGGGGTAGGTGGTTTATAGTCCTGTAGAATTGAGAACCCGGATTTCATTCCCACAGGCGACAAATAATTTTCACCACGTTAAAACTAGTCCTGAGACTTTCCCTCCACTAATATCTTTGGGAGTCGTGATTTGACGGCTGGTAATCGTACTTCACACGAAGAAATATATCACTTACCGAGATATGTAATGCGCAAAAAGCGTGATGATATATTTATTTATTTATTTTGCACGTGAATATTTCATATAAATATAAATTAAATTATGAACCTGACCCGACTTACCCGTAATGAACCAGACCCGACTTACCCGTAAATGAACCAGACCCGACTTACCCGCAAATGAACCAGACCCGACTTACCCGTAAATGAACCAGACCCGACTTATCCGTAATGAACCAGACCCGACTTACCCGCAAATGAACCAGACCCGACTTACCCGTAAATGAACCAGACCCGACTTACCCGCAAATGAACCAGACCCGACTTACCCGTAAATGAACCAGACCCGACTTACCCGTAAATGAACCAGACCCGAACCAGACCCGACATGAACAACTTACAACTGACCCGAAACCCGACTGCGGGTCGGGTCGGGTCTGGTCGGGTTTCGGGTTTCGGGTAAAAATGCGCATCTCTAGTCAGTACCTATTACCCTGTTTAATATATTGTGCATACACAACAATATCTGCTATCTGCTCAGTGTTCGCACAACATGTAAAGCTATATTATATTTATTTTTACTTTTAAACCTTTGACATATGAAACACAAGCTAGATACAATTTATCTGAGATGAAAACCCTTGTTTCAGTTGACAGGTACGCCCATGATCTGAAAGAGCCACATAAAATATGAGATGCGCGTTCTTTACGAGCGCTAGAGATATAGTTTACTAAATACCAACTCGGTCCGTCGCCGAAATATCTGCTGCGTATGTTTTATGCATGTCGTCTTGAAAACTAGATCAACATCAGCACAGCGACGCTTGGCTGAACGATGTAGTGGAGGGTGCTTCGCTACGTCTGCGACCATCTTGTTGTGACGTCACTGCACTTTTAAGATGTATGTAAACGTATATCAAGATTCTTTATTTTTTTTTAATCCATATTTCGAATAATATGTATACAATTTTGTATTGTATTTGTATTTAAAACGTACTAGGCAACAAACTTTAAATTTTCAAGTACAAATAAAATAGGTATATGGTTTTAATTAACAATTCATTATTCATACAATTAATTTTGAAATATAGTTACATAATTTAAATAAATAACAGAATTATTTATTTAAAGTTTCAGAACTAATATTTTTAAAACAAATTAAAAAGCTAATATAAATGACATTTAAATTAAATTCCTTTGAAATTTAAATTTCCGTAATACTGTTTTGACATTGATTTCTTGATGTCAGTTGTTAATAATAAATACACAGCACGAGTAAGCCATGTAAACTAGATCTGATTTTATTTAAAATTCATCTACTGGATTCACACCATTGTTTATTAATATTTAAATTAACACACATATAAAAATAATATTTTAGTTTTGATCATTTATTATTAATTGAAAATTTAAATATAAAGAACTACTCTAGTTTGCGGAAAAATACATTGTCATTAAGTTGGACATCTAACCTACTAATATTTTTGTGCGTGTACTTTTGTTAGAATTGGTCAATATGTAAACTGAATAAAATACTAAGACAGGTAAAATTCTAAACATTTTTGAAGAGGAAACATAACATATATTCACAATTGTATTCGATTTTTCACAAACAATTAATAAAACAGAAAATTTGGCATGACCCCATTACGAGTATATGGGATAATCATCCAGTAATACCGTATCAGAGTGTAGAATTAAGAACCCAAGTTGTGACGGCCGGTGAAAATTATAATGGGGGTTGCTGCATATACAAGATAAGATAAATAGTAACTAATATATCATTAAATGAAGATACCTACATAATTTTTAAAATGCTTCATTCAAAATGTTATTTAAAAATAAAATTTATTCCTGTACCTTAGTTTCAATAATTTCAATTTATCTCAAAGAAAAGTGTAGGATTCACTTGTTACGTGTAGTGACGAATATCAGCGAGTATAGCTGCAATGCGATAATTCCAACACTGCATTAGATCACAGTGTGTTTGTTTCGTAAACTTTCATATGCGGCAACTAACGATGGCAATCGGTTACCACAACTAAGAGTTTTTACACGTAATCGCCCGGTCGGGCAACTGTTTCCGACAGTTGCACACTTGCACAACTGTTTACTACGAGTACAATTCGGAATTATCGCCACTTAAGCTAAGGAATTTTTCAAATACAACCTTTCATACCCTGCTACTAGTTGACGCAACTTTCTTTTCCCGAGGGTCGCAGTTCATTACTGCGCACCTCCGTTTGCTCATGTTCGTGCTCATTGTACCTCTGAAAATTGTTGCTGTATTGTGTGCTTCAATTAATATTAAGAATTTGGTAAAAGTCTCTCTCAAGTCTTGCTGACAATTTAAACTACACATGCATTCGCCTTGTTCCCCTTTGTTTTTTGTTTTTGATGAATAAAAGAAGAAGTTCTTCACTTGTGCAAGTTATTTTCTAACAGATACAGATTATTTTCGTGACGGGGTATCTGCAAGTTATATGTCCATATTATTCCAGTTGCCTAAACAAGCAATAGATTGTGGCAACTAATTGCCGCCATTAGTTGCCTCGTGTAAAAACGACCTAAAGCGTTAATCGAACAATTCTAATTATTAACTATTCAATCAATGTCGAAACATAAACTGTAACTTTTAACATGTTGAATTGCATTTCTGTAATGTTGTAAACATAGTTAAAATTTATATTATATTTTTTTTTTCAATTAATCCTTGAGGGAATTGCTCCTTTTCCTAATATTATTGACAAGATTTTCGCGCTAAATACCAGATACCACCTAAATCTGATGCAACAGAGTATCTCCTTCCGAGCATTTATGGGTTTTTCAAATATATATATATATATATATATATATATATAGTTCTTTTCTAAACCGCTGTTTGTATAAATCAACAAGATTTGTGCTTGAAATTATTTTCACACTTACCAACCTTAGTAAAGAGTAGGCAAACCATTACAGTGGGATGTTTTGCTCTTGTACATCAGATTGGGATTATAAAAAAATAATTAAGAATTATAGAGCGATTAGTGTTATATTAAATTTGTATAACGTCTCACACCCGCAGTGCGCGTGCATAAAGGCGGATGCGTCTGCGAGCAACAATTGCAGACATTGTAGAATATTAAAATTAAATTTTTTTGTTCCCAATTAACCGTCGTAATTTATAACTTATTAAGTAAAACCGATTTTCACATATCAGTTTGTAACATACCTAAACTTAATGCACCCTTCGAAAAAATCCTGAATCCGCCACTGGTAGGAACTTGATACTTTCAGTTCAATATTTTATCGATATCGCTACTTTTTAGAATCGTGCTTATTCTGGTAGTCTCCAGTTTACTATATACTGTCTGGATTTGAAATTCATTTTCTGCAAATACATTTACTTTACTGCTTAGTTTAATATAGTAAAAATATTTCTTTTTTTGTAAATTGTCGCTACTATATCTTCAAAATATCCATACTTATTTCCCGTGGTTCGTGTGTTACCGATGCTTATCACCGATATTTACATCCCCAACTATATTCAGAAATGGATAAAATGGTATGATAATGTATAGTTACGTATATTTTTATTAAACAATGAGTTAGGTAGTATGTTTTAAATATCGTAGAACAAATAAATAAATAAATACGAGATCTTCTTCACAGAGTAGAACTCTATATTTTATCACATTAAAATACACTTATCTATTACAGAATATAATGCCTTTAATGATTATATATATATATATATATATATATATATATATATATATATATATATATATATATATATATTCATTTTAATAGTATTTCAATATTCAAGTAGAATTTGTAGAAAATGTATTTACTAACATAATACAATAAATAAACGTTAGTAAATATACTATTTACTTACTATTAAAAAGAAATGCACAGTACATATCAACTAGATTAATCCATGTTAAATTAGTAGCCTTTTCAATTTTAAATAAACGCAGTTTATAAATTCTCATGTTTTGCACCCTCACATTTTCGTTTCAACGCCGGAGTTTAGGGTTCCGGAATCACTTGTTAATTATTTAATCGGTTCGAGTAGATCGCTTCGCTCACGCTACTTGTTCGCCTTTCCGCTTGCCGACACTTCACCGATTGACCCTTCTTGCGTTGCTGCAGTTTTTTACAGTGCTGATATTTACGAGTACCTACAATTTATTTAAGAAATTGTTAAGAAAGTTTACGACGATATAATTAAATTTTATATGCTGTTCCGGCAAAATGGTTTGTTTTTACTCTTAGGTAAATAACAAAGTTGTGCGCATATGAGAGCCATGGGTAATGTGTTGTTTGTTTTGAACTCTTTACTCTTTGTTGACTGATTAAAATTTCTTTTAAGCACGAAGTAGGTAGCTTAATTGCTACGTTGAAGGTTTTTTTAATAATATGATTTCTAAAGATAATCATTTAACTTAAACTATTTTATGTTTATAAAAACATAAAATAAAATAATAATTAACCATGATTATTTTCCATTACTACCATGTGGTCATAGGCATAACTTGCAAAACTATGGCCTTGTAGATTTTTGACAAGAATAAGTTAACTCCGTAGTCAAATTAAAATTCGTGGATGTTGTTTCGTTACTTTGTTATTTCATGTTTCAATATGGTTTTCATTCGACTTTTATGTTATATGTCCGAGGTTCTCAAACTATTTCAATTCACGTCGCCCTTAGAGTATCTGAATTTTTTCACGCCACCCCAAGAGAAAACATAGGTCTAACTAAATAACAGTTTCCGTGCACACATTTGATAGGGCTAGGTAGGTTAATTAAAAAAAAAAAGAATTGCAAACTTATGAAAATTTTATAATTACTGTTCTGTTAGGAATACATGGCGGTCCTAAAAAAACCCTGGTTTATTTACATTCTGCTACGTATTAAATAATAATTATTCGATATTCAAACAAAATCCCAAAGCCCTTTCCCCTTTCTAGACATAAAAATAATACATTACACTCCGCCCAGTTTCTTGCTAGAGCTGGATTGAACTGTTTTTATCTTAAATTAAAGAGATAGTACAATGCAAATAAGCCGACGCCACGAGATAAAAAAAATGTTTATTGTATAGGAGACCCTACCACACTGTCTTGCCTCTTTCCAAAATATATTTAAAGTTTTGAGCTGGCTTACTACTAGTTGAAGTGCTTTTCTAATTGCTGTTACTTTTTTGTAGTTTACCTTATTACATTTACTACCTAAAGATTTCATTAATTCGTAATTTCTTTAATCAATTTCTTGTTTCCTGCTATTTCTTTCCAGTGTCCTTGTTAATTCTTGTTAATCAATGCTTTCCTGTGGTCTTCTGAGTATATGTGTCCACCATCTAATTTTTGCATTTGGTATTCTCTTGTTTATAGATTTTTTGTCGAATAACTTCCTTGTTGTTGGTATTGTTGTATTTGGTGTTATTGTTTTCGTGTTTTTTGGACGCTTACTTTATGTTTTCATCGTTTCTGCTAGGTTTCTTGTTATAATTGGCGAATTTGATCGTTTCTCCTTCCAGTATCTTGCTTTTTGGTATTTTGCATCAGCTTCTTGCAATTCGGAGTTATCGGTAATATAGCCCGATTCAATGTCGTTTCGGCTGTATTTGTATTATTTCAGAGGTCTTATGCCTCATACATTTTATTTTTACTACCATGATGATTTTTGATTATGGTGTTATTCGTCATATACCTACGTTTACATTATTTGCAACGTTTTTGTGCTTGCTTCTGTGTCTGGTTGGAAAGTAATAACTGATCTTTCTGTCCGATATACTGCTATTGCAGATAACTGAGATTAATTCAGTGCTTCTCCAGAATACATTTGTGCTCAAATATTGTATGACTGTTTGTTTCCAGCTTTATTTAGTGTAAATATTCAATAGCAGTCAAATAAAGATAATGCTCAGGATAATCGGAACTAGTTTTCCCTTTCCGTGTTCTTCGTATTTCAAATTCTTGCCAGAGAGTACGAGTTAAAGATGGAAAGCCAGTAATAATTGCAAGAGTCGTTTTCCGTATTTCCTGTATATATCACTTATGTCCACTTGTATTGGAGGTAGAATATAGTGACATTTTGACTTTGGTGATGTTAAAATGTTCCTTACTATTATTTTATTATAATTTTTTTAAATTTATATATCGGACCAACTACTAAGGTCATGTGCCGATATGTCCTTTGCATGGTCGCCACGGGCGGGATCCGAACCCACGACCTTATGGTTGTGAGTCAGGCCCTCAACCCGCGCGACCATCACGCGGGACAAATTTTATTATTTATTTATACTTATATTTTCTGAAAATAAATATTGTTTGTATATCTAATCAAATGCCCTTCAAATGATCATTATGTGCTTTTATACTACAGTTGAATTGCTAATGTTTCTGCAAATTTGTTACTGTAGGGTTTGTATGTTTCAACACTTTTATTTAACAAAATATCTTAATAACAACAAATAATAATGATTATAATAATAAAATATAGTTTACATTTAGTTTATAACTGAAATAACTCAAACAAAATCATACATACAAACACCATTGAGTATATGTATATATCGTATCATATCACTGCTAACACGTATCATGACCTTAAACAATACTCGAACAATACACTATTATTTATTTAAACTAGTCGAGCAATATTTATTTTGACTTCACTGTATGGTAGCTTCGATCGAACAGACTACTTCGAACAGACTGATCCATTTTCTAAGAAGTGCTGCCTTTTTATCTCTCCTCACTTGTTGCCAGAAGCTTCTCGATTGCGAACACGTGAAATGACGCAGTTTTACCAGTACAGCCTTGTCTGTTCCGTTTGTTATATTACCTATACGTTGGCATCAATTAAGTTGCTATTTATAGACATGCATATTAATACTATTTAATTGATTATTAGCCATTGATTTTTGAACGATATTGTCTTTTTATTAAATTAAGATTCGCCGAACTTTAGCACTTGGATTGGGATATTCCTTTTACCAATATCCAGTGAGTTTCATGTTACCAAAGTCTGCCTTATAAGCTCGCCACGGCACCCACTGCTTTATTTTATATTAATTACGACACATGGTATTAAAAGTATTTTTAGAATTTATATGGCATTTAAATATTTATCAGGGGATAGGTGCGCTTATGTTTTTAATATTAATTTAGGTTTGCGTTTTAGTTGTTAACTGTAGGTTAGGATAATTTATTTGCATGTCATAATCGAGTATTTGTTTTATTTTGTTGGTCTTTGCTAGATTTTATTATTTAAAAATCATGCAGACTTGTTTTGATAATAAGAAACGGGTTTAATATATATATATATATATATATATATATATATATATATATATATATACCTATAATAAAGTGCCCGCCATTATACTTTTTAATAATGTAAAATATAGATTATTTTACATTATTGTAAAGCAAATTTGATGCACTTTTCAAATTTGTAAAAAAATATATTATGTTCCATTTGATATTAATACTAATAAACTAGCTTAAATGTTGCTGTATAAATGTTATATGAAAGAAAGTTGATAAATAAGCCAGTTGTTTGATTATATTAAAATAAAAAAATAAACTTTATTTTGTTCGGTAGGTAAACAGTTATGTTTTCTCGGTAACATTGACTATTATCTAATATTGATTTATAAAATATTGTATTTTGCAATTATGGTCTAATATGAAGAAGGCCCTTTGTATTATCCGGAACCATAATTAAATTTCAATTGGTAAATATATCGAGGTTGTTTATGGTACATAATAAAATAGAGGAAAATTTAAATAAAATAAAATTTTAATCACATAGCGATCGTAGGCTACTTGGATTAAAGCATATGACCGGAGTTCATTGGTCCCAGGTTCAAATTCTGGCGGTATCTCAATTTTTCTCTTAATAATTAAATTTTATTTTATCAATTGTTAAGTATTTACTTAAAAATACTAATAAATTTTATTTAAAACACATAACAATTATCTGCATGTTAAATAGCTCTACAATAACAATTATAACTTAATAAATAGCAAAGTAAAACTAATGTAGTATTATAGTAGAAACACAAGAATATAAATAAAATAATATTTTTCTGTAATTTTTTTTTTAATATTTAATATTGTTTCAGATTCTGTCCACTGTTCTAACAGCGATTCTTCAATAGAAGATTTTTCATTCATAAAATATATTTGACTGTGTGACTTGAAAGCTCACAAGACATTTATAATAAAGAGTGTCGGTATTAAAATCTCATACGTCGTGTTCGTGATTGAAAAATGGTGTTTGTGATTGTCGATTCGAGTGTGTTTTGAACTGCGCACGTGTTCAAGGACAGAGTAGAAATCCAGCAATGGCTGCACTTCGTTGGACCCTGCTCCTAGGATACGTGACTTTGTTCCAGCACATCGGATATAAAGGTTCGTGTACTTTTTAAATGCATCCTAATATTTAGTTCTTTCTCATGTATTCATAAATTTAAATCATTACTATTATTATACAGAAAATATACACATTTAAAAAATACTATATCGCACTTTCTGCTATTTTATCGTAATATAATAATTTGCACATTATGTGGCAGTATTGTACGATTATATATATGTATATATGCGAAAGAAAATATCACTTTGCAGATCGTTACTAATGATAACGGCTTGTAAAGCGTTTTGTCGATCGCTTCTTATTAAAATCTTTTATTAAGATTTCCGATCAAAGAAAACTTTTGTTTGTAGTTGAACGTATTTTTGCAGACCTCGTTTAGTTGCAGCAAATGGTATACAAATATCTGTTTTGAAATAGGATTCGAAATTACACCCACCAGATTTATTAAAAATTTTCTTGCATAACATAGATAAAATTTAAAGTATATTATGAAAATGATAAAAAATACAGAAATTAAATCTAGCAATAATTAAACACATGACCTGGTTCATCTTCATTTGGACATAAAATTCTTAGTCGCCAATGTAAAGAGAACATAACCATTTTATAAATTTACTATTGCGTTTTTCATTTTTATTATTTAACCTCTAAAAATGTTTTCACATACCTATGTGTTTTTGAAAGATTGTATATTTTTCTGAAATTGCACAACAAAGTTATTATTACGTTATTTGAATTTATATAATTTTGTATTGCAATCTAGGGTTGGATCTACGAATGTGCTTTAAACGAATATTGCTCTATTATTAAATATCTTATTATTAAACTTCAATCTTTCATTTAAAATAAAATTAGTATAAATAATAACACATTAGTTTGGACTTATATAGATTTATTAAAATCATTGTCTGTTTTCCGAAATAATTTCAATTTTAATATTTTACGTATAAAAACCAATCTTCCTCTTGGTTATTTGCAAAATCAATTATACTTACCAAGTCATAAACTTTTATTTTCCAACCCTGCTTAAACAGGATATTAGTATTGATATTGAAAAAAAGTTTTAAATATAAAGTTAAGATTTTTGCAAAATTTTGTGAAAATAAGTTCAATAAAATAAATAAATATCGCACATGTAAAATTGTTATTTTAATTCATTCAGTTATATAGTTACATACAATTTAATAGTTCGATGTTTGTGATGTTTTTCTAAAGATTATGTGAAAGAACAGCCCTCGGCTGAATATCTACCATTATTCTCAGTGGTCAATGACGCGAAAATTATAATAAAAATTTAAAAAGAATAAAATAGAAAGTTTCAAAGATTCAATAGTTTTTGACTAATCAAGAATAATAATATATTTATTTATAAACAAGACAACAATTCCCAATGTTTTCTCTAAATAGGCACAGTATTATTTTTGATTTCCTTGTGCACTTTGTTATCGGTTAAGATTAACTGCAAATTTTTTTCCTTCAAATATCACAAGACATGCTTATTTTGAGACTAAAATTATAAAATTAAGAAATTGACGAAAGTGAGTATTGTCATGACATATCAAATTTTGACTGCGACATAAAAATGGAAGTTTTCATATGAAAAAAAATTTCGTTCCTATACAAACCGGTAAGGCTACCGGTTCGTACTTCTTCATATTTCTTTATTTCTCTTTTCGTCACGGCCTTCTTTGATCCCGTGCTGCATTCGCGGTGAAATTATTTTATTTTTATTTTTTTCTTTCTCTTTACGCTTTATACTTTCTTTCGGGGCAATTTTTCTTCCTGTGCTTCGCAGACCGTTTGCAAGTGACATCTTTAGCAGCTAAAATGAAAATTCTTTTAGGAATGTTACCGTAATGTCCTCTGGTTGGTATTACTGGAGTATTGGGGCTTTTGTGTAAATTTATTCATGTGTTTCTTACATTTGATGAATGTTGCTAGTAACTCATTTGGAATTTATAATTTAGATTGTTTATAGGTTTAACATTTTAAACCACAAAATTAAAATCAATACATAAATATTTATTTACTAAGATATGTATAAGAGAAGCCATTACTGTGTATTTATGTAGTATAAATTGAAATGGTTATTATTAAGGTAGGTACTTATAAAATCTTCGACCTTAATTGGAATTAACTCGCATATTTTTCTTTTTATTTGGTTTTAAATCCATGGTAATGATAAATTTACTGCTATTAATTTTAAATAGGTATATTCAGCAATAAATAAAATAGAAAATAGACGAGCATCAAACTTCAAATTCATGAAAAAAGTGTACAATATTAGAATCTATTATTTTATTTTATTTTATTTATGTTACGCTGTACAACAGAAATTTAATTCCAATTACAGTACAGGGTCCGCACTCACCGAGCCGCAGTGTGATAGTTTATATAATTTTTAGCTTGAGTGCGATTCGAACTCGGGATCTCCGGATTCGAATTCCGTATCGCTATTCACACCACCGTACTGATATTGTTAACTAAAACACTATTAAAATCACCTTGACATTACTTTGATAATTTAACTGATATTGTTTCTATTATGGTTTTCGACATAAATAGTATATCTTAAATTACAATATTGAAAATATAAATATCCCCTTTGGGTGTATAAAATCCTGGTGTTACTGAAAGCGATATTATTATTTTTTAAATAAAATTTGGACTGTATTTTTTTATTTGCTTGTTCGATAGATAATTTTATTCTGAATTCAATGCTATAATATTTATATATCCTTAGATAACAATTTTTAAAATTCATTGTATATATATAGTATATATATATATATATATATATATATATATATATATATATATATATATATATATATATGTATATAGACGTTTGCCAAAACAAAATTTCATGCGTTGTAACAGTGTCAAATTTCTGACATAGAACTAGATTTAAATTTACACCACTGCATATTCACTGATAAAAAATAAGTTTTATAGTACTGAAAGTTTAATATTAAAATTATTTGTTTATGAAAATACAATTGTTTGATATCGCTATAGTTTTAATTGAAAGTACTTTCAGAAAAGACATATGTATGTATATATATATATATATATATATATACACAATTTAATTTTTTTAATCTATTTAATATCGTTTCGAATAAAATAGTACAATTCAAGATTTTGTATTTAATAAAATTAAAGTGTTCTACTTCTATTTTTCAACAACTTGTATGCGCAATTTCGTAGATAATTATCTTATGAAAAGTTGAAATGAAAAATAATTGCCTTTGAATAAACATTTTTACCTAATCAAGTTATTTTTATAGAAAGTAATAGCCAAATTACAAAAATGTTTTCCAAATAATGAAAATTAAAAAAAAAACATAGCAATAGTGTATTATTTAATGAACACAAAATATACTAATATAATAATTATATTCGAGTTAAATACTATACTTGAATACACAGTAGAAAAATATTAAAGCATTATTTATATCTGTCGTGAATTAATAAACGACAAATCACGTGCTTGAAATATGACAATATACTTTATTACTGTTAGTTGGAAATAGGTCTTGGAATATGAACTTACTCGTAATATCAGTGTCTTACATATGAGCAGCTTTGTGTATTTAGAGGTAGATACATAATAAAGATATTATTTAATAATTGTAGATAAATACATTAAAATTGCTCAAATATAAAACGTGCAAAGGAACGAATTCCGTAAAAGCCAGAAAATATTTTCAATTTATTATTAGTAATGAAAATGATTTCGTAAATAAATGTTTTAGTTTAAACAGTATAAAAGCTAAGCGTATAAGGTTCAAAATGTCAACATACTCTCACTAGTTTCCTTCATAGCGTTTTACAAGAGCTTTATGTAAGCTGAAATTTGAAAGAAATTTGAAAACGACTGCGCGGTCATTCGATCCAACCCGCTTGCCTTTATTCGTTCCTGAGCTCGTTATCGGCAATTGCTGCTGCGACCTCGTTCACTTCGGCCCTTACACTGGTTCACGGCGTCACGGCGTTCACGGGAACTTTAAAGGGCACCGGTCACTCGGTTTGATGTCAAGAACACGCCGGACGCCGGCTGCGAGCCATGCTACCTTGATCTAAATCTGCGCCCGCATCTCACATCGCAACCAATTCAAAGCCCACTGTGTTTGGGCATATTTATTTGATATTTCTGTGTGAATATTATATTCATGTTCTCGGTTCAGTTGTATATGATGTATTTACCCTAATTGAACTTACCAGAATATATAGGATCTCAAAGTTTTGGGTCTGCGAATGATATATTTTTTTTAATACTGAAAGAAAATTTTATATTTGTCATTTCAATCATGTCAAGATCTGATTTGAATTTCATGTATGACGCAGGGTCTCCAAAACATTAGGACCAAAATTAATCGTATTAAATGTACACTTACGTTATTATAATTTACCGTAAAGTTTTACTTAGTAATTAATAGTATGTAACTTTATAACTTGGTTCAGATTGATATAAATTTCAAAATTAATAATCAATATGTGATTTCATTTTCATTGGTATTTAAAATATTATCTTTTATGGTATTACGGCCAAAGGTAAAACAGCGTGATGACCGTCTTCAGAACTAGTGTGTAACCAATATGAGGGTATTATTTAAATAGGTGATATATTTTTAAAAGCTTATAATAATAACTATAGGTCGGATATCTTCGGCAGTCATCATGTGGAACAAAATTTTGTTGCAAGTAATGGTGTACAAATTACAGAAACTTTATTTATTAAGTTTCAATGACGCAAACATACCTTTCTCTAACAATATTTAATTTGGTAATGAACAAGTTCAAGTGTGCAGTTACACTTTGTAACTTTCATTGGATTGCTCCACACTTCAGCCCATATCTATTTTTGCACGACGCATGTGCCATATAGATTTAAAATGAAATTTAAACACTTGAACTTCCAGAAATGAATCTTTTAAATTGAAACTGTCAATATAAAAGTTTTAAATGAAACCTTACTAATTGCAAGGTTATATAGATTTATTTGTACTTTTAAAATAGTTCGTTATACAAGTTGTAAAAATTATATTTACATATTAGCATGTTGTTATATTTTTAATTTAATAGGAAGCTTCAAATTTATATTTTATGATATACTAATGGCGGGGCGTTGATTAATTAGTATTTTAAATAAATTTTGAATAAATTTGAAAATTATTGCACTACAAATATAAGATAGTAGAAAGAATACAGGCGTTGATGTATTTTCTGGTGACTTGCTAATTGGTTAAATTTCTCCAAAAAATTAATCATGTACGTTAATTAAATTTAAATAAATTATTATATAAAATTATTCCATACACGAACAAATAATATCTACGTGCTGATAATGATTTACAGAGTAGAAATTTCGTTTCAGAATAATATGTATAAGAAGTAGATCTAAAAGTCTCTACGTGCAAATGTTTCCCTCGAATTCCCATATCTCTAATCTTATTTGGAAGACCAGAAAAAATATATTGTGTAAGACAAAGTTTATCGAACAACCAACATGTCGCCGCTGTTATGCGGGTCAACTACCCGAAAGGGGTTAACCTTGGACGAGTCTATCCTGATAGGGGTGGACGGAAATACTTGTTGATAAATAGCATATATATTTGGTTCTGCCGAAGATTTATCTGCGTTTGATTCCAACGATATTCCTAACACTAACCTCGCAACTCCGTGAAATATACATTTTTTTACAAACGGAATTTCGTTATTTATGAGGACTTTTTCTTGTGATGCATCCAGACAGAAGACTTAACACAGAGCTTCGGTAAAAAAATATGATTTATGCTGGATGTTGGTCGAACACAAAAAAAACACACTCATTGATATGAGACTGAAATATTAACGAATCACAGAACATCATATATCACAAGGGCAAGGGAAGAGAAACCACGCGGGTACCTCTGTCTCAAATAAACCCTCGTTTTGTGCTTCCATGTGGGAATACATTTTACTTCATACATGAAATAATAAAACTTCTTTCATTTTGAATGAATATAGACTATTTGTATTTTTGATCAAAAAAATAATATACACAAATACCTATGTTCTTTGATATTGGATTATAGCAGTTCGTACTTACTAATATAAATTATTATTTATCAAAGGATTTTATTAATATTTTTAATATTGGATATATAAATAGAATAATAAAAAATATAAAATAAACACTTGGCTAAGTTTTATAAAATTCAGCCTCCAAGTCACCTTATTTATTTATTTATTTATGTTACGCTGTACAACAGAAATTTAATTTCAATTACAGTACAGGGTCCGCACTCACCGAGCCGCAGTGTGATAGTTTATATAATTTTTAGCTTGAGTGCGATTCGAACTCGGGATCTCCGGATTCGAATTCCGTATCCCTATTCACACCACCGTACTGACGGACATCGTCAGAGGCTGGCCAGCACAGTTAGTAACCATAGACGCGTTTCGCTCTTATTAGAGCTCATCAGTATGGTATAACTCACTTCTTCACCTAGAACAAAGTTCACGTGAAGAGGCTGGTGACGAAGAACTGTGCCAGCAGAGAATAAGATCTCTAACAAACAGGTAAGATGACGAGAAGTTCTGTGGAACAGGCCATGCCATCTACCGAAAAAAAGAAAAAGCTACGCAATAGCAATTAAACCTAGTTTCACCAAGTGTTGGATGACAATTAATTTTTTCTTTGTTGTTATTTAAATTTTATGAAACAAGAAATCAACATCTTTTGTGTATAATATTTTTCGACAAACCATTGCTCTCTTATTCGTAATAATAAATGAATTATAACTAATTTCATCTTGTTTCAATTTGTAATGTTTTGTATTTAAAAAATGATTTAAAATAAATATTTTTTTGCACATTATAATTCTTGTTGTCTGATATGCATTTCTTTGTTAATGGCAACAAATTGTCGTTTTGTCTCTAAATGCGAGACGAGAAATATGATTTATATCGTCTCATAATTACAATACGATAAATTTCACATCTAAGCGACATGACTACTTTGGAATTCATGATAAAGTTTCGAAAATAACAAGGAATATTTTAGAGGTAACTTTATCTAATTCAAAGTTCTTTGACAAAACGAATGGAAATGTAAAGCAGCGCACCGGTTTTATTCATTATTGTTTCATATATTTTATTATTGCCACAGTTTTAACGATTCCATGAAATGAAATTAAAACAAGATAATAAATTAAAATGATAAAGACTAAGCATTAAATACGAACGCGGTGTAGTGGAGGTATCGCTGACAGAAAAGATTAACTGTGGACCTTTTTAAGCGTTTATGCATTTTTTATTTTCGTGTGAGTTCTTTGTTTTAGCGTTCAATTGTCGACCGGTTTAGTTGTCAAGTGTTTCAATGTTATCTTTCTCAGTCAGACGTTCGGAAGAGCGTTTCTTTCTCTCTCTTTCCATTGTCTGTCTTTCTCTTTTTCTTCCTCTTTAATCACAAGACTTTAATTCGAATTCAAACACCCGATGACGAAGCTAATTGATATCCATCGACAATGATGAAGCTGTACTTGAGACTGCAGGGCTCTTAATCAGTTTTCTCCTTTGAAACTCCGTTCAAAAGAGTTTTTTTTTACAAGAAATAGGAGATTATTAACATTTTGATGACAGATAATTTAAATTTTTAAAAAGTTAGTTGATCAATATTCTTAACGCGCTTAACACAGCTTTGTAAATTTTAAGTATTATGAATGCACTATTTGATATGAAAATAAAAATAAAAAAGAGAAGTGTAATTTGCCAAAGAGAAATATAATTTTGTATCTACGGTACATTTAGTATTACAAGTAAAATAAAAAAATGATAAGTTAGATTGTAATTTTGGTCATTTAGAAAAATAACATGTGTAAAGAATACTAATTATAATGGCTACAACCTCATTGCTAATTTCGGTGTATCGTACGTGGTGCTAATGCTTTAAATAGAATCACACAATTGAACAGCGGCCTTTCGTTATATAACTAAGTAGGCGAATTTAAAGCGCATTTCTACCGCGGACTTATTTCTCTTTGTCATACAATAACCACATCAGTTTCCGTGTAGAAATGCAATTATATAACATATTTTTATATATCAAAATAACCTTTGGTTGAAGTTATTAAATTAAAATTCGAACTATATTATAAAATAAATGCGCACTGATACAATGTTTTTCCTTCAGTAAAAGTTATAAATTATCACTAAATTTAATTAAAAGAATAGAAAAATGAATATATTAAAAATAAACTTGTACTATTATTTCGGAATATATTCTTTATATATAGTTAAAACTAATCTACTTCTCCGTGCAATTAAAATTTGTATACGCTTTTTAAATTTTTTGTTACAGAATTCTAAAATATATTTACTACCCATGAATCACATCGCTCAGATCTTAAATCAATTAATTCTAAAGCAAAAAAAAAACTATTATATCATATATATATATATTTATTAGATTATACAATTGTTAGTACGATATGATACCTCTAGTAATGGAAACCCTTTGCATATGTAGGTAATGAATATGCCTGATGGATTCTCCGCATAACAAGGAACGAAAGGTTTCATGTTGCGTTGGTTGTATAAAAGTCGGGATTTGAAAACGTGCGTGCGTCATGGGTCGTGCGCGAGTATATATAGTCAACGCACGTTTCTGACACGTGTCACGCTGCGAGGAGTCTTCACGTGTCACGTTTGATCATGCTGAGGTACTCAGAATGGGTAAGCCGCACCAACTGTATAAATTAATCTTTTTAACCTTTGAAATAAAGACCCTTAAATGATTGCAAATCATCGTGAGAGTAGGTGCAAAATTAGATCGTTTCAAAAATTCATAACATATAAACTATGTATGAAACGTGTATAAGTTTTAAATGAGACCAAATCTGAATGTAAAGAAATATCATTTGCAGTCAAATTGATCCTCATACATAAGGTTGTTCTTTCATTCGAAAACTCATATCGCACTTCCGATTCAAAAGGTACAACTAAAAAATTATGCTTTGTGAATTTTGATGTTTTTGTTATTTTTAATATGCGCTATACTAATTTTGTGTATTATTATGTATTTGACTATAGGCTTGTATTTTTATGTACTGTTTTGGCCAATATAAATAAATAAATAAATAAAAAAAAATGGAGACAAAATAAATGTTATTATTAAATTTATCCGGACTATTTAGAACGTGTTTTTTATCATTTTGTATTGTAATTGCAGGCAGTTAATGTGTTTATAAAAGAAAACTCTTCAGTTTCAACTTCAGTTAAATCCGGAGATGTGTCGTTTTTTAATAATTGCTAGGGGATAATACTTTTGGACTTTCTCTTTTATACAGTAGTATAGAAGGGTTTACAGATTAAATAAACTACAAACGCCAATAATAATAACATTAACGCCTAAACGAAAAAAAAAATGTTAAAAATTATTTAACATTAAATAACAGGGTAAAATAATAAAATAAATACTTTCTTAAATTATTTTTAGAAAATCTCGAAAAAATGTGCGTAGTCTCGTTTAATATGGTTTTAATTTAGAAGTTCCAAAAAAATCTTGTTTTTTTGTTATCTTCAAGATGTAATTTATTTGGAAGCTGGCTTTAGAACGGTGATAATGTTTTTAATTGTTGCAAGACTTCATTTTTTTATATTCACTTCTTGATACTCACAGCTGCAAATGTCCAATAAATAAAAACAACACAATTCGATATGACATATTTTTCTACATGTACCTTTCTTGTCGGTTGAGAGATAACTATTTCAATTCGTGTTGTGTCATTTAAAATGCTGAAAATGGATGCCATTTTGTATTAGACAAGGTTTTTTGCAGACCGTTACATGGATAACGGGGATATTTGCAGACTATAAATGTCAAATTTTTATTTATTTTAATTTTGTATGTATTGTTTTCTTAGTTGTCGACATTCAAAATTTTAATTAAATATAATAAAGATCGATTAATCTTAAATTCCGATTGTAGAAAAATTGTTGTGCACAAGTCTGATTGAAATTTTGTCAACAGACTTCGACTAGTTATAGCCCTTGCTATACTTGTATTAGTCTCTATCCTTGGTCCACAAACAGATACTTTAACCCTTGGTATACAAATATTCATCTGTAGTTTATTCATGTAATAACATTTGATTATTCGAAAATATTTTCTATTATGCTGTATACTATCGTAAAATCGATAAAATAATCTATCTGCATCAGTATCTTGAACAGAAAATGAGAGGAGAATTAATTCTGATTTACTCTATAAGAGACTTGGTTGTTGCCGCTAAAGACACACAACAATGCGACACAAGCACAAGCAATCCGAAAAGTATAATCATAATCGCAATGTTGCTGCAACTACGTCATAAACAGAAGAACGTACGTGTAATCAACTGAGTTGCTCACGTGTGACGGCGACGCTTGGCGCCGCGGCCGAGGCGCATTCCCGGAAACCGCCGACCCAGAAACTGAAGCCAGGCGAGGCGCCAGGCGCATAACCGAGCCAATCGCATTAAACGATTACTGTGTATATAAAATTGTAAGTGTTTTGTATTTTGCTACCTTCTTACTATTTGACTGAAGTTTTGCTATTATAGTTTAAATTTTCACGTTTAACACTTACATTTGTACATATTAGACCAAAAATTGTATCCGTTTAAAATGTTATTAAATTATGAGTTCGAGAACATGTTAAACATACCTTATTTTCAATAACAGTCTCTTTGTTAATATATGTAATACCTATTGTGAAATTAAAAAAAATAATATAATTGATGCATATTTTTAAACCTTAAACTTAACATGTATTTATTCATCATTAATAAATCTATTTTCACAAAAATTCTTGCAGTTACTTTTTGATCGCATTTTCATCATCATCATATTTTAATATTGTCCGCTGGTGGCATGGTTAGCGTTACGATATTTAAATCCAAAGATCCCGTGTTCGAAATTCGAATCCCACTCAAGCTAAAAAAAATATGAACTACCACACTGCAGCTCGGTGAGTTCGGATTCTGTAAAGTCATTGGGATTAAGTTGCTATTGTACAGAGTAGCATAAATAAATACATATTACAAGCATAAAATAAAAACTAGTTTAGTAACATTGTATTTTTTGTTATTTGTGCATGATTATAGAAAAAGTTATCTTTTAATATATATATATATATATATATATATATATATATATATATATATATAATAATTAACATGTCACTTTTAATTATATTAAATCCCAGTATTATATATTCCACAATTTTAATTCGTTTATTCGCAGTAGGTATACAGATACTGATAAATATTATACAAAAAACAAAAAGATTTATCTGCAAATTGATACATTTGATATTGAATTGTTGATGGTTATTTCATTTTAATTGTTCGTGATCATGTAGCTGTTTGATTTTTATGATGAATGAAATGCATGAATTGATAATATTCTACGGGATTGAGGGATTTAAATGACATAAAGATTAAAAAAACAAAAAAATTTAAAAATATTAATCATGTCAGTCTAAAACATAAAAATGATTTATATTATGTATCCAAAGCTAAAATTTTATTAAACTGTATTATATCCAATGAAATATTTTAATTATAATTTAAATTTTAAAATATTCTCTGAAACAATAAATTATTTTAATACTAGGTAGGCACTTTATGCAACTTTGGTATAATATAGATGCTCTTTATTATTTTATTTTTTTGCATTAGTAGTTATATATACTCAACATCCAGGATCTAACTATCTTCATAAATAGGTTCCAACTAAATGTAACAGCTAGTTACTTGGAATATTTCATAATTATATTGCGTGGAATAACTACAGCGACAAAGTATTATATGAATAAAAATAAGTATACATGTATGAACCCAATCCTCACCGTATTTCTATTTTTAAACTAAATTAAATAAATATATTATCACGGTTGTTACTCATTAATGGTAAGTGATATATTTATGGGCATGAAGTACGTTTACCAGGTGTTAATTCATAGACTAGAAAGATGTTAGTGGAGGGAAGCTACAAGAGTAGATAATTTAGATATGGTGAAAATTATTTGTTGGCTATGGAGTTCGGACCCAGGTTCTCGAATCTACAGTCTGACTCGATACCACTGGACTACTTACTTCTTGTATTTATACCATATGAAAATAATGTTACGAGAAAATATTAGTATATAAATAATTATGCTCTCATTCCAAATGTCTTCGTATCTGAAGTATCATTACACCTCCCACGCACAATTAGGACATAATTTTAAGTATAAAAACATTTGATGCTAGATAAATGAGAAATATTTTTAAAAGTATATACTTATTGTTTATTCATATCATCAACTGTTTTAGATAAATGTTTGAAGCAATATTAATTAAAGTCTCTTCCAAATCGATAAAATTGTGAATTATAATTTGATTGGATATTGGTTGAGAAGATATAATTGGTTACCTGCCATTCACCTTTGAGCTTCTACCGTATAAATTCACGTATTATATTGCGCTTTAATTAAAACACAAAAATAACAATTAAATTTTGTGTATTTGGCGTGAAATCGAACTTAAATTTTTTCATGCAAATTAAGAAAATCGATATATTTTGTCCGGGCTGATCAACGATGAAATTCCAGGATTGTACTCGGGGATCAATGGGGAAAATGCGGGGTAATATAAAAATCCTCCGGACTAGCGCATCAGGTATTATGTAAATGCCAATCTCTTGTATCCTGTGGAAAATTGAAAAACGCTTTGATTTTATTCGCGGATGCTGGAAAACAATTGAAGGATTTTTCCGGGTGCATTATGCGTCACCAGTGTATCGGATTTTTTTCTTTTAGCCGATTTTCTTAGGTTTCGGTTTTTGTATTTGATGTATATATTTATATATATATATATATATATATATATATATATATATATATATATATATATATATTTATATATATATATATATATATATACCGTGCTTCAAATGTAAAAATTGTTGTGATTATAAAAAATTTGCAAAAATCATATACTCGCATGTTTACAGTTGCGTCTGAACTAGGCATGTGCCAGAAATTTCTGAAAATCTGCTGTTTAGGAAGCAAACAAAATAGATTAATCATTTTAAAGTTATGTTTTATCAAATAAGCTAATACATATAGCGGATCATCTGTAATACCGTTTTTAAATAAAGTACTCTCAAGGTATTTGTTAAGTTTAACACACCTCATATTTCAAATAAAATTATTTCATAAATTGAAAACGGACTTGAAAATTACATTACAGCATAATACATACTGCATAATTCAGTTTATGAAACTGCCTGTAACTGTTTATACAAATTAGATATATTTTCCAGAAAATCCATACCATTTAAATAATTAAAGTGCTCATTCAGGACAAATAAATCTAAGAGTAAATTGTTTTCAATAATAATTAATCGCCCCGAAATAAAACATTAAAAGTATGTACTGTGACAATAACTATATTTTAAATGTAACAATATTCTGATTACAAAAAAACTAAATGATTAAAAAAAATAATAAATTACTATTTTTGAGAATAGGGACGTAAAAGTTTGTATCATACTAATTTTTATTTTAATTTACGAGAACATGGTTGCTTGGTAACAACTGACGACAGTAATTGAAGCTAAAAATATGTTTAAAAATATATATACAGACTGGTGATCGTGGTGACACCGGAATATAGGACTTGAACATGTAAAATCAAATTTTTATAATTTCCTGCTTCCCTTATTATTTTATAGAATAAAGTTTCAAATAAATGATATAGAGCGTAAAATTCCACATTAAAATCAATAAACAGAATTAATTTTGCATGCGTTATAACGATAGAAATTAAATTGAAAATGTTGAAAATTAGTTTAAAAATAGGGACAGCCTTGAAAATCAAACAAAATTAAACAAATGATTTACGTTTTATCTGTTAGCAGATAAATATTTCTTGTTTCATAAATTTATTGCCAGTAGTTATTTATTAGTCTTTAATTTAAGAGAATTATAACAAAAAATGTTGAATAATTTCTAAATTAGTGAAAGAAATTAATTCCTTAAGTTATATTATAGTAGTAATAGTTTAATACAAGTGAGAGATTTATTTGCAGGTTCCTACCCTTATTGGCCAATTCCTTCAATACATACAATTCAAAGAGTTATTAATATCAAATAAAATATGGGTCAGTGGTCCATCCATGCTATAGTTACATTATAAAACAATTACATGTTGCACCAGAAGAAGAAAATTGAGATTGAAGTTAACGTTAACGAAATAAATGTTATATTTTAGGTATCCAATAATCCTAATATGAGGATTCGAAATTCAACATACCACGGCTTTGAAAAAAAATAATAAAAAACATCAATACATATCTTTTAAATTTTCTCGCCATTAAGAAATTTTCGAACACGATGAAGTAAACCGCATGATATTCTGCGAAACGATAAAGGAAATGGCGAATGTTAGGTTCCAATATTATAGGACCTTTTTAATTGATGGCACACTGAATTTTGAGAAATATTTAGAATTACTCCAGACTGAGATTGGACCTGCTATTGATAATGTTGCAGGGGAAAATATGTTTTGGTTTCAGCATGATGGTTTTCCTGCTTATTTTAAATCAACCTTTCCTAAATTGCTGGATAGGACGCGGTGGTCCAGTAATCTGGACAGAACGATCCCCGGATTTGTCCCTAAATGACTTTTTTTATGGGGGCATTTAAAAAATAATATCTACAAAACTAGACATGCAAATGCAAACTCTTTGAAACGAATAATCGTGGAGGAGTGTAGACAATTTGACAAGAAGAGAATTTCTTTTAATGCAATTTAACATAAAAATTATTATTATTAGCAACATGGACAATTATTTGTCTTTTTTATTTTATTTAAAACTTATTCATTCAAAATAATATTTTCTTGTGTCAATTTCGTTTCATTTCCAAGGAATCTATTTTTAAGCTAATTTTCAATATTTTCAATTTAATTTCTGCTGTTATTAATAAACAATTTATATATATATATATATACAGCTTTCACTTGCGGTACATAAAATATATAAAAAAGTACGTCCTTGTACTTTGAAATAATTATTTCCTTTGAGAAAACATTTCTTTCCAAGAAATATTAAAAATTATTGTAAAAATCTGGCAGAATACATGTTTTCCAAATTGTAAAAGTTGTTTGACAAATATGTGCTTAACCAGATAACGAATTTATTCGTTTCGTTTCCAAACACTTTAGTATCACTATCTCAAATCAAGTGAACAAAAAGTTTTGTACGCACCCAGTATATAATTCTTTCTCTTTGTTTCCTTCGGCGTTGAAGTTACAGTTGCAAAACTTTCTTATGTCCCGCAAAAATGATAAAAAGTTTTTTTTTTTGACATTTTGTAAACATATATATTTTACGGTGACTTTTAATATGCACTCGGCAAGTTATTCACGGCGACCCTCAAAGAGTGGAAAGCAAAACCTGAAAGGGTCGTGTCGTTTGTCAGGCTCAACACACGCCCTCCCACTACTCAAGACTTGAAACCGCCTCTTTTATGCATCTCTGCTTACATTTCAAAAATTTATTTATACGTCTCACATAATTTTTTTTTCGGTATTTGAATTTTTTGATGGCTGTTATGGAAACGGACCTCAAAAGTATCCTCAGTTTTATTTTAGCATATTATGGATTGTAATTTACAATATTACAACTATGAAAATGATAACTGTACTACACGAATTGTAAAAAATATACTCGTACATTCAATGCGGTATCATGATATATTTGCAAACATTAAAAATTGTAAACAGATAAGTTTTTAATTGTAGAAATAAATAAGTAAATAAACAATATATTTGTAAATATCAGTCCTCCATTTACTAATTACTGGGACTGACACTCTGAATTTAGTAGCAGATCTTGCTATTTCAGTGATAAATTTTTGTAAATCAGATGTCATATACGATGCATTAAAGTATTTAATTATGTAAGTATTATATTTAAGCTATAATTAAGAAATGATGCTAATAGCAACAAATGTATTATCAAGTATACTACTATAAAAAGGTTAGTTTTAATCGGATAATATCATGGAAGATAACAAAAATTTTGTTTAAATGATATTTAGGAATTTTTTGATTCAGCTTTTTACAGATTTTTTTTTCGATTGTCTGATGGATATCTAAGGTTGAATTGCATGAAAGCGGCTTAACTCTCACATTATGCTAACCCAAGGTCAACAGTGATGAAAATGCATTCTTTTGATTATAAATATGATGCTTGATATGACAGCTGGCGGCCATTTACAATGGCGGCGTGTGTTTGCGGCTGAAGCTCCAAATCGTACATCTCAAGGCTTTTTTTGAAATCGGGGCTCTAAGTTGGTCCAAAATAATTCAACTGCGACTCCAATTTCAACTTAGTTCCGACGACTGATAAAATATAATAATTGTATGCTATTTTTACCTATAGTATATGTGGGATTATTTAACTTAATGAAGTGAAAACGTTAATTAATATAAAAAGATTTATAAAAATCAATAAATATATCAACACTTTTTTCCCATTACTGGGTGTGGCACTCTAACGTAGCAGATACCGGTAAGTGATATATTTCTTCGCGTGAAGTGCGGTTACCAGTCGTTAAATCAAGGCCGACTCGATACAACTGAACCACGTACCCCATGAAAAAAGTAACAATTAAAAATATAACGGCACGCATTTTAAAATTTATTTTTAGTCAAATCATTTTTGTTTTACAAAATTTAGTACAAATATCCCGACTCCAACTCTGACTTCGACTGCATTATAGATTAACCGACCTCACGACTCCGACTCATGATGAAATAAAGTTAAATAATAAAGAAAGAAATTGGGATATCGCCAGGATTTCGATATGGACCCTTACGAACTCCGATCATTTGCTTTAACCAACTAATCCACGGCCACCGGTGATTTAAATCTGATTTAATTCAATTTTTTCCCTCTATTTTTGTTATGTGTCATAGGCAAGCTCTATCTCATAACTCTTTCATAAACTAAAAAATTTGAGACAAAAGTCATCTGCAGTGACACAGTTATTTATGGAGAATAGTAACATTGTAAAAAAATAATTTTGGTATTACATCTTTTTGAATTATTAATTTATCTTATTATTTATATTTTTGATGTATTTATACGGTAATCATGCAACTATATCTTTATCATAGAAAATATAATATTGAATTTAATTTAAATTTGTACTCATGTTTACGTGAACATGTAGACAAATTATTATATGAAATATGAGCTTGTCATGTTACCATAAAAAGGAAACCAAAATGCTTCAAGATTTTAATCTCCATAAATATGTATTTAGCGACAGATTAAAAGAAAATCAGTTTTTCATTAATGGTAAAAACTGGCCTCGCCTGAAGCACGCAAAAATATCGTTTATACACTCCATTTACATGAAACCGTAGAAAGTGTCGCTCTTGTTAACAAATTTTCTGACTGAAAACACTGTACTAGTGTCTTTGAGTAAATACTTCAATATTTTTTCTACTTCCTTTATTAAAATGTCAATTAACATACTGATTTCCATGGTACTAAATAAAATCTTAATCTTAGCTTCCTGCATCTGTCATTGTAACTTAAACTTACTTTTTAAATCATTCAAAGAACTCTGTTGTCTTACTTTGCGATCGCAGAAAAAGTATACTATGTGACTTGTTTTATAAAATATTTTAAGTAAAACCTACTATATTAATTTATTTTGACATTGATTTATTTTATATTTTTCAACATTACGAATTAAAATAGGTGAAAATGTAATAAATGTTCTAATTATTCATGAAACTTGGGACAGTTATTAAATAATTAATGTAAACACAAAGTAATTTAATATAATTAATTTCAGTTAATAATGCAATACCCTTCTGAATTAAATGTGTGAATTGTTTATTCTGAAATCACTTTCAGAATAAACAATTCACACATATGAGCAATATATAAAATAAAAGCGGTAGATATTATAGTTATATACGTATGCAATAACCACCAATTTGCATGCAAATGCAAACTAAATGTTTCAATATTTTATTTACTCGTGCAAAAAATGCATGGAATCATGTATGATTTAATTTTTATTTGATATCTATAGCAAAGAAAGTGTATATTTTGATTGATATGTTATATTTATTATAGTAAAAAGAAATTGTTTGAACTTTTCGGCTTTTATTGCCTTCACTTTATTTGACAATTATGAATAACTTTAAGAATTTTCATCAATTCTTCTATTATAGTGGTATATGAACTATACACAGTATGACTACGTAAAACTTGTATTTTTAAGTTAAATAATTGCTTGCGTGCGGCGTATAATTGTTTCATGATTTTTTTTTCATTTCTTCATAATCCAGAGTTAATGAATTCAAATGTAGCTGATGTCAAATTATAACGATATATCTACAATTGTGATTATTCCTATTGTGCAGCTTAGTAAATAGTAATAGCTAGTTTTATTTGTAAAATAAACAAAGAAAGATGTTCCTCAAGACCCTTTTTTGGTTATGTAAGACACATAGTCCTATATTCTCATATATCTTTAGCAGTATTATTTATGGCAGCACCTGAAGTTTTTATTTGGCTGGTAGTTAAAGATGCTCTCACCACAAAACCCAGTCACCCTGGGGGTAGCACCATTTCCAAAGCACGTGTTGCAAGACAAATGCCGCGTTAGATTAATGTTAACGGCGCTGGTGTCGGCAGTGTGGAGGTTGTGGAGGTGGCAGCGCCCGCCACCATCAGTACCACCGCCGCCGCCGTCGCCATCCTCGAGCGCCTTGACGAGAGGCGAAATTATTCGGATATCTGTAAATAATGACCGAAGAGATACACTGCAATTAATCTCTCTTTGTTTCATCTGATGTTCTACGGCCGCCACCACCGCCTTGCGATGTTCCATTTTTTATTTTTTGCACTCTTCTTTTGTACCGATTCGTCTCGCGTTTGTTTTATTACGTTGTTTTAAGAACTGTTTGTTGGATATTCTGGAAGTTTTTATGTGCGATTAAATTATGAAATGTGGCTTGAAATGTTTCTTTTGTTTTAATTTAGTTGTTTTGTAATAGAAAACGGCTGCATTAATGGTTGATATAACATTAAAGGTTTATCAAAACACTTTTTTATGTTCGATTTCAGTACAGAAAGAAATATTAGGAATACATTCAATAGAAATAAGTAGGTTATCGGCGACATGATGATATAGCTAAATTATAAAATAATTAAATATTCAATTACTACCAAAGTACATTTGAATATTAAATTCCGTTATTGTATTTTGGCTCAACCTTGTCAAGCAATATTGATGACGTCCACTTTGTAACGTTAAAAGGGATGACACATTAGCATACATAATGACGTCACATTATAGACGTTTAAGACGATGAGACGTTTTATTTGTCACGTAAAATCTATATACGAATCGACATTGATATATTGATCTTCAATGTGGGTCTATCAACATCAGTAAGTCGACTATACCTTATATTATGCTACATATCGACGTTGAAATATTAATCTTTAAAGTAGAAAGAAAGAACATCTATTAACATCAGTTAGTTGACGGTATAATATGCTATCGACATCGAGATTTTGATCTTGATTGAAAGTGGGTATACCAACGTCAATAAGTCGACCATATATTATCATACTGCCAAAAAACATTTATAAACAATTATGAACATACGCGCACGAATTAAGAAATTCAGTAACTAGTTACCTTATTTACAGTTGCTTCAGTTATTTGATGCTGAATATCCAATTTTACAGTAATTAGACATGTATAATTTATACCTAAAATTCCTTCGGTATTTTTAGTTAAGCTGCATTTTATTAAAGTTAAACAAACATAAACATATTTGTATGGTAAAAATAAAAGAATTTATTAAATTTATTTACATAAATGAATCTGTCATATATATATATATATATATATATATATATATATATATATATATATATATATATATATATACGTTTGTAATTATTACTTATATTTAAACTCAATATAATTTTAAAATCAAATAAATGTAAACTGTATGAATTTATATTCATAATACAATTGAATTCATCATGTAAAATTTAATAAGTAACATATTATGACGTCATCTTTGTGACGTTAATATGGATGTCACATTAGAATACATATTGACGTCGCATTATAGACTAAGATGGTGAAACGTTGTTGAACGATGTTTTATTGTCACGTAAAATCTAAATACCAATCGACGTTGACATGTAACATATCAACGTCGAAATATTTATCTTTAAACTCGAAAGAAAATGGATCTATCAACGTTAATAAGTTGACTGTATGTCATACTATATATCGACGTAGAGATGTTAATCTTGATCGTCGAATGAAAGTGGGTCCATTGACGTCAATAAGTAGTTTGTTTATCATTCCGCCAAAAAGCATTTATAAACAGTTTTGAACATAGTAACTAGTTACCTTAACTATATTAGCTTCACTTATTTGATAATAATGAAATAATAATCATAACATCATCATGTGATTCTATACAAATCTATGGATAATTCAATAAACCAATATATTTGGTTTTGCAAAACTTTAAAATGTTATCTTTGCATAAGAATAAAAATAAAATGTTCAATATTTAATTTCAGTTAAAACGAGCTTTATGAAAGATGTTTCAAAATCTATTTATTTAATTCTGCACAAAATAATGTCAACAAGGCTTGGCCAACAATATTATTGTGGTGCTCACTGAAACTAAAATTTGGTGGAACTTTGGCAGAAAAGTTTATATTCTGTAAGTAATTTTGTATAGATTAATATGTTATAAGAAATATATGCAGTGGCAACGAAAAATTTTGAACTGAGAAACATGGAAAATTGTTTTGCGATTTAAAAAAAATCTTTTTGTTTCATGATCAGCACGTCGTACAGAATATACCCTTTAATTTTTTGCTCTAAGTTGTGAAACACCCTGTATATTTGTAACATAATATTAATTTGTTTATCAGTTGCAACATAAACATTAACAGTTTTGATCAGCATTATTAGCGACAAATTACTTGAATCATCCTGTCCATCCCATACAAAATAATACTTACAGAATATAAATGTTTTCGACAAGTTTCACTAAATTTTAATTTTAGCGAATACCACAATAATTATATTATTGGCTAACATTATTTTATGAATAATAATTTACCTAACGTAAATGTTGTAAATTTATTTTTATTCGTATGCAGAGATGACTTTTTTTTTGTAAAACCAAAATATATTTGTTTTTCTGATTTATTCATAGATTTGTATAGAATTAATTGATGATAACTAATACTTTAATTTTTTTATTATTATCAAGTACGAGTAAGACAAGCAACTATAGATAAGGTAACTAGTTCATATTTCGTGCGCGTATGTTCATATCTGTTTACAAATTTGATAGTATGATAAACAGTCGAATTATTGACGTTGATAGACAGACTTTTTTTTCGTCGATCAAGATTGACATCTTGTCGTCGATATGTAGCATGATAATACAGTCGAATTATTGATGTCCATAGACCCACGTTCTTTAGACTTTGAAGATCTAAATGTCAACGTCGATTCGTATATAGATTTTAAGTGACAAATGCAAGGTCTCTCAACAAAGTCTTATCGTCTTAAACGTCTATCTATAATGCGAAGACATTATGTATGCTAATGTGATACCATTTTAACGTCACAAAGATGACGTCATCATATATTACTTGGAAAGTCATTAAATTTTACATGATGAATACAATTTTATTGTGAACATAAATTCATACAGTTTACAATTATTTGGTTTTATGGACTGCAATTATAAAATAATATTCAGTTTAAATTTGACTAAGTATTACATAAAAAGTAAATATATATATATATATATATATATATTCATTTATGAAAGTAAATTTAATCAATTCCTTTATTTTTGCTATATAAATATGTTTGTTTAACTTGAATTAAATGCAGCTTAACTGAAAATCATTTATTATACAGAAGACATTTTTCATATAAATTATGCATGCCTAGTTACTGTAAAATTAGATATTTACCATCAACAAAATTATTTTATGTTATTTATAATAATTGGTTAAAGATGTATTTATTATATATCATATTAAAAATATGTATGTATATCAGTCATATTGTTATATAAACTTATTCGTTCTACAGTCTACAGTTTTGTAACAATAAGGTATATAGGTACTTTCTGTTTAATTAGGCACACATGTACTAATACTAATAAGGGTGTAAATATGTTTTGTTCAATCCTACTGTTTTTTCTTACTTGAAACCTCTTGTTTTGCTCACTCAATTTATTTCTATAGCAAAGAGTGGGCGTAAATACTTTCACCTGCTCACTTGCCAAAAGAGAAATAAACAAATAAACAACAACAGAATTCATATTTATTTATTAACATGAAAATTAACTACAGAATTATTAAAAACATGATTACTTATATTAAATATGCCAGAAACTGATAATTCACCCAACACAATGGCATCTTCAGTACCTTCTGTTGTCCCAACTCATACCCAAATTTCCTTATTGGTGCCCTCGTACAAGTGATTAAAGAAAAACTTTACAGATATAATTTAATTAACCAGTATCCTGTATTAAAAATGTAATAATAAGGATCAAAATCCATATTTGAAAACTTTAAAGATAACCTTTTTGTATCTATAAGATAATATCCCCAGATGTCACCTCATACTCTTTTAAATTTTTACTGTAACACACTATTATTCTTCAGTATTGGATTTCTCCACATTCAAAAATCTTGCAGGAAAACATTTGAATTTCGCGTTAGAATAAACGCTGTCGTTTTTTACACAATAAAAACAGATGTAAAGTCGATGTAATACTATTACGTGGTTTCGAACCGCTTCTATTGCCGGTAACTATGAACATGAACGTGAACGGCGAACGTCGAATGAGGTGAATCGAAACTTCAACCGCCTGAAGCACAGAAATACGAAACTGATACAGCGTAACCGTAACCGTGCAGTCTAGACATGTTAGGCGAATGCTGTGAAATATGAGCTAACGAAAGTGAGAAATTAAGTCTCATACAAAACGAACTCGCTCGCATATATATGCGCCATACACTCGCTTGTATGTACATCGTGACGATGTCCATTCTGCTGACAACGAACATGTGTGCTACATGAGGGCAGGCTAATGTTACTCTGACAGGGTTGCCCAAATGGATTTTTTGCACCAGCGAAATTGGATACTTTTTTCGTGTCACGGATCAAATTTTATAATTTCTTATATATTTAGTTCCGACACACATTGGCTCGAGGTAATATGCCACGAAACGATACTAGATGCGAAATTTTTATTAAATATGTATTTCGATAAAAAGTAAAATAAAATAAATTATAATAGAACTAATATTTACAATAAAGAAGGTAATGAAACTATAATTAAGTAACATAATACAAAAAAAAATCTAATTTTTACTAAGAAAAACATACACAGTTAAAAGAATCTATAAACTATGTACTTCAAGTGGTACCAAAAGTTAATCTATAAATGAGACTAATACTAAAACTACAACTAACAACATAGGACTATATTCTATATAAATTAATAATAAAAAAATTAGTAGCAAATACAAAATAAAAGAAAAAAACAAAGAAATACAAGTGACAGTAATGATATACGTATGGAGACCAAATGAAAGTGTACCTTTGTCTGAAGTTTGATATTTCGTGATCAAAGCCATTTCTTAATATTTGAATATCCCAATTCAATAAATATTTATTCAAAATTTATTGTTAGAGAATGGAAAGACCCTGCTTTAATTGATTTAAAATTAATTATAAGCTATATCTTATTCCAATCAACGGATTAAGACTATATTCTGAGTATTACATGAAATATCGGAAACTTAATATACTCCAATTTTCACTTCACAACAAAAACATATAAGCAGATTTGCCGTATTCCGTTAGACAAACAGTTAAACAGAAATGTGGTACAAGATAATTTCTGATTTTCTAAGCTCTGTTTATGATTTCTACATCTGTAGAATCCCCATTAATACCATTTTCCACATCCCTGTTTAAACCAACTGTCAATACTCAGCAACACTACGCTTGTAACATATATCATCCCTTCCTTTCACCTTCACCCTCGCGAGCGAATGGGATGGTGCACGGAGTAGGGTAAGTTTTCCAGCAAACACAGCACAGCAACATCCAGCATGCGGCGAAATAATTCTTGCTTCGGCATCTTCCTACTTGTCCAACTATGGATATAAATTAACGGCAGTGTGGTGTAGTTCGTGGTACGGCCGCAAGCGTAGGCGGCGCTGTGCAGGGCTGAGACACGGGACACGTGTTTCCGCACGTGCAGCAATGATCGGCTCACGTGACGGCTGCGTTGTTCAAGACGGATAATTAAAGTTTGTCTACGCGATTGAAATAATTCATGATTTGTAACGGAGTTTTATGAATTTCTTACTGCCGTCCTCAAGACTGTAATGCCGATGTAATGGAATATGAGGAACTGCAGACCAGTATTTAATTAGGGTTATAGTTTTTAGTTGGAACGTTATTAAAAAAGTTTACTTCATTTTGTTTTTTTTGTACCGAGGGAATATTGTAAAATTCATTGCAATATAAACTGGAGTTTGTTCGAACAGATAGTTTATTAAAAGTTTCTTTGTAAATCTGCAGTCCCTAAAGCATTCTGTAGTTCATTTGATTACTTTCCACAGAGTTATTATTTTTATTAAATATGTATTTCCGTCGTAATTTGTTTTATATTATTTTAATGCTTTATATTAATTCAGAAATATCTATTTGTTACAGGTAATGAATTAGATTTGTATATTATTAAATTTTTAATATATGTATATGTTAACTGTTTTTCATGTATAAACCCTTCATTTACAATTCTTGATCCGCATATTAAGTGAAAATTTTAACTTCAGAACTTCATCTTTCATCACGGGAGTAAAATTTTATTTAGTTACATTATGGAGCAAGTAAATTGCTTTCATTTTTTAGAAGTTCTCCGCAATATTATTTTTGAAAAACTGGCTTCGGAATGAAAATACCCAATTATTTATTCAGAAACAGAAATATACAGACTTACAAAGTTTTATAATCAGTACTTATATATCTTATAAGTCTAAATAAATAAGAGATTTTCTTTGTAAATTAAAAACGAAAATAGAAATCGTCGTAAAGAAGAAAACAAACGAAACAAATGGAAACAATTAAATAACCAGGAAACATAATACCATCGACATTGTAAAGACAAGATAAAGATCTTTTCAAATAAAATTATGTATTTTTTAAATCATACATAATTTACCTTTGTTCTAATGCATGGTACGCATTTTTCGGCCGAGGTACACAAACATTTTTACTGCATTATGTTTATTCAAAAAATCTATCACAAAATTAATTTCAAATGTTTTTGATTGAGTTAGAACAGCCGCCAAAGTAGCTGATAGCCAGTAATTAATTTTTGTAGGGCTTTTTATAAAACTGTATTGATATTATCTATAATTCTTTGTGAATAAAACTATTTACTTTGCTGATGGCATAAGATGATTGATAGAGATTAAAAAACTAAATATTTCTTTGTAAAAAAAAAACAAAATGTTTATTTTTAATATAGCTGTTTAATATGCACTCTTTTCGAATATTAAGTAATTTCGACACATCGCCAAATAGAATACAATAAATATTTTGCACAATCTGATTTGAGATAGTTGTTTACTGAATATATTGTGTAATTTAATGTAAGGAAATATATCATCATGTGAAAATATCTTCTTTTAATTTAAATTTGCATAAGTATTATGGTGCTAATAAAACACTAATTTTAATTTAATATTATTTATAATAAATAACAAGAAATTATCCAGCAAAATAATTCTCAAATATAAATTCAGATTACAAAATTAGTATCTAATTTACTATATATTTTTGAACGTTACAACGCGTAGAGCAATTACATATAACTTTAGTATTTATAGTGCTAATATTTCCAACAAACCAGACAGAAGAGGATGGTAATAGCAGGCAAATTAGAACAGAAAGAGACAGAAACAATGAGGTCAGGGTTTTATTTGAATTATTCGCGCGCGCACTCAAACACCCTGTAATATATCAGGAAGCGAGCGCAACGCAGGAATGGGCACGATTTCGGCGAGTATCCACGCAAACTTTGATCATAACTTCTGATAAAAATAACAAGCTAATATCGCAAATCTGAGTTAATATTCTCTACCCAAATGCACTTGCACATAAGGAACATTCTCTCATTTTAGCTAGTTTTCTCTGTTCCTTTTTATTTAGGTTGGTTAACTGTGTCTCGTTAATTTTAGTGCTCTGTTGCTTTTTTTGCTTCAGAAACATGAGCGTAGCAATTACATTTTATTAGGGTGTATATTATTTCTAGTGTTGTAAAATATTTTTCTAAATAAAAATATCGATAAGAAATTATTTAGGTAAATTATTTAATTTAACATCAAGTTTAAGTAAAAGTTGAAACCACTACAGTTGGAATCAAAGAAATCTAAAATCGCAATTCCAAAAACAGTGGGAAATATGAAAAATAATATCCTTTACTTCAGTTTTACCCAATCTCTTTTTCTTTATGTAACCAAAACTTCTTTTACTATTTGAGAATCCAGGATTACAGAAAGATTTTACAGATACAGATTACACAAATTAACTATACTTATATGATTTTATATTATAACGCATTTTCGCGAGGCTTGTTTCATTTGCGATTTGAGCACACTTGAAGCCCGTAAAAATCAAGTAAGTCTTTATATTTATTCTGGCAAAATTTGCATGGTTTGCTTGATTTTTATACTTTACCGGTGACATACGTATATACATTGTTTTTTTATAGATTCGATATCGACCTTTCCGATAATACAATGGTTGTATTAAATATATCTCCGTTTAGAAAAAAATAATACATTTAAAATAGTAGTGGCAAACGAGAATTTTTTGATAAAGTAGAACCATTTACGTAGATCACGTAACAGAACAAATTATTTATTTATTTATGTTACGCTGTACAACAGGAATTTAATCCCAATTACAGTACAGGGTCCGCACTCATCGAGCCGCAGTGTAGTAGTTTATATAATTTTTAGCTTGAGTGCGATTCGAACTCGGGATCTCCGGATTCGAATTCCGTATCGCTATCCACACCACCGTACTGTATCAAATATTGTAAATGCTTTGCTTTATGTCAGCTATAATCTACAGTTTACATAGGATTCATGCACATTTAAAAATCTGTGTTTCAATATTTGTAAATATCACAGATATATAAATTAGATGTATTAAAGTGACAAGTATTTATCCTGTAATTTAATTAATACGAGTACAACTTGTTCATATGTAGAAGTAGGCAGCAATTGTAAAAAAAAAACATTAATTCGCTAGTAAAGTTTTTGCACAAAAAATATTCGGATTATTGATTTTCAAATAGTAATCACAAAATTTTCCTTAATCTTTTTTTGTAATCTTGATGTTTAGGTATTCAGAAAATTAAATACATCCTGATATCTCCTGTAACAACTGGTTCTGTATGTTATATATCAACATTAAACAAATATAGAAGGATACCGTAAGCAGATACAATATTAGTGAACGATAGACAAATATCCTAAATTCCAATATCATTTTCCTGGGTCGAAATCAGAAATGATTTTAAATACCCGACGTTGGAATGAAATCGCATTTTGATATTCTGCTCGCATACTTGTTTTGTTTAAATTGCACTCACTATTCTCCTTGGCCACTATATAGGTATAGTTATATGTCATTTTACGTATTTTATGCACATCCTATTTTGATAAATATATTAAGATCAATTCGACTGTTCTTGGTAAAATAGATAAAGTTACAGTTTCTTATTGTATTGAAATTAAATTGAATTTGATTTTTTATTTGTATTTAGTAATAGCGTATATATATATATATATATATATATATATATATATATATATATATATATATATATATATATATATTATTTGCGTGCACATATTAATTCAATCATAATTTCATTACCCGTTCTTTTGAGGAGTCGTGAATAATTAATCACTTATGATGAGTTTCTCACTAATTAATGCATTAAATTTAGCATGTACTTGATATCAAGAGAATAGTTTACCTTTCATGTAAATGTGATGTAACAAATATAAATATATTATGATAATATAGGTATCTACTTTACTACTTTTAAAGTATTAGTTTTAATTAAAATGAATTTAGCCGCAACATTTACTTATATTTATTTTGTATTGGTATACCTTTAGACTGAGTGTTAAAATAATATTTACTTTTATTTGCAAGTAATAATTGCCAGTAAATTAAAATATATTTTTCACATTACAAAATTAACAAAATGTAATTAAAAATAGAAAAGTCGCTATGTATGTTACTGGAAAATATCTATCTCTCCACTGCATGCACTGTTATGCACCGTACATCGAATAATTAAAACTAAAAGCATCTGAAATTAAATCTCAATTGTTACGTGACGCGAGAGATGTATTGCAACATCCAGGATCCTGGCAGGCTGGCAGTGTGAAGCGTGCGGTGTGGCAGCAGACAGGCTAGATTTGCCGTTGCGCTAGTTCGCTTTATCTACCACAGAGGACGCAATACGCACTGTTTGCCAACATGAACGAGAATGCAGGATCCAATTACAACATATGTAAAAACGAAGTATTTACCGTGGCGAGTTTTCAAATTTACAAAAAATGTGGAAAAGTTGAAACGACTGTCGCTTTATTCATTCACATGAATTCAACACACAGAGTTTTGTGTGTCAGAATTATTTGTATTTGGGAAATATAAAGTATGGTGGGTAGTGGTAATTGGTGAATGTATTTGAGTAAATGGTAAATCGTAAATATATTAAAATTGAGTAAATATTCCTAATTATGTACATTTTGACAGGCATTTGCCTAAAATTTGTATAAATCGTCGTCATGGCTCGCTCATCTCTATGAAATTTGTAATTTTTATGCTATAAGTGAAATTTTATAAATATATGTATAACTTTTAATAAAACATAAGTTTTTGATCTATGCTAAGGTTTATGATTTATTTTACGAAGTACTTGAAAATTTATAGTATTAAAGTATGTAATAGTTAAAAAATAGTGTTTTAATAGTATATTATATAACAAGTTTTATACACGTCTCTACGAGTATATAAAAACGAGTATTTAAAGAGTTTATAAAACAAGTCACATACTGTACTTTTTTACGATCGCAAATTCTGACAACACAATTTTAAGTTAGATTAATTATTTAAAAAGTAATGTTAAGTTACAATAACAGATGGCTGAAGATAACTTCACCCTGTGCTTAATATTTCAAACCGTGACTAAAACGTTCGAATTCATGGCTTGTCAACATATAATTAAGATGTTATTTAGCACCATGAAAGCCAGTATTTTAAATGACATATTAAAAAAGAGAGTAAAAAATAATTATGTGTTCACATTATTCTCTAAAGTAGTGTAGTTGTTTTAATATTTTGTAGTTGTATCGTTTGAAATATTATCATTTCAGATATTAGGAAAGCAATGATAACTAAAAACACGTTTCCCTTGTCATTCGCTTATGGGACAGTTATCTTGAAACACTCCGAATACATACTCGTATATATTGGAAACTTTTCATTATTTTATGTTTTTAAAATATTAGCAGATCTGTAAATAAAAACAGTAACTAAGTAAATGATCAATTGAAAAATTCTAAATTTAAACAAAAAATCGGCGTGTTAGATGTTCCTAATATCTGTTGATCAGTAATCATCTAAATTTAAAACAATTTTCGAAATCATTATATGCTTTGCAAAATAATATTGAACTGGCTGACGAGAGCTAAAAATAAAATAAAATATTAGTACAAAAATAAAAATAGTTAATTAACTGATCAGATTTGTGAAACTCAAGCTTGAAAAAATTTGCATTAGTATGAACAGACTGATCTAATAGATTCAGTAACACGCTGCTAATTTTTTTAACGAAAGCAGCGATTTTATAAAAACGCATATCAACACGCCGTTCCCGATTACCATAATCCCGTAGCCAACTCGAAAACTGCAGTTACGGTCGGACGAACTTAATGGCTTACAGGATTAATTAATTAAAAAACTCGAATAAAAATTAACGAGGTCGTGTGCAAAAATGTTAATTCTGTCGTGGACCAAAGGAACTGGTTCCCGCACAGCTTGTTCAAAACATCTCGTTAAGAGTGGCTCACTTTGTGCGCCTATGTACATTCCACTCGCCGTGAAATGAAGAATTCCATCACCGACTCTCTCATTAACTAATGCAATTATCGTATCATTTCAAGATAGTGATTTTGTGAGTAGCTGCCAAAGGAAACACTAGTCTCCCTGGTTCCTTGTTCTCTTAGAGTTGTGTAAATTCATATCCCTTGTATATTTTTTATGGATATGCTAACTCTATAGCGTTAAAATAATTGAAACAAAACTATATTTCCGTAATTCATTTTAAAAACTATGTTTTTTCTACTCCCATTATTAAAATGATATTTAACGTACTAGTTTCCATGGCATTAAATAACATCTTAATCACGTGTTGACTAGATGTGGCTTCGAAAGTGTTAGTCGGGCGTAAAAGTAACAACTGACATTAAATACGGGGTGAAGTTAGCCTCCTGCATTTGGCGTTGTTAAAACTTGTTACAAAATAAACTTTTATCTTAAAGTCATAATTTTTATATACATTATATAGATACACTCGTTTTCAGTTTTTTTAATCGGCAATTCTTTTAGTAAATATGCTTCAAGCCCTATTGTGTTTGATATCATATTAAAGGTATTTGGAAGAGTTTGCGTGTAGAATTTATATTTTTCCGATTGGCAATGTTTTAGGAAAAGTATTTCAAAACCTATCAAATGAAAAAACTTTTGAATGCCTCGCGTACTAAATTAAAAAATTAATCCATTGGCAATTATTTGAATAAATGCTTCAAAATCTATCGAAGTTGGGGACAAATGAAAGATAAATAAATTAAATAAATAGAAAATTGTTCAAAAGGTAAAGTTAATAATATAGTTAAAGTATAAATTTTATATAAAAACAAACAAAAACATATTTAAACTTTCCTTCTAATAACGCAACTTTTGTACAATTTATCCAACGTTGTATCTTTTATAGTTCTCTAGATCCTCTTGTTTAAATAGTTTCATTGGACACCTCTATATAAGGTGTTTTTGTACATCAGGAATATATATATATATATATATATATATATATATATATATATATATATATATATATATATATATATATATATATATATATATATATATATACCGGGTGTTTCACAACTTAGAGCAAAAAATTAAAGGGTATATTCTGTACGACGTGCTGATCATGAAACAAAAAGAATTTGTTTTTAAATCGCAAAGCTATTTTCCATGTTTCCCAGTCCAAAAGTTTTCGTTACCACTGCCACTGGGTGGATGATTATGTTAAAGTCATTAATTAGATAAAATTCTATTATAAATAACTGCTAATAATTGAATTGTGTAATTATTCTTTCGTAGTTGATACCTACTTCATTGTTTATGTTTAATAGGAAAGCGAATCCAGTGCAGTACTACAAAAAATGTTTTAGGTTAACAACACGTAATTTTTCGAACTTAAAAAAAAATTCTTTTTGTTTCATGATCAGCACGTCGTACAGAATATACCCTTTAATTTTTTGCTCTAAGTTGTGAAACACCCTGTATATATATATATATATATATATATATATATATACAGGTGTCCCAAATAACATTACGTTCTTGAATATCTCGAACAAGTGTGCCGAATTAAAACCTTCATAGTTTTGGGGGGAGGACATTGGTTTCTGACAAGATGCCCCCCCCCATACCCCTAGTTGGAGGGCTGGAAAGGAGATCGACTTAAAAATCTTAAATGGGAACTCCTATTTGTTATTGCAGATGTTGGTTTTATTCGGAAACTTTTTTTGTACACCCAACAGGTGGCGCTGTAATCGTAAAAATATGACTTCTGAAATGTTTAACAATTTTCATTCTGGTCTTAAATTTACAATTAAACATGAAATTAACAAGACTATTTCCTTTTTCGATGTGTCCCTTTTTCTTTCTAATTACAGATTTGCCACTAAGTACTCATATAATCTAATGACATCATAAAGGTACTTAAATTTTCATTTTCATATTCATGTACAGTACAAGAGGAGTACGATTTATGCTCTTGTAGATCGTGCTACAAGACTATCTGAACATATATCAGACCTATTAATTTAAAATATATTCATGATGTTTCAGTGAAAAATGGTTACCCTTCGTTTTTGTTAACATTCATATATGAACCACCCATTTTCCATGTTAATGATGAGCGTCCTATGTTTTCGATGCTACCGTACAATGATGTACTGATACCATGCATCAGGATATTTGTAAATAATTGCAACATTAAAATTGTCACTGTGAATAATTTCAACAACAATAATTTATTTACTAATATGAAGGATAAATTTGATGTTTTATTGCAAAGGTGTGATTTATAAAGTGAAATAAGATGGTCGTAATAGTATTTAATTTGGTGAAACATCTCGACCATTTCCTAAGAAGCTTTACCAACACCGCTACTTGTAGGCTACTTAACCCTGGTTATAGTGCTCTCACTCGTCATCACCAGGAAACTGGACATCTTTTATATTTTGCTGAGACTGAGATAATTGTATATAGCGTATTAAGTAACATTGACAGTAGAAGCCTACTAAATTTTGCGCCCCATCTTATGTTAGTTGGGTTCAGAAAAATCCAAAAATAATTAAATATTTAACAATGATGGAAATAATGATAAATATACGAGTATATATACTACAGAAAAAATTATTGAAAGGATTTTTTCTGGCATTAGCACTGGAAAAAATGTTCAATCATTCGTCAAACTTATTAAGAAACTTATTTCCAATACACATTATTGCTAACGCATTTAAATTTGTGGTGGATAATGTTGACGTACGATAGCATTTAAACTTATTGAGCGTCGAAATTGTTCTTTCGCCCCTACAGTTGGTCGTTGCTTTGCAAGGGAATATTTTTAACAGGATTTCTAGGTTAGGAAAGACATTTTTGGATTTTAGTTGTTGCAAAAAGATTAACATTTGATAACTAACCCAGATTTTTTATTTAAATGATCCCGTCTTCTAGTTGCTGGTCGAGATCGTTTTTATAGAGTTCGATCGAGCTTGCACATTTTTCTTTTATTTTCGTCTTGTTCATGGCTAATAGATTATTTAAAAATCCAAATTCTACATTGATTTCTATATACGATGCTCGCCTTTGCGACAATTCTGTTTTGATTTTGTCTATGAGTAGAATAAAAACATTGATGCGAAAATCATCTTTTCCGCTAAACTCAACGACTCTTTTCGTCTCATCTAACTGCATCTCCCTTCGCTTACTTATCTCGATGTCATATTAATAACTGTAATTTTTACACAGATTATTCGTTTTTAATTCGAATGTATAAAAATCGTCTATTAAAATGTCCACTAAGCTAGATAGAGAATCACGCAGTATACACGCTAAACAAACTCTTGCACATACGAGTGCAGTGCGTTCTATACGGAAAAGCTAAAATCTACACCAGAGCTAGCCCGGTACCAGCCTACAATGTAATATTACCTAGATCAAGAATGTTGTGACTAGGAACTACTCGTAGGTGTATGTTTATTAAAACAAATTATTCGCTACAAATATATTATATATAAAGTTTCCGATATGCCTACGCTGCGAATTTCATATAAACTATTTTTGAAAAAAAAAATAATGGAAAAATTTGCCACTGAATAATTGACAAATATTAAGAAGAAGGATCATTGTTTATTCACAAATCGCTCCACATAATTCAAATCGTCATACTAGTATAAATTAGCCATAGTAGATCTCGGTAAATAATATATTTGTTCGCGTGAAGTGCGGTTACCAGCCGTCAAATCACAGCCCCCAAAGATGTTAGTGGTGGGGGAGCCATAGGGGTAGATTTAAATTGGCGAAAATTGTTTATCAGCTGTGGGGATTGAACCAGGATTCGCAAGGTCCAAAGGCCGACTCGATACCACTGAGCCACCTACCCTATAAGATTTTTATTTCGTGTGTTATTCTGATAATTTTTTGTTTGTTGCTTAATTAATTTTATTTGTAATACTGATTTATAGTTGAACGTGACTTTTGGATTCTTGAAACCTTTTTATTTTTTCATTTTATGTTTTGGATCCTGATCTTTAATTGTTTTTTATATTAATAGTTAAATTATAATTATAAACAGGCAATTTTTTCTCAAAGTATAAAACGCCCTGAAGATAGGATGTGGGTCATAAGCATTTAACACGATTAATCAGTTTTTACTCTGCCAAATTATTTTTAGAGAAAAATACTTTAGCCAGTTAAAATTTCTCGTTTTACTTGGTTAGTTATTATACAAACAGTATCATTGAAACGTGAACCAAATTCGAATAAATGGGCAGTAGTGTAAGTTTTAAGTAGAGTAAATATTTGGTAACATTGCATTCATAATTAATATAAATAAATATATCATCACGCCTTTTACCCATTACTGGGTGTGGTACTCTGCCTAAGCAGATCTCGGTAAGTGATATATTTTTTCGCGTAAAGTTACCAGCCGTCAAATCACGGCCCCTAAAGATATTAGTGGAGGGGGAGCCACAGGGATAGATTTTAAATTGGTGAAAATTGTTTGTCGGCTGTGGGGTTCGAACCAGGGTTCCCAAGATCCACAGGCCGACTAGATACCACTGAGCCACCTACCCCATTCATAATTTTTCAATTTATCGATTTTTCAAATGAACTATTTGTTTGCAAATAATACATCTAATATTTGTTTAAATTCAATTCCATTTCCACTTTAGCTGAAACTGTTTTATCGGTTAAGAGTTGAAGGTATCCGTGAATTTATATAGTAATTTTGCCAAATTTATGAATAAAATTTGTTTTTCAACAGTACCTCTATTATAACTAAGACAATTAGTAACTCTAGTCCCGAAGTACTAATGTCGCTGAAAAAGCTAAAAATAATATATTTAAGAAAAATTCAAATTTATCTTTTAACAAATAAATTCAAACAGTTTGTAAGACTTGCAGAATTTAATTTTAAGTACTAGGATTTGTGTTTATTTTGTTTTGATATTAGATATTATATTTTATGTTACATTGGAGAAAAAAATATCATAACAAATATAACAAGTGGTATGATAATTACCGAAAATATTGACTTGCTACAATTTCATGTCCATAACAACGAATTTAAATTCTTGTCAAAATATAATCTAACAATTATCATATTACAAGTTATATTTTACGTGCGAATTAAAAAATTTCTTGTGTAGGTGCAGTTCCCCATCGAGAATTTGCCATTTTGATATATCTTTTTCAATTGACGTTTATGAAAATAATATTAATTTTATTAGTAATAAAGGAGATATAATTACAATACAAAATTCTTACTTATTAATATCACTAGTGGAATATTATTAAAAGTTTTTCAAACAAATTCGCAATTCTATCGATTCCAACATAATTATACGTGGTACATTCTCGGTATTATTCGGCGATTTCCATTTTGTTTAAATCAAATTGAATATATCTCTTTCTGATTTCATTTTGATGTCATGTGTTAATTATCTATACGAATTTATATTTATCCTGATCATTAAATTATCTGTTAACTATTAATATGAATACTACATTGGCTAATTAAATTATTTCCATAATAATCGGCAAACATTAAACTAGGTTTCTGTAAATATAATTTAATTTACAAAATTTATGAACGTTGAATATTAATCACAGTTTTTGTGCTGATAAATAACTACTTATACAGAGTGTTTCATAACTAAGGTGACATAAAGGTTTTTTTTTATCGCAAAATTTGGATCAGTTTACCTAAACTTTTGGTACCACTAGATTCGTATTCTTTCTTATGAAAAACGAGTAATTATCAAGCACTACATAATACTAATAGCAAGAAGAACTTAAATTGAATTTTGTTATTATTTTTAACTTCAACGTAGGTGTTCATCTAGTGGTACGAAAAATGTGTGACTGTGAGAAATGAAATTGTATTTTTCGATTTAAAAAAAGTATTCCTTTTGATTGGTAATCAAAATTTCAAATAATATATGCCCTTAGCTTGTGTCCCCGAAATTATAAAAGATTATATATATATATATATATATATATATATATATATATATATATATATATATATATATATATATATATATATATATATTCAAGCGGTATCTACATAATTAAACACGTCGATTATTTTCTATATCATTAACAATACAAAAAAGTCTAAAGACAATGTTATAGTACACCAAGGAGGATACCAGCATACAGAAGAAAAAAAAACAGATGGTTCTCAAGGGCAAAGGGTTATATTTAATAGCGTATTTTTTTCTGAATTTAATCATGTATAAAATTCATTATAAGGAGCAATTAACAATTACATATTTATTTAAAATGAATTGTATTGAAATTTCAATCGTATATTATGCTATCAACAATCGGTGAGTGCATACGTGCCGATTGGTTAGTAAGTAGCCAATTACGTTCAGTTATCCCAATCGATTAGATATTAAGTAAGCAGTTTAGTTCATACATTTACAAATTCATACAATTACAAAATCAGTAAGTGTCAGTACATTTTAGTAGTTTAAGAAAGGGCAGACAAGAATGCCGAAAAATAATGGCGGCACACACAATACACTCAGCTTACAACTTTTTACTTCTACCATCATTTTCAAAATTCTTTAGCATACAAAACGCTTAATTTATATAACAAACAATCACTAAACCAGTACCCCATCCAATCCCCATGTCATTTGAACAAACACCAAGATAACTAACTATATGACCTACCAATTCAAATCGAGGCAAACCCAAAATTCAAGCAACTCTTGCCAACAACCAACCATGCCTATTCAAGAAATAACTCAAGAATTAGAGAAAAAATGATTTATCATACGTTATGTATCTAATATAAGAAGTTGGAAAACAAAACAAGAATTACCCATGTATTTCATTGATCAAGAGCTAGGAGAAAACAACAAAGACATATATAAACAAACATATTAGGTACTAAAATCGAAATGCACACGCTCTCAGGAATTCATACATACTAAAGCTTTTTGCAATAAATCTTACAATTGCGTAAAATGTGGGAAAAAACACCTTACAAATACATGCAATAATGACAATGAAACTCCAGAGAAATGCATGTACTATAATGGCTTACACCCCGCAAATTATAAGGTTTGCACCATTTACTGTGAATTACAAAAATTGAAAGGAAATCAAATTTACCAAAGAAACACACATCATAATCACCCTCATGTAGAAAACAATACGGAATCTACTTAGAATAAACCAAAAAAATAAATCACAATAGTAACAATTCCTACTCAGATATGTAGAAATGTTCAAGTATATGATGAATCAAAATAGCATAATAATAAAGATGCTTGACACACTTTTAACAATTTAAAAAAAAATTGATAATAATTTGAGAATAGCATTATGGAATGTCAACGGGCTCCTTCAACACCGAAAAGAAGTAGACATATACCTAAAAGAACAAAAAGTTAAACATTCTCTCAGTATCCGAAACCCTTTTTACCAACAGAAACTATTTTAATTAGTATAATAAATTATAAAACATAACAAAAAAACACCCAGATGGAAGCACTACGAATCCGAAAAGTTCGAAAAAAGTTTCTACAATCGACAAGTATTCGAATAAAAGATACACATGTTTTAATTATGCCCTAAATTGAAAACGAATAGTGAGCCATGACTTAATGACTATTTTATGTGACGCAAGAGGCTGTTTAGTACAGCAATCAAATGAGAAATTACAATATTACTGTTCTTTTCTGTTAGAGATACATGGCGGGCCCTAGAGCCAATCCTGGTTTATTTACATTCTGCTAAATATTGAATAATAATTATTCAATATCCAAACAGAATCTTCAGACTGGACCAAGCACCCTAGATATAAAGACAATACACTACACTCCGCCCAGTTTCTGGCGAGAGCTGGACTGACCTGCTTATATCTTAAATGAAAGACATAGTGCAATGCAAATCAGCCGACGCCACGATACACAAAAAAGTTTAACGTCCAGAGGTCTTCCCAATTTCAAAGTAAAATCAGTGTTGGGTGAGTTTTTTAACGTGGGATTCCATCACACTTTGTTGCTTCTTTTCAAAATGCAGTTCAAGTTTATGGCTGGCTTACTAGTAGTTGAGTTGCTTTCCCAATTGCTGTTGCTTTTTTAAATTTTCTTATTCACTACATTCACTGGCTGATGATCTCATTGTTTCGTAGCTTTTATTGGTGGTTTCTTTAATCAATTTCATGTTTCCTGCCATTTCTTTGAAGTCTTCTTTTGTTAATCCCGTTCTTTTAATATCTTCTTCCAATGTGTGTTCCATTTATTACACGGTCTTCCCACTTTTTTGCTCTCAATTCAATGCTTTTTGTAGCATGCTTTCCTGTGCTGTTCTGAGTTTGTGTGCCCACCATCTAATTCTTGCAATTCGTATTCTCTTGTTTATAGATTTTTTTGTCGAGCAACTTCCTTGCTGTTGGTATTATTGTATTTTCTGTTATTGTTTGTTTATTACTTATTCTGTATAAGTGTTTTATGATACTTCACTCTGTTCTTCTGTTTCTTTTTGACATTGCTCGTCTTTTCATTCCGTATATTATTATTGGTGCGATTATTGTTTTGTATAGATGTTTTGTTATTTTCCAGGGTAGATTATGTTTTTCCGCAAACTTTAATATTGTCCTTGTTACCCTGTTAGCCGGTTTGGTTCTTTTCCTTATTATTTTCGGTCTACAAAGATGATTATTTATGTTTGAACCGTAGTATATCGCGTTACTAACTGAAATTAGTTTGTGGTTGCCTATGATCCTGATACTTTCTTCTGTAGTACTTGGCTGTAGTGGGTCTTTTATTAGTATTGTACTTTTCTTTTCATTTATTTCCAATTCCGTAGATTCTATGTTCAATTTTATTTTATCTAAAATTTTTCCAGTTCCTTTTCATTTCGGTATTATGGTGAGGTCGTCTGCGTATGCCAGTACTAGCGGTAATTTGATTTCTTGTGTAATTTAATTTATCTTCATATGTTGTAAGACTTCTATTGTGGTCGTAAATATTTCGTCTAGGACAATAATAAACAGTCGTGGTGATAATGGACATCCTTGTTTTACTCCTTTTTCTTTATATAGGAATTCTGTTTTTTTTGTCCGTACAAGTGAATGGCTGTTTATTCATGTATTGTTGCTTTTATCATTCTGGTCATTAACTGCTGTGGTGACTCTCGGTGTTTCAGGATTGCTACTAGGATATCATGTGAAACATTGTTAAAAGCTTTGCTCAGATCTAAGGATGTTATGATTGTCCTCTTTCCTTCTCTCCAGCGTTCGTCAGTTAATCGGTTAATAGTAAATATATGGGCATCTGTAGATCTATCTGTTGTAAATGCTGTTTGCTAATCTCGGATCTTTATTATCTCATCTATTTTCTATAGTAAAATTTGGTGTATATTTTATAGATGCTGTAGCTTAATAGAAATACGTCTGTAGTCGTCTGTGGATTGTGGCCTTGCTTTATTCGGTATAGGTATCTGTATTGTATGCGTCCAAATTTTAGGAATTTCGTTTTTCATTCAGGCCTTTTTCTATATTTCCGTGATTTGTTCAATTCAGCTTTCCGATGCGTATTTTATTAGTTCTAAGTTTATGTTATCTGGCCCTGGTGCTTTGTTGTTCTGGGTTCTTAATAGCCTAGTTATTATGAAATTATAGTCAAGAGGTTCGCTTATAGGTCAATGATCAGTTTCTTCAATCAAGTTGATTGCTTTGCCGGATTATTTTTGTAGCTCCTGTTACCATCTTCTTATTGGAATGTATGTTGGTTGGTTGCTGCTTTGTTTCTTTTCTTTTTCATGCATTTATATGTTTCCGTTAGTCTTTTTAGTAGGTGCTAACTACAGGATCTGAAATAATTTTTCACATTTAGATTTTCGTGTTTATCGTAAGCTTCGTTTTGTGCATTTTCCTCGTTTCAGCTAGGTTTCTTGCTGTTGTTGATGAGTTTGGTAGTTTCTTCCTCCAATATTTTGCTTGTTGGTATTTTGCCATAGCTTTTCTGCGATTCGGGGTCATTGGTGATGTTACTCGTTTAAACGTTGTTTCTGCCGTATTTTTTTATCATTTTAGGAATATAGTGCCACATATAGTTTCCTTCGATATATTCTTTAGGTTACTGTCGATAGCCTCTTGGTATTTTCCCCTGATTGTTTCGTCCTGAAATACACTGACATGCCAAGAGAGTTTTGTTGTTATTAATGGCTGCTTTGGTGTGTTTGTCCATTTTGTTGCTTTGTTACTATAGTTCTTATCAGGATTTTATGGTCGGTTTTGTTTTTCTAATTCTCACTTCGCTCTTGTTTTAACTATATTGATTTCTGAGTCCTTGGCGACTAACATATGATCTAGTTGTGATGCTGTCGTTTTGTTCTTCCAGGTGACTTTTACAGTAACGGAGTTGCTCCGCGTGTTGACTAATCTGGACTTCGAGAGTAGAGCTAAGTTCTTCAGTTCTTGTCCATTTTCATTTGTGACGTGGTAGTACAATTGTTTTTTGACATGTGGCATCTTCTGATGTCAGGTCTTTCTTTCCAATATGTGCTTTGAAGTCTCCTAAGATCAATGTATTATCTCTTGGATGTTTCATTACTTCGTGTGTTAGTTTTTGAATAGCCTCTTGTTTTTCTTTGTTCTTTTTGGAGATATGTGTGTTAATTATATTTACTGGTGTGTTATGTATCCTTATTTTTATGAAACAAATGTTTCCCGAGACAGCAGTAAGCTTATAGTTGGTCATTGGTATTAATATGGCAGTTTCTCTGATTGTTTTCTGATTTTTATTTCCGTTTAAATACCCGTGATAATTGGAAGTGGATGCATTTCCTGTATTTTTTTGAGTTTCTTGTAGACCTGCCATTTTAATGTTGATTTTTTAATAATGTTTGGTCTATTGCTTTTCTCTTTTCCATTCTTGTGCATCCACGTACATTCCAAGTGCAGATGTTACCAAGGATGTCGGTTTTATTCTTTCCTGCTTGAGTTAATGGTTGCGTTCATTGTTGTTGTGACTGAGATTGGTTTACAGATATGTCTGTTACTTTATTTACACTATCATAGTGATTTCTGGTCGAGTTGTTGTTTGTCATGTTCCTGTACATTATTCGCAACGTTCTTGTGCTTGCTCCTGTGTCTGCTTGGAAAGTAATAACTGATCCACCTGTCTGCTAAACTTCTATTGTTACCCGCATTTCATTGCAGGTTGCTGAGATTGACTAAACTCCTCCCCAAAATCCAGGTGTTCTCAGATTTTGTAAGAATTCTTCCATGTCCATGTCCATTTGCGGGTTTAAAGGGTTAATTTCATTTATCGTATTCTGTATTTGATGCTTTTTTGAATTTTTACGAATGTGTTGTGCTGCTATTTGTCTTACTGCATTGGTAAACAATAAATGATGGCTTGATTGCATACTATTGTCGAACAACTGATGTGCGATTGCCGAGAAAAGATAGTTACCATCCCCTGGAATATTCACCACTGACACCAGTTTTCCAGTGTTCCAATGGATATTTCCTTGGTGTAATTATTTAATACCTGCCAGATAAAGACACATAAAATGGCCTAGGTCATCTAAATCATTTTCCAATGTTCAAGCCTAGTCAGTGTTCTTTGTATGTTCTTATGTCAAATCGTTGGCAGAATATGCGAGTTAAACATCGTGTGCCAGTAGTAATTGCGAGCTTCGTTTTCCATAATGTCTGTATAAATCAATTATATAACTTGAATCAGAGGTAGAATCAAAACTATGGCCATTTCTTAAATTTGGTGATATTCAATGTTTCCATAACCGATACGTAATTATTATTTAGCTAGTCGAGGTAGTTACATAACATTGCTTTTTGGGTTGTCTAATGAGATGTTACCTAACAATAATGTTTCTTCATTCCTAAAATATAAAATTCCTGAAATAATTTTTAAAGGTTATTTATAGTTACATTTCCTGAAAAAAAAAATTATTTATATATCTAATCTAATCCTAAATTTACTTTAGATGTTTATTGTGTTTTTATACCGGAAATGGATTGCTAAAATTAAGATTAAGTTACTAATTATGGACATGCATATTAATACTGTTAATTGATTGTTACTACTACTGATACAGATTTGAGATGTAGTTAACCTTGATTATATAACAATGTTCTTCTATTCGCATACTTTATAAATTAATTAACTATACGTTAATTACTTTAGATTTACTTTAAAGAAATTACCATAGAAATATGGGTTATTTACCAAATGTAGAGTAAGCTGCAGTTTCATATCTTGAAGCCTTTATGATGCTATCAGACCGTCCAAGTTGAATCGTATACTGTTTCACTGTTCTTTCTTTCATTTAACTGTCCCGAATTACCGAACACTGCCATTCACTAACTTTTCTGCGTTTGTTATCACTTCTGTTAATTTACACGTTGCCTTTTCCGAAATGCCGTATATTTAGTTATTGAGGACTAAAATCACTTTATTGTTACTTAATTTGACTTTCCGATTCATCCATTTTGTTGTATTATGTAACTAATACTAATCATGCTGGAACTGTCGGCACGTCCGACCATCATGACGGTTCATATAGAACTCCCAAATGAAAAATTACTAAATTACAATTTTAAAATCAAATACTTAAAAAATTAAAACAATTTTTATATTTAACTATGTCAATCCGTAGTAGCAAAAAATCTTAACTAAACAGTATAATTATATTTATAATTAGTGCAAAATTTGCTACTGCTTTTGAAATGATAAGGATATTCATGAATATAATGTTTAAGTTTAACCATATTTTTACAGTAACAGTGGTGCAATTATAATTTAATTTCATGATTAAATACGTGCAAATTTACCGTCATATCATAAAACACATTTATTCACAGGTGCATTGTCAACAATTTGCTTGAATATCAACAGGAACAATACACAAATAGTGATGTTTAATACGTGTTTGCAACGTTGCCATTTGTGGCTTTAGGTCGCATAATAATTCACTGTCCGTTACAAGCTGTAGCAACGGCGGCATTACAGTGACTTGGGGCCCAAGTACTCACGTGACAAAGGCTGACGTGCGTCGAGTCGTCGTGCGCGTGAGTATGCGTAAATGCTATGTCGCGTGCCTATAGTTTGCGCTTGATTGAGGTTAAATGTGTCACGGCTTAGTTAAGATGTTGTTGCAGTTAAGGGGCCGACTAATAGATTACTGTAAAGAGTATTATATTGTGCTTGAATTAACAATTTATTAATATAATAGGGGCATGAGTTGATTATATTAGATATTTTTACTAAGGTTGAAAATGAGAACATACATTACTGTACGAAACAAATACTCGTATTTTTATTTAGAGAAAAATATGGTTCATATTAAAATTCTAGAGTATTAATTTCGGAATCTAAATTAGTTAACACATCACTTTAATTTAGTAAATCCGACATTAACCTGACGAAAATTTGGAAGGAACAAAATTGGTTATAAACCACAACAAAATTATTTATTTGACATGTTGTACATGTATTCGGTAATATTCAGCGAAATTATTGCGACCTAGCATTTATTTCCTATAAGTATGTAATAAATAGTCAGTAATTATATTATTTTAATAAAATATTTATTATTTCCAATTTAAACTTCCATTACTTATTACCCAACTTCAGCAAGTCAACAAGTACTGTCAAAGTTATATAGTCTTAAATCTAGTATTTAATATACCGACAACATATATGAAACAACTATATAATATATTAATAATATATATCTACATCATAATTTACAATTACTTTATATATTGAATAAAATATAATGTAAATGCATTCCAACTATAAATTTTACTCTTTCAATGAATAAAAAATAAGCTAAATAACATTTTTCATTAGCAAACTACAAGGCGTACGTGATGCTTAAAAATGAAGTTATAGAAACCAGTTAATAAGTGCCTGTCTAAGGACCGGTTGTACCAAAACAATTTTCTATTAGGTAACAACTATTTATGAAATGAAGTTCTTTTGCAGCAAAATACTTGTTGATTAAAAGTTTGTCTTATAAAATAAAATAATCTATAATTATATTTCACTACAACTAAATTAATTTGATTGGTGATAAATTAAGTACGCAAGTAAATTTAATAAAAGTCATATATTGTTGTAGCAGTCTTTTTATGTATGCAGATACATTATAAATTGTTTGAAAAATAGCGTAAATAACGAAATGCTGAGACTGACATTTCTAATTTCAATGTACATACTTATTTTCTGTAAATATTTAGATAATATCCGTTTCAACCGATTCATAGGTAAGGTTCGGACAGTTTTTTTTGGTCCCGATATATTTAATTGTTGACCCCCACACTATTCATTACCTGGTAGACTCCATCCTCCCTTTTACGCAAACAAGGAAAATGACGGCACGACTGGAGCAGCGTTACCACATCAAATTTTGCCAGAAACTGTGCGACAGCCATGTAGAAACAATATGGAAGATATGGGCATCACACAGATTAAAAAGTGGTACAACCGATTTAAGACGGCCGCGCATCGGTGCAGAGCGAGTCACGCTCCGGTCGGCCATCAACATGCCGAAATGACCAGGTCATTACCAAAGTGAACGCTGTGGTGATGCGGGATCGTCGTGTGATTATTCGAGAAATTGCGAAAGAGGTGCGCATCATCACTTTTTCGGTACATTCCATTATGACCGATGATTTGTGCACGAAGACAGTGACGGAAACTACTGTGAGGGTGATTAGGTTTCCAACGCTCCAGATATGCTAGTTTTTTCTCCGGCCTAAGGTCGAATACTTTTCTAACAGACCTTGTATACATCAAATTACCTTTGGTTAACATAATATAATAATTTGTAACATAAAGTTTGTATTTTTACAGAAACACTATTCTCAGTCCTAGGATTTCAAATTTGATAGTTCGACATTATGATTAAAATCTAATAACAAAAATAAAACTGATATACTTATTCATAATTAATATAACCTATCACCTCGAGAACGAACAAACAAATAAACGAGCATTTAAAAACACGTGTTCTGTTTCATTAATTATTTTCAATTCACCTAATATTTTAAAATTTTACGCCTTAAAATCACTAAGATCGAAACACTGGTTACTCTTTAATATAGAAACAGGTACTGTTGCTTGACGTCACAGTTATAGAGCTAGTTTTGGCTCTATTTTACATAATAGTATCTTGTATTAGGGTTGGCGGCGTGAACAATGTGTTTGGAGACTTTTCTGTCGAGTGGTTATTCGATGGAGCAGAATATCGGTGGCGTTGCATTGACTCTTAGAAATGTTGACATCTGTACTACGAGGTGGATATTCTTTGTATAGGTTAGCTGCTAAAGCTCGGTCTAAGCCACATTATCAATGGAGTACCTAGATATGACGTCACTGTCTACACAACATATTTAAAATATGTCGAACAAACTTGCAACTCAACCATAGGAATAGTTTTGACTGAAAGTTCACAAGAATATCGGGAAATATCTAATCGTGCGGTAATAAATCTTCCGCAAATTAAAGTCATTGAATATATTTAATTATTATTTATTTCTAAAATTATTATTTATATACATAATGGAATATAATTTCAATTTGTTGTCTATACTATTTATATTAAATAATTTTCTAAACAGTATATTGCTAATTATATGATTTTATGTTCATACTAGTTAATAAATAAATAAGTTTATAACCAGCATATTGCTAATTATATTAAATATTATATTAAGTAAATACTGCATTAGTTAAAGATTAAAACAATTTTATTTATATTAATTATTATATTTATTATTTATTTATAAATAAATAATTAAATATTCCCAGTAAACTTATGGTTTTCATTCAAATATATAGTGTTATTACTTATCTAGACAAATCATTTAGTTAAAATCATTTTATCTATCTTATCTAGATTTTTTCTTGATTATTATTTTATCAAAATATAATAGTTATGAAATTTCTCTATTTTAAGATATTTTATAAAATAGGAACCAATATTAATTTTTCTTCTAGGTCATGTTGTAATGGTTTTAAGTTTTTTTTTTACTTGTAATGTATTTTGTTTTTGTTTTATCTATTTATTATCTACGAAATATTTAGATAAGTAATTATTTAAACAGTTTTGGTTTAATGATTAATAAGACATTTTTTTATAAATCTAGATTATTATTAAAAGTATTTTGTATTGCACACATGGGATGCAACAGTTATCTACGGCATTAGCTTCCCATTCGTGCAATAAAGTGACAGTTTTAACATTAGTTGCAGTAGCTTAGCTAGCGGTTGATTGGCCCTGTATAAAACATTTCTATAATGAGCTTCTTCTTAAAAAATAGTCGATAGTGGTTAGTCTAGATATCTCAATTTAATAGTAATACAGTTATAAAGAACATGTTCACTTTTATCACTAATATTAATGTGCAAAAAGCTCGCTTTTTCATCGTTTACTTTTCCATGTGAACTTGAATTTCGCGTACAAGACCGCGAATAAATTTGCGCTCGCTGCATTGGGCAACATATGTTATTCACATGGAACTTAAACAATGGAAAAACAACTTAATTCCTCGTACTTCTAATATGTTTTGATTACAAAAAATCAAATGATATATTGTACAGTTAGATAAAAAAATTTGTTTTTCTTTTCTTATATATTATAATTCAGTTAAAAATTGTATATTCACGTCGTACGCGAAAAATATTAGCGCTTATTTGAATTAGTTATTTAAAGATAAATAAATATAAATATGTTTTTATTCCGGTTGGCAGACAGGTTCACTTAACTTAGAAGCCCCATATTATTGATACATAAATAACTATTACTTTCAATCAAAGAAAAACAATGAAAAACTAAATTAATAGATATTTAAATAAAACAAAAAAATCTGATGTGGACACCACATGACTTCCTTGCACGCGTATTATACTATAGATATTTTTTTAATTGCACATATTTGACATTAAATCTTTTATTTTTTGTTCTAATCCATAGCAAACTTAATTTTAAAAAAATCAAAAATATATAATATTTAAATTTAGATATCTCGTTTATGCAAAAAGCTAATTTAAAAATTCTTAATGTGCTAGACGCAGAATTTAATTCTAAAATTAAAATAATACCATTTTTTGCAAGGAAAACTGTTAGCAGCTTCATGTAATGTGCCACTTCCGGTTAGTCTATTTTAACCAAAATCTATTATATTATTTCCATTGATATAGTATTCTTATATACCAAATTTGGAAAGTTTTAAATTATATTTGAATATAATTTTTCATGAAAATCTATTATAGGCTTCAAGTAAAGTACCACTTCCGGTAGTTGTATAATGACCAAAAAGGGAGGTGCACAACTAGATGTTATAAGAGTCCTAAATATAAAATTTCAATTTTCTACGGCTTTCCGTTTTTGAGTTATGCGAGATACATACGTACGTACAGACGGCACGACGAAATTAGTCAAAATGGATTCAGGGAGGGCCAAAATACCTATTTCCGTTGAAATCTGAAAACCGAAAATTTTCGCGATTACAAAACTTCCTTTACTTCCTACAAGGATTAAAAAGAAACTCCTTTGTCCTTTATTTAAATAATTTCTGATATAATGATCTATTATCTCATTTAGTTTTATCTTATTATTTATCTAGATAAAAAAAAATAGTTTCCTGTTACAACATTGGTTATACATACTCGTATATTATACAAGGTGTAATTTTTAATTCTTAGAATACCGGAATATATAAATATTTGTTGTTTCTGCTAGCGAATTTATCCAAATTATAAATACGATGTCTTGCACCATGCATTTTTATTAACGATATAAAATCCAAGTTCATCTAAAGTTAATGAACGGTTAATAGAAACATTAGTATTTAACAACTTTTAAATCTAATTTCGGCAACAATGAAATAAGCCAAATTAAATTTAAAATCAAATTAACATGAATAATTTAATTTTCTACAAGTTTTATTTCAAACTTTTACTTCAGAGAAACAGTGACTGCGGTTCAACTCTTCTATATTTTTCTCAAGATATCTGTATCTTTTAAATTACATTACATTACAAAGAATAACAAAAGATGATATTCAAAATATAATCAGGTTGCTAATTCCGCATCGTGAAAACAAATAGTAAAAACTGATAATGTTTTAAATTGAACTAAATGATGCTTACTATTTATTCTTTACGTCATAAGTAATAGCAAATAGGTATAATATACATAATAAAATATTGCAATATATAAATTAAAAGTCAAACTAATTTATTTGAAAGAGAACTGATATTTTAATGCAACTATGACATTTAAAACATTTGTTTTGAAAAACCAAAATTCATTTGCTGGTGTCGTCCGCTATTTAACAAATATTTTGCAATTTCTTATTAAAATTATGAAGAAATCCTAATAAAAAATAATAGTTAAATCCCTATATTCACCCCGAACCGGCACTATATGGTATAAATGTATTTAATGGTACTATAATACTGTACTGTAATTGGGATTAAATTCCTGTTGTACAGCGAAACATAAATAAATAAATAAATACGGAAGTAAAATAAACAAATTCTTTAAGTTCAGAATGGTATAAGTTTGTTGTATAAAAATTACAGTTTTTATTCGTATAAGATAATAAAAGTCATACCATCCCTTTAAAATAATATATTTTGATATTATACGTCTGTAGAAAATCCTGATATATTTATGCCCGTAAAGTGTGGTTACAAACCGTCAAGTCATGGTCCAAAAATGATAGTGGTAGGGAAGCTACAGAAATAATATTATTGTGCTACAGAGTCATCTACTATCGAGTGAAGATAATGCAAAAATGATAATTTTTACTCTGTCAAAACAACCGCAATACGTTGGCACCAAAATAGTATTTAAATTACAATTATTTATTTGATAATTATTTTCACAATAATATTATATCGGCAGATATAATTCTGTAGCGGTATTTTAATATTTTATATGAGTTTGGTTCAAATTTATCCCCTGCGTTTTATCGGTGGTTTATATGTCTGATAGTATAATTTAAATATAAATTTAACAAAAAGTGTACATGAAACGAAGAAAATTAATTTATCGTTAGAAATATAAACTACATGCATCTACATCTAAATAATTCGTAATTGCATTTTTCGTGGATTTAACAATGCTAAAGTATTTATAACTTCCACAGGGTTTCGAATTATATCGCGATGAAAATACAATAAAACTAAGCTCAGCAACCTCTCCTCTGTTATTGTAGAACGAATATCTTTAAGGTCAAAAGAGTGCTCAGCTGAGCATATCGTCACTGAAAGACATAAGAGCAATTGAAATAATATTTTAATATTTGGATAAAACACATTGATTTCCAAATATTCATTTATTGATATACAGGCTGTTATATTTTAATAGACCCAGAAAATATCTCGCTTATTTATCAACTTAACAATTTCTTTTATATAACATGATTTACACAACAACATGTAAGCTAGTTGATATAATTTCCGGTTTATTAGTAATTAATATCAAATTTGAAATTTAAAATGGAACATAATATATTTTTAGAAATTTTAAAACTGCATTAAATTTTCTTTACAATCATGTAAAATAATCAATATGTCATGTTATTAAAAAGGAAAATGGGAGGCACTTAATTAAACTTTATTTTAAGTTTCAGTGTTACAGGAACATAAAAATGAAATTGTTTATTTGCTGCACTGTTTGTTATCGTTCAATGAACGTTTCATTTAGAATTCAAAATTTGGAGAGCGAGCGATTTTTTTGTGTTTTTGCCCATAAGTGGCAAAGTAACATTTTGCGTTGATACATGTAAGCGCAAATGCCTACTGTGTATATCGACTGTAGAAATATTACTGAATGTAGTTATTTTCATTAAAATTTTATGTTTTAAAATATTTTGACAGTAAACAGATTTTTTGTTAATTATTATTCAAGTGGAAAAGCACTCTACACATGATATGAATTAGAAATAAAATTTATTTTGAAATAAAAGTTTATAAATTTTTATGGAAGCCACCTAACAAATATTGTGTGCACCTCAGTTGAAAAGTTATTTTTAGCCTCATCTTATTTGTTAACCTCGGCTTTTGCTTTCGTTGCACATTTCATATTCGGAAAAAAGAAAACAATATTGCAACCTTGATACACAAATACCTATTAGTATTCTGTTCATTACTTACGCATTCCGCAACCTGACTTCGCAGCAGTTATTTTCTCACACTGAAATTTTGTGTAATATTAACACCATTTTTCTGATTATATTGGCCTTTGATATTTTTAAATTATAAGACGATGTAAATGATTTAATCGCACATGTGTTGTTTACTCAATTCTATTTCAAAATTTAGTAATAATATTAATAATTTATTACTATTACCAGCTATTACCGATTTTTAATTTTACGTATGCACATTAAACCTCGCCGACTAAATAACATTCCTAGTTAATACCAGCTTTCGTAGCAGCTAAAATCGGAGGTAGAAAATTAATGCCAGGGGTGAACTAGCTCATTTGACCAGGTAGCAATCACCTTCAGGGTAAATGAAATATGAGACCATTTCAATATTTATGTCACAATTAACATTTGAAATACAAACAAAGATATCAATAATGGTCAGTTATGTTACTATTCAATAAATTTGTTATTCGCTCGCCTTTTGGAATAAACTACGGAAGTAACTCCAATAAGTAATAATTAAATTCGAAATTTCATTTGGAACTGAACGGGCATAATGTAACCAGGTGCAGTCTAGGCATGTAAGTAACCTAAAGGTAATGATTTCAAATTAAATTCGAAATTTCATTTGGAACTGAACTTGCATAATGTAAACAGGTGCAGTCTAGGCATGTAAGTAACCTAAAGGTAATGATTTCAAATTAAATTCGAAATTTCATTTGGAACTGAACGGGCATAATGTAAACAGGTGCAGTCTAGGCATGTAAGTAACCTAAAGGTAATGATTTCAAAGGCGTTAGTTTGATTTTTTTTTCAAAATTGGTTTTAAACAATTTGTTATAAGTGCCTCGTTCAATTAATGAAGTTAGTCAAATTGGGTTATTTATAGCTTAACCAATAAATTTTAAAAACCAAACATGTTTGATATATCAAACCAATCGATAATAATCGACGTCGTTCGATCATAGTCGTTATAAGCAATGTAACCATTGCCATAAGTTAGTGTTGGTTTAATTTTTACTCGATCGTAGTCGATCAATCTCAATTCTCCAATGTAACAACTGTCTTGAATTCGAAAAAAAATCACTTTCACTAATTCAAAATATTTAACGAAGAATTACATTTTAAATAACTTTAATAATCATTTTACTTGGATTCGCGTAATGTGAAGATCGACTTTTTATATATTTTTAAGCGCTGATTTATTTACAATTTATATGTACCTATATTAAATAATTATGGGCAAATAGCGTCATATAAGGAGCATACATCTTCACGCAAAGAGTCGATGTTTGGGTCTGACTTTTTCCAAGAAAATGCACTTGTTGTTCTGGATACAACATCCATTTCTGATATCTCTAGCTAAAAAGGGCAGAAACAGATGCCTCAAATTTTTGGATTATGTAATTTGAAATCACCGTGTTGAAGATAACCCGAACATGAAATATTGTTGGATATCTAACTATCATGATTATAATTTAGTACGTATACTTGAGAACGAAAAGATCTTACACTTGCACTTACTCGTAACTGTGCACATGTGGTCACGAGTATCAAATTATACGAAATCAACCTTTCATCTAAAGAAAACAACAATAAGTTTTATAGATGGATATTTTAAACTTAAAATTATAAAACTAATTTAATCCTATTCAGAATAACGTAGTGATATAAAAAATAAAATTGGATCAACATTTTGAATTCTAGTCCATCCCTGATTAGTGCAACAGCCAGTTCGACATTAAATCAGAATTATAATTTGCTGCAATATCTATTATTGAATCAAATGATGAGGTTTCTCTATAAATTAATGCTTCCGTTAATATTACATAGATTGTAATTTAAATAGTATTACCCCACAACCTGCAACTAGTGAACTAGAAATATCAAATGTAAAATTAGTTCAAATTTACTGCTGGCATCTACATATGAGTTATTAAATATTAAAAAAAATTAATTTATTAAATTCTCTAATTTCACTTGCTTTGAATAAATGTGAATGTTACATATATGTTATTTTAATACCGGTGGATTTATGGAGCATGGAAAAGTAAATTTGTAGATTATGTATTCAAATGAAAATGGAATGAAATTTTACGAAAATATAATCTTGCAAAAAAGTTCATTTGCGCATTCTTCGTATTTTTCTCGTCTATATCAGATAAAAGGCCTTTCATTTCTGGAAAATTTCTGTTGTTTTTCGCATAAAAAGTTGCAAATAAGAGATCGTCTACCCAACCGGCCAGTTTTCCTAAACTTTTCATGAAGCAGCTCAACGCCCACCCCACTTGCGACGCTCGTAGGATACGATAAGAAGAACGTTTAAAGTTCCTGCCTAAAGTTCCGCCCGTTAGATAAAGGAACACGCATCGCTGACTTCTTTAATTAAAAACTTATCGCTTTGGTCACCGCCTAATATAGCAGTCTGTAGATCCCGCCACGCGGAGCAAAGATTAACCCCAGGATCGCCGCCACTGGCGACTGTTCCGCAATAATACGCGAATTCATAAATAAATCATTAATCGAAATTGCTGCTTGGTACGATTCATTTATTTTATTTGCATTTTTAAGCCACCCTTCCCGTGAGAGCTCAGCAGCAATCGACGAAATTTGAAAAGTTTGTGATTGTGGCTATCGATACAATCGTTGGCTTTTTATTCTTCTCGGAAGAAAGAATTTAATGAATATTTATACATGAAAAAATGGCTAAGAATAAAAGATTTTTTTGTTTTCTTTGAGTTGAATAAAAAAGAAAATTGAGCATCACTCAATGTGATTTCTCGATATGATGTTACAATTAAATGGAGAGATAAAAGAAAAAACGGGAATTTTTTTATTATATGCCTAATATTAAAATCCATTAAAATTCCTGAAATTTTTTCGTGCAATATCCAATCGTAGTTTCATTTTATGTACCTTATATTCATTATTCATATTTGCTACTTTATTTTAAATGATAAAAATACCAATTAAATCACCATAGATCACGACCGGTATCGTCCGATAGCATACCGATAATTTTGCGGTTAGGCTGTCATTAAAAATCTGCCGCGAAATTTCGGCATTTGTAATACCTCAATAAAAACGTGCACAAACTTCAGAGGCGCAATTGTTGAATAAGTGTTTTATTTGTTGCATGCAATTTTCGGAATGTTTATGTAATTTGCTCACGATTGTCAAATTAATTGATTAAACTGGAATATCACTTATAAGTGAAAGAGATTTTTAAGAATGCTCAATTCGCTTGCTGTTTTAACTCTCACTTTAAACTGACAAAACGCAAACTATTTACTCGACTTGAAATAATAAACTTGCTCCGTTAATTCGTTTGAATCAAGGATTTTATATGAACACTGGATTACTAACTTGCTTATTTGCATCTGTGAAGCAAGCAGAATGACGATATCTACTTAAAGGACAAGCAAAAATAGCGCTATATTTAAATATATCTTGAGCATTAATGTTTTGTAAACAAAAAATTTACTGAAAATATAAAATAAATAAATATATCTATACGACTTTTACCCAAAACTGGGTGTTGCACTCTGCCGTATTAGATCTTGGTAAATGATATATTTATGACTACAAATTACGATTGCCAGCCGTCAAATTCCAGCCTCCAAATATATTAGTAGAGGAGAAACCATAGGGGTAATTTTAATGTTAGGAATATTGTTTGTCAGCTGTGGAAATCACACCCGTGTTCTCAAATCCACAGTCAGACTCCATATCAAGGAACATTTTTTATTATATCTATACTTTTGTTTTAAAATTCGTACAGAAAGATTTATCGCATAATAAAAATTTTAACATTGTATACTCTATATATTATAAAAAAGTAGACATTCAATGTACAAATCGAGTTAAAAATTTATTGATGTCTTTTGCTAACGGGATTAATTTTTAAGAGTAAAATAAAGTGTCAGAAAATCATATTATTTTAATATATGGTTTATGTGCAAATATTAAATATAATTTATGCGGCTTCTCTTTAATTGCTATGTTTGCATAATCCTAATTTTTAAATATAGAATTAACGCAGCAAAATTTTCTAAAACATTGATTTATAATTTTATTTATCAATTTTGATAATACCTATTACAAATATTTTATCGCTAAGTGCACCTGTAAGTCCTGCAAAAATATGGCATTTTAAAAATATTTATGTTATGTATACACTTATTCAATAATCTTTGTACTCAACCTATAGAAGAAAAACGCCATATACTTGTAATACAATAGTGGAATACGTTTTGCCTTTCCTTAAAATGGCAGTATATCCCTACCACTTGCCTCGTTGCCTCAGTTGTAGGCGTAGGTTATCTATCCAGTGTTCATATAAAATCGACAACGTTGACATAAAATTTGTCTAGTCACCAGTAAGCTGAAGAAGGAAGATTTTAAACATCAGAAATTAAGTTTTTGTTTCCTTTAATAGAAGGAAAAAAGCAAATAAATTTTTACATTTTATATAGTACAAATTTCCCATGCCTACTTTTTTGACACATGTCCTATTCAAGATTATATTCACAAGCTATTTTTACTTAATTTTATTTTACATTTCTAAGATATAGTATATGTACGTTCGAGCAAAAGTTGACTTATGATTAAAGAAAGATTTATGTGTATATTACACATGTTGTAAAAGATAAGCTTCAAGCAACTATATATTACGAGTATGTTGTAACCAGTCTACCCTTGGTATCAATGTTGCAATAATAGTATAGGAATTTGAAATGAACCTGAATGTTTTGAACCTTGACTATTTGCACACCACTTTTCCATTATTTATCAGCATTTGTTCTTCTCTTGACTCATATTGCATAATATTTATGAGGAATAAATAATAAAATAAAAATGTTTCTTACTGAGCTTAGTAGTCTAATGGCAAAAAGCAACCGTTTCACCACTGCACATTCATACGACTATAAACTTAAGATGTTGTTGAAGAAGAATGAGCCAATAATTATTTTTCTATACTATTATTTATCTAATGCCTGACAAGATAAAACAAGTATCACTATACAGAAACGAACTGGCTTATTTCTCGTATACCAGCCCAGGAAATATAAGCACACCTCATTTTCTTTTAACAAATAAACCAGCAGTATTATTTATTAAATATACTAAACTTGTTTCGTTTATTTAAAATTTAGAATGAAACTAAGTAATATTAATGTCAATCAAGTATTATTATTCATTTAAATTTTAAAACTTTAAGTTTATGTCATATCTCGAAATTGACCCAAAATTTTATTTAAATGAGCGTTAATAATTGGTAAAAATTATATACCGGGTGTTTGTTTTAAAAGTGTACATTGGAGATTAACATGGGAAATCAGTTTTTTGCATGCGGTTGCTCGATGTTCTACCAGACAACAATAATTGTAGTATCCCTCGAAAGATATCATTTTTCTGAATCAAACGATGTAAAATACATTTCACTTTACTAGTAATTTGGTCCCGTAAATTAACTTTTAAATTTTGTAAATTCACCGATTTATTCAATTTTTAATGTAAATAAATACAGTTACCTATGACTGTTTTGTTTTATTTTCTTGCGAGTGTTTTATTTGACGTTTCTGACGTTTTTACTTCACAATTTGCAAAATATGGTTATTTACACTAATGACGAGCGTGTTTTTATAATAAAAATGTACTATGGAGGAAATAGTTACTTAAAAGTGCGAGATCTATTTTATGGATCGACCGATTCCAAGTGCAACCACAATTGCTAAATTAGTGGCAAAATTTGAAAAGACGGCAGATGTATCTACGAAAATTTCACGTGAGCGCGAAAATCGCAATTTGGCAAGAGCTGAAGAACAGGCGTTATTGGAAGAAAGGGTTCTAGGAATCATAAATGTAGACCCTTTGTGTAGCACTAGATTTATTGCAAATGAATTGGGAGTATACATCAAAGCACCGTTTTCAGTATTTTGAAAATATTCTTATTATTCCTACAAAATGCAGTGTCATCAAGAACTTTTTCCATATGACGAAGAGAGTAGAAGAGTATTTTGCGAAGATATGCAAAATAGGACTAATGAAAATGAAAATTTTTTGGCATCGATTTGTTTTTCTGACGAATCTACCTTTACTTTAAATAATGAACCTAATGTTCAAAACACACGTTGTTGGGCTACTTCAAATCCAAGAATAAATATTTCAACTCGGACACAGTATCCTCAAAAAGTTAATATGTGGGCTGGAATTTTGGGTCACCACATAATTGGTCCGATAGAAATACGTGGCAATTTAAATTCCGAAAATTACTTGGGATTATTGCAGAATGAGATTGGTCCTGCAATAGAGGATGTTGCGCGCCCAAATCAAGAGGTCTGGCTCCAACAAGATGGATGTCCTGCACACTATAGTAGGAACGTCCGAGAATATTTGGATTTGACATTTCCTGGACGCTGGATTGGACGAGGAGGTGCTATTAACTGGCCTGCTAGATCTCCAGATCTTGCTCCATGTGACTATTTTTTATGGGGTCACATAAAAAGTAAAGTTTATAAAAAAGGCACGAAGATATAAATTCCTTAAGAGATGCCATAGTTAATGAATTTCGCCGTATAACTCCACGGCAACTACTTAATGTGCGAACAGCTTTTTATAATAGATTAGGTTATTGTCTAATTGAAAATGGTGTTGTTTTTGTATATTTATTATAATTATGTGTTATTGATTTCCTAATTAAAAAAAATATAGTTGTTTGAGTGCCAAAATAAAATAATATTATTTAAACAAAACTGGTTTTTAAACTTTTATTTATTTAATACAACCTGTATTTATAACAACGATATTTATTTATGTAAATAACCATATTTTGAAAATTGTCAAGTAGAAACGTCAAATAAAACACTCGCAAGAAAATAAAACAAAACAGTCATAGGTAACTGTATTTATTTACATTTAAAATTGAATAAATCGGTGAATTTACAACATTTAAAAGTTAATTTACGGGACCAAATTACTAATAAAGTGAAATGTATTTTACATCGTTTGATTCAGAAAAATGACATCTTTCGAGTGATACTACAATTATTGTTGTCTGGTGGAACATCGAGCAACAGCATGCAAAAAACTGATTTCCCATGTTAATCTTCTATTTACACTTTTAAAACAGACACCCGGTATAGTCTAATTTTTATAATAATACGTTTCTAAATAAATTTGTATTTATAAAATATATAAATAACAAGGGTCAGTTTTATAATGCCTGGCTACCTAGAACATTGCAGTTTATTACGAGTTAACTACAAGTTACTGTTTTCTTACTGCTTTACTAACACTTCATGTCTCTAAGCTTCATACATTGATATTAGTTATTAGAACTTACAACATGAGTATGAATAATTATGAAGTAAATGTATTTAGTGACGAAGATGTTCCATTACGACGATCGAAAATAATAAGGTGTAGACCTTATTTGTAAAAGTACGATTAATCACAATTTTTGAATTCATTTTACGCTTCGAATTAGATATAAAATTTGTGATTTACGTGCAATATTTTGTTTGTTATATTTTCATATAATATTTAGCTACTTTAACATACCTATCAATGTTAAATGTTTAGTAATGAAAAGTTAACAGAATTTCATTATATTTGTTAAAGTTATAACATATTTTCTTCTTGTTAAGTTATTTATTATTATTTTCTTTTCATATTTTGATATAACCAGGAAAAAATCACAGGCAAAAATCAAATACATATTACTACAGATTTGTATACCTTACACGAGCGTTGAGTAAATTAATTTTCGACAAAAACCTACACAAATATCAAACGGTCAAAAGCGATAGACCGAGTCAGATGTATGTCATTGCTTGCCACTATGAATAACTGTTCCCCTGAAATTCAATATGTGGTTATAATTATTATTTTTTAGTTCAATAAACCACTACTAGATGTTAATAATTTGCAAGTTGTAAAAAAAAAGTAATTCTAATTAAACGATAAAAATATGAGAATTAACAATTACATAAATGGAATTTGACATTAACAATTACTTTTCCGAGAAATGTAATTGATTACGTAATTTAATTACTTATATTTAATGACTGCCCATCTCTGTTAGGTATACTTAATATAAGTATTTATATAAAAAAATGAACTAATTTATATTATATCCTATTTTACTGAGCCGATAAGTTGTCAACTGTGAAAATGTGAAAAAGATGAGTAGGTTAGGTACCTACCTACCTAGTTGCTAATAGGTACTATGTAGTCTAGTGTAACAATTTCTCTTTATTCTCTAGTGTATTTTCTCATTAAATATTAATGAAGTAATAACATTATCTACCATAACAACACCTACTACTAGCGCTAGCCATCTAGTCTCCGTAAAAATGTTCTGTTTTTCCTGCACATGTTCACGTACTTGCTACACGGTAACTACACAACACGCGAGCTGTGGGCGAGCTGGCCAGTCCGAAGGGGCCCACCTGGCGACACATGTCGACACCAGCGCCCCCGGAGGCTGCCGGAGGTTTCGTTATTTATGTTCAGTGTCCCCTGCCGCGCTCCTCGGTCACCAGTGCTGTGGTCCAATTACGGTCACGTGGTATAGCGGTGATGTTTTGGTGAAAAATTTGTGCGGCTGTTTTTGTTTGATGTTTGGGTTGCGTAGTGTTTTTGGTGAGTGAAGTTGCGGAATTTTTGATAAATACTCGTATAAGTGGTATTATAATTGTACTCATGAACGGACGGAAATGTATGCTGAAATTTAAATGTCGAGAGCAGTACTACTATTTCTAGTTATATCTAGCACATGCATATAATACATATATTGGGCTTTTCCTAGCTTTGTGTGATAGTTGGTGCTTGTTTTTTTATTCATAAATAAAATTTCGATACACGTACATACGTACTAGGAAGTTTCAAAGTGAAATAATGGAATTAAACAAATCAGGAAAATTAGTATGGAATAATCCACATGGTAGAGTGTCGTGGATAGTGTGTGTACGTGTTTTTTTGAGCTCCGTAATTAAACTCCTAAAAGGGTCAATTATGAGCATTATTACTCAAATAAAGAGTGTCACCAGGGAGACAAAGTCACGATAAGTGCAAAAAAAGTACAAATATAAATAAAAAATTACTGAGTGTGACAAAATGCAAAAAAGGAACAACATAGTTGTAACAGCAATTTTCTTAACAAGTTTAAGTGGAAGTTAGAACATTTTTAAAGGGAAATTAGGAATTGAACTTACAATAAAAAAGGAGACAGCAGGAATACGAAGTGTGATGCTCCCATCGCAGTAATTATATTTTCAAACTGGCAAAAGAAAAGGTAATTATTAACAAAAATAAACTAAAAAGAACTAATATCTACATAAACATCGATCTAGCAAGAAAGGAAGCCGAAATACAGAAGAAACTAAGGAAAATAGAAATCAATGAGAAAGCTAAAGGAAATTCTGTCAAAGTAGGGTACAAGAAAATATTTATAAACAACAAATGCTGGAATTAGAATCAAGAAAGTGGAGACGTAAAGATAAACATTTTGTGTAAAAAGGGCTAGACAACCAGAGAAATAATAAGCAAGATAACACCGTGGTAACGACAAGGTAAGGAAAAAGGAAGAATGTAAAAAAAAGGAACAAAACACAACATCGGAAAACAAGACAGATCTTCGCGGATATAATAATCAGAAAAAAATCCGCTAAACCTGCAAAGCAAAGAAAACTGGAAAACGAAGTCAAAAATAATGAAATTTGAAAGTTAGCATCAGCATGGTACATTTTAAATAAATAGGATAGAATACAAACTGTTATATGAATTCAATAAAGAGATATTAGATATATTGGCTATAACTGAAACAAAGAAAAAAAGGAGAAAAGATGGTTGAAAACAACCATATGTTTCTATATAGTGAAATATCACATGACAAAGAGACATCGGCAGAAGTGGCTTGCCTAATCCACAAAGAATACGCAAAACAAGTAGAGAAATGGGAAGTCTGGTTTGAAAAAATACTAAAAATAAGAATAAAAGACACAAATGTCAAATTTAACACTATTAGTAGTTTATGGACCTTACGAGGATGAAACGGCAGAAAATAAAGACACATTTTTGGAGCAACTATACAAAGAAACTGAAAACATCCGAGGAGAAATATACGTGCCAGAGGAGCGATAAGAAATGAGGACTCAATAGACGTCATAGGCAAATTCGGAGAGAAAGAAGAAACAATAATAGATTAAGACTAATTGATTACTGTACTTTAAACGAACTCATAGTAACAAATTAACATAAACAAATTCATATGTATTTAAGACAAGGGCCCGATAAAGCAGACAAATCACTAATAGATTACATCCTAACGGAGAAGAAAAATACAGAATATGTAAGAGTAAGAAGGGGCCCCGAAATATACAGTGATCATTATCATATACAAGCGAAAATTAATAAAATTTAATCAGAGAAAAAACTAAACCACAAAATAAAAAAAGAGAAACACAGTATTGGAAATAATAAAAATATACGAACTAAAAGAGAAAATAATAGCGAAAAATATGAGGAAGAGGTATAAAACAAAGCAGAAATACTTATAATAAATTATGAAACAGACATTAAACAAAACTGGCAAATTTTTAAAAATCTAATAACAAATGCAGCTAATAAGTTTTGTGGAAATATAAAAACAAGAAGAAATAAAAAGTAAACAACTCGGTTAAATCAAGACATTAAACAAGCAGTAAAAATGAAAAAGATAACATGGATGAAGTACCTAAATGACAAAAAACAAGATAATTACAATACATATAAAGAAGAGCTTAGAAAACTTAAAGAATTGATCAAAATAGAAAAATAAAATAGCTCAATTAATTTGGTGAAAAAATAGAGAAAAAAAACCAGGGAACCCAAAAGTTATTTTTTGAAACACTCAAAACGGTAAGAAAAGAAGTTACTATCGAAACGGATACAATAAAAGACAAGAACTTTTGAACATATATTCAATGAAGCTTGGTAGAAAGAAAAAAATACCAAATACTGGGAAGTAGCCTTCATTATACAAATACATAAAAAAGTGATACAAGAGACTGCAATAATTACCGGGAAACCTCACTGCTATGCGCAGCACTAACAGTATATGGACGAATACTAGAATAGAGAGGAGGTAATAAAACCAACGTTAGAAGAAGGACAGAGCGTAAGCAGAAAGGGAAGAAGCATACAGGATCATGTATTTACAATTGAACAAATAATTCAAAAGACTCTAACGAGCAAAAACAAACCGTTTATGATATTCATAGACCTAGAAAAAGTGTTTGACAGAGTACACACAATAACTTAACAACAAGAAATGTAAATATAAAACACAATTAAGAGTCTATATAACAAAAATCTAAATTACCTCATTAACAAACAGAATATCAAATGTATTTTGAAACTCAAAAATCGAATTACGACAAGGTGGAGTAATGAGCACAGTGCTCTTTACAGTAGTTATGGACGAAATCATTGAAGAATATCAACCATAAATGAAGAAGCTAAAAGTAGGATTTAGGAATTTACAAAAAGTCGAAAGTGGAGAATGTGCTTTTGTGGACGATGTAGAAATACTTGGTAGCAACGAAGTAAATCTTCAACCATAAGCAACGGAAGTTTGATAAGAAGATAAATATTAACACAATGAAAGTGATAACAATATCCAATGAAAATAAAGCGACCCACATAAAAATTGGAAATGATAACAAGTATAGAAATTTTAGTACCTAGAAGTATTAATACAAGATGATTTTATAATCAAAAGGATTAACAAGAAAACAAAAATATTCCATATGCTGAAAAAAATATTCATAGATAAGAAAAAATATATCGCAGAAAATAAAGATAATAGTTTTCAATACAATTTACCGAGCGATATTAACTTATGGCAATACATCATGGGTTACATCAAGAAAAATCAAAATACAAGCATTAGAAATGAAATACTTGAAAATAGTCAAACGGGTAACGATGCATGTTAAAATAAGAAACAAAGACATAAGAAAAGAACAGGGAACGAAATCGATAGAAGAATACATAGAGAAGACAATTGAGTTAGTGGGTACACCTGGTGAGGATGGACGACAAGAGATCTCGATCTTCGTGCTAGAAGCAAAGTTCTTAAACAAATAAGGAATATAACCCTACATCTGTCAAGTAATGACAAGTTTCGAATAACGGAGTGAATCCAACTATATGAATTAACATTTTAGTTTTGATTCAGACGTTAATTAAAAAATAAGATTTTTTTAAATGTAATAAGTGATGATTTTTTCTTTATTCATTATAAATAATGAACTATACATTGTCTCTATTTTTCAGAAATGAGCTAATCTGCATTTATATGTATTTACAATAAAAACAAAAAATATATATATTTTTATGAAAATTTCGGTTTCTTCATAATTTGAAATAGAAATTATATTATGATAACCAAAGGCTACGGCCTACTATTTAACAAAAAATATATCAATAACTTTTTTAAATTGGGAAGACGTAAATAATTAATTAGAAATATAAATTTTCAATCTTTATTGGAAATGTATACAAATGTAGGTTAACGCTATATTTTGAAAAATAAGGACGACATATTTTTTACTTTTTAGGGTTCGTTTATTAATTATAGGATAATATAACACATATACTCATCTATTAAATGGGTTATTAGTTACATGGTATTTATTAACACTACATTTTCTCGTTTATATATATATATATATCATTTTATCACAACCTAACCTTGATAAACGGACAATTACGGACTTACGGTTCGTATAAAGTAAATTAATACTAATAAATGATAGGCATTTTATTGATCACTTTTATATTTCTCATTTTAATTTAAAATTATAATTCATTTGTACATTTAAAAAATAATCATTATCATTAATTGTCATTTGTGTTATTATAAGAAATTAAGTACTTACTCGTGTATATACAAACATACCCTTAACAAATAACTACGAGAGTTTTACATCTGGCAAATCTGCTAACATATTTCATATTTTTGAACTTTTCATGCAATAAAAGCTCTGTGTGACTTTATCTTAAATTTCATATTTGTTTTTACCAGCCCTTGAGGATATATCTGATTTGTTTGGATTATAAAGATCAAAGTTGAGCTTTGGATTACATATATACATATTACAGTAAATATAATAAATATAAATGAATTTGTCTTATTTTACTCACTGACGAATAATGACATAAAAGTCAATTTGATATTTATACAAATATAATGTAACTAAATTAAATTTGCAAATGGAATTTTGATTCAGATATGTTGAATTATAATTATAATAATAATTTTAAATGTATTTTTAAAAATTCCCTTGAAGAAAATTAATCAAAATATAAAATGCTTACGAATACCTACATATTGATGTACAACTCATGTGATCTAGTGATGGTATTCATTCGGGAGTCGCCTTAAAAATTCCGAAAAATGTTATTTAGCTTTTTTGATTCCGAAATTCAGTCTTCAGACGTACAAAGGACATTAAATTTATCGTATTTTTCCATTACCGGTAATTCGCTAAATATGAAATCAAACTGGTTCCCGATAATTTACCATTATTTTTGTTATAAAAAATATTATTCTGCAACATGATTAGTCGTAATTTGTTTGTTATTCAGCTGATGAGTTAAAATTACCTTCAAATTATTTTTAATTAAATGGGAGCACGTTTTTTTTAAATAAACTGATATAATAAATATTATGAGTTAAAATAAGAATTGTAAGATTTTATTTAATTTTTCTTTTAAGTTCAATCTACCAATTTTTAATGAGAAGTACTATTATTTTTATTTTAGAATAATTATAAATTACAAAGAATTACTGATTAACCTTTTATAATTAAACACATTAAATGTTTGTATAAATTAATAAAAATATATTAATAACTCGAATAATTTACGATAATAGCGACACTTGGTAAACATTCAAAAATAACTTTTTAAATATAGGGTTTTAAATTTAGTAATCAATAGAATTATTTTAACAGATTGCCAAAATTATATATTTATATGTAATGTAAGTTTCTTACTTGTACTCTCCAGTTGTCAATGAATTCTTATGTGAGAGAAGTAATAGTCGAACACGTTCCAAAGTAAGCATTTTTGTTTCTTACATTGAATTTTTGTGTTAATGTAACTTGGATTTGTGGTTATAAGAGATTTCACTGTATGTCTCTGCATACTGTTTTTAATATTTATGGTTTGTAATTGTCAATAAAGTATTTCCAAATATAGGTACCTATCAATCTATTTTAGACTGCTTAATTAGATGATTTGTTCGGTTATTAAGTTTAATTTTTAATACTGATCATTTAATCCTAAAACATTCTGCATTTTTAGTTTTTGAAATGTTCATGTTTTCTTGTACGTTGTTTCTGAAGATCCGTAATACATATTAAACTAGAGATTCACATTAATAAGAACAACTAATTCCTCGTAAAACTTGCGATTATATAGCTCACGTTTAACTCTTAGTTTCCTCTCTAAATTCTAAAAGTAAATGACAAGTAAATAAACTTACTTTACGATATAATTTAAATTTTGATAGAGATACCTTGATGAAGAAAAGTGTAGGAAATGCCGTGTCACGGGACTCCATTAGTCCCATGAAGAACAGTGTCGCCGTGCAGGACGCGAGAGTGAACTGTGGGTTAATTTACTTATCTGTCGCACGGGCACGGCAAAAGGCACGCTGTATTCGTTAGTGTCGCACGCTAGTGCTCAGTGCTAGGCACGGCTCGTAAACGAGTTAAGCCTACACACGATGTCTCAACTAGTGATGCAGCCAGGATGCGTGTTAGCTGATGCTACTCTGTGTTGTGATTTTGTGCTTAGTATTATGAAGTTTTATTATGTTAATGTAGCGGAGATTTGTTAGAGAGCGGAGGTTTTAAGGAGTTTTTGGAATCCCGGTGAAAGTTTAGGTGGGCGGTAAAAATATATGATTAAAAACAGGATTTGTACAAAATCCAATAGGTAAAACTAAGAAAAACTCATACAGTAAAGCGTCGAGTAAATGCAGAAAATTGATATATTCACCTGAAAGCGTTTAAAATTGAATAAATATATACCAAAGATATAAATTTTAGCTTCAATGCCTTTACATTAATTGTTAATAATTTTTGTTAAAAATATACAAATTTTTATAGAATAAAAGAAACTGAAATTATATTAAAAACTCTTTAAAAAATCTAATTGGTAAAACAAATCTTATACATTTTTAAATCATTTATATTATGATCCAACAAATCTGTAAACAAATATCACAGGTAATTGAGTTGTAGTTTACTTCGCTGATCCTTACAATTTTATTCATCAATAAACTGTAGTCCAAGTAGATATATTTAAAATGCACGGCCAACATAATCAAACTATCATTTTAATATTGGGCATGTTATTATTATTCAATTAGAAAATTTAATATTGGCTAATAATTGATTTAGTAACAGTTAAATAAGAGCACTGTACTAATAGTTTAACAATTTTTATTACGAGTAAATTTCCGACGGGTATTATATATATATATATATATATATATATATATATATATATATATATATAACCATAAGGTCGTGGATTTGGGTCCCGCCCGTGGCGGCTATACAAAGGACATATCGGCATATGACCTGAGCAGTTGGTCCGATTTATAAATTAGAAAAATAATAACAACAGTTAACCTATTTCAGAAGAATGTCAAAATGTTATTGTTTCTAAATATATATATATATATATATATATATATATATATATATATATATATCAAATTAATATTTGTGCATAATATAAAAAATGTATGATTGCATGACTAGCTAATAATAACAAAAAACTTTTAAAAAATACAAGCAGCCCCGTAAGTCCGAATTTTGTAGCTCCTTGCTGAATTTATTACGGATATTTACGGCTGAATGTTAGCCATATATCAGATATCCAAAAAATACAATGCATGATTGACTACTAAAAATGTCATAGCCATTACAAATTCTTTACCTATAATGACATCTGGTCTATCATCGACGTATTATATCTAATCATGCTAATACTGTAACAAAGTAAACCAATTTAGAATTCGTTTTTATTATATGTGTAATTAGACCTTTTCACCAACAATTGAGCTTCGAGAGATGCAGACTAATTAAATATTATTTGAAGTATATTTCTAAAAGTTGCCTAGGCAGAGTTTTATATATGAAATTTATTAATATATAATTATGTTTATAATAATTTCGGTATGCCTTAGATTATTATTTGAGTTTATCTTTTCTGAATTATCTTGCTTTGTTTAGATATTAAATGTGTTGAAATGTCTGGGTAAATTACTAGGTGTTCATAGGTCTGGATTGAATCTGACCTTTACATCTCATTTTTTGCAAGCATCTGAATTTTTATGTAACCTCGTGCTTGGAATCAGTTATCTTGAACCAATGTAACGATATCACCAACTTACTCCTTGCTGACACGTCCTGTTGAAAACATCAACAATTAGTTAGTGGTTCTTTGGCTTTTATCGAGACAAGTAGTCTTTTTTGGATATGTAAGGTATACAAGTTTTGTCATCATCAACTTAGTATCTTTAGCATGCTCATATGTTGTTGTTGTTTACCATTTTCAGTCAGTCAGTTTAACATTGTAAATACTTTTGTCATTAGTTACTCTTTCATTCTCTTTTGTTCTTTTATATTTTATTTTTACACAAATAAATTGTTTTCTTATTTAATTGTAATATTACAAGTCACTTTAGTTCATTACAATATCATAGTGTGCTAATATCTACCAAATAATAAATTCAAATTAATAATTATAATAAGCAAAACTAATTTTTAATATGTGATAGGTGTTCAGTTGTATTGAGTCGGCTTGTGGATTTGAGACCCTGGGTTCGATTTCTACAGACGACAAACAATTTTCACCATATTAAAACTACCTCTGTGGCTCCCCCTTCACTAACATATTTCGGGGCCATGATTTGACGGCTGTGAACCGCACTTCATGCGAATAAATAAATCATTTACCGAGATCTGTAGTTTAACATGCTATGTTTAGATATTACTCAGACGAAATAGAAATTGTAGAAAACAATATTTTCATTATTATGTTAAAAATTACAATATAATTTGTAAATTAAAATTTGTTCCTATCATCAGAACAGTAAGTATATTATTACATTCCTGTTACCATGGAAATAATGAGTCATTTACAGCTAATGGGCGGTAAAGCAAATTTGGCATTATTTTTTTGGTAATCATCGTACTTAACATATATTTCAAAATATTGAAGACATTTTATTTTTTACATGGTCAGTTTTTATTTAGCATTTACTATCATCATTTCCAGAGCAGTAGGTGTTGTTTACTGTTCATGTTTTAGTTGCTAAACATATCGTATCAAGGTGGTAAATATTACAAAAAGCCCGTGGGCGGTAAATGAATAATTGACAGAACCATACACTTTTCGATAATATTTCCAGAAAGCTAAATTTATATTTATAAGAATACTGAAGGTACAGATAAATTTTTTGTTAACTAATATTAAAAATGAAAGTAAAATTATTGCAATTTGTGATAGAAATTGGAGTACTACTATTTACATTATTTTATGAGAGAATATGTCAAAAATTAATTATAAATTCTTTTTCATTGCTAACTATTTTATACCTTATAATATAGTTAGTTTTATTTTAATTATTACTATGTACATGGAAATAATTAGAAGTTAGTTAAATGTGGTATTTCCAAACTTTTAAACAATATGAAACAGTGATTAGACTTTTAAAAAATCCCTTAAGCGGAAGCAAAAGTTTTCTGAAATCGATATTGCTTTTCGGCATTATATACCTATTGATGAGTTGAGTTCGTTTAAACCTGAAAACTTTATTACTAATAACATAAACCGCAAGAATATTTTAAGTAACTATGTACCTAATATACAATAGTTACAGGCAGTTTAAGTAATTCCGATCTTTAGTCTTGAATTTGTTAAAATTTCTCAATTGCCATAGTCAAGTCTAGCATCAAAGATTAAGAATGGTTTAAAGCAACAAGTTAATATAATACGCAATCGTAGTCCAGCTGATAAAACTTGCTTCTACCAAGAAACAGGTGATACAGTCTAAAAAAAGTCGATTGTCTCTAAATGATAAACTGTTCCCTATTATACTATAATCGATGTAATTATGACATAAAACTCAAAATTGCACAACAATTAAATATTTATTCTGTAACTTAATTTGACAAAGATACAAATAAAAATAAATACTATCTTTTAGAATTTTGAAACTATAAAAGAAACCTTTTAAGCCATCAGATTCAAATTACCATTTTATTTTCATAGTAATATTTTATAGCTATATTCTTATATATGAACTCGTCCTGTTTTTCTATTTGACTTAAAATTAATTTCTTCAATAAATATCCTATCCTTGAAAACATTGCTGCAGCATTAAATGAATTTTATAATACATTATTAATTGCCTTTTTTAAATGATTGTTTCTGAAATTAAATTATGTTTTTAATTATTATTTATTTACGTAGATACATGATAGAATATTATTTTATAATTATTTAGAAATCTCTCAAAACTATTGTTAAGTATCTACAAATTATTGCTTTATTGAAGATGTTAATGGAAATTCACGAAGATTCTTTAAGTCTCAATATATATAAACTGTCTAATTTCTTAGAACTATCTACAGTGATTGATGTACAAGTATTGGGCTGTAAATAGATTTCTGTATGCAGAATTGATGAAAATATTACATTTATGTTTCATAAAGTCTTTATAATTATTTGTTTATCCAGATATATCCTAAAGATATAATAAAATAGTACATATCAAACTAATCCGAAATGTACCCATACTAAATTCGAACAAAAAGTTTAAAATTTTTATTAAATATAATATTTTGGATGCAATTATGCAACTTGAACTAGAATTAGGAAACACACAGCCTGGTGTGTGTGGCGGGTATGACAGACATGTCCGGCGGCGCGCAGCACTTCCGGTGTCACGAAGAGGTCCTCCGAGGGGCGTGTCAGCAGCACTCCTCCACCATCGCCGCACTCCCGCACCGGAAGCGGAAGGACAGTGACGGAGGCACAGGAAATACTCGTCCTTGACGCGCGACTCCAGCAAGTGTGCGCACTACTCACTGCCTTACTCCCGACTCCGACTCTCGTAGATTATACTCGCCGACGCCGTTGCCGGTGCCGCGGCACCAAACCGCAAGATGGATAGTAGACACTTTAAACTTTGCTGAAGGAAATGGAAAATATGGAATACGGCCACGACTTTTCAACGTATGCTTAAAAGAACTTTAATCTAAAATAACAGAAAAAGAAGGTGTATTAAAGGAATTATGAGATCTGACGAAATATTATAAGTATGGAGATCTAGATCTAGAGTAACGTGAATGTATTAATAAGAATTCATACATTTAACAGACATAGCAATGTACCTACTGGGTTTCTGTTTCATTATTTTTGTGTTTATATTCATCAATTTTAAGATGCGTTAATGGTACTTTTGATAATTTAAATACCTACTTTGAAACATTTTTTTAGGTAATCCTGAACTTTTATTAGCCAACCGTTCACTTACTTGAAGAGTTAATCTATATCATACTCAGGAAACCAAATGAAAACAGGATTATATTAGGTTTTATTTAAACTTAAAAAAAAAAATTATATAGCTTCATTTGCCTGAATCAAAATGCAACATTCAATAAAACCATTTTGATATAGTTTTCTTATTAAATAATAGCATATTTGCAAGTTTATACTACAATCGTATAAAATTAAAAAAAAAACATATTTTAAAGTTAAATTTGTATGAAAGAAAAATTCGGATGACGCCTGGATTCGAACCAGGGACCCTCCGCTTGCCGGGCAGAGATGCTAACCGCTACATCACGTCACCTGTGTCCGACGTATGGCTTCAACCGAATTTCTCTTTCATAGTGTCTAACGTAGCATCGATCCCAAAGACTCCTATATCTATGATAGGTATTGACAACGGGTTTCGTCTACAGCGACACAGTTCTGATTTATAGGGAATCATTCCACGAACTAATTTTTAACATATAACTTCGACTGAACGTACAGTAATGAAGATAATTTTAAAGTTAAATTTGTATGAAAGAAAAATTCGGATGACGCCTGGATTCGAACCAGGGACCCTCCGCTTGCCGGGCAGAGATGCTAACCGCTACATCACGTCACCTGTGTCCGACGTATGGCTTCAACCGAATTTCTCTTTCATAGTGTCATATTTAATGTAAGCTTATATCAATTTTATCAGTACCATTAATATAATTTCATCAATTAATTAATGCACACTAAACAAATTTAACACATTTAAATTTTATAAATGATAACGTATATTAATTTGATGACGATTCAACAGTCGAAATTGGAATAATATAAAAATAAAACCTATTATGTTCCTTTAACATTTTCTTTAATTGTATTTTTACTTCCTTGTACGAAGTAAAGGAAGTATTGTTATCGCGAAAATTTTCGGTTCTCAGATTTCAACGGAAATAGTTGTTTTGGCCCTCCCTGAATCCATTTTGACTAATTTCGTCATGCCGTCTGTACGTACGTACGTACGTACGTATCTCGCATAACTCAAAAACGGTAAGCCGTAGAAAATTGAAACTTTATATTTAGGACTGTTATAACATCTAGTTGTGCACCTCCCTTTTTGGTCATTATACAACTACCGGAAGTGGTACTTTACTTGAAGCCTATAATAGATTTTCATGAAAAACTATATTCAAATATAATTTAAAACTTTCCAAATTTGGTATATAAGACTACTATATTATTGGAAATAACATAATAGATTTTGGTTAAAATAGACTAACCGGAAGTGGCACATTACATGAAGCTGCTAACAGTTTTCCTTGAAAAAAATGGTATTATTTTAATTTTAGAAATAAATGCTGCAAATAAAAGTTTTAGAGAATTAAATTCTGCGTCTAGCACATTAAGAATTTTTAAATTAGCTTTTTGCATAAACGAGATATCTAAATTTAAATAAAAGATTTAATGTCAAATATGTGCAATTAAAAAAATATCTATAGTTTAATACGTGTACAAGGAAGTCATGTGGTGTCCACATCAGATATTTATTATTATCTTGTCACCATACAAATATTTATTTTACAGTTTACATTTTGTTTAGTATAATTCTAATATTTACATTTTTAGTATTTCTAAAAATGTGATAATGATAAATAAAAAATTTACAGTAAATTAAAAGACCATTTTCGAAATCTGAGTAGATTGCATATACTGAAATAATGATTAGAATTGGAATATATAGTATTAACTAGAAAGTTAAGCGTCTATATGTCAATTAATAATAAACATATTATTAATATTCTATACTTATCTTCCTATATTTTTCAATATTAACTAAATATTTAATCAAATATAAATACAACATTATTTATAATTATAAAATTTTGACTAAGTATTTGTAATAAAATAAATACAACATAATAATGTGAATATAGGAACTGCCAGCACATATGTTCACAAATTAATTAAAATGGTTTATTTTAAGCTTAAACATTGTTGTTTTTTTATTTATTTGCAGAATTAAATTTTTCAAAAACGTTGCTAAGTTAATGCAAATTATTGCTTTATCAAAAATTGTTGAACAAATCTGCAAGCACTCTTCAACACTCATTAATTAAAACTGTCTTATTTCAGAAGACAATATACATTGACTAGGGTAACATTATTTAATTAAATATCCAACAAAATATAAAATAAAATATAATTAGTTATGTTAATTAATTGGTAATGACAATAGTCGTTTTCAAATAGATCAATCAGATTCGTTTAATTAATTATTGAAACATTTATACAATACTTAATTAAATTTGCCCAAATAACAAGTAATTAATTAATAGTTGTCTTTATATGTATGTATGAGGATGGTAGATGAATGCGACAGGGACTAATAATAAATGAAAGATATCACCATTTAAGCACACTCTTAACATTACTACCTATCTGGTATAAAACCGTCGCAAAAAAATAAAATTATCAACTCCATGATCTCTATCAAGGATACTTGGCTAACATGGAAACTGTTTTTGCTCGCGGCCCTCGTCGCAGTGGCGTTTGCGGTCAGTACGTCCCGGCCCTCCCCACACGTGTCGCTTGTCACAGCCAACTCTTCCGCACTTGACAAATAGAGCACCAACTTTCAGATGGAGTTATAGTGGACAGAGGTTCGTTTTAATAAATTGCTCACATGTTAATGTTTGCTAAATGTATAACTTTTGGTCACATGTGTATCCAGTGAAATATGACGTAAACATTCAAATATTACAATGAAACTCTTTTGAGACAGTTAGTAATATAACTTCATGGTTTCACTTTTGATGATGAATTTCATTGTAGAACTGCATTCAATTTGTAACTAAATCTGAGCACTTATTTATATTTATGCCATGGTATAAATCAATAAATATATTTAAAATTATGTTTACATTCAAATTAAATAGAAAGAATACATTTGGTATCCTCGAATAAGTATTAAAGGTAACAATTTAGAAATAAAAAAAAAATCTGTCATATTTTATTTTATTTATGTTCCTCTGTACAATAGGAACTTAATCACAATTAGAGAACAGGGTCCGGACTCACCAAGCAGCAGTGTGGCAATTAATATATTATTAGCTTGCATTAGATTCTAACACGGGATCTTTCAGTTAAAAGACCGTGATGATAATCACATCACCGTACTGCTTGTAGTTGTATTTATATTTTGTACTAGAACTTTCTCATGTCATTTCCGTTACCTTTCACAATTATAAGACAATATTAACCGTATATATCTTGTTTTGAAAATTCTATACAATGTTAAAAATTTTTGTCACGAGACATAATTTTAACAAAAAGAAAAAAAGTACCTTAATTTATAATTTTTTATGTGTCTTGTAATGCGATTATCTGTCATTAAATAACGACACGAATTTTTTTATAAATTTTATTCAGTAATATAGACACATGAGATTTCATTATAATAACTGATAAAACACTCGGCTAAAAACCTTTTAGCTAAAGATTAAACTGCATCGTGCAGGACTAGCGTGTAGTCTTATCTGAACAATAAAATTCAAGAATCCATATAAAATTTCCTCTTGTCTACTAAATAAATAAAAACATATTTAAACCCTGTTAAAATGTCAAGTAAGCAAAATAAACAATTGCAGGCACGTGCAAAGCAAGCGAATCAATTCATACAAAACAAAACGGAAACGAAACAAAAACAAACGCGACTACGTTCTTCAAACACTTGAAAAGACACTTCCACATTACGACCACAAATGGAGTCTAATTCGTTAGCAGCAGCGCGCGTGAATGATAGGGCACTGCGTGATGCTCAAAGAGCTTTAATTGACAGTGGCGCGCTGCTGGTATCTGTAACACAGGGCTTAATAACTTTTCAACTGTAATTTAGATATGAATTCATAAATAACCGAAATACTAACGGAGAGCTCTTGTGAATCTCTTCCAGACGAACAGTGGTTGTCGCCTTGCTATACTCCCAATGAAGCCGTGATCCAGTGGTATTTTCTTGTAGGGGTATTTTTCACTCTTCAGCTAATAAGGGAATAAATTAAACGTGAGTTTGAATAAAATGTAAAATATTACATATAACTTTGGAGTTGCTGAAGGAATTTCGTTTTACTTTCGAATAAAGATTGAATTTTTTTCAATTTTACACATAATATTTAAAGTGTAAATTATCTGTTCGTTAGGAATGTACTCGATTATATGTAATAATAGTGTTATTAATTAAGTAATATATAATATAATCTTATTTCATTTATCATTAATTAACAGTTACATACATATAATTCTTTTATCGCCAAGCTTTCGCTTACATTTTTATACATCGATAGAGAACTTATAACTTGTATAAACATGGTAAAAAGTTAACAGCAAAAGTATTCTTTCTATATAAAGTCAATAATAAAATAAATAGAATAATATCTGCCTACTAAAAATTAAAATGAGGTGGAAACTAATTTTTTATCAGATATTTCTATGATATAATCTATTAAGTAGCATCTATTTATAAAAGGTCCATAATGCAATCATAACATTATTTAAACTGAATAAAAATTTGTCTCAATTTATCGAGGGGAAAATGATTCAAGTCATGTTAAGATCTTGATGGGAGCATACTGCTTTTCCTCAATATGAAGAATATTAATTTTTAGCTTCGCTGACTGCTACGGAGCTGGGATTTTAATCTAGAGAAATAATCTCGTTTAATTCCGAAGTGTTCGGGCGGGAAAATTAAATAAAATCGATTATATTTGACAAAGGACATTAATCACATTACTACAATAATAGTATGCTCTTCCTTTACTCTCCGATGCCGCCTCTTCTTTTGCTTGCTTCAACTCCTTTGGTTGTCTTCGTCTTCGAGCATTCGTTACACGAACGCCCTACTTCAGCTGCCTCCCTCACGCCCCTCTTTCATTTTCTATGCCGTGCTCTGATGTGCCGAGCCGTGATGGAGTTTGCTATGGTGTCTTATGACTTGTTAAACTTACAGAACATTCCTTTCGAAATACAAGTAAAATTAAATTTGTAAATGTTCATAGTGTTGGTGACGGCCGGGAAAATGTTTGGCTGGATACCAGAAAAGCACCAGTTCCACGGCCCGGTTTGTTGTACGCTTCGGACACTTGTTAACTATTTGTTATTTGATAGTACGCCCACGGTGATTTACGATATCAGTAAACTGTATTGTTTTTATTGAAAACCGAAGCCATATTAAACTGTAAATGGAATTAAATTGTTTCGCTTGGTTATATATAAATTATTATTATATTGAGATTTAATTGTTTTTTAAATAAAATGTATTTATCCAGTAAATAAATTACTAACAAAGTCAACATTCGTTTCAACATATGTATAAATAAAAATTATATAGAAAATGAATACGTATATCAGTTTTATTTATTACTAGATTTCAATCACAATGTCGAACTATCAAAATTTGAAATCCGAGGACTGAGAATAGTGATTTTGTAAAAATATAAACTTTATGTTACAAATTATTATATTATGTTAAGCAAAGGTAATTTTATGTGTACGAGGTCTGTTAGAAAAGTATCCGACCTTTGGCCGAAAAAAAACTGGTATATCTGGATCGTTGGAAACCTAAACACCCTCAAAGTAGTCTCCTAGAGCCTCCACACACTACACCCAGCGGTGCCGCCATTTAAGGAAGCATTCCGAATGGAGTTTAGATCGGCTGTCGTTGCAGCCATAATATCTTCTCTTGTCTGAAATCGCCATTCAATAGCCTCTTGAGTTTTGGGAAATTACAGAAATCGCAGGGGGCCATATCAGGAGAGTAAGGAGCCTGATGAACCACAGGAGTCTGGTTTTTCTTTAAAGAAAAGTCTGAATCGAATGCGAGGAGTGTACTGGAACATTGTCATAATGGAGGCACCAATTTCCTGTTGACCACAACTTCGGTTCTTGCGCCGCACAGCATCACGTAGGCGACGTAGGAAATCCCTGCTGCGTTTACTTTGATAATGACCTGCTCATATCAGAATATTGATGCTCGACGAAGCGTGACCCGCTCTCCACCAACTTGTGGCTATCTTTAAACCGATTGTACCACTTCTTAACCTATGTGATGCCCATAGCATCGTCACCGAAAACCGTCTGAATCATCTATATGTTTTCTACCTGGCTGTCGCCTAGTTTCTGAAAAAATTTGATAAAATAACGCTGCTCCAGTCGTTCCGTCATTTTCTTTGCAATGAAAACCTAGCGAGAGCACTACACACTATCTCACAAGTTTTATGGGAAATTGTTCTCATATTTATGTCTTTCACATATTTAGTCATAGTTTAGTACATAGAGTAGGTGGCCTTGAGTATCAAATCAGACTACAGATTTGAGAACTCGAGTTCAAGTTCCACAGCCGACAAAATAATTTTCACCACAACAAAATTACTCATGTGGCTTCCTGTTCACTAACATCTTTGGTGGTCGTGCTTTGATACCTGGTAACTGCACTTCACGTGCCTAAATATGTCACTTAACGAGATCTGCTACGACAGAGTACCACGTCCAATATTGTGTAAAAGGCGTGATGATATATTTAACAATTTATTTAATTGAAATACATTATACTTATAATGGAATTCGAACAATTCTGAAACAATCATATTTTAATGGATATCAGTTGCTGAAATTCTCGAAAATCAACTTCAATTCATAAAATAAAGACTACGTTTTTTCAACTGACATATTAATAAAGCGAATTAATATCATTTTTATTTTGTTTATCTCAAATTCCCATTCACGAAAGAAGCTTATTTTAACCTGAATTAAAAAGAGTGTTAATTAGCATCCAAATACATTCATTTAGTGAATATGATTTAATTTGAAACCGAGGTTATAGATAATATTATAAATAATATTAGCACTAAATCGCAGTATGAACTAGCATGTTAGTTAATTGTTTATTGTTTCATTTTCCATATCTCTTTGATTTTTCTTGAAAACATCTAATTTATTCTTCTTATTTATCGTTACAAAATAATATTTAATAAAGAAATTATACTCAATCGACGCAGATTTTTGTCTAAATAACTTTTTCATTTACCCGTTTAGTCTAAAATTGATAGGGCGCGAATTGTCGTTATTATGAGACACCAGCATTGTGTTTCCTATATACATAAAAATTACCACTCGGTATATGTAGAATTAATTCATCTTTAACTTATATTTGCATCTTTTCGTCTGGCGTAGTGAGGAACGCAATATTAGTAGAAAAACTCATTTCATATATTGATATCCTATTATTATTATTATTATTATTATGATTACTTAATTGAACAGTTTTCCTATAAATATTGCAAAATTTAAATATTTCTGAGAAACAAGCACGTAAAACTTCATAAACGACGATGTCACATCTCAAAAATATTGTTAAATATGTCAATGTTCTTTTTTTTTAATTTTAGTTTCAATTATTTTATGTTGAATAAATTCTGAAATCAATGAAAACTAATTTCAACTAAGATCATAATTATTTGCCGATTTCTCATGTTAAAATCCTATGGGGAACATAGGTACATACATTAGATACTCACACATTGTGATTAGTGAGTATACATGATAATACCCTGTTAACGTTTCCATCAGTCTTCTATCACACAAATTTCTATTTCCTGGATCTTGTATGATTAACACATTTCAAGTAAACATAAATTTGACTGATTGCATTTAGGCAACACACTCCATCCTGCGCATCGTGTCGAGTACGTCACAAACAATTACAACATCCCGGATTTGGTTCTGGCGCCGTCGTCGTGCGTCGGGGCTCGGTACAGGGGACACATGATGACAGACTCGAAACTTCACACGCAATTTAACCGATTACAGTTGCGATTTCCTCCGCTGGCGCTGGCAAGCACCGGCACCGTGCTAAGTGGAAGCGGGACGAGATGAGACATGGGTGCGGGTTTGGGACGGTGCCGCTATATCTGACGCGCTGTCGAGGGTCGTGCTACATCCTTTGTGCGACAGCGACGCTCCAGCAAACGCCCTCATATTTTTGACACTTGTTCAAATCACCAGGGATCATGGTTGGAGAAATGTGAACATTTGGTTTTCAAATGTATTTAATTCAATTAAGTTGCATTCACAGATAATGTTGATTAAGCATAATCTAGCATTTATTAATAATTCAAGAATAATTATAACATATGAATTCCCGCTAGTTGGAATTCCATTATAAAAATTCCAAAATAAACATATTTTGGCACAGACTTTATATGCTTAGATAAATAATAGGCAGTTAATAGGAAACATTATATTTGTTGATAGATTGATAAGTTATAAATATTAGTCAGTATTTCTAATAATCGAGATGATAAACAAATGAAGAAGTCTCATTCGGGGTCTCGAACCGTAAAGAAACCGTAACCGAAAACCGCACTGATATTTACCTTTTTATAAAAGCGTGATCGAAAGCCGAAACCGATATTTTTTTATATGAAATGCGAAAACCGAAATAAAAATTAATTGATTCTGTAAACGTAACTGAACCGATATTATTTCGATTCAAAACCCTAGATTTTATCCAGTATAAATAACATACTGAATCGAGTAAAAATGTGAAGAAGAATATAAGTTCTTAATTTTTTATTTTTATAAAGTTGCAGTCTTCACAGTCGTAATAAGGTTGGCAACAATGAATATAAATGGTAGTGTGAAAGCAAGAACGACACCATGGCGTACATAGATAAGAGTATTATTTTTGAAGATTGCAGAAAATACAGAATTTTAGAAAAACTGCGAATATACTGTCATTTTGAACGGAAACTGTAATAAACCGTAACCGAAACATACTGAAAACGTAACTAAACCGAAATATTTAGTTTTAATAATCCGACATCGAAACTGATATAATATTTTCCAAAAACCGTAAGCGATATAAATATCGTTAATCGTAACCGAACCACACAATTTGTCGGTTAGAGTCCCTGTTCATATCTTCCCTTAGATGCATTGTACTTCGATTTACTTGTTCCAAATGTTGAACCTAGGAATTATTGAACTTAGACATTAGATAATTAGATACCTAATAATGTCGGTGAGAAGAGAATGAGTATCTAAAAATGAAAAAGTGTAATGAGTAGTGATGAGATACCCAGGTATTTATTTTTCAAGGTAAATTCTCAGGGTAAATACCCATGTATTTAAACACACGTGGGTATACATTTAGTAATTACAAATAGTAAGAATATGGGTTTGCAATATCTTTGTAAAATATTTAAAATCACATACAAGTACATTATTAAAAAATATTTTCTTTATTAAATAAAATAAATTCAAAATAATTTCACATAAATAAAAAAAATATATATTTAGACATGTATTATGTTATAGTTATAGTATTTATTTTAAAAGGATTGTAAACTTCTTGTTGTATATTATTTCTGTTCAGACTTAGTAAAATACACTGTTCACACTGACAAAAAATAAACTTACAATTTTTACAATTGGGTAGGTATATTATTTTCATTTTAAACTGTAGGAATCGGCATAAAACGAATAAACGTCCCTGTCGGGTAAATACCCAAATTTTATTTACCTACCCATTGGGTATTTACCCAACTCACATCATTAGTAATGCGTAAAAGTAAAATATAATTCTCAGGCATTTACAACTGGTAACAAATTGTTCATGTTTGTTACAAAATATTTTATCATCCTTAACTTTCTCTTCTTTTTTAAGAACAAGACTGAGACGAAAAATGAATTATCGAGAAATATTCTAGACACGAAACTGTTTCCAACAATTATAGTCATTATTATTTTATACATTAAAAAATACACACAAAATAGTGGCAATAAAATATTTTGCTTCAACTTAAATAATATATGGAGTATTCAGAATTATACGAAGTCCTAAAATAGAAAAAAAAATATTAAAAAAAGTACATTTTACTCAAAGTAACAACAAAGCCCCAATTTTTACCTATAAATGAAAATAGTTGCAAAATAAATAATGTAACAAAACATGAATAAATAATAGTACATAAACAATAAATAAATGGATGATATCTGAGCTAACAGAATAGCACGATTATTTAAATATATTTACATTGAACTTTATTTCTACTTGTCTTAAATTGAAAAGAAATATATTTGTTTCATTATAATTTTGAGCATCCCATATATATGTATCTATGGTCTTCTATTTACTAGTAGATGTGATCAAATTAAAAACTATAAATACATGAAAACACGTTTTAAAAATGATAATAAATTGCAATAAATAATATAAAAATAGGTCAGTGATTTTTCATAATACATTATCTAATAATGTTTTTGTTTTACTTTAATATATAATTTAAGCAAGTATTCTGTTATTTGAAATGAACAACACGAACTAATAAATATCTCATCAATAATATTCAGCAGCTAACATTTCAAATTTAAAGAACAGTATGAAGTACAAACTAGCAAATAAGAAAGTAAAAGTATCTATGTTAAGCTTGAGGATTCCTTTGAAAACTCCTGCTGCGCTACACGCAAACATTCTACAACTGTGGCATGTAGGTGCGAGGCGCGAGGTGAGCGCTGAACGCGCGTCACATGTTTCCGAACATCGAGGAAGCTGGGTGCGTCGCTTCACTCCTGCTCTTCGCATCCCTTCATCACCGCGTCACGCTGGGGTGCGAGCACTTTACGCGCTATTTACATACGACATTTGCATCTCCGTACCTGGCCTTACCACCCCGCTCAACTCTCCGGAGCCTGGAGTTTTGATTTGAAAACTGCCGGAACGAGGAGCGACACTGGAAATTCGTCGCGAATAGCTCGAAGACGACTCGGTCGGTGTAGAGAGTAAACAGATGATGGCGAAATGAGGATTTTTGTTTGAGGGGTAAATAATGAAATGTTTTAGATTTAGATTTTTAAATGATGTTTAAAGATGGATATAATTATGTTGTTTGAGATTTTAAATTCTGAGAAGATTGAAATTTATACGGTTGACTGGAGAAAATGAAAAAGATATGATTAATTTTGAAGTTAAAATTGTAAAATGTATTTTTGAAAATATTATGATTATCTATAAAATATTTTTTTTTTATTATTTTGTAACAGTAATAAAGATATGAGAAATATGAAAAAGCCATGAGGTCCAGTCTATATAATTTTATGTTATCTCATATTTATTATTTCTTAATACTTGTGTCTCTATCAATGAATAATAATATATTATGAAATAAAATACGAACGTTGAAATAGATAAAATCTATGTGTATTAATACTAAAGATTTCTTTTTTATTTAGGTATGGCTACAAAATATAAAAATTCCAATTTAAATATCAAAACAGATTTCAGTTTTCAATACATACATGTAAGTGAAAACGTATACAAAAAATGTATACATTCGTTGAGATATACAAAATCCAACATCACAGCCGTAAATATTACATCTCACATTCTCTCCCAACAAAACGAATTATGTCCCTTGGTAGCGGACGTCACTGCAGTTCGCTGCACCGCCTGAATATGAATTAGGAAGATTGCGCGCACGCCGCACGCCTCTGTTAATAAATTCTGATTTAAAGTTTAAAAGATTCACAGATATTCAACATGGAAAATATGTAGAGTTATGTAAATGTATTATTGAAATAAAATATTTAAAAGTACGGCCGCGCCGCGCACGTTAATCGCACTTCTTTGCACCATCTGAGTAAGAGTAGGTAATATAATTTTAAACGAAGGAAAAACAACTTATGTAATGTTGAAAACTAACGTATTTACTATAAAACAAATAAAACTCACCGTATCTAATTTAAAACATTGTTATATTATAATAATATATTCTATTTACATTTTATACCTGCAGTCAACTGCAAATATATATGGAGATTGATTTATACATCAATTCGGCGAAATTATTATAAATTTAAGGTATACAGAAATTAAATTTATATCTGGAAAATATATTTAATTTGTTCAATTTAAGATGCAATAAGTATGTTTGTATTATACAAATGAAAAATAGGATTGGAATTTGACGTTGATAAAAATGAAAGAAGTATTTTTTGTTAATTTTAAACTATATTAATTATCCCCTTCCTACTTATATTCTATTACAAAAAAAAACTACATACTTGTAAAACATTTATGCAATAATTATATTATAGATATGAGAAAACTGCACAATAAATGTATAACCTTTATTATAAATGACTTGACTATTTAAAAAATACTGGACAAAATGATGATTTTAATGCTGGACAAAATAATGGAAATTTTTCAATGCTGGTCAAGAAAAACAAATGTTAGCCGGACGGTTTAACTTCAACTATTTAGATATGTACTATTTGTCATCACTTATTATATATGTTGTTTATCTGTACATTCTATTCTAATTATTTATCATTAGCTATTGTAATTAATATAACAGAATTGTAATATTATTGTATTTGTATCGTAGCCTTCTGATAATGTTATAATAATATTGAAACGTTTGAGATATTATATATTTAACATCCAAAAACTCACAAGGTTAACTAATCCATTGGCTGCTACGAGTGCTTTATCCTAATTATTTATTTATTCGATACGGATAGCAAGCAGCGGGTACATGTATTAAAAAATTACGTTTATTAACAATTCGCAATTTTGTTGTAAATATATGCATTGTTTACGAACACAATATAATATTTAACATTTAATGAGAACAGTATTACGAAGTAATTAAAATTTTCATAGTTATTAAACAAATTGCTCTAGTACAATAGTTTTCAAACAGTATATTTTACAAACGATTATCCGGATGTATGTAACTGAAATTTGTGCTTTATATTAATGAGAATGCAAAGTCACATTAGAATCTGACAGGAAGTAAACGCTCATGAGAAACTCAACTTCGTAGAAACAAAGTGCCTACCATTTAAAGTATCACGTACCTACAGAACGCAAAATACAACTGCTATTAGTCTCTCCTGTCTTCAAGTAAGTCTGCTTGTTCGAGACATCTACCTATGTACTGGAAAATTAATTATTAAACAATTTAATTTAAGTGAGTGGAAATATTTTATATAATTGAAATTTAAATAAAATATTTGGTTATGATAGTAAAGCTGCAATTAAATATTATTTTTTAATTGAGGTTATTCTGTAGACGTATAATTAGCTGTTAGTATTCACCTAAGTAATGAACGTAGAAAATAAAATTGTTTTTACTACTCTATTACTGACTTTCTAGATACTTGTACCAGATATCGAAAGTATATCATTAACTTTATATTTTTTAATAAAACTGCTGACGCTTTATGTTTGAAACAATATAAAAAAGTTGCAAATATTTCTTACATTATAAATTTATTTTTTATAATTGATCTAAACAAAAGATAAATTTACGAGTAGAGAACAGGAAAAGACGAAATGGCAATACGCAAACACAGATAATTAATTACAGCGAATAAAATTGAGATAAAACTTGTGTCGCCAAACAAGTAGTCGTGCGTTCTAATTTCGCTGAGTTCGATTTATGTCAACGACATACGATTGTATCTGAGTGTTAGGATTCTGCTATAAGCTGTATGGCTCCTTTACTGTATTTGGTATTAATTTTTTGTTGTGCCAAGTAGCAAATAATAATAAGAGAAGAACAACTTATGCCAGTATAATTTATATGTATCGCATTTTATTAATATACTGGAACGTATAGAGTTTGGCATTTTTATATCTGATCCGATTCGACACGATTTAAAATGCGTTTTGATCTGCCTTGATTTGAAATTCAATCCAAAATCCGAAGCGACATTTGATCAGAGATCCGATCCAAAAAGTAGAGAGACAAATTGTATCGTAACTTCACTTTATATTTTGTATCATAGTACATAAGTTCTTCTAAAATATATGTAGGTAGTGTTATTATTGCTCTTAGAGTGTAATTGGAATTTATGAACTTTTTACTCAAAGGATTCAATTTTTTATTCGAATTTCGAATTGGATATTTAATTCGAACTCGGGTCAGACTATATAGACTATTAGAAATTTTTGCCGACATCTCCGGGAACCATTTGCATTTTTTTTTAAATTGTGTATTTTATTTGGAATGAATATAAAATTACTGTTGCAAGTGAATCTTAAAGCCTCAAAGTAAAATAAAAATTAAAGTTATATAAATGAAAATTTCCATTCAATAAAGGGTAGTTATGACGTGATGATATTTTTATTTTATTATATGCGTTATATTTAAATTAGCATCCTTTTTCTTTTTAAATAAGAGTACAGCTTTATACGTCTTTGTCAATTTCTTTACGTAATTTAATTAACTTCTCGGGACCACATTATCGACTTTAGAAAGCAGATACATTTCTATATTTGCTTAAAGAGTTAGAAAAGAAAATATACAATTAAAAGGAAATATAATTAAGAACGAATTTGTAATAATTTTGTAATGTACTAACTTTCGAGAATAGGAATTTCTAACCACTGATTTCCGCTGGAAGCGGGTTTGAATCTCGTTTATATATTGACGGCATGTAGGTATCTGTTGAACGAAGACAAGAAGTATCAAATATATATTATCAGTGGTAAAATTGCTGAAGACCAGGATCACAAAAAATAAATATCTTTCAGATTATTATAAAAACTCGTATACGACTGGAAAGAATCTAAAAATGTTTTTTTAGTAATTCTTATATTCTGTCTGTGACAGGTTTTAATAAATGACAATTGTTTGATCTGGATAGACTATCTATAAAACCACATGAAACATAAACTGGGTGAACAAGTCACAAAACACGGTATTGGAAAAACAGTACTGAACTGACCCGCTTCAACAGTGCATGACGCGGTGACCCGTGCGGGTTTTGCCGGAAATGTTGCCATTTAAATTAATATCCGGTCGCTTAATCAATTGACACGGCATGGACCGACGCCTGGCCATGTGCTACCACCGCCAGCTAGGACTGCTGGTGCTGTATCCCCCGTGTATCATCCGTTTTATAGCTTCAGGAGTGCACGTGCCGGCGGTAGGCTGCCCCCGTTTGTCCCAAGAGTATTATGATATAATTAGTATTATTGTGCATGGTTCTTTGTATACAATAGGATGAATATACATTGTTATAGGCTGTTGTTAGATCAATGGATATTGAATTGGATGGTGTGAAACGTTAATAGCTATTATACTGCACATACTGGCATATTGTAATCAAGGAATTTACGAAATTTGAACATTGATTATATGGCATTATTATGATAGTAGGTATTAATTATAATTGAACTAGAGATTAATGTCTATATGTCTTTTATATTATGTATACCGAATACACATATTTTGATATATAGATATATATATATATATATATATATATATATATATATATATATATATATATATATATATATATATATATGAAGACTTGTAATGAAAACCGGGCTAAGTGCCAAAATATTAAAATTTGTTATGTGCCAAGCCTAACAACCTATAAAGAGGGCTAAGTGCCTGGATTGTTAGAAACAGTTCAAAAAAATTCTGAAAGATAGTGCATGTGTTATGTTCTCAGATTCGATAAATGAAAAAAAAACATTTATCTCAGAATTATTGTTTTGGCACTTAGCCCGGTTTTCATTACAAGTCTTCATATATATATATATATATATATATATATATATATATATATATATATATATATATATATATATATATATATATACGAGTATCATGTGTCAGGATGAGAATGTTTTGTGAATGGTTCAGGGGTTCGTGCTACCCCATTTAATTAATGGAATATGGCGTGATGTTATGTATGTATATACAAAATATTTAATTTAATTCATTACTTGAAAAGTTATATAAGACTTACTTTAGGTTAAGTAAGTTATCAGTTGTGTAAGTTTATTCCCACTATCATTTCTACTATATACCAAAAATTGGATTTAATTTTGTCTTATTGTTTTTACTATATTTAAAAGTTATTACATGCGAGATAAATAATATAAATGCTTTATTTTAAATAGATTTTATTTCATTTAAAAAAGATTTATTCGACATTGAACATTAAAGAAGCTACTTCTATGCTGGCTACAACTAAAATGTTCTAAATCCCAGCGTATATCAATCAACTATAAGACAATCTTATTTCTACAACCAAAGAGTTTTATAACTGATACAATAACTATTTATCATTATGAAATAAAGGGTGGTGACTCTATAGGTATAAGTATAAGTCCCAATTATTGAGGGCATATACAGAAATTAAAAAAATTATTCAATTTACAATAAATACAATATACCAAAGTATAAACATATTAATTTACAATTAGAAAATTAAATATATTATACATATCCGAAAAAGCCAAATAGTTTGTTTTTAAATTATTGTAAAGAATCATTGAATATATCAATATTATCATTATAAAAATTATTAAAAAAAAGTTAAAATTTGCTTTATAAGACACTTTAAATCATAATTAGTTCTTACAGTTTTTATGTTGAATAAAACTTTCTCTCTAGGGTTACAATTACTTGGAAGGTTGAAATTTACAAAAAAAAATAAATAAACTAGAATCATCAATAACATTGTTTAAAAGTTTATACAAAAAAAAAGAAGATTAAATGTTTTAAATGTTTTGACTAATATTCAAAATGGCTCCCAGTCTCTTCAATACATTTTGCACAACGTTTTGAAAAATAATAAGTAGTCCTTTATATTAGGTTAGCAGATAAAGATTCAATTGCAGCTTCATTTTTATTCTACAGTCCGTTTAATGTGTTTACTGGTTCATTACAAACAAAATCTTTCACGTAGGTCCATAAAAAAAATCAAGTGGTCATATCGGGAGAAAATGCATTGAAGAGGCTGGGAGTCATTTTGAATATTTGTTATAAAATCATTTTGTTGTTATTAAGTGTTCCTTATTCTTATTTTCGGTATTATTATGACAAAAAAATATTATTTCGTTTAATAATAATAATTACAATTGTTTTAGTTAATTGTTTTATTTCAAGCCACAGTCATGGCTCACTATTCTCTTTCCGATTTGGTGTATATTAAAGTGCCCGCCATTTTACTTTTTAATAATGTAACATATGGATTATTTTACATGGTTGTAAAGCAAATTTGATGCACTTTTCAAATTTGTAAAAAAATATAGTATGTTCAATTTGAAATTTCAAAGTTGATATTAATTACTAATAAACCGGAAATGATATCATGAATGTACATTCGTCATCAACTAGCTTACATGTTGCTGTATAAATCATGTTATATGAAAGAAATTGCTAAGTTGATAAATAAGCGAGATATTTGCTGGGTCTATTAAAATATAACACCCTGTATAATGATTAACCTTGTCAAATGCTTTTGCAAAATCTATGTATACAACATCAATTTGGAATTTGGTAAATTTGTCAAATTAGTAGTAGTTGATCTGCCGTTCATGAAACCATGTTGATTTTGAGATATTTTATGATGTACATTCTGATAAATATACGTGAATAGAATCTTTTCAAATATTTTAGAAATATTGAAGAGAATGGCTATAGGACGGTCATTTTCCCCAGATTTAAAAATAGGGCTAATAAAAGCAGTTTTAAGAGCAGTAAAGAAATTGTTCCTAGAAAGGGACAGATTGAATAAAATATACAAAAGTTTTACAAATGTGTCGTAACAACCTTTCAAAATATAACTAAGAAGATTGTCGGGAGTAGGATTATGGGTAGGTTTAAATTTTTTTATGGATACAATTGTTAGAAAGAGGTGTAGGAGAAGAATTAATGTTTACAGGTTTATAAATAGAGGAAAAATAATTCGCAAAAGCTTGGACAATAGAGTGGGTAGAGAATACGTGAAGAGGTATTCTTACGGTTTATATAGGTTCAGAATTAAGTTGATTCATTTGTTAAAGTATTTTCAATTTCAGCCAGTTAATTTTTATGAGCTACTATGATATCATGCTTTATTTTAGTACGAAGACTTTTGATCTGATTGTAGTATTTTTAATTTTTAGACTATTTTAATCATTTAAGAGATTTGACTTTTAATTTAATGTCTGAAATAATGTCTTTAGTAAACCATGGAGGATATTTTGGAGTTTTTCGGGCCGTTTTAGGTATGCATATATCAAAAATATTAGATAGCATATCATAAAATTTTGTAAATGTCTCATCAACCTGAGAAAAGTTTGATAGAACACTTCAATCAATTTTAGCCAGAAGATTATAAAGAAGTGAAAAATCAGCGGAATGAAAATTATAAATAAGTATAGAAGTATTGGGCGCTGAAGTGGGAAAGTTAGACGACATGTGTACAATAATATCTAGGACTGGATGTTGACTATCTTCAGGCAAAAGAGGGCAAGTATCTCTGGAAACGGAACAACATTTAGCAGCCTGTTTAAATTATTGTAAGTAAAATAAAATATATTCTATTTATAATGCTCATTCGAAAATTCAATGAAATTAATTGTGTAGTGCTCGTTTTTTCAACCTGTTCAATCTATCAATTAATCACTACTCTTTAATTATAATGTAGACTCTATATTCCCATTGTCCTTATACGATTATACGAAATCAAGAAGTTGCTTTAATGTAGCGTAACGTCCTAATATATCGAATTTTATTGTTTGTAAATTGAAAAGATTTATTTGTTATTTTGGTTCATTTATAATTTATACCATATTTATCAAAATTCGTAGAACGGTAAAGAATTACAGTAAATATCTATATTCTTCAAAATTTACAATACGTGATACCTATGGTGTTAAATTAATTTCCAACTATAAAGTTTTTCAAATATATAATATCAATAATGCTATGGGGTAGGTGGCTAAGTGGTATCGATCTTGAGAACCCTAGTTCGATCGCCACGGCCGACAAACAATTTTCACCAAATTAAATCTATTCTTGTGGCTCCCCCTCCACTAACGAAGAAATATATCACTTACCGAGATCTGCTACGGAAGAGTGCTACACCTAGTAATGGGTAAAAGGCGTGACGATATAGTTATTTATTTTATTTTAATAGTGCTATACCCAATAATATTTAAAAAGCGTGATATAATAACTAGTTTATGTATATTTATCTGATATGCTTAACAAGAACTAGGAATATAGGTACCTAGATAATGAATTTATGACATCTATATTATTTATCTGTTTTACTTGTTATATATTTGTATTTCATCTCAAATACTTATAATCGGTACTAATTTATAAAAATTTGAAGAATATAGAAAATTTGCAATATATATACAATATGACATATACACATGAATGGACAGGCAGAATGACTTTGAAAAGTATTTATATATTTATATAATAATATATTTTTATTAACCATATTAACCAAAGTATGGAGACCAATGAAAATGATTATCACAATGCTGCCTCTATTTCCTTTTATATAGGTCAGTTAAGTTAAATGTCAGAAAAATTCCGTTAAATTTAATAACCACTACGATATACAAACCGATCTAATTTGCCTAACACAAAAAGTGTAAATACAAATAAATATTAGATAGATTACTTTTAATGATATTTTTTTGTTCTATAACTTAAAAACTGTCAATTTCTTTATTGCAGGATAATATAAATATAGTAAATGAAAACTATGACGTTTTAGAAAACATGAAACGAACTCAACATAAATATAATGAAGATCCAATAAAATCCACCTTTATCTCCACATTTTCCAAACTACTATCCTTCCACGATATATCAGAACAAAAACTCTAGAACTGTTGCGTCGAAAAAAAAAACATAAGAAAAATCCCTGTCGGGCAAAATGATATAGACACCGTGTTTATTGCACATGGCATCAATTGATAAAACACCGTGGACATTATCTCGGGAATAAGCGTGATATTAGCTAGGGGCGTGGGCATAGGGGAGCAAACGACAGTGTAGTCAGTGCAGTGCTCAGATTTAAGTGGCCATGTGTAATAATTAAGAGAGTCCCGTGATGGTAATAAAGCGACATCGCCTCACAGACCGCCCTAACATGCAACGAGTCAGGGTCTCGACGCGGACAGTAAGCGTTAACAGTGTCATTTGGTGGATACGCTCGACTGACACTTGGATATGTTTGAATGCTATTGTTGGTGATTGTGCTAGATTTCTGAACACTACTATTACTAACATATTTTGAAAAGAAATCACAATATGGTTATACTATTATACTATTTAATTATGATTGGACCGTAACCAACGTAAAACGTAGATGTCATGTCAAACTATATGATCGTTTAAATAACCATACAAACCACTGTATAAGCAGTGTTATAGGCAGGGATCGGAAACCTCAAAAAAATGGGTTCTGTTCGGGTTACGAAAATTTATTTTTGGTGGATCGATGGAGATCCACGTCTGGTTCAGGTAAAAAAATTATATATCCTCAGAAATCTGGTATTATATATTATACATAATATGCGGTTTACTCATTAATAACAAAATAATATTTATTATAATAAATATTTTAAAAAGGTCTATTCTAGAATTAACCATCTTTAATTATGTTACACGACCGCGGGCGGCCGTATTACGCGGCAGGGGACTTGAATGCTTATTTAACATACTGCTATTAAAGTTTAAACTTAATTGAAACGCGAACACCGCGTGATGTGAAGATCTACATCTTCACGCATTGAGTCGATGGACGAGACTGATGGTTTCCATCAAAATATTTGCTGTCCTGGGTACAATACCCACATCTGGAATCCATCCCCCACACATCGGCATGGAAACAGATGTCTCAAGTGTTTTGATTATGTAGTCTGACATTCTGGCACTGCAGATAACGCGAACATGAAATCTTTTTGGAATTCTAAGAATATTAACTATAACTGTCTCTTTTTATAATTTAATGCCCTATATTCGAAACCAAAAGATCTTACACTAGGATATGCAACAATGTAAAAAAAATAATAAAATAAAAATATAGGATATAAAACGTAATTATTATTTTATTTAATTTCGTGCAACTATGTAACACAGAAGTATTGAAAAATGTTGTTTTAGAGAACCCGCAAATAGTGGGTTTAGTTTCTGTTCGCGTTCAACTGAATAAAATAACAGCGGTTCTAATTCAGGTTCAGGTTCACAAAAAAACATAGGTTCGGAATGGTTTTCTGTTCGGTTTCAGTTCGTCTTCAGGTTTCTGCTTATAGGTAATTGATCGTTGCAAATAACTAACCAGAATTGTAAGAAATTATGTTTAATTTTTTTTAAATGTCACCATGATTAAATTTATACGAATATTCGTATTTATTCTTTAATAACTTTTCTCATTATAAAAAGTTTCATATAAAAGAACCTATGTTCATTGCTATTATTGTTTGTCATTGCGCCAATTTTTATTTATTTACTAATCGGTATGAAAAGAATATAATCCCAATTACATATATACGTACATTTTCTATGTACATTTATATTTATGTACATGTCACACCTATATATTTCTGTAAAATTCAATTCAGTCAAATGTATTATTTATTTATCTAAATGCACAACCTCTTAAATAATGACTTTATACATACCTGCTGTTAAGTAACTTAAGGTTAGTTGCATAGTTAAATTTGAAACTAAATTTATATAAATAAAATCATAGCAAAGCTTCATGTCATATGCAATAATTAGTACTGCTATCAGACATTCGATTTGCTTTTATTTATTTAAACTAAGTTTAAAACTAAACATTTGACAGTGCAATTAACTATTAAGTAATGTATGAAAAATTCAAATTTGTGGAATTTTGCATAAAAATACATATAAAAGTTATTGTTTATTGACTCATTTCCTGTTTCATTAAATATTGCTGACAGCATCCGATGTCAAATTCAATTTTTAATTTAGTTTAGGTATTTTAACAATTATTAAGTATCGGTATCGGTATCTGTATCAGAAAGCAAAGGATTAACAAATATGGACAAATTTTTGCACGAAATCTACAAAACTCTTTATCTACTCGTATTAAATAATGTATTCATTACTTATGAAATTTATGATAAGTAATACTAATCATTATTGACAGTGTTAAGTAATAATTCATTACTCAACACTTCACGACCAATCACACGACTGAATTTTCATTACTTAACACTTTAATAGCCAATCAAAAAATAACGATAATTGGCACGCGTTAAGTATGCTATGAAACAGTGAAGCGCGCTATTGTTAATTATCTGTCAAAATTAGTTTCAAACGTTTTTGTTTACAATAATACTGTAATTTGTGTGATTATACATGTGAGTTATGGATTCTGAAAGGGAACAAAGTGAAATTTGTACTCCAACTTATTCCATGTTAAGTAGTGTTTATACTTATTAAATAAAAATAAAAACTAAAAATGTAAGCAATCTGTATATAATGTAACATAAAAAAATAATTGTAAAATCTTACATAATAACATATAGTCGTAGATAAAGTATAGTATTCTATTCGCAAGTAATAGCTTATATTACTTACTCATTGAATAATATACTATTACACCACTTCAATTTTAATTTTAGACATGTTAATCATATCATTATCATGTCAAGTGACATAAAATAGGCGAAGTGCGTATATTTCATAGAAAGATGTCACATAATTTTTATTTTTATTTTTGTTTACTAATTGTGTTAGGTATTATCAGCAACACGATCAAAATATATCATTTGTCTGCTACGACAGAGTACCACCCCCATTAATGGGTAATAGGTGTGATGATATTTTTATATATCATCTAATGTATTCTTCTGCTTAATTTTTTGTGTATACCGAATATGAAGAAAACATTAAGGGCTGTCACATGATTTTCTCAAACGTGTATCATTAACAGAAATGTTTCATATAGTTCTTTATTCAAATATTTTGATCATTCTCAATATGAACCGTGTCTCTGTGTTGGCCTACTAAATTTAGATACAAGTAACAGAGCAACAAAAAGGGATTTGGAGATTGGACCGTCGACATGTGTAACTTAGTGCACTTAATAGTTAAATAATTATTAAAACCTGAGCTAATAAATATAAAAATAAATATATTGTCCTGCCATTTTTTATAGATTTCAGTGTTGCATTTTGCTATATCATATCTCGGTAAATATTTGTAACAGATTTTGGCAAATACAGTTCGATTACCATGTATCAAATCACTACTCCCAAAGATATTGGCATGAGACAGAGGTCATTGAAAGTAGAGAAAATTAATTTTTGGTTGTGATATTTAATAAATATAAATTTTTGCATTAAATCCCATGCATTTACGGCCCAATCTCCAAATCGTGTGTCTACGCCCCAGTCTCCAAATCGTGTGTCTACGGCCCATATACCTGCTTATGAGTATTGATTCGACAGAAGATCCTTTTTGGGGTTCTGTTATCTGGGATTGATCTTACTAAGCCACCACATACATATTTACCACAAGAAAGAGAAAAATAATGACAAATTTTCGCGTAAAATGCTATAAAACTCTTTTTATCACTTTTGTTTAAATTTTCCACATTTAGGTTAAATCAATGTCATGTACTATAAGTGATATAAAAATACCACATAATTTTTAATTTGATTTTTATGTTATAAATGAAAGTAGATATAAATATTAGATATGTCTCGTATATCACTATTCCGCTTCGGTAGAGTTCCACACTCAATAATGAGTAAAACACATGATGATATATTTATTTACTTATTTTATAATTTACTCTTCGCCTAAATTCTCTTCTTATACCGAATATAAAAATACACATGTCACACCTATATATTTCTGTAAAATTCAATTCAGTCAAATGTATTATTTATTTATTTAATTACAAATATATTAATATATGGGGTAGGTGGCACAGTGGTATTGAGTCGGCCTGTGAATCTTGAGAACTCTGGTTTGATTCCCACAGCAGACAAACAATTTTTACCAATTTAAATCTATCCCTGTGGCTCCTCCATAAGATTTTTGGGGGCCGCGATTTGACGGCTGGTAACCGCACTTCACGCGAAGATATGTATATCATTTATCGATATGTGCCACACCCAGTGATGGGTAAAAGGTGTGGTGATATATTTATTTATATTAATAATATTTCTATATATGAACAAAGATTAAAAAATGATCTTGATATATATGTGTGTGTGTGTGTGTGTGTGTGCGAGCGCGCGTGTGTAGGTGTGTGTGATGGTGTGTGTGTATGTTTGGGTTATAAAAAATTAAGGCATTTGAAATTGATTACATTTTAATTATCAAAATAATCTTTTTCTTCTTTTCAATAAGATAACAACTTCTATCATAGCTGTAAAAATAGAAAGTATGGTTTTAAACAAATAAAACACTCAATTTACTATCGCTTCAATATTTTCGTGACGTTATATTTACAAATATTTGACTTAAGCTTTATTTGTCTTCATTACATAAATACTTGTTTTATAATGAGCTAACTTTCCGAAGAAGTATAAGAGTTAAGGAAATAAATTTAATATGTTTCTCTGATATATTATTTGCGTTGGTGGCAAGCCTACAGCAACTTACTCTCAAACTTGTTTAATGTTCGGTAAGACACAAACAGTGAGCCGAAGTTTCAAAGAGATTAATGTTTTAAGCAAAACTACTATTTAGTATCATAAGCGTGATACTTAGAAGATTATTGATGTTAGATATAGTGGCTAGAGAATCTAATCTTACTAGACCTAATATTTCAATAACAAACTTATTATTATTGAAATCAGTTCTTTTATAATTTTTTTGAACATTATTTTGAATAGGTACTTACTGACTTACTAATTTAAAAATGATGTTAACTGAACACTAATATTGGCATGAATTATTTAGGTAGATACAACTATAACTTTTGAATAAAATATGATAATTTCTATTTTAACAATATGATAGATAACGTCGGAAAAAAGAAAAATTGTTCTTTTCTTACAGTTTTAATTCCGAAATTTATTTTTTATATTTTCTATTAATTATTCAAAATAATAATTATTATGGGATAGATGGTTCAGTGGTATCAAGTTGGCCTGTGGATTTGAGAACCCGGGTTCGATTCTCACAGCCGAAAAAAGTTTTCACCACGTTAAAACTACCCGTGTGGCTCTCTCTCCACTAATATCTTTGTGATTTGATGGCTGGTAACCGCAAAAATATATCATTTACCGAGATCTACAACGGCAGAATGCTACACCCAGTAATGCGTAAAAGGAGTTATTATATATTTATTTATTTATTAAAACCAAATATGTATATATTTTAGAAAACAAAAAATACGTAAGAGTATACAACAATATTGTAATATTAATAAACTCGTTTCTGGATATAAATATCCATATTCATAAAGTATCTTATAGCGATTCAAGACTGAAATATGCTTATTTGAAATTCAATATTTACACAAGAAACCAGTTTGTGGATTAAAACCGGAACCAAAATCTCAATTTAACCAGTAACAAAAGCGGTAACAAACCCAGAAACAGGAAACAACGATCCCCGCAAGTATTCAAAGAACCATGGTAGGCAAGACAACGTAGAAATTATCCTGCTCAGCCTACAGACAAAGACAACTCCTTCAATTTCCGCGCTGCAAACAGAGACAAAATGAAGGTCAATTCGTAACCTCTTTCAGCGGTTGTACACAATGTGTTCATTACAACATATCCGCATCCTACTCCTGCTCGAGCTAGGCATGGGGTACAGTATAATGCACGGTCCACGGACAACAGTGGCACTGCAACTAGCTGATGCTGTGTTGCTACTATGTATCTATGTGTTACTTGTAGATGTGTAGCTTCGTGTGTGTGTGGGTGCTTTTTTCTGGAGCCATAATTTCAATTTTATCGCCGCAAATGACCACATCTGTGTCTGACACTCCCCTTTTTATGTTCAACGTGGTATTGTTTTCGCAACGACTATTTTTTATTTCTCTCTCCGGGCAAGCGGGTTTCCAGAGAGTTTATTCTTGCCCTCTCATAGCCTCTCTTTCCTTTATTCTCTCGCTCTTTAAACCAAGGGGTGTGTACGACGAGAATATAATGTGGTAAAACTTTAAAATTTGCTAAACCAAAAAGACAAACAGTTTTTCAAATTTAAATCGTTTAAAAATCTAAGTAAAAATGCAAAATAAATTTATATAAAATAACTGAAGATTTTTGTTTGTTGGATCAGATACAGTTTTGATAGTCTGAAATTATGCGTCCACTAAGAGCGATATTTACAGTCAAAACTTAAGATCATCGTCATGAAAATCATCCTATCGCTATACGTAGATGTTTATTTAATTGCCATGTATTTTTGTTTATCCTCTAAGGTTACGAAAGTCTTTAGACGATCTTAAAAAAACATCTGCAGCCCTTTTGAAATTTGTCAGTATACATTTCGAATTAATAATCATTAACTATTTAAATTTCATACGTTACAGTAAAAGTAACTTTCAAGTAAAGTAACTTTCAAGTAAAGTAACTACATATTTACGTACGCAACTCTGTATACAGATTGGAGATGACAACATGGATTTCTCATGTCAGGTATCTTGATATACTTAGAGTAATGCTACTGTCAAATAGATAGCTATCATATTATTAAAATATATATTTTTCTTAAAATATAATTAACTAAGACAATGGTAGCTATTATTATTTAACAAAATATTAATCAATCCATATACGATGAATAATACAAAAAACAAAAATATGGAGAATTTTATAACAATTTATTAAAATTAAAATGAATTTATACATACGTACATACATAACATCACGCTATATCCCATTAAATGGGGTAGCACGAACCCCTGAAACATTGACAGAACAACCTCTAAAAGATTTATATAAAAAAAATAAAAAATCAGTTCACGTCAACATTCTCATCTTGACACACGATACTCGCTTCAATCACATTAACGCTACCTCCATACGAGTCAGAACCAAAATCCATCATCAAGCTTCACGCAACAAATCTTCAATCACATCCATCCATTCGTTCCTTTACACCTGTTTTATAAATCTTCAATTACGCACATGCCTCTAATAACGAATCCATAAAGAAATGAAGGCAGCATCACCTGCGCTTGTGTGAAAATAAATTAAACACAATTGCAGTTAGACAGTGTATAGTATAGTAAGAACTAAAAATTGCAGTGAAACACTCTATGTAAGAACAGTAAAGGGACCAAAAGATAAGAGAAAGCGAGTGTAAAATGAATTTATAAATATGCAAAATGACTCCCAACCTTATCAATATATTTTTTGTGCATCTGTCCAAATACATTAAATTTGTATACCTCAAAATCGTTTAGAAACAGTTTGTTTTCGGTCCAGATAGGCAAAAAGTTGGGTGTTGGGTGTCGTAACCGTAAAGGTAAATCTAATGAGAATATTCTATATGAAATAATTCAGTAGAAAAGTCTTACTCTTTGAAGAAATATTATTCATGTTTCTATAGGTACGATATACTGATAGTATGTATATATTTACAGATTTTTCATCATAAAAATGTTTATCTATTAATAATGCTTTCATAAATCTAGGATTATTTAAAGAAACTTATATGAAAAGGAAAATATTGACATTTCTTTTAAATATAAAGTTTCATAGGATTAACACAGTCAACATGAAATTAATACGGATATGCTTTTATAATAAAATTATAACTAAAATATTACACATTACAGTCAAAGATTTGAGAGGAATGATAATCGACATTGAAATATGTATTCTGTAATTAGTGAAACGAATGTATTGAGTACCTAGTAACAAAAGAAACATTTTCGGTACAAATATTGAAACATGACACTCATGAATTGATTTGCAAGTAAAATATTTGTTATTGTAGAGTGATGTAAAATTCAACAGCTGTCATTTTGCAAAATCTGTTTCCATATAGATCAGCGTGTATATTTTAAAACAAATAATGAAAATTGAAACTATTATTTCATTTAGTTTTGTTGCCAATGGAATATTCAAATGAATTTACTGTATAAAACATAAAGCTATAAGTATCGTGAATTTAGATGCGAAAAATAATCTTATTTATCTGGGTTTAGTTAAGATGGACGAAGTGTTCGATATATTGCCGCTACCTTAAATTTGACAGTACAGTGATTGACGCTATTAGGCGATACAATGGAACTGGAGAATACCAAGATCGGGTCGTAACCGAATAACTACAGAATTAGACAACCGACTTATTGTATCCATGGTTCTCTATGATCATCGTTAAACGGCCAATATCGTCTCTTGACGATTAGCTAACGTTCGAGGAGTGACAATTTCGGCAAGAACGGTATCTCGGAGGTCAAACGAAACTGGACTTCGATCCAGGAGGCCAGCTACCAGGCCAAAATTGCTCCCAACTCATCAAACAGCACTCCTTCGATTTGCCCAAAATCATTCCAATTGAGTTTTATTTACAGGTAAGTCTCGGATTAGTTTACGAGCACCAGATGGCCGTGAACGTGTTTGGCGAAGACCTGGACAACGATATGCGGACTGTGTAATAACACCAAGAACTCCATTTCTTGGACGCTCTCTTATGGTATGGGCTGGTGTATCTTTGGAAGGACGTACGGCCCTTGTCTTTATAAATAAAGCGATGTAAAAATGTCCCATTTCTTGATAGTTGTAGAAAAATAAACTTTAAATTTTAATTAGCCTTCACAGAGAATATAAAAATAAAAAAATATTTTAGACTGAAAAGATTTAAATAATTTAATATCTTTTTTATATTTATCAACCGACTATGAAGAAACTGAGCACAAATATCAAAGTAACATTTGTCTCGTTATTGCATTATTTACTTTATTTGTGGTATTGGATTCTACTAATAATAGTTATTGGAAGATACACATCATGTTTCCAAAGGGAAAGTAAGCTTTTTGAAAGACACAAATTCGTTATGAAAATTAACCTGAAATTGTAGAATAAAAAATCATATATTTTCTCATTTTCGTAAAAATGTGGAGATTGTATACTCCACATATAAAATATAACTAAATATTAATATTTATTATATTACATCATCGAATGCTTTACCTAGATTTGATTTAATATTGGCCAATTCTCGTATGTTTTCGTTTATTTCATTAAAGATTTACATCTTAAAAGACTAACACTGAAAGGGAACATCAACAAGTGTAGAACTCAGTTTTTTGTTGTATACATCAGTGCTTCATAAACTGTGAGTCGTGGCTCCAGCCACACGTTAAATCCTGGAGATGTTAAAATAGTAAAGTATATCTATTTTCCATAAATTCACTATTTAATTTAAACTTATTCTATATCTAAAACGGTATAAGAGCATAACTTTGAAGGTGTTATTTGAAGAGTAATACAATTTTAAATTGTGCATTAGTTTTGACAAGCTTTGGTATACATCATAAAATACGTAAATTAATTTCTGTAAATTAGAATATTATTATAGAATATTAAGAATTACTATTTTTTTTTACATTCATTTAATTTGCGAAACTGTATCAACCATATTCATAATGTGGCATGTGTAGTTAATTATATATTAAATTTATTATTGTTAAAAAATATGTAGCGGGTATCTACATTTTTTGTTACAAGGTGTAGAAAATACAAGGAAAAATTTCCATTCAGCGATAATTTTTTTCTTTATTAATTTTAGAACAATATCGTAAATTCAAATAAAAAAGTTGTATTAAATTTTCATATTTAAGACAAAAAATAATATATTTAAACGTGTGTATTGCGGTTACCAATCGCCGAATCATGCCTGCCAGCCGAAGATGTTATTGGAGGGGGAGCCACAGGGGTAATTTGAATGTGGTGAAAAATGTTTGTAGGCTACGGAAATCGAACCCGGGTTCTCAAATCTACAGTCTGACTGTATACCAATAAGACACCTATACCATGATAAATTTTGTAACCTATACATCTTTTACAAAAATTAATTAATTTGTTTTAATTTTATTTCAATATTTATTAAAACGTGCAAATTTAATTAAAAGCATTAAACTAATTATTTTTGTTTGTAAAAAGTGTCATATCTTTTGTGAGATACGAAATTGGTGTTTTGTACAGTCATTGTTAACGCAGGCCATACATGTGAGAAATATGCTGTTGTATTGTGCTGTTTTCCCACCAACTATTGTTTTTTTACTGGCTTGGCAGCGCTGGTCCTGCCGGATGTGACCGAGATACTCCAATGCCTACAAGTCACATCTTTACCCCGCCTACTCAATGATAATATCTTAATTTACCGTTGTGTTAATTTCTGTCACGGCCAAAAAAACATAATTGTAAATAATAAATTTTACTTAATTATATTTTCGTGCTAGCTGATTAATTTTATGCTACCTTTGAGATTTTATAGCTGGGTAATTTAAAACCTTTTAAGTGTAATTATTTGCCATTTTGTATACAAGGTTGTGAACATTTTTATCTGTTTATATATCCTATAAATTTTGACTTTAATTAATAAACAGATTTGGGTTGGATAATTTTATGTTACGTAAATTACAATTTAATGTAATCATAAAAATTACAAAAATAAAAAATACATGTATTAATACTAAATTATATCTTCTTCCAAAGAGGAAATGAAACGATAACTAACTTATATTCCGGAATGATATGATTGGTAATAATGATGAAAGTTAGTAACGATTATGGCAAAGTGTGTTTGTTCCGATTCATTTGGTCACACTCTACGTGGGTAGTAAATGGATGGGGTTACCGCCTTACGACAACTTATATCGTTAAATTATCTACCGCGAATGTGTTATGTTGTAAATAAGCAGGTAAATTAATTCTCGAAATAATAGGTCGCATTGAATTACCGGGTTTATGCATTTTGGGGAGACAGTACATTTTAGATATTACTGGTTTAGAAACTGTTATATTATAATTTAGTTGTTTGGAAATTAAATTTGGGCAATTTTCAATTTTATTTTTAAACGACGTTATTATTTTAACTTAGTTCTCGAAATATGTATATAGATTTGATTCTTTGATTAAGGCATAGGGGTTAAATTCTTTGTTAGTTAGTTCTTAGCTTTAGATTTTTTACATTTATTTTTTTATGTATGTATATAAATAGCATAACAATAGAATGTAACAGTTAAATAAGAGCACTTTGCTAATAGTTTAAAATTTTTTATTACTAGTAAATTTCCGACGGGTATTATATATATATATATATATATATATATATATATATATATATATATATATATATATATATATATATATATATATATATATATTGTGCGCCATGCTATTCATCAAGAAAAAAAACCATTATATTAATAACTTGAACACTTCTAGATAATAATCACCGCCATTTTTTAAAAACAATATTTTAAATGTATGTTGACTAACCCCATAAATTTTCATGTTATTTTTTCGGAAAACACAATAGTTATGAATAATATTATTTATCTTCTATATGGCTATATTTTTAAAATGACAAAGTTACTATCAACTCTCCAAATTTATTTAAAATCGGCCTAGTTCATCCATATATTTCGTCTTTTTAATTCAAGATGACAAACAACAACAACGAAAGTGTATATCCTATATTTAACTTTACTTGACATTAAAATTATCAAATCACTGGCGCCGTGATTTGATAGCTGATAACTGCATTTCAAACGCAAATTATATCGCTTACAGAGATCTACTACGACAAAGTGCCAGACCTAGTAATAGGTAAAAGGTGTGATGATATATTAATTTAATTTTATATTGGAGAAAGTTAGTAATATCCTTTTACATTTCAGAAATTAATATGTTGATTAGATAATTCGACACCATTTTATTTTATATCAGCAGAATAAAATTATTTATAATTATGTTGAGTTATAAATATTTTTTAATAAAGTCAAAGAGAAACTATTTATTAATTAATTTTTATTTAGTTTCATGAACAAACAAAAATTAATTATAACCAATTAAAATAAATCAAATATTCCAAGGTATAACAGTTATTTAATGTCTCAAGTAAGAGATCTTGTATTCAAATCTCGTTGACTTCAATTTCTATAAAATAGAAGCGATTGTACCTACTATATCATATAAATTCCCTGTACTGTAATCGGGATTAAGTAACTGTTGTGTAAAGTAACAAATACATAAATAATTCAGTTGAAAATGGATAATGATTAATGTACTACCCAAATTCTATAGAAATATCGGCTAACGTGTTTTAGCGTCAGAAACAAACTGTAATTAAATTCTCTTAAATTATAATTTGTTCATCCTGCCGATGACCCTGATGGGGCGACTATGTCTACTATGTAGGTTTATTTAAATTAAATTTAATATGAAAATATGAAAAAATATTTTTAGACCGTTTTGTATATGTTTGACTAATTAAAAGTAAACAAGAAATAGTTATTCAAATATATATCTACTCTACTAATTAAATTTATAATTTTGCTGAATGATAGAGTTATGTTTTGTTTGGTATTATAAAAAGATGAGAACTTTTCTACCTTTCGTAAAATAAAAACATATGTTATTTAAAACCTCATAAGAGAAAAAATTTCTACACAGTATTATGATTTTATATACCAGTGATGTTAAGGTGAGAAGTTTCAAAGTTCAAAATTACAAGTTAAGAAATCTTGTGAGAATGCGAAAAATTTCGACCATGTTGTCACATGATACTTTACATAAAGTAAACCTGTTAGTGCCACTAGGCTGGGATTTATATTATATTCACAATTTAATTATAAACACTACAATAGTCCATGTATTCATTATACAACATCAATTAGTAGTGTTATAGTTATAATTTAATTATTAATATATTAGAAATACCTCTAAAACCATTTGCACTAAAAGTGTTTACTTGAAGTAAAATGCAATTAAATTTACGAATTTAAACCATTGTTTTAACGTCAACGATTGACAGATAAAACGGCCAACGTTGTCGTTTTGACAGATAAAACGACAAGCATTTATTTATTTTTTGTTCAATTCCATGGCTGTCTGTATTTTCAACACAACTTTCGACATTTTAATATTTAATTTCTGTCGTTACAAAGCATGTAATAGAAATTATGTTTATTGATTTAGATGCAGAAATTTATGCCCTAAAACTTTTATTTGAAGCTTTTTTGCATAAAATAATTAGGGAAGCTAATAATTGAACATTTGAAAAATAGCATTGAAAACGCTATGGTGCGCAATTCGATTCACCATCCTGTATATATATATATATATATATATATATATATATATATATATATATATATATATATATATATATATATATATATATATATATATATATATATATATATATATATATATATTATATTAGAAAAAAATAGACAAATTTTTGGAGTTGAGATATATTTTATTTAATGATGCAAAATTTACTTTGAAATATCCGAAAGAAAAGTTATTAAAATGAAAGTAACTGGATTAAAATTAACTAGCACATGTTTAGACATTCAATAGATAATTAAATACGAACAAGTGGACAGCCCTGTTGAGTCGATGTTTTAGAATACGAGATTGACTGCACAGCATGTGCCTACCCCTGCGGAAACTTTACTTTCGTTGCGTAAATAAAGTGATCGTAAACAATGTAAACAAAAAAGAAATTTATATTCTCATATTCAACTATACTACAAGGTCTACAATTATGCAAAATAGACCCTAGTGTTCAGAAAAATATTCCCCGACACTCACATTTTAGAACACAGCCCACGGGTCTTTTGTGAGAATTCCCCGGATCAAAAACAAAAGCTCGGCACACAGCGTAAGCAGCGCAATCACGGCTGGCATGGTGGCATAGTGGCGACCGGCGAGCACCGAGTCAAGTGAACAATCCTGATATTTCATTGTTTCGCTTTTGGAGCAAATTTATTTTGTTTATACATGTCACGGGCGCGCTAGCTTCATATAATCACATAGGCGGCGTTGCAGCAACGAGCGGCTGTTTGCGCCGCGACGCCGCTGCGGTGCGAAATATTATCACGTAAATGCGACCGAATTTATTACGCGGGTAATTATAAAAAAGGCGGTTGAGATAAATGTTAATGGTCGCAGTTCCAAACACAGAACAAATAAACAATAAAACATACTTGAAATTAAATTGCAATTTTCGTTAATATGATATGCTATATTTGTTAACCAATTTTTTTGTTTTGTCTAATCCTCAAGTAAAAAAATCAAAACAATTATTTAATTTGAATTTATATATATATATATATATATATATATATATATATATATACAGTGTGTAAAGAAAGTCTGGAAACACTTAAATATATCGAGAACGATGCATTGGATGACAAAGTTACATAACACTTCTTTTTTATTTTTCTAAAACTATTCAGGCATGATATGTAAACATACCCTCTAAGCCCTTGGGAGGTTCTCCATAAAAAACCTGTGATTTGCAAATTTCAATCTCATACCTCCATCCTCTTGGGGGTGGAAAAACAGAAAATTTAAAAAATTTAGAGAAACGATAAATATTTTTTATGACGATAAAAAATGATCGCCATTTTCGAAAATGTGCAATTTTTTCTTTTTACACTCTCAAGGGGTTAGGGTATAATTACGAAATCAGAAAATATTTTTATGGTGAAAAAAAAGATACAAAATGGTAGCAACTTTTTACGTTTTCTTCACCTTAAAATATATATTCCGATTTCTCAAATGTTTTACATTTGATTTAAGAGTTTTAAACTTAAACATGGCTGTTTGATTCAATATTTGAAACCGGAATAACTTCAGATAAGTAAAGTGATAAACTCAATTCAGGTTTTAAAGAATATTTATAATCTGAGGTTTAAAAAATAAAAGCAAAAACAGTTTTCATAATACATACATTTTAATAATACTATTCTTTACTGGATATGCGCTTTTTGATAAGATAAATAACTAGAGTGCTTAAACGAAAAATCGTAAAACTTAAGTATTCAAAGGCTATGCCTTCAAAGTATTCCAAACAATATTCTCAAGTTGATTAAAATTTAAATGAAATCTTATTTTTGAACCATCCAAACATTCAAATAAATTTATACTCGAACTATTCAAAATCCCTATTCTCTGACGCGCACTTCATCCATCTAACTCGCCCCCTGAAACCCTTCCATAATCCCATCTTTGGCAAGGGCGCATGCATTATTCATATCGTCAAATTGTTAATGTTCCTTTCAATATAACGCTGTAAGCTTTTGAAGACAAAGACCGCTCCGCTTTACGAAAAAATGTCCGCGTCGCGTTTGTTGCTAGCTCGCCGCAGCAGAGTGATCGAAGCGGCCCTGGCCCGCCACCGCCATCGGCACTGCCACTCCTCCCCCGGACAGGATTGGGAATAATGTAGAGAATGAATGATTGTAATGGTCCTTCAAAGAAACTGCTGGATTCGAGTTGGATTCTTATTGGAATGAGATATTTTGTTTTATGACAAAATGATGTGGAATACTAGATCGTGCATGGTAAAAAATGCTACAAAAGAAAAAAAAGTTTTAAAGTATAAATATATTTATGCATGTTATACATTATACAGTGACTGAATATTATGAACATGTGTTAATAGGGTATCTTGTATATTGTAAAATAATATTAACAATAATAATACAAATTATGTAATCATATATTCTATATATTTTTAATGGAGCGAACAATATTATTAGGATGTAATTGTAGATGTACATAATTCGTAAATTTTGATACAAAAATTAATCACCGTAATTAATTTTCTGGTTGTTTGAGTTTTCTCATATCTGTTTTATCAGTCAACTGTTAAACAAAACAACAACACAATTTATATGAATTCTGTTATATATAATAGGAGTAAAAAGATAAATATTTACTGCAAAATGGAACACTTAAACAGATTATTTATTTGATAAAGTTTTCAATCACTATCGAATTATCTCAAAATAGTTTGATATTCTGAATTGAAACATCAATTATTAGTTTTCTTCGAAATCGTCAACAGCGCCCAAACAGTTGGGACAAGTGTGCGTAGTATGTTCTGGACAAATAAAAATAAATAAATAAATAACAAATAAATAAAATAAAGGAACAAAACTCCAGTGGTCGCGAGATGAGAAAAAGTCTCATGCAGAGCGCACGTGTCTTCAACAAATAATTTCTCACAATTAAATGAATACCTAGTTGTGGTTATGTTGTGTTGTTATTGCACAATAGCAGAAGAATACTTAGGAGTATAGCGGGAAGCTTATTCCTCCTTTTGGAGCAGAAACAAAAATATCACATGTTAAGTAAACATGTGGATTAATATTGTTAATCTATATATATATATATATATATATATATATATATATATATATATATATATATATATATATATATATATATATATATATATTAATTAAATTTATCATATATAATAGAAAGTGATGAAGAAATGTTAACACCATCATTAATAGTTATCTGCTTGACGCAGATCCTATATGTCTTCTCCAATTTCTTTTATTAATAACCATTTTTTTTATTTTCATATAATTTCATATTTATTCAGGTCGTCTTTCAACTTCCTCCTCCTCCTGCCTCTTTTACTAACTCTTTCTACTGTCTCATCTATTATGTCGTTGATTAGAGTATCTCTACCCAAATGGTCTCATATACTGTCCTTTTTTCTCCCTCTTTCCAATACTTGTTCGTTGCTAACTCAATCAGACCACTTAATACCAAACATTCTCCTTCATATCTATATTTCCATGCCACCAATTCTTTTCCTATCTTTCTTGAAAACTGTCCATATCTCACACCCGTGCAACTTAACATACAAACCATTTCACCATCCTTTCCGAAGTTCCAGTTCCAAATTTTCACGCTATATTCTACTTCTATTTTCGAGATGTTTCTTTCGCCAATCCAGTACGCAATTGTATTTCTTTCCAGCTTCGCCAGCCGTTTCTACATATTTATAACTTCCCATAGGCTAAAATTTTTTTCCTCTTTTATATACCGTCATATTGTCTGCCTCACCAGTTATCACAATCTTCGTCTTTTTATGATTTATAACAAGCACATATTCCTTCTCTTTTCATTCAAATTGTTTTACCAAGGCTTTCAGATCTTGTTTTTTTTTTCTGAAAAAAAGGAGCGTGTCGTCTGCAAATCGAATATATTCTATTCTTCTTCCCACAATACTTAACTACCTCTTCAACACTCTGAGACCATGTGCTCTGTATAGAAATAAAATAAAGTTGGTGATAAAGGATACCCTTGTCTGATTTTGTTTACCGATCCTAAACCAATCCGTCTTGTTGTTACCCACTCTAAGAGTCAACTGCTGTCTTACATATAACTGACTTATAAGTCTTCTGTCTTTCCAATCTCTAAAGATGGTTAACCGTTTGTCTCACAGAATACAAAAGGACGGTTTTCATCAAGTCTAAAGCACAAAATCATATTTCCTTCCTTTTGAATGTATATCTCACTTACATTTTCAATAACCCAATCGCGCCTTTTGTTACCATTTCTCTTCTAAAATCAAATTCCTCTTTCGGCAGATTCTGTTCTTTTTTTCTCTTTAATCTTTTGTTTTATATTCTCGGTAGGATTTTTGTAACATAACCTACCAAGCTGATGGATCTATTCTCGCCGCACTTTTTTGTCATAGGTATCACCAGTGTCTTCAAGAAATCGTCTGATCATTCTCCTGAGACGTAAATATAGTTACATCTTAGTATTTATATCGGTATTCCATCCATTCCAGTGGCTTTTTCTCCTTTTATATTTTTCATTGCTTCTCTTTAAACCACCAAATGTCTTACTCTTCCTTGGTTTTGTGCAAACTTTTCATGCATTTTTTCTTTCGGTTGATGACTTTCTTCTCTTCTTTTAGTACTCTACCACTCCTGTCTTTCACCTCATTGCTGCATCTAACAATTTATGCTCTCTCCCTTGTAACCTCTTTTATTCTATTGTATACTAGAGCATGTCCTTCAATCCTATCTAGCTCTTCTATTTTATTATACTCTTTTATACTCCTCTTATCTTTGTCTGTTTCATTTCTTAGCCATATTTATCCAACAATATTGTCTTTTTCCTTCTTCAGTATTAACATTTTTGTACAGTCTTCTCTGTCATTTCTTGATGTATCCAAGGTTTCTTTGCTCTCATTTCTTTCTTGACCATATTCTAATGTCAAAAACAATCGTTACACTTTTTAAAATTATATTCCACTTTTTCTTTATATTTTCTGATGATTGAGATGTTTTGAGATTTATATATTTTTTATCTATCATCTGTCCTACCTCCCGCTTCTCTATCTATTTTACCTTCTTCAAATCCCATTTTCTAACTGTCTGCCTGTTTTAGTCTTACACTCAATTCCGCCATTAGTAGAACAGTGTCACTGTATATATTCGCCCTAGGTATTCTATATGCTTTATTTACACCATTCCTGTATCTCTCTTCTACAAGAATAAATTCTAATTACCTTCCGAATATTCTTCTTTTATTGTTACTAAATCTTTTGTTGGTGATAATAATCTTAGAGAATTTATAAAAATCAGTCTATCACCTCCCTCATTTTTCTTTTCAATTCCGTACATGCCTACAATTCCACCTTTTTCCCACTAGTACGTCGGGTTTCTAGTCACCCATCACAACTTTGCAGCAACTGCCTTCTTTCTCATCTGAAACGTTTTCTCTCTTTTGTTAAATTTCTTTTATCTACTATTGTTACATAATATCAAAGTTACCTAACTATTTTAAGTATCGTAAAAACAAATTTTGCCTAGTGCGGTAAAAAGAATGTATATTGTTTTTTATGGCAACTTTGCTTTTTACGTAATTTCGTTAATGTTTTCATTTATGAAACGTCAAAATATTTATTTCTATTATATTTAAGAACAAAATTCACAAAACGTTATACAATATTCGTATCGTAATAAATAAAGAAACGATCATGGTTTACAACTTTTGGTCAAAGATCAGCATATTTTCTAAAAATATCCAAACAGTTACATCCTTCAATATTTCCAGCAGCAATAACAAATTCGCTAGAAATGTTCGTTTTAGTATTCGATATTACAATTTTAATAAAATTTTGTCTATCTTCAATATCACACAATCTTAATTTCATTAATTCTTCTCTCCGACAAGCACCAAAAACACCAACAATTAGAGATACATACAGAATGAATAATTATGTTTAAATGAATAATAAATTTAGTGCTGTGTTTACCTTCATCATTAAAAATGTATCATTATTTGCTTCCTTAATAAATGTATTTATTTCATTTAAAAAAAAGATTTCTTAGCTGTATATTCATCGAACTTTTGCTTCAATATATTTGCTTATATCGATTTTTCTACTTAGTAATATAAAGGCCCGTAACATTGAGTGGGTTCATAATGTAGATGGTTTTTATTTTCAGCCTTTACAGAGAAATATGGAAGTAATTTTTTTTCTTCTTTTTTAGTTTACACCAATCTTCAAAATGTTTATATTCTGCTTCATATTTAATCTTTGATTTCTGGGTTATTAATGTAGAAATTGCGAAATTAGCACCTATTTCAATTTCTAAAGCAATGTTGCCTTTGGAATCACTAATTTTTCAAACATATTTATTGACAGAAAAATAAACAATACAAACATAAGAAATCAGAATTAATGGCAACTTTGCATTTTTTGTAATTTCGTTAATGTTTTTATGAAACGTCAAAGCACATATATATATATATATATATATATATATATTTATTTGTAATTTTTTTATAATTTTTTTTTATATTTTTGAATAAAATTCACGATAGTAGATAAAACGTTGTACGATACTTATATCGTAAATAACTATTACACAATCATGATTAGTAATGGACTCGCGACACATATAAATGTAGAATCAAAGCGAGAGGAAAACAAACACCATAGAATTCACCGCGCCTTATCGCTTTGTATAATAGAAATGTAATTTGGCTATTTCCGGTGTTTGTATTATCTGTTTTGTAAAAATCGGCTCAGACTTCGACATTTCTAATAAATAAAAAAATAATTTATTGAAATAAGTTGTCTGTTTTTTAAATTTTGTACCTGTAGGTAATTATTATTAATAATATAATTAAAAGAGGATTATTTTTAAGGAATTTTGTATTATATTTTAAGGTATTACAAAAGTTAAAATGTTTTTATATTTTTACATATATCAATTCTTTATTTAGTAATGGCATTTTTTATGCATTTAATAGCTACATATAAATTAATAGAGGAAGAAAGAAGAGCTGCACTGATCAATTGTAATATTGAAAAAGGTCTGATGCACATTTTACATATTTATTTATGTTTACGAAAAACTAATATATTCCGCATTATTTGATTGCAATTGATCTTCATGTATGAACTGAAACATTTTGCAATTAAAAATATATAGTCTTATTAATTTGAGATGATTTATTTTAATCATATTTATTTCTATTGGCGTTACTTCAGAATTTGCCTCTATTGTACTTTTTCTCATTAATTTTAATAGTCTCTCCTTAAAAGATGAAAATATATTAGTTGAGGATCTTCTACCATCAGTTTTATTTCTAAAATTTTCCAGTCTAGCAACTTTAGCTTTTGTTTTAAATTTCCGATCGGTTAGGGTCTATATTATTTTACATTTATATTTATTTTAATTTTTTAACAGATTTTGTTCCAAACCTTAAAGAATTTAATCCTGTCGGTATATCTCCCCATAAATTATTTAAATTTAATTTTCTACTACCAGATCAGATTTAACTGTTGTAATTTCTGGATGTGCTTCGCAGAAATTTAACCAGTACGCCTAGTGGTCTTAATGTCATTTATTTAGATTTTTTTATTGAAAAAATTATAAATATAATTAGAATTAAAGCAAAATATACCTATTTTAAAAATATGATTATTTACTTATCAAATAAATTTATTTTGCCGATGAAAATACACATGTTCTACAACGAAAAAATAACGTTTTATTTTTATTCTATTTTATCATAAAAACGCGACAAAATTAAGTTGTTACTTGGTGCGATACCGATTTATCGCGTATTCTGTAAATCGCGCGATCCCACTACAGTTGTAGGCATGTACACATGAATCATTAGTATATTCTCTGGCACTGCGTACAACCTAATTACTATTACTCATCACAGTTATAAATAACTTTGATAACATACGTATATGGATAGCTCCTTACTTATGAGCAGCCCCACTCCAGTCCTCTGTCAATTTTACGCCTCTCCTGGTTGTTTCCATCTTATTTTACTTACTCATATCATATACAGTTTGTTTGTAAACATTTCCTGTCGCAGACTTGTTTCCTCCTTTAGTGTTCTAGTTTCTCAACCTCAGTTTACCTTCTCCTCCATCTTCTTTAATTCACTCTTCGGACACTGTCGGACAAAGTCCCTCCCCAGTGATCAGCCCCACTCCATTCCTCTGTCAATTTTACGCCTCTCCTGGTTGTTCCCATCTTGTTTCACTTACTCATATCATATCCAGTTTGTTTCTAAACGTTTCCTGTCGCAGACCTGTTTCCTCCTTTAGTGTTCTAGTTTCTCAACCTCAGTTTACCTTCTCCTCCTTCTTCTTTAATTCACTCTTTGGACACTATCGGACAGTCCCTCCCCAGTGATCTGAGTAGGGAACTGCTTTACCGCCGAAATATTTCCTATTAGAAGAATCCATATAGTTACTTTTCTTAGGTATTTATCTTGGGATACCTTATGGTCTTGAAGGGGGTAGTTTCCCATTGCCTTCGCCATCTCTATACTTTTGAATATGATACCTCATCCGCGTTTAGGAGTGATTTTTCATTCTTTAGACAAGGCTGTGCCCTGACCCTCTATACGGTGATTTCTTATCAAGGAAATTTCTCAGTCGTCAGTGCCTCGTTAGTGGAAACAGGTTATACTGCGAAAGGTGTAGTTGACATTTGATTGTGAGAGACTATACTAGACGCATACCCAACCCTTATGACACTACGCGAGATTAAATAAGCGGTATGCGGTTATAACTATTTATTAAAATAAATTATAAATTTAAAATTTGTTGTTTTTTCCATAGTAACACTATTATAGCCTAGGCTATAATAGTAATACTTTATAGCCTGTCAACTTTTAATATCACTTAGAAAAAGAATTTTATATAAAATTGACAGTATGTATGCTCTAAGATTTTATCGATATAAAAGTATGCTTATTGGAAACAAGTCAAGGGAAATTACTGTTAGAAGATTTGCCTAATCAAAATCACTAAAGAAAAATTTTCAAATCCGATTGGATCCAATTCGGTTCAAGATTCGATCTGACATCTAATCCGACTCTGTCCGAGATCTAATCCGATACTATTCCACATCTAGTCCGACTCTATCTGAGTTTCGATCAATGATACGATACAATATCCGATTCGAAAACTGTTCCTAGATCCGATTCGGCAATTGTAACATAAATTGTAAATTTAAAAGATTAATAACCGTTATGGATGAAACTAAATTAATAATTTTGTTTTGAAAAACTAGAGACAAATTTGTTACATTTTCTTATAAATTTTACGTAGCGTTACTATTTCTATAGAGTGAAATTTAAATTTATATGATTTTTTACTATGTGTATATCTGAAAGCTATGTGTGAAAATTTTTGATCGGTTATTTGCCCCTAATTTTGGATCGGATATTTTTAACTTACATCATAGTTCCAAAACTAATAAATAGCTATAATCATAGTATAAATATGATAAATATAAAAAGTATGTCGAAAATGTATTAATATTGTTATTGCCACAATAGTTAAAAGTCTTTCGAATTGCAAATCCGGAAACGTAATTACACAAATATTAGCAATTATTTAAAGGTAAAATAGAAAATATCTTGAATGAAACTACTTAACTATATAATCTCATGAGCATGAAAATTCCGAGCTAATTTTATATTATCCATTTACACGAAGCTTGTCTTATAAGAAAACTAAAATAATTACGCATCACGATATATTTTTCTTATATAAAAACTTTCTACTTACGCCATGTACCATGCGTTTCAACAGTGTTAAATTATACTATTCAAAAATAATATCTAAATCAGAATTCAACACCCGCTACTGATATTAGTCGAATATTCACTTACTCCATTTATATGTTGAATATCAAGTTTCAAGGATATACGGATGCACATTAATTATAGTTAATTTCTAGTTTGCAAACTGATACATATTCACGAAGGAGATTACAATATGTAACTTTATTGAATTGTTGTTTTATAGTTTATGAATTTCAGTTGCTTGTTGAATGTCGTAGCAATTTGTATCGTCTTCATCACAGTAATGTCTGGAATTTTTTTCATTAAAATTCGATGAGAAATTGATACATCAACAGAGACTAATACCAACAACATTCAAATATTTAACATTTTTATCATAATTTTTTCTGGCAATATTTAAAATTAAAAATTATTTTTACTCTCTTAAAAACCAACTCCCATTTATTTTGCGTCAATAGAATGAAAGGTTTCCAATACATTATTCTTCATTGTTACACATTTTTATTAAAAGCTTTTATTGGAAAAACAATAATTATAAAATAAAATAATATATAAAAGCAAAACAATATTTTTAAGCAATGTGTGAATTAAACTTTTTATCAGAATTTTGTTTTAATTTTAGAGTCCTGTAGGTACATAGCGTAATAATATTAAGCATGATGTTGATTCAACATAAACTTTAAAAATTTAATAAAATATGATTCCTATAACGAAAAGTACACAATATTCAAGAATTTTTACAAAGCACTAAAATGTTTTCAATGCGGAGGTACTAGTTGAAACCATTATATATAATCTTATATTTATACAATTCATACCACATATTTATTTTAAAATCAGAGGAAACTAAATATTATTAGGGTGTTTATATCATTTATGTGGCTGTTCAAACTGGTACATCCATGTAAAACATTTAAGGCGGGAATCGCTGAGAATTTGATTTAGAAATAAATATTTGCAAAAGAAAAAATATATTAGTCAAAAATATAAAAGTAAACCATAGGTATCTATTACTCTTATTTTTTTATAATTACATTACAACAATTTAGGCTTTGCTATTTTAATAATAATCTCATTAACTTTATTTTTTCGTTTTTATTTAAACAATGTTGATTGTATTTTTAGATTATGTCAATTTTAATAAACCTGGGATAACTTTCTAATCTATTTGGATGATTGAATCAGATCCCGCTTAATATTATTTACTGAAGAGTTTTACAAACAAGAAAACAATTTGTTACTTTCGCTGTTGATTTATTAATATTTGCTTTGTAAATGAATTGCAATTAAAAAATGATTAAAAAACATTCCAATTTTCTCTGCAAATACATGAAGTACTGGTAATGATATCATTAATCATTACAACAAGTCGTTTACAAAACAAACACAATCCAAGACTTACATAAAACCTTTCTTTTTACAAACACAAATAATTATTCATTTTAATTTCTTCAATCCCGTTTAAATAACACTGTCTGCGCATTTTCAACTCGTGCAATATCGGCACATCGCGGAGAATATGTAAAATGATTGAAAGAATAAATCAAACGGTTAAGTGTCAACAGCATCGGCAGCGAAAACGCCGCTCGAATACCAAACGTCTCGGCGTCAGAGGCGGCGGTGGCGGCTGCACTGGTGATGGCAGCAGGGCGACGGCACGGTGCCACTCAGACGTTCGTTTCGTCTTCTTTCCTCTGAAAGTAAATCGTGATTTACGAGCACCGGTAGAGGAGAATATTTCACGGTAATACAGTTACGTGAGTCGACCGGATTTAAAGCCGAATTAACAGACGAAAATCGATGTCTTTTCTTCTCACCAACCCCACTAGTGAACTACATTGTTGATGGCAAGCCATCTGTATTATCGATGATATTATTATGACAATAAATATCTGTCATAGTAAAGAAATAAATTTTCGGTGTACTATAAATAACTTCTTGAATTGTAACAAACAGGATTTGTTAGTAAAGCTTCGTATCCAACATTATACAATAATCGCGTTTTTTAATCAGAAAGTTAATTTTCCTAACTGTCCATCTGGAAACTTGCATGCAGTTTTGCAATTACTATGTGTAGCTAAATTATTAAGATCTAGCATTTATTGGATATAAATGATTCAGTTTTTAGAACAATATGTAAAAAAGGTCTATAAGAATGCTGTCGGCAAATTCGGGTATAAAAAATTAATCGCCTTGCCATGCATAATTTTGTAAATATAAATTATATTCCATAGTTTTTTTTATCCAATTCTATAAAGTTTTTTAATTATTTGCAATCTCTGCTTTATTATATTGTTTGTTACTCAAATCAAATTATAATGAAAATCGTAAGACACTAATTAAGAGCCAATAGAAACATTGCACTAATTCTTTCAGGCATAGAAAATTTACGGTATTTTTGACATTTGCGTCACGAAAACATTATTTTAGAAAAAAAAGTGGTGGTACAGATTCTAGCCTATTGGAAAGAATAGAAATAATATTTATTTAAGTGATACAATTTATGTATTATCATGGCTCGTTTGCTTTAAAAAAGTGGTACATACACTGTACCGCTAATTCTGAAAGAGTAAAGCATGGTTACAATGGTAATATAAAAATTTCTTGGAAATTTTTCATTATTTGACTTACCTTATAAACATTAAGTGCAAATTGATTTAAGTCAAAAATGTTAGTTTGACTATTAAAAATAGTTTTTATGTCGATTTTATTTAGTTAATACAAATTATCATATTATTCTATCATAACTTGATTATTTTAAATAAAATATAAAACCTAAATTATTTTTAATTTTTATGTTAGCAGAGACCGCGGAACCTTTTTTCGAAAGGGGTCGCGAAAATTTTTTGACCGGAGTAAAAATAGAACACAGATATATTTAGGTAATTAAAATGAATAATTAGGTGAGATACATCATATTAATAATATAATTTGTTTTTTGTCAATTAATGTAACAGTTCTATAAAGTTTTTACATATGTATAAGTTGAAAAAGAAAATTTTACTCTATTGCTCCGAAAACTGTCATTCGCTCTGCGGTTTTATTGATGAATATTTTCATCACCTTATTTAAATCAATGTCCAATGTTTTAATTGTGTGTATATGAAGAAAAACTAAATGAAACGGTCGTTTTTGTAATATTGAAGTACGGTTTCAAGTCAAAATTCGACGAACCCCGCTGAATGACCTTTCGGCTGACGATTCTGAAGCTGGAATTGTCAACAGTAATTTAAGTAGACTTAATACAACTTGTAATGGATTGTTAATTTATTGCTATAGTCTCGGTTTGGATTTTGAATTCGTACTCGTATTTTAGGTAGGTATTTCATTTTATTTTTTGTGTCCTGAACAGGGGTTGCGGCGCAACCCCCAAACATGATCAGGGGTTGCAACTGCAACCTCTGCAACCCCACTTCCGCGGCCACTGTATGTTAGTGTCGTTACAATTTTCTTACCGACTATGCCCTCAAGCATTAATTCATATTCGTAATTTATTTTATTATGCAGTCCAACAACGTAATCTGCATTCGATAAAAAAATTCCAGAAAGAATCAATGTTCTAAGGTACAAATTGATTTGATTTACATTAGTTAGGTATGTACATTTAAAAGATATTAATTAAATATTCTTTGTAATTTTTAGCAAAACTTCTGCAAATAATAGTTTACCGGGTAAAGAGTTCAATGAGCTGAGTGACAACATGTCGAACTTTAAAATCCCGACTTTAATTTTCACATTCGACAAATGCTTTTCATCATACAAAATTACACCACATTTTTGGGATATATTACTTATCAAGACCTGCTACAGAAAATGTCAAACTCAGTTATATATATATATATATATATATATATATATATATATATATATATATATATATATATATATATAATTTATTATAACAATTTAAATTATTACATTATTACTTTTATTATATTATTCTTTTTACAAATTCTACTCTCATCAAAATTGGAGTTCGTTAAAGAATTTTCCTTATTGAATGTATCCGATAGTACGATGTCATGGTTAGAGTTACGACAGTTGAATCCGAAGATATCGAGATCGAATCTTACAACTAAAATATATGACCTACCATACTGCAGCCCGGTGAGTGCAGATCCTGTACTGTAATTGAGATCAAGATCCTGATGTATAGGTTAATATAAATAAATAAATAATCAATATTGCTATCAACAATGAAAGTAATAGTAGAAATGTTGAAAGTTGCAGGCAATATTGATATTATTAATTTGGATAAATTGAATATTGAAAGAAGATCTTGCTATCCGAACGAAAAGTTGTGTTTTAATATTTGATTCAAAATTTAAAATATTTTAAATTTCATTCAAAGTTTTCCTTAAATGGTACTTGTATAAATAATATAAAATTAATATTAGAAAAAATAGCAAAAGTTAAATAGCACAATTTCTTGCCGGATGGAATATTATTTTCATATAAAATCAAATCAAAGATAAACCAAGACATAAAGATTTCACATAATATCTAAGTTTTTGGTACGTCATATGAGCATAGTTTGGAATATAAAAGGAAAAAAAGAAATAAAAAAAGACTGCATTACTTGCCATCAGTTAACAAAAAAAGATGTAAAAAACAACACATTTTGCGCACCTCACAAACGGAAAGAAGATTTTAACAATACTAGTGGAGTACTCTGCGTCCATCAGTGGTGAATGGAGACTCAGTGGGATTCAGCAACGCTGGGACAAAAATTGCAAAGCGAACACAGGCACCGCACGCAACAGTCTCAAAAGAAATCGCATGAAAAAGAAATCCTCCAAACGATTTACTCCGACAAGTAAGTGGATAAAATTGTGCATTTTCATCACACTAGCTACATATCTGTGACTGTTAAATCTAAACGAGATTATCCTGTTTAATGCCACATTATACCAGTCGCTTTGCTATCTTAACCGGTCGAATTAGCATATACATTAGAAGGTGTTTACTATTTAAAATTGCGAGTACACTGGCTTGTAGCAGCTGCTTTTCATCGACATACAAGCAAACAATATACTTACTAGTAGCGCATGCGGAACAACACTAATGGAAATAAGATTCAAGCAAGACAGTACAAAAGAGTGTTTAGAGACTTTCAAGTTTTCTATGTTGCAACTTTGTATTTGCATTTTTTTCTTTCATGCAGTGTTCATTATATGCTTTTCAATTAGAGTACTTTTAATTTATTACGAGATATATGAAAAACAAAGAACAAAAAGACATTTATAATAATATTGGTGCATATTGTCATGCTATACCTGTATAGAAGATACTACAAGTAGTATATGAAAATTCGACAAAATTCCTGTAAGACTTGTCTCGCAAATCACAGACTTAGATTATAATATTATTATTTTGGTTTGACCTACAATTCTGATTATGCCTGAGCTTTAATACAAAAAAGAAATATAATAATAAATGACATTTAGCAGATTATGTCTTTATTTTGATCTGTATAATAAATAGTATACTGAAATTTATTTCATGTATTACAGTACCTATTCTTAAATGATTATGAGTTTTTATCAATATATTAATTTAATGCTGAAGCATGTTAACTATATTAGTAAATTTTATTTTAATATTTACAAATGTACTCAGAATAGATTAAAAAATTACTGACGTGCGCGCGCAACTGAACCTTTAAATTGAAATGATAAATATATGGAAAATATTATGCTAATCAACACATATTCACAAAAAAAATTGTTCTAATATTTCGTAATTTCAATTATCAAAATTAATTTGTTTTCTTTTATTTCAGGTGAGAAAATTTGGCTACTTACCATTTTCCATAAGCCATAAGGTATGTAAAACTAATCTCACAGGTACGTTTTATATAGATTGAATTTTATCAAATATCAAGATGTTTCTGACAGATGCCGATATAATCATATAAACGTCAAAGTTTGAACTCTTTAAATTTTGTAAGAAGTTTATTGATAAATATAACTTCGATGTTAGAGTTAACTCAAATAATATTTTGTTACAGAAATATGAATAGAGTGATTTATTATATTTTTATTGTTGTCAATTTAATGAAAGTTATCAATGTTTCGTGATGGTTTTCTTTTCCATTATAGCTAGTTACATATAAAATCGACCCTCATCCAATCTGCTATTGAAAGAATTGCTGCTATTAAGTAATTAAAAACGTATGTTAATAGGTATAATTTCTTTCATACTAGAATACGTATATATAGTAACTGATGATGAAGAATATGTAATTTAAGTGGCATATAAACTAGTCCTACGCAAAATTTATAAAGTATTATCTGCTTTAAAAACAGAAAATTTATCAGAATTGGTCAGATATCCACGTCTGTCAGAAGACTCCTCATATTTAAATACGTCCATTCTTATTGATGCCAAGAAAAATTTCACTGTATCCATGTCAGTAGACAGAGTATATAAGAGATGTTTATTAGAAGAGATTTCATTATAAAAACTATACAATTCTACTATAATAATAATTTAATTATTAAATCGAATAATAATACGACAAGCCAAAAAAAAAAAAAGAAAACAAGCAAATTTCTACATATTTCTCAAAATTGTTATATTTTGTTTCTTGAATTTAAATTGTTTATATACATAATGAAAACATAAGTACCTTCCAACAAATTGAATAATATAAATAATTCAATTCATAATTAATTTATGTAAGAGATATTTTGTTATTAATATCCTACGCTGTGCATCTAGATATCCGTACAAGACGAGAGAAATCACGTATAATTTATAATAATTTCGGATGCAGCTCTAACGTCCGTTCTCCATCCCTCTTCGCTGTTACTCCGAGCCCTCTTGCATTTGTAACGAGTTCAAACTTCCACGAGGAATCTAATTTGAACTTGTATCGGGCCCGATGCTTCGGATTACGATTATTAATCACGACGGACCAGGCTTCGATGTATTGGAGAATTAGCGGTGTGATAGATTATATGGGGTGGGGGTCGGTTTCCCCATTGGGCGCGGCGAGCCATTTTCCGTCTTGGAAGTGACGTACGATTAATTTAGAGTTTTCAAAGGTTTCTGCTTGGCAGTTTCATACCTAAGGCTAAGGCTGAAGAAATTGAGTTTAAGCTGGATATAGAAATTTTATGTCGATTTCTTTATAGCTTTTTCTACTGGCTAATTGAAATTTTTATTTTACGATATTTCAACTGAAGTGAGATAAAATGTCATTTTATAGTTAAAGTAAGTTTTAGTTTTGAAAAAAAATAAAATTATTTCTAAATGATGTAATTAGGAGGAATTTTCAGAATGTGTATCGCTGTGCTTACTTGAGAATAAGAAACAATCAATATATAGACCCTTTTTTATGAAACAGAACCCTTCACATTTACTTAATTGTACCGGATAGGCTAAAAAATATAACTTTATAAATTCTTGTTATTCCAATAAACATACTACATATGTCCTAGTACTTATTTTGTTCATAAATGGTGATTTTCTCACTATCTTTTATTATAACTATTAGCCATATATTAAAAACCGTAGGTGTAGTTGGCTCAGTGGTATCAAGGATGACTGTGAATTTGAGAACCCGGGTTCCACAGCCGAGAAACAGTTTTCACTACATTAAAAATACCCCTGTCGTTCCAATAACATTTTTGAAAGCTGTTTGACGGCTGGTAACAGTACTTCGCATGTATCAATATATTATTTATCGACCTCTGTTTCAGCCGAGTGCTACACCTAGTAATAGGTAACCAGCGCGATGATTTATTTATATATTTATTTTATATAAAAACCGTAACAAAATATCATTCTGACAGTTCAGTCAAGAATTACTAATCTTGATTGTTCTATTCATTGTTTTATATTACTATATTTTATTTAATATTAAATAAATATTAAATAATAAAATAATAAATATAATACATACATACATAACATCACGCTATATCCAATTAAATGGGGTAGCACGAACCCCTGAAACATTCACAGAACACTAAAAGATTCATAAAAAAATTCGTTCACGTCAATATTCTTATTCTGACACACGATACTCGTTTCAACCACATTAACACTTCCTCCATACGAGTTCTTTCCTTCTTCACAACCAAAATCCATCATCACGCAACAAACCTTCATTCGCATCCATCCATTCGCATCTGTAAATTGTTTTTTGAAGCTAATAGAAATATATCATAGTTGGTATCAAATTAAATCTTTTAAAGAGAGAGATGTCTAATAAAATAGCCAAAAATTGTAACCGACTAATTGTCAATTGTTTGTACCTAAAAGTTATTGAAAATATACTTTTTTGCAGCTCCAATGAAAGGTCTGAGCGATATGAATCAGAAACGGAATGACAGCCAATCATTTTCTAAAAATTAGTGAACAAAATTCTTTATAATATAAATACCTACTCAACTAGATGGTGTATAAAGTAACACTTCTAAAAGACTACATTTCTTTAGGTTCCGCGGAGCCGATCCGATTGCTAGTAATTTACTACATTCAACATTAATATAATCTTAATTTTTTTGTTAAGAAAAGTGTATAATCTATGCATACACTACATATTATGTATACATTGCTAGTCAATGTACAAAATTCGAAATGTAATAATTATATTATTTAGCCAATATTCTTTTATATTAAAACGTATTCCTGGAGAAGTTCGCTTCGCTTATATTTCTAGAACATAAATCTTAAGCTTATTCGTATAGAATACATGCTCCACATACTTATGCCATTATATTCGATATTAGCTCCAAATATTTTGAAATTCATACATTTATTCAAAGATCTAACGCAGAGATTACCAACGGGGGCGGTACCGCCTCCAGTTGGCGCTGGGGCATACTATGGGGGGCGTTAAATCATTCAAGAGGGATGCTTAAATAAATAAATACATTTATTATATAATTTTTTTTATAATTATTTATTTTTCAATATAATAATATACTTTCAAAATACTAATTTTCATGAATATATATTTTATCTATTTGTGGAAATTATCTTACTGTCCCGTTAATAAGCATTTTCAAATTAGCATTACTTCGTTTTAGTTGAGAATGGATAGATTGACTTGTCCTTACAAATTGGCAGGCAAACACGCGGTGTTCATGCAATGTAACATGTTTGGACAAGAACATGGGAGCTTTAAATGAAACATACAAGTTAATACGTGCACAAAATCAAATCTATAAAAGCGATAGTTCTAGGAATATTTTATTATTTTTATGTGCTTTGCCGTGATAAATAATCGTGAGTGATAAGTGTTAGAAGTTATTAGAAATATTACTTTTATACCTATCTATAAATCTGTTGAGAAGTTAATTTCTATTTGAAAATGTCTGACTCTTTCTACATCTAGAAAGAAATACCTGCAGTGCTGTACTGAGTATTTAAAATATGAATTTACGTAGTCTCCTACAAACAAATCATTACCTTCTACCTTCTAGGATATAACAGCATTTGAATAAAATGCATGCTGATAAGAAGAACAAAGTTTTATCCTATTTTCAAGAACTGGAAAAGCAATATTTAAAACAGCCAACTATAGGGAGAATCTATATTTAATACCATGCAATAGATTTTTCTAGAGAAAGAAATTCCTATTTGCAATATTTAGTCTGCTGCTACTGATGGTGTTTCAACAATGACAGGGCGTCATAAGGGTTTCATAGCAAATTTGAAACAAGCAGTACCAAATGTACTCGTTGTATATTGTATTATTCATCGTCATCATATGGTTGCATAAAAATTGAATGAATTACGTTATTAAAGCAATCAATAAGATTGGAAGCAATTCATTAAATGACCGATTATTTCATAAGTCTTGTAATGAAAATGATGAAGATTACAATCGCTTGCTGCTGCACACAGAAGTATATTGGCTCTCTTAAGGTGTTTGTCTGAATCGTTTTTTCAATCTTTTTGATTCAGTACTGGACTTTCTTGAAGACAGAGAAAAAAAATTGCACGAGAACCTGATTTCGTCAAAATAATCACATCGCTTATTTGACAGACCTGCTTAAAATATTTAATCAAGTAAATTTAAAATTGCAAGATGATGGTAGAATTTAATTAACACAAAAAACGTCGTAACTGCTTTTACGGGAAAACTTTTTCTAGTCAAACAAAATCTTGGTAGAAGTGAATACAACTATTTTCCCACATTATCAGCAGTCTCTGCAAAATCGGAAGATTTACTTACTTACTGCCAACACTTGGAAGTTCTTCATGTTGATTTTATGGAGAGTTACCAAGATATTTTAAACAAGCATATACCGAGTTGGGTTTTAGAAATTATCGCAAACACAGATAGTGCAGATTAATCAAATTTGGAAGTGGAACTCTTAGAACTCACGACTAGCGAAGAAATCAAATAAAAATTTAAACATGGATACCAAGAGTTCTGGCTTCAAAATTCAATACCAGTTCACTATCCTGGACTGTTGGCAATAGTACAGAAGTTATTAATCGCATTTTCAACTTCCTATATGGCTGAGCGTGGATTCAATGCAGTTGCTAATTTACTGTATAAGAAGAGGAACAGACTGCACATCACAGAACGTGGCGATCTGCGATTGATGTTAACGAAATTGGAACCCGACATTAACAAATTGTTTGTTCTCTTTTAAAGGGGGCGATGGTCCAGAAAAGGTTGGGAATCTCTGGTCTAACGTATTCTTGATAGGGAAAGCTTCGCTCCTGTTTTAAGCAAATAAACCCTAAGCCCGTAGAATGCACACACGCAAGCAAAATTTGTATGATTCAATACTGCATTTTACATTTTATCTAAATTTCATACATTTCCGTGGCATACAATGTTTACATAGTTAAATTGATTTCACTTCGTAACTATAAATTTAATTAAATTGCACAATGCATGTTTGACTAGAAATCCAAATTAACCAGTATCGAATGCATACATATCTCAAGCTCGTCGAAAAATATACATTTTTATTATATAAACAAATGGTAAATATCTGACATCCTATAAATAAATCGCAAAGAATTTTAAAAACAATATAAATAGTTATTTGTGTATTGAAAGCGTAAAGTGATTCTTTGTTACTCGAACACGGTAATTGTAGCAAAAGCCGAAGAAAAAACCTTCATATTATAAGAGGAACAAAGACTTTACGCTCATGATACACATAATTTTTTCTACGATTGCATCTTGATTATTAAAAAACGTGTACGTACTGAAAATAAATTCGTTCTGTAAATATGACAAGTTCCTGTTTTGTTTGTATTCCTGGTAACTACTCGTATTGAAGTAAACTCGTATCTAATAATTTTTTTCGCGCGTTGCCATTGGACATTATTTAAAAGGTCAGAATGATTTCTCACAATATATGAACGAAAATTTAATGGTATTTTAAATAGACAAATTCCAAACTGTTATAAGGGTACAGTTAATATTTGAATTAATCGTTTCATACATTTTGTTACGTTGAACAAGGTTGCCTCAAACCGGCACAGTTTTGATTTACTTCACCAGTATTCGTATTCAATATTTGAGTATTAGTACGACCTACGTTTTAGGAATAGAAATATTCTTGTTTAAAATATATACCAACTGAGTACAATTATATAAATAAAAGTTAATAATTCTTTAAAATAAAATAATATATATGAATGATCCATACTTTTTTTACTTTATATGCTATTATTTTATTAAGTAAATGAAAGTAATTATTTAAATTTTATTAATTGTATTTACAGAAACTATGTATAATGTTTTTATATATTATTACCGTAAATTAATCAATTAAAATTGAATTAAAATTATATTTTTATTGAAAATCTTTATCTTCAAATGCAACAAAGATAAAATAGTTTTCACTTTAATAAATTTTGTATAATAATATATATATATATATATATATATATTAATCATATAATCTTTCTGTATCATGCATATGTGAATTTATTTTAAATATTGCAAAGGAAATTAAATGTTTTAAAATATATTTCTTATATATTTAATAAAGTAATTCCTTTTGAGTTTAATTTTTTTTTATAAAACCAACAATTTATTAACATATTTGTTAAAGCGCACATTTTTCAACATTTTATAAATTAATCTAATGAATAAATGCGTAAATTAATTTATCAAAATTACTTATGCTCCTGAAATTATTATTCTCTTTTATTCATATTTAATAAACATGGCTTGCTCATTTATACGTTTATGTTCTGAAACAAATTTACAAAGAGAATTTAATTGAAATTTAGTGAGCATGAAGTAGCTAACTTTATTTAATTATAAACATGAAAAATTGTTTGTTTTATTTATAAGTGACATATGTACTCTAGCTATACAAAAAGAAAGTTCTCCACCAAAAATTTCGAGAAGGTAACTACTCGTATATGCTTTTATTACCAAAATGTATGCACGTTATTTATTAAATACATATTAATGTAGGTACTAGGGACGGGACTTCTTACCGAACCAAAAAGTATTCAGAACCCATGTGTTTGTGAACCTGAACTAGAGCCGATGTTAATATTCTCGACTTGAACCCGAACCGAAACAGAATCTACTATTTTTGGCTTAATAAAACCGGGTTTTCGGAGCAAATATTTTTCAATTCTTTTATATTACTTAATAGTAAATAATTAAAACAAGATTTTAGCTTTGGATTGAAAGAATCATCTTTAACAAAACATATTTTATACATTTTTATTACATTATTGAATTTTCTATGTTTGGTAATGTAGCAAATCTAGGCTTATTCGTTAGCAATAATTTATGACAGTAATGTAATAACCTACTACTAGTTGCATAGTTAATAGAATAGATTGCTGTGTATATATAATATGTATAAAATATCTGATAAAAAAAAACAGTAGCTGGGACAGAGAAGATCGAGAAATTATCCCTCCTTATCAAACACTTCACTCCCACTGAAATAATAAAAGAAATTTAAATTTTAAACAACAACAAATCACCAGGACATGATCTAATAACAGCAAGATCATTGAAAGAACTACCAAGAAAGGCCATAGTTCTGCTAACGCAAATCTTCAACACGATACTAAGGTTTTCACATTTTCCTATACACTGTAAACTAGCAAACATCATTGCTATTCTCAAACCTAATAAACCCATACATAAAACATCGTCATACATATCAATATTTCTCCTTACAAAATTACTAGAAAAACTGTTATTGAAAAGACCTTTAAATAGAAATAGAAGAAAGGAACCAAATCCGGAACACCAGTTCGATTTTAGAGCAAAACACTCTACGGTCAACAAATACATCGCATTGTGAACGATATAGAGAACAGCTTTTATTGTAAAATAGTAAGCTCAGGTATATTAATTGACGTTAGCTAAGCTTTTGATAAAGTACATATAAATTATTCTTTGCTAATTTAGTACTTTGAGCAATTTTAGTATTAGTTAGTAAGGAAGTCTTTGGGAGAGAAGAGAGTTACCTTGTTAACTTATCATTCAACTATATTATTAATAAAGCACTATTTATTGCCAGCAAATGTATGTACTTATTTTCTTCAACCATAACCCTAATACTTATCCTTTTCTGGGCTGATAAGAACCCATTAAAAGTATTTGCTAATTCTTCTTGAATAAGTGAAGATTACAAATTGATGGCAGCGGTTCGGAAATTATACTCAAATTAAAATTAACTGAAGTTAGATTTTGTTTTGAAGATTTAAAAATTAATTTCAATTGTATTGTTTGTTCTAATAATTTAAAATTAGAAGCAGATGGTATTTTGGGTCGCGAATTTTAAAATTTTATTGCAAGCAAGAAATTGTGTTAGGTAATACGAGTATTGGACTGATGGTGGGCAGAGTTGCGAAAGATATGCTGACGACAGCAAATATGAAAACAACAATATATGGTAACACGACGAGGTCGCATAACGTAGTTGACGTGGGTCACGGAGAGAGCACAAAAAATGAAGTAGCAGGCTGATAACAAGTTATCAAACATGGATGCAAAAATTCTGAAGATGGAAGTCGGTATGCTAAGCAAAAAATAACTATTGACCTAAACCAGTGGATTGATTACAGTACAGAAAATATTTTATCAAATTGTAAATTGATGTGTACAACCATTTAGGATGTCATGAACTCCGGATACTTTTTTTAATTGAGTCTGAAGTAAAAATCCACGACTTAATGGTAGTAAGAGTACCCATAAAACAGAAAAGAGATACCCGTGAAGTTGATTAATATTACCAACAAAGAAATAATAGTGAGGAAAAATACAGTTTTATAAAAGCTGGAAATATATTACAGGGTACCAGGAGGGCTAAGAGATAGATTGCCAAACTAGGTTCAAATAGACACATCTCAGAGATCATGGAGCAATTGCAGTTGGATTGTCTGTCGCACGGGGTAAAATAGCAATTATTGGTACTACTAAAAGAATACGATGATGTGTTTCTCCGTGAGGATACCAAATTGGGGTGTTCACACAAGGTATAACACAGAATAAATAGGTACAGAGGATGTGTAGCTAATAGCGAAAGCGCCATAGAGGATTTAGTTTAGTCAAAAGGAGCCATTACATAAATAATTCAAGAAAATGCTTGATTCATCATAGTCAGCACCAGTGGTCATGGTACCCAAAAAATCAGAGAACGGTGAAATCAAAATCAGAATTTGCAGAGACCTTCGAGGTTTAAAGTCAATAATAAAAAGGGACGATTTCTCTGCTGCTAATATGCAAGAGCCTCTATATCAGCTAGGGGATGAAAATCTGTTTATAACACTAGACTTAGCATCAAGATACTGGCAAGTTCAATTGGAAGAATACAACAAGGAGAAAACAACATTCACGACTGACAGACGATATTATCAGTTTACTAAAATGGCGTTTGATCTAGCGAACGCAACTAGCACATTCTAGAGACTAATGAATAGTATTTTAGCAAGATTGTGAGGTAACAAATGTGATGTACATTTCGATGATGTAATTATTTTTAACGGAGATGGAATACAAGTGCATTTGAAGCGTTCAAGACAAGTTTTTGCAAGTTCGAGACAAGCAAATTTAAAATTTCAGTCAAGTAAATGTATTTTTTTTAAATCAGAAACAAAATTTTTAATAATAACAGTGGAAAAGATAAAACTAGACGGTGATAAAATTTTTATTATTAAGAATGAACCAAAACCTAGAAATGTAAAACAAATTACGGCTTTTACAGGGCTTGAGGATTTTTACATAATTAATTTAGGAGGTAACAAGTACATAGTAGTACATAAATATCCAGATGCGTTCGCAATAAAAGTTCAAAAGACAAGTACAATTGCATGAATTTTGGCACAAGAAATAATACATAGACACGGAGTACGTAGACAATTGCTAACGGACCTTGGAACGAATTTCAAGTTTTCAAAGTGCGTAAAATTTTTGGCACGGAGATAATTCAAATTACCGCCTACAAGGCCACAAATATATAGAGTTTTAAAGCAAAGTCACAACGTTTTCAAAGACTTTTTGTCGCACTGTGTAAGTAAGTCTTGACCAGACAGATGGATGAATTACTGACATATGTATTAATGGCGTACCGAAGTAGCGTACACAATAGTACAAATGAGATGCCATATCTTTAATGCATGGACGCGATATTTAGTTACTGTATGACGAGATTACTAAAACTCAGACACTACGATACGATTACGAGGATAATTACACTACAGAACTGAAACAGAGACTCCAAACAGTATTCTCTAAAGTAAAACAATATCTAGCACAGTCAAGTGAAATGCTTGACAAACGATTCAACAAAAGTGCGAAGTCAACAGAATTCAAGGTTGGAGATGCAGTATACTTACATGGCAGGTAAGAACATCACATTAGTTAAATAAACTATGGATAGGGCCGTACTTCATAAATGAAATGATAAAACAGGGAAATATTTTAAAGTGCATATTTATGGTTTGAAACCTTTTATAGCAAAAATAGATAGTATCAGCAAAGAGAAGACGGAAGCAAAGACCAAAGAGCCAACAAAATAGAAAAAACGAAGGCAAATCTAATATTTCAGATGCCGCATCACCTTATGCTGCAAGAATTGAACAATAGTAAGAATCCCAGCACTGCCACCAATTTGTAACCCTCCCGTGTTCAAGGAGAATTAGCAAAAAGTACTAAGTCAACAAAAATTAATTTATACATTTATGTTATCATTATTAATTTACTAAGAGACACTCTGTCGTTCTTAAAATGTTACCTCATTATATTCACTACAAATGTTCTGACTTGGACTTGTTTCAATAGCAACACATGAAGACCCAAATATAACATCAGTAGGACTTCAAGATGCTATTGATAAACCTAAAAAAGAAACCGTAATATGGAGGATCAACATAAATAAAAACAAGAATACTCACGTTGTCTTTACAAACCGTAAAATAACATGCCCTCGAATCAAGCTGAATGAACCCTTCGATACAAAACCAAAAGTTACGTACCTGGGAATGAAACAAAACGAAAGACTCACATAGCAAAACCACCTTAAAGCAAAGAGAAAACAGCTAGATACAAAGTTCAATTAATATACTGGCTACTAGGCCCCAAATATAAACTCTCCCTCGAAATCAAAATATTATTGTAAAAATAAAATATTTGATCACGCCTACAGGGGTAGATTTAATTTGGTGAAAATTGTTTGTCGGCTCTGGGAATCGAACCAGGGTTCTTAAGATCCAGGCCGACTCGATATCACTGAGCCACCTACTCCATAACTATTATTGTACAAAGCCATAATCATCCCTATCTGGATCTACAACATTTAGCTGCGGGGATGCGCAAGGATATCGAACACGGCCTTAATCCAACGCTTCCAAAAAAAAAACCTTAAGGATAATAGTTAACGCACCCTGGTGCGTAAACAACCATATCCTACATAAGAACCTCAAGACCAAATAAGTCAGGGAACAAACTGAACAGTATGCCAAAAGCCATGTCAATAATTTGTTCAATCACCCAAATGGGTTCGCTATTAACCTCCTGAAGAATGACGACGACTTCAGACGTTTCAACAAGATCAATTTGCTCGATCTATGTTTCACCGTATAGTAAAAACATACGAATTAATTACAAGCAGTCAAATCATAAAATTAAAGAGGACTTATCACTGGATCCTTACCTCACGCATGCTATATTGTAAAAATATCAAATTTGATTAATGGCTTCCAGGCCGGTTATAAATGTATCTTATTTTTAATTTATAAAGAAAATTTCTGAAGATATATATTCCTTTAAACCGTATCGAATCACTAGAAATAAAAATATTTCTGAACCCGAACAGAATCTGAACCGACTTTTATTTTTGATCACTGTACTCGAACCCAAACTGTACCCATTTTTCTACCATAAAATTTGTATTTTAATTTTCAATATAGGAAACTGCTTAGTTATGTACTTGGTGGTTTCTACCATATTATATATTTCGAGCAGTGATGACTACGCCTAATATGTATTTAAACAGTTATTTTAAATTTATAAGTTAGATCATTCCCGGTTACAGTTTGTGTCTTTACCTTAAGAATAAACTTAAACAGAAACAAAAGTTTACAAATTTCAAACTTTTGTCTTTACTTTGTCGTTGTTTTCACTTAAAATTGTTTGTTATTCAATTATACATTAAATTAAAAATATGTAATAGTGAAATAAACAAATCAATTACTACTGTATACTAATATTCTGTATTTTCAAAATGTAAATGGAATAAGATAGTTCAATTTTAAAACTTAAACTGCAGTAATCAAACTTTATCCCACATTAAATTACTCCTTTGGTTCCTCATCCACTAACATATTTGGGGGACCGTAATGACTTGTAACCACACTTGACGCGTATAAATATATCATTTACTGAGAACTGCAACAGAAAAGTACCACATTCAATAATGGGTAAAAGGCGTGATTGATATATTTATCTGAAAATGGTCCAATCCACTCGACGAAGACAAAGACAAAAACCAAAATAGTGACTGTGGTAAAAGCTGTGAATAAGATTTAATATGAGTATGTAAAAAAATTAATTAATAGTTATTTACGTAAAAACACAGGAAAGTGTTCAATTACAGGATAAGTAGATAGAAACAGTACGAATCCTGCACGACACTTTACTGAAGTGTTACGTATAACATTTAACCTGAAACTTATAAACAAATAATAAATATTTAAAAAAAATTAAATTTAAATAAATATTTGACTTACATAGTCAGACAGTATTTCATATTGATAAGTAACTAGACACTCACGTTTCTTTCATTACCTACCTAGGTAGGCAATATGTTATCATTTCTGTTTTTTTTTCTTCTAATTCTTCAGCACATCAAATTTTAAGAAAATAATAACTTATTAAAACTATATAAATCTATTTATATAGCGAATAAATCCAATAGAAATCATTAGTCGGTTCCACCGTACCGGTTGTCACAATTAGCAAAAAAATTGTTGCATTTAACTTGTTAGAAACTGACTTCTCGATTGCGTATTATTAGAATTTAACGTAACTTCTCAATGCTGACTAAGACAATAGGACATATCTGGCTAATGATAAAAGAGTAAAGCAAGAAGTCCCTATGATACCTTGGTAAAACTAAAGTTTGCAAAAGAAATTATTGGAGTAGATTTTTAATTATATACAAATAAATATATGTTCATAACAAGTTTTTTGGAAAAGACATCGTAGCGATTGTAAAATAATTCAAATATCTTATCTGGAAATCACAGATTTACTAGTTTTTTATATTTGTATATCGTAGTACATTTGTCATATCAGTATCTAAAAAAATCTAATTAAATCTTAAACCAGTGACACAATAAGAAACAATAAATAAGTATAGACTTTAACTTTTTTAAATTGTACTAAATTGCTATTTTCAATCATTTTCTACTTTTCCGTAATTTTTAGATTAGAAAACCCAACGATCTGTTAGTTGTCTTATCTAATGTGCCTAAGTAATCCAAAACCGATTAATTAATCATAAATGACTATATAATATATAATACGAAAGGAGAGCCGAATTAGTTCTTGAGTGTTTAGGTCTGCTTAATGGTCAAACTGATCGTGTGTGGGGTCCTGAATTTAGTAATGATTGAAGTATATATTTCATTCTAATGAACACCTATAGCAAAGTTAACTGAGTTAATTAAGTAATAATATATGCTGAAGATATAGAACGATTACGGTTAGTTTTTATCATAGTTTCGACTAATTTGCAAAAATGTATGTAATAAAACTTTTAAAAACTTTGAGACGTTATTCAACCTGCTCCTTTAAAAATAATTATAGTTACTCTAGTTCGTTTTTTAAATATGCTATTAGTTTGACTCATTTGTGTTTCATATATATGACAGACAATAGATAAGTAATGTAAATACAATTTTGCTAAAAATGAGTTAAAAACTTTTAAAAATATTTAATCAGCAATTATTGAAAGAAATGTTTATCAATCTACATTATATAACCTAATCATATTATTATCTAATGTTATAAAATTATCATATAGAGCCCGATTTTCAATAGAGTTTTAGGTAATTCTGAATTTTGGATTAAACAAATTAAACTGAAAATTTTTCTCAGAAAAGTTTAAACAAAAGTGATTTAGGCATTTTTTTCATAAATCTAGCTTATTCAAAATTTAGGATAGACTATTTGAGAATCTGTCTAATAATAATAACAAATATTCTGTAAAATAATTAGTTAAATTACTACTTTATTGACGTCTATTTTAACTATGATGAAATTTAATATAATTTTTGCTACATTTGTTCAATCACATATGTTTTTTTTAAATATACAGGATAATCCAGATACTAACAGTGTATAGTACTTAACATACTGATCACGCAACGAAAATATTTTTCTTTAATTCATGAAATTAAGATGAGTTTTCTCAAAGAGTACATTTGTGGTACCACTGAATGTGCTATTCTTTAGAATGAATAAACGAAGTAATTTAGTTAAATATTTGTTAATGAAATTAACTAAATTCATTATGCATTATTTTGAATATACAAAATTAAATACAAAAAAATTGTTTATGACATTTCAATACAAGCTCAAGTTTTATGAACTTTTAGGGTATAAAAATATGAACATAAAAAAATACCTACTTTGTAACTGAATGTATGAATTTTCTTATCAGAATATTTTAGCCAGTTGCGTTCCCAGGGTATGTGCCGTCCGATTGCGAGAAACTGGAATGTTTCTACTTTAAATAAAATACAGACACAGATAATGTAAAATATAAATATTTTATTTATTAAAATCATAAATTAATTCATTAATACATACAATAATTATTAATATAAAAATATAATAACAAAATATAAAGAAAATAAAGTATATATTCTGTGATATCGTACAATAAAATAAAGCAAATACATAAATTAAATACATAGATAAGTACTTATACTAAATATACAAAAAGTTTAGAAAAACTTTGCTTTTCTTGCATTTTTAAAGCGAACTCTGATATAATATCTGATATATCTACTCATATATCTTAAAAACATTCCTTTTCTATACTATCGATAGATAAGTCTGAAAGCCTTTCTTGCCCCGCTGTAGATCTTAAATATTTTTTGATTATTTTAAGTTTCGAAAAGCTTCTCTCGCCGCTAGCAACTGCAGTAGGTAATGTTAAAAAATATTATGAAAATTGCTAAATTTGGAAACAGATAGATGAGATTATTTGTAAATATGTATTGAATCACGTCTAATGCGTCCATTTCAGGGAAAATATAGAGTGTGATGTTTTTAATTTATTCAAAATCATATTTCCCAACAGGTTGCGCCACGTCGTTGCGTTGTTAAATTCCAGTAACCAGATTCATAGAATAGTTTTTAAATGAAGTATGAATATGGTATAATCTGAATTTTTTTTTTAAAATATTTTACTAGTAAATTAGTTTCGTTAGTAGACAGTATTCGTAGTTATTTATAACGAAATGTAATCCCCGGGTCGGAACGGCCCTGATTTTAGCATAATTTTTTATTTGTTGCCTTGGTTGTTCGACAGATTCAGATGCGTTTTGATTGTTGTACACAAGTGACTTGAAATTTCCTCCAAAAGTAAAAGTTCAAAGGTTTTAAATTTAAAAGGTACAGGATCACGGCGAGCAATCCAGCGACTCCCAAATACCTCGTTAAAATACTATTCTCATTCTTTCTGAAGTGAGGTACTGTACAATCATGTAAAAATCAGCCATACTAACTCAGAGGCATATCTTCCAATAATTTTCTGTAAAAAAAAACAAATAATCATTACCATTCATACGATTGGGACGGATGTATGACCCAAATAATGTAATATTTAAAATTCCGGTCTAAATATTTAACATTGAAAGTGACTTCTGATGACAACATGTGAATTTTCTACAGCCCAACAATAACAATTATGAAAATTGATAATGCCATCTGGACTGCAAATTGTTTCATCTAAAATTATGTTATGGTCTTTGATATGATGAAAATGATATGGATAGTAATGATTGTATCTTAAAATTTTCCGTACGGTTCATTGTAATAGTTCCTATAATTGCCGGAATATTCTTCTAGTGCTAATTGCAGGATCAGCATCCACATAATCCAAGACAACATTGTCAATATAGGACGAACAGGTCGCATGGCACTGGTGTCACCAAGGCGCTAAATTACGCTTACAAATATGCAAAGATTCGGATGTCTTCTGCGAGGCTCATGTTCTGCATAATAACGTGTGGCTAATGCTAAATTTTATTCTGCTTCACCATACACTTATAAAACGTCCACCAGTTCACTGTCATTCTATGCATTCATAATAGTCACAATAAAACAATAGTAGTGATGACAAAATTTAAATTTGAACTTGACCGCTCTAGCCACAAAAATAAATAGATATGTGCACAAATACACAACTGAAATTACAATGTTTACCAAAAATAAATCGTTTAACATTTACCTTGCTCACCCTCCCTTTAATAAATTCTGCGTATTACGGGCCTGTCTGACCTCCAGATATTAACTGTAGAAGCATGTGAATGTATTTAAATCCGGTCTCATGTAATTTGCGTGTAGCGAATGTACGCAATGTAAGTTAGTAGACGTATTAATATTTCGCAATGTCAAATAAACATGGTTGGGCGTTGCTGTGGTGCCATTGCCAAGCTCGAACCAAAACACTGCTCTGTCCTTGCGTCGCTACCACGATTCTACGGAAGGGATTCGTTTAGGTTTAGGTATTTAACAAGTTACTTGCCCTTCTGTTGTTGTGCGTACAACGTGCGTAAAAGGAGATAGCAGATACAGAGAATAAACGTGTACACATGTTTTCTGAAATACAAATATGTGCCTATTGCTTGATAAATTTACATCCGAAATATGTTCTGGATAAAATAAGTTATATTTATTTTAATATATTTATGGAATAAGGATAAATTTCATGCCTATGAATTAACCTGGAGTTAAAATTATATATATATATATAAACATGATTTACGGTTAAAAAAAAAATTAATTTTTATTTTTATATTACGAAAGACGATGCATAGAGATTTTATACATGTTGATACTTCAACCTCTCAACAGTAACTGACTTACATGTGCAAACCCAAACTACAGTTTGTGATAAAAGTGCTTATGCACACATAGTATAATATTACATATTGTTGGGAAAGAGAGTGGCGGCTGTGCCTGGAATTTGCGGCGGTCATCGGTTCTTATGGGAACGGGTGATCTAATCTAATATTTATTATATCTATAGTTCAATTAATATTAAATTATTAGTTTATTTATAATTGCAAAATGCGATGCTGTAAAATTGATATTTGTTAGATGCGTAATATTATAACTAGTGAGCGGATATATAAGCACAGTGTTTTTGTGAAATAAAGATTTTGTAAAGAAAAGCACTAATAGGTGAGGCTTGAGCAAATATTAAATTAATATAAATATAATACGAGCAAACTTAAACTTGTTCTTTATTGAATGTGTTTACAATTAGGTATTGTATAAAGATCATATTGCATAAAGCGATTTTGATTATATTGTCAACTAACAACTTGTTAAATAAGACTAGATAGCTGTTATCACATTTTGTGTCCGTACAAACGGTAAAGTTATTTGTTTAATTATAGCAGTCTGTAAATAACAACAAATTATAACTTTTTATTGAAGTTTATCTCAACATACATATTATATCTATAAAGTTGGGATCATTGGACGCAGTTTTTAATTCTGAACATCATTTGTATTTACACTTTTCTTCTAAAATTGGTAGGGATGAACGTATTGCCAAATAAAAACATTATCAATGTGTACAATAAAAAGATATTCAGTATAATGATGCTTGCGTTCATATTTTCGATTAAAGAAAATTTATTTACTTTGCTGATATTTGTTGATTTATGAATTTTATAAATAATAATAACCAAATGTGTATATCAGAAAAGCTGTAGGATTAAAAATAAATTTTAAATAGGCAAAAATTACTACCAACAACACTCTTTTCGCCTTAATCCAATTCAACATCTCTTCGTTTGTAGCCCTGTTTACCGTATCTTCAAGGAGATTTAAGATCGATATTATGTTTAGACATTATGACTTTGTACTTGGGAGTTGTTTCAAACAGCATGTCTCTGATTTGAATCCAAGCGTCACCAGAATTTTTTTGTTAGAAATTTAACTTTAAATTATAATTGCTACTGTACATTCAAAATTCATGTCATTTTAATTTGTGGATTCCTTTAAATCAGATATGTGTCTTTATAGATGAAACTCTTTGTCAATATATATGTTTAAAAGTAGTGGAATCAATGCTTTAGGTAGACACTATGACAAAAGAATTCGGTTAAGGTCATGCTTCGTACATGAATGTTATCCTGCAGGGGTTAGGCGTAACCTGAATTTCAAATTATAATTGTTACTGTACAATCAGAGTTATGTCATATGAAACAAATTTAAAAAACAAATATCATTCAGTTCTGTTCGTAAATATTTATATATCGTTGCTTGTTGCAATTGAATCCCTATTGTTACCATTTCTATATTTTCATCATCCACAATTCTCATGATCTTGTTCTTTTTTTAGTCTATTTGTAGACCATATTTCTCCTCAATTACCTGCAGACGTTGCAGAGTTGAGTTTAAAATCCTTTGTTTTCTTAGTAGATATTATCGTATCGTTTTCAAATCTGTAATTGATGTAATTCTTCCTTCAATACTGACATCTTTGTGTATCTTTTTTTCTTCTACACGAAGTCCTTGAGCGACGCGAGTTATTTCATCACGTTCATTAATGACTGTAACGGTTGGTGCGAAGTATACTTCATGCACCAAAAAAACCAGGTCCTAGAATTCAAGGCAATGGCTGAAAACCAATTGATCGCTAAGTAAAATCTCTGCAGTCTGATAATAGAAAAGAGTACGATAATACATCATTCGACAAGATACTCGTTGTTCAGGCACCTATGGAAGGCTGACCGTGGCTTACATCCCGCAACAGAGTGGTGTTGCCGAATAAAGAAACCACACTCTAGTAGAGGCCGCCAAGTATTGCAATCTAACTTGCCCGCATTATGTGGGCAGAAGCTATTCCACCTGCCAACTACATCCGGCACATACGTAGCAGCAAAATCCTTGAGATTTGGATTGATTCTAAACCAATTGTCAGCTACATTCGAACTTTTGGATGTAAAGTCTACTTTCTCAATAAATCGCCGTACTATGGGAAACTTGATCTCAAGATCAAGGATCGAACGATGGTCGGCTACTCTAATGTCTCGAAAGGGAACAGGACATGGGTGCGCTCTGTTTGAAAGATTTACATCTGTCGAGATGTAAACTTCTTTCGCAAGTTCAAGCCATGTTGTAACATTAATTCAGCTGTGAGAACACAAAAACAAACCGCTTTCTGTGGCTGGATCCCTCTACGAAAATCCAGACAATCATCCCACCAAGAATCCAAACACAATGCAGCCTGTGGTGAAGAAGTTCGGCAACAAAGACTTCAAGCTCCAAGACGATGATCATGATGCAGATTTTACTAGATTTTAAGAAAGAAAAAAATCATGTTAAAGAGTTTTTAAATACCATAGAAAGTACCAGAAACATCTGCAAAATGTGCTGAACGTACAAGAAACGCATCTAAAGTATAACTCGAGAGTAGCCTTAACCGTCCACGAAAAGTGAAGAGGAGGAAAGGGATTTCATCTTTCGAAGTAATACATTATGTAAGTAGTCGCGTATACGATCGATAATGATACTACATCTGATTTGCATATAATGGACAACGAGCCAAACTAGTCTTGTGATGGTACACAATGGTACAATGCAGAGACATACTTATTGGTATCGAAGATTCTCTTCGATCGCGCCGTAAATGTTCCAGACAGCGAAGATTAGAAGGATGCAAACTTTTTGAAAATTATGAGCCTGATTTTGAATGATACATGGAATCTGACACAAAGACTCACTGCTAAGATGATTAATTGCCGATCTGATAGATTATTGGAGTCGTTGCTCAAGATTTTTTGAAATGCCTTGGTATAGATTTTCATAAAGCGTTCGTTCCAGTGGCAAGACTGAACTCCCTGAAGATCCCGGCTGCTCTATGCATCAAAAACTCAATGAAGATAGCTTAAGTAGACATAACCACTGCCTACCCTAACGGTACCTTGGGCACCACTGCTATGGAGAAGGCAAGTTTGAACAAATATTGGTTGGTTGGTTGGATGGTTTTCAAGGAAGATTTAAGCTAACTTGGACTGAAGGCCAGAGACATTCTATCACATATCCGTGATCCGCAAAGCTCAACAACATCCTACGAGTCATAAGCTTTAAACTTACAAACTCAAATACATGTATGTAGCTGGAAAACGAAAAACAAATCATCATACTTGTTTATATCGACGATTTGCTTGTTTTCTACAAGGATTGGAAAACTAAAGCAGTTTAAGAAAAAGCTAAGGAAAGAATCAGATGCCTAGGAGATACTAAGTTCTGCTTGGGAGAAGTAAAAGGGGTACAGAAATTCTGTTATCCCAAACCAGATACATCCGTGAAATTCTCAAGTGGATCAACATTTAGGACTGCAAGCCTGTTAGAAAAATAAATTCACCGAGGACATAAATCAAGACGACGAAGAAGATGCTTCATAATCATTTCATGACTTAATTCGTGTTCTCATATACCTCGTTACGGCACCTCGTTTCAACATTGTCCATACAGTGAGTTATCTAAGCCAATTTAATACGAAGTTCTACGAGATCTTACCAGACTGCTACAAAAAAGCGTGCTCAAGTACCTGAAGAGCATCTCGAATATGGCACTAACCTTCAAGAAGATTGATGACACACTGCTAAGCTTCGTTAGCTTTAACTGGGATGTATGTATGATCGTTCGTCGAACCTACACTGGATACATGTTTTTTATTATAGGCAGGAAACACTGTACCCTGACAGAATCGCAAGCAGAATAGAAACAAGGCGTTAAACTGTCCATTTATTTCATCAAGATTTTATCCGAGCTAGGATTCGAGAAGCTCTGTCATTACCAACTTTACAACAATAATCAAGGTGCATAGAAACTCTCATGAAATCTAATTCTTCATAGTCGATCAAAACATACCGACATATCATTTCGTCCAACAATCTCTGAATGAACAAATGATACATTTTTTAAGACCTGTGCAGCGACAAGATGCCAGTCTATGCCTCATAAAATACGATACCTAGGTCGAAACTGCAGTCATGCGTAGATTCAATGGGATGTAACTAGTTAATCTACAAAATTTTATATCATATATTTTATAGGAACTAGGGGGTTGCACGCTTACGTATTTCCCCTGCATTCCATTCCGCACAACTCAAGTGTGTTCTTCTTTTGTTTTATTGTTTATTGTAGTATTTGTTAGCAACTGAATGTATTTTCTATTAAAATATATAATTGCGTTTATTTCTAATTAAAATCATTTCATTGTATGTTTCACCTCTAAACCCTAACACTTTCTTTGTTTACTTTCTTTATTTAATTTTCATATCTATTGTCAACACTTTATGTTATGGCTCTCGTTTACTTATAAATAAGGTCATATTAATTAAGTCATATAAATGCATGCACATATAAGCAAGTAGATCACTAGAGTACTTTTCCGATCATAGGTTTCCGAAAGATTCAATTTGATACCAAATGCGATTTTATTCTAACTTGTTATAGAAAAAAAATTCGCTATCGCTTTCTTATCATTTTTTAACACATTTATTAAACTTTTTCGTTACTCTTAGTTTATTGTGTTATTTCAAATAACATGTCATGACTCACTATTTTTCCACTTAAATTAATTAAATTGCCTACTATTTTATTTTTTCATGGAGTAATATATGAATTATTTTATATGATTCTAAAGTAAATTTGATGTATTTAATTTTCAAATTTTAAACAAATTGAATTTTTTATTTGAAATTTCAATATTGATTTGAATTACTAGCAAATCGAAATCAAAATCATAAATGTACAACTGTCATCAATTAGCTTACATGATTTTGATATACAAACGAGGTATTTGCTGTTTCTCGTAAAATATTTTTTTAAACCAGTGATTCTCAAGTTACTGCACAAAGTTATATTTTTTCTACTGGAACGCCATATTCAAATTAATACTGTTTGATAGTTTCTTTTGTTTTCTGAATTTAACTCTATAAACATTTTATATAATTATGTAATAAAAACCACTCAGCAAAATGCGATTGAGATTAAAATAAATTGTAATTATAAGTTAGTGTACTAGCAGCTGTAAAATAATATTATCATACTAATTATAGTATATTTAGTTTTTTTAATAGAATTTATATGCGGAACGTTATTTATTTTTTTTAAGAAATGGATTAGTTAACTAGTAATTAATTACATGAGTGATTCAAATGTAAAAGTACGAAAAGTATCTAATTTTGTAATTAAACAATAATAAATATTATAAGAGCTACACTGATGTTATCTCTGAAGTAAAAGAAAGTATATCTTCAAACACATACATGTAAAATTCCCGATAGCTTGATGTTAGTAAAGCAAACAGACATCCAATGAGACGGAAAGCTTATATTTACGTTGAACGGACGAGCGAAAAATAAAACTCTCGAACTGAATACACGAATTTGGAATGAAATCAAACAGAGGTACACTTGTTGAGAATAAAAATCATATAGAATTTCATGAATATCATCCTAAGTATTCGTGTCGTGGAACTAAAAGGTTAGATTCCATTTTGAACATGTGTACTGTTAGTCATGTGAATAGGTAGATACCTTTACAGACGGATACTTAAAATACAAACGCCTTTTTACTTTGCCTCGCTCAAAATTTCCACAAACGCTTTGACTTCTTCTGCTTCGTTTCTTTCAACTTTTCCATCCTCCCTTCTTTCTTGTAAACTTCCGGCGTTCTGCCACCAGAGACGTGGAAAAATCTCACTTTGGTTGATACACCAAACTGGAGAATGATATTATGTGTTGTAGATATTAAAGTTAAACATTTATACACGAGACAAGTTTAAATATCAAGATATCGATAACAACGTTTCAAATTTTAAAATATCAGCTGTTATAAAATCAATTTAAACTTATTTGTAATAATGCTTTGAATTATATTTTAGTTTCACTCTCCTTTTATTAACATCAATATTTTCATTGACAGACATATATTGAATAACAAAATATTGCTTAATTGACAGAAAAGCTACTATTATGTTTTTATCTGTGCTACGATTGTATAGATTTATTTTGGGAGCTGTTATGTATCACGTTAGAGTCAGTTATTTTTTTATACAAAAGTAAAAAGAATATTTTATCCGAACAAAAATTTAAATTTGTGTAGATAATGCAGGAAATTATTTACGACAGACAAATTGTTATTTGATGAGACACTGTAAACACAAATAGTTTAAATTTGTCTATATGTATACAAATCTGTAAAATATAATTATGCTAAGATATGGGGAAAATATTTATGCCACATATTAACAATAATATATTCAAATGTTTGTTTCTCAATAATTTCCATAAAACTAACTGAATATAATTAAGATAGAAGAAGTTCTGTTATATTTTTGTATACCACAATGTTTATAATTTCGTTGTAAACAATAAACTGATTTTATTTTTTCATGAATTCATTTTTTATTCTGAACCCTGGTTTCTCCGCCAATGTGTTCGCATTTCCAGAAGTCACGTCTGAATTCATTATGAATCAAATCTGGAAATTTTGTTTTCTTTCCCAATTCAGCGCCCAGTAAACTCTGCCGTCCGCCATTATGTATTCAAAATGATGAATGTGGTAGCACACTTGCATATTTCGACATGGGCGGCGAAGATCAGCTGGAAACTGGAAGGGACGAGTGGAAGGCTTGATAGCTCTACTAGATTCAGTAGCTGAAAGTTTTTAACTTTTCGTTACTCGTAGCGCTTTCTCGCTGCAAGTCTTTATGTGGATTCTGACGTTCTACTTTTCATTCTTTTTATCCTTTGGTGATTTTTCTTCTTTTTACTGTGCATCCTGGTGCATATTTGAATTGTTGTTCTGTAGAAAGACTCTTATAGAAGTTCAACTTACATTTACTTTAGCTTCTTTGAAAATAGTGGGATTTTAATTTTATTATTTTAGTTTGTTGCAACCTAAATCTTCATAAAACGAGTTTCGTTTTGTTTTAAATTTATTGCTTCCACTTTCTGGCTACACTTCTTCAAAATATTTATTGTACTCATAGTTTCAAGATAATGGTAGTTACTAACTAAATATATTTTTGTTATTACAGATACAGTGACCATATTATTTTCCAATCAAAGCGGTACATTGCTCTAGAGAAAGAGAGACGAGCGTAACAATCAAAATAAAATAATAGATTAATAATACTAATTTTTTTATCGTAATCTTGAGGTATTTAATCAATTTTAAGCCTTGTATTTAATTTAAACTTTTTAAATAAATAATGTTAAACTAGGCTGGACACCAGAAAATCATATGCAATCAGTACACCCTCTACATTTTTGAAACTTCCAGCTTTTGTTTGTCATGTCCATCACAACGTCACAGTTAAAACATATAGTAACTATAAAGATCCATCATTGTTATCGATTCATTCGTTTACATTCTAAAATTCAAATGCTATTGAAAGAGTTGATCTGAGAAAAAGGAGGTGGAAAAACAAAACTGAGTAAATATTTCCATTTCTCGCTTGCACTGTGAGAGAAAGAAAAAACAAGTTGTGGGGTGGAATAGACGACCCCAGCCACCTCTGGATATTATTCAGACACGTTGAGCCTCAAACAACGCGCCAAACGAAGAAAGATGCTTGGTGTCTGGGTGAGATGGAAGAAGATGGAATATGGCCGACAGTAGAACTTTCACCTTTCTTCGAGGGTACAAGTCAAACGCTTCATTCATATTTATTTATGGCGAACTTTGTTTTTGTTCGTCCCTTCAGTGTAGTCTCACACCACTTGCTTTGAGACTGATCTCCCAATGAACCTGAATGCTAGAAAAAGTAATCTTTATAAATTTCTCCAAACTTGAATCTCAAACACTCAAATATTACATTCATAAGTAAGTGCCTCTCAATATGAATTTTGTGTACTTTTATTTATTACTAGCTGATCCGGTAAGTTAAAAATTAAAGAAATTACCTATATTTATACAAAATAAAAAGGTCATAAAGATCTACACAAATAATCTTTTGCACTTTTGACACTTTATACTCCTTTACCTCTACTATTTTTAAATATATTTTCTTAAATGATAAATTTAAGACTTTTAACTATGGAGTTAAATTAATGCCGTACTCATAATAAATAATAAAATTATAAATAAAAATGCTAAATTTACATTTGAAACACAAAATCAATTTTTAAATTTCCTGTTATGTCGAACCCATCTCAAAATTCTAAAAATATGTAAGTGAGTATGATATGAATTTTATTTTAAATGAAAAAGCTAAATATTATCATAGATATTTATTTATCAGAAGTTAGCCTTCAAAAAATAGTTTATTTTCTTGTGATATTAACAACGTCCGCTAAAACTAAGAAAATATAAAACAGTTTTTGGTTTAATTTCTGTGAATTTATGATTATTATTTATTTAAATGTTTTATTGATTATGAATTCTGAAAACTTTTTCTACTTATTAAAATGAGAAATATTTGTTTGAAATAAATTTTAAATAAGGTTACGTATATGGCGTTCTCAGAAAGTCATCTGATGTGTCAAACAGTAATTTCACACCCTAGGTACAGAAATAACTATTATGTACAATTTACTAATTGAAGCATAATTATAATTAAACAAATCTTAAATATAAATAGTTCATCAATATTATGTTGTGTCTTTCTATATAGTGGTGTGGGTAGCGTTACGGCATTCGAATTCGAAGATCCCAAGGTCAAATCCCATTTAAGCTTCTTTATTGATATTGGGATTAAATCTATTCAACTTATTTATTTACTTATTTTTTCTTACAATACTTAACTTAAATATCTTTCTTACATTGACTGTCGTCATTAAAATCCGGATTTAAAATTTTAAAAATAATAAATAAATATGAATAAAAAATTATCGAAATACCAACCATGTGTATCAAAATAATGACTAAAATTTATTCACAGGAAGCATAAAAAATGTATACATTAGCTATCAGTTATAAAATTTCTGAAAATACCACTTCAATTATTATAACCATTTCGGTATTTAGTACTGGTACAATTTTTGTTTGATTTTAATAGCTGCTAGAACCAAAAATGATTTGTGGAACAGAATATGTAATGAGTAATGGCCATTCATCTTGTAGGCGCTCAAATTCTAGTTGGATACATTTGCGAATAGCGCCGATGCGTCTCCCGCGGCCCGCGACCGGGCAAATGGGACGCAGTCGTGATTAATAATCGCAATTTGGCGCAGCACTAAAGAGGCGGGAGAGAGGGATACACGCACCTCCGTTTAGTAATTGACTTTTATAATTTATTCGTAAACGAGGTTGTACGCAACGCGGAAGCGATAATGCGGTGCGATTAAGAAATCCAAAGTTTAATCTAACTAGGAAAATTGTGCGGATTTGCTGGCGGAAAACAGAGAAGTTCCAAAGTGGAATAGTGGTGATAAATATATATAATCCGACCCTAAATATCGGCCATATCTATTCGGTTGTCGGTTTAATCCTGATATTTTTATGATATCCATTTTTTGCTTCTATTTTATTTCAAACGTGCAAAACAAAATATGTTCCAAACATGTTTTGTAAATTTAAAATATGGACAATTGTAAAGAGTAAACAGGAAATATATTGGAAGTACTAATGTACATGGGTGTAGTGTGCTCAGTAAACAGTTCTAAATATTTGTTTGGTTTGTACGATAGTTTACATCAAAGAATGTTTTTGTAGGAGTTTATTTAAATTCTAATTGGTTATACGATTACTTCTTTCACTAAATTTATGTTTTCTACACTGTTCTGCTTTTTTATAAATAGCTTAATAATTAATTGAAAGGGTAATATAAAAATGTTATGGCACATTACCCCAAAATTCCAATTACTTATTCAACCTGTTTTTTTTATTCAAGAATCTACCACCATATATGAGTTTTATGGTGAAATGCTAATTTATAGCTAATTTAATTATAAATGTAGGTGGTATATCCGTAATAAAAAAGTACGAAAACAAATTTTTATAGTTATAAGTGTATTAAGAGCGTAAAGCGCTTCTTTGTTCCTCAAGCACGGTAATTGCGGTGCGAGCCGAAGGGGATAACTACAATAGTGTAAGAGAAACAAAGACACTTTACGCTCGTGATTCACACATTATTTCTACAATTACATCTTAAATGATTGAAAAACGTATACATACTGAAAATAAATTCGTTCTGTCAATATTCTGTTTTATTTATATCCCTGATAACTATTGAAGTAAGGCTGCATTTAATAACTTTTTCGCGCGTTGCCATTGGAGACGTGCGACAAAGTTATTTTTCGATTGTTCCACAGAAAATGTCAACTTGACGATGACAAATGAGAGAGTAATTTTAAACTTTTCATAGCAATCGTATTAAACTGTTATTTAAATAAAGTAAAGTTTTAGTAACGGCTGGTAACCGCACTACACGCGAAAAAATATATCACTTACCGAGATCTGCTTAGGCCGAGTGCCACACCCAGTAATGGGTAAAAGGCGTGATGATATATTTATATTTATTTATTTTAGTAACATTACCACCTCTATCCATTTACCTCTTCAATTTGTAAATTACATTTATCTCGATATTTATTTAATACTTTATTGTAAAAATAAAATATATTTTTCTTTACCGAAATGCAAGTTAGCAATTTTTATACCGCGTGTTTACTTTAATTATAGAAAATACAATGTTAAAATTTGAATTTCGCTATAACTTTTGCTACTCTTATCGTTAAATTGTCGAATTATCGCTTGAATGGTCGCAATCTCGCAATAGACGGATAGGATGATTTTCGTAAAAATCTTATTCGACCTACCGAATTTTCAGTAAGATAAAATTTTATATACTTAATCTTTTCAATTGTAGTTAGTCTATCCATCATTTTTAATAATAAAATCAAGATAATAATAAATTAATCACAAACTATCGAGGAATATAATATAGTATATACGACATTAATATTTGGTTTGATAGACATTATTGAACATATAATTTTCTGCGGTATATGTGTTTCGAAAACAATGTAAGTGTTCAGTTGCAATCACGTGAATTTCGTTACAGAGGTAAGTAAATAATGGTCTGTATTAATGAAAACGGCAACGTTGTTGATAAAAGTGATTAATTTCGCTAATAATTGATTTGATTGTACACGCAATGATGATATAACATTGTCAGTTGAGTTTACATTTCAGTAAAATATTCTACATAATTATTTGTTTCGTATACATTATCCATCATTCATTGTTTTTATTTTAATCAGTATTAATTTACGACTTAATTCAGTAAATATTTTATCGGAAAACAGAAATAACACTTTATAATAGCAATACAGACATATATTTTAATGTAGTTGCACTAAGCATTACCACAAACACCGCTTAAATTCTAAAATTTCTATTCTTGCTTAGTAACAATAATAATAATATTTCAGCGCAACCTATTTTCTCAATATTCTTCGTATTTAGTAATATGCTAAATTATTCAGAGTATACAATGTGTTAAGTAAGTATAAAGATGTTATTGTTTTCACTGTTGGTAGTAAGCTCCACTAGTGAAAAGCTCATAAAATTAGCAAGTCAATTACTCATAATTATATGCACGGTAAAACCATAATTTATGCAACTGTTGCATTGTAATACAGTTTTACAACGTAGTTGTTTTATTTGTATTAATGTAATGCTTTTCGTTTACAACAGTATTGGTTTTTATATAATGTGAATAAAATTATGTATAAATCAAGGTTTATTATTTCAATTTACTCATATATCATAAAATATTTTATTTGCACAATATAATTGAAATTTTAGTGCATTCTCATATTTTAAATATATGGAGCAGGAAGTATCAAAGAATATTTTATAATAAAAGATGTCAAACAAAGTCGTATTTCAAGGGTATGTCGAAATAAATTTTATATATTCTAGTACCTAACCTTGATTTTAATCTTGGCAATTAGATTTTTTTAACTTTAAGCCCTTTGCGCATGCTTTTGATGTACATTTATTTGAATGAAAAATATCAATGAATAACAGAGATATTAGATTTAATATAGGTAAACTAAAATTTAATTTTAATAAGTTAGCCTAAGATGATTGCAATGTTTATATTAGTATTATAATAACTGCTGCATTTTAAATTAGGTATGATAAATGGTTTACAGAAAACATCACAGTATTACACTTTTAAAATTTCATTACTTACACAATATCTACAGCCGATATATTAATCGCGCTTTAATATAGCAATACATCAATCTTTAATATATTCTCCATAATAGCCATTTATGTTCACTTTTACGCTGGCAGCTCCATATCTTCCACAAACAGATCGATGATGCAGCATATTTGCACATAGACAGGTAGCCGTTTACACCCCACAAGCACAAACTTCGGAATACATTATCGATAGACGAGAGACGATACTGTTTCCATCAACGCAAGTTGAACGCAGTTGGCTCAGCAAGTTACTCAGTTCTGGCCGAACTTAGCTGTGCTTCGAGCATTCCCGGTGCACAATACTCTGATATGTAGTTGTCTTTGTTACACAACGGAAGCTCGCGCATTGAAGAGAAGTAATAATAGTGATAATTAACAAACAAGCATTACATTTGGTTTGTAATTTACTAAATTATCATGTTAATGAATTCAAGTAATTGTTCAAAAGGATTTTATCCTGCTAATTTTGACGATTAGTTAAATCACATTGGTGTTACATTTAATATGAAATAAAAAAAAATTACATAGATAGAAAAAAATTAACAGTTTTTGAAAATTTAATACGTACAGAGACTAAAAAAGAAAACATAATGTCATTATATCGGACTGTGAAACTGAGACCCAGAGTTCGATTGATAACCACATTTTATTCACAAAAAAATAAATTATTGTCATCTGTTATGATAGAATGCCATACCCAATAATTGATAAAATGGCGTAATGATATATTTATTAATTTAATAATAGAAATATTATTTTGTAAATTATTGCTCTCTGTGCAGAAATGTAGAAACTAGTTACACAAAAATCAATATTTTTGCACGTCATAATATAAGTCAATATGAAATCTGTAATAAAGAAGATTTACTTGTCTAACTTCATACTTGCCGACTATTATATTTTTTAATTAAAGAAGGAAATGGAAATACTATCTTTTAAGGGAAAAAAATACAAGTGGATAACTGCATACTGTATGTACTGAAAAAATTTTCTTACAATATTTACTATAATATTTTATTTGATTTTAGAGTATAATTTTCTTTTCAAATATTTGAATTTATTAGTGAATTATGAAATACATAACTCAATAGTTTGAAATAAAGCAAAAAGTATGAAAATGATGATATTAACAGCTGGAAAATTTCCTTAGTAAAACCAAACACAGAAGTTATTTTAAGTCAAATATTTCTAGTGGTTATCTATCTATTTTTTTTGTTTATTAATAACTACTGTTGTGACCTCTCTGGTTTCAGTTCGAAGACTCCAAATTTTATTTTAAATCTCCGGACTCCAGTTCTATAAGAAAAATCTTTGGGTCAAATAATATATTTTTCAAAATGATGTATTAAATAGTTTTACTGTAAGCTTAATAATAGCTGAAATTTGTACAAAATTATATTACATGAATTGCAAAGACTATTAGATTTCTTAATGTAAAAAAAATACAAAAATTATTAGAATCTGTATTTTCCAACAAAAAGAATCATTTATAAAAGAACGACGCATAAGTATCTTTATTATTTAGCCAATAACAGACAGAAATTATTTTCATATATTTTTGCAAGATATTTAATTTAATTTTGTATATACTGTTTTATTTTAATTGTATGTGAATATTTTTATACTTTTATTTTAAATAATGAAAAAATGGATAATCATTCGTTTTCTCGACAAAATGCACATACGCTTTAATTGATAGATGGCAACCATGCTTAATTTTGACGCAATGCTTTAAAAGTTATTTGCTGCGAAAGTATAACACATTTCGGATTAAATTTTTCTAAATTATGCAAATTTTTGTGCAAAATCCAATAGTTAAATATACATTCAAGTAATTAAATAATAAGCTAGATTTTGTACATTACCTATGCACAGAAATAGAAATTGTGTAACATACCTACCATAACATGATGATTGGTACAATTGTGTTAACTGTCAGAAAACAAAACTTATGGTTCTAACTCATTTTGAAAATTTAAAAAGAATAAATATTTGAATTAATACCTCTTAAAATCCCAAAAACTTTTTGGAATCCTAACTAATGAAGATGAATTACTGCTGACAACATTTCTGCGAACAAATAATTCAGAATCTACCAGATTATCAATTTAAATTATTAATAAATACAGCATCTAATAATCTATAAATGAATAAAACTATAACCATATACAATATTAATATTACTAGAAATAAACCATGGTTCACAGCAGCATATAAAGAATTTAAACAAATAGCAAAAAAAGCAAGAAACATAAATTTGAAGATGAATTTATTGAAATATATTTACAGTCAAAAATACAAAAATCAAATACACCTTAAACTTTATAAATATACGTCACCCATATCTTGATAGTGACATTATTTAGAAAAACTACATTTCGTATTACGAAAAAAGAATAATGGCACAGCGCAGTACGGGAAACAAGGATTTGTTTTGCCATTAAAATCTATCCTAAATCTGTTAAATACATCTGAAAAACGCTCTCAATAGTATCTTTAATCAAGAAAGTGTCCCCAAATTCGTCAAAAACATTTTATTATCTTATTATCTATGTTGCAAAAAGAGGGCAACATGAATGATACAAATAACTATCGAGGTATCGCCATCGTATATAAATATGAATTGAGAACTATATCAGGAAAAAGCACTAACGGTGAACTTAAGGTACAGTTTAGAAACGGATATTTACAATTCTGGCTTCAAAAAGACATACCTGTTACTTATCCCGTATTATGGAATATCGCGAGAAAAATTTTAATTGCTTTTTTATCCTCATATCTAGCGGAAAAGGGTTTCAGCGCGGTTGCCAGTCTCCTAACAAAAAAAAACATAATGGACATCACTAACCGAAGAGATTTGAGATTAAACCTAACTAAATTAATGCCAAATGTTGAAAATTTATTGTTAAAGAATCAGGTTTATGCCTCCCACTAAAAGTATTTATTTTTTACTTAGCCATTTTATGTAACAGATACTAAATTTATTTGGTTCGTTTTAATTAGAATTTAATTAATAAATGTATAAAACTTAACATGTATTTTTTAGTTAGAAATTTAAATCTTAAAAAGTCAGTAGTACTATACCAGCTTTCAAAAACACATTTTATATATTATGTAAACAGGGAATCTATCCAAAACCGAAAAACATGGCAAGTGAACTACGAAACAAACAAGTTTGGGGACCTCTGATTTAGATCTTTAAATAAACAACAAGACACCACAATGTATGTATTTGGTATCATCTTCAAATGTAAGCGCTGTCAGTGAACATTCACAAAAATTTTGTTAAAAGCAACCAAAACAACACGCGAAATTTAAAACATTCTTTTATAGGTAAAATGCTTCAATTGAAAGACAGTGAAGAACAAATATGATTCTACTCAACCGTCACTTTTATATGCGGCAGAGATCTGCAGTACCAATCATTTTGAAACAATAGAAAAAGGATTTGCTATACTCCGAACAACGTAATTAGAAGAGAGGCATATTAGGATAACTCTGAACTGGAAATTGTAAAGTATATTCTAAATTGGTGGTTCAGATTTTACTAATACCCAACAATATGTGAAGATTTGTTTAAAAAAACTGTTTTTCCTCACTGAGAGAGACTCTACTGCTGAAGAAAAGCAGTAGATATTTAATTAGAGAGGACTTTGTAAACTATTCTTTGGAAAGCAAACTTCTCCTCAAACTGAGCACAACCAAATTTCTTGTTATGAAAGCTGAAAATCCTAAATAACATACCCTCTTATGGATATATCCTTCACATTCTTGATACGCAAAGAACAGCGAATTTCTCGTACAACCCTGAATTTGAAATATACCTCTACACTACTTAAATATTCTCCATGAACCTAAACCACCTATGATTTTATCATAATGGTACTCTTTACAATTTCATTCAAGAAAATACATGCAGTCTATATAATAAATTCGAACAAGACGCTCTACAACGTTTTCTATTTAGTTGTCCGATCGCGACAAGAATATCTTCAAGTTTAGATGACATCCAACAGAAGATTTTTATTAGAGGTACTATAATACTTTAAATTTTTTTAATAATATATTAGATGTTTTGTATTCTATACGAATACTTTTGGTTGTATTTATTTCAAATTACTTGCAAATTTTCAGTTTTATACAAGAAGTGTTCAGAAATATATTTCATTATGAATAACTCTTTGTATGAGAATATTCTCGAACGCAAATACATATTATTATTATTATCTATCATAATATCTTTATAAAAAATATCTCAGAGTTATATCCATTGTTTCAATGTAACTGTTCACACAGGTCGGTTATTGCTTATTCTTTGTCACAACTATGTTTATTTTTTGTCATAGCTGAGGTGTAAAACAACCTACAGCTCTTCACAACCGCAGTCAAAGTGACGTATTTATACGGCGGTCGTCGAAGCTACAGTACACCGGTAAACCGCAAACAAATTTCATTTACACACTCAAAGTTTTTAATTAAACAGCACTTGGCTGATCGGCTGCATGACTCTCCGCGTCGTGTTTACTCAGCAGATTTATCACTAAATAGAGTGGTTAGTCGTCAGTGGTTACCATGATTCATAAGCGGGGCTGCGATTTACGAAGAATTTCAAACGAAAGCAGCCATGTAAATATTTAATTACTAGCCAATGAAAGATTAATTGCTGCTCATTGCTACAGAAAGTGTTTTCATTAATGTTTTTATATCCATGATTTGAATTTGCTTATTTCATAACTAAACACATACATTTTAATTTTTGTTTATAAAATTTTTATGTTTATATTAATCATATTAAAGATATGAAACACGTATATACCATTAATATTTATTTTCTTGATTTTATATTTTTTATATTTAACTTTGATGCGATGCTAAAAATTTTACGTAGTTCTCTAGTTTATAAAATGTTTGTTTCTACAGTAAACAGTTAAAATAAACAGAATGTAATGGAAAATGCGCTATTTTAAGAAAAGTGACTTTTTGATCGATTGAGTTCAAATAAGTATATTTGAGTTATGGAATTCTAGTCCACAAAATATTCGCTGTTTTTATGTTAGCAGTAATTATCTGGTTTGTTATATATTTCGTTACGGCATATTGAATATTTTTTATAGAGAATAAAATAATTTTATACAGTAAAATATAAAAATATATATTTTTTATTCTCATATACATATGGGGTAGGTGGCTCAGTGGTATCGAGTCGGCCTGTGGATCTTGAGAACCCTGGTTCGATCCCCACAGCCAACAAACAATTTTCACCAATTTAAAAAATCTACCCCTGTGGCTCCTCCACCACTAATATCTTTGGAGGCCGTGATTTGACGGCTGGTAACCGCACTTCACGCGAAAAAATATATCACTTACCGAGATCTGCTTAGGCAGAGTGCCACACCCAGTGATGGGTAAAAGGCGTGATGATATTTTATTTTTTTTATATACATGAACATTTTTATCTAATCACAAATATAGAAATATAACTTAGTAAGCAAATAAATAAATTATGAAACATGCTATATTGAAAAGATGAATTATATTTTATAGCTAAAGAAACATGACTTATCATAATTTCAACTACATATGTAACAGACTATAACCGAAATAGTTATACTAGTGGAGCGATTCTGTTCTTATCTCATAATCGTCTTGTCTCCAATTATTATTAAAAAGAACAAATTTTCTATTCTCGTTTTGCCTTGTGACACCACTACACAAAAATCTCGTATTTTATTATTATAGTTTCCATATTGAATTATTGCAATGATTAAAAGCAATAGATAGCTTATAAAATAGATAAATTAATATAACATTGGGCTTTTTATTTTACTTTTACACATAAAATGCGGTTACCAGTCGTCAAATTACGCCACCCAAAGATATTAGTGGCAGGGAAGATATCACTGAGTCACCAATCCACTAAAAACAATTTAATCAATATAGTTTATAAAAAAAAAACTATAATCGAAAAATGATTGATTCTTTTTTTAACTGTAAAATTAAAAATTAGAATGCGATCGTTATTAACAATCGGATATATGCTAATTTCACAATTAAATGAAGAACATCTTGCAACCACTATAGTACTTACAAAAATTATTTTACTCGTATATTAATAGTTTTTTAAAAAGGTAAAATTCAGTTATATAAAAAATTTAATCAATATTTTTAATTAAGAAACATTGATAGTCTAATATATTTTAAAATTGTTACAATTCCAACGTTTCGGTGATAACGATCGCCTTCTTCAGGGATCTACAAAGTGATTAACAAAAGAACTTATTATTTTTTATAATAACACAGAAACAAAGAACTTACATGTAACGTCTAATATTTAACATAAACAAATTGTTTAAAAAAACTGAACATAATTAGTCACAATTTAAAATAATAAATAGTCAAAAAAGTTTAAAATTACAACAACTCTTAATAACTAAACTATAAAACACATTAAAAAGAACATTACAAAAAATCATGATCACAGTTTTAAATTATTTTTCCACTCCATGCTTGATTCGTTGGTTTAATTTCGTAGTAAAAATTAATTTCATTTTTTTTTGTTCTCATTCTTGTACCAGATTTAAAACTATGATCATGATTTTTTGTTCTTTTTAATGTGTTTTATAGTTAGTTGTTAACAGTTGTTGTAATTTTAAACTTTTTTGACTATTTATATTGTGACTAATTATGTTCAGTTTTTTTAAACAATTTGTTTATGTTAATTATTAGACGTTACATGTAAGTTTTTTGTTTCTGTGTGTATAAAAAAAAATCAGTTCTTTTGTTAATCACTTTGTAGATTCCTGAAGAAGGCGATGGTTATCACCGAAACGTTGGAATTGTAACAATTTTAAAATATATTAGACTGATTATTTAAACAGCCGATCATCGTATTTACTCTAAATATTTTTAATTATTGATGTAGAAATAACAATTTAAAACAAAAATATTTCTAAAATCTTATTGTTACTTAATTATACAAAAATTCATGTATATATTATTCATATTACAGCAAATTTTAATTACTTACCATATTCACATATTTTGCGAAAAAAGTATGAAACAACTTTGTTTTGTTACGTTGTAACTTCGTGTAGTAATGAAATTTACTACATGATACTAAATACTATCATAACCTATCAGAAATAATCTGCTAACTTATGTCATTCAAATTTACGGAACTTAGATACAAGTTCACACCAGACTCTTGAGTCACAAATCTCGAGTGTCGTACAGAGCATTGCACTGGAAATCCAACTCGAAGCAACTCTCTTCAACTTCCATTTTCCCTAAAACGGAACGTTGCAAAGTCTGTTATTTCTAACAAAGATAATTTCTTAATTGCTCTGAAATCAAATTAACATCCGGTTGCATCTAGTTGGCAATGTCGACAGGCATCTTCGTCAGTAATGGCGTGCTTGCTTTTGCCGCGAAAGCAAACGTCGACGGCAACCGTCGTGGAAGGTGGAATGGAAAGACAGGTAGAGCGAACGCTACAGACGCCTCTCCCAGCAGTTCCTGAAGACTTAATTTATATGTGCATCCGGCTTGCAGCCTGTAGCGTCAGTACCGAATTACTAGCACCGAGCATAGAATTGAAACTAAGTTATTCTGCACGAAGAACGCATGGACGTGTATGTAAACCTTTGAGTTATGCTCGTTACGAATCGAGCTTGGAATATTAAATGATATTCGGAAATTAAATCGCACTCATTTTAAAATTTACTTTCAAGGTGAAATTAAGATTGTGGATTTAATTTGTTTTGTTTATATATATATATATATATATATATATATATATATATATATATATATATATATATATATATATCCTCCGAATATGGTATACGGGTTGCAGATCTCGGTAAATAATATATTTATGCGCATGAATACCAAAACACTACAAGGAACGATATCGGAATCATAATTCTAAAGATAAAACTAAATTATAGTGAAATTATATCACTTACATCACTTCGTTTTATTGTTATTAATTAATTTAGTAATTTGATTATTTTTATATTTTATATTTCCTTGAACAATTACAAATTTTTGTACATAATTTTTCTGATGTATTTATAAAAACTAAGTAAATACTGCAAGAATCCTAAAAGTCAACATCATATACGTAAAATATTATTACTCGTCCTGCGTCCATTAAAGTCAGTGAAATTACCAGCACTATCTCACCTGAACGCAACGCGCTGTAGTACGTATCCCTCTAATTTAGCATGCCTGAACTGTGGGCGAAAACAAATTTACATCACAGACAGCTGCGAATTGCGCTCGTGATGTGGAATTAGGAGAGTCGCGGTGCTGATAAAAGAATAAACGATGCCTCGTGGTTGTCGCTCCTACCGCTTGTAGCGCTTGGCGCTGCTTACATCAATATACGAGCGCGCTGCAAAGCATTGGTACGTTGACTTGGTTAGCGTTACAACCAGATGCCGTAATATCTGCTTTCATTGCTACGTCTACAGTTGCATATACAGAAATCACATTCAAAAACATTGAGTGCAGAGTAATTAGAGCAGGGTTGGATTATTCAACTTTGTATATTATGTTTCTGTATGAAAATGGAGAAAATAGGTCAAAATTATGGGATGTTTGCTTATGTATCAGTAAAAATTATGAAACTTAATATCTCAATTTATTTTCTGATATAATCGCAAAGATATATTGACTAAATTTGTAAAATAAAACTGTGACAGTCACAACGTTGTTAAAAATTACGTACTTATCATTTCTTTAGAGATATGTACTGCATTATAGTTATGTTCTTTTGATACATATTATATTGTTTGCAAATTTATGCATGTTTCTTCCATAATTTTACAAATTCAATAGGTACTAGTATGTCTGTATTCACATGTTATTTTAAATGGTACCTATATCAAGATTAATAAAAAATTATGTAACTAATAATAATACTAATTCTACAAATATTTTAAATATATTGATAGAGGTAAGTTATGCCTAGAAGCTCAGTGATAATAAAAAGTGTTTAATTAATACTTTTTAAGTAAACAGTGCATTAGTGTAAATCAAATCAAATTATAAAGAGAAAAAAAATGGAATACCGCCAGGATTTGAACCTGAGACATATGAACTCTGGTCATACGCTTTAAACCACAGGCCATCGAAGTTCAGTTGGTATAAAAGATATAACCGAAGTTCAAATCCTGGCAGCATCCAAATTTTTCTCGTTATAATTTAATTTGATTTACATTAATTATTTACTTCAAAAATGCTATTTCAAAATTTCAATTGGTAAATATTTATAATAACAGTGTCACTGCAGACGACTATTGTGCCAAGTCTTTCAGTTTAAGAAAAAGTTATGGAGTGGAGGCTGTTTATGTTAAATAAAAAAAATTGAGAGAAAAATTGTAAGTCAGATTTGAATCACAGGTGACCGAAGCATAGTTGGCTTAAAACATTTGACTGAAGTTCATAGGTCCCAGGTTAAAATCCTGGCGGTATTCCAATTTTTATCTTTGTAATTTGATTTGATATAGAAATGGGTTATATTAATTTCGGAAAATAGTTATCTAAGATCTGAAAATATATAAATTGTCTCCCAAAATGAAATGGAGTTTAACTATTCTTTTTATTTAAAAACTAAAATAATAGTTGAAAATAGTACAATATATTTGATATATTTTAGTTAAATCTAAAATTTCATAGAATTTAATTCTACACATCGATCTTTTAGTCTCGTGATTTTAATTCTGATAATTGTTTTAAGTAGAACTTAATTGAACTAATACTAAAGATGCGTAAGTATACAAATTATGTACCAAGTGACGAAAGTAATTTTATTAATCAAAAATACTAATACAAATAGTTGTTCCAATTAAAAGTTAATGAAGTTTTATCTATTATAACTAGAAACAATATTTCATACAACAAAACAAAAACAAATGGAGCTATTGAATCCGCCTGGACGTATTCTGTCCCGGATGCCGGATGTGTACAAAGCACGTTGAGATTGGTTCGTCAGTAGAACGCAACGTTAAAACTCACTACACTAGCATAGACAGCGAATTCGCGAGTTCAAACCATCACTTGCGCACGTACATGTGTCCCGTCCGGAACATACTCTTATGTCAACATAACAAACATTTGCAGCGCACTCTGATCGAATCTATTCGCTGATATTTCAGCTTCATAAATTTATCAGTGTCGATTTTACGAGTTTCTCCAACTTCAAATTTTGATGTTTTCAAGAAATTTAGAGAGATGTGCTTCAAGCTTTTGAGGCATTTAATTTTGTTTACCTATAGAATATTATTATAGATAACCAGAATTTATAAAATTAAAAGAAGCATTTCCAAGTCAATCGCAATATTTTAGACTTTTAGAGGATATTTTTGTATTATATTGAAGTCCTACAGGCGCGGTGGCCGAGCGTGTTAAGGCACATCTCATAACATACTGTGACGTCACCCGAGCCAAGGTTCGTCAGTTCGAATCCGCCTGTCGACAATGTGTGATTTGTCGTAAAATATAAAATACAGTTACATGTATTTATCACACTCGGGCGCTATAAACTAGTCACTTATACGTCTTAAATAATGTAACATTTGACTACGAAAACCGGCAGTACGGCAGTGTAAAAAAAAAACTGCGGCTCGGTGTGTCCGGTAGGCCCAGGCCCGATTTGGGCTGTAGCGCCACAGATGATGATTGAAGTCCTAATTTCGTAGTTTTAATTTGATCATTTAGCTCAAGAACAGCTTGTATAAATATTTATATGTATATATATTATCATCTCACTTACTTATACTTATTTCTAAGTGCCCTAAAAATGGTGGGTACCAGTCGTCAAGACATTATCCTCAAATATTTTAGTGGGTCCTTTCAATAATTAAAATAATTTTTATATTAAGTTCTGGACAATTTTATTTAAAATTAGACTTTTCGGTACATTAAATGTGAACCATCGTCATCTAAAATAAAATAATAGATAAATAAAATGTAACAATAAATAAGTAAATAAGGCAGAGACGGATTATTCCATAGATTTTTTGGGCTGTAGTTCAAGGCCTCGTTCAAACAAAGGCCTTCTTTCGCGTCCAAAAAAATAAACTATAAAAAATTTATATAGTTTTTTCTTTTTTAAAAAGGGTAAAAAACAGTTTATTGATAAAATGGTGAATAAATCGTCGCAACTAAACCAAACTTGGGTTAATTAGGGAGACAGTGTTAGTCAGAGTTCCCAAAATAAATTGTTCACCTTGAACTAAATTCCAATATAATATTTTTATTAATACCGTTCATGTAGAAGATTTAGTACAGGAATATCTAAAACTTTCTCACTGGTGAAATAGGAAAATATGTAGCTATACCATCTATTTGCTAGTAATATTCATTATAAAAAAAATTAGAAGTCGAGTAGTGGTGAAATAATTCAATATCTTTTGAAAATGATATTCTGTAAATAACGAGGCAATATCAAAACTTACAAAAATATAATTTAAGATTTTTTATTATGTAAATAAAATGTGTAGAATTGTTGATAAATGACGGCGAGTTATTCATACGGTCATAATATCCAGAACATTAGACAATTGATTATTACTTGTATTGATACAGTTAATAATGGTATTTCGATACAATTTTGACTACCTTTTCAGGTGCTGATAAAGGACTGTGTTTTCTACTTTAATGATATAGCCCGACTTATTCCAGATATCAATATCTTTTTCTTTTTTAGTTATAAGAATTATATCATTATGACTTTGTCATAACTCTTTTAAGACAATGTATTTTCATAATACGTACTATTTCAATTCATCTTTTCTATTGATGTAAAAATATAGACTTAAATAAAATAAAACTAGCAGAATACTATTTTTTAATAATTTCTTAAATCTGATCTTTTAATTAGTCCTCCACGATTACTGATGGTTTATTGCCTATATGAATAGTGTAACACTCGCGGGGAGGTTTACGGGATATGGGTTTCGTTCGAAATAAAACACAACACATAAACACAATGAAACTACAATTACAACAAGAGATAATACAAATATACAAAACAAGATGAGGTCTACTCTCAACAAGGGCACGCGGCTCACTCCCCATCCCTTCTCGGCCAAGGGAAGATGCTGACCAGCCACCCCTTCCCCCGCACCCTAACCGGTGGTGCGAGAGGCGCGAAAATGGTTGGCTACAGACTCCCCCTCTGGATCGAAGTTATGTCGTCCTCGATTGAGATCCAGGACGTGGGCCTCTAGCTTTTCGTGGCCGGCCTCTCCGACGGAGCGGGAACACCGGAGCGGGCGCCGCGCCGCCAGGGCAGCAACTTCATACATGACCCCCGCCCTCTTTAGGATGCGATACGGGGAGCGGTGTGTCATCAGCCACTTGAGTGCCTGGTGATCGGTTTCGACGTTCACGTGCGAGCCCTCAATGTAACCGCGGAACTTCTTTACGGCAAACACGACAGCGAGCGCCTCTCGCTCGCTGGTATGGTAATTGCGTTCCGCAGGTGTGAGCAGCCGGCTGGCGTACTCGACGGGTCGCTCGTCAGGCCCCTCCCCCTGGAGTAGAACAGCTCCGAGCGCGTACGCGCTAGCGTCAGTTCGAATGACGAACGGCAGCTTCTCGTCGGCCTGTCGGAGTACCGGGGCGGTCGTGAGGGCCTCCTTCAGCCTGTCGAACGCGTCCTGCTCTGCTTGGCCCCATGTCCACTTGGCTGCCTTCTTCGTCAGGTCGCTGAGCGGCTTGGCAACCTGTGAAAAGGAGGGGACAAACCGGCGGTACCAGGAACACGTCTGCAAGAAAGTCTGAATGTTTTTTACGTTACGCGGTGGTGCCATGGCAGCTATTTTGCCGGGATCAGTCTCGATACCGCGCTGCGAAATTATATGTCCGAGGAACTTCACTTCCGGCCGCGCAAACACACATTTCGCCCGGTTCGCGCGAAGCCCGAACAGTTGCAGACGATCGAACACCGCCTTCAAATCTTTCAAGTGTTGCTCGAAACTACTGGACAACACGATTAGATCGTCTAGATACACTAGGACGTTCACACTGTGTAAACCACTCCGTAGACGGTCCATGAGCCTTTGGAAGGTGGCTCCTGAGTTTTTAAGTCCCATCGGCATCCGAGTGAACCGGTAAACACCGAATGGTGTCACAAAAGCAGTTTTATCGCGATCCGCGACGCGCACTGACACTTGATAGTACCCTGCCTTAAGGTCGATGGTTGACATGTACCACGCCCCCCCGGTGGTGTGCAGTAGGTCGTCGATGCGCGGTAATGGGTAGCTGTCGCTGACGGTGGCGGCATTGATGCGCCGGTAGTCAACGCATACTCTCGTGGAGCCATCCTTCTTGGGTACGAGCACGACTGGCGCGGCCCATGGTGACTCGCACTCTTCCACGATGCCTTCGGCAAGCATCCGGTCCAACTCTCGACGCAGGATCTCCTTCTTCGGCGCTGACATCTTGTATGGTGGGACAGCGATTGGCGGCTGGTCGCCGGTGTCGATTCTGTGCTCGGCGTAAGGCGTCGGCCCTCCCCCTGGCGCGAAGACGCCCAGGTTGTCAGCGATAAGTGCCTCCAGCGCGTGACGCTCGTCGGCGCTGAGCTGCGTTGCCTCGTCGGCCCTCAAACTTTCCGTGAAGTTGAAAGCTACATGATTGTTAGTAGGAATGTCTTCCAGTTGGAGCTCGTACACGACATCGGGGGCGTCCATAAAATGCCACGTCCCCTGGGGCACGTTTAGGACGACGCCGGCATCAGCTAAGAAGTCGACGCCGAACAGCGTTTTGTTGTGTCGCGCGTCGGGCAACACAATGAACGTCGTTGAGATGCGGCGTCCCTGGAGCTGGACGTCGACGGTGGTGACGAGTACATCTTCGAGGCGTGACTCGCCGTCGGCGAAAGTAACAGTGATTTTGCTCTCCTCGAACTGCTGCCCTTTCTCTATGAGCACCCTGTGGAGAGAGTGGCTGGCGACGCTTTGTTGTGCTGCCGTGTCGGCGTACCCAGTGCCCGTGACGCCGTGGATGCCTACCTGGAGTGTCGGTCGCGCTCGTGGATGAACGTCCTGGTTCACTCCCAGCGTGCAGAAACTGGCAGCGCTAGCACTCGTGGACGGGGTGGTCTTGGTCTTGCATGATGTACACTGGCTGCGAATGACGCCTGGCGCGCCGCATCCATAGCACGTGATCGCTGGTCGAAGTAGTTGCGAGCTGCTAGGTGCGCTCGGGATGATGCCGTCGGGTCTGGTGTCGCTAGAGTTGGCGGCTTTTAACTTCCGGCACTCTGTTTTCGTGTGCCCGAAATTGGAACAGAAATCGCACCGTATCCGTTCCTTACGCTTCTCGGCAGCTGGTGGTTTCTGGGGTGGCGGAGACGGCTTGTCCGGTTTGCGCTCGTCGCGTCGATATTCGCGAAACGATTCTTCCGCCGTTCGGGCGAGACGCAACAAGGTATCGAACGTGGTGCATTCTTCGCGACGCACTCGCTTCCTGATGCCGCGATGTAGTAAACCGTACACCATGTCCAGTTGTATACTCTCGGCCAGCCGTGGTTCAGGCAGCTGAGCTAGTTGCGCGCGAGCCCTGCAGACGAAGATGTCTGTCTTCGTATGTTCGTCCTGTTCGCGGGCGAACAGATCGCGGTAGATTTGGTGCGCGGGTTTTTTGTTGCCGAACGCGTCGCACAAGGCTGTGGTGGCGTTCGCAAAGCTGGTCACTTCCGCTTTTACCCCGGCCCACCATTCCGCTGCTAAGTCGGTCAGCAGCATTGGTAAGCCTTTCACCGCATTCTCGTCCGAAATGTCCGTACACTCTTTGTAAACGGTTATGGCGTCGATGAAAACGTTTACGTTTTCGCCCGGGTTCCCGGCAAAACGAGACGTGCACCGCGCGAAATTCCCCAGTTGTGTTGCACCGGGTGTAGACGCGGCGGAGGCGGGACGTCCCGCCGCCGCTTGCAAGCTGAATGCTTGCATCAGTTCTCGGAACTGCTCTTCCAACATCGTGACGGCCATCTTGTCTTCTGGTTTGGCGGTCTCTTTACCGTGAACTCGTGCGCTGCGCCTCAATGGTCGCGACGGATGCGACACCTTCCGCTTGGGCGGCAGCGTGGCGAACTAAACGCGCGTTACTGCACACGCGAACTTATTTGCAATTGCGTGCAAATCTACTGAAGGGCTTGTTTTGGATTGATTGTTTCGCAGACGTGGTCGTGCGAAAACCGTTTGCATAAACTAACCGCTTCTTCCAAGATGTTGCACTTGCACGTACGCGTGGTCGTATATCACGAAAGCATGGCCGCCATGTTCTCTTTGTCTTTTTAGCTTCACAGCACTTTTAATGTTAATTTTATTTCGGCACTAAGTTGGGCGCCACTGTAACACTCGCGGGGAGGTTTACGGGATATGGGTTTCGTTCGAAATAAAACACAACACATAAACACAATGAAACTACAATTACAACAAGAGATAATACAAATATACAAAACAAGATGAGGTCTACTCTCAACAAGGGCACGCGGCTCACTCCCCATCCCTTCTCGGCCAAGGGAAGATGCTGACCAGCCACCCCTTCCCCCGCACCCTAACCGGTGGTGCGAGAGGCGCGAAAATGGTTGGCTACAATAGTCAATATAGTATTATTCAGTGAAGACCAAATAATTCTTTGGTTGCTCAGCATGTTAACCACTTTCTACAGTTGAAATTTCAAATTATTGCCAGGCCTAAATATCAGAGAAAAATATTAGAATAAGACTAATATGGGCAATTGTGATGACTGTGAATTGAATAAAACATGGCTATCATAGATCAAGACATTGTAATTCCTTGTTTACTTCGTTGCTAAGTTATTTCTTTACTTGTTTATTATTTAGTTACTTATTTATAGTTACTTTTTTATTATTTTAATTTTCCTTGCAAAGGTATAAATCTTTTGCATTTTTGGCTTGATATTTTACATGAGTGTGAAGTTAATTTAAATTCACAGTTATTTTTTGGTCTCCACAATAAGCAGTTTAGCAGAATCATTATTCCTGCGCCTGAGGTAAAAATATAAATTTTCTAGCTGAACCAATAATTTAAAAAAATATTTACTGATATACTGATTAAAGAACAAAAAGATTTATTTTGTTATTAAAAAATTAGGGTATTTCATTTTTAGAGAACTATTTTAGTGTAACTGGTTTAATAGTACATTAAATTATTTATAAATTATGTTACTAATGAAATAAAAGTATAAATACTGCCTACAAATAATCATTTATTAATTAGTTATTATCTAGGTATCTGGTGTAATGCCTTATTTTTATTTTTATTTGAGTACCTGCTCTGATTTCGTATACGGTATTGAAGGATAAGTTGTTGTAGGAGAAATTTGAGAAAATATATAGAAACAGTGGATATTCTGATAGTGTATGGAGAAACGGCGCAAAATTCCGAATTAGGTAAACCAGGGACACTAAAAATATTCGCTAGGAATCACTAGGAATCAAATACCCTAATTTTTGCGTATTTAATATATATATATATATATATATATATATATATATATATATATATATATATATATATATATATTAAAAAAAACTTGGTCACATTCGTTTAAATATTTTGCAATTAATATTTTTTGTACGATTTTTTAACATCTCGTGTTCATATTGTATAGAAAATATGTTATCAATAATATTTCAAATTTTTACAATGAGAAGAGATGGTATTTCTTTAATATAAATATATTTTGAACATCATCGGCCAATAGCTTCATTTCTATAAACTATATTTCGTAGGACAGCAGAGTAACATTCAAATTTAAATTGTATTAATATCTCAAACACAATTTTTGATAAATATATAATTCGTAATTATATCTGTTAGATTTTTAAGTTTCCAATGTGATATCACTATTATGGTTTCTGATATTTAAATTTCGATTCTTAAGAGGTCTGTCACTATTAGCTGTTATGTATATCGTAAAATAAATAAATATATTATATTTTACCCGTTATTTGATGTAACACTATTCCGCAGATTACGACCCTCAAAGATATTAGTAGAGAGGAAACTACAAGGGTAGTTTTTATGTGATACAAACTGTTTAAAAACATATTAAAATAATATATCAATATACTTATCATTTTTATTTAACAATATCGTTGCACAAATTATGTTATACTAAATTTTAAATTCGAAATAATTGAATTATGCTACATTTAGGAAATAATAAATGTTAATAGTATTTTATGCACCAAGGGCGTTAAATAGATCATAATGCACAGAAGGCGGTGTTATCTGACCCGAGGTCATCATCATCTAGGAACTAAAATATGTATAATTAGTTTTAATTTATAATAATAGTGTTTATACTACATAAATGTTATAAGTGATGATGCTAAAGCAATAAAAACATTAATCTAACCAGATCTGTAAAAATTTCCGATTTCTTTGAAATTTATCCTATTGACATTTTTTAAATACGAGTTGCACTAATCAATTAAAACGAGAAAAGTCAACATTATCTTCTTCGCTCTCAAAAATATCAAAATCTCTCTTCATTATGTCCGAAAATAAAGAATGGAAAGCAACTGACGTTTAAAATGAATAAGCGATATAAATGAACAACATCCTTGGCAACGCAACTCCAGAGTTGATTAATACTTTTGTATGCATTACTATAATCAAATTCATTATAAAGTCAAACTAATTATACATATTTAAGTGAAAAGTTAAACTTTGCATGCACCGCGGACATTACAAGATTATAATGACTTCGGGTGATACCCATCCTTCGATCTGGATACCATCACCCTCTGTGCATTATCATCTACTTAACGCCATTGATGCATAAATTACTATTATTCAAATAGTTAATAATAATTCATTCTTAATTTCAATTGGTAAATAATACCTACTAAAGGAATATAATTATATAATGTAGATATAATATTTCTCAGCTGTATTTGTATAAAAATTCCTTTGACTTATGCAAGCGAAGGAGGTAGTTACTTGCTTTGACATACTTTGTTTGAGTGTTTTTAAAAGTCATAAAAAGAGAATAATAAATAGTTCTTCCTGCACAAAACTTCAACGTTTATATTGCGGTGACTATAAAAATATAAAAGATAGAAAACGTATGTATGTAAACGAAAGCAGTCATAAGTCAACTTTTTCTGGTAAGAAATCCACTAGAAAGAAATAAGTAACTAGTAATGTAGAAATAATGGTATATAATTTAATTTCAAAATGCTATATTTATTTGTATATTTTATATTTTTTCTCATAATAATAATATTAACTAATAAATATATTCAGTTAGGTATTTGAGCTGCTTACAAATAAGCTCTTATAGCAAAAATAACCAAAGCGAATATTTTATTAGTTATGTCAACATTTAACATAAAAGTGGAAAATACTGGGTATTATACAAAAAGCAGATCATATGACAAGTAAAATCATTTATTCTGATGCCATTGCTCCTAAAAATATTTAACTAGAAATTACTTGAAAACAAATTCTTGTCTCGTCTCATATTTTAGAGATAGATACAAAGTGATCCAAAATGATTGACCCCGTTGCCCCTTTTTTGCCGCATCGTTGTGATAGTGGACTACAACTGACAGCTCTCATTGGCGTGCAGTAAATTTATAGAAGCGATCAAATTAAATATATTCTGGATATTTTTGATCTTAATGATTTATTTTCTTATTTCTAAACGATCCCGGATATAATCTAAAGTAATTTGTGTGAGAACAGTGCAACAGTGTGTCTCCCAGTTGATTTACTTTTACATATACTTCTCGAGTTACAAAAACGCTGATTAATCCTACCAATATGATGTGTAAAATTTTGTAATTAATGACCTCTAAATTAATAAAATTTGGGAGAAATTGTATTTCCAATCATCTCCATTATGCATCGCAGTAAGAAAATATGCTCCAAAAGAAACTTGTCATGTTCTTCTTTAATCTAACAATTTCAATAAAGAACTTTGAAAATTTACTTCATAATTCAATTCTATACTTACTTTATAGTCCAAAGAACAGGATGTTAATAAAATATGCACCAATATCAATACGGGAAAAATACGACAACGCTACTGATTTACCCAAAAATTATTAATTATGTAAATATTACCTACGTATCCAGAGAAATTAATACTAATTTTATTCCGTGGATGATAATTTTGATATTAATGCTAACTTATTCATGTCACGTGAGGGTCAATCATTTTGGATCACTCTGTAGTTAGATTGCTTAGTGGCAATACGTCGAACTGCGATTTGAGAACCCAATTTCGATGCCCGCTGTTGACAAACTTTACATTACATTAAAATTACCCTTGTGGTTATTCCTCTACTACCATTCTTGTGGACCATGATTTGACGGCTATGCTAATCGCATTTCACAAAAATATATCACTTACCGAATGCAACGAAACGCGGAAGATAGAAATTAAACATGAGATTTGAAATATGTGCGAAAATTAGCTCCTCTGTATACTTTACAGCAAGGGTATAATAATATAAAATAATTTAAATGAAATTTTACTTCTAAAATATTTAAATTTAACTTACCTAATAGCATGTATGTAGTACTAGATATTTGAAAGATAAAATATGACATCTTCGATATGAATCAGATTGTCATAGAATTAAAACGAAGTTTCAATCTCAGTTAAGGTCAATTATACTGTAATATTTAATTCTGAATTATAACAATAAAGAAACAATGATTACAACAAAAGAGATCAATAACATTAAACTGTCAAGGTAAAATTTTGTTTCTTTTGTATCATGTTCACGACTATCATAATAAGTAATTCAAATCATCATGTAATTTAGCAATATTGATCTGATGTACTCGTAGTTTGTAAATCAAGGAACGGAATTTTAGTAGAAGTAAATAACGCGTAAAATTAAAAAAAATAAATTTTATATATAAATCAAACATTTGGATAATTAAAATAACATACTTATTTATACTCACATTGAAATGTTGTACTTCGTTACTTCTACCTAAATATGCATATACATTGAGCTAAATTCTTGTCGTTGTTGCTGTGAGATATGTTAATATCACGTAACTCATTATCGCCACAGCCGGGGCGCAGGGACTCAGATCGCGCGTGGATTACCCGGGAAGGCTTTCAAACCTATTTAAATCGGCTTAAAACTTGTCCGATCGTGATACGAGTAGCGCACAGGAATTCGCCACTACGCAGTCACGATCCTGTCCCCTGCCCTACCCTGCTCTGTGTTCAGGGAACAATGTTTCTCACTAGCTATCATTTTGCTGCGCTTTTTGTTAGTTATTTGTTTCTATACTGGAGTCCGCGAGATTCGATCTAGTGAACGCCCGTTTATAAAACTAGTATGCTAACTAGGTGTGCGTGTTATTGTTTTTTTTAATTCATTATTAGATATCTTTATCAGATTGAATATTGAATTATTTAAAATTTACTTTGATATAAAAAAATAATATTCAATTGAAATATTTGAGTATGAACATAATAAAAATATAACACAACTTTATTAAACAAAATTATTTTAATTACGATATATTGAACATACAAAAATATATCATCACACCTTTTACCCATTACTGGGTGTTACGATCAGCAGTAGCAGATCTTGTGAAAAGCAAGTAGAGGAGAAGCCACAGGGGTAATTTTTATGTGGTGAAAATTATTCGTCGGCTGTGGGAATCGAATTCACAGTCCAATACGACACCAATAAAAGACATACCCCACAAATTTAATTATAAATCATTTTAAAACTACTGGTTTCATAAATGAATTTATTGTGCCAAATTTTAGTTAGTAATTGAAAGAAATAAATGCATTAAAATACTGCTGCGATAATATAATTTATACGTAAAATTATAAAACTGAAATCACTATCGAGTATAACCGGGGACTATAAACCGAACCGAACCAGAACCGAATACTTTTCCAAACCCATGTTTCTTGTGCTCCTAAACCCGAACTAAACCCCTGTTATTTTGTCGACAAGAACTACTTTTGTATGTACCTACCTATACAAAATTTCTGATTTCTGAGGATATATCATTTTTGAACACGAAGTAGAACTGAACCGCAACCGAACCACCCTACAAAATCTGAATCTGAATCAAACCTGAACCCATTTTTTTCATCTCTGAACCGAAGCCGAACCGAACCCATTTTTCTGTGATTTCTGATTCTTGAGTGTAATACTAAAAGCAGATCATAGGAATTTAAGAAGGAAAATCAGTTTTTCCACTGCTATTACCTGTCAAATTATTTGAGAAAAGAGTTTTAGAGATTTGATTTATATATTTATTCTGCAAATATACGTTTTTTGTATGTGTAATACATATTTTATATACAGAATGAATTTTTAAAGAAACCAATCCGTTTGCTGGCTAACTAATAGTTTACGAGAGAAAATAAATACACAGGTTTCTTATGCAGCATGGAGGGGGATATAATTGTATAGTTGGTATAATACAATTATTATGGGGCTACTTTCTTAAAAGGAAAGGGGTACTTGTTTATTGTAATGGATAGCTTGAAATATTCCCTATTTAACGATGTAACATGGTCGTATATATTAAATTAAAATTAAGGTCTCAAAGTTAAAAAAATATTAATATATTTAGTATGTGGAGAGGAGCCTCCACCCTGGTTCTGTGGCCACTAATCAATTTAATTAATTTTTTGTTATGTGCTATTTTAAGCATCTATAAATAATGAAAATGTATGCGTTCATGGTAATATACCTCCTACCAGATCACAATGTTGCGTATTAAATAATAAAAATTTAGCCGTAAAATAATTTTTTTATGATATGTAATACATTGTTCTTATGTTTTACTGAAAAAACCTTACATTCGAGTTTTAAAATTGCACAACCAGAATATTTCGAATACCATACTTAAACAAATCACCAATTCGCATTCGGTAGAAATATTTCGTTTCGTTTGCATCTCGAATTTCGCATTTCGCATCGGTTCGAAATAACCCGCAATTACATGAGCTCGTTATTCATCGTGAATTGCGCGATATCTGGTTTGGGTTCTCTGTTGCTCGACTCGCTCCTGCTCGCTGCTGGCTGCGTGCGGTCGGGTTGGCCGGCCGCAATTATTCCGATTAGCAAACCGAATCGGAAAACATCGCGAAGATTGCTGTGCTAAGTCCCATCTATTCCTGTAATTATACCTTCCTGATTAAAACCGCGTCGGCCATTCTCTCGCTTCCTGCATTCAATGCTTCAATGTTCGACGCACATGCTGGAAAAATTCCGATTAGGAAGACGCGAGTGAGATGTCTGAGTAATAGCTGTCGATTAAGTAGCCTTCGGATAATTACTTGTTTTTAAGTTATGTCGTGAAAAAAACCATGAAACTGTTTAAAAAACTAAGCTGTGGTTTATCTTCGTAGAAATAATATTATATTTGACGTTTAAAAAAGACAATAAAAACTGTTTTTGTTTGTCTATAAATCTATTTTACTCTCAAAGGAAAAAATAAATGGAAAGAGCGTGAACTGTGTCTGCTGGCATGTAGAGCTATGAAACGGAAGGCCGGAAGATTGAATTGCCGCCATCTTAGGATGACCGTGTTTGAACTACTATCGTATTCAAAAGTATAATCAGCTGGGTTTAAAATTGAATATAAAAAGATTGCAAAAATTTTAATTACAAGGTATTAGAACTTAAACATTTCTAATTTATAATCTTATTTTAATTTTATAATTCATTATCATAAAAGTAACAGTAATTTGTAACAAAAATGAATCGATTTGTCAGCATATTTTTCGGATGGTAATTCGTAGCAATATGTAAAATAGACATAAATAATTCAAATATATGCGTATATACATTAGTGGGCACGTTATCTGCACAAGTATTTTGAAGCGATTTGTTAATATTATATATTTATTTTAAAATTAAATTTTTTGTCTAAACTAAAGAAGTTCTAATATAAGATCTCCTAAACTAAGTAAACAAATACAATAAAATTTAATTGGTACATTACTATAACATTTTAAAATAATAATATACAAATTTTTTTAGTTCAGAAGCCGAATAAAAGTTCTACATCTTTTCCTTTTAAAAATATTAAAATTTGAATTAATGAAACAAAAATCAGTACTTATATTACTTTTAATATAATAATTCATTAAATTATTTGAGATTTCCTAAAAACATACATAACAAAATTGATAATAATTAATTTTAGCAATTTTGTAATGAGTAGAATATTTTTTCCATTGGTAAGAAAGAAACAAAATAGGAATCATGCAAGTTCCCTATTATCCAACGGACATTTACTTTTACAAGTATAGATCCTTAATCAGGTATTATACTACAACTTATTAATATTAATGAGCGAATTTATTGTTAATTAAAATTTATTTTCAAACTACAAATTTTAATATTTATTAGAGTTTAGTTATATAATTATTACCTAATAATCAAATTCTATGACTTCGAAGTAGTAACGCAGAAATCAGGACTGTGGTAGGTTGTGGTGAACTCAAACCGATTACAGAAATTGAGAAATACTCAACAAGAGCGGTTATTAACTTGTTCCGAGAACAGGTCGAGTCGAGTACGCTTGCCAATTCACGGATACTTGCTGCTGGTTACTGCTGTTTGCCATTTGTGATCGGCCACTCCGCTACTCAGTACCGAGCACCAGTGGTTTCGTGTCGGTTATGGCTATTGATTATTCAGGAAATTCGCTGGACATCAACTGGCAAATTACGTTCTATTTCTACTTCAGAAAGTGAAGAAACACGATGTAGCATATCATATAGACTGATAAGAATAAAAAAGATATAAATAACGTAATACATATTTTTAATATTTCAGTTAGAACGATGTTAATTGATGTTGATTATTTACTGTTTGATGCTGATTTTCAAAAGATAAATAAGTTTAGTAAATAGATACATTTTCAACTCAATTCTCAAATGATTTTTAGCTAATCCTGAAAATTGAATTAGTCAAAGTTTAAATAAACTCTAATATAAATATTGTTACTTTTCGGTTTTCAGAAACTGATTGAATTAGATTAACTGTTTAAAATTGGACAGATCAATAAAAAATTCAGAATTAGCTAAAACATTTTTGAGACCAATGTTGTTAGTTTTTATGATTTTACATATATAAAGTTGCGGTTTTATAAAACATAAAAATAAGAAACAATTACCTACGTACTTAAAATGGGATTTTTTTGCATATATATATATATATATATATATATATATATATATATACAAAATTTTGATATAATTATATTTAAATTGAAATATGTTTTGAATTATTTTTTAAAATATAATAACAAATTTCAAACATATTTGAAATACATGACAACATAATATCGAAATCGCTTAAAAAACTCTCAAAAATATATGGAAACTACTTTTACAGCTAAATGTTAGCAATACTAAAAAAATAAATAAAATGTGTCGACAGTATGCACGTCGACCTTGATCTGCAAAGCATCATTTGATAACTATAAGAGAAGTTTCAGTATCAAAAAAAACGAGTGATCGAGTAATCGAATAACCAGACGACTAAGTAAACGAAATACGTACATACATTCTCCTTATCCAAATCATCATCTTATGGACTTTATTCGGAATTTCTATCGATTTTTAAAAATTATTATGGATGATACAGACATCGCACCGATTAGTTAAACTTGTTTCTTGAGAGTTAATGAGCTATGTACATTAGCGTATTAGTATTTAAATAACTTCCGTAGATTTTGTAATATTAATAGGTTTATACATTTTTCAAATATTATATTTATCCAATTATATTTCTTTTTCTACTTTTCTTCATGCCCTTGTATCTAATTTATATTTGAAAAAAAAATGCATATAAAATTTTGTTAACTGTTTATTTTCGACATTAAAATGTGCTGTTATTTGATCCATCTTTTGAAAAAACAAAGTTTACCTTAAATAGCTGCTATAGGTGTAGATGATTATAAAAAGACAAAAAGCACCTAAGTGATCTGTAAAAGGAATAGAGGCTGCGAAAGCGTTAACAAAATAGTCAGACACAAGGGAATAAATAAAATTCTAAAGATAAAATGGTATAAATTACAGAAATATTTATAATTTAATTATGAAAATTAAACCAATGAACGATGATGGCAAAAAAGACGTATGAACAAAATATATTATTATGTAACAAACTGATCATGGCAAGACTACATCTTGCACATCAAAAAGAGATGTTTTGTCTCATTCAAAACCAAGCCACTATTCACTAATTGTTGTTGTTTTCAATGGAACGTATTGATAAGGGGTAAGCGGGTAATATTCTTTTGATGATTCAAAGATAATCGTTTCGATGCATGAATTTATATTTTGAAACTCAAACGCTTGTAAGTAGTGAGTTTCAAAGGATTAATCTAACCCAGACCAATTTATCTAGATATGTCAACACATATCGTCTAAACAGAGCGCGAAAATCTAGAGAAGCAGGAAATTTAACAAAAAAATATCTTAGGAACACTAAAATTATGATACTAATATATTTGATAAAAAAAATCTGAAAAGACAACTTTGAAAAAGATACTTAAGATAAAATTTAATTACTCTGTATCTTTCTAAGCTGAGTTGATAATGAAAAATCCTAATTTAAAAAAAATCATATTCTGAATTGCTTTTCTTTTTAAATTTCGTTCTTCTATGTATATAGAAAATACTTGACATGTGGAAAAGCGCTGACAATATCCGAAACTTTTCCTATATGATGTATTGCACAAATCATTGCTATGTAAGACGTCAGGTGCCGCAACCTCCGCGGCATCAGTTCTCATCGGCGGGCCATCGATAAGATATTCACGCGATGCAAGCTCCAGCTATGCCAACTATTCCACGATCTCCGTAGAGCTGTCTCGCGTCAGTGACACTCGCTCGCGTTCACGCCCTCGCGGCCCTTGCCGAGCCCACGCCATTGCTAATTGTGTTTAACTGTCTGTTCACTGTTCTGTATGCCAAGCCCAGGCAAGGGTCTTGAATATTCTCTGTAATAGTTCGAGTGTTTCGAAATCTGAATTCCATACAGTAATTATTCTGGTAATGGAATATGATTGTGATCATATAACGGGGCGTTTGAGATTTAAGTGGTTGATATGTTCATATTTCAAGGGTTTTAAAATTGGTGAATAGTTTGCTCTGTATTTTACTTACAAGGGGACGCTGAATTTATTACTTATATATGTTTTGTTATAGCTAGGATGTTTCACTATAAACTCAAAATATCCCAAAATATATCGCGATGTGGCCATGGGTTTACCACGATTACAATTTTACTGTTACCATCGTGCGCGGTTCCCGTATAGAACCACAAATTTTAGAAACTGTGTATTAAAAATTTTACTCGGTACCCGTAGTTCGTTTTCGAAATACACTATTAATGTTATCTTAAGTTTACTTGACAGAGTTTTGTTTATCAAATTTATTACAATATAATAATATCAGTATTTCTTAGATTTTTATTTATCGAGAGTATCTCTGAATTGTCGCTCTTTGTTTAGAAGGTACGTGTTGATATATCCGGTAATACGGTAGATCGGGTATCGTTACGGTATACAAATCTGTAGATCCCGAATTCGAATCCCACTGAAGCTAAAAATATTTGAATTACTGCATTGTTACTCGGTGATGTCCGGACTCTATACTGTAAATAAGTAAAAATAAATAAATATCTCAATACATTATTAGCTGGGCGTTGCTCTGTATCTCATCCTTTGTTTTTTTTTTAGAATGAAAACTCAAGCATAAGAACAGTTATCATTGAACCAATGCAATAATACCATCCTCTTAAACCCTTATCAATATGTCCCACAAAAAACAACAACATTTGGTCAGTGGTGGTTTGGCTTTGATCGAGACAATTAGTTTTTTTTTATGTGAAAAATGTAATCTTGCCATGATCTATTTATAGTTTGTAATTTAATAATAATTTTATTCATACATTGTTGTTTGCCGACTTCAATCAATTTGTTTAATAACTTTAATATTAATTAGTAAATGCTTTTGTGCTTTTGACCATTTCATTCTATGGCTTTAATATTTTTATTTTACATAAAACATCCTGTCATTTAATTTATCAGCACGAGTGAAACAAAAAAAATGATCGATTTATTGACGAAAAAATGGATCATTACTTTGTTTAAATACAACATGTTTTTCTGTTTCATATAATTTTTGGGAAAATTTTCGTTACTTTTTAAAATCTTTCAGTTATCATAAAATGATACGATTTTGATGTGTCACTTCTAAATGAATAATTAAAAATCTAAAACGTATAACAAAACTATGTGATAAAATTAAAATAAGAAGTTAGTATTCTTACTTTAAAATAAAAAGTATATTGATGAAAAATTATAAAGTGCGAGTACTTGTATAATGTTCAACACTTATTGGCCAATTTATCCGTCAATAAACTGACTAATGTATTTCGGATTTATTTATTTTTTTCTGAATTTAACCATTACCTAATAAATGTACTAAGAATTATGCGATTAATATTAAAACGAATTTTATTTTATAATAGTCTACAATTAGCTATGGATGAAAAACAATAGAACAATATGTAGCTGAGATGTAGATTGGGCTTTTTTCTTTGTATTTGGCGACTACTTATCTCAAAGAGAGAGTTTACTCTACTCCTGTGACAACAAAATTCGATGAACCAAGAATGAAATAATTAACAAAGTTACTTCTGCAGTAATTTTGAATTTGGGCGGAATAATGTTTAGAAAACAATAACAGACAAATAAAATATAATTTATAAGGCGTAATTTACAACTTTTGATTTCTTTACATTAATTTATGTAGTTTTTAGTTTTTCATCTATGACCTATTGTACACTAATTTATAAATAAAATTTGTTTTAATTTAAATCGCATTTTTCGTCAATTCATTTAAAAACATATATCTTTCCTCTGCAACTTGAGAACCACTGATTTAAAAAATATTTTATTCTCTTTTGGTCACTTACAAATTTGCTATTTAATTTTTAATTTTTTTGTATCTTTAATAATAAATAATGGTACTAATTCCTTCAGTTGGTAACTCTGTATACTGTATAATTAAATTATAATCTCAGGAGAAGGTATCTATAGGTATACAGAGTAGTCCACCGGTCTGTATTTTCTTTTTACTCAATTATTTTACCGAAACTTTTTTTAAACAAAGTTTATTTTAAATTAAAATGTCTACATATCTGCAATACAAGTTTTATCTACCGGGTATTCCATTTTCGCGCAATGATATACAGCTTTATATTTTTCCATGGAATACCCTATAAATTTTAAATATTTAGTTTCTTTTTAAAATAATTTTCTTATTCATTATAGTCCTGAAATGATCAGTACATAAACTATTAATGTTTTTATTAATAAATAAGCACACATAGAAAGTATGCCAAAATACACCAGGAATAAATACCGTGTTAACTAATTCGTCTTTTTGTAAAATTTATTTTTACATAAACAAAGTAAATAAATTGTAACAAAGAAAAACTTATAAATTAAGTGCGAAAAGCAAGTAATAATTTTTAAAGATCTGACAGTAACTAATCTAATTGCTTAAACAAGTGTATTCATGGCATACTTTCTGTTTGTGATGATTTATTAATAAAAATGAATAGTTTCTCTACCGATCATTTTAGACCTATAAAGGATAAGAAGTATTTTAAAGAAAACCAAAAGATTTTGCTAAAATATATAAGAGTTTCATTTAAAAATATAAAATTGCATATCATTGCGCGCAAATGGAACAGCTGGTAGATAAACTTATTAAAAAATACAATCCGATGGACCAGCCTGCATAATTTATTATAATCTTGATGTAATTTCAGATAAAAAATTAATTTTAAATTTTTGTTTCTGACTCTAATATGTAGCTGCTTTCAGATCCTTTGTGATTACAAATATAGCGAGCGAAAATGCTACAATTCCGCTTGTTACTATTAGAAACAATGGGAAAAATAATATAAACGCTTGCTGCTCAGAAATTTTAACATTCAGTACTCAAGTGACAGCTGAAGGATCACACCTTTTTAAAAGCAATAGTAAGGAGTGAAAATAAAAATTTATTGGTGTATGATGAGTATGAGATTGGGAAGATTGTTGTTAAAGATATGAAAGTCAGTAAATTTCGAAGGTTTGATCATGTAAAAGTTATATATCAAATTAACCTCTGATGAAACAGATACGTAAATTTGAAAATTGCTGGTGAGAAATTGCGAGAACGAATAAATTGTATGGACGAGCGATATCTACATGAATAGATATGATTTACAAGTACAAAAAAAAATCGAAGTAAATTGGCATGTTATCTAGTTACAAGTTAAAAATTTATTCTTTAAACACCAAACATAATACACGAACGCGGTTTATATAATATTTTAATTTAGAAACCTTTTTATATAATTCTGTAAGAAAGGAAACGCTAAATTTATATAAATTTATATCCTACAAAATTTATTATTTTTCAATCTTCGTATTGTGCATTTTTTAATTAGTTAATGTCATTATATAATTATTCAAAATTGTTTAAACATTTTCAATAAAATTATTACAACATACCTGTTACACTTCTGCATAAAATAATTGTTAAATTTACATTTATTATTTCAAGTTATGGTTGTTATTTATCTAGAGTTTCTCTATTTCGTTCAGAGATCTATAAAAATCACCCAATCACACATTAGAAGCGTGTCACTATACAAATTCAAATATATATATATATTTTTTTTTAAATTTCTTTATTAAACCTTGTTTCACCAAGTGTTGGATGACAATTAATTTTGTCTTTGTTGTTATATATATTTTTTAATTTACATGCTAATTATATTTTCTTTATTTAGGATCAATTTCAAAATTTTTATTGGTTGTTCACAAATAACCTCTTATAATTATGGTGTTTTGTATTAATTATTCTTTTATCGTACTCTAAAAGAGGAAGGCTTATAAAATATTATATCATTTAAAAAAAGTTATTTAAGGTATACTCGTAAAGAATGTATACAAATATGAAGCTAAAATTTTAGCGTATGTTACCAATAACAGCAGCTGATAAAACCATTTTAACGGCCTTCCTTATTGTGGAGCCAATGTAATAATACAAAATGATAATTTTTCTGGACAGAATACGTCAATGTTAATTTCTTTTTTGACAGTTATATAAAAAATATAATATATTAAACAATTATATTATTATTATTATCCAGGTTTTCAAATAAAACATATTTATTTGCAATTTCCAAATTTCGTATGCATGTGGCATTGTGGTAAATTTACGTATCTAGGAGGCAAAAATATATTTTATATTTCACTTGTACACGGTATAGGTAGGTATAACAAATAAATATTGCAATATAATTGCCAGCAGGATTAGGTAAACTAATTTGTATTTTCAGGAAATGAATTATAATTAGTTAAATTACAAATATATATATCCACAGTAGGGATTCTGCAATTTTATTTTTAATTGGTGATTAATATTAATTATCTTTTTAAATAAAAAATAACGCTTGTACACTAACCTCTTAAAATAGTAAACTAAATAATGCACGTTGTTTAGTATTTTATTTAAATGAAGTATTTAATTGGTGGCATAAAGTGACACGGTTAATTAGTTATTAATGGAATCTCAGGTATTGTCGTGTATATACTGTTTTAGTTTTGAAATAACACAAGTGAATTGTAGCCTGTCATACACTGGTATGTACTAAAGTAAAACGCAACCATTTTCTTTCTTCAACAAATTCGCGAATTCTTCCTTTACGGTATTCTAGCGGCCACGGTAGGAGACCGAGTGTTTCCAGCAAACCTTTCCTCCATTCTGTGCGCGAACAAAAGAACTGAAATCGTCGTGGACACGTGCGGGAGACAGTTCTCAGGACACGACGCACGAACTGCCCCCAAGAAACGAGAATGAGTGTTTTCTCTTCTTCTTCTCCACTTTGGCGCTGGACAAAGACCTAATCAATCTGTGAATTTGTTCCATTAGATAGTCTAAACAAATTTTACGGATTTCGCTAAATAATTTATGAAATAAAATTCAATAATTTTTAGATAAACTGAGAACGGATTAAGACCTACCTATCATTTCTGTACAAAAAATACACGATTGTAAATATATTATATTACTCTACTTTAGAGATATTTAAAATACAAAACATAATTGCAATATCTTTTGAAATGTTAAACAAAATTTGTAACTTTTACTTAAGTATCAATAAACTTTTTCCTTTTTTAGTAAAATCGCATTAATTGTACAAGGCTCTTTGTGCAGCGGAAAGGATGTAGAAGTTTTGATGTCTAAAAATCAAAAGAACAAAAACATTAGTGACAAAATATCGTTATTAAAAGATTTGTGATATAATAATTAACAAAATAATAAATAATATTTCAAAATCATTAGATACTATATAATGAAACAGAAAACCAGAAACAAAATTATAAATTACAATCAGAAATCGAATATATCAGCCATATTATTACATAATTGTTTGTGTATTATATTATGTATTTAATAATAATCCTTCTAATTACAAGACATGTATTATATATATACAGTTTTTTTCACAACTTAGAGCAAAGAATTAAAGGGTATATTCTGTACGACGTGCAGATCATGAAACAAAAAGAATTTTTTTTTTAATCGCAAAACTCCATGTTTCCCTATCCAAAATTTTTCGTTGCCACTGCCACTGGGTGGATGATTATGTTAAGGTTATGAATTAAATAAAATTCTATTATAAATAACTGCTCATAATTGAATTGTGTAATTATTCTTTCGTAGTTGATACCTACTTCATTGTTTGTGTTTAATAGGAAAGCGAATCCAGTGCAGTACTACAAAAAATGTTTTAGGTTAACAACTCTTAATTTTTCGAATTTAAAAAAAATTCTTTTTGTTTCATGATCAGCACGTCGTACAGAATATACCCTTTAATGTCTTGCTCTTAGTTGTGAAACACCCTGTATATATGTATTTAATACACTATCGTATTTCTATATTTACAGTAGAAAGAAAGTGAGACTTTACTGTTCTAGTACTGCAACAAATATTACGGCACTGTTATCATGAAGTTGCTAGGTAACAAATAGTTTTTGACATTAAATTATCTTATTTTAAGATGTAACTTTCAAGGTTGTGATATGAAAATATTGTTTAATAATTAAGTACGACTCAGTATGAAAAACAAACGTTATACGTCATATATCCGTTAATAATTTTGTACAGCAGGTACTCATTTCAAAATTCCTTCGTCGATTCGTGTTCTATAGCGCTAAATAACGGTTTTATCACATGTTGAAAGGCCGTGCTTTCCACCGTTTTAGCCAAAGCTTAATATATTAATCACGGGATGAAGTTCTCTTCGAGTACCTGTTATTGTAACTTTACTTTTTAAGTAATTCATAAAACTTAAATTTTTGTTGTTGTCTTAGTTTGTGATTGTAGAAAAAGTATACTATGTGACTCGTTTTATAAACTCTTTAGTTACAGATGTATAAAAAACTCGTTAATAAAGAGATGTTTATAAAACCTGTTAGATAATATATTATTATTTACTTGCCAGATCTTTAAAATTTATGGGAATGGAAACTAAGCGGCTGTGTGACTTAATTACTGAGTTTAATTATTTTTAATAAGTTGAATGGTCAGCAATTCGCCATCTGATGCAGCTTCTTCAGGGTAATTGAAATACATATAAATGTAATAACTACAATAATCCAACGATCAAAGCAAAGAGGTGGAAAATTAAGTAAATAATCTACAAATTCTACAGTAAGTGTTATTAATATTATTAATATACATTCTGAATTTAGCATTCTTCGTATAATATTTTAAGTATTTATGAAGTCTTTTTCTTAAATAAGTTGAGTCGAGTATTCACAATCTTTGCCACTTCAAAATCATATTTGTGATGTGTTTCCATATTTAAAATAATCATTTATTATTAGGGTGGTGGAGTATAATATGAAAAAATATAGTAGAGGTCATAACACTACATTCAGATTCACAAAGAGAATTGAAAAAGACGTTTCATGATGTAGAATAAATTGGGTACCTACTAACTAACTTTATTTATCACAGATTAAAACCAAACCATTTTTGTGATTTGGAAATAGAACTAAAATATAATTAAAAAATAGAACCCGTAAAGTAGGACGGTAAAGTACCACTTTACATGCTCAAATGAAGTATAATAGGTGACGAATTAAGCCTGGAAGTACATAAAGTAATATTTTCTACATCAAAATATCAACATTCAAAATGAATCTAAAAAGTATCTTTTAGCAACATTCAATATGGAAAAGAGTTATTTTTGTTGTTATCTCCAAAACAAACATTGTAGAACAATCTTGTTTATTGGAATTAATTTAAAAAACAACAGTAAATGGCAGATGTCATATATCGATTTTAAGAAATAAAAGAGCCGTAAAATATAGTAAGCAAGATCCGTGTGGTAACGCATATTGTCATGCTAGTGTTACGAGAATATACTATTATTATTTTTTTAATATCTTGAGAATCCTGGTACGATCGCCACAGCCGACAAACAATTTTCAACAAATTAAATCTACCCCTGTGGCTCCTCCTCCACTTACATATTTGGGGGGCGTGATTTGACGGCTGGTAACCGCACTTCACGTGAAGAAATATATGACACGCCCAGTAATGGATAAAAGTCGTGATAGCGTGAATTGTGAAAATGGACGAATTACGTATACAAAAGGTGCAAGAATATAAAATTTTATATATTGTTCATTAAATATATTATCAAGACCAGAATATGTAGCAAAAGGCTTGGAAAATAAAAATAGAAATTAAAAATGACAGGTATGCTTAAGAAATTATTTATTTAGTTTTGATTTTTGTAAGTAATTGTTTTACATATAAATATTTTTCACGATTATAATGTAAATTATGAATCTCACCTGTTTCTGCTTTCTTTAAATTAATGTCAAGTCTCCATTTTATATTTTTTTCAATGTCGTGCTATAACTAAACCACATGCAACTTTCAAATCTTCTTCTCCATTTGTTTTTAGAGAAATCTACATAGTCATGTTATGTGATATGACATTACTATGTTTCTATAGATAAACTCAAGCATTTGTCGAAGTAGTGAATAGTGTGTTTCTACCGGGATCGAATGTATTTGATATATAAACTTCATCTCGATCTTCAAAATCATCCTCAACCGGTAGAAAATATATACTGCTCTTAATATTTCATTAACTATTTTGCGCTACAGATTGATTACGAGTACTAAACTTGCTATTGTCACATTTACATGAATTTACCGAACTAACAATGGTTATCATGGGATCATTTGTATAGAAACCTGTTATTATGACATGGAGTAGGTGGCTCAGTGGTATCACGCCGGCCTGTGGACTTTGAGAACCCTGGTTCGATCCCCACAGCCGACAACAATTTTCACCAATTTAAATCTACCCCCTCCACTACTATCTTTGGGGGGCGCGATTTGACGGATGGTAACAGCACTTCACGCGAAATCATATATCACTTACCGAGATCTGCTTAGGCAGAGTGCCATACCCAGTAATGGGTAAAAGGCGTGATGATATATTTATTTATTTTAAATAAGTACAAAAAAGGTCCTAGTAAAATTACGATACTTTGTTATTTGGACTTTTCGTTACTATATTTGTCAATAAAGTTGATAGCGCCAATAGATATTTGTGTCCTAGAGTAGAAAGTAGTCTTCTTCGCTCGCGCATTGTCATTCATAAATTCTAAATATAACTTTTGTTATATCACTGCACAACTACATATGAATCATTAATTATATTTGATTAAATATATGTGGTCTCTGAATGTAGGACGCCTAAAATTTTATATTCTGAAGCGACCAAGGGTCATAGTGTATAAAAATAAATAAAAGATTAATTAAGACAAAAACTATTCAATCCGCTATTAATTACTATTTAAAGCAAAATTTAAGTTGCATTCAGATATATGGGCTAATGCACCGCCGTCTCTTAAATATCCAGTGTCACTTTAAAAAAAATATTTTATTGAATTGATGACAGTAATGACAATTCATTTTTTGACATTTTTTTCGATTTAATTTTATTTCACTTGAGTTACACTTAATATTTAAGGGACAGCTGTACAACTGGCCAATAATGAAATATTTTCGTATTAGTAAGCGAGAAATTTTCTTTGCCGCATTGTATATTGTAGTTGCTGATTTAACATATTAATTCCCAAATTTTACTATAGCTTTGTGAATTTTTACAAAAATACCAGTTTCCGTTGCGTCTGGTGAAAGAAGTTCCTCAAAACTCAAAATGACTATAAATTATCTCTGACTTGCAATCGCCCTAGCAAAGACTAAATAGTTGTGCACCTTCTCTTGAACATGACACTCGTATATTAGAAATTAAAGACTTGTCAAAAATGAAAGACGAATTCGCGTCCCTAAAGTCAGAAGGTTTGCTTTGTAATTTACTTATTTTCGTATATCATTTTAGAGTATTTAAAAAGGTGTGAAGATTATTTTTATTTTTGTTATTTTAATGGAATATCGAAACGACAAAAAGTGGATTTGCACATGGACGGTCAAATACCCTAAGTCGGTACTGAAGCGACCACTTCATGCATTACAATTAGTCTTGCCATTGATACCATTTATATATAATTTATAACTTTATGCCAAATTATAGAAGTTATATTTGATAATAGCATAATAATAGTCAAAATAAATTTGTAAACTTGTTAAATGTTTTATTATAAATAATTTTTAAAATCGGAAAAAATACATTAACAGTTAAGTTAATTCAAGTTTATTTTGAGAATAATGTAAAAAGAAGCGTATAAAAAATAGAGGTAGTAATAATAAGCAAAATAACACTTGAGTGGTATGTCAACAAAAAAATCAAGTATTGTAGAGAAGACGTGCGGTTCGTGCACGCACAAGGCACAGTACGTTTGCTCAGCTTCAAGTGTGTCCGTATCGTAGAGAGATATAGAAACGAGATCGTAGGATGAGTGCGTGCGAGATTGTGTTGCTTGGCGGCGACGGCCGGAACAAAGAAGTACGAAAACAGGAAAAACGATGTGCGACCAGATGAACATAATTGAAAGGCGTTTCCGGTGATGGTCCGCAGCACTGATGCTCGCGCCAACGTACAACGCAAGCCGAACAAACGGACGCGCTAATAGCTTGGCCAGCCCGCGGAGCGATATGGCGAACGGAATAAAGATTAATTTGTTCTTGTCATACGTCGACCCTAGAAATGGACTGGCACGAAAAGAAGGTGCTTTATTGCGCCTTCACTGACCCAGTTTTTATCAAGGTAATTTCAATTTGCTGATTTTCCATTTTTATAAGTAATTTGTCAGAGCTACAATGTTTTAATTTTAAAAACTTTACGTTTAATCATATTTTATTAGGCCATTTTATTTAAAATATTTTAACTTAGATAAACCTATTTTCTTCTTTCTAACTATTATTATTTTTCAATGTTTCTCTTTTTAATTAATTTTTGTAATTAATATGTCATAATCTACTATATTAATTGCTTTTACACGATAAATTATGTTAACATTGTTGCTTTGTCAATATCATTCGCAACAAAATCAATCAACGAATTTAAGTTTCTTTCGATTAATCTACGAGTATTTCTATGTTGCACGTTGCTGAATTGATTTTCTAATGCTGAGAAAATAAAAAATTTTATATAGGTCTTTAAAATTTGTGTTACTTTACTAATTTTCCAACTAATAGGATATGTATTTGTTTTTGTTGCTATATTGAAAACGAAATATAAAAGTTTACATATTACATTCCCACATTCTGTAAAAATATAAAGGGATCAAATCAGAATATGGTTGTGCCTTTTTTTTGTTTCAATCATTACAGACCGTTAAATACATCCTTATCTTTTGTTACAATTACGAGTATCTACCTGTTAAATATATAATACTTAATTTTTATATTGCGATTTATATCTGTGGTGTGATATTATCGATGTATATATATTTATATATATTACTATTATTTTTCCACCAAGACATTAATTTCAGAACCAAATTTTGGAGTTTTGTCATCTAAAACTAGAAGATATTTTTCCTATTTAGGAATCTATTTTTACAAATTTTAATATCTAAAAGCCGATCACTAGTTATAATATTTCAATATTCAGATTGAATAGTCTGCATCTCATTTATTTATATATTATCAGTATTTTCCTAGTAGAAGGACTGCCCTAAAGCACAAATATAAATATTCATGTTGTTCTGACAATTATTTGTGAGAAGGTTTGAAACGATTTGGAGAGTAAATGTTTAAGAATACAATTATTATTATTATTATTACTGTGTCACAAATGTTATTATTTATCATTATGATTATTGATTGATGTATAAAAACGTAAATAGGCAAAAGAAAATAAACTACAAACGAATTTGTTAAAATGCATGTTTGTTGTTTGTATTAATACAGAGTTGTATCGTCGACTCAGTTTTGACATCATACAAAGATTTCTAAACTGCACATTACGAAATACATGTATATAATTTATAACATATGTGTTTTTAATATTTGCGTTTTTAAATTAAACTGTTAAACGAGGACGAAAAAATCGTAAAATTTTGGGCTTCTACAGATCTTAATTCGGCTCTGATATCACTAGGTCGCTTAACTTTGAACAAAGAAGCAATTTGACATAATTTGTGCAATAGATCTAGTGGCTTGTCTACTATTTGTTTTAATGTGAATTGACGCATGATATATTACACCAATTACAAACAATGCAATTAAATTTTATATGAAATTCGAAAAAATTTATTAAATTATATTAATTTCAATATGGCTATCTATTTACAAATATGTTAAGTTTAAAAATATCCGATATTTACTGATTTATACTTCAAGCTTTTATTTGAACCAATTAAATCGCTGGAAATAATACTTCCGACGGATGATCTCAGCGATACGAGTATGTCGTAAATAATTTTGCAACTTAGCAAAAATTAATAACTGAACCCAGGTAATGTATACTTTTCGTAAAAACGCTACTCCAAATTGAATTTATCATGAATATACAAACTGATACATGTACAGAATTTCATTATGCAAACACAATGATCTGATAATGAAATCTTGGTACCTCCGTGGGTATATATTTCAATTTGTACATTATTCCTGATAAATTTAATTTAGAACACGTACTTCTTATCATTGAAATTGACTTATATAATAAATTATGCAAATTTATTTTTATTGAAGTAATTCTGAAGCGAAAACAGTTTCCGTAATTTTGTTACATGGTGAATTTTCCTAGAGGGAACACTTTTTAGATTTTTTTACTTTATTTTACGTGATTAACATGAAAGCCGCGGCTTTCCTGTATTCTAACCTAAAAAAAAAGCTACAGTAAAAAGGAAGCAGATTAGATTGACAGACGAACTGAAAGCCGTTAGGTATTTTAATTACGATAATGGCCGCTAGAATCGCTCGCAGTCTCGCCACGTCATCATCCTTTTGAAACTGACGAGAAAAAATTCACTTGAATTTTTTTTAAAGTTCAAATATGCGAATGTAATGCGTACGCATACTTTCGTTTCTACTCACTTACAAAGTAGATTTAATAGCCTTCTCTTTTTTCAAACTATACCTACATTTTCATTTTGTTTTACATTTTGTATATGATATTGTTTTAAAAGAATATTGAATTAGGTTTTTCAATCATGTTAAAAATTGTTTTTATAATACGTTTTAAATAAACCGTTAATTAAAATTTTTCACAAATTTATATAGGTATATATAAAAAATTAAAATATTGTAAATAGTAGTCACCGTCCTTTTAGCCCTACCCAAATTAATGTTTCAATATGGGTATGCAGGAACAATTTGAAGTAGCCATGATTTGATTTACAGTGTTAAGCACACGATAAACATAAAAATATAACACAAGATTTTAAATATCTGTGGAAATTGGTTTTCCTGTATATTTTAGAAGATCAGTGTCCATTCTTATGGAAAGTTGTTTGAAATGAAATTTTACTTTACTAATAGCACTAGATATTTGCAAAATGATGTGACATTATTGTCAAAAATTACGAGATAGTCGTTGAAATAACACATCACTAAAATATAAATATAGCAGATCAGGGGTCCAAACCAGTTATTTTCAAAATTTTTACATCACCGCCACACTTATTTGTAGTTTTTTTATAGTAACGCCCCCATTCTGTCTATGGAGGTGTCTTACCAGAATAAGTAAAGACAGTTTTTATAGCTCATAAACGATCAGTAATGGATAAGGCGGAATGGTATAATTATTTTGTATTTATTAAAAAATAAAAGAATCAATATGACCAAAAGATTTCAATTCGAAGAATATTTTCGCTGCTGATTTCACCCTATATTTTAAATATGTAGTTGTTAACTTTTCTCGCATGTATTCAAATATAGTATTTTTTTAAGTACTCCATTTTGTTTTGAATGAACCGAAATTTTAATGTCTTTCAGGAATCCGAACAATAATTTAATTAATTTTAAGAAAACATTTAGCATAATTTCATGAACCAGAACAATATCTATTGTAATTTCACAAACCGGGACGCCGTTTCGATTTGCCGCGGTACATGTCGAGCCCTAATCACGCAATCAATTCTAGAGATTTACTATGGATCGCCATTTTACTATTAACTACATACATCTCCTCATTGTCATTAAAAATACAAACACAAAGATGATTGTATTAAAAAGTAAAACGGCGTTCCACAATATATATGTTTAGGACGCTGTATTACTATTTATATATTCACATTGTAATACAATGTCTTTAATATAATTTAGCTTAATTTGAATTGTATTTTACTTACGTGAAATTGAATTCTACAAATGTGAAATTGAATTCATCGTATGTAAAATTGTATTCAACATATGTAAAATTCATTTCTGCATAAGCTAAATGCCTATCAGCTTATGTGAAATTGTATTTGATTATATATTAATGATAAATGATCTCTAGCATATGTTGAAATGAATTTTACTGAAGTTAAATTTAATTTCACATATGTAGAATTCAATTACAAATATTTAAAATTCAATTTCATATAAGCTAATATAATACTAGATAAAAAAAGAAGTATAGATATGTCAGTATAGATGTCATTAGGTGAATCCAGATGAAAAAGAACGGAAGACAAAGAGATTACAACTTCGAAAGGTGTATTTTCGGAGGACGCTACTATCATCGAGAATTCAGTGTCAACAGGTGTACCTATTTAAAAATGACAATTATATGCATTTGTAAAATGATATGTCAAATAGTAATTATTTTCATTTCAATGTGAAAAGAATAATAATTATGATAGATTATGAATAAATAAATATATCATTAAAAAGTAATATTTTTAGTTTATTAATAAAATCTATAAATGTAATAAATAAATTTATAAGTACAATCAAAGCATAGAATATATTAAAAATGTCAATTTAATTCTTCGACGAACAGAAATAAGGCGTCAAAAATATCAATAGCAGCACCAATAACAATATTAAAATCTTAATCTTTTATAAAAATTAAAAAGTATTTGTTACAGTTAGAATATCAATTTAAGAAATGTGTTGTAGACCGAAGAAAAGCGCTGATGGAAAGATATTGCTTGGGAGCACGTTATCTAAAAGAGCTGTTAGACATAATATAAAGTTAGAGGAACAAAACCCGTTCAAATACCTAGATGAGATATATTTAGGTACGAATTATGGAATGCAGTTATGTTCGTAATTATCTAAAAAAGAAAAACAGGTGTATTTCACTCAAATAGTATAGGTCAGAGAAACATAATTTTTCACGATGGTGAATCATATTTATAAATTAGTGGAAAGTTGCCAGTTACCAGGACGACATGAATTATGAAAACCTTTTTCCCTGACTTAAAGAACAACTTTCCCTGTAAATGTTGTATGGAAAATGCTCGTTATAACTATATTATTTCTAATTTTTTTTCCTTCAGGATAACGAAATTTCTGAATCTCGTTTCATTTGATTTCCTTCGGATTATTATTATAAATGATTTTGATTTTCATATTGCTGCTTTTGTTCGTAAAATAATTAAATTACATTTCTATTTACCTAAAATAAATGTAATCCGATATGTAATTTATTCAAATTATTGTGTTTGGATAATTTGCAGGTACCTTTAAAATATAGTAACATGTTAGTCACAATCAAAAACTACTTACACACTAAAAATGGCAATTTCAAGATAAATATGCCGTTGCAAAATAGTATATCGTAATATTAGTGAGAAAAGTATTTCATTGCAAAACGAGTATGAAAGCGACAGCGTGTGTTCCAATAGTACGAGTTTTGCAATGGCCCTTTCCCACGCATGTTACTTTTTTTCAACATTAAACCTGAAAATAACTTTTTTACATTTACGACATAATTATAATTATCAAAGGAGTTGTAAATGCATATCTCATTTCCTTAGTCACCATGCCAAATGACATTTCCCTCACACAATTTAGTTGTGATAGTAACCGATTCCCTCACTAGTGATAAAATTCAATTACTGTCCTTACAAGCTAGGGAAACGGTTACTATTAAAACTATATTGAGTAAAGAAATGTAATTTTCACAAGTAATTTGAAAAAAAAAAATATTTCACTACTAGCCCAGCAACATGTCATTATTGACTTCGTTTTGAGTCGTGATATTGTTTTTCTCCGGCACTTCCAGCAACAATCAATAACGTATTATTATTGACCTAAGTAAATAATTAGAACTGTCACTTTTCTAAGAAATTCAAGCTTATGAATTTATTTAACTCATAAAATGAAAAGAAAGTATGAATTCTGAATTTTAAATTGCCGCTTAATTTCAGATTGAGGAATAACCATCTTTTTACCTGTCACATTTTACTTGATTTTGCTTTATTGTTACATTGTAAAATATGAATTATGCATTTATTTATTGTTAAATTCTCGAAAAGACAAATGTTGATTATATTATTTAATAATCTTACATTGTACAGATTTATTTTTTAGGGTTATAATTGCATTTCTAGTATTTATTACTTATGTACAGTAGACATTGATTATGTAATTGTGGCAAGTAGAACAATAAATATTGTTGCAGAACCCGTGTTTAATGAAGTTTGACTCCTTTGTATATATAATCAAGTTGCAGCAAGGTTAACCACGGGAATATTTATAGTTGTGTTTTAAATTTCTAGTATCATTGGTTGACGTATGGGACTAGGTTAGGTGTTGAAGGGATCAACAGTTTAAATAATTCTCACAATATCAATGCCAATATTTAATTTTAGCTGTTCGTAAACTGCTGGCAAAGATTGTACTTTGGCTTTATCGAAACCGTTACTCTCCATATTTAACAAATCTATTACGATTACATCCTTTCCTGATATCTATAAATTTACAAAAGGATTTTGTGTAATTTTACGAAATTATATTATACAACCAAATTTTTCTTCAAGTTAAACAATTTATTAAGCAATCACATCTTGGTTTTATTTCCATAATGATCAATTATAACTAATTTGTGTATTTTCACCCAGCATGCATTTGAAATCTTGTATAATAAGGATCAGTTGGATGTCACCTATTTTAGAAGCGTTTGACAAAATTGACCATGGTATTTTGTTGGGTAAAAACTGGATTTTTTGTTTTCCCGATAATGTTATTAATTATTGATGTCTTACTCGCAAGACTGTTTACAATATGTAACTTTTAATGACTCTAAGTCGTAATTTTACGTTGCAAAATCAGGAGTACCGCAGGGCTTTAATTATTATTTCTACTTTTCGTCAATGATGATTCGTAGTTAGCGTTTACTTATTATCTGAATGTTTAAATTATTTTTGCTAATACGATGCTTGGTTTCCATTTTGCTTACATTAGATCTTAGCTTGAAAACGCAATCCTCGTCTGGTATTCAAAGCTGGACGATTTACAACGTAAGTTTAACCCTCTGGTTTAAATGATTTTCTTGTTTTCCTGTTCAAAACACTAATTATGATGATCTCTTTTGTATGTTTAGTATGGAATATATTCAATGTACGTTACATAACTTAATTCATTATAAGATTGACAATACTTATTTGCAGTAACTTATATTTACTGTACCAAGATTGTCTTCGTGGGCTAACAATACTTTTTATCTAACACCAAATAATACAAATGCCCAATATTTAATGCTAGCTGTTCGTAAACTGCAATTTGTATAATATATGTGATACTGTAGACATATTTGTTAATTAGTTATTTTCATTATTTGTATTTTTAAAATTTATTTTTAAGTTATGCTAAACTTATATTTTTTTATATTAGGAACTCCCATTATTGCATTTTTCTGTTCATTTACTTGTTTTGGGTGTACTGCCTGTTTGAATAATAAAAGACTATTATATAAAATAAAGTCGAATAAGTGAAATAATTTTTTACCTTCAAAAGTGTATATGTGACCCTAGAGACATGTGTGTGTATGTGAATTATAAAAAAGTAAAAACTTTATTGCACTTTTTTGATTTTCCGCAAAGAAATGAAGTCATAGTTATAACTAGTAATTCTATAAATTAAATCATAATTACTTAGCTATTAATACCTAATAAGTCATTATATTAATACAAATATTTAATATTTTAATATTTAGCCAAATGCCCCGTCCCTGTTGCCCACCATCATGCCTAGTGCCTCCTTGGATACATCAAACGATCTCCCTCTTTCCCTAGTATGTAATATTACCCATTTTGAGAAGCATTAGTTTAAAGCAGGGGTGGCCAAATGCATTATTACTCCGCGGGCATGGAAAATATCTTCTTCTGTTGTTGTGCCCTTTAAACATATCAAATTTAACATTTCTTCAGTTACTTGAAATGATTCATTTACTCCACGAAGGATCACTACAAGCTGAGCTAAGTCTGAAATGTCTATACTCTCGTTAAATGCCAAAGAAAAATATTTCGAATTCTGTCACGTAGATTTCAGATCATTTCATTTGAAATGTCATTATTCGACGACACACTGCCGAGGTAGGCTTAGGTTCGAACACAGTTTACTTTTAGCAGGCAAAATGTCAACTTATTTTTAAATTTAGTATTTTTTTCACTAATAAAGATAATGGAAGTTCAAAATAAATTGGTTTTAATTCAAAACAGGCAAAATATCCTTCAGAATATTCATCACAACATTTTTTTCACAAATTTACCATCCAAATATGTTTTCATTTATTTTGCAATCAAAAATGAAACAGAATAGCTTGCCTTAACAATATTGTAACAGGCAATATCTGTCATATATTCGCAAGAATATTATTTTAAAATTTTTTTCTATAGTGAATTTTAATGTATTTTTTAATACATTGGATTTCACTACTTTCGCTATTATAAAATAAATATATTTTGTAAAAGTGTGAGGAATCTCGCGGGCCGGAAAAATGTTCAAGGTGGGCCGCGGGTTGTCCACCCCTGATCTAAACTATACCGAATCGACCTTGCCATGATAAAAAACACCCGCTGCCTAGACTCCTAATGAATTGTTGCTTTAGGAATATGATAGTGAAGACTATGTCAAATACTGGGTGTGGTACTTTGCTGAAGAAGATCTCGGAAAGTGCCATATTTATGCGCGCGAAGTATGGTTACCAGACATCAAATCACGGCCTCCAAAGTTGTTTATCGGCTGTGGAAATCGAAACAGGGCTCGCAAATCCACAATCCGAATATCACTGGGTCACTTACCTCATGGATTTTAATTGTGGTAATCATTGTTTCACATTCTCATAATTCATAATTATATGTTGAAGTATTATTGACCTTCACTGAAATTAAAATTTTGTTGTATCTATAATGTGTTTAAATGAAAAGCCTTATTAAGCTGGGAAAGAATATTATTGAGAAATGTTTCAAATAAAATTTTTAGAGACTTAAATTCGTTATCTAAATCAACAATATAATTTTGTTTGCATTTCAAAGTTTAGGTATAAAAGCGTCAAAATTGTTTATATATTTGTTTGGAACAAAATGAAAATGAATTTATTAATATTTCTTAAACGTAATTAAAGTACTATGTAGAACTTTTGCCTTTTCTAAAATATAATAAAGTAAAACGTGAAACATTTTGGTAGCTTTTAAGTCTAATTCGCAGTTACTAAATGAGGAAAATATAATGTGATGATTGGTTTAGATGCAATTTATTTTTTTGCAACTGTTATTTGAAAAATCTTTATTTAAAATAATTTTACAAAAAATGGTCCGTTTTTAGCATTATATACGATATTCGATATATATTTCCGTATATTTGTAATAAGTGTATATATATAAATTATATGATCGTGGTCGATATATAATAAAAAAAACAATATTTTGATTTCAACACAGACTTTATTTAGCAGTTGTAACTTAGAGTTTTCACAGTAAAAAGGATAACATGTCTTTGTTTCACACGTATTTATAGTGTGTCTTATCAGAAAGGTTCTTATTACAGCGTGAGATATTCCGTTAGACATTCATCACATATTTGTTATGTCGTCATCTAATAGGGTTACATAATACCTCCCCTTCTAGATGATGGCTAAGAAATAGTGGATGGAAAAGAAATCTGATTTTCTACTTTATTAGTTGAAAGTGGTAATTGAATGATTTTTATTTTATCAGATGTCTTTCCTTTACATATTTTATTCTTATATTTATTGATTAATTTATAACATATGAGGGTTAAAATAATAATAGTTAGTAATACATACAATATAGTAAAATGTGTTTCATGTTTAGTGTCTAATTCTTTCAGTGGTCTTATAGTAGGAATAGCTTTTGTAAATTCTTCTATATTTTGCAAAATTTCATTTTTGTTTGGTTTTATTTCTAATATCAATGGTTGTGGAAACTGAAGTTTTATTTCTTTATATTTATTTACAAAAGGTTTGAAAACATAGTCATTAATTTTACATTGACTTGTACTGGAAATCTGAAATATTCCTTGTATGCTTTTTATTTCTTTAATATTTTTGCAATCAATTTCAACGTTCTGTTTATCAGGACTAAATATAATTAATTCATTCGAATTTGGAATACGAATTATATTATTATGGGATGTTATTTGTTTAATTTCACATTTACTATTATTGCTGTACAATAATTGGTTAGTACATTTACTTATTTTTATATTGTTAGTTTTACAGTAATATTGCTTATTATTAATTAAACAATCGTCAACCTTAACATTATTGTCAATATACATTGTTGTATCTTGGTCATATAAATAGTACATGTCGTTTTGCTTAAATGGAATCATTGTCATTTGGTACAAATCGTGAGTTTTCTCTGACATGACAGGAATGGTTATTATAAAGTATATTTTGTTTTCCTCATGATTACAATTAACAGTTAATAATTTTGAGATTTCAACTATATCATACATGGGTAACATTTGTTTTAAATTTTCAAAAGATATTAAACTTACATCGAAAGTGTGCAGAGAACAAAAATTTATACTTTCGTTTATTTGAGATAAGGATATTATCTGTAACAAATTATAATTTTAACTTGTCGATTTTTACTTTTCTTTTATGAATTTTCCCTTTTACTTCAATAGTATGGTTTTTATCATTATAATTATCAATTTTTACTTTTTCGAAAAGTGGTTTTTTGAATTTTGTTATCAGTCTAGGATTTTGTTTAAGGAAAGCTTGAGAGGTGTTTTGGAATTTTGTGTGGGTGTTATTTGGTTTAAAGCGTTTTAATTTTTCGTTCACGATTTTATTTCGTAATTTATCATGTTCAATTTGTTTATTTTTTTGAAATGATTCTATTTGTTGTTCGTCTGTTAAGGTCGTTCTTGGTCGGATGTGTGAGTAATCTCTACCGTATAGTATTTCATTCGGTGATAATTTCGTGACAGAATGTATGGTGTCGTTGTAAGCTAGTATAGTTATCGTCAATATTTCGTCTAAATTTTTATTTGGATATTTTTGAAATAAAATTCGCAAATGTTCTATAAGAGTAGAATGTAGTCTTTCTATTGCGTTTGATTTTGGGTTACCAACTGATGTAATATGTAAATTTATTTGATTATTGTGACAGAAAGTTTTGAACGCTAAATTATCGAATTCTTTCCCTGAGTCGCAAATGATTGTTTGTGGTTGTAATCTTTCTCTAATGAAATTTGAAACTATATTTATGACGTTGTTAGAAGTTTTATTTTTTATAAAATAGATTTGAGCATATTTTGAAAACTGGTCAAATATTGTTAAATAGTATTTTGAATCGAGGGTTAATATATCTAGATTTATAATTTCGAAAGGTCGTTCGGGGGTTGGTGTAAGTTGATCTTCTAATTTTGGGGGTTGTCTATCATATTTACATTTCTTACAAGTTTCGCATTTATTTATGAATGTTGTTATAGTTTCTGACATTTTTGGCCAATAGTACTTTGTTTTTAATTTATTATAAGTTTCTAGTATACCACGGTGGTTTGTCTTTCCGTGATGGTAGTTAAATATTATTTCGTCCTGTTCATTCTCGTTTTCTACGTCTTCAACTTGTTGGTTAACTCTTATTAAATTTACTGTTCCGAATTCAAACTTACTCTGTATTATTTTATTTAAAGTGTTAGCGATTTCGTCCGTGCAAATACAATAATATCGTATTTTAGGTACTATGTAATTTTGAATAAATTCAAATAGTTGTGTTTCTTTATTCTCTGGTTTTAATGAAAATATAATTTTTAATTTTTTATGATTAAATAATCTTTTTGTTTCTACCTTATTTTCTGTATCTTCCTGTATTATTATTTGATTGTTAGCAACGTTAATTCGGTTTTCTAAAAATTTTAAACCATTTATAGGTTCTTCTGGTGAGGAATGAACAGTGTTGGTTGATAAACTTTCTAGTTCTCTCTCTATATCTTCGACGTTATTTAATAAACTGTCTACCGATTCGTTTGAATGATTTTTTAAGAAATTCTCGATTTCTTGTGAATTTGCAAGATTATGAGGTAATTCATAAATATTAATTTGGATATTTGTATCTTTAAAAATGTTATTTAATAATTGAATTAATTTAGATTCTTCTAAGTTGTCTAATCCACATGATAAATATGGCATGTTGATTTCAAATAAATCATTTTTGATTAAATAATCTCTTAGAGAGATAAGACAAGATTTTAATTGTTTTAAGTTAACGTTTTCTTTATAGGTGTCTTTTGTATACAAATGTAAGATTACTTTATTTTCAAAATTTTGAATAATTATATTTTGGTTTTTGAAGTTATTTTCGCAATACTTTTTACTAGCAAATTGTTCATCTATTTGTAAGGCTAATCCTTTACCAAAACGATTATCTTTAGAAACGCAATGACAAAATATATCTGTTTTAGTTACATCTCCGGTTACATAATTAATCTTGAAAGGTTCTCTTATTCGTGATAAGTAATCAGCAATTTTGTGTTTAGTGTAAGTAGTATATGATAAATTTTCGCCATCTTTTGGGAAGAGTTTAGGATATCGTTCTAATGATTTGTAAATTTTTTGTTTTTGGGTGTTATTGAAATGTTCTGATCGAGAATTTAATTTACAAAAATTTGATTCTGACATTGGAATAAGTGGGAATTCTATATTTTTTATTTTCATTTTTTGATTAGCAAAATTTATTTCGCATTTCAAGTCTTTTAATATATTTATACCAAATAATAAATCGCAATTTTTATTAAAATTATGAATAAAAAATTTATGAGGTTGATTAAAAATTTTTAAAGTTATGGAATTTTTGCAATGTACTTTTGAATTGGCTGTTTTAAAGGTCAAATTCTCAGTTACAATTTTTGATTTATATAATTTTGACATATTTTCGCTAATAAGATTTACATCTGATCCTGAATCTATTAATACTTTATAATTTGATAATTTAATAACTGGAATATTATTTGTGATTGAAGTCATAACTATGTTACTTGGCTTAGAGGCTCTATGAACTCTAAAAAATTATTATCGTTTGAGTAATTTTCAGAATCTGGATTTTCGTCAAGATTTTGATTTTCTTGAGAATATGTTTCAAAATTTTCGGGTTCGTATTCGATATTTTCTTGTAAATAGTTTTGTTTTATTGTTTGTGTACTCATAGGGATTGTGGTTTTTGTTATTCCGGACATAGGTTGAGGTTTAAATTGTTGTCTAGTTCTAACAACATTATAAGCGTTTTGTCTAGGAGCAAAAGACGTGCTTGGTTTATTAGAATTCTGTTGAACATTTATGGGTTTGGAAGGGAAATGTTGCCCTGGGAATTTTTGTGGAGGTATATTATTGTGGAATGTTTTTTGTGATTGTTGAGGATTGTCTGATCTTAACAATGGACTTTTAAAAGTTTGAAGTGCATAATTATAATCGTTTGTTAATAAATTTTCACACATTTCTAATGTAGTGGGGTTGTTAGTAATAAAAGATCCTCGGACGTGAATTGGTAATAATGTAATGAAATGTTTTACGACTAATTCTTGTATTTCATTTATTAATATAGTTTTCTGAGCTGTATTATAAGGTAATAAGTGAACTTTTGATTTATATTTTGCAAAATCATTTTTAAATTGTATTAAAGTGTCATATATTTTATTCGTATTTTTAGTATTCAAAATTTTTAATAAAATAGTTTCTTTAGTGAGTTTATCTTCGAAATTTTCGGATAAATATCTTTTTAAATCTGTCCAGTCTTTAAAAATATTTTCGTTAATTAGATTTACAGCTTTATCTGTTAATTTACTTAAAACTAATGAAAATGCGTATTTTGTTTGCAATGCATTTATAATTGTTGATTGTAAAATTTCGTAGAACAAATCTACTTGTATTATAAAATTTGGTAATCTATTTACATCACCATTATATTCAGGAATGACACTAGCGAGATTTTTGATATCAGTGTAAGTTGTCATTTTGATTTCTGAATTATTTGTATTAGTTATACTATGAATTTCAGAATTATTCAACCTGTTTGGTTGTAAAGTAATATTATTTAATAAGATACTTAGTAATTCAAGTTCTTGATTTGTATCAGATGACTGTGATTCGTTATCTGACATGTGATTGGTAAATTATAAAGAAACAATGAGACTTACAGACTTATTGTGAGTATCTGTATTGTTGACATCTCTGTTGTTGCGAGGGGCTGATGACGTTCAGTTGACGGATGCCTCTTTCTGCGAACTGCTTGGCCTGGTGAACTCGATGGGTCGTATGAATAGACCTCTGGTGCAACCACTGTTTAGGTTGATCGCTGATCTCGATGGGTCGTATGAATAGACCTCTGGTGCAACCACTGTTTAGGTTGATTGCTGGTTAAAGCGAAGGCTTATTGGTATAGCTTTGCTTTTACGAAGGCTTCTTGCTTGTTAGGCTTCGAGTTTCTTCGCACTATTAGTTATTTGGTTCGATCACACTGAGCAACAATTGAAATTGTTGAATAAAGCGTTGTACAGATTTACGGCGAATTTATCGAGCACACTGACTTCTTTATTTGTGATTCTACCCGAACTGCGCCAATTATATGATCGTGGTCGATATATAATAAAAAAAACAATATTTTGATTTCAACACAGACTTTATTTAGCAGTTGTAACTTAGAGTTTTCACAGTAAAAAGGATAACATGTCTTTGTTTCACACGTATTTATAGTGTGTCTTATCAGAAAGGTTCTTATTACAGCGTGAGATATTCCGTTAGACATTCATCACATATTTGTTATGTCGTCATCTAATAGGGTTACATAATATATATATATATATATATATATATATATATATATATATATATATATATATATATATATAATCTTTTTGAATCATTTTAAATTTTTCCTATACAGAGTCTAACTGAAATTGTGTAAAATTTACTTTCAAGCGAGCGCAGGCGATGTTGCCTGCATTTCTTTATTATTTCGTTGTTAGAGAAGTGGGCGTAAGTGAAGATTTATGAAACAGGAGCGACTGAATGGATGTGATTGAATGATTGATGCGTTTGTGATGATGTATTTTGGTTGTGAGATTGTGAGGAATGAAAGAGCTCGAGGTCGTATGGAGGGAGCATCAATGTGGTTGAAGCGAGTAGGTAGCAGGATGAGAATGTTAACGTAGACTGATTTTTTTATGAATCTTTTAGTGGATGATCCATGAATGTTTCAGAGGTTCGTACTACCTCATTTAATGGGATATAGAGTGATGTTATGAATATATATATATATATATATATATATATCTCCATGTGTCTGTAGAAAAAAAACTGGCCATAATTACATGTTTTTTCAGAACTAAGTAAATTCTAATAGAAAAAGAAAAAAGCAGATATACTCCTAAAATAAACGGCAAAGGAAAATAAGTTGCGAAGGTCTAATATTGACCTGGAATAACAGGATTTCCAAATTAGTTTACGCAGAGAAAAAAACCGACAAAAATACACACAGGAGGACAAAAACGCTGTGTTATTTAATAATACGTTATTTAGAATTTCTTTTTATGTTTTTGTTTTTGATAAAACTTTAATTAAATAAACCGTACCCAGAGACCAGGACAGCAAAGAAAAGACAGTGGTGACTCAAGCCATCGTAGGTGGTGGCAACGGAGTCAGGGAAGCGAATGGGCTCTAGGGTAAGAACGCCTCGCGCGCGTGTCGTAGCGGGCGAGCGTGCCAGCGTGCTTTCAAAGCTCGCGAACGGCCACAGCTCGGATTTCGCATTCCTAAGCTTTTTTGAGTTCCGGCATCCAGCTTATTAAAATATCTTTTATATTTTGTGCGACAACTGTTCTGTTACGCTCATACAAGTACAAAATTGTCATGTACGTTATTTAAATATACTGCCGGATGTTGGAGTTGACGCCTTGTAGGAATTCAAACAGAACACTTTGTTGAAATGAACATATTAACATTTTATAATTATATTTTTGGAACTTAAAGTAATATAACTTTAAATTATCTAACAAAAAAAAATCATTCTTGTAGATTGCTGGATAAGTATTAAAAATGTTTACCAGTTTCAGGTTATTAAACCTATATTTACATGCACACAAGTAGGCATTATTCATAATAGAATTTCAAAAAATAATATTTATTAATGACTTTAACGTGTTTAAATTCTGAAACCGGTAAACTATTGAACAAACCACTTATATTATGAGCCATAACAAACCTTAGATGTCTTAAAATCCTCGCTCTACGAGCTCGGATTTCAAACTGACATCTGCGACTGTAATGATACTCATAACATTCCTAGCTATGTTAATAGCTATAAAATCATTTTGCACAAAAATATAATATAACTTAAAATCACCATACTTTTTATTATAGAATATTTATTTAAGTTCATAAGTATACCATCTTACAAGTATAGACTATCGGTACGTTAGGGCCATAACAATTTACATAATATTTTTATCTTATTTATAATTTTAATTAATAAATAACCTAAAATCAAATCATGTTATGTATATTAACTCCATTAACCAATATTTTTATCCTCGCAAGTAAATTTCTATTCTTTAGCATATAAACATCGCAAATAAATTTTGCTGTTTGCATTCTGATACTATATTGTTATACAAACGATACGAACTTTGCTAAAAATACATTTTAGTTTCATTTATGCTTTTTTTTATTAATTCGTAACAAACAACAAATATTTTTGTATTACTTTAATTTGAGATCCCTGAAATTTGTGGGTTCGAAGCGACCATTACATGCATTTCATAATAAAACCGGCCCGGCCTATATTTTATAGATTTAAACAATACATGCGACAAAGACAAAGAAAATAAGTATGGATATGCTTGGAACTAAGAGGAATATCTGAACAAATCATCGTATGAGTGAAAAGAGAAAAACAAGAATATATTAAGTTCTTTGCTTTATTATCATATAATTCGTTGAAAAAATTAAAAGATCTTCATAAAGTAAAACGTATAAAATAAAAAGCAGGATATAGAAAAATTATAATAATAATTGATGCGGAACTATTATATACAATGATGATGTGATTCTGATAGCAGAAAATAAAAATGATATACAATAAGCTTTACTCGTATTAAATGAAGAAATTTAAGAAAATATGTCAACAAACAATGACATAACGAAAATCGTGCACAATTTAAATATAAATTGCAGGTCGACAGAACCTGTAATAACCCAGATATCTAGAAATAAAAATAAAAGAAAATGAAAATCTAGATGATATTGCAGACGGTATATAAAATTAATAATTTTTTTAACTGATTAAATAAAAAAATAAGTTAAAAAAATTGTCAAGACTCTAATTATTCAAAAAGTAGTGATACCAAAAATTTCATCATGCCTTATATCCATTGCTAAATAATTTAAATGTGGTGAAAATCCATAGTCTGACTCGGTATTATAAAGCCTCCTACCTCATGAAAATAAAAATCAAATATACAGACGGATATTAAATAGGTACAAAACCAGTTGAAGATAAAATTAATAAAGGATAATTAAGAAGGTGACGATACGTTTACAAAATGGAAAAAAATTGCACTGAACCTAAAATAAGAAACAAAGTAAGGGGCTAAAGAGAGGTTCAATAACACCAATTCTAATCGCTGATGGAAGATCAAATAGTCTGAAGAAACAGAAAGAGAAAAAAACCAGATACTTATATCGCAAGACAGAAAGGCGTAAGGATTAAGAAAATCTTTCAAAAATTATCACGTACATATGTTTACAAGTGGTACCAATTTAGAGAGTATTGCACATGCGCACAAAAATAATACTATACTCGGTGAACAACCCTCGCAATTACTGTTTAGTAGAGATGTCAGTTCTGCGAAGGCAAGACGACAGAAACATAAGAATTTGTTGTAAAAAACCGATTTGCACAAATCCGTGGACAGAAATTATATTGGTGAAATGTGTACAGCGCAAGAATTTTTAGATTTCTTAACCATTTTAATATTTATGATATATTTTTTATAAATATCTTAAAATAATACATAAATGCATTTAATTCAACACAAATTATGACTTTTATTAAGTAAAGACTACAATTAGAAAATGGTATCAGGTTACCCACTCGGTATTCGGCATCAGAAAAATATATTACTCAAGCAAGAGTTAAAAATTGTGTTCTATAACTGACTCAGTTAATTTTAATCGATCATTTAAATATTTATTTAACGAAATCATAAATAATAACAGACAGATTATATGTGTGCATTCAATGTTGTCCATTGTTAGATAATAGTTTCAATAGTCATTAAAACTAAACAAATTTAGTAACAGAATACCTTCGCCCAATAAACCGTAATTTAAAATTTCATTATACTTTTATCGAACCTAATAATCATTGTCAATATACAATAAACAAAGTACGTATAATTTATGCGGTCTAATATGTTATTACTTTCAAATCAATTTAAGCAAATTGGAATAAAAAAAACATTGAATATATATTTTATAATTTCATGTTTAAATACCTGCACAGTTGATTTAATGCATGATTTTATCTATTTATCTCAGAAACGTAGTTTAATCGGCTGAGGAAAATTGAACAATGACGTCGAACTGGGGCAAAAGAGTGGTTTGATCTATAGCCGGAAGGGGTATTGGAGTACACACGAACGCACAATCGGGGAAGAGGGAAGAATCGATGAATGGCAATCGCACGGTCTACACGGGGCTTTTTTTCATGTAATTTGTCTTCAACCAATAATCGGCTTTCGCCTGCAGCGCCACCACCCGCGTGATTCGTACCAGAAGTATTAAAACTTTACGAATTGAAGCCATTAAAGTTGAAATGAACAAAGGTAACATTTGTTGTTTGTGATTATTTGACCAGAAACTTGTTATTTTTTCTTTCAATTTGTTATTCTTCTAAATTGTTCAAAACTTACCGAGAAAATTTTATAAAAGTTAAAAATTTTATTTGTTAATTATGATTTGCTATCGATATCAATCATCTTTATAAAGAGAAGCGGCTTGCTGTCCTAGACTTTACGGTTTGATTCAAGCATCACATAACTCTATTACGTTAATAGTGGGTGAGCTGTAGAGCCGTATTATAATAGTCTATATTTAGGTGCCGTAGTTCTAGACCTGCTATATCTAAAACTGGATAAAGTATAATAATTAAATTATAACTTTCTTTACGTCAAAATATTGAATTGAAATCTTTTTATGCATAATATTTTTATTCTTATACTTTTATCGGTAGATTGAAGTCAATTGGATATTAGACATTTCGTTATTAATATGTATAAGTTAATAAAGGTAAATAAAATGTATTCAACTTCCCGATCTCGTATACAATGTCAACAAAAGTGGCGGTTTATTCGTATATGAATTAATATATATATATATATATATATATATATATATATATATATATATATATATATATATAGTAGCTTACTAGTCACAATAATATAAAGTAAGTATCGTACAAACTCACAAATTAAACATTAGGCCAGTGTAAAGCTGTCTCGCGTTTGTATCATTCAAATCGCGAAATATTCTGCCTATACCACGCTAAACTACAATCAAGGTATATTATAGGAATGTATAAATAAAACCTGTAAATGAAATCTAATATTGAGAAACTGTATAACATAGATAGGTACTTTTTTGTTTCAAACAGCAATAAAAAACTTATTTCAAAATCCAAATGGCTGGTTATGGATTCAAATTCCCTATATCAAAATTTAGCTATTTTTACGGTATACCTAGATTATTCATCATCACTTCTAGTATAATAATAAATCTATATTATCAAATTTATTCATTATTATAACTGTAATATTATCAACATAATAAATAAATAAAAATAGATAAAGAAATAAATATTTTTATTGTTATCTATTACACAAAAATTATAAGCATTACATATAAACATTTTATATTTAAGAATAAACGTTACAAATGCATATATTTTCAAGTAGTTCTCTTTAAACATTCATATAAAATTTACTACTTATTCAATAAAATGTATAATTATTCGCAATAAAAATTCAGGCAGGTACATAAAATCTTTATTATTTACGCACTTATTTGTAAAAGAAACAAACTCATTTTACTCGTATATCATTTTAGTAGTTGTATTACAAGAATATAACATGGTATAATCATAAAAGAAATAGAATAAAATTATTTTTAATGAGCTCTTACAAAACCATTTCCTCTTCACGCATCCACCGTTTAAATACCGCTGATTAAAATGTCGGGAGTCTGGGATGTTCAGGCGAGAAGAATACATATAGCTAGATTACGTCGAGCTTCACACGCGGGCTTGGAGCTCCTGCGGTGAAGATTTGGAAAGAGTTCATCTCACAGCTACTCTTCTCATGGTTCATATATTATTATAAAATTATTATTTTTTAATTACAGTCTAGCAGGTACTAGATATAGAATAATATTATAAACTTTATCGGAACCAGTTGGGTTTAATATCGTTTGGCGTCATTGATAATTTTTCAGACAGATATTAAATTACTTAAAACTAGAACAAAGGATATGTAGAAACGATAAATATTTTTACGAAATGTTTTTTTATGAATGATATTAACTAAGTCTACCACTTCACACACACGCACACTGGTGTCTATAACAGTTAGTTAATTTAATTAGGAGAGCGAAACTTACAAGAAAATGGCAGACGTGTTGAAAATTTAGTTTAAAACTTGGATTTAAATTCGTTAATTTTATGTTTTTTTATCATTTGTTACTTGTTAACTTCGATAATTGAATAAAGAGTCTAATTAATTTAATTTGTTTTTTACGCAGATTTATAATGAAAAATGCACTTATTACCTAAACCTAAATTTTGAAAAATATTTTATATAAAATAAGAAAGTTGGGTTACATCGGAAATAGAATAATTTAATTTATTATGTAGTTTGACGCGCCTTTTGTTGTAGTTTATAAATCTGTAATGAGCCTATTTTTTGGGACACCGATATATGTATTAAACATTATTTATTTGCCTGCTATTCTTATAATGAATATTGATATTTATATTATAATAATTCATTTGTCATTACGCAAAGTTTTAAATGATATGTAGTAAAAGTGGAAAAAACAACATACAAACATAACAGGCATATGGCAAAGAAGATAAAGGAACGGCATTAACCACCATACTAAAAATAAACAGTACATTATTAATTGCAATTTACTGGATTTGAATATCGAGGATCGTTTTTAAATCACTTTTGTTTGTAGGTTTTATGTAAAATATCAGAAGATACTAATACAGAATTACTTATTTTAAAGGTAGTAAGATGACTGTGATTCATCCGCTTATCGAGAATTAAGAATCGTTAAAATTACTGCCTAGTGAAACAAGTTTGTTAAGTATTTACAACTTCATTTAATTTCAGTAATAATAATAATTAGAAAATAATATGTAGTTCCTTTATGTGCATAAATGATATAAATACAATGCACTAATAAATTTTATCATTAGCATTAATAATATTCATATTATGTACTAGTACAAACATAATATCGCAGATTTTAGTATCTCTGTGCTTGTTAAATCTGTAGTGATATAGTCGTACATGTGATGCTATAATTGCATATAGTAATTATCTGGTGGTACTATAACTTATGTGACACTTGCAAACAACATCATTTGTGTTACTGTTTATTGCTCGTTTTGCCATAATTTGTTCCTACTACAACCGTAACCTTATTATTACTGTTATCATTTTAATTATATCTTAATTATAAACGCTTATGGTCCTTATTCGTATTTTAATTAAACTATTGTTCTTATTTTGCAGGTGAGCTTGAAGTTACTGATGAAGCAGTGAATGGAGACATGACTACATTATGTCTACGACTGCTATGTCAAAGATCGCTTACATATCAGGTATTTAAAATAGAAGTAGGAAAATTATTTTCGTTAATAATTTAATATTATTTTACACAAAGCTAAAATTATATTAAATAATATACAACTTTGTTATATTTTTATAACAGTTATTGATAAGGACATTTATATTAAACTGTGTTAGGTCACCGGTTCTGAATTCTTTTCAATCAATCTATTTTTTAGCCTCACTATGAAGCGTTGGAAATAAGAAATTTGTATTTTAAATTAATGAATTAATAGTAACTTACTAAAATAATAAAAATATTATGAAAAATAAATGATGTAGCTTCACCCTCTGTAGAAGCTTCATGTACCTCTTGGAGCTTCATGGACCTCTGGATTTGTTGTTTCTCTTCTTTAGATTATAATTGTTTAATAAATCTCAATACTAAACAGTTGGCCTTGTAGGTTTTGAAGTGGGAGGTTTGTAAAATAAAAATTTCTTGACATGTGTGATGTTATCACTTTTAAAATATTTTACAATGTCAATTATTTTGGTTAATTTATTGTTTTAACACACCTTTTATATATATTTTTTATTAACCAAACTTATTTACACCAGATTTTTTAACCAACCAGCAAATGTGATACAGTATGTTTAACAAGAAAGAAGACTATTCAGTAGTAGTTTTTTTATACAGATTGTGATCCATAATTAAAATATTTTTATTGTATATTTAAGTTACTAAATCCAATCATTTTATTCTATAATCTTCAGGTTTCATTGCTGTTGTCGAGTAAGTTTATCGCCAGGTAGCTGGGGTGTTGGTTCAGTAGTCGTATTTGATATCTTTCTGAGAATATTTGTTCATTGACATATTTCATTTTCAGGTCTAAATATAAGGTATAATTACTTACATACCAGGGTGCATTGGTGATTATCCTTAGAACTTTACTTTTGAATCTCGGAATAAGATTTATGTTCGATGATTTTGCACATCCCCATAGCTGGATTCCATACGTCCATTAGAATTGTTTTATATAACAGTATTTTGTTTTGTAGTGATACTGAAGAATTATAGCCTAATAGCCAATACATCTTTTTAAATATTACATCCAGTTGTTTTCGTTTGGTTCTTTGGTTTCCCTGTGAGTGATTTGTTTAAGTGCATGCCTAAGTATTTTATTTGCTGTGGTATCATTGTTAAATGTGACCTGTGGACAAGTTGTTTGTTTGTTGGCGAATGTGATATGGTTAGATTTTGTTTCATTAATGTTTATGCGCCATATCTTCAGTCTATCTAATGACTTTTGCAGCATTTGTAACGCTTCTCTTGGGTCTTCTTGTGTTGCTAGTTTGGCAGTGTCGTCTTGAAAACTCGCTGTCATAGTATAATCTTCGACTGGTAGATCTGAAGTGAAGATCTGGTATAAAAGCGGTATAAGTACACTTGCATAGATTAGCGTCCTTCATGTACAACATGGAAGAGGAGATCAGTAATTTATGATTTTAGTAAAAGAAAGTATTTATACGAACTATTTTTTAAATTTTACATAATTGTCCCATATGCCAGATTCTGTCAAATGCTTGACTGTCTTCAAGGAATACCGCATATGTGAATATCTGTTCAACTATTTTGTTTACTTATTCTTCTGTGTAGTACTTGTTTTGGAAGACAAATTTATATTTGGGTATAGTTCTGTTCTTGCATAAATTTTGTTTCACCCAATTCAACAGAAGCTTCTCTAATAACTTGCCTAGCATTGGTAAGAGTGATAACCGGGGTACAGTACAAGCAGTAGTTGTGATAATTTCCACTATGACGAAAAGAAATTTAAATTGTAAATTTGGGTATTAAGCACTACTGTTTTCATTGGTAATTGTTTTAAGACTTTAGCTGTTTAAGATTTGTATTTAAATTTTTATTTCTTTTGGTGTAATGTGTTTTGGAGGTACGGAAAATTGGAGTAGTATATCTAAATATTGGTTTATTTTGTCATTTTCTTCGGTCGATATCTGGCTTCTGCATTTTTGTTAAATGTTTGTTAAGTATTCGGCAAATAGTTCTGTTGTTTCTTCACTAGATTTTGCCCAGCTTCCATCTGGCTGGAGGAGTTGATTGCTTTTATCATTTTAGTTTTTTGGTTGCTTAAACCTTTCTTCGTATTCATCAGATGACTACACTGTGAGCCTTCTGTTGAATACGAAGAAAAGTTTGTAACGGTTTTTTTGTATTCTTCAGTTTTGCTTTCTTTTCATGCCTTCCGTACTTTTTTTGTTGTTGTTTATTTTTCCTTCGTCGTCAAATTCCTGAAACTTAATTATGGATTAGATATTGACCGATTAGATCCTTCTGATACTTAGCTTCATTTAGATTTCACTCTCGTTGTAGTATTCATTTATTAGTAAAACTTAAATTCAGTCTCTCTTGTTTGCGTTGCTTTCATTTTGTTAATTATTTACATCTGTTTGTTTAGCTGTCAACGCTCTGCCGATAATACGATCTGCGAGGTATGATCTTTACCGGCACCGTTCAGATTTAGGCGGAAGCTATCTTTGTCTTCGCGCATCGCTCTCTTTTCTTGGCAGAATTTCACAGGTTCGATTTCGAACGAATTCATTCTTTTTTCTTTTTGTCTGTTTCGAACGACGTAGTTGCAAAAGTGTGAGATTTGAATATTGCAAATTGGGCTATTTCAACTATATTTCGACAAGCCAGTTGTGTGCGAAATACCCGTGTGGAGATTATAGAAATAGTACCATTTAGTGAGTATTGCATTGGTGGTTATTGCACTATTCAGCGGAATCGTTCCGGATCAAGTTTTCGATAGGAAAGATCACATACTTTCTACCACTTGAAAGCCGCCCAAGAACTCAGGCTTTTTGGTTGACGTCAGCTAGTTTCTTGTTCTTTCTGTTTGACGTCAGCTGGTCATCTTTTTGACGTCAGATAGTTCTTTTTACGTCTGTTTCACTTTTACGTTCGTTTTATTGTACGTTTTACTTTACGTTGTACGTTACGTTTACGTTTTACGTGTTTACGTATTTTTGTGGCTGGTCAGCCTGTTCGTGCCATTTTTGGTCCGTCCCGTGTGCCGTGTTCCTGGCATAGGAGTTGTTGTGAGCGCACCCGATCGCTGGCATTGCTTGGAGTTCCTGATACTCGTCGCCAAGGAATTAAAGCCCAGCAGTTGGAAAAGAACCACGTGTAGCGGAAGTGACGTTGCGTGACATTCCAATTCCACGTGATTGTCCGCCATCTTGGGAAGTGACGATATGGACATCCGGCTGGCAGATCGAGTTGTGTCACTGCTGCCACCTCTCCGTTAGCGCTTGGACGCCATTACAGCTAAGCCAGAATCATTTGTGTATTTTTATTCATTATTTTTCTTGTAATCATATGTTGTCGTATTTTCGATTTATGTACCGTATTGTTATACCTTGGCTTGTGTGCCTTCTGCTCACGAGATTATTTGAGTTAATGTTTAGCGAGATAATTAATAGTAAATACAGGATTATTTGGGAAAATCCAGCTAAGAGTACTTTGTAGAATCATTTGTAGTGACGCTGTGGTCACCTACGAGGTGTGTCGTTCGTGCAACGTAATAGTTATTAGGGTCTGCGATTCCGTAGTCACGTACGTTCGGTCGTGCCGAGTAAATGTATCATTGGCCAGTGAAACGTCTTACGTCTGCATACGCCGAGTCACTGTTAACACCATTTTAGGTGTTGACGTTACCGCAGTCCTAGTCGATACTGTGAACCACAGCGCCCCGCCTTCGTTCATGTCATCATCCGTTCTTAGCTTAAGTGGATTTACGATCCAGTTATCGTGTAGCAACAACTATTGTGTCCTGCATAATTTGCTCGTTAGTTGTTTCAATATATTTATCAATTTCCCGTACTCCGATCTTATTATTAAAAATACTTGGCACCTCTCGTAATCCCGTCCTGGGGAGGATCCCGAATTTTGTCGGCCGTCATACTGTTGTTGAACCGGTCGCGGCTCAGGCCGGCTGGCGCCCATCAATTTGTGAGTTATCACCCCTTCTCCGACTCACCCCTTCTTCACTGAGTCTAGCCGCGGTTCAACCGTTCCATCCGGGTTCACCATCCAGGGAGCATATGGTTGATAATTGTAACACAGATTTTGCGTTATAAGTTGTCTAGATAGTTGTGAAAAGTTTCATATTTTGCCTGATAAATTAGGTTTTTTATTTCTTTTTCCTCCTGCGAGTACTTAAATTGTTCTATTTTCTTGTTGTTCTCCTGATCTCAGCTATTTTGTCCCGTATTGCTTTCGGATAATTATTGGTGGTAGCGTTATGTTTTAGAGGTGTTGTTGTTTTCAGCATGTCTCCTAAATAAGTTTAATTCGTTTTTGGTCAGCCTCTTCAACCTCATTTTTAGTTTTTAATGTGATTTCTAGGTTTATATTTTGTTGTAGGTAGTTTTAAATGAGTTCCAGTTAGTTTTGTGGTTATACAATTGTGGTTTATTTTCTGTTTGAATTATATTAGTGCTTATGGTTAAGACAATTATTGAGTGATCAGATGATATGTCAAAGTACTCTTCCACTTTAGTCATCATTGAGATGCCTTTGATTATTAAGTATCGAGTAAGTCGGGACTTTTATTTATATCAGTTGGCCAGTACGTAGGGCTTCCTGTACTTAAGGGTTGGTATTCTTTTGTATTGATTGTCTTTCAAAGTTCATTTCCCTCCGGTTTAGAAGTTCTAAATCCCTATTGTGGATGTTTAGTGTTGAAATCGGCTCTAGAAATGAACCAATATTCCAAAGTTTTGAAGTAATTTTTTAATTTTTCTTGTTTCACTGCATGCTTCGGAGGACAGTACACTACAGCTAGAGATAGTGTGCCATTTAGTTATTCAATGTTTATATTGGTGGCTTGCAGATATTCATATTTTTCTAATCGGTAATGATTTATATTTTTTATTAATAGGCTAGTTGAGCCACCATGTGCTGTTCCGTCAGGATTGTTTGTATTATACGTATTGTATTTCTGTATTTTTAAGTTATTGCCTACGTTGGCGTTCCATAATGCTATTCTTAATGTATTATCTATTTATGTTGAGTTTATTGAATAGTGTATTGAGATGCTGATGACCATATTGATTTGCTTTAATAGCTGAGTGAAAATATTTTCAAATTTAGTTAAAATCCTATGTAATTGGGAGTAATTTTCTATGTATTGATTTCTTGTAACTTCGGTGAACATTTTGTTGGACGTGTATTCTTGAGATATGTATTGTGCAGAGTTGTTTGTGTTGCTTTTCTGTCTTCTAACTGTCGTCTTGTCTCTTTATTTTTGAAGTTCATTATACACTGTACAACCTTTATAGTGTACTGGATGATTGCCACTACAGTGTACAAATTTTGCTGGAGAATTCTCTGGTTTGTTACGAGTACATAATGATGTCGGCCGATTTAACGTGCACTTTACACATTAGTATGGTTTATTACGATATGTGTTGGTATGTCCGTAGTTTGACATCTTGTGCATTTTGGGTTTTTTTTTTTGTGGTTATACAGTTATTTTTGTACCGAAAATGTTGATAAATTTGTCTATTGTTTTCACTAGGCTCTTGATCAACCAAGAAGAGTGGCAAAGGATCTTTAGTGTTCCAACTGCGGATGTTAACTATATTTGTAATATTGAATCCTTTGTCTTCTAGTGCTTCCTTAATTTCTTCAGTTGGTGTAGATGGGTAAATATTATGTAATAATGTATTGCAAATAAATTTTTCTGGTTTTAGGACTGATTTTATGCTGTTATACATTACTGTATAGTTTCTGATATCTGGACTGTATAATGATGATATTTTATGTTTTTTGGGTTCATCTTGTTCGCTTTAGCTTTTTTTCTGATTTTGATTAATGTTCGATGTAGTTGAGATATCGTCTTCTAGGACAGATTATCTGTTATTATTCATGTTCATATTTATGCGTTTATTGTCACTCTGGGTGGATTTGTCGTTTTCTTCGTTACGTAGTCTTTTTGCGACTCTCTTCAATTTGATTACTTGCCACGGATTGTTCTGTTCTGAAGTAACTTCCCACGAGTTATCGCTTCCTGTTCTATTTTGTTCATGTATGATTGTTAATTTATTTGTGATTATGTTACGTCTGAAGAAGTTGTTCTTAAAACTGATCTAATGTAGTAAGGAGTGAGATGAATTGTAGGATTATTTGTTTTCAATGAAGTTGTTGTAATGACAGTATTAGTATAAACGGATATTGCAGTGGGTCAACCACCATTAAATTCTTCCATCTTGCGTAACTTATTTATTCCTCATTTGGTGTCGGTGATAAATGTAATTAAAGTAAGTATATACATACGTTTGTATATGATGCAATTGTTTGATTTATTGCTAGGTAATTGCCTCTTTGCTGTGCTGTATCGAGCACGTAAGAAATCACTTTTTATATTACTTGAAAATGGTACCAACTATGGTTCCAAAATGTCGTCTTTATTGTTCAATGATTTAATAAATAAATTGTTCTTTCAAGAAGACTACTTATGCAAACACCGATAGTTTTATTTATCATAAACTACTCCTCCTAAATCTTTTTATAACATAACTATTATCTCTAATCTACGGATTGTTTACAAAAATAAATAAATAAATATATCATCACGCCTTTTACCCAATACTGAGTGTGGCACTCTGCCGTGGCAGATCTCGGTTGTTTACTGCTACATTATAATGTCATTTGAGTCTTTATTTTTAGAGTTTAGTATATCCAGGTAATAAATGTATAAATTGGAACACAATATTAGTACTGTTAATTAAACCTTACTTTCATTATAATATACAACGCTTATTGAGACCAATACAAATAATTGCGTTCGATTAAGCTACTGCTACTCGCAGTGGCGGTTCGTTCATAACGTCTATTGGATATTCACTCGCAAAAAATATTGAAAGGATTGATTAAATATAATGTAATTGATTTTACTGAAGCATAGATAGCGAATAATGTCGGAAATCCACGATAAAATTGACGACATCGCATTTGAACCAAGAACAGCATTTGTATAGGATAATATGCAAGTGCAAGTGACTAAGAGATATTTAAGCACAATAAATTAATCAAGAATAAAATATTCAACAAAATGCATACGGGCAATGCCCCATTGTCATTCAAACTGTTTTACACTTCCCGTTAGTAAATATTCTGTGTATTTTTCGTTTCGCTCTTTGTAAAAAAGTATTTATTTGTTGCTATTTGATCAATAAAAGCAAATAATAGTATATAATAACAAATAACAGCAAATAATATGAAATAAAAGCAATTAACAGCTACTGCGAATAAGGTGATGCCAGTTTTGTTTGAATAGGTTGCGCAGAATGAGTGTATATTATTTGTAATAATATTAAAATAATAGATTGACTTATTATTATTAACTTGTATATTTATTAAAATATGAATTGATCTCGTTGAAAATTAACTCAAGGGCCGCTACTGGTTGCTAGTATCACTGTTTAATTTAAATCCAGAAATTATGCAGAAGAAGAAACAAATCTTTCGCAATGAACAAATATCGATAATGCCCATTTTATAATTATTTATTCTTAAATTATTATGAGGAAACTATGAATACCTAAGCAATCTTGAAGATATACATAAATAACAACCCACAATTAGCAACAACGTAAAATAAAGTATAACTTTTGTTCCTTCGAAACAATGACACAAACCATCCGGAAGAAGCGACCAAAACGAACAAACGAAGAATACGAACAGTGGGAAGAATAAAGAGAGAGAAAAGTTGATTGTGCGAGGAAGGATACGGACTACCTAGGCTCATTTCAATAGAGTTTCCAAGTCATTTTAGCGAATTGGAAGTCGATACAGTTAGAGAGAGAGAGAGATAGAGAGAGAGCGAGTGAGATATAATCTTCCTTTTTTCTTTAGCTTCATTTTCGCAAATAACCCGAATATAGACTTATAATATCAGTTTTTGGTGCTTATTGCTTCCCAATTAACTTTACAGGTAAAATACTTAAAATGTATAGAGAATAAAATTACAGTTTTTTTTAATATAAAGCACTGTTAATTTGTATATTTAAACAGAGCGCAAAAATTATTTCAACATTAGCAATGTTCGTAGCAATAAAGGCAGCCATGAACATTTTGAAACAATTATTTATTATGAAAATATGAACAAAAAAGGAGAAAATCTGAACAATGAACTATTTTCTCACACGGGATTTTATTTATTATTTCATTAGTATTGTTATTATTATTTTATTCTTATATTAAAAACTTCCAGTCCAAGTTTAGTTTATATCATAAGTAATTTATATAATGAAAAATTCAATATGTAATAAAAATCATAGAAATTATTCAGAACTTTTTCTTTTTCCTGCGAACAAATTTAAATTTGTTCATGGTAGCTTTTTTTACAAATATTACAAATAATTAATTAATGTTTGAGGTAAAACATTTTCATCATATGCGTTCTGAGCTCATGCCTGCACGGCCGGCCGACCGGCTGACTGGCTGGTGGGTATACCAAGTGCAACCACGGCCTAGCGTTAAAAAAATTTTATATTCACACAAAAATTCATTTAGACTTAGAGCTAATATTATTAAGTTGTGTGATTATTAAAGGTAATCATACCTGTAGTTTTTGACTAAAGTTAATTTATATTATGACAGAAAAATTCTGATGACGCCTGGATCAGAATTTTTCTGTCATAATATAAATTAACTTTAGTCAAAAACTACAGGTATGATTACCTTTAATAATCACACAACTTAATAATATTAGCTCTAAGCTTGGGTATGATTCCCTCATAATCAAAAACTGTGTCACTGTAGACGAACCCGGTTGTCAATGCCTATATAGGAGTCTCTCGGAACGAAGCTACGCTTAGACACTGTGACAGAAAAATTCAGTTGATGCCATATTTCGAACACAGGTGACGTGGTGTAGCGGTTAGCATCTCTGCCCGGTATGCGGAAGGTCCCTGGTTCGTATCCAGGCGTCATCAGAATTTTTCTGTCATAATATAAATTAACTTTAGTCATTTAGACTTGTTAATACTAGAGAACGGCAGAAAATACGTTACAAGAAATGAGATCTTAGCTCGATCGCGGGAGAAAATAATAATAAAATTGTAAAATAATAATAATAAAAAAATAAAATTTATAAATCTTCATATAAAATCTTGAGTTTTATTAATGCCGTATTTCAGTAACTGATATTTGTGTAATATTTTTTTGTATCTGTGACCGCGCCTTTGTATCTCTGCCAGCCAATCGGTCAGCCGTTCGGGTGCGAGCTCAGAATGCAAGCGTTGAATATTTTTTTACTCAGGTTCCAGTTATTTCTCCAGCTTAAACTTTCCAGAGGTACTCTTAATAAGTTGTACGGCAATCTAGATTTTTTTGTCAAAATTATGACGGTGCAAATTTTTTTAAAAGGTATATAAATTTTAGCAATCTTTTAAGCATATACGAATAAAATCGACTTTCTCCAAAATAACGAAGTCGCCATCGGAAAGAGCAAGAAAAAATCAGTCGACCTATATTTCTGAAATATTTTTTTAATCTTCAAAGGTCCAATGCTAGCGAGTTGAACAACGCGCATTTTGGCCGAAAACAGGCCTCGACTCGTTGGGCTTTGCGTGGAAGCTCCCATATTATATTCTATGAGAAAGATCAGGATTTTAATTGAATTTTGCATTGTTGTTAAACAACCTTCGCCTTTTTAGTTATGGTTCAATATAAAATACTTGTAAATAAATTTTTACAAATTTGTTATTGTTTTCTAAGACTTCAAATAAAAATATTTAAAAAATAAGTTGCAGTTAAAAATTAAACAAATACGTATTAAAATATAAATATTTAAAATAACTTATTTAAAATTTAATTTAAATTAAAAAAAAAATAAATAAAAATGCTACTTATACAGTCAAGAGATTTGAAAAACATTTTGTTTTTTTAATAGTTTTATTTGCGCATGCTATATTTATTTATAGTAATTAATATAAAATTTTACCAAAAATATAGTAGTACATTATTTCTTTAGAAATATTACTATGAGAATAATTTTCATTTACAATAATAATACTTAAATTTTGCATTTATGTTAAGTAGACAATAATTAAATCGAATAATAAACAGCAACGAAACCTATTCTATTTAACACGGAAGTTCAATTTACTTGAATTAATTGATGTTCGCAGCACTCCCCAAACTAACCGACTAGGATAGTTTCCAATAAGAATGTTATTTTACGAAATGAATTTTTGATTTATTAAAGAACTAAAAAATAACTAGCCTATACTTGTATTATCAAATACAGTTATTTCTTGAATATATAAATAATTGCGATTTATTAATTAGCCATAAATATAAATCAAGTTTTTAATTATACTGATCATAATAGATGTAAGATATTGGCGAGTTTACTTAATTAATTTTAATTCTTAATTTGAAATAGATTGTACAAGTTTTAAATAAAAATTGTAGTTCAACATTTTTGACATTTTTCTTATACGAGTTTTTAGAAAATAGTTCATCACTGAAATATAGTTAGTTTGTCTGTAAAATGTATAATTGTAAAATACAAAATATTTAAAAAGTAAGAAAACGTAAATCTACTAATCGATATGAATAGACATTAGATATTAAAATTGGCCACGTTTTATGGGCTCTAAAATGTACTTATGCTTGGAATCACACACTTTTGAATTTGTAGTAGAATGATTACTGTATTAAGTAAGTACCACGCTTACAGATATGCAGCCTGCAGCGACAGATCTAACTGTTCCTCTGGTTGTTAGAATAAGTAAAAAAAAATGTAAATTGAATAAATGATCATTGTAGTTATCAAATGTAATTATAATAACAAAGATGGGGTAGATGGCTCAGTGGTATCGAGTCGGCCTGTGGATCTTGAGAACCCTGGTTCGATCCCCACAGCCGACAAACAATTTTCACCAATTTAAAAAAATCTACCCCTGTGGCTCCCTCTCCACTAATATCTTTGAGGGCCGTGATTTGACGGCTGGTAACTGCATTTCACGCGACAAAATATATCACTTACCGAGATCTGCTTAGGCAGAGTGCCACACCCAGTAATGGGTAAAAGGCGTGATGATATATTTATTTTATTTATTTATGTGTTTAATTTTTTTTACTGTTACATTGTTTTCAAACAAATTGTTTATAAACCTGTTTACGTGCAAAAAATATTATTAATGCTATACGTCATATTAAACGGTTAAAAAATCCAACCAACGACGATAAATTACCCTAGATACAAAAATTAGTTACACAATTTAAACTGTTCATGTCTCGTTTAAAAATCACAATAGCAATTTTCATTCTCATCAATCGGGCAACGCCTGGCGACGAGTAACGGTAGCGCTAGCAGCGGCCAATTATCGAGATGAAATCGAGCGCACGGCAAGAGTATAATCGCTGCTGCCAATCGCTTAGATTAACGAAACTCAAACAATGGCAGACATTACGGTATTACCAATAATAAACTTATTCGTTGCACAACGAACAGTGAAATATTTAAACGGGGGTGGCGACGACAGGAGAAGGGTGAATATTCAACGATGATGTCATATCCCAGTTAGCTGGAGACATTTGATGGACAGTGAATCGAATGAGAATCAGTGTTAAAGCTAATGTTTTGATTTGAATATGACGGCGTGTAATGAGCTTTTTGTTAAACTGATAGGTTCATTAGTTGAGTAATTATATTTTTGTATTAATTATTGAGTGGATTATCTACGTATAACGACACATGATAATGTGTTAATAATTATGGGTAATACTATTTTAAAATAATGGAAATAAAATTGAAATTTATTGTTGTCCATAAAACAGGTTAATCACTGTTTATCAATTTTCAATTTATTTGCAGTATAAATAAATTAATGCATCTTTTATGTCAAACACAAAACGTTATCGAACTACTTTTTGAATAGAGTCTGGATTAGAGCAACAGAAACACTAACCCATTGTTTTGTATTTCATCAACAGGACAGCAAAATATACACGGCGCAGGCCGCTGGTACGTATGTACCTACCCGAAGTGGTGCTGTGCGCAACCAGTCGGTGAATCCCCACATTCCTAAAACATAAAACGGTATTTGCGCGCTGCGAACCGGCGCTATCTGATGGCCCGCGAAGTGGTTTCGTTCTTTTCTTTCTCCATCGCCATTCAACCAATTCCGGAATTTATCACTGTTTTATTGATTCCGTTTCCCGCCGTTGCCGGTGGCGGCGCTGGTGTGCTGCCATCAACTTGCATTTTTTTTTGCAAGCTTATCGAAAATGAGATCTTCGCGGCGTTTGATTTATTCTCGAAGGGAAATAAATAAATATATTCCTGAAACGGTTTCCGAGATGTGATGAGATGGATGTAGAGAATATACAGATCTATGTTTACTTTTAATTTTTCTACTTGAATTGCAGATTTTGTGTCTATGGAATTTATGTTTCGATTGAATAAAAAGTATTCATCGGTTGGAAATAAACGTAAATATTTTTTTTTCGTTTCAATAGTTTGTTTTTAAAAAAATTAAGCCGAAAATAAAAATATTGAATATATGCCATGTAATGAAAACTCAAAAATGGAGATTCGTAATATATTCTTATTCTATTCAAATATAATATTTATTTACAAATATACAGTCGTGAATATGAACATATAAATATAAAATAAAATCATCACTCCTTCTACCCATTACTGGATGTGGCATTCCACCGTAGCAGATCTCGGTAAAAGATAAATTTTGCGCGTGAAGTGCGATTACCAGCCGGTAAATAGCAGCCTTGAATGGGGCTAGTGGTGGGAGCCACAGGGGTAGTTTTAATGTGAAGAATACTATTTGTCGGGTTTGTGTGTGTGTGTGTGTATTTATAAATGTAATATACCTGTATATAATTTCTTTATTTATGCCTATTGGCGTAGAATCTACATTTATTTTTCGGTAATTTAATTTCATACAATTATTTTATTTTATTATGAATTTTTTTCGAAACATCCATTCTACTCCTTTTTCTGAATCATTCAGTATATTTTGCAAACTTCTTTTGTTTCTTACTGTAACTTCACATCATAGCGTATCTTCTTTGTTATTGCATATTCTGTACATCTTCTCTTCTTCTTTGAACCATCTTTTATTGTATTTATTTAATTTTGCTAGTATTTTTGTGTAGCCTCTTCTTTAAATACATTTAAATATCTTGATAAACCCAATGTTACAATATGCTTGTAATTTGACTCTGAAATTCGGTTTATTTTCTTCTTGGTTTTGCTAATCTCTGTCTCAATGAATTACTACTTCAACATTTGCTCATATATTTCTCCTCTCTACCTCTTCTGATGAAAGTTCATTTCTCTCGTAATACTTTTTTCTGCTCTATTTTCCATTAGATTGTTTATGCCATTATTATATAATCTTTTAAATAATTTCTGCCTATCAATATTATCAAAGGCCGCTTTTAAGGCAGCAGAGAAAACATACAATTTTCGTTTTCCTTTACAATTTCTCTCTATTTGATAATTTAGAACACATATTGTCCACTGTAACATACTTCTTTGTTTCCGGAAATCATTGTGTTATTTTAGACTCATTAAATATCATTGTATATAATTTTTACACAGTGATCATTAATGTTATTTCTCGGTAATTCTGCATTAGTTATTTGTCACCACATGAGTATATATTGGACAAATTATACCTAGTCTCCAGTTGTATGGGAAGTCTTCTACAATCCATATTCGGTTGAAAATATTTGTTATTATTGCATTTATATTTGGAGTGTATCCATATTTCATATATCGTAAGTGTAAGCAATACTTTTCAATATCTGCTGCTAACTGAAATTAATAATAATAATGATAATAATAATAATAAAAATAACAATAATTATATACTTATTAAAAAAGATGTTATACATATTAACACACACCTTTACGTGCATTATCATGCTTTCCTGGCAGTCAATAATAGATGGTTTCCATTGCTTTTTTTTGTTATGTCGAAATCTTCCAGTAGGAGGAAAAAAGTACGATAAACACATAATGCCTACTGTTACTTTTGTATCTGAAATATATATACATATTTCTAATCCTTTATAAGTACTAAAATAATAATAATAATATTTTACCGTCAGTAGATTCTTCTGTAATGTAATTATTTAATTCGTTGATTTTGCTAGTATCTTGTAAGTTAATTTTATGTGTCACATTATTAATAAATGTACTCCATTGAGTCAATAAATTATATCCATTTTCTGGATATAATATATCAAAATCTCGATCGATCTATAAGTAATATTAAGATAGTTAGTTAATTATTGAAATGTTTTCTGTCGTGATCTCGTAATAAAAATGGGGTAGGTGGCTCAGTGGTATCGAGTCGGCCTGTGGATCTTGAGAACCCTGGTTCGATCCCCACAGCCGACAAACAATTTTCACCAATTTAAATCTACCCCTGTGGCTCCCTCTCCACTAATATCTTTGAGGGCCGTGATTTGACGGCTGGTAACCGCACTTCACGCGAAAAAATATATCAATTACCGAGATCTGCTTAGGCAGAGTGCCACACCCAGTAATGGGTAAATGGCGTGATGATATATTTATTTATTTATTTATTTGTGATCTCGTAATTGTTTTTAAGCCATATAATACTGATTTCTAATGTGTCTGCAACATCGAAAGAATTATCAACAAAATTTGGTAAAATTAAGAGAATTTATAATATGCAATACCTTTTTAATCGCCAGTTGGCTTATCAAGTTTTTTAGTTTTTGTAAAAAAATTCATACCTGCTATTCTAAATTCTCGTATTTTGTTTCGATATTTATCCACCAGTTTCCCTCTAGCAATAATGGATTTACATTGTCTTCCAGAACGTGAACTTACCGGTGGTACAAAATATATGTTTTGATTTTCATTTGGAAACAATGCGCATATATTTTTTGACACCAAAAAAAAGTCCTCATTTTTTAAATGTCTGAAAATCATTTAAAATAAAATGAAAAATATGCATTACCATAAAAAAAATATTATATATTCTTACCGATTTGGCGTGTTTGATAAAAGATAGTTTACAATCATATCAGTTAATCGTGATCGCGTCTTCCTGTCTAATATTTTATTTTTTTCATACGTTGCTAAAACCATTCTACCATTTGCACTTGCCTCCAAAAATTCTTTTAATTTTAATTGATACGAAGGACGCAAACACATATTAAATTGTTCTTCGCCATAGAAAGCGTTTTGTCTTTGGGGCGTTTGATTATATGTTTCCATTTCCATTTTAAAATTTTCCATTGAGGAACTGGTTGAAGTGGAGGTAGATGGGGATGCTGATGCCTTAAGCCGAGATATTATCAAGGATATTATGCATCAATAAATATAATTTTAAATATACATTTACAGTACATGAGGCCTACAACTTATAGTGGAATCCGAACCACTCAGATCTTTTATATAGTTTAGGTCAGCGAGATCCGATCGTACAACCTCTTGCTTAAAGCGCAAGTTTAATTTCGGTTTTATCCTCTTTGATTTATTTTACACATTTCATGGTCAAAACAGTCAAAAGTGATTAGCTCTCTAGCGAGAAAGTGTACTGCTAACATTTATTTTATAAAGTGACAAAAAAAATATAACTGTAAAATTACTTACGGCTTCAGTACTATCTGATTGTGACTTTGGAGATTCTATAAAAACAAATTCAGCATTTTGGATTTCATGCCTTTCGTGGAATTTTTTCAAAAATATTGCTCTCGGTCCAATTTGGGGAATTAACTCTTTGATTAAGTCTGGAGTTAATGAGTTAAACGCATATTGAGTAATTCCTTGCTCTATATACAGAATAATTTGCATTAAAATTTAGAAATATAAACTAAGATAAGATTAAGAACATTTGAGAATAAGAATATTTTTTTGATAAAATAAACCGGAAAGTGTTATTTACATTTTAAAATATTTGATATAAATACAATATAAATGGTGCACCTGAGTACAAATATAAAGTACCTAAATTTATCGTTTTTCATTCAAAATTGCGAACAAATTTTTTGTTATATCCGGTAAATTAAGAATTAAGAATTGGCTATACAATTTCATCAATGTACTTTTACTTATTGAATTTCTGTGAAAAAATCAACAAACAATATCTCTCTTTGTATTCTTCAGTATAACATCTTTTTTATATTACGGTACATGTTATAAGAAAGCATTAATATTACTTACCTATAAATATGGGAATTAAATCTCCTAAATCCCACGATTGTAATATTTGCACTACGGTTTCATCTGCCATTGCAAAATAAAAATAAAATGCTAGTACAAGTACGCCGCCATGCACATTTGCTCTACAGAAGACAACTGCGTATTAGCGTAAACGTGGAGTACAGTGTACACGTCTGTACTTGAAACTGAGAGGACCACCCAAGAAAAACCGATTAGAAACGAAAATAAACGAAATACAACAAAATATTTTGTAAATTCAACAAAATATTTTGTTGCTCCCAATAACATACTATTATTAAGCCAACAAAATAATGTTATTAATTCAACAATATAATGTTCTTCTTTCAAATACACGTTTGTCTAAATAATATAGAATTTTTGTTGCCGTGATTTGTAATTATAACAAAATAAATATTGTTCTTTTAAAAAAATGTTTGTTAAATTAACAATATATTATATTTCATTTTATCAATAAAACAAAAATATTTCTTACTTGTTAGAAACAAAAATATTTTGTCAATCCAGCAAAATTATTTAGAAATTGTTCAAAATTTGGTTAAAGTAACAAAATATTCTTCAACAAAATATATTTTGTTTCTATAACAAAATCGTTCAGTTAATAACTTCATGAAGTGATCTTTCCAAGTTTTTTTTCTATTATTTGTATTTATTAGTAATATTTTACTTCTTTCTTGGTTGATGTATTTTCATATATTATATGAAAATACATCAACCAAAATCTAACTCAGAAAAGATATTTTATTTTTTAATATTTTCAATGTTTGTTTATAATAAATAACTGCAAGGAATATATTATAACATTATGTTGTTATTTATTACCCAAAATTTATATTCAAAATATGTGCAAAATATCAAGTTTTCAAAACGACGTATATTCAAAATAATTTTTACATAACTTCATAAATCCCTATTTTAATTTCAAAATGTTGTAACTCCCAGCTATTCTTAGATTTTTTGGTATAAAATTCTAATTGCAGTCCGTCAGTACGGTGGTGTGGACATACTGCATTTTTAAATTAATCTCCTCATATTTTGAATATGTCTTTTCTTGTTGTTTCTTTCTTCTCTTGGTTTCTGGACATAATACTTTGTATTCTTGTCTTTGGTTTTTATATCCTTCTCTTGTTTCTTGTTTTGATATCCATCTTCTCAGTGTTCTTCTAACTTCTTGTCTTTTATGTCTACATTCCTTATTCCACCACTTATTTCCAAATACTGTTGTTTTCACTCTTTCTTCCTCGATATTTTTTTATGTGTTGATTTATGTCATTTTCTATTCCATTCTGTGTTAATTATGTCTTCTAATATGTTAATATCCTCTTCTGTCCATATTTGCGAACCCGAGTTCGATTCCCACAGCCAACAAATAATATATTTGAGGGCTGGTAACCGAACTTCACGCAAAAATTATATCATTTACCGAGATCTGCTAGGGCAGAGTGCACACCCAGTAATAGGTAAAAGGCGTGATGATATATTTATTTAGTTATTTTTATTTTTAATTACCTTTAACATAATATTATTATTACCAAAAATAAAATGCACGAGATACTATGAATGAAATAGTTATTTGATTAGCAGAACATTAATATGAATGATCCAATGTAGAAGTGTAAATGTACTGGCTGAAAACTTGAGGTAAATAATAAATTCGCAAATGTGGTGGTAAATAGGTAGCAGTTCATAAATATCTTCGTGGCCAGCGAACTTCTTCTCATGGCAATGTGATGGGAGTGCAACAAGGGTGCTATAATTAGGCGCTGCCCAGACATAGAGCAAGAACAACATAACGCAATTAAGCCACTTGGCTAATTACCAATTTGTGTCTTAATCACTTTATACGAATTATTGCCGCACCGCAACTGTTTCAACAAGGGTATTAGCAGGTCAGCCTACATTACATTTTGACTAATGTCAGATTTAAACAGCGTTAATTTATCCGGACTAGCACTAATTGTATTCTTAATATTATTTTATTATGAATTTTCAATATAATATATTTAAATATATATATATATATATATATATATATATATATATATATATATATATATATATATATATATATATATATATAGGGTGAGTCTAGGAAGACGAACCCCCTTAACTTTTTTATTATAAGAAATAGAAAATTTTCTTCATATGTAGTTTTAGTATATTAAATATATTATTTTATGGCACATATAGATATTTTTCAGGTTTACATGATACGACTTTTTTCAAATGGGAACCTAGAATTATTTTATTAAAATAACAACCGTCAATTTTTTATCTTTTCAACGATGTATTACTTGTCATAAATGTATATGAAAAAAATCGAGATAAATAAGATATTTGAGAAATATCAGAAATTATTTTTATTCAACTATTCTAGGTGGCTATACGAAATTAAACAAAATGTAACAAGTTAAAATTAATGATAACTAACAAATAAATATCTGCATTGTGTATAATATGTATAATATTTGCGAAACGATGTAGAAGATGGACAATCTATCTTTGGTGTCCATTCAAAATATTATGTTTCAACAGGATGGTGCACCAATATATAATTCCTGAATTGTATTGGGACACGAGGACTAATAATATTTATGTGAAATTTTAATAATTTAAAGGAACTGTGTGAAGCAGTTGAACAAATTTTAATACAAATTCATCCACAAATAATTAAAAAGTTATGTTTAAAGAAAGCTGAAATTTTTATTCAATAGAATGGAAAACTAATAGAGGGGAAATATTTGTTTTAGCAGTATATTATTTCAGAATCATATTTTGTTATTATGTCATTAGTATTCTAATTAATTTTTTTTAAATTTTTATTTATTTTATTCAAGAAAATGCAAACTAAAATCCTGTTTAATTTCATTTATAAAAAAAAAACTAAAAATTGATAAAATTTACATCTTGACCGATATCTAATGTGGTAACTTTTGTCTAATTTAACCGATATTGAATATCTTATCCACTCTAGCTAAAAATATATTAATTGCGGCTCGGCGCATGTTCGGAACCTACAGTGTAATTATGTTGCTGTTGTACAGAGTAGTATAAATAAATAATTAATCTTAATCAATATCTCATGAATGTAAGATGTAGGAGGCAGGTCGCAAATAGACGCGCAATTCCCATTTCATTTAGAAATTTAAAATCATTAGAAATTACAATTTTATTTATATTGTGGTTTTATTCTGATACTGACCGTCAAACAAAAGTGTGGCCATTTACATATTATACACAATTCAATTTATCCCAACGCATAAGAAGGGGAGAAATAAGTACGAATTGTAGTAGGTACGAGTTATTATTTGAGAGTGGTTTCTAAGTTTTTTTTTCCTCACAATATTTATAGCAAGCATTGGTAAATTTTGTGCAAACTCAACAAAAAGAAGTTATTTGATACATACGTATATATATATATATATATGCTGGCTAAAAACACCCCGGCTGGGGTTGCGCCGCTCAAAGGAGCTCTCTAGATCCCAACTTTAGGGGGGATCGGTCCCTTGTTCATACTTTATAGTTTCTCACATATTTCTTTCCAAATTTTCCTATTTTGTGTTTTTTCCTTCCATTTCTCTATGTTCGCGTCGCGTAGGTCATTTATCACTTCCTGGAGCCAAGTTGATCTTGGTCTACCTCTTCTCTTATTCCCTGGGTCCCATTCTGTTATTGTGTATATTGTTGCTTCAGTTCCTGCCCTCCATATATGTCCCAGCCATTTTGCTCTTTGTTGCTTCATTTTCCGTACTATGTCTTCTCCTTCCAACTCTTGTAGTATTTCGCTGTTCATTCTCGTTCTAATCACATCATCTTCGATTTTGATGGTTCCTAATATTGTTCTCATTATTTTCCGTTCCGTTACTCTCAGTTGTTCTTCTTCTCTTTTCGTCATGGTTATGGTTTCCGCATCGTATAATAGGATCGGTCTTATTAATGTTTTATATATTTTAATTTTAGTTTTTTTTGAGAGTATTTTGCTTTTTAGGAGCTTTTTATTTGCATAGTATGCCCTATTTGCAGCAAGGATTTTTTCTTTTATTTCTTCTTCTCTTTCTCCTGTGTTTACTATGCTTACGCCTAAGTATTTAAATTGTTCAACTTCTTCAAATTCCTGTTCGCCTATCTTTATCTTGTTTTCTTGTTTTTGTTTGCCCATCCTCATTATCTTTGTTTTGTCCTTATTTATTTCCAAACCTATTTTTTTCCCTTCTTTTATTATTTCTTCTAGCATCATTTCCATTAGCATTATATTTTTAGCTATTACGACTAAGTCGTCTGCATACGCAATTACTTGGTGTCCGTTATTTCGTATTGTTTTCTTGTTTATTTTGCCTGTTGCTTTTTCTAGGGCCAGGTTGAACAGGGTTGCTGATAGTGCGTCCCCTTGTTTTAGTCCTTTGTTTATTTTTATTTCATTGCTTTCTCCTGTCTTGGTTTTGATGTATATTCTTGAGTTGTTCATAGTCATTTTAATCAGTCTTCTTAATTTTGCCTCTATCTTTAGATCTTCCAGCGCTTTCATCAATTTCTCTCGGTTTATCGAGTCAAACGCTTGTTTAAAATCAATAAAAAGTAGCTCTATATCTATTTTCGCTTTGTGAGCTTTTTCCATTATTTGTTTTATGGCGTGGACTGCATCTATTGTAGATTTTCCTTGCATGAAGCCACATTGATACTGTCCAATTTTGTTTCTTGCTGTTTTGAACAGTCTTTTTTGAATTATTGTCGATAATATTTTATATGACGTGTTAAGCAGGGTTAAACCTCTGTAGTTTACACATTCTTTGGGATCACCTTTCTTATATATGGTTACTATTTGGCCTATTTCCCATTCTTTAGGCATCTTTTCCTCATTCCAAATTTTTTTAATTAATTCATGCATTTGTGTTATTAGCGTTTCACTACCATTTTTTATAAGCTCTATATTTATTCCATCTTTCCCTGGTTGCTTTCCATTTTTACTGTTTTTGATTGCAATTCTCACTTCTTCTTCTGATGGTTCTCCCACTATTTCTTCATCTCCTATTTCGTTTTCGGTTTCGTTCTCTTCTCTTTCCATCGTCGTAGGAGTTTCAGTTTCATTTAGTAATTCTCTGAAATGTTCTTCCCATACTTTCATATATTGTCTCTCATTTTGTGTTATTTTTCCTTGTTTGTCTCGCATATTATTTACACTTATTTTGTTGTTATACTTCTGGTTTTTGATTTTTTGGTAGAATTTCTTCGAGTTCTTATTTAAGCTTTCTTTTTCCATGTCTTGTATCATATCTTCTATCCATTTTCTTTTATTTTTCCTTAATATTTTGTTGCTTTCATTTCGAATTTTTCTGTACTCTTCATAATCTTTGCTTTCGTTTGATTTTAACCATTTTGTTCTTGCCGTCTGTTTTTTCTCTATTATTTTTTTACATTCATCATTGTACCATTCTTTTTGTGCTATATTCTCTTGTTTACCGAGTTTTTCATTAGCTGCTGTCTTTATACTCGTTTTTATCTCGTCCCATTCTGTGTCTACATTTTTTATTTGGTTGCTATGCTCTTTGTATTTCCTGATGTTTTCATCTACCGCCTCTGCATATTTTTTTCTGTCTTCTTCTTTGTTTAGTTTTTCCTTATTCCATTTTATTTGTTTATTGTTAGTTGCGTTTTTCCTTTTAATTTTCTGCTTCGTAGTCGCCATGAGCATATAGTGGTCGGAGTCGGCACACGCACCTCTATAGGTTCTTACGTCTCTTATTGTGGTTTGCCATCTTCTTGTTATTAAAATGTGATCTATTTGAGATACCTTAGTTTGATCTGCTGATGTCCAGGTTGCCTTTTGTTGTTTTGGGTGTTCGTATTTTGTGCTGCTTATTATCAAGTTACTTTTAACAGCTAGGTTGCAAAGTCTCTGGCCGTTGTTATTTGTTTTGCTGTGTATTGTGTGTTTGCCTGCCACGTCTGCTATGTAATCTTCTTTCCCAATTTGTGCGTTGAGGTCCCCGAGTACTATTACTATGTCTTCTTTTGGTATATTTTCTATTTCTCTTTCCACTGTTTCATAGAACCTATCTTTTTCTTCGTTTTTAGCTGTTTCTGTTGGTGCGTATACGTTTAGTAGAGATATGTTACGTGGTGCTGTTTTGACTCGTAGATATGCTATTCGCTCATTTATTGGAGTAAACTGTATTATGTTTTCTTTTAGTTTATTCATTACTATAAAAGCCACTCCGTATAGCCCTTGTTTGGTATTTCCCGAGTATAACATTGTGAAATTCTTTTGGTTTACATACGTATTATTATCCAAATTCTTTTTTGCTTATTTATGATTTCCATTCTTGTTTTAAATTTTTGCTTATTTTAAATTTATTTTCAATCCTAGAACTTTTCTAAAATATGTATCTGGTCTTTTATTATTTATGATATATAGAAACTGGATAAATATCAGCAATGTAAATAAATGTTTTATGATTCTTAGTTCCACTATACTAGTACCGCATTTAATCGAAAATATGAACGCGAGCATCACTATACAAATATCTTCTTTTTTTGGATGTTGTATAAACAACACAATGGTAATTTTTTTATTTGGTGATAGTCTCATCCCTGTTAATTTTAGAATAAAAGTGTAAATATAAAAGATGTTCAGAATTAAAATCTCCGTCCAAAGTTGCAATTCGTTGCTTCACAGATTGCCATGAAAACTAAGTTAAATAACTTTAACGGTTAACAATAAACTCATTAGATGCATTTTTTTCATTCAGAACATTTTTCTTCATTACACTTCTGCTCTAAAATTAATTGGTAAAGAAATATAGCACAATGAACATTTTATTTTAACATTGAAATTCCTATGGTCTGTAAAAATATACACCCCGTATACATATTACCTGTACCTCCTATACGAGGGTCACCAATGGGATCTACATTAGCTAAAACTTTGGTTAAATTAGACAAAAGTTGTCACATTAATAGAGTAATTTAAAATTATTTTCTTTCCTAAAGATATGCATACATCACTAGATTTGACTGAAAATGAGAAAATATTGTTTATTTTCAAATAAGGTTTTAAATAAAGATTGTAGGTTCTAAAGCTCTTTACATTAATGCATTAAAAAAAAAAATTTCAGTTGCCCATTATTTAGAAATGGCCTCGCCTATGAAATAAAGTTACATTGTTTTAAATGGAACAAATAGTTAAAAATTATGTATTTGAATAAAATATTTTTAACCCTTTATATATAAATAATACCTTTTACCCATTATTGGGTGATCTCGGTAAGTGATATATTTCTTCGCGTGAAGTGCGATTACCAGCCGTCAAATCGCTCCCCCCCAAAGATGTTAGGGGAGGGGAGATATAGGGGTAGATTTAAATTTGTGAAAATTGTTTGTCGCCTGAGGGAATCGAACCAGGGTTCTCAAGATCCACAGGCCGACTCGATACCACTGATTTTAACAAACTGCAACAGTCATTTAAAACAAAGTAGACTTGCTGCCATTAAACAAGACAAACAAGAAACCTACTTTGTTATAAATGAATTACACAATATATTATAGATAATCATTGTACCTATATTATTTATTAACTGTTTATTTATTTTATATTTATGGTAACGCCGGTTCTAAAAAAATTTAAAAACAATTATTTAATTCTTAAAAATAAATACTTCGAATCATTAAACATACAACATGAAACAATGATGAAATCGAGGATACATTCTGGTGTCACTTATTTGCACAGGTTTTGCCGTTTCTCTCAACTAGTTTTGTGACCTGAAGCCGTCGTCGCGTCGTGTCATTTCAACAGTCTCGTTCCAGCCCAGCTCAGCTCAACTTGTCTTTGAGTCTCGTGGATGTAATATCAGCACATCAGATCCGGATGTACAACATCTGAACTCTGTCATTTGCGTATTCCGCGGTTCACGCAAAACCGCTGTTTCACCCGCGCACTTCTCTACCAATGTCGTTGTCTTCGCTCTGTACGCGATCCATGATCGGCGTGCTCTGTTCCTTGTGCTTGTTACACGTTGTTCTACATCATGTGTGATATGTCCTGGGTCTGAATCTGGTTTGATTAATAACAAGGAATTAATATTCATTTATAATGATCATCTGACAAAATTTACAGAAATATAATATTTTATTTTAAATATCATAACGCCATACTATACAAGATGTTCAGAGGGAACGGCCATATATGGGATTCCCGAAAATTATAATAAATACGATATCGGTTAAATTATAAAAATGTTTCCTCATTAGTAGATCACTTTAACCCTGCGTATGTTTATGTATTTTTCTATGAAGTATTAAAAGAATTTTAGACTTCTTAAAGCACTATTTATGGAGAATTTATGGACATTACAGATCCGAAATAATATGATTTTAAATAATTAGTTTCAAACTAATTGCGAACATTGAAATAAAATTTTATACATCGACTTTTTACTGAAATAGGTGTTCCATTCGTGGAGATTACGTTGCTGGTATGCACGATAAAAAAATCCTGGGTACGAATCTATACTCGCGGGCAGATTCGGTAAGATAATTGTAACGACACCAACACAAAAAAGTTAAAATAATTTAGGATTTATATTTTGCTTAAAAATCAAATTACGATAAAATAGTATATCTATGACAACTTGTATCAAATAAATAAATTTGAAAATAAAGAACCATATTTAAATGGAAAACTGGCATTTATAATAGGACAAAAATTCCACTTTGCTTAGGTATAAGTCAAGTAATAAAAAATTTGCTAAGATATTTTTATATTTTTTATTTTTAAATGGAAATCATGCTTAATACAATGTTTCTAAATAAAATATGTACCTATGACACCATTACTAAATGAAAGAAGAAATTATTTTTTCAATAAAATTAATTTATAATAAATAAATAACAAAAATTTTAATTTACTTATTTAAAATATATAAAATAAACAAACAAAAATTATACATATTCATATTAAAGATATGTACTTATTTTAAAATTTGAAGCACTGTTGAACATTTCATGTAATTATCAGAAATTGCTATATAAAACAATATCTCTTAATCCAATTTTAATCCATCTTTATCAAAACTTTAATAAAACACATTTGAAATGACTTTTAAAATATGTACACTCGATTTTTTCGTGCGGAGACTTGAACCCTGAAGCCCCCACATAGTCGACGCGTATGATTTTAACTTATAACCAAAAATGTTATTTTTTCTAAGTGGTTTTGATATCACTATAGGCTGTACTATAACAGTGAAACATGAAAGAGAAATAAAATTAATTCCTTAATAAGCTATATTTATCCGTAGTGAAGAGTACAAAATTAGAAGATAGTTACAATGTCAAATTCTGTAATTGTTAGCACTGAGAGAAAAATGTATTTTTTTATATTATATATTTTGGACTAAAATTAATAATGCGTTAAAGCATCTACCTCATATAATAATTAATATCAATAATATCATATAGATATTACCCAATACTCATTTCACAAAATGTTTTAATTTTCGAGAATAACTAATAATAATGTTATTCATACTAAATTAGGATAATATAAATAATTTCATTTATTTATTGTGATCAATAACAATTGAATATTTTGATTATACCTCTGAATGAAACAGATATATTATGAATTTGTGCTTATTATTGTTTTGTTTATTAATGAAAATTATAACAGTCTATATTAAATTGCGATTAATATTATGTATTTGTATTTATTCACATCAAAATTAGGTATATAAAGTTTTAACGTGTCTTTTGGGGTTGTTCCCCTGCTCAACCCTACGGTTGCCTTTTACAGGCCGTTACACCGACCACCACCTTAGGTATCTGTCACAACCTCAGGTTGAAACGTATCGAACTTATGTTGCGTTCGACAGAAAGACTGTAAATATATCTTAAAGTGATATATGTATAATTACGTTAAAGTTTGGTCGATGCAAATATATCGATAGTATTTCGATATACTACGATATATAGGAATAGGTATGTATAAATTTCAATGTAAGGTTGTTTAAAAGATGTTCAGATAAATTATAAAAGTAATTAGATGTAAAAATAATTAAAATAATTTATAGTAGTCGGCCTAAACTACTCCTTTGGCTTTTGTTTCACCAACTTCTTTGGGAACCGTTATTTGACGGTTAGCATTTTACGCAGAATTATATAATTTGCCGAGATCTGCTACAGGCTAAAAGGAGTAATGATATATATATATATATATATATATATATATATATATATATATATATATATATATATATATATATGTTTTAATTTTCGAGAATAACTAATAATAATGTTATTCATACTAAATTAGGATAATATAAATAATTTCATTTATTTATTGTGATCAATAACAATTGAATATTTTGATTATACCTCTGAATGAAACAGATATATTATGAATTTTTGCTTATATTATTGTTTTGTTTATTAATGAAAATTATAACAGTCTATATTAAATTGCGATTAATATTATGTATTTGTATTTATTCACATCAAAATTAGGTATATAAAGTTTTAACGTGTCTTTTGGGGTTGTTCCCCTGCTCAACCCTACGGTTGCCTTTTACAGGCCGTTACACCGACCACCACCTTAGGTATCTGTCACAACCTCAGGTTGAAACGTATCGAACTTATGTTGCGTTCGACAGAAAGACTGTAAATATATCTTAAAGTGATATATGTATAATTACGTTAAAGTTTGGTCGACGCAAATATATCGATAGTATTTCGATATACTACGATATATAGGAATAAGTATGTATAAATTTCAATGTAAGGTTGTTTAAAAGATGTTCAGATAAATTATAAAAGTAATTAGATATAAAAATAATTAAAATAATTTATAGTAGTCGGCCTAAACTACTCCTTTGGCTTTCGTTTCACCAACTTCTTTGGGAACCGTTATTTGACGGTTGGCATTTTACGCAGAATTATATAATTTGAAGAGATCTGCTACAGGCTAAAAGGAGTAATGATATATATATATATATATAAAAGGCATACTAAAAGACTTGGTAACAAGGAAAATGTAATATAAAATTGATTTCAAACCTTGTTAACTCATTGCATGTATTAACGGTAATATAATATACATTTTACATACAGAGTTCAGGATAATATATATGAGCAAACGGGTGGTGTTCATGACGTCATCGGTCACACGGCCCCGTTGAATGGTTCCGCAACTGGACCACCTCGTACCGGTCACACCTGCATGACAAAATATAACATGTCATTCCAGTCTCAATCAGCGGTCACTGAGATTTACATTTTAGGTAGTGCTATAGGATTAAGGTTACAGGTACGAATTAGGATGTCCCAGACATCCGTGTGGATCCAATCCACACGAGGTCCCAGACCTCATCGGTGCGGGTATTTAGACCCGATCGTTGCAGGTATTTAGACCCGATTGATGCGGCCGTGGATGTCCCAGACATCCGTGTGGATCCAATCCACACGAGGTCCCAGACCTCATCGGTGCGGGTATTTAGACCCGATCGTGGCGGGTATTTAGACCCGATAGTAGCAGGTCCTTCCCAACCTGATCAAGGATCAGTACTGTCGTATGCGCTGAAGACCGCTAAACACAAAAGAGGAGGGACTCCAATTACAGACACAGGTAAATTTCACTCTGTGGTCATTATGTAGCCATTGACGGATGCGCAGCTGGATTCGCAGACCCAGCGCGGAGAGCCCTCAATACGGCCCTGTATGTCACCACCACCTGATTAGCAATTGTAGTATGCTCTTAAATGCCGCAACCTGGCGGAGGGACTTCAGTACTGAGTTCTTAAGGAAGGCAAAGTGTGAATACACAGAATAGCACATAATAATATATAATGTAACATTTGATCAAACACATATATCCCCAAACAAATACCACACCAAAACATAAACATAATGTACTCATTATATCATCAATTTACGTGTCATTCAATAAACATCAGACACGTATCAAGTCAGTACATATCTCCAATCAATATATCATCAATTAATGTGGCATTTAATAAACAATAGATATATGTTAAATCATTGCAGTTCTCAATAAAATAGGATATAACATCTGATCATAAATCATTGCAATTCTCAATAAGATAGAATATAACATCTGATCATAGATCATTGCAGTTCTCAATAAGATAGAATATAACATCTGATCAGTCACATATATCCCCAAACAAATACCACACCAATACATAAACATAATGCACTCATTATGTCATCAATTTACGTGTCATTCAATAAATAACAGACACATATCAAGTCAGTATAGATCTCTAATCAATATATCAATATATCATCAATTCATGTGGCATTTAATAAACAACAGACATATGTTAAATCACTGCAGTTCTCCGCATACGTTGAATCTAGACCTAGAAAGACAGTGAGATAACTCACCTTTAATTACTGATAATCCAATACAGTGTCCAGGTAACAATGAATGTATTAGTCCTTCACTTCACGTATTCACTTCCACCCCGAATTGTTCGTCACACCCGTGAAACATAGACTGAGCGTCTCAGCGCTGGCAGCCGCCTCAGGCAGCATCGTCATATTTTTCGTTGACAGATATATGACCACCAGCGCTTCCAAATCAGTGGATTGCATTATTAAAATGCATGTCTTACATTCGGCCAATTCTGACCTTTCCTCGTCCTCGAGGATGATTAATTTTTTTTTGTTTATTTATTATTAGTATCTTAATTAATATTATTACCTATATTTATCATTATTATTATTTTATTATTATTATCATCCTTTTTTTTTAATTATTTTCTTCTGATCTTGTTTCGGACTGCTGTCCCTCTGTCGCTAATTATTCTCGTAGGTATTCCGTATATTTCTGTGATCTCGTCCAAATAACTGATGACTGGTTTTGTTTTAGTTGATTTTACTGGTTTTGCAAACATAAATTTGGTAAATTATTATTAAGTGTGTATATCCGCGTAGCGATTTTTCAAATGGACCTAAATGGTCTATATGTACAGTATGAAATGGGGTAAGAATCTTCTCAATAGGATTCAGAAATCCTTCTTTCTTTCCAGTTTGTTTTTTTGTTATAAATATATATAAATACATTGCATACAACATGAAATTTATTTCTCGGCGTAAGTTTTCATTTTCGGGAACCAATATGTTTCACAAAGCTTTTTAAGTGTTTTCTCTATTGAAAAATGTCCCATTTCATCGTGTGCTGTTCGTACAATTTGTGAACGCATTCCTTTCGGTACTACCCACTGTGTACCCCTCGGTGTAATTCTGAAAACTCGGCCGCTACGTAGCGCGTAATTCTCATAAATACTTTTTTCATAATCAGTTGTTGGTGGTTTTATTAATATATTATGAATTTCACTAATCTTTTCATCAGTTATTTGTGCCAATAGTATCCAGTCGGCTATTTCGATTTTAAATAATTGAAATTCTTCCGGTTCCTGTTCTGTTGTTTCCGCATTGCGACTCAAAGCATTCACGTGACTCATGCGTGCACCTGGCCTATATTCAACGGTAAACGTATATACCTGTAGATCTAGCCACCATCGAGCAATTCTAGGCATCAAATCTCGCTTTGAACATGCAGTTTTTAAAGCATTACGAGTCACTACTTTAAAATTTATGCCAATTAAATAACGCGAAATTTTGTTTAAAACTATCAACAACGGCTAATGTTTCTAATTCGTAGGAATGAAAATTAATTTCGTATTTATTTGTTTGACGACTATAATAAGCAACGGGTTGTAAACGATTATTATCTTGTTTTTGAAGCAAGATTCCAGCAATACCTAATTTACTTGCGTCTGTACATACTTCTGTCTCACCAAATGGGTTATAAATGGCTAAAATGGGTCGATTAATAACCTTTTCTTTTAATTTCTCAAAAGTTGTTTGTTGTGATTTTGTTCAATTCCATTTTTCAGATTTCTCAACAATTTTGTAAGAGGTTGTGCAGTTTCAGCATATTTATTTACAAATTGCCGAAAATAATTAGTTAATCCGATAAATTGACGCACTTGATGAACATTTTCAGGAGTAGGAAAGTCTCGAACTTTAACCTCTCCGGGTCGCACACCGTCTTGACTAATTTCAAATCCTAAGTAATTTATTTTTGTAGCAAAAAATGTACATTTACATAGTTTTAACGTTAACCCTTCTTTACGTAATACTTGTAGAATTATTTCTAAATTTTGCATACCTTCTTCAATGCTCGTTGTTGGAATTAAAATGTCATCTATGTAAGCCATTGCAATTTTATTTTTAAGCGGTCCTAAAACTTTATCCATCATTCTTTGAAAAATACTGGGCGCATTTGTTAATCCGAATGGTAATCTATTGAATTCGTACTGTTCATCCGGTGTCACAAAGTAAGTTTTTGATTTAGATTCTTCAGTTACGGGGATTTGATAGTATCCAGATGTTAAATCAAGTGTCGTAAAATATTTACAATCCCGCAGTTGATCGAGCTGATCATCGATTATTGGCAAAGGATATCTATCTTTAATTGTAATATTATTCAATTTTCGGTAATCGATACATAGCCGCATTTCACCGGATTTCTTTTTAACTAGTAAAACAGGCGAGGAATAAGGCGAATTTGATTCTTGTATTATTTTGTTATCCAACAAATCTTGAATCATTTCTTTAACTTTTTCACGTTCGTGATATGACATACGATAAGGACGATATGTTATCGGTTTATTATCGTCTAAATTAATTTCTACTTCGGTAGTTTTTGTACCCCCTATTTCTTCTAAATTTTGTGCAAAACAATCTCGGTATTGATTTAATAATTTTAACAAAGCTGATTGTTGCGTCTTAGTGAAAGTTCCGGAATTTACTTCGTGATTTTGGAATGGTTTTAGATCTTTAATACTGATTTTCATAAGTTGAAAATTACTTTCGGGTTCCGCAGCGCAGTGAAGTCCGCGAGCAATTGTATTATTTGTTTTTATAACCAGATCATTATTAGAGAGATTAGCGACAGCGATCATTCCGTCTATATCGGGCTTTATCGTTGTTACACATCTTGAAACGCAATACTCATATCCTTGAATTAATCTAATACTGTTTTCGATATATATGTCTCCGATGTAATTGTCATTTTTAGAATAGACTGCGATATGTTCTACGTACTCGTAATTAGCCGGTATGACAGTGCTTTCCCGTGGCCATAAAGTAATTTTATTTTGAATTATATTATCAGTGTTAATATTATCATGATGCATGAGCCGCAACGATTTATCGTCTTTAATTAATATAACACCGTGTCGTTCAATAAACGGTTGTCCAACAATTACGGAAATATCTTGTACGCTATCTGGTACGACATAAAATGTAACAGTGGCCGTAACTTCGTCAATTTTTAGTTCTGCTTCGGTTTCACCTAATGTTGTTACTGTATCGAATCTGTATCCTTTAATAATTTTTAATTTAGTTTCATCACATACTAAATTTAATTATTTTAATGTAGACTCTGTCATAGTGTTACATGTACTGCATAAATCTACGTATGATATTATTGTTTCAGATTAAGGCATATTTATGATATTATGGTTTCATACACGCAGGGCTAGCCTAAACATAAACAAACACACAAAAAAGGTCTGAATAGAAAAAATTAATGACAGCCATTAGTCGTCCATCGAGGAGAGCACGGCACTTGCACGTGCTCCTAGTGCAGTTTGACTGAAAAGAATGTTAATATAAACACAAACATATGAACTGTATGTAAAATGTTTATTCTAGATCTGAAGATAGATTCAGATCCCACTTCTGAGATAAAAGGCATACTAAAAGACTTGGTAACAAGGAAAATGTAATATAAAATTGATTTCAAACCTTGTTAACTCATTGCATGTATTAACGGTAATATAATATACATTTTACATACAGAGTTCAGGATAATATATATGAGCAAACGGGTGGTGTTCATGACGTCATCGGTCACACGGCCCCGTTGAATGGTTCCGCAACTGGACCACCTCGTACCGGTCACACCTGCATGACAAAATATAACATGTCATTCCAGTCTCAATCAGCGGTCACTGAGATTTACATTTTAGGTAGTGCTATAGGATTAAGGTTACAGGTACGAATTAGGATGTCCCAGACATCCGTGTGGATCCAATCCACACGAGGTCCCAGACCTCATCGGTGCGGGTATTTAGACCCGATCGTTGCAGGTATTTAGACCCGATTGATGCGGCCGTGGATGTCCCAGACATCCGTGTGGATCCAATCCACACGAGGTCCCAGACCTCATCGGTGCGGGTATTTAGACCCGATCGTGGCGGGTATTTAGACCCGATAGTAGCAGGTCCTTCCCAACCTGATCAAGGATCAGTACTGTCGTATGCGCTGAAGACCGCTAAACACAAAAGAGGAGGGACTCCAATTACAGACACAGGTAAATTTCACTCTGTGGTCATTATGTAGCCATTGACGGATGCGCAGCTGGATTCGCAGACCCAGCGCGGAGAGCCCTCAATACGGCCCTGTATGTCACCACCACCTGATTAGCAATTGTAGTATGCTCTTAAATGCCGCAACCTGGCGGAGGGACTTCAGTACTGAGTTCTTAAGGAAGGCAAAGTGTGAATACACAGAATAGCACATAATAATATATAATGTAACATTTGATCAAACACATATATCCCCAAACAAATACCACACCAAAACATAAACATAATGTACTCATTATATCATCAATTTACGTGTCATTCAATAAACATCAGACACGTATCAAGTCAGTACATATCTCCAATCAATATATCATCAATTAATGTGGCATTTAATAAACAATAGATATATGTTAAATCATTGCAGTTCTCAATAAAATAGGATATAACATCTGATCATAAATCATTGCAATTCTCAATAAGATAGAATATAACATCTGATCATAGATCATTGCAGTTCTCAATAAGATAGAATATAACATCTGATCAGTCACATATATCCCCAAACAAATACCACACCAATACATAAACATAATGCACTCATTATGTCATCAATTTACGTGTCATTCAATAAATAACAGACACATATCAAGTCAGTATAGATCTCTAATCAATATATCAATATATCATCAATTCATGTGGCATTTAATAAACAACAGACATATGTTAAATCACTGCAGTTCTCCGCATACGTTGAATCTAGACCTAGAAAGACAGTGAGATAACTCACCTTTAATTACTGATAATCCAATACAGTGTCCAGGTAACAATGAATGTATTAGTCCTTCACTTCACGTATTCACTTCCACCCCGAATTGTTCGTCACACCCGTGAAACATAGACTGAGCGTCTCAGCGCTGGCAGCCGCCTCAGGCAGCATCGTCATATTTTTCGTTGACAGATATATGACCACCAGCGCTTCCAAATCAGTGGATTGCATTATTAAAATGCATGTCTTACATATATATATATATATATATATATATATATATATATATATATATATATATATATATATATATTTATGGGGTAGGTGGCTCAGTGGTATCGAGTCGGCCTGTGGATCTTGAGAACCCTGGTTCGATCCCCACAGCCGACAAACAATTTTCACCAATTTAAAAAAAAATCTACCCCTGTGGCCCCTCCACCACTAATATCTTTGGAGGCCGTGATTTGACGGCTGGTAACCGCACTTCACGCGAAAAAAATATATCACTTACCGAAATCTGCTTAGGCAGAGTGCCACACCCAGTGATGGGTAAAAGGCATGATGATATATTTATTTATATATATATATATGTATATATGGATCAAACTTTAAGGGTAGGTATATATAGTACGTTGTACTGATAACGTAACAAAAAGAATTTTAAAAAATTCGCAAAATTCAGATTGGTTTACTTAAATGAAACATGTTGAATGCCACTGGTTTCATTACTATGAAAGAAACAGAATAATTGAAATTTATTTACTATCAAAATTGCATTACGTAATGTAAGAACATAAATGCATAATAATTGTTTTGCATTTTCATATTTGAATAAAACAACACAAACAGCTATGAAACCAGTGGCACTCAACATGTTTCCTGAGGATTTTTTGTAATCACTGCAATACGGTTGCAGTGTATAATTGTATCGACGCCCACAAAATATTTGTTCTTTAGGAAAGGTCCGATTCATGAGCCACAGCTATTGTTGGTCCAGAAAAAAGTCTTCTGAAATAATATTGATTTTTACTTCCTTGTACGAAGTAAAGGAAGTATTGTTATCGCGAAAATTTTCGGTTCTCAGATTTCAGTGGAAATACGCATTTTGGCCCTCCCTGAGTCCATTTTGACTAATTTCGTCGTGACGTCTGTACGTACGTACGTACGTACGTACGTATGTATCTCGCATAACTCAAAAACGGTAAGCCGTAGAAAATTGAAAGTTTATATTTAGGACTGTTATAACATCTAGTTGTGCACCTCCCTTTTTGGTCATTATATAACTTCCGGAAGTGGTACTTTACTTGAAGCCTATAATAGATTTTCATGAAAAACTATATTCAAATATAATTTAAAACTTTCCAAATTTGGTATATAAGACTACTATATCAATGGAAATAATATAATAGATTTTGGTTAAAATACACTAACCGGAAGTGACACATTACATGAAGCTGCTAACAGTTTTCCTTGAAAAAAATGGTATTATTTTAATTTTAGAAATAAATGCTTCAAATAAAAGTTTTAGAGAATTAAATTCTGCGTCTAGCACATTAAGAATTTTTAAATTAGCCTTTTGCATAAGCGAGATATTTAAATTTAAATAGTATATATTTTTAGTTTTTTTTAATTAAGTATGCTATGGATTAGAACAAAAAAATAAGAAAAAAATAAAAGATTTAATGTCAAACATGTGCAATTAAAAAAATATCTATAGTTTAATACGCGTACAAGGAAGTCATGTGGTGTCCACATCAGATTTTTTAAAAATATTTTTTAGATTAAACACGACAAAAGAATAATTACTGACTCTACAAATGTGTCCGTATATATACAAAAAAAACAGCATTAATGTTTCGGTTATAATTATTCATAAACTTGTTTGATTACATATACATGCGAGTTTCTAAGTAGGGATAATATAAGAGAAATAATCATAAATATACTTATTTCATTCTCTAATGTATTGTCATGTTTATAGTAATGTGAATTTACTGTAATAAATATTACAGTACTGTAAAAAACAGTTTTTTATTTTTAATTATAAATATTTTAGGAAGTCACTTCCAAGATTAGAATATAATGTTTAAGATTTAAATGCAGCACAGTATGACATAAAACATTGTATGCCATACGTCCGTTAATAATTTTTTATGGCATTCATTATGTCGCCCCGTATGGAAACATCTTACTGACACCGTAAAAACTTATTTACCGAACTTATAAGATAATTAACTATTCTTTCGTGTTCATTTTGTTATGAACCTACTGAGCAATAAATTATCAATAATATTATTGCAATTACGTACGAAAAACTTTGTTGTAACTTTATTGTCAGAATATATGTTGAAATTATAATTAAATTTTTCAAGTGAAATATCTTTATATAATTATTGACACTATATTTATAGGTATTCGTCTTGTTCCCTAAAACAATTTGTATAACTGATGTTTATCAATTGTTTCAAAATGCACATATGTACGTATTTACAAGAATTACCTGAAAACTTTTTTGTGTATTACTTTATAATATTAACGTAGAAACATTTTTATTCGATCATCAGAAATGTCAAAGTTTGAAAAGGTTCTCAATATTTCGCCTACTTTTGTTGACGTTAAATTGAGGAAAATATAAAAAGTTATTTCTGAGCAACAAAACATGCAGAATAATCTCGATCATGGACATGGTTCAAGGTTATAATTGTAGAGATAATGACAATTTAACAAAAATAATATTAAATTTAAAAGCTTACATTTACATCTTATTTATCTATTAGTTTACACGAAATAGGAAATCGTGTTCTCTAGAGCTACAGTTTCAGTGTTAGTAGAATTGGCACATACTTTGTATGTTTTTTACTTCCTTGTACGAAGTAAAGGAAGTATTGTAATCGCGAAAATTTTCGGTTCTCAGATTTCAACGGAAATCCATTTTGACTAATTTCGTCATGCTGTCTGTACGTACGTATGTATCTCGCATAACTCAAAAACGGTAAGCCGAAAGAAAATTGAAACTTTATATTTACGACTGTTATAACATCTAGTTGTGCACCTCCCTTTTTGGTCATTATACAACTACCGGAAGTGGTACTTTACTTGAAGCCTATAATAGATTTTCATGAAAAACTATATTCAAATATAATTTAAAACTTTCCAAATTTGGTATATAAGACTGCTATATCAATGGAAATAACATAATAGATTTTGGTTAAAATAGACTAACCGGAAGTGGTACATTACATGAAGCTGCTAACAGTTTTCCTTGAAAAAAATGGTATTATTTTAATTTTAGAAATGAATGCTGCAAATAAAAGTTTTAGAGAATTAAATTCTTCGTCTATCACATTTAGAATTTTAAAATTAGCTTTTTGCATAAACGAGATATCTAAATTTAAATATTATATATTTTTAGATTTAAAAAAAAAAAAAAGTTTGCTATGGATTAGAACAAAAATAAAAGATTTAATGTCAAATATGTGCAATGTAAAAAATATCTATAGTTTCATACGCGTACAAGGAATACATGTGGTGGCCACATCAGATTTTTATATTGAAAGCTCAAAAGGTTTACATGATGGTAAAAATTTTTGTGCATTCAATTTTTTTTTTACAAATAATATAGTATACCTAGGAGTATTTAAGAAATAATGTTATTTGTGAATTATTTAAATAAGAAACTTGTAATAAACAACAGAGAAGAATTTAAGTATAAAAAAAATAGATTGTAAACAGATGTTATTATCTTCTCTTTAAACAATACGTTTTCTCGGCCAGTATTATCTATCTAGTTTATTATAGGATATTTCTATAAAGGTGCATCCAGACGATGCACGAATGTAGATGTATATATTCGTCGAATGTATGATTCGCGTAGATATTCGCATTCGCATGTGTTTATCTTGCAAACAGTAAATTATGTAAACATCTAAAGTGTACATTCGCGTACAATAGTCTGTTATGTGCAATGGCGCAGCTAGAGCTTGATGGGCCCTAAATCAAATAATTCCATGGGGCCCTCTACCTTTTAAAAATTGATCGAAGGGAGTGACGAATTAAATGGCCTAATTTAATAATTATTATTTTTTATGCCAAGAAAATTTAAATTTTTCACTAATATCAATGTGCAAAGACATACGAGGTCTGTTTAGAAAATAAACGAACATTTTGATTTATATGCAAACGACGTGTTTTAATGGCATGCGGTTGGCAGCACTGCGTTCCTCATAACCTTCCGGGTAACCGACCGGCGCAATTCGAATTTTTGCGTCATGATCACAGGCAACTGTAAGTACTAAAACGGCGTTTTGCTATGGTTGCGCGAAAAAATTCGCAAAAGAGAGAATTGTGGTGAGATAACTCCTGGTTCCTTCACTATGACAATGCTCCTGCTCACTCAGCCTTGTAAATTCATTTTGTGCTAAACATCAGATGACTGTTATCCTATAGCCTCCCTATTCCCAAGATTTTTTCTTATTCCCGAAATTTAAATCACAGCAGATACAAAACAAATTCCTCAACGGGCTTGCAGGATATTCCAAAAAAAGCTTTCTAGGACTGCTTTCTGAAATGGAAACACCGCTGGAGCAAGTGTGTGAATAGGGGAGGAGAGTATTTTGAAGGGAAAAAGGACCAATAATCTGTAAGTTAAATAATAAAAATAAAGTTCAGTTATTTTCTGAATAGATCTCGTATATTATTGTATAAAAAATTATTTATATTTTTTGACAGTTATATAATGTAATTATATTGTTTTTTTTAAATAGTTCGAATATAACTCAGTTATATAAATAATATTGTGTGCACATTATACGCGAAATGTGTTCACCGATCTCGAATAATTGTTTACTCGGTAAGTTTCGTCAAAGAAACTTTTATTCTCGGTGCGCTAAACATGCATTTCACGCACTAAATACACAAATACATTTTAAATTTTAATAAATATAAACAATAATAAGATATATGTTTGTTACTCCGATAGGCTGGTGAGGTCCCCTTAATTGGGGAAGGGACTGTATCATTGATTTGACTGACACAGCGGTTCCTACGAAGAACGGGTGAAAAGTAATCAGCCTAGAGAAGAAAACTCAACTTTTTCAGAAAAACTTAATTTATTTCTCAACATAGTCTCCTTTTAGCCCTACACACGTCCTTCAACGATTCTCCAATTTTTCGATGCTCTCCGAATAATACGATTTCTCAAAGCCCTCGAAATTGTTTTGTCTATTTCTTCGTAGTCGATAAAAATAATCCCGTTCGCATCCCAAAAAACTATAGCTATGACCTTGTTGGCTGACAGACCCACCTTGGTCTTCTTCGGCTTCCATTTGCCAGGAGCTGTCCACTGTTTCGACTGTGTTTTGGTCTCTAGTATGTTGAGATGGATCCAGGTTTCGTCCACGATTTGCGAAACGACACAAAAAGTCATTCCAATCACGGTTGAACATTGCCAAACTCTACTTCGAAATGGTCAGATGATCACGTTTGCTGTCGATTGAGAGCAAATGCGGCACGCATCTGCCAGAGAGCTTCCTTATTCCCAAATATTCTTGCAAAATGTTAGGCACCCATTTGGTTGATATGCCCGTAGTCTCAGCTATTTCGTGCTTAGTCGCTCGCCGATCGTCGATTATTATTCCATAAATTTTGTCGACCATTTCTGGCGTGGTAAGCTCTTTTGGACGGCCTACACGCTCATCATCAAAAATGCTCTTACGGTCGCGTTTAAATTCAGCTGTCTAATATTTAATTATTGATATCGAAGGACAGAGTCCAGGTAAATAACCTTCAATTCGGTGTCGATTTCATCGTTCGTTTTCTTATTTAAAAACAAATATTTAATCACTGTACAACATTCGATTTCATTAATTTTTTAAAAAATGCAAAATTTATTCGCTTTCAATGACTGTCAAACACAAAATAAATAACGCAGCTGGCTGAAAAGAAGAAAAGTCAATGGATGGTTAGGATTTACGAAATATAACATTAATTTGATACTAGTGTGGCCATCTGTTTCTAGGCCAATTAGTCATCAACCGCTCCTCATACGTCCCTGATTCTGTATATCAGTTAAAAGTCGTAGGCAGCTATTAATTTGTATGAATAATGTACATTTATCCTACGCAAGTGCTACACCTGGATATGACTTATTTTAATTTCACTGGACACTTGTTCTATAAGTTTAAATTTTTCATTATTTATTTTTAACAACTATAAGTGATTTGAAATAAATTTTAAACAACCTATTATCATATTTGCAGATTGATCTGTAACCAGAGCATCCATGTAGTCATAATATGTTATCTGGAATCAGAATGTATTCAGTAATCAGCCAATCACGCTCTATAACTCGACTTACACCCACTGATTGTGACCAATTCGTTTCAGCTGATTAATATCAGCCGTTATTTGTTACCAGTAACGTGCACGCTCGCCAATCAAATTGTAATTATGGTTATTGCAACGTAATGTCATTGAAGCTTGTGTACAATGCACTGACCTCCGTTGTCGCAGCGGTGTTCCACGTTTACGTTCCATGTTGTTTGTACCGCAGTATCGAATACTCGAGTGTCTGGATGCCGATCATCTATCCCAGTGGTTCTTAACCTTGTTTTTATCACGAATCCACTTTAAAAACCTGTTTTTGCCGCGGATCACTTAACTTAAGATTTCAAACCCTAAAATATAAAATGTTTGTTTAAAGTTTGTTATAAATGGTTTTAATGTACGAAGAGAAAGGAAAAGTTGGGTAATTTGTTAACACACTACTGTTATAATAATTTTATTGGAATTTCAAAAGTTTTGGACTTTAGTTAGTTTATTTTTAAAGATTGCAACTCGTGTTTTAGCGGTTTCGTACTGTACATGTACCTGAAGTGTGGTTACTAGCCGTCAAACAAGGCCTTCAAAGATGTTAGTGAAGGGGTAGCCACACAGATGATTTTAATGTGATGATAATGGTTTGTCAACTATAAAAATCGAACCATGGTTCTTCAAATCTCGACTTAATGCCACTAAATCACACATCCCATAAAAATTTACATAATACATTCAATTAATTTTGTTTAATAAGGTGAATAAAATCCAGAATATAACAAATTTTGCCAACATCTATACAAAACCAATCACTCAATCTACTATCAACTCTTACCGCAACCTCGCTATCTTCATACAGCGCACGAATCACTCCTAACAAATTACCATTTATGCCGTACTCTAGAAATACATCCCACAAAATCTCTTGATGAACACTATCATATGCTTTTTAAGATCGAGAAAACTAAAGAACACCTTGTTCTCAGCAAGTAGTGATTTCTCAACAATCATACGACGAGGAAACAAATGATCTACACATCCTCCCTCAGGCAAAAATCCATTTTGCATATTGCTCAACTTGGAGATTGTTAAGGGTAGTACCTTGTGAATAATAATCTTCCCGTACAACTTTGCTACCACACTCAACAAATTTATCGCACCGGAATTAATAAAATCACTTGAACTCTCTTTGTCGTTAAATAAAGAACAAATTATAGCACGTTTCCAATCATCAGGAGCCTCACAACGTTTCAAACAAGGTCTAAACAATTAAACTAACCAATAAAATAACCTCTCACCTCCATACTTCAAACGCAATAATGCAAAACGAAGATTCAATGAAAGCCTACCTTTAATCTCAGCCAAAGAATACTCAATGAAATACAACTATAATCCCTCACAAACGGTTTCATTATTTCACTAACAAACAGCAATTACTGCATTTCCTCTTAGTGTCGCTCACACACAAAACATTTACATTATACACACACATTACATTGTTCAACTCATTTTCTTTTTCATTTATACTCCTAATTTCGCCCGTTTATTCCTCATTTTAACAAAATATAATAGAAATAGCGTTCTCTCGGTGAAAGTGAAGAAATTGAGGTACCTTACCAGGCTTATCCTTAACTACCAAGAAAAAAATAAATAAATTACATACAAACAACTGTCAAATGTCAATCACACCTAAAAACAAAATATAACTCAGCATATCCAAGCACGTAACTAACATAAACAAATAACAATATGAAAGATAATACATAAAAAATAACTAAACTATTAAAAAACTCAAAGACAACACTTATTTTAGCCAAAGGATATTCAGGTGTCAGAGTATATTAAATTTAAACATTTCCCAATTGAAAAAAACACCTGTACGCTAGCCTGTTTAAAGCCCTTTCATATGACATCAAACACGATTAAATTTTTTTAAATAAACCCACAGCCAACTTTTGTTTCTTTTTCTCTACTGACAAATTTGATTTATGGCATATTTTTTTATTGAGAATTGAACGTAGAATTGAAAAATATAAAAATATACAAAATGTTCAATTTAAAATAAGAAAGTTTTTGCTACATATGTGAATTGTAGGCATATAAATGTTCAATTTTCTAAACTAAACCTCTTAAACATAGTTCATCTATTTGTTAGTCTATAACGGAAAAACTAGGGCTAGATTAATAATGAACTATATTCAACGAGTAGTAGCATAATTTCATTGATGTGTCATATTTAAAATTTTACGTTCGTAAACTGTAGGGTTAACTATAATTTGTTTATATAAAAAATCATTTTCAAAATAAAAAAACACGTGATTTGAAACTTTGGTATATATATATATATATATATATATATATATATATATATATATATATATATATATATATATATATATATATATATATATATATATATATATTGACGGCTGATAATCGCATTCACACAAAGAAATATATCATTGTCATGTACCGAGATCTGTTACGGCGGAGTGCTACACCCAGTAATGGGTAAATGGCGTGATGATATATATATATATAGGAATACACAGAACAACGAGTACACATAGACGAAGACCCAAATCTAGCAAAAGTATCCTTTTTAATGGAAAAACTAGATATAAGGACAAAATTAATTAAATCTTAACTCGATACAAATCATCATTGTATGACACACCCACTTACGGCCGACCATCAACCCGCAATACATGGATGTTAAGTGTGTCATATAAATCAAAGGGGAGAAAAATAGCATGAAAACAAGTACTACGGACAGCGAAGACTTTGCAGACTGCTCAGAAGAAACATCAGCGGAACTTCCAGAAGATTTTTCGGACGACAATAAGAGGAAAAGACGATCAGAAGAGTCATTTAATACATCGAAGAAAAGAAGGAAAACGAAACGAACACCAACTAAAGAAATTAAAGACATGGAAGAACTAAAAGGAATGATGCAACAAATGCTAGGGGAGATGAAGGAGATAAGAACGGAAAACCAAAAGTACAGAGAAGATATGGTGGAATTAAAAAAAGATAATGAAAGAATGAAGGACAGAATAAACATTTTAGAGAAAAAATTAAACAAAATAGAGATATTAGAAAATAAAGTGGACAGAATTGAGAGAGAGAAGAAGAAAAATAATGTTATCGTCAAAGGACTGTCATTGGTAGGAAAGAATAACGCAGGTCATATCGAAGATATGGAAAACTTCCTACTTCAACAAATGCAGATAGTCACAAAGGTGAAAAAAGCAATAAAAATTAATGATAAAGTATGCATGCTTGAAATAGAAAATTTCGAGAAGAAGCAAGAAATAATGAGGAATAAAAACAAACTGAAAAATACCGCATTCAACAAAGTTTTCATAGACAATGACCTCACTAAAAGAGAGCAAGATATCCAAAAAATGCTGAAAGAAAGAGCAGAACAAGAAAGAAGAGAGGGTAGAACGGTCCAAATAAAATACCAAAAACTGATAATAAATGGAGCGACATGGATTTGGAACAGTAAAGAAAATAAACTAGTACAAGATACAAAAAACGATTGAAGAGCAAACTAAATATGCGGACGGACACAGAGAAGACGACGAAAGCAATAAAAGACACGGATCATGATAATAAAAATTGTAATGGAATATGGAAACTGGCTACATGGAATGTGAGAAGCATGAATGGAAAAGAAATGGAATTGTATGAAGAGTTCGACAATCTAAATATTGAAATACTAGGTATAACTGAAACAAAAAAGAAAGGGATAGGAGAAATAATAGTTGAAAATGGACATTTATTAATATATAGTGGAGTAGCAAAAGAAAAAAGAGCGGCAGCGGGAGTTGGATGCCTGATAAATAAAAGATTAATAAACAACGTCCAATCGTGGGAAGGGTACTCCGAAAGAATATTAAAAGTCGAAATCAAGAAAGAAGCGAGCCAAAGTAAAACAATAATAGTTGCCTATGGACCAGACGAGGATGAAATATCAGAAAGGAAAGATAAATTCTGGGATGAATTAAACATAGCAGTAGAAAATAGTAAAGGTGATATCTACATAGTAGGAGATCTCAATGCAAGGATAGGAATACGAGATGAGAGCACTGGGAATGCGATTGGAATTTATGGCGAAAATAGAAGAACTAATAATGGAATAAGGCTGATAGATTTCTGCACATTAAACGATCTAATTGTAACAAATACCTTTTTCGAACACAAAAACATACACAAGTATACAAGACAAGGTCCAAGAAATGAAGATAAATCGATAATAGATTATATACTTGTAGAAAGAAAAAATAGAAGCAAAGTAAACGATTGCAGGGCAAGAAGAGGACCAGAAATATTCTCTGATCATTTTCTGGTGCAAGCTAAAATTAAAAATGAAAGAAGTTCGGAAGAAAGCAGAAGAAATGAAACAAACCAACAAACAGAATACGAGAAAATAAAAGTGTACAAATTAAAGAACAAAGAAATAGCTAGAAAATTCGAGGAAGAAGTAACAAGATTAATAGATACTGGAAATATAACTTGTAGCGGAAAAAATATTGAAGAGGCTTGGGAAATTCTCAAAAGCACTATAATGCAGGCAGCAAAGACAATCTGCGGAACGAACAAAACAGGCACAAATAAGAAACAAACGTCATGGTGGAACCAAGAAATAAAAGATGAAATAAAGAAAAAGAAGAAAACATGGATAAATTATTTAAATAACAAAAAAGAAGAAACTTATGTTATATACAAAGAACAACGCAAAAAAGTTAAAGAATTAGTACGACAGGAAAAGGAAAAAAGCTGGAAGCAATTTGGCGAAGACATGGAATCCAGAAGTAAAGAGAACCAAAAACTATTTTATAGAACATTAAAAACAATTAGAGTAGACAAAAAACATACAACAAATACGATAAAAAATAAAGAAGGAGTAATACTAACTGAAACTCAGGAAATAATGGAGAGATGGAAAGAATACTTCCAGGAACTTTTATGTACCCCGAACGAAGAAGAACTAAGAGAAATAAATAGCAATCAAGATCAGGTTATGGGAGAATACGAAAGTGAGAGTGAACCGATGGAGATCGAAATAAACGAACTAAAAGAAGCCTTACAAATGCTGAAAAACGGGAAAGCAGCCGGGCATGATAAAATATTTCCAGAAATGTTAAAATATATGGGAGAAAATGGTGGAAATTTATTACTAGAAATATTCAACAAAATATGGAATGAGGGGAAAATACCCAAAGACTGGGAAATAGCAAATATTGTTCCAATACATAAAAAAGGGGACAGCAAGAACTGCAACAATTATAGAGGCATAGCGCTGTTGAGCACTGCTTTGAAAGTTTACGAAAGGATCATAGAGAAAAGATTACGAGTAAGGACAGAGTCAACGTTGTCAGAGGTACAAAGTGGCTTCAGAAAAGGCAGAAGTGCTCAAGATCATATATTCACGATCAAAAACATAATACAAAAGACGAGAGATACCAAATCAACAACATATATGACATTCATAGACCTTGAAAAAGCGTTTGACAGAGTAAGAAGAGATGAAGTATGGAGAATCCTAGAAACCAGAGGCATACAAGATAAATTAATCAATGCTATAAAATGCCTGCATAAGAGAAATATAAACTATGTCGTCAGCCAAAATAGAGAATCAAAAGCTTTTGAAACAAAAAACGGCCTAAGACAAGGCGGGGTATTAAGCCCAGTACTGTTTATAATATTTATGGATGAAATCATAAAAAAATGCGAACCACAACTTAAAAAACTACATATAGGCTATAGAAACCTACAAGCAACACAAATATCGATGTGTGCGTTTGCCGATGATATAGTGATAATGGCAAACAGCGAACAAAAAATGCAGCATAACATAAACGTGTGGAACGAAACACTAACAGAATACGGTATGAAGATCAATGCAAAAAAGACTAAGGTGATGGCGATAAGCAAAGAACAGGAGGTGATAAACATCATGATAAACACGGAAAAAGTGGAACAAGTAAACACATTTCAATATTTAGGTGCATTAATAGAAAGCAACGGTTCACAAGATAGTGATATAAACGACAAAATTAATAAAACAGCTAAAACTTTCCATGCATTAAAAAACTGCTTCATAGGAAAGCAAGAAATCAGTGCGAAAACAAAAATAACAATTTACAACTCAATATACAGATCTATATTGACGTACGGATGCGAATCATGGCTACTATCTAGAAGAATGAAAAGCAAAATCCAAGCACTGGAAATGAAGTATTTAAGAAGAGTGCAAGGAGTGACAATGAGAGATAGAATAAGAAACGAAGTGATAAGAGAACAACTAAAGTGCAAACCGATCCTAGATTTTATAGAAGAGAGACAATTAGCCTGGTGGGGACACATGATTAGAATGAATGAAGCTAGACCAGTAAGACAAATTTGGATGACGAATGTGATAACGAAAAGAGGTCGTGGAAGACCTAAGGACAGCTGGGACAACACAATACAGAAGATTTTGAGGAAGAGGAACGTGACACTTCAAGAAGCCCAAAAAATGGCGAAAAACAAGAAACAATGGGCAAATTTTGTGCACGGTTAAGACCAGAAAACCCTACACTTCACGGTAGAAGGGTATACGACTATATATATATATATATATATATATATATATATATATATATATATATATATATATATATATATATATATATATATATATTGTGTAGTTAATAAATACTTAAAATATTTCATTATGATTTAAGGATAGTTATTTTAAATTATTGATTAAAACAAAAATAGTATTATTTGCAACACGAGTATGAAGTTTACGATACGATCCGTAGGTGATTGTCGTAATTCATTTACACGAGTTGCATTCTGTATTTTGTGTACGACAATATCCAACTAACAAAATTATTAAATGTCAACCTTGAATGTCAAAGAAAAATACGATATTATTGAGAAAATCATGAAAACCTTGGATACATTCAATGCTATACGGTTATTGGTCATTAATCTGTATATAATGAAAATCTGTATCGAATTGAAAATCTGTCTCTTAATGAGTGCCATTTAAGTACAGATAATACATATTATTGTATATGTATTTATTAAAAATAAAGAAACCTAATGTAATAAACAAAACTATTTTATATGAACAAATTTATATATAAAATAAGAAATAAACTATTGATTATTACTATAATACCAATTTTGCCGCCTTTTCTGTGCCAAGTCTATATCTTATATTAGGTTAATTAACTTAAATAACGAAAATATTCTTTTAATTAAGGGGCCATTCCCATAATACGACAAGCGTCTTTTGGACGATTTACGATTTTTTTTAAAATCCTTTTTGTTCCATGATCTGTACTTATATAATATCTACCTTTCAAATTTATTCCTGCAGTATATAAACAGACTACATAAGGATATATTTATCTAAATTCTGTGGTCGGCGCTTAAAAGGTGATGAGTCGTATTTGTAAGGAAATAGGTTTTTATGTCATGTAAGTTTTTAAAAAGTGCTTCTTTTGATCTGTTAAAACGGTATAAGTCTATTTACACTGCAAAATGTACAAATTAAGGTGCTCAGAAAGATATATCAATTACAAGGAATTAGGTTGGTTTAAAAGATATAAATATACATAACCCGTGAACGTTTTGTTAATAAAAACTATTAAAACAACGTATGTCTATTTATTTCTTAGTTTTCATGTATACAAAGCCTTTAAAAAACTATACGTAAGTTTCTGACATTTTGAGCGCATTTTCAGAAACGATTTAGAAAAGTATGTTGACATATTCCCTTCTGAATAAATGTAAGCTGGCGTATGTTGACTTATTGCTAGTGTCCTTTTATTAGTACTATTTTGAGGTTGTGCGTATGGTGTTGGTTGTGTTTGCTTGGTGTGTTCTCAATGTAACAATTTCAGTAAATTATATAAACATTATTAAATACTTCGAAAGACAATATGCCCAAAATAATATGTACACTTGTTTCCTTTTAAGCGTAGTGACGCGACAGCCAAAATAATGATAATGTAGTTATGCCCATTTTACCAGTTTTGTTTTGCATGATTTGTTTGATCAACAGGACGTAAATCAAGCAATTTATGAAAAATGCTAATTTGTCAATAATATTGTGTGATCAGTTTAAAAAACTGGGCAAATATGTCTTAATTTACATTACAGTATATTGCATTCAATAATTTGAATCCTCTGTGTAGACAAAATAATATTTCTAAATTTTCCGGCGTCATTTCCTATAATTGTCTAAACTGTACTTAAGCCCTTTTAAGCGCCAACCACAGAATTGCAACAATAATAGTTATTTCTAATGAAATTTTTCTGATAAAAAATTAAATTAAAAACATGTTTTGCTCAATTAAAATGAAAAAAAAATAATTAATAACAACTATTAAGTATTTATACCGCATTTTATAGTAAATAAACATAAATATCTTTATTAATTTTCTGTATAAATTCAGAACTAAAATATATTTTTTTCTTTTTTTCTTTATATTAATATTAAGTAATATTCAGATATTTCTTTTTTGTAGCTAAGAAGATCACTTTTTTATAAATAATTATTGATACTGAATAAAAGAAAATATTAATTAACAATAACTAAAGCCCAAGAAAATGTTAATTATGTGTAAATTGTGTAAATCTAAATTGTCTTGGTATTGGTTGGATAATAAGGCTTTATTTAAAATATAATTATTTATTTATAAATGCTGACGTTTCGGCCCCGGTATTGGGCCATTTTTAAAACTACAAAAATGAACATTACAGTTAGTGCAGAAAATTAATAACTTTTTAAAAATCATACCATAAAGTAAGAGTCACATATTAAAACAATTTTTTAAATTACATTAAATGTCAAACAATAATTAAAACTAAATATGAATACATTTAAATGTAGTAACATACTGGTTGGACTTAACGCTCTAAAGCCTATGGCACACTGGTCGATGAGCGACGATGAGCATCGATGCTCTTCGATGAAACAACAGAACGCACCCGTCATCGACGAAAATTTGAGGCTCCTCTATTTCCATCGAAGAGCTCATCGATGAAACGAACGTATCTCATTTCACTCGTATCTTTTGTGTCTCTCTTCACTTAGCATATTTTTGAAATTTAGTTTTTCTTTCTCAACTTTAGAAGCTTTTATTGTTTGTCAATGAAGAGTGCGTTCTGTTGTTTCATCGTAGAGCTCATCGATGCTCATCGACGCTCATCGACCAGTGTGCCATAGGCATTAGAGTCAAACTGCAAGTGACAACCACATGTCTAATTGTAAATTACTTAATTTCAACAATTAAATTTTCTGCAATGTAATGTTCTTTTTTGTAGCTTTGAAATGGCCCAATACCGGGATCGAAACGTCAGCATTTATAAATATATAATTTTATTTTAAACAAATCCTTATTATCATCCAATACCAAGACTTAGTAATATTTTGGCTTATACAAATATCCAATTGATAATATAAATTGCATTGGTAGGTATACACATATATGCACATAATAATAAAATCTCTTTTATAAAACAAACAAAAAGATGTAAAACAACAAATCATCGGATAAACAGTAAGAAACCAAAGGAATTGGGCTTGTTTCACAACTTCAACAAAGCATTTTCACTCCTTAAGCTATCAGGAGTTCTCCTCCCGTCCTGGCAGTCTTATGCTCTCGAAATGATAAAGAGAGTCAGCAGAGAGAACGCGGCCGTTGAACGCGCTTTTGAGCTGCAAGAGAGTATCGTTTGTTATTCCCTATAAATCAAGGCGTTATGTTAATTCGTAATAAATAACTGAGGGGGGCCGGTACTCCGCTGCTGCCTTTGCCACCGTTACCACCGCCGCCGCCTCCGTCTCCACCGCTTTGTCGTGTAGGTATGTAGCACTTCCAGCGACGAGTCTGGCGTCTGGCACTGACGTGCTCGAGTTTCGCAGTGTACAGCCCTGTGCTCTGGCTGGTGTAAATCATCTTACCCAGTGCAGCCAACTGTCTGATTTATCGAGCATACATAGCGTCACAATAAAATCCAGCGATAAATATCCCTAGTCCCCGATTGCCACATATCGAACGAGGAATTTTTGTGTTTTTATGTTGTCGAATTGGTATTCGCTCGCCGATGGAAAGATAATATTGTGGTTTGCGCGGTTTTGCTTGTTGGGATTTGAACTTTTGATTGTTTATTTTACATTTGTATTTTAAATTTTGTTGAAGTGTAATTTCAAATATATCAAATACATTGCAAGTTACTTATGATGTAGAATTTGTCTTCAATCAATTTAGTTTAATTCAATATTGATTAATATTGCTATAGTTCAAGAAATTAAAAAGTGCAATTAAAATATCATGTATTTTTAGTGGTTTTTCAAATACAAAAAAAAATAAATGCAATAAAAAGAATAATTACGTTTTCTTTTATTCAAATGAAAATACTGTGTTTTATCTTCGGTATATAAATGTAAAAAAAAGTAATTGCGACTTTTGCTAATTAAAAACAGTTTTCATTAAAAAATGTCTTAACTTATATTAAACTGCTTAATACCTATATATGAATCTACTGAAAAGAGAAGAGAACGTTAGAAATATATATTCCACAACCATTGTGCTCCTCTCATTATTGGAGGACAAAATGACAAAGATAAATTCTATTTTTTTTTCTAGTTTATAGTTGCTAAAATGTATTATATAATTCTTAACATACCATTTACAGAGTAGGTCGTGATATCAGAATTGAAATAAAAAGGCTAAGAAATGACCTCTAATAAATTTAAATTTTTGGAATGGTCCTAAAGTCATTTTAAAGTATTTTGACGTTCAGTATTAATTTATAATAGTCTTTATATTAGAAAAGTTAACAATTTGACAAACTTCATATTTACAATCACCTTTTCAACAGCCTATATCAAGACATCATTTCCAGGATTGAAGAGAATTAAAAATTATGTTCGTAATACAATGAGTCAGGAAAGATAAAATAGGTTATCGTTAGTTATTATTGAAAATAATTTTCAATTAAATACACTACAATGAAAACTAGATATTTTTCAGAATGTTATTAACGATTTTGTAAATGTTGATTAAAGAAGATGCATTGCCTTTTGATACTCAAATAAAAAAAAACACCTGCACACACAAATCGCAAACTGACTGCACGCCACTGATATATCGGTACTATTGCGATGTCCCTAATCATAGTCAGTTTAAGAAAAGGCGTTATTATAAAGAAATAGTTAATATTAATTTATACAGATCTACTTACTAGTTTTATAACGAAATAAATATAATAAAATAAATATATCATCACGCCTTTTACCCATGTCATTTTTTAAAGGGTTACATCTAATTTCAGTAGTAAGAAAATCTACTATTGCGTGAAGCTCACTTTGGGCCACCTAAAAATAATTTCCATGCTAATCGTCTGTGTTACACTTCAGTGCATATCCAGTGTAATGTGGATAGATACACGGTTATTAAATGAAAATTTGCCATGTTCTACTTTGCAAATTTTAAATTATGCTTACTCTGCAACACCTATACACGAAAAACTTCAATTACAGTATCTGATCTTGTGTGGCATGTAACACACCACACGGTGCCTATTTTACGAAAACCAATCTTGTATTCAGGTCCCCAGTTACCTGACGAAGACGAGATTCTTTGCTTCTTCAAAGATATTTTTCCAGTCTATGCAAAAAAAATAAATACACTCCTTTCATGGAAAAGATGTTTCTTTATACAAGTATAACTAAAGTCACTGTAAAAGTATAGATGTAGATAGGTATTTATTAATATGTGTATCTTTAAACGTTGCTATTTTGTGTTGTTTTGAATAAATTAAAAATGTCTCTTTTATTATAACTAATTATTATCATACTTCATGTTAATTATCCCTATGTTTACTAATAATAAAAAAGCTGTTTAATACACTGCTGTCAATCACTTTAACTGTAACTATGGTAATGACACATACTCTTCCTATATATATATATATATATATATATATATATATATATATATATATATATATATATATAATTACACTAAAGTTACCCCATTAGTATGATAGTTTAACCATGTATTTGTTTTTCCAATTAGATGCATAGGTCACTAGATGTAGACAAAAATATAAATTTGGCGATTTTCATTCTTTGCTTATAACTTTGTTGTATGAAATAATACGAGAGTTTGGTTTACAATTTTTAAGGCACTTTTTTATAATGAATTTATAGAAGTACTCAATTTGTTTATTTATCTAACCATTTATGAGTTACTGATAACAACTTTTATTTTTCATGTGGAGATTATAGTAAGCTATGGCATTTTTAATTAGATTTTTTTTTGCTTTACAACGATATAAATCTATAATAATTTATTTTTATAATTAAGAGAAAAATTAACGAAAATTGTTATTTATAATAATATTTAATTGAAAAAAGTAAATGGAAGGCTGCTTTGGAAGAACACAACAATTCCATAAACAAATTTTGCAATATTTGTATTTTATTAATGTTAAAAATATTATACAACAATAATTTTCGAAAACTTTACAATAAACTTTCTCTTAACCTGCCATTTTGTTCTATACACTTCTGCGTTCTTCGTTCTGTTTCTTCTACAACTTTTTTTAGCATCCCTGGCCTAATATGAATTAAAATTCTTACTGTGGCATTTCGTAATTCATTTTCATTCTGATATTCCTGAATGAAAAGTTTATTTTTTAAGTAATAAAAAAAATCAGATCAGGAGACCTGGCAGACCATTGAATTTCACTGTTGGTCCCTTTTCATTGTCCTCCAAGTTTAACATTTAAATATACTACTGTGGTCCGTGAGTTGTGAGCAGGAGCTTTAGGTCTTGCTGAAACCACATATCTTGTAATTGACAATGTATCCAAAATATTTTTAATATCATTTTGTAATAAATTTAAATATCTTGGGTCATTTAAATTTTCATTAAATTTTATTGGGCCAATTAGTTGAGTTCCTATTATACCACACCTTACATTGAATCCAAATCTAACTTGATGGCGTGATTCTTTTAATAAATGTGGCTTTTCTGTAATCAGTTATGGTTGCTGCGTCTATTAAATAAGCCATTATTTCAAACATTGCATTCATTAGAAAATAAAAGATTGAATTTAAATGTCAGGTCTTTAATTTATAACTAAGTACAGGTACATTTTATATTTATACTGGATTGTAGTATTTGACAGTTCAGTTTTTACTTTAATTTAAAACCATTTTATTTTATTGTAAATAAAATATATTTATATTCTTTAAATGTATATGTTTAACGGAATGGCAATTTGTCTTTTTGTCCGGGGTGAAGTAAAACTTGAGCGGGAACTGGTTTGAGGCCAGCAAACATATCGCACAAAAGATATTTTGAAGTCATATTTCTCAAGATTGGAAAATTCGTTGGCATCAATACATTGACTAAGGTTCCAATTAAAATTGTTGCCTATTTGATGCTACAAAGGGCAGAATTTTCTACTAGGCTATCTTGAATAGTCAATTAATCACAAGTTACTTAAACACTAAATGAAAACAATTCTTCAAATTCGAAAATTTGTCTGTAACAGCATCGTCAAATTTTATTTCTTTTTCATATTTTATAAACAAGAGGTAACTATTGATATTGTTAATGTAAACTAACTTTCGTACATTTTGAATAAAATATCTCCAAAATTGTATTCTATATATTTTTTCGTTTATTTTATCACCAGCTTAAGAAATTGGTACTGTTCTATTTTATTTTCATTTAAAAATTAATCATCATATTTTTATTCATATAACAATTTATATATTAATTACAAGTTCATAATATTTAGATGTTCAGATCTTAAAAGATGTCATTCTGACTTGTATTTACTAATCATCGCTGGTTATTAGGATATATTGGGCTCGTCGTTTCTTTAATCTGTTTGTTGTTGACTTTTGACCTAAATTATAATGATCAGCAAATTAACAAAGGTGAATATCGTAGTAAGTTGCTTATAATTCTCAATATTTTGTTCTGCATTATATGGATTTGGTACATTAATAACTTACTAGCATTAAAATCAGTTTAAAAATTATCAAACCGCTTTCGATTTTTAGTAAATATGTTCTGTTCATCAGTGGATACAGCATTGAATATATAAACTCTTAGTGTTTATATGTTCAATGATACAGCATTCCCAATATCATGTAGCTTTGTTTTAACTTCATATTAATATAGTTTCCAATTACGTTGCTTATCTAAGTACATTTCTGAGTATTTTACTGAGTTGTTATTAAAATTCAATTGTATTTCTTTTCTGTCAATTGTTAAATTTGTGATGGGTTAGTTTCTACGTAATGTAAATATTTTTGCTACCCATTTATTTGCATTGATTGTGATCATTTTTGTATTATTCCTTCATTAAATTTATGGAGTTCTGAAGATTTTCAATTACTTTGTTTTATTATGCCGGTGTCATCTGCGTACATTGTGATTGTTATGTTTTCGAAGTTGGGTATGTCTGAATTGTATATATTAAACAAGATAGGATCAAGTACGCAACCTTGTGGAACTTCGGCTTTTATTATCTTTTTGTCTGATAGTGTTGTATTTATTTTCATTACAAACTTTTTATTATCTAGGAATGAAAAGATGGTTTGTGTCCAGATCAGTCCAATTCAGTCAAATATTTGTGCTATGTCTAAGAACGCGATCGCCGTATGTTATTTGTTTTCGAAATGTTTAGTAATTATATCTATTATTCTTGTCAATTAAAGTACAGTCGAGTGATTATTTTGTTATCTGTTTAAGGATAATGTTTGGGATAAAATCGTGACAGGAGCTTTTTTATTGGATAGGTTTTTTATAGGATTAAATGTCATCTGTAGTTGTTTGGTTATAGGTATAAAATTCTGGAATTTAATTGTGAAGTATGCGCTGCTGTAGTTCGTTTGTGTACTATAATTATTTATATTTGTTTGAGACACGTTTTCTAAATGTGAGGAGAGTATTTTTTCTTCATTTGTTTCGCAATAAGTTTCTTCGATTTTTATTGCAGATATTGGTTGTGACTTTTTTAGAATTCGTTTGGTGGCAAGCTACATACTGCCTTATTCTAGTTCTTCTACGTATGTCTTATAAGAATTTATTCGAAAAATATCCAGTTCCAATTTAATTTGTCGGTTCAGTTGAATTACTTTATTTTTGTGTTTCAGGTCTCAAGTTGTTGGCCACGATAGCATTTCTTTTGACTTCTGTTTTATGAATTTTAGTATATAATTAGATACATATTCTTGCTTGGTTGTATTTTTTTGTTTAATTTTTGCATTTTGTGCAGCGTGTACTAGTGATTTTGTAAAATTATCTATTTTTGTATCGATATTTTGCGGATTTTCCATATTTTTATATTTTCAAGTTTATTGTCTACTTCAACTTTAAATATTTCAAAATTAATGTTCCCATTAGTTAGTCTTGATTGTGGTATAAATGGACGCAAAGTTTCTGCAATTGTTATGAGTACGGGTAGATAATCAAAATTTACTTTGTGATTTACTTTTTGGGTCAAGTTCTTCGAGTATTTTTTTGTTATAACAACATTCAAGATATCTGGTTCATGATCTACACGAAAATGTATGTAAGTTGGGCCTGGTGAAGCAGTTATTATAATAGACCAAGGCCACAACAAGAGCTAATCAGATGAATTCCCGAAGAATACAATAATATTACATCACAACAATTAAAAATATTAGACATCGTATGCAGAAGGATATTGAAGAAGATGACGGTAATGTAGAAGTGTTATAAAATATTTTTAGTTGTTTTGTAAAATTGAATATCCATCTCATGTAGGCATAAAAGATAACGAAAAGGCGGACCAGGCTGCCAAAGAAGCAACCACAGAAGACCTACAAAACATCCCAGTGCCGCACAACGACATAAAAAGTGTAACAAAAAACAACACGAAAGAGGAGTGGAAAAAGAAATGGACTAATAGACAACAATAAACTACGAGAAATAAAAGACGAAATTCAAGACTGGATAATTCCCGAAGAAAGAAGAATACAAGTAGTCATAGCTAGACTAAGAATAGGACATACGCACCTCACACACAGCCGCCTAATACAAAAAACACAACCAAATACACATGCAACACGCAAATTACAGTAAAACACCTGATAACTGAATGTAACAAATATACAACACACAGGCAACAATACAATATACCCACAACACTAAAACTAGAACTAGCAAACAACACTAAAAAAATAGACAACTTAGTCAACTACTTAAAACACACAAACCTCATAAATCAAATTTAATGCACAACAATTACCTACATATTATATAACTATTGTACCGCGGTATTAGTGGCCTAAGTAGTCGAAATACCTCTAAATATTTCGTAAATAAAAGAAAAATTGAATACACTTATTTCCATAAGGCGCAAAATATAATGCCAATAATTACTTCAGCTGCTCCGCTACAAGTGATCGCACAGCCGATGGCATCGTAATTTGCAATATAACCATAAAAGTTGATCACAAAAATAATTGTATAACATGTTTTGTTTCATAGTTTCTTTCAATCAGTCTTTTTATACTGTTTATAAATAATAGTTTGTATATTCACGTAGGTACATACGATTATAATATTTATCAAAATTAAATCAGAAAATGTATTTATATTGAAATATATATACTTATACTATAAGGTCACTATTGATATTGTTAAAGTATGTTTTTTTCTTATTACAATTAAAGAAAATTCAGGCGATGTCTGTACTCGACACAGAGCCATTTCGCTTACAGGGCAATTTTTTTTTTAGTTTTTTTTATCTCTCATTATGCAAATATTTTATAATTCGTTACGTGGCCTTGTTTAATTCTATGTTAGAATTTTCACACTTTTGTACGAATGATTCTTCTAAAAGAAACAAAAATTAAGCATTTTGAGAAAGGATGCAGTGGGTTGCTGATTTGCACTGTCTTTATTCAGTGATATATATATATATATATATATATATATATATATATATATATATATATATATATATATATATATATATATATATATATATGAGATATTAGGCTGGAATTCATAGCCTGCAATAGAAAAATGGTTTTTGTACGAAAAAATAGGCAAACATTTAGACATAATTATAAACTCATACAAAAGGTTGAAACGTACGAAAACAGTGTTATCCTGTACTAGGTTGAGATTTCGAGAATCAAACAATTGACACCGTTGAAAACAAGAAAAAAAAATCTTAATTACTAATAACGTGCTTAGGCAGAATGCCACACCCAGTAATGGGTAAAAGGCGTGATGATATATTTATTTTTTTTTATTTAAAGGTATCCAATCGGACTTTGGATTTGAGAATTCGGGCTTGATTCTTGCAACCGATAAACAATTTTTACTTCATATTTAAATTATTTGTGTGGCTTCTACTCTACTAACATATTTGAGGACCGTCATTCGAGAGCTGTCAGCCGTACTTCACGTGCATAAATATATCATTTACTGAGTTTTGATAAAGAAGAGTGCCCCATTCAGTAATGGGTAAAAGGCATATATTTATATAATTAATTTAGTAAATTCAACATGTTTCAAATATGGGTATTTGAAAAAGTTGTATTTAAATATCTAGTTTAGAACATGTTAGTGTCTGTAATTTTTATTTGAAACTTAGTTATCAGTTACTATTTATAAATTAAAATAATTTGAACATCGCTTACTCAACATTTTCGTATCATCGTATCTAAGATTTGTTTGAAAAAACAATAACATCTTTAAAATAGTCTACTAAAGTGAAACCGAAATCGAAGCTCACATGGTTCTTAAGATCTCGATAGTAGCCCGCATATAATAAAAATACCCGTATATACAATAGATACAACAACAAAATAGTAGAACTAGAAATTTTGATTTATATAAATAAGTTGCAATGTACAAAACAAAAGAAGTTTTATACATGAATAATAATTTTCAGAAAGTTGAAAATACAACAAAAAAAGATTTACTAGTAAAAAAATAAAGTTCTAGTATTTAAAAATATATAAATTCTAAGTCAAAATACTATATACTCTATAATTCTATTAAATTTACAAAATAATAATAGTCAAGATTTATTTTACATATATGAACCAAAAAAACATCTCTTTATGATACAATCACCATTATTACAATAGATTACAAATATTTTGTTATTTATCAAAACAAATTGTTTCTTTAATTTCCTTTAACCGAAGACATTATTTATTTTTGTGTCAACTATTTCTATAAGTCTTTTCCTGATAAACAGTGATAGTGTAAGATTTATTTGTCTGTGCTAATAAACTATTTATATATATTTATATATCTCAAAATTGTTGAATTCAAATGGAATAATATTTTACGTATACCACTATCTTTAAAAATATAATAAATATTTTTTATTTCTTCCTGCCAACCATTTTTGAGAATCAAATAAAAAAAACTAAATAATTTTTTGTTATTATTTGCACAAAAATTTCATTTTATAAATTTATTAGAATACTTTCGACATTTAACTAATTATAATATATCTCGTTGCGAATATTATTAGCCGAACAATGAGTTAATTATAATATTAATTCGGTACATAATTCATTAGTGAATGCAATAAAACTTATTAAATATTTTACATTTAATTTAAATTATTCTTCAGTTTTAATAATTTTTCAATAATTTGTATCCGTGCACCGTACTCAGAATTTTACATATTAGAAAAAAAGAAAGTTACGTAGAAAGAAACAGCAACACTGAAAGTTAACTTCGAGTTTCAAACAGTGCGATGGCGATGATGCGATCATATGAAATAAAGCTGAACTACATTTACAATGTTTGATAAGGGAAATGTTTTTGCCCAATATAAAAACTATACATTTGTTTTTCAAAAGTAATCGTATTCGAAATTCCACATTATTGTAAATGGTTATAAAGTATATATAATAGCTGCACTCCCTGGTATTTTTGGGACCAAATTACTTGACCTTAAACTCATATATCGGGAACTGTCATTAGATGTCACTACTAAATATAAAAAACTGGAAATGAATTATTTTGTGTTAAAAATATTAGTACTATTAAAAAGTATGTAGTATCTTATTCTATTAGCAGTAGCTCTCCCACCACCAACTTCTTTGGGGACTGTGATTTGACGGCTGGCAAACGCTAAGAAATATATCACTTGCCAAGATTTGCTACGACAGACTGCTACACCAAATAATAGATAAAATGCGTGATGATATTTTTGTTTTATTTTTAAAATAATACAATGATTTTGATAATCGTAAAATCTTATTTTTTATCATAAATTTATCACGTTTCTTTGGAAAACGTATATTTAACATTATAAACGAGAGATGTCAAAATTTTGGTTTTTATTTTAAACAAGCCATGGCTAAACATGAATATTCTCTTGAAGGTATTGTAATTTTAATATAAAATAATAAAAATTACAATTAAAAATGAACAAATTTGTAGTAAACTCGATAAGAAAAATAATATCCTTTGGTGTTCTTATAAATCTGCGAAAAACCATTTTCCCTTGGTCGGTATGCAAGTATGTAAGTATTCTTTACTTCTTGCTTTATAAATTCATTACTTTTCAGATGATGTTAGCTACTAAAATTGTGAAAAAATTAAATAACTTCATTAACAACCGGTACGGAAATCTTTAAAATATTTAATAACTATATGGATATATATTATAAACACAAGATATGGTAAATGATTGGTTTTCACAGTTTGCAATATCCATAACCTTATATTCTTATATTTATGATAGGATATTGATAGATAAATAAGTACTTTTACTTAGCTTAGTGACACAATGACAGTCTTATTAAAACTTCTTGAGCAAGCAGTGATAGTTCGCACACAAGCCACGAGCAGCGAACTCGAGTAGGAGCTGAGACGTTATCACAGCGCATCCATAAAATATATTTGTCGTCGACAATGGGCAAGACAGGCCGGTACTGAACAGCGCAGAGTCGGACGCGCCCCAAGTCCCGCGATTGTGCGACGCGATTTATTCGCTCCGATTTAATTTGAATTCCAGCGCCAGACCGTACATTGACGATGCCGATAAATTAGATTCCTAACAAGCCGTGTATTGAATCCAGTAGGCCGGCATCTTACCGACTTGCTCTCGAACACATAAGATCGCTGTTCTCTAAGAGTTCTTGCTCACACGATGGAATTTCTGTAGAAAATTAGGTTATTTTAAGCGATGGTTGCGAGGCTTTTTGCTGTGCTGGAATAGATGCAATCAGTTAGTGGCGCTCGACTGGAAGGGAATATGTTTCCGAGTTTACTTTACTTTGTGATTATCATGTGTTTGGAATCTTATTTAAGCCAGGGTTGCCATTAGCAATCAATATTTCCCGGTGTATTCAGAAAATGTATCAGTAGTTATTACAACTTCAATACAAGCCATTATAAATTTTATTTTTAATTTACATATACTTATATATATCAATAACATTTTATTTATTATTTATATATTTTCATATGTCATTGGCAAAATATGAAATTCAGGCACAGTGTGATATGCAGCATTAAAATTTTGCAAAACATAAATATAAAAGTTTGCTTTTCTACAGGTTCGGGATTTGTTAGCTAAAACTGCAAGCGATTGTGTTCTAATAGAAAAAATAATATACTCTTTAGAATATATACAAAATTTTTCTGAATTTTAAACTTTGCCAATAACATAATATTTTTAATTAATTTTAACATAATCTATGTAAAAAGAAAATGCCAATAAATGTTATACATGAATGAAGATAAACGTACAAAACCATTAGATTAAATTGAAATCGAAATAACACCAATTAAATATTTTCTTATAAATAAAAGCCAGCAATATTATATTATACATTTTACAAAATTAGGAGAAAGCACGTGAGGAAAAATTATAAAATGTGTTATAAGACGAATATTTATAGATATTATTTCTTAAAGATATTTAAATTTCAAATTACAGTTTGTCTTCACTCAACAAAAGACCACAAGTAATATATAAAGTATCGAAATATATTAGTCAACATTTGCATTTGTACTTTACAACATTAATCTCTTCAACAAACAGAATTAAATCAGCCCAAATCCTGTTTTACACTCTATTATTTCATTGGGCAGAAAAGCACAATAGGAAACAACGGTAACCAACTTCTTTTAAGGCAGAAACAATAAAACCATCCACAATTAAAGATTCCAATTAATTGTTAATTAACAAAACAGTGAAATAATGAAACGCATTGTGCCTTGTCTAATCCCCTTGAGACATAGCGCACGAACCAAACAGTAAACACCGTTTCGGTCCAATACCAGTAGCAACAAACATGTCTGGTATATCGGCAATGGAATTTTAAACAGGAGTCTGCCTGCTTGCCATTGTTACTCGCTCCAGCGCTCAGTAAATGACGTAGCCTTTACGTATAGTTCCATGGACAAAGCAACTGTTCAAGAGCTATTCAAACAAATTTACTGAATCAACAACCGACCTACGTCGCGTGGACTTAGAACCGCCCGCTGCCCGCTGCCTATTGTATACGAGGCTTAATGGTATAAATGAACTGGGGGATTTAAATACGCGAGTGCTCTGATGAAGGCCTCGCTAGCGATCTGCCCGAACAATGAGCGGACTTCTGTTTGTGTGAATTCGTTCTTCCGTCGAGAAATCCACTTAAGATACTATTGAGAAAATATTAGTTTTTTTTTTGTTATTTTATTTGCTTGGAACACACATTTATGCACTGACACTAACACACTGTAAATATAATGACAAAAATTTCTTTATTATACTACATTCTAATGTACTATATTTACTTTAATAATTATTTTAAATTAAAATATTGACGTTTATATTTAAACTGAAATCGAAGATTTAAAAATATATACACACAATATTTTTTATGGATCTAACAATTTCAAAATACTTAAATAGAAATAACATCGTTAACTCATTTATGTGAATGAACATAAAAATGTTTTAACAAGTTCTGAAGTATGTGCGCAGGCGCAATTGCAACAGCAGTGCAAACAAAAGCTTAGCGCATTGCGCGCGTTTAGAAGCTACGTTGCTCAGTTTACAGCATTTGCTGCTTACGTACCAATTCAACGAGGCCATTTTCTTTTCGAGTTATTTAAATTTACTGTTATTCGGCTGCACGTACGGCGGTTCCTCCTGCGATTGTGTGACGCTAAGTGCCCTTTTGTTTTCTACTCTGTGGCAGGTTACTTATTTTCATTTCCAGTCTTTTTGGTTCTAAACGATACATACTGATATTGTTTTGCTGACATTTTCAGGTTATGGTAGGTAATAGTTTTAGTTTATTTCTAGTTCAACGGATATATATATATATATATATATATATATATATATATATATATATATATATAAACATTTTCTTCTAGTAAGTATATAGAAATGAAACAGAAAACGAGTAATTTTTACTTCCTTGTACGAAGTAAAGGAAGTATTGTAATCGCGAAAATTTTCGGTTCTCAGATTTCAACGGAAATAGGTGTTTTGGCCCTCCCTGAATCCATTTTGACTAATTTCGTCATGCCGTCTGTACGTACATATGTACGTACGTATCTCGCATAACTCAAAAACGGTAAGCCGTAGAAAATTGAAACTTTATATTTAGGACTGTTATAACATCTAGTTGTGCACCTCCCTTTTTGGTCATTATACAACTACCGGAAGTGGTACTTTACTTGAAGCCTATAATAGATTTTCATGAAAAACTATATTCAAATATAATTTAAAACTTTCCAAATTTGGTATATAAGACTACTATATCAATGGAAATAACATAATAGATTTTGGTTAAAATAGACTAACCGAAAGTGACACATTACATGAAGCTGCTAACAGTTTTCCTTGAAAAAAATGGTATTATTTTAATTTTAGAAATAAATGCTGCAAATAAAAGTTTTAGAGAATTAAATTCTGCGTCTAGCACATTAAGAATTTTTAAATTAGCTTTTTGCATATACGAGATATCTAAATTTAAATATTATATATTTTTAGATTTTTTTAAAAATTAAGTTTGCTATGAATTAGAACAAAAAATAAAAGATTTAATGTCAAATATGTGCAATTAAAAAAATATCTATAGTTTAATACGGGTACAAGGAAGTCATGTGGTGTCCACATCAGATATTTTATTTAACAAATCTTACAGTAAAAATTATTTTATATTTGTCACGAGATTTTTGTGTGGTTCATGAAAGTGTCATTTTATCATAAATTATAAATAAATTTCTATTTTGTTTCAAATTGAGCATGTGTTTCTTTTACTTTTCAAGTATAATTACAAACAAAAAATTATCTTACTGACAAAATCTACCTACATTTGATACAAATAATTTAGCTAATTAAAAATATACCCGAAGAGCATTACTTTCACGTCTGAATTTGTAGACAGAATTGGAGATTAAGGTTATGCAACTTACGCTGCAAACAAGTAATTCCCTTATATCTGCGTGAAATTCGTAAATTGTCCGCTCAAAGCAGTTCAATTTAGCACATTTACAAATCCGAGAACGTCGAATTGAGAATTCACCTACTAACAATTCTCCATTTTAATTACATAGAATCCGAATGATTGCAAAAAAAGAGCTACCCGGTAAAAGAATCCTCTTAAAAAAGATGTCTGTTATGAAAAATTTCACTGTTCTTTGATTTGTGTCTGTAAAATATCGTTGATAATAATAATAATTATCATTTTATTAACTTCGTCGACACACTTCGTTGAATTCCAAATAAAAACTAAATTTGTTATTGATGCATCCATTATTTTAGACTTATTAATACAGAATGGCAGAAAATATCGCTTTGTCACTTTAGCTTTTCAATAAAACCAACTTATTTTACTCTTTTTATCATAGCGATGTTCTCAACGCATAGCAGAGAACGAAATGTCTTCGAATTCGCAAATCAATAGTTTGCAATCTGTTAGTTTGATTACAGACCTCGTTTCTATTTCCTTGTGTGCGGTACATCTTGGTCCCGCAGTCAGCTACGCAGTCACTGCCCGCAACGATAAGTATCAATTCCAAAATGTAATCAAGATGAGACGACGGGGTGAAAAGCTCGATTCTTCACCCGCCGACTCGTGCCACATTTTCAGACGATTCGTAATAAAGATATGCTAAGAGTGATCTTAATCGAAAACATTTTATTGACGTTTAATCCCTCATGCTTAAAATTTATTATTGTGTTATTTCACATAATTTACCTGTAATTTTAACACGTAGATTATTCATTAATTTATTTATTTTGAGTATTGGGGATGCCAATCATCCAATAACAGGCTTCCACGATTTACAAATGATATAAAAAATATATAACAATCAAAATTAGGTTACAATGACATTAATTTGACATTATCTTGAATTTTAAAAGTAATTAAAGAATAAAGAATATAAATCTAAATATTTAAGATATTATTTATTTTGTACTAGGAGCATTATTAAAATTATTCGAATAAAATTTGTTATGATAAAATAGATTATTAGATCTAGTCTTAATAGATGGTACATGTAGATTCAATTTGTCTATGATTTTTTAATTTTATTGTTAAACATTTTAAATAAAAATGGCGTATCAGCATTTGACCTTCGTTGTATGAGAGAATACAAATTACATTCATTTAGCATTGCCCATTATTGAATAATTGAGAGAAATGTATCATATTATTTGTCCCTAATAAAAAAAATTAATTCTTGTAATGGATTAAATGCAAAATGCACCTAAAAAAGTATATCACAATATTCAAGAACTGATAAATTAATTACAAAGTCATTTTCTTCGAAGAGAGTAAATATATTGCAAACATAAATAATAATAAATTAGAAATGATTTACGAATGAATATGAAAAATTCAACAAATGAACATTATATGACTTATTATTAAGACTGAACTATCACTATTTAAAAGTTGTTGTTTTCCATGAGACTTGTTGACAAGGGATGGTATCATTGCATTAATCCAAAGATAACCATTCTCCTCATGAGTTTACAAAAGAAACTAAGAAACGTGCGCTATGCTTAAATTCATTTTAAATTAATGCAATTTACACATATATGTTAACCTACATCATCTAATAAAAGTGTGAGAATTCAGATAAGTCATAACGCGATATCTAATAATTCTTAGGAACAAAGAAATAATACAACATAAATAATAAAAAGATAACATTTAATCAGCCTGTTTTTCTCGAAAATTAATCGATATTGACGAATCCTAAATAAAATAATTTTTTTAAATTTACTTTCAAAGCCTACTGTGAATTTTTTTTGCCACGGTATTTGTATTAGTCTTTTAAAGAGATATCTGCAATTTGTTGAATTTACAATTAGACTCATAATTCTACCTTTTATATATACCGTATATACAGGGCCGTGCGGTAGTGTTTGGGCAGCTGCAGCAGACACTCTTAAAAAGCGCTTTTATGGTATAATACCGACAATATTTAATACACGCCGACGACGATATTTTAATGCACGCCGCACGCCGCTGATGTTTTTGATCAGTGTGACCAGCGTGAATTTTTCTTTCATCAATAAAAATATCAATTCTTTTAGTAATTCATAGATTTAAATGCATAGGTGTTTTATTGTTTGTTTATTACGAAAAGAATAAAAGTTTTTAAGTGTCAGCAGATTGTTTCGTTGTTTGCTCTTACGGTCTTAGCAGTGATTGAATTTATATTTGCGTTATGTTTATGTTTTTATTTACATTTTTTCTTGTTTAAATATAATACTTTGTTTCTGTGTTATGTCAATAAAATCAATGTCCATATCAAGTCTTATTTTAACAGTAAAAGGATCGGCACTGATCCATTATATGCCGATAAACTTATTATGATAAGTAAATAGTTTGAGTATTATTTTTATTGAAGACTAAATTTATGTATGTAATTTATTTAATTCGTAAATTATAGTTTATTTCCTAGTGCAGGATTGCACGGTTAATTTTTGAACATATATATATATATATATATATATACCGGGTGTAACACGAAAAGTGAAACATAGGCGTTTAACATGGCAAATCAGTTTTTCCGTGCGCATTGCTTCCCTAATTATTTTATAAAAAAAATGTTTCAAATAAATGTTGTAAAGCATAAAATTCTACATCCGAATCAATAAACAAAATTCATTTTGACTTTTTCATAACTGCAGAAATTAAATTTGAAAATTCACGTAATTTCAATTTAATAGTAATAGCCATGGAATTAAAAACAAGAGATGAACAAATGCGTAACGTTTTATACGTCAATGTCAGAATAAATTGTCAAAATCATTTTTACGTACTAAATATTTATTTTCTAAATAAAAATTTAATAATAATAAGGCAAAATATTTTTTAGATTTATTATTTAAGAATAATAAAATAATAAACTCGATAAAATATTTAAGGTAGGTTGTTATTTAATAAATTAATTAATGTAACATAAATTTAATTCAATAAAAACATCAACAAACTAAATATTCTTAAATTGATAAATTAGATGTTCAAATAGTCCACCGTTTTGAGCTAAACAATAACCTAATCTGTTGTAGAAGCTTTCTCGAGTATTCTTTAATTGTCGATTATTTATTTTCTGGCATTCTTGTAATATAGCATTTTAAGTTCTTCTAAATTCTGGTATCTTTTTTTATAAACATAAGATTTTAAATGGCCCCATAAAAAAAAATCGCACGAATTTAAATCTGGCGACCGTGCTGACCAGTTAACTGGTCCATTTCGTCCTATCCAGCTTTCAGGAAATACATGGTTTAGATATTCCACAACTTCTCTAGTGCTATGTGCAGGGCAGCCATCATGCTGGAACCACACATTTTCTTAGTTTGTTTCAACAATTTGTGGTCCAACAGCATTAATTAATAAATTCAAATATGATGCTGAATTTATTCGTTGGATGAAGAATGGGCCAATGATTTTATCACCAAAAATTCCTGCCCACACATTGACAGAATGACGATATTGTGTCCTCGATTCTACAATAATATGTGGATTATTTTGTGACCAGTACCGATAATTATGACAGTTTGGTTCGCCATTCATGGTAAATGTGCATTCATCTGTGAATAAAATACTACTTAAAAATTCTCTATTACAATTTGATTTCTCCATCATTATTTCACAGAATGAGGCACGCAGTTCAAAATCTCGTTCCAAAATATTTTGTTGGTTTTGAAATTTAAAAGGAATGTATTTATGTTTTTTGAGAATTCTATGCACTGTCATAAAATTTATATTTAGTTCTCTGGAAATTTTCCGCACACTCATTGTTGGCTCCAGTTCTATTAAAGCAAGAATATTTTCTTCATTGTTATAAATTCTTTCATTTATGTCTTTCTTGAAATTTAGTGTTCCTGTCTTTTCAAACTTTACTATAAACCTCTGAATAGTTGCCGTACTAGGAATATCATGATGCTGCCAAATAGCGCTAATATAGTCTCGAATTAGTCGTAAACTATGGCCAGAATAATGCGATTTAATTATTTGCAAATTGAAAAAAGTTATTGGCCAGAATCTAAAAAAAGGTGCAAAAACGGCGTTTTGAGGTGCTCGGTGCTGCCTGGGTATTCATCAGAAAAATGTTTCAGCTCATCTCCACAACTTTTTGGATGGAACTCTTTCATGTGAGACCCTAGAGAACGAAATCTATTTTTTTCGACCCACCCTAATATATATATATATAATTTTTTTGTTATACTATATTATTTTATTTGTTAAATTAGTAATTCCATGCCATTTTAAAATATCGGCGGCGATTATTTTTAATTAAAACGCCACCGCCGATAAAAAAGTTATCGGCCCTGGGGTCTGCAACTGAAATATAAGTAAGTAGTTCAAAATTCATAAATTAATAAACTTAATAGGTAATTTATATTAACTATTTATTTAATGGTATAATGTATAACATTAAATTGTAATAAAAGTAAGTTATTCATTAGCGAAGAATTACGATGAAATTTCCTCCAATAATTAAAATTAATATTATTGTTTCACATATTTCGCAGAATTAATGAAATATAAAGAACAGTTTTGGCGGCACTGTTCTTTAAAATCCTGTGCCCGCTAAACACATATTTTTACTGGATTTCCCCTCATAACACGGATTACACGAAGATAAACAAGGGGCGCCATATTGGCCAAGAGGAGGAAAAAACAAAAGCTCCGGAACTCTTAAAGCTTTACGTCGCCGCCGCACGCAGCGGTTGTCGCGGCCCACCTGTGAGTTCTCCCTGGGGACACATGCTGGACAAGGAATATACCTACATGGATGGTTGCCTGCATGCTAAGTATTGCGCGCTGTTTGTTTAATATTCACGAAGTGCCTTAATGCTGAATATTTCCTGCTTCCTGCTTCTGCCCAGCTGCCCGTCTGTGCGACCACACGACGGTTTGGCACTGCTTCGTACTCAAATTTATTCTAATTATATTTTGAAACTAATCCTTTTTAAATGATAAATCTGGCACTTATTTCTTCATTTATTTTATTTGTATCATTTTGAGAATTTATTGAGATTGACACAGATACTTCGTCAAATCCATAAAGTATGTATGGATATTTCCTGCTTCCTGTTCCTTTCCTAGTTTTCAACCAAATAATGATTTTACATTTAATTTCGATCTGAAATTTATTTTATTTTTTTGATAACTAATCCTTCTAAATAAATTATTTCTTTATTTATCTAATTCACTTTTGTTGCTGTAAGAAATATTATTTGGAAAATTAGATTTTTTACACAAGTATGAGTTATATTTTGTTAACAACCATGAGTCATATTTTGTAAAATCCTCAAAATAGATATGGATGTCAGGTTTTGTCTTAACAGGCATTAAAATAAAAAGGATAAAAGTTAAAAAAAAAAAATTTATTGGCAGTTGACATTAAAAGTAGGCTTTTGTTGAAAATTGTAAGCTACTTTTACAACCACGACTGCTGCAAGTGTTGCTATGGAAAAACCCGATATTTAACATTTATTATTTAATTTTATAAATATATTTATAACCGCATGCCACTCCGTTGATTCTGGTATTCATTGTATATTGTAAATATAAAGCATAAAACTTTAACATGTATAATCATAGATTATTTTAGAGAAATAGCTTCAATTACTTCACTCGAATAAATATATCAATTACCGATATCTGCCGCAGCAGCATGCCATTTTCAGTAATGGGTAGAAGGTGTGTTATATGACCGCGCCACCGAAACATAGAACTTTAACATGAAAATCATGTTTTTTTTATAATTTACTGCTTCCCTTGTTATTTTTAAACTTTTTACGTTATTAATGGTTAATTATCAACTGTAGTACAATGATGAGAGAGACATTTTAAATTTTTATATTACCTTCGAGACTTCATGTAAAACTTGAATTAGCAATTTATATAACATATTTAGCAAAAATTGATAGATTATAACTTAATTGGAAAAGTACAATTTTAATTATTTATTAATAGAACAATTTTTTATAAGAAATATTTATTATTCATAAACTAAATTGAATAAACATTCTGTCTAGTAGATATATGAGACAATAATTCGTAACTACCAGTAAAATATTACATAGTAAAATAAGGTTTATATATGCAAGTGTTATATTAAAGAAAGCAGTAAAAGTAGTAAACGTGTGGTCACAAAGTAACATTGTTCGTAGTTTATTTGAAGATAAAATAAAAGCAATTTAACAGCTCGACTAGTAAGTTTCGTTCGCCTGAATGATTCCGCCATTCTCGATCTATATCCGACAAGACATCGGAACGTTGCTACGGTAACACCTGCGTAATCAAAAACTACATGCTGTAGTTTCATATCTCGCATGTCCTACACCACCTACACGATTGCAAAGAAGTAATCACCAGAACATATCATAGCTTAGGAAACAGTGAAAACATCAAAATCTTTTCACAGTATCAATTTATCATTAGCGTTTACGTACACGCTCGTATTCCACTATTTTTACGAGGTAACAGAAAGTCCATAAACGGCGTGATCCTCTCGTAAAAAAAACAAAAACGATCCGTTACGATCTGGGCCGATCTTTACGAGTGCCAGGCGCTGAAGTGAGTCGACTGAGTCCTGGACGGGCAGAGAAGCTTGGGTGCATTCGCGGACAGCCAACCAATTACATGCAAATGAAGTTGCGAATGGATTTTTTCTTCTTCCCATCACGTAATACATTGGGTTCGGTCCTCTTAACGGAAACCGCCTGCCACGTGTTTACCGCTCGCCTCGCGCTTGGCTACGCCATGGCCACTGTTCCGGCTCTGGATCGGAATATTGGCCCCGTGAGCTAATCCTGATGGCGGACGATGAAAATTCAGTGGCGAATCTAATTTAGCTGCGCTGAAGTAATGGATATGGACGCTGCTTTTATTTGATACCTGAAGCAAGGGCTTTAGTTTTTATAGGCAGATTTTGTTAAGGAAAATCGAGGTGGATTACGAATTGATTGGTCAAATTGAATTTTGTTACATTTTCTTTTTCTCTGCTTTTCTACTTCTTAGTATGAAATAAAATAACTCAAGGATAAAGTAACAATAATTTTAAAAATACCCAAATTTTAACCGTTTAATCTATTACGGCATAGTTTTACAATCAATAAATAAATAACGATATAACTATTGAAGGAAAATCTTTTATAGGTATTAAAAGGCCTTTTAAAAAAAGATGTTATCACAAATATAATATTTGTATCAAAGTGAAGCAATCCAGAATTCGTTTTAATAATAGTATTTTCATCATCAATACAGCTTCGACCAATTTTAGGTATATTCTGAGAAATTAATTTCACTTCGCTTTGTTGCAATCTTAGTCTGGGATAAATTTATTCTTACTCATTGCAAGTTTTTTTTTGTTTTTTTTTATGTAAACTTATACCTTTTACCTCTTGTCAACACAAATTCTAGAAAACAACAACATTTGATCAACACAATATATCTCTTTAGCTTGAACGATATCGTTATTTAGTAACTTAGTAACATTTTCGTTTATTCGTTGTGGTTTTTCATCTTCATTGATGTTCCTTTGTATGTTTTAATATATTTTATTTACACAAAAATATTCATCTATCTATTATTTATCCGCTATTGTTTATTATCTTCTATTTGATTCGCGAGCGTAAGCGATTTATTATATTATCAGCAATCAATAAAATATTGGTTTGTCTTATATCATCGTCTCATTACAGTGCGCTCTTGCGTCACATATAAAATTTATCGGATCGGTGTAAAAGCAATTCTAAATAAGAAAAATATAGCAGAGCAACACAATTGCATAAATACTTTAAATATGATAAAAAGCTTACATTTCTAAAAAATATATGAATTAGCTTAGTGTTTATTTACGTACCTATACTGTGTGCAAAGTAGCAATTAAGAATTTAAAACGTTCATTTAATTTTGAAAATTGTATAAAGAATCTTATAAAAATATTTAATATCGTTTAAATGAGCCTTGCTCAAAAGTCCTCAGCATTTTGACAGCTAAATCAAGTTCACTTATACAATAATCATGTAGCAGGCGTGGAGAAGTGAGGAGAAATATTTCGCGCGGGCCTGTAACTTCTTTCGTTCAATCATTTTACCATTTGACAAACTACCAAGTTTGTATCTTAAGTTTTTCTCACTTCAGAGAAATGGTTTGGGCATTTTTTGTTGACAACATACTTCGATAAGGGCTGAGAACAGAGCAAAAGAAAAAGAAAGAAACACAAAAAGTGTAAAATATATGTGCTGTTAAAAAAGAAAGTGTTTGGTCATATTTTACTTCGGTAATCTGCGAAAAATTACTGTTCAGATATGTGTCCATATTTTACTCCAATTTGAGAATTGAGATATCGTTTCTCTTAACATGGACAAAAGAAGAAAAATTGCTATTTCACTAGACATGAGACAAAGGGTTATATATAATTATTATTGGTTTTTTATTGTTATATAGGATGCGTATTCTATATTGTTTTATGACGGTATTAATTACTTTTAAAAAAACTGCTCATTAAATTCAATATTTAAATAAATATTAATTTACAATATTTTTCAAGCTCAATATTGTGAAAGTACCTATTTTTGATAATAAATACTGACAAAAATATATAAAACACTAATAATAAGTAGTAATAATTATATAAATTAGCAACATTATCAAGCAATTCAGTGTTGCTGCACCGCAAGGTAAATGTATATTTATTTTAAATGAGTTTTTAAATTATTTATAAAAGTTACGTAATGTTAATACCTGCAAATATTTTAATAAATGTAACGTTACATGTTACCATTAGGTATATATAATGAAAAATTTCAATATTATGTATGACTCATAATTATGTTTTAAAATGTTAACCCATTAACCGCCAACGTCCCATTTTTGGGACGCTTAAATATTTGGCTGTAATCATTTTTTTTTTACATTTAAAATGTATATTTTTTTTTATTGAATATATTAATTAGTTATGTTATGACAGCCAGTCACAGCCAATTTTCAAATATTTGCAAAACCAATAATTTTAAAAATATTCAAAGTTACTTAATTTCGGTGTTTTTAACAATTATATTTCAAGGTCAGATATATTTTAACACTTAAGTATGTCTAACTTTTATTATCAAAAACTTGTTTTTTAGAACTCAAATAAAGATATTTTTACTGAAAAGGTATTCTTTTATTGATCATTGAATTGCGGCGGGTATTGGGTTAAATAACTAATATTGTTGAAATATCTTAATAATTTATCCTAATTCTGAACTCTATGCGACAGTACGGGTATGGTTAACGTTACGGCATTCAAATCCGAAGATCCCACGTTCGAATCCTAATTAAGCTAGAAACATATGAACTACCACACTGCGGTTTGACAAATCCAGGCCCAGTACTGTAGTAGAGAGTAAGTTTATGTTATACAGAGTAGCATAAATAAATGTATTTGCACAAATAGAACTTTACAATATATAGTGTAGGTGGCTCATTAATATCAAGTCAGACTCTGGATTTAAGAATTCGGATTCGATTTCTACAGCCGACGAAGTATTTTCACTACATTAAAATTATTCCTGTGGCTCTCCCTCCACTAACATCTTTGGGGGTCGTGATTTGACGACTGATAATCGCACTTCACGCGCAATATATATTATTTGCTGAGATCTGCTACGGCAGAATACCGTATCCAATAATGAGTACAAGGCGTGATGTTATATTTATATTTAGAATTTTGATTTGTATCTCGTAATTTCACAGTTTAAATGAACGTAGAATTTGTACATTTGTTTAACTTTCTTGAAAGGTATATGTACTATTATGAAATGTTTTTATGGGTAACAAGTAGGTATCGTAGATTAATAAAATTAATCAGTATTATTTAAAGGATGTTCTACTCCACATAATTGGGATAATTCACGACAAAATTAATGTTTTTGACGACATAAAATATATTGTATGGCAAGTATTTTAAATAACGACATAAAATGTAAAAAACGGCAAAAATTGTAATTGAACAACAACAAATGTGAATGACAAAATAATTTTTCTAACGGCAAATTTTTCTGATATTGTTCTTACATTTTTTAATTGCTACGAGGGTAGATTGAAAAGTAATGCACACATGTTTGTAGAGCAGAACGTTCTGCAGTGGCAGCCATTTTCTCTGTACCGTCCAGTGATGCCAACATCAGGTGTAGAAATTATTGTAAGGAACAACAACAAAATAATGAAGTTGACTTATTGTACGCAAATAATAATATATTTTTACATTATTTTTGTTATATATGTATTTTTACTGTGCGTACGGTGAGCGATACTAACTTACTATTATGGCCGCGTCTGCTTACGCCCAAAATGTTGACGTCATTCCTACTTATAACATAACGTTTTGGTAGTTGGTACTAATTTGAATGTTTTTCATAGTTTTTAATGCAACTTATTATTACGTAGGCCTGCGTAAGCTATTATTTTTTGTTTTTGTGGAATTGTTTTTTAGATTAGCTCGCGGCTTTAAACAATCTTTTCTTCTCAGCCTTCCTGCCGCCGCTGCCTTCACACTGTCTAAAAACATGGATTTTAGTTAAAATTAATTTTAGGCATAATTCACAATTAACAGAATTATTTATCTTTGTCGTTCGAGTACCTAGTTTGTCGTGCTATATACTAATTTTGTCTTATACTTTACGATGTACTAATTCTATCGTGCTATTATATATATATATATATATATATATATATATATATATATATATATATATATATATATATATATATATAATTATATTCCCCTTATTTAAAAAGATATCAATTATATTAGCTACATGAAAGTGCTTATTTAATCACTGATCTAAATAAAAATTATTGTTACTTCACGAAAATATTTTAACTACGTATTTGATTTCAGAATCATATTAAAATTTAACATTCAATGTTAAAGATATTTTAAGAGTATAAATTAGAATAATAATAATAATTTACTTTACAAAATAGACAATAAAATAGGCAGTATTATAATAAAAGATAAGTATAAGTCTGATATGGTGTACGAAATGAAACAATTGCCCGTTTTGTCGAGAAGGGAGGAGCACGCGCTCAGTTGCACACTCGTTTGATACGATGGCGTCGGGTGCGGAGACTGCGGGGAGTTCACTGTGGCTCAAGAGAGATACTTGTTAACTCGTTGCGACCACAACAAAAGACGCGAGTTATTATTTACTAAGTTAAAAACGACGTCGTTTCTTTGCCACCACCCTTCCCCCGCGCCCAGCTCGAGACTGCATCGCCAACGCGACGCAGCGGTTTCCCTTGTGCATAATGAGACTAAACAAGTGCCGTTTTATCATGAGCCTTTTGTCGGAATAACGGAAGAAGATTCACGTTTTGTCTTTGTTCCTTTATACAGTTTATGTATTTTTTGTTAATATTTGTAATGTTTCTTATCGTGTGTTTGGATTTGTAATGTAAGTTTGTATATTCTGTTCAATTTTAGTGTCAAGTGAAAAACACCATTGAGTGTGCATGTTCATATTTCAAAAGTTATTCTAAGATTGTAATATTTGGTTTCATTATTTGTCTTTTTCATAAAAATGTATATAAATTGCTCGTCAGTGACATCTAAAAACAGATATATAAAATAAATAAAAATATATAACCATGCCTTTTACTCATTACTGGCTATGGCACTCTGTCGTAACAGATCTCAGTAAGTCTTTGCGTAAAGTGCGATTTTCAGCCGTCAAATCACGGCGCCAAAGTTGTTAGTGGCGTCGGAGACACAGGGATAGTTTTAACGAGGTGAAAATTGTTTATCGGCTGTAGAAATCGAACCTGGGTTCTCAAATCCACAGGCCGATTCGATACCACTGAGCCACCTATCGTATGTAGTATGTACAATTTTAATTAATAAGAAACTTATCAAACTTCAATATTCTGTTACAAAAATAAATAAATATATCAGCACGCCATTTACCCATTACTGGGTGTGGCACTCTGCCAGAGCAGATCTCGGTAAGTGATATATTTTACGCGTGAAGTGCGGTTACCAGCCGTCAAATCACGGCTCCAAAGTTGTTAGTGGAGGGGGAGCCACAGGAGTTGATACACCGGACATTTAAATTTAACCTTATTCTATTATAGAATTAACTAGAATTAAATTTTCGAGCGAATCTTTAAAATAGCTTCAGTTTAGAACTATCTGGTCCACCTATCTATCGAGTCGGTCTGTGGATCTTGAGAACCCTGGTTCGATCCCCACAGCTGTCAAACAATTTTCACCAAACTAAATCAACTCCTGTTACTCCCACTCCACTAACATCTTCGGGGGAGCATGATTTGACGGCTGGTAACCGCAATTCCCGCGAAAAAATATATCACTTACCGAGATTTGTTTAGGCAGAGTGCCACACCCAGTAATAGATAAAAAGCGTGATTATATATATAATACGATTTATACAGCAACATGTAATCTACTTGATGACGGATGTACGTTCAAGATATCATTTCCAGTTTTTTAGTAAGTAATATCAACTTTCAAATTTCAAATGAATCATAATATATTTTTTGCAAATTTGAAAAGAGTATCAAATTTGCTTTACAATCATAATAATAATAATAATAATAATAATCTCTTTATTACTTAACAGGTTCGAACCCTAAACAAGTAAATGTAACAAAGTTATAGAGCATGAAACATAAAACAAAATAAACAAATATACATAACATTAAGAAAAAATATCATACATAGTACAGTTGTTATTATATAGGGTACACATAACAAAAATAGGTGACTTACTTAATGCTAAGGATTTATAGTGTGGCAAATAAAATGTATTACATTATTAAAAAGTAAAATGGCGGGCACATTATTATATACCTAATCAGAAAGAGAATAGTGAGCCATGACTGTGGCTTGAAATAAAACAATTGTAACCATTATCGAATTATTAAATGAATTCATATTTTTTTGTGATAATAATACAGAAAATATGAATAAGAAGCACTTAATAACAACAAAATTATTTTATAATAAATATTCAAAATGGCTTCCAGCCTCTTCAATACGTTTTGATACGGCATAGATAGCCCTTTCTATCTGGTCTGCAGATAAAGATTAAATTGGCGCTTTAATTTTATTCTTCTGTTCGTTTAAAGTGTTTATTAGTTCTTTATAAACTTAGCTCCATACCAAAAATCAAGTGGAGTCTTATCGGGAGAATGTGCAGGCCACCGAATTAAACAATTTGTTCCAATAACACATCGCTCAAATGTATAATTTAAAATATCAACGTATCCTTCCGCGTTATGCGCAGGTTGGTTGAAATCACATACCAAGCCTATTTTCAAGGGAAATCTCTTCAAAAAGATCATATAACACATTATCTAAAAATTCGGCATACAATGCAGCCTTCAATTTTTTTTAAGGGGTACGATTTCAGCAACTCTCCCCTAATTGATATAAATGAAAATAACACGTTGTTTCAGTGGGGTTGTCTAGGTAAAATTCAAATTTAAAAATTTTGTGTTTAAAAAAACTAATTTGGTGTCTTGTTTCCCGAATTTCATAAGGATGTTCCATGCTCCAAGAGTGGCAGTTTTTTATTATTAGATAGTCCATTTCTAGAAAAACTAGCATTTTCAGTTCAAAAATAAAATTGCTTAGAAAATTCGATCTCTACGTGATTTTTCCAAAAACCATTCACTATAGTCAAGTATACGTTGATAATCACCTGGCAATAGTCCTTGTCCTGTTTGTATAGGTATTTTGTATGGTCTGTACTTCTGTTTTCTCAAGATCCTGTGAATTTTAAATATGTTTACTCCTATCTTAACACATGCGTCGCGAACGGAAATTCTGGGGTTGACAAAAAAAGTACATTAATTTCCACATCATCTTCATTTAGGATATTTCTTTTTCTTCTTTCAAATGAACCTGAGGTTCGTAGTTTATTTACTAATCTCACAAAAAGTGATTCACTTGGATGACGGAGATGTGGATATTCTTGTCGATAAAGTTCTGCAGCTATGCTTTTATTTTTTAAACTTCGAAAATACATATGTAGCATATGAACATTTTCTGAGTTAGATAAATTCATTTTATAAAAAAAATAATTTGGTACTACAATGAAACTTGCTAATAATAAAGGTTAGAACAATTATTACTGAGTATTTACAGGTCGATAGTTACCGTGTTACAATTGTTTTATAAGGAATAGGTGTATAATAAAGTTCCCGCCATTTTTTATGCACTTTTCAAATTAGTAAAAAAATATATTATGTTCCATTTGAAATTTAAAAGTTGATATTAATTACTAATAAACCGGAAATGATATCATGAATGTACATCCGTCATCAACTTGCTTACATGTTGCTGTATAAATCATGTTAGGTATATGAAAGAAAGTTGATAACTAAGCGAGATATTTGCTGGGTCTATTAAAATATAACATCCTGTATATATAGTTAAAAATACTGCTTTATAAGTTAAAGATATGTTATTGTAATACGTTTACCTATTGTTCCCGTATATATCTATCAGTATTTTATTATGGCCGATTGCATGTACAAATGTTAAATTTTAAGCTGCTATAAAGAGATAATGGCAAATAAAAAATTTGACAATAATATAAAATTTTGCATGTATGACGTTTAAGGTCGAAAGGCTTTTATTTAAGTCAAGTTCAGTTTTAATACTAGTTGATACAGCTACCCCATAATATGGGGTAGATGGCTCAGTGGTATCGAGTCGGCCTGTGGATCTTGAGAACCCTGGTTCGATCCCCACAGCCGACAAACAATTTCCACCAATTTAAATCTACCCCTGTGGCTCCCTCTCCACTAATATCTTTGAGGGCCGTGATTTGACGGCTGGTAACCGCATTTCACGCGACAAAATATATCACTTACCGAGATCTGCTTAGGCAGAGTGCCACACCCAGTAATGGGTAAAAGGCGTGATGATATATTTATATTTATTTATTTGATACAGCAGATTATAAATAGCATTCGCTTTTAAATAAAATATTATTATTATTGTTAAATAAAATATGTAAATCCAAATGCTGCATATAAACAAAAAATTTGAAAGCCAGTGAAACATATATTGCTAGGAATAAAAACCAGGCAGATACTCACGTTGTCAAATGGATGGCCATGGCTGCAGCATTATAGATGCCTATGATAATATGCGTATATACAGATTGGCACTGGCAAGTTCGATCTTGGGGATATACATGACAAGTATTTCATGTCAGACATCCTGATATATTTGGACTACTGTCACTGTCAAATATTTATATTTTTATTACAATAACTTTTACGTGACAATTTTACTATTACATTCACTTTAAGACTTCATTATATTTAACATGTTATTCATTTAGTCTACTTTTTTGACAAAAAACTTCACGAATTACTTCCTTTTATGATAGTACGTAGCGTGTGCTGCAATAGTTTATATTTAGGATGCCATCGCAGGTGAATATACGAAAAAGATTATATCACATCGTCAAGGATGTAATCGTTTATTTATACATGGTACTAAAAAAAATTCTTATTTTGAGTTATATAATCAGTAGTTATACCTTAAAAAATAACCGAAAAGGACGTGCTGTGTTGTCTAGAAAACATATTAAGTCCGTAGACTTCAGATGAATTTCGAAGTTCTAGTGGTATTATTAAGATTATACAAAGAAATAATCAGCTACATTAAGTAGATTACTTATTATAAAAATCTTAAATTATTATATACAATATTGTCAGTAGAAGTATTGCTAGAGAAACCATTACGTCCAGTAATTTTGGTGATTTTTGAGGATAACAGGACTAATTGTGGTTGATCTATTCGAATGGTTTATAATTTTCACATTTTTACTGTCTATTCCAATAAATTATGCTGCAGTTCTTTTCTTTTTCTTTTTCGTTTTCTTCTAAAGGTGTGTTTTGTACCAAGGTTTATTGCCATATTTCTTCGAATCTTTGATTACAGCAACAAAACAGTAATCTGTTTTGAAGCTGGGCCGACACCTAGACATCATTTATTTAAGTAACCCCATTGGAACGATGTGTTATTTTCATTTTTATCAATTAGGGGAAAGTTGCTGAAATCGCACCCCTGAAGAAATTTTGATCTTCGGGCAAATTTGATTTACTTATTTAAACATATATTTAGACAAAACAATACAGTTACGTCTTATCTTTACATCCAAGGACAATTAGTTTATTTATAATGACATATTAATAATATTTTCCGTATTTATTAAAATCCGTCAAAAGGTACGATTATGGCAACCGGTATCATAAATCGTACTGGCTTCTCTCCAAAATCGTACCTGTCTTTTTAATTGTAAAATAAAGTGAATAATATGCAGTTAGCAATAAATTACCTAAATTATTTATTTATTTAATATTACATTACAAATTTATTTCAACAATATTCATAAAATAAATTTAATTCAATTAGAAATTTAAAACCATATTCTTTATTACAATAAGCATCAATTGCATTTTTCATATCATTTTCATTCCATTTGCCATATACTAGTCTTTTTTCCATGCTGTGAAGAAATAAAAATTTTAACTTTTTTTTTTTATTTAGATGAAAAAGTGCAATTTCCTAAATCGTACCAGTACGATTATAGAAACTCGGTAGTGGTACGATTGAAAAAACTCAGCAAACTTGTTAAAATATCAATATAACCTCCACAGTACGTATAAAATATACATCAAAATAATACTAACAAATAATACAATAATGCTAGTGTTATACAAATATAAAAATGTAAAGACAACTATTTGCGTGTAATTAATATCAGCTAAATAATGTATCTAGATCTCACATATAACATCATATTTTACTTAAATTTTTTGCCTATATTATCGATGTATCATTTACTTCATCTATTTAACACTATGTCGCCAACAATTAGTAACTAGAGAAAACTTCACCAGGTATGATTTAGGTGACCAGTCCGCATTAGGCAACTCTCCCCATTGCTGTTTTCCCAAAATTTGGATTATATTCGACGCGTCTGTCTCGTAGGAAAGCAGGCATGTCTATTTCTTTCTTAAAATATTGTATTTAAGCATGTACTTTCAACTTTACCTCTCCAAGCCAATTTCACTGACATAATAAAAAAAATCTTTTGGAGGTCTTTACGTATTTCTTTGTTAAATATTTCCATTTATCTTGGCAATATATATATATATATATATATATATATATATATATATATATATATATATATATATATATTGCATTTATTTATTTTTTGTTCAATCCCATGGCCGTCTGTATTTGCGACATTTTAATATTTAATTTCTATCGTTACAAAGCATGTAATAAAAATTATGTTTATTGATTTAGATGCAGAAATTTATACCCTAAAACTTTTATTTGAAGCTTTTTTGTATAAAATAATTAGGGAAGCCAATAATAGAACATTTGAAAAATAGCATTGAAAACGCTATGGTGCGCAAATCGATTCACCACCCTGTAACAACACGTGTGTTCAAAATTATTGAATATATTGTATTTCCTCGAAACGTATTATTTTGGAAAATGATGAGTTCGTAGTAGCTGGTATGTTTACGCGTAGGTTTTATTTGCTGACATAATTAATAAATACTGACGATAACAAGCTAAAAAGCATTTACAGATGAGAAAAAAATATTCCGTACTGAATAATGATTACAACTGAATCTAACGCTGTGATGAAAATTTGAGATTAATATCCGGTAAATGCCGGTAAATATATTCTATTCTGTTGGAGAACTCTAAACAAGAGTCTGATCGTAAAAAAAAAACGTAAAAAATCTCTCTTAATTCAATTAAAATTGTTACATTAATTAAATTAATTTAATTGACTTTACCTTGACCCGTAGCGTAGTATTTAGCTTATTACGGCATCTGAAGAAGTATTTAAGGTACATACTAGCGGAAAATGTTGCCTATTATGACGCAAAGAAGTGAAAGTAAAAAGAATAATTGGAAATGAAATTGTAACTTAATTAGTTACAGAAATACATTTTGTGAAATTATATTCAACAAAAGATTTATCTAATCTAATATATTATCTTGGACTGTGCGAATTCGAAAAATATGAAAAAAATAAAGAACTCATTAAGTATAATTAAATTAGTAATATTCCCTAATGCATAATATTAGGTTACTCAAGTAATAAAATGAATAAATGTTTACTGGGAAAGAACTGTAATCAGTTTTCGTTGAATACAAGTACATTGGGATTCAGTTATGCAAATGTTTGTTCTTGTATTGCTGTAGTCGTCTGGGGTTGTTTATTTGATTAATGTATTCAGTGAAGCTACGTACTGTCAATATTATAGTCATGATGTTCCTTTTCGTTTCTAGTGAAACTTTGATGGATGTTACAAAATCGATCTCTGAGAATTCTGAAACTGCAGCCAATTTATTGTGAAACTAATTATTCTGCGCTATCTAGTTACAACGTATCAAAGTGATTTTTGAACATCAATCTACTGCCTTACTTTTTTTGTTTCGTCTGACATTACCTTGATATAATTGTGGGTTCTTTTATTTTATCTACAACATTCTAGAATTACAACAAAGTAATATTACTAACATTCGTAACCGTAACAAGTTACTAGCAATAATAATCTTTACTTGCGGTTACTGTACATTCATTCTTCTATTGATGATTGTTATATTTGGTGCTTACAGTGACTGCAACAATTGATCAGTATAACCAAAATTTTATTTCTGAGATAAAAATGTTGCAGAATTTTCAAGCAAATTCTATTTAAAGATATTTGTATTAATAAATGATTTCAATATTTAAATTAAAAGATTAAAATATAAAATATACATAAGATATCATATTTCAAAATTAATTCGTATTTTGAAATTAATACAATTATGCCTCCAAAGGTTCACGGATTCATTCTTCTGAGCAAATGTTTCATTAAAAAAAATATAAACAAAATTTATAAATTCAACAAGTTATGTTACCTTGTTAAATTTAATTTACGGTTATTAAGATCCTCGTATGTAAAAATATAGTATAAGGTTTAATTTTTTTCGGGATTTGCTTATCTCACTTCCTTTACCAAAAAACTCTCATTTAAAACAAAGTTTCAATAAAAATATTACATACAAATAGATTATAATAATACATGATATGTATATAGGTAAATTTTAAATTTTTAACAATAGCATCCGATACAATTGCTCTTTTCTTCGATTGAAGTTTGAATATTTTATTGTAGTATGAAGTCCATTCAACAACAATCATAATTTTTAAATTGAATGGATACAGACAAAATTTGTTATATACTGTTATCTAAAACCGTTTCATCCGTTTAATTCCTTGTTATGAAAAAACGACCCAGATTGATTTATTTTGAAGGATAAATCACTTCCTTTTGTTTCTGCTATCCATCCTTCGAGTCTTACACTTTTAACTGTTTAATTGGTATATTTGAATCATTCAGATCCCACTTCTGACACCAGTTTTTGTTATGATCTAGAATTTGTGGCGATTTATACACCTTTAGAGATTTTGGTTGAATTTGAATAATATTTACATATTATACATACACTACATACATAAATTCGATCTTGATCTGATTATTTTAGAAATTTCGTTAATTAGAGATTTTGTGATTTTAGTTGTGATATGTATTGACTTGAGTTGAATGTGTTGAATGTGGCGACTTGACTTGAGTGTCACGAATGTGAACGAATGAGACGACTTGAATTAAATTTTACGATTTTGAATGAAGTAGACGAGGTAAGGGGTGGTTTATTTCTGATATTGGATTACGGCTCTAATCTACATACGATAGGGGCCATATTATGTAGCTTAGTTTTTTGTTGAGTGTTTGTTTACATTTTATTGCAAGTGATTAGGATTCTATTTTATTTTAGAGGGTAGGAATGCAAGGATCAGATGTTAGTATAGTTTTACATAAATATCAGAAAATATGAGAAATACAGAAATATGAACTTAGATTAGAGTTAGAAATACATGGAAAAATGATAATAGTAATATAATAATTATAATAATAATATAAATAAAATAAGAGTTATGGAGCGTTTCCTTAACATCCTTAACATACACTTTGTCTGTTTTAAATATGCTTTATGCGTATCCTTGAATAGAGGCGTAATATAAACTCCTTTTCATATTTTTCCAGTTTAGGTTGGATTAATATTATTACTCCGCGTATATTCTCCAGATCTAGATGTTTGTTTTCTATATCTGCGATTAGAAGTAACTATGAACATCGAGCTCCCATCAGATGGCTTTGATTCATCTAATATATATATATATATATATATATATATATATATATATATACAGGGTGAGTCTGGGAAGACGCCCCCCCCTTTAACTTTTTTATTATGAGTAATAGAAAAAAATGGTTCATATGAAAGTTTTATTATTTTAAATATACTATTTGATGGCAGATGTAGATATTTTTTATAAAGTCAGGTTTACAAGATACGACTATCAACTTTTATTTTTTAAATAGCAACCTATAATTATTTTACTAAAATAAAAACCGCCATTTTTTTCTCTTTTCAACGGTGTATTAGTTTTTATTAATGTATCTGAAAAAATTCGAGAAAAATAAGAAAATTGAGAAATACTAGAAATAATTTTTATACAAATATTATAGGTGGCTATGTGAAAATAAACAAAATGTAACAGTGTTATACAACTTAACAAACTAAAGCAACAAATTCAGTAACAAAAACAACTTAAAACAAATTATTTTCACATAGCAACCTATAATATTTGTATAAAAATTATTTCTAGTATTTCTCAATTTTCTTATTTTTCTCGAATTTTTTCAGATACATTAATAAAAACTAATACACCGTTGAAAAGAGAAAAAAATGGCGGTTTTTATTTTAGTAAAATAATTATAGGTTGCTATTTAAAAAATAAAAGTTGATAGTCGTATCTTGTAAACCTGACTTTATAAAAAATATCTACATCTGCCATCAAATAGTATATTTAAAATAATAAAACTTTCATATCAACCATTTTTGTCTATTACTCATAATAAAAAAGTTAAAGGGGGGGGCGTCTTCCCAGACTCACCCTGTATATATACGAGTGTTATGTTTCGTTAACATATTTTTTAAATGTCATCGTCGCATATTACTATTATTACTTGTAAATTTGTACCGTACACTTTATTTATTTGTATTTATTGCTTTTTCAACCTTCAGTAATTGAGATATGTATTATCCTGTTGAGTGGTTGTAAATAGTAAATAAATATTGTTATTTTAACATATTAGAAACTAATATTGAAGACTTTCGAAAAGAAGTAATTATTTGTTTTTATTTATTTTATTTGTTGATATTTTTTAGAAATTAAAATATGTATGTATAAAGTGGAGTTTTGCATGCATCTTTTAAATATGATTTTTATTTTCGGTTTAAGAAAAATCACAACTCTGTTCCTAGTATAGCATAACAAAGTTTACAATTTATGAACTACTTATTAAATAAAGTAAATTTATATGTTATGACTTCTAAAGACTTTATAACTAGAATATAAACTAAAACTAAACTATAAATAATGTAAGTTTTCAGCAATATTGTTAGTTATACATATTTATATGTTTTATAAGATTTCATATAGTTCGCTATTTATTCACATAATTCACATTCTAAATAGTGTTAAATTTCACTCTAAGTAATACTCTTCATAACTCAGATTAAAATAACCATGTTTTATGAATTCGAAAGAAGTAAAACAATAAAATTACTGCCTACTCAGTTTTTCTCAATTACGGTCCGCGACCTACAAGAGAATTTTTGGTGGGTCGCGAATTTGTTTCTAAATTAATATCTGATCTGGACTCTTCATGATTTTGTTCTTCTTCTTGATAGTATTCACATATTCTAATTTCCAAAAGATTTAATTTATATTTTGAAACTGAAATTAATAAATGTGAAGCCCACAATTTTATACTTCTTTGTGGAATTTGAGATCACCTCTGCAGTAAAATATCTTGAGTTATGAAACGGGCTAGGAAGCCATTGAGTAATATTATGTTTTAAATTATGATTTAATGTATTTTTGTCTTCTTGAAACTGTTTCTCGTATCATATTTAAATTTCTACTCGTAATTTCAGGACTAGGAATGTTGACTTCGGCACAAATTACCAATATTACTCCATGGTATTAGATTGTCTCGGTCTTGTGTCATCTCGAATAATCGAGATGAACCATAATTCAATCTTAAGGTTAAACTACAGATCGAGTTCTGGCCATGGCTTTTGTCTAGAAAATTTTAACCGGAATTAGTATGTTATGAGTACTAGTAAATGAGAGAAAAGTTTAAAATTATAAGTAGAAGTACATCCCATTACAAAATAAGAAATGAAAACTGAAGGAAGAATAATTACCAGCATAAAGTGAGCTCCATAAAGAGCTTTTCTGTCTACTGGTGGCGCACTAGCGCAGCAGGAGCCGAAGTACTAGGTGTCACGCGTCGCTAATGACGTACGGATACCAAAGTCGTAGGTTGATGGAAAATCGATCAATTATGGGAGGTATTTCTTGCAACCGGAAGTGGTGACGTGATGTCATAACTGACTTAGCGAGCAGCGAGCACGTCGCATAAGACGTTATTAACTGTTACGCGATATGGGAGGGCTGTACATTTGATGCATAAGCCGCTGTGTGGTTGACACCCAGCCAAAGCGATATTACGTTTAGTGCTTATGCTCGTGAACGTGCCGTACTTGGTGACGTCGTTTCTGTCACTGCTTCCATGCTGATTGGTGACTTATTTCACTACATAATTCTCTAAGCTAGTAGCAAATCTCTTGTAAGTATTTTTATTTTGACTTACCAATAGAATCGTCATAAATATAAAGTTCTTTTAATTGCCAAAATAATGCCAATTAGCAGGAGATTTCGATGGTGGTTTTTTTTTCAAAACAAATTGCATACATATATATTTGTTATGGTGTGTATGTGTGTGATTCTTATTGAGTAACCTTTGGTATCTGGGCAATAGATAATAGATAAAAAGTTAGTTAAATTTTAAAATTTTGCCATTTTAAATTCCGATATTAGTTATATGTTTCTTTCAATAAAATGAATGAAGATAAAAAAAATAGTTTCAAATAAAAAAATCATATTTCTTCTAGGTGTATCTACTGACGTATGTAAATATTTTTTTCTGCGGCACATTTTTGATTAAAACATATTTATGATTTGCCAAAATTGTATCAATAATTAAAAATATATTCTTCAAAATGTATGTTTTTTTCTTATTTCCACAATGTTAAGTTTGCTTACATTGGTAATTTAACTAACTTTGTATTTCTTAGTGTTTTCGAGATTCCAATGATGCCAAAATAAAAATCTCTGCCCGGTATGCGGAAGGTCCCTGGTTCGAATCCAGGCGTCATCAGAATTTTTCTGTCATAATATAAATTAACTTTAGTCAAAAACTACAGGTATGATTACCTTTAATAATCACACAACTTAATAATATTAGCTCCAAAATAAAACATTCACCTGTGTATGTAGGTATACCGGGTATTTTATAATGTATGATGCAACAAATTTTAATGGCTAATATAACATACTAATTCTATAACGAAAAGAGTTTTCTAAATTTGCAAAAATAAATGCAGTTTATTTGAAGTGAACATTTTACTAAATCATTATTAGAAAAATATCCAAATTAAATCTATTTATAACTTATAATTGTCAACACTATTAATAAATATTAAAATATACTATCAAATCAGTGGTACAAAAAGTATTGCCTTCAAATAATCTGCTCTTATTTTTAAAACAAACTTTGTTATAGGAACAGTATATCAAATGATTATATCTTATCCATTATCGTTTGCTGCATGAGTTATAGAACATCCTGCAGTAGATTAACAGAAAGTGGAAATGTAAATGGAATAATTTTAGTAGGTATTTAATTAAATTAATCATATTTTTGAGTCGGCTTTCGTATTTGAGAACACTGGTTCTTAAATTATTACCGTTGCTCTCCTACCACTATCATCTTTGGGAACCGTGATTTTAAGACTGCATAAATATCATTTACCGGAATCCGCTACTGCAAAAACTTTTAAATGGAATCAATATTAAAAAATATATTCATTTTACTACTAAATTCGATAAATATCCTAAATATGTTTTATATTCCTTTAAGCTTCAGTCCAAAATCCAAATTTGTATGATGTTTTGGTTTTAGTTTTAAGGTAAAAGTATAGCGTTCACAATTTAAATTTAACATCAAAATTTAAATTAATCGATAATACAGATATTGTTTTATCAACGATATGTTGGCTACAAGTTACTTGTAAACAATGACACACGGGTTTGAAGTTCGTAGTGTTTATGTATCGGATGTAATTGTATAAAATTAGTGTTATTAAAATTGTAAGTATTTAGAAGAGCAGGTCATAAATAAATTAGGTTATAATTATGATACTTAAAGAATGACAGCTGTTAAGAAAGACAACGATATATCGCTATATTTATTCTACGCTTCATCCTATTGGTTAATTCCTAAATATAAAACCTAAAACTAAAAAAAAAGTTACAGGTTTGTTAACATTTGTGTTAAAACCAAAACAAAAACGGATTTGTAAACGCTAACATAAGGTAACGTTACTGCCACGTCTTTAAAACCAAAACGAAAAACAACACTAACACTAATTTCGATTTATGAGTGAGGCTCTACAAACATGAATTAAATAGTTAAATCAAACTCTTCACCTTGTTAATTCGTATACTAATGTAAAAAATTGGGCGAATACCCAACTGAATATTTGGTTAACCAATGAAGTCAAATATCAAATATATTACATAATACTCTAACATTTTTACTTAACTTTTTTATGCTATAAATAATATTTTTGAATATATATATATATATATATATATATATATATATATATATATATATATATATATATATATATATATATATATATAAATGCCGCACTTTCTGTTTTATATGATATGTTTAAAAAATAAGTTAGAGTAATTTTTTTTGTCTTGTATATAGTATTTCATATCGTTAGTTGTTTATATTAGTTACGCTTAGATACCGTGAATTATGATTTGTTTTTAGGTGTGATTGACATTTGACAGGTGTGTGAATGTAATTTATTTCCTTTCTTTTATAGTTAAGGATAAGCCTGGTAAGCTACCTTAACTTCTTCTTCTTTTACCGAGAGAACCCTATGTCTTTTATCTTTTGTTCTAATGAGGAATAAATGGGCGAAATTTGATGAATGTAAGTTTGGTACGTGGAATGTTAGGGGTATAAATGGAAAAGAAAATGAATTGGTGAATATAATGCGTGTGTATAATGTAGATGTTTTGTGTGTGAGCGAGACAAAGCGGAAAGGCTGTAATGAAGAAGAGGTAGATGGATTGTTTTGCTTGTGGTCGGGTGTTGCAGAGAATGAACGGGCAAAACATGGTGTAGGAGTGCTTGTTAGTGAAAGGATGAAACCGTTTGTAAGAGATTATAGTTGTATTTCATCGCGAATTCTTTGGCTGAGACTTAAGGTAGGCTTTCATAGAATCTTCGTTGTGTCAGTTTATGGCCCAACTGAATCCGAAAGTGATCTTGAGAAAGATCAATTTTGGAATTTGTTAGATAGTGTGATTGATCCAGGTGAAAAAGTTATCGTATGTGGTGATTTGAATGGTTGGGTGGGAGTAAAGAGAAGCATGTCTGGGAATGTATTGGGTAAATATGGCGATGTGAGAGTGAATGAAAACGGTAGGAAAATAGTATCCTTCTGCTTAGAGCGTGATCTTTTCGTTTCCAACTCTGTCTTTAAACATAAATTAGCTCACTTGTATACATGGGAGATGTGAGGGAGAATAGGCGGAGTGTGATTGATTTTATTTTGTATGATGAACGACTAAGAAGTTTAGTTGTGGATACGCGTGTGAATCGTGGGGCTGAATTGGGTACGAATGACCATTATTTGGTGGTGTCGCGTATACGTCTGGATAAATGTTGGCGAATGAGAGTAAAAGGCACCGAAAAAATGTTTCGTGTGAAATCTAGTGTACTATAGAATGAGGATATTAGAGATATGTTTGTTGAGAAAATAAATGAATCTTTGCATGAATGTGAGCCTAATTTTGAATGCAGCATAAATGATGTTTGGATGAAATTTAAGGATACAGTTCTTAAATGTGCAAAAGAAGTTTGTGGTGAATCCAGATTAGGCTCTTGTGTAAGGAATGCATGGTGGAATGATGAAGTGAAAGAAGCAATTGAAGAGAAAAAGAGCGTATTTGCGATTTCTACATGTAAAAGATGTGCCTGGAAGTTTACGTGATGAATGTTTGCTAGAATATAAAAGGTTAAATAAACATGTTAAGAGAGTAGTGAGAGAAAGTAAGGCGCGTTTTGATGATTTGATGAGTGAAAGAATGACGAATGATTTTACTATGAATAAAAGAATGTTTTAGTTGAGTGTGAAGAGATTGAGAGGTGGTCATGTAAGGGCGGTAAAAGCGATTAAGAGTGCGAATGGTGAGTTATTGTGGAATGAATTAGACGTTAGAAATAGATGGTGTGAGTATTTTAGAGGTTTATATGGTAGCGTAAATGGATCGAATTGTTGTAGTGAAAATTCAAGAGAAAATGTTAGAAGTGATGAATGGGATATAGATGAAAGTGATGTTAGTTTTGCATTGTTACGTTTGAAGAATGGCAAAGCTCCTGGTTTGGATGGTATAACGAATGAGATGTTGAAGTATGGTGGTGAGAGATTATTTGATTGGTTAGTTTATTTATTTAGATTTTGTTTGAAACTGTGTGTAGCTCCTGATGATTGGAAATGTGCTATCATTTGTCCTTTATTTAAGGGCAAAGGTAGTTCGAGTGATTGTACTAATTTCCGTGCGATAAGTTTGTTGAGTGTGGTAGGGAAGTTGTACGGGAAGATTCTTATTCACAAGGTACGAACCTTAACAATCTCCAAGTTGAGTAATATGCAAGGTGGATTTTTGCCTGAGAAAGGGTGTGTAGATCAATTGTTTTCTCTTCGTATGATTGTTGAGAAATCCCTTGCTAAGAACAAGAAGGTGTTCTGTGGCTTTCTCGATCTTAAAAAGCATATGATAGTGTTCATCGAGTTATTCTGTGGGATGTACTTCTAGAGTACGGTATAAATGGTAATTTGTCGGGAGCTATTCGTGCATTATACGAAGATAGCGAGGCTGCGGTGAGAGTTGATGGTAGATTGAGTGATTGGTTTTCTATAGATGTTGGCGTGAAACAAGGTTGTGGGATATCCCCGTGGTTGTTTAATTTATATATGGATGTGTTGATACGAAAGTCGCTGAATGGGGCGGATGGTGTACGTATTGGTGGCAGTGTAGTGCCTGTGTTAGCTTATGCGGATGATGTAGTTGTAATAGGTGAATCTGAAGAACAATTGAGAAGGATGATTCTAAGTATTTGAAGTAGGAGAAGGTTTAAATCTATTACTGAATGTTGATAAATGTAAAGTGTTAGTGTTTGAGAAGAGTGATTTGGTGACTGATTGCAATGTTTCGGTGAATGGTGTGAGATTGGGTCAAGTAAATGAGTTTGTATACTTGGGGAGTGTGTTTTCGAGGGATGGACGTATTGATCGAGAGATTGAAAGAAGAGTATCTGCTGGATGTAAGATATTGGGTGCTCTGGGAACCTTTACTCGGAACGTGAATATATCCAGAGATGCTCGATTAAGTGTTTATAATGGTGTGTTAGTGCCTACGTTGATGTATGGTAGTGAATGTTGGGTATGGATGAAGAAACATGAACGGCGTATAACTGCTGTGGAAATGAGATATTTGCGGGGTGTGTGTGGATATACTAGAAGAGATCGTGTCCGGAATACATTGGTGTATGATGAATGTGAGATTGGGAAGAATGTTGTAAGAAGAGTGGGAATAAGTCAGTTGAGATGGTTTGGTCATGTAGAACGTATGTCGAATGACAGATTGGTGAAACAGGTGTATGTTGGTGAAATTGAGGGTGAAAGTTTGCGTGGACGGCCTAGGAACAAGTGGATGAATATGATTGAAGGGTTGTTGCGTGAGCGAAAGATTCTGAGCGTGAAGAATAAACGAGCTTGTATGAAAAGAAATATAAATGTGGTTGAAGCAAAAGTGGTTTGTCAGGATAGGAATGTTTGGAGAAAATTAATTGCGGGATAAATATGATGAATGAAGACAAGCGTATGATTCTTGATTTTAGATTAATTGGTTAGATGTTTCGAGTGTTTACCTGCAATTGTGTGGAGACCATCTTCAGAAACAAGCGCAGTGTACAGGAGCGAATGGATGAATGTTTGTTGTGTGTTGATGGATTTTGGTTGTGAGAAAAGAAAGAGTTTGTATGGAGGAAGTGTTAATGTGGTCGAAACGAGTATCGTGTGTCAGGATGAGAATGTTGACGGGTTCGTGCTACCCCATTTAATGGGATATAGCGTGATGTTATGTATGTATGTATGTAATAAATAGGCAGTGAAGAGATAGCAAAATTTGTAATTTCTGTTGATATAATTTGGACAAATAGATACCTCGAAAACATTCGATATGTGACCAAATAATGATAACTTCACGGAATATACTAAATATTTATTTAGATCTTTTTTGCAATAATCTCGTGATGTAGTAATAGATTTAAAGTGGATAGAAAAAGGACGTTATAAATGACTGTGCCTCTTTAGAAAGTTCTTATTTCAAGGAAACGTTCGGCGATATTTAATAAACAGTAAGTTGATTTAGTTTAAGTTAAATGAATTTCATTAGATTATCACATTAGGTAGGTTTTTTGCCATAGATCACAAAACAATAAGTTTTTAATTTTCACTGAAACGTGAAATAAATATCCTTTTCGCGCCACCGTCCGGCATTAGCAGTATTACATAACTAAAAATCGTCCGGAAACCATGTTTTGCCGGCCGGGGCCGGCAAAAATTAGTGACTTTTTATGGTTATATGTTGGCATCACTAGTATAGCTAACTCCTGAACGTACGAAATGTCAAAATATTGCATTGGCGTAAACATATTATGATAAAATATTCATAGTTGAGTATTTTCAATACAAGAAAACAGAATATTTATACATATATTTTAAACAAAATTGTAAGTAATTATAATTGAATTAGCAATGAAAAATCCAAATAAAATATGTTGATTTTTTAGGTTATAATACTGGAATGATAAGTCGTGAAATAGACAAAGAAATGAATTATGTTTTATGTTTATTAAATAAAGTGTACAGTGTAATTAAACTTATTGAAGATGTAAATTGATGAACAATAAATAATTAATTAAAATTAAAAGTACAGTTCTGACAATTAGATGATAACAACATAAAAAAATTCCCTGACATTTAGAATGTGAATAATAAATTAAACTTTTTTATTAAATTAACAAAAACGTCGGCGCGAAAAATCTTGTGTATTACACGTCCAGAAACTATTTTGCGAGTGCTCGTATTTAAAGGCCTCGCCTGCGGCTCGTCTTTTCAAAATATACTCGCACTCGCAAAATAGCAGTTTCTGGACTAGTGATACAAATAACTATTTAATTGGTCTTGGTAGGAATTGTGTAATATGCAAAATTTATAATTTATTGATTTTTCGTTTAAAAGGTGATTTAGCAGTATGCAGTCTAGTCTTAAGAGATTCTTTTATTATAATGATTTTATAGAAAATACGTATCCGTTCTATTACTACTACTACTATTTTTGATTAATGATTTATTATCAAATCTAATTTTTATTATGCTTTAATGTATACAAACTGTTACGTATAAAAATATCAAAAAGTTATGTTTAGTAGAAATGGTAATAGGACGAGGGCTACGTGAAAAAATACTTTTTGATTGGAAAATGCCATTTATTTCTTTATAGATATAAGAAGGTATTTAAGATAATGAGCCACCTCAAAATCTCTGTAGAACAGCAAAATAGCGATCATTATACAGGGTCGTCAAGTCTCTCTGATATAATCGTTAATATTTCGCCTAATTAGCATCCGATTGTACTTCTTATTATTTCATTTTAAACCTCTTAAATTTTCTGTAAATGTTCAAATTTTCTCCTAATTCTGTAAATACTGAAATTGTGAAATTTTGTAGCAGTTTATTACCTAAGTAATAAACTGCTAACATTTACATTTTCTATTTTTCCACATACTAATATGTAGATCCATAGAAAATATAAATTTTAAGACCTTCTCATGGATAACCATATGTAATCGTAACCTAATAAATAATTATTTTCCATAACGGTATACGTGCTTACCAATTTAATATTTTGCCTATTTTGCCGTTGAAAATATAATTTCCTAATTCCTAATTCGTTAGTTTGTTGTTTCATATTTTATTATAAATATCACTGTCGTTACATGATTGATAATTGCAAAATAAGAAATTTTATTTCTTTATATAATTTTATATTTATTTAGTCATATTTGTTATAATAGGTAATTTGATAATATTTTTTTCTCATTACTAATAGATTTATTACTATAAAAACGAAAAAAAAAATCGTTATAATAATGTTATACAACGTTATTTTATTTCTTTTTGAAATATTTATAATCTACGATCTAATTTTCCTATAACGTTATCCCATTCCTAAGTTGAACACATAATTTCTTAGGACAAAAGACTTGCAAGTTTTTAAAAAGATATCCTCTGTAGACATAAGATAATATGGAATTTTTGTTAGCAATGAGATATTTTCAGAAGACAGATATATTGAAATATGCCAGACAACAAAATGAATAATAGCAATAATAAAATAGAAAATTTATATAATCACTGTTGAGAATTTATAGTTTATTTTGTTTTTTAATGTACATTTTTGTACGGAGTGTACCGCGCCAGCGTAGCTTGTACCACGCCGTGCGCACGAGCAGTTCAAGTTGTAATGTCCGACGTGAAGGACGGCGGACATCTTTGTGCAGTTAAATAAAGAGGTTTTTCTCGCGTAATTGTGTTTAATTATTTGATTTACAGGATTCCCATGTCTACGGGTAGTACCATGGTGAGTCATTATTAACATTTGGCGACCGTGACAGGACAATTACGTGAGTTTTGTTTAATTGCGTTGCTACTAACCACCGGTGCCAGACATTCTGTGTAGTGTTTACGCAGCCGCGAGTGGAAAGCAGTTTTGATACGATACGTTCGCGCACGCCAGAGACAGTTGTGCGGATACTAGTTTTGACGCGATACAAGTGATCAGAAAGTAGTTTTGATGACTTTACGGAGGATTTAAAGTCAAGTGCGTGAAAAACAGTGTTTAACCGGTACAGGCTTTACAAGGTTGGCGTGCGTGTATTAGAACATAAACTTTGTCTAGACATGTCAACGATGGAAGATGCAAAGAAATCTCGTAAAGCTGTTCGCATCGTTTTCAAGAAGACCGCGAAAGCGATACAAGAGATAACAGCTGAATCGGAAGTACAAACGGAGGAAGTAAAAGTCAAGTGGACTCTCCTACAAGGAAAACACGAGGTTTTAAGAAACTTAGACAAAGAAATTTACGAAAAATTGGTAGCTAGTGAAGCAAATGAGAAGGAATTGGTACAGGATATTGAAACTGTAGACGAATACGAGGCTCTCTTCCAAAAGGTAAAATCTAACATTACTAAATATTTGACTGAACCACAGATACCAGAGGTTAGCATGCCGAATGACACATTAGTTAGAAAGTTCAAATTACCTATGTTAGAAATTAAGAAATTTGGAGGTGACATAAAAGACTGGCTTCCATTTTGGACACAATTCCTAAAAATACACGAAGATTGTTCAATTGCACCCGAGGATAAATTTCAATATTTACAACAGGCCATCACCGCAGGTACGAGAGCGCGGGAGCTTGTAGACAGTTTCCCGCTGGCACGTGAAAATTATCAGAAGGCAGTTGAATCATTGAAGGCGCGATTCGGAAGAGACGAACTCTTGATTGAAGTATACGTAAGGGAACTGTTGAATCTCGTGCTACAAAATACGTTATCACAAGAAAAGCTGAGTTTATCGACGCTTTATGATAAGTTAGAGACCCAGCTCAGAGCACTAGAGACGCTAGGCGTCACAACTGAAAAGTATGAAGCAATGTTGTTTCCTCTTATTGAATCAGCGCTGCCAGAGGAATTACTTAGGATCTGGCAAAGATCGGCGTTGTTAACGCAGCCTAAAATTGATGGTAAAGACAATCGTTTAAGCAATCTGATGAACTTTATCAAAAATGAAGTTGAAGCTGAACAAAGGATCACGTTAGCTACAACAGGGTTTAATATAGCTAGTGACAAGAACAAACGAGAAAAAAGGTCGGCAAATTATCAAGTACCTACGGCTGCAGGATTAATTAATTGTAATGCAAGCAATTGTATATTTTGTGAGGGGAATCACAATTCCGAAAATTGTTTTAAAATGCAGAAGATGTCTTTAGAGGAGAAAAGGCAAGTACTTTCGAGAAAAAGAGCATGTTACCGTTGCGCAAAAATTGGACATCAAAAGAAAAACTGTCGAGAACGCATAAAATGTTTGATATGTAGTAAACAGCACGTAGTAATTTTATGCCCCGAGTTAAATGCAGGCAGAGCGGGATGTAGCGAAGAAAAGAATAGTAACATAAAAAAGACGGACAGTGTTCGGAAAAGTGACAGTGCCGAAGCGTCGTTGACTAATCTAGCTAATCCAACAGGCACTAACGTGTTTCTGCAAACATTACGGGTTCGGATGTATAGCGAGCGCGGCTCACGTATAGTGCGGGCTCTATTTGACAGTGGATCACAGAGATCGTATGTTTCGACCACTACCGCGCGTGAATTGGACTATCCGGTAAAACGTTCACAAAGGATGATACATTCCTTATTCGGTGGAACTCAAACAGGTGAACAAAAACACAGTTGTTATGAAGTTCGTGTTGCTAGTTTGTCGGGTGAATACGCGTGTAAGTTCGAAGTGATGGACCAATCGGTCATTTGTAATAACATTTCCGACATACATGACGGTGCTTGGACACGCGAGCTAGAAGAACATGGGATCGAACTAACTGACAATCAAGGAAGTGAACCTATCGAGCTATTGATTGGAGCAGATGTAGGTGGAAAACTATTTACCGGAGAGAGGGTAATGCTAAAATGCAATCTAGTTGCAGAACGTACTTTACTGGGTTGGGTGTTGATGGGAAAAGCTCCACACACGTCAGTAAACCGTGATACAAGTATGATAGTTACATCATTGTATAACAGTACGAGAACCATCAAAGATTGGTGGGATTTAGATATTCTGGGGATAACCGAGCCAAAAGAAAAGATCAGCAAAAGGAAAACATATGAGTTAGCTAAAGAAACATTCAGCAGTACGATAACAAAGGATAAGGATGGAAGGTACGAAGTACGATTACCATGGAAAGAAGACCATCCTCCTCTACCGTCAAACGAGTATTTAGCAAAGAAGCGCCTGGAAAGAACGTTGGTCAAGATACAGAATAGTGGTTATCATGAGCGATATCAAGAGGTTTTTAATGAATGGTGCACAGAAGGAATCATCGAGAGGGTACCTAAAGATGAAGAGAAGGAGGGAAAACATTACCTTCCGCATAGACCAGTCATTAAGGAGAATAGTGCTTTCACTAAAGTACGCCCCGTGTTTGATGCGTCTGCGAGAGAAACAAACTCTCCGTCAATCAATGACTGCCTGGAAAAGGGCGAGAATTTAATAGAGTTAATACCAGACATTCTATTGAGATTCCGTAAAGAACCGATCGGCGTTATAGCTGATATTAAGAAGGCATTCCTACAAATCAGCGTACATAAAGAAGATAGAGATTTTCTTAGATTCTTTTGGCAGAACAAAGATGGCGAAGAGGTAATGTTCAGACACAAGCGAGTTGTTTTCGGAGTCAACTCTAGTCCTTTTATGTTAGCGGTTACGATAGATCATCATCTTAACTATTGTCTAAGTAAATGCGACATGGCACATAATTACTCAGAAGAGACTGTAATGAAGTTAAAAAGCTCATTTTACGTTGACAACTGTGTGACTAGCGTCAGCAGCGAAGAAGAACTAACTCGTTTTGTGGAAGAAGCAACAACAATAATGAACGAGGGAAAGTTTGAATTAAGAGGGTGGGAGCACGCCAACGACTTAAATGAAGAAAATGCATACGTGCTGGGATTAATGTGGAATAAGAGAGATGATACTCTCTCTATTTGGTATAAAGATGTTATTTTAGCAGGGAAAAAGATAACGAAGAGAGAAATACTATCTGCAGTACAACGTGTTTTCGACCCCATTGGATTTACTTCACCTGTAACCTTACGGCCAAAACAGTTGTTACAAAATTTATGGGAACAAAAAATCGGTTGGGATGATGAGGTGAGTGAAGAAGATCAGATGGTGTTCAAAGGGTGGCTAGACGAGTTGCCATTATTAAAAGAAATTCGAGTTCCTAGATGGTTCAACATGTATGCCAATGATGGGGGGAATTTTACTCTGCATGTGTTTTGCGATGCTAGCAGCTTGGCATACGCAGCAGCGATATTTATTAGAGTCGAAACTCCAGAAAATGTAAAAGTACATCTAGTTTCAGCCAAAACCAGAGTGACACCTTTAAAGAAACTAACAATTCCACGACTCGAATTATTGGCAGCTACTATTGGGGCTAGGCTATGGTCACAAGTTAATACAGCACTAAAAGCCGAGATAAGTACATATTTTTGGTCGGATTCGACAACGGTGCTTTCGTGGATAAAACGAAAAGAAGAATGGTCAGTATTCGTTTGGAACCGTGTCCAAGAAATTAGACAGTTGACAGATATTGAATGCTGGAACCACGTACCAGGAGAAAAAAACCCTGCAGATTTGTTGTCAAGGGGATGTTCTCCTAAAGTACTAACAACAACCAAATGGTGGGAGGGACCTGCGTGGTTGTATGAAGGGAGAGAAGCGTGGCCACGAACAATGCGAGAAACAGATGAACATGAAGTGAATGTAGAACGGAAAAAGAAAGTTACGAATACTTTATTGGCCAGCGAAGAAAGTTCACGATTATATTCATATTTCTCAAAATATTTAAAGAATGTTCGTATGATAGCATGGACTCATCGTTTTATACATAATTGTAAAAATAAAAATACTAAAACACGTGGTGAGCTCTCAGCAGAAGAGATAAATAATGCTGAAAAAACATTGATTAGAATTTCTCAGCAAGAAGCTTTTGTACCACTGACGAAGGAAATTGAGAAGACTCTTAAGGTATTCCAAGATGAGGAAGGTCTGTTACGAGTAAAAAGTCGTCTGACAAGTCGTGAAGATACAAAAGACTTTTTATGCCCGTATTTAATGCCTGCCAAACATTTAATAACGCAACAACTTATTCACCACACTCATGTCACTTCATGTCATGTGAAAGGTCAAGGACTCATGAGTATCCTCAGAGAAAAGTTCTGGATTCTTGGTGGACGCCACACGCTACGAAGGGTTACGAACAATTGTGTAATATGTAAACGTTTTGATGCAAAGCAAATTCAAGTAGAAGCACCGCCGCTGCCGATAAATAGAGTACGCGATGCAGCAGTCTTTGAAGTAAGCGGAATTGATTTGGCTGGCCCATTATTGGTGAAAGACAGACGTAAAGTTTGGATTTGTCTTTTTACGTGCGCCGTGTACCGAGCCATTCATTTGGAGATAGTATATACTTTATCGACACATGACTTTTTAAACGCGTTGCGAAGATTCATCGCGCGGAGAGGTAGGCCAAAGTATATTTATACTGACAACGGGACAAACTTTCGTGGCGCTGAAAATCTATTAAGCAAATTGCAGTGGGACATCATACAAAGGAACACTTCCGCATGGAGGATCAGCTGGTATTTTAATCCGCCATCGGCTCCTTGGTGGGGAGGTTGGTGGGAGCGGCTGATAGGATCTCTCAAGAGGCTGCTAAGAAGAACACTTGGACAAGCATGTTTGACTGGTGATGAACTATACACGGTACTCTGTGACTGCGAAGCCGTTATAAACGCACGTCCGTTGACTTATATGTCAAGCAGTGTTAACGACTTGAAGACACTAACCCCGTCGATGTTTTTAACTGAAATAAAAGAGTGCGGTGTGCCCGATTTGGATAAGTTAGATTCGGTTAATCTAAATCGTCGTCACAAATACTTGCAGAGACTACGAAGTGAACTGCGAAGCCGTTTTCGGTCGGAATATCTCGGTCTACTCGTACGTAGTGATCGTGGTAAAAACTTTAGTAATATCACCGTCGGTGAAATAGTATTAATCAGCAGTGACAATGCGAAACGAATGGACTGGCCGTTAGCGCGAATTATTGAACTGTTACCGGGAAAAGACAATGTGGTGCGTCTGGTGAGACTTCAAACTTCCCATGGACAATTGTTGCGACCAGTTCAGAGGCTCTACACTTTGGAGGGCATATCCTGTCCTCTTGAAGCACAGGAGGAGAAGGCCACCAAGTTCAGTGAGGCCAGCATGGACACCTATGCTGAAAGTGCCGTCGATGAAAAGTGTATGGTGGAAGACAAAACTTGTGTACCATATGAAACTAAAAGTGGACGAAAAGTGTACAAACCAAAACGTTATAATTGAATGTTATGTTATTGTAAATTAGTTGTAAGAGATAAAACATAGTTTTCAAATATTTTAAGTACCTACTCATGTCAATAAGTTTGGTTAAGTTTATTTTTGCTACTTACAGTGAGACACCTCATTTGTGAGATATCTGTGTCTCAGGTGGGAGAATGTTGAGAATTTATAGTTTATTTTGTTTTTTAATGTACATTTTTGTACGGAGTGTACCGCGCCAGCGTAGCTTGTACCACGCCGTGCGCACGAGCAGTTCAAGTTGTAATGTCCGACGTGAAGGACGGCGGACATCTTTGTGCAGTTAAATAAAGAGGTTTTTCTCGCGTAATTGTGTTTAATTATTTGATTTACAGGATTCCCATGTCTACGGGTAGTACCATGGTGAGTCATTATTAACAATCACACTAGTCAACTTTTAGTCATATTACATATACAAGGAGATTCATAAAATAGATTAGCCAATATTTCATTTTGTTTCAAATTTTAACTTCATTTCTAATTAACAAAAATTCCTAATAATGATAGTGTCAATTATTTAAGAGGATAGAATTTAATCTAATGTGTTGTTTCTAGCCATAACAATAATTTAAAATTATTTAAAATAATGAAATTTTGTGTTAGAGATAACTGAATAACTCTTATGCCTATAATTTAAAATCGAAATAAAAATGGAGTTAGTTTACATCAAATTTAATCCATTTTATAAATTTATCTAAAACATAAATATGTATTCAAAATGATAAAAATCCTTTTCATATAGACTTCAATGAAAACATATTGCACTCACTCTGTATATACAACCATAAAATAAGAAAATTAAATAATGATGGCTGTTCTATAGTATATTTGCCTTCTGCAATGGGGACACATATTAAATGCACATTACAACTTTACGTCTATAGGAGGATATATTTAAAAAAGAAGACTTTACCTTTATGGTAAGATTTGTATAAACCGGATTCTGTTTTAGTTTTTACGTCGCCTCGGACAAAAAATAAATTGCCGCCCAGTGAAACAGATACTTTTAATATATATATATATATATATATATATATATATATATATATATATATATATGAGGTGTGTTAGAAAAGTAATGAGACTGAATTTGTATTTATAAAAGTTTTCTATATTTTCAAACAACAATATTATTCCCTTCAAAGTAGTTCCCTTCGACAACTATACATCAGCTATGTCGTTGTTCCCAGTCTTGGTAGCAGCGCTGGAAGGCTTCAACCGGTATGGTCTTTAGTATATGTCACATTTTTTTGGATGTTCATTAAAATGACGTTCTTTTAAGACGTTGCGAGCGATTTGGCATCGCTGTGTTGTTCTCATTCACTAGGCATATGTGTCAATCCCTTCCAGTTTCTTTGCCCGAGTTTCAACAACAGTCACCACATTTTTGAGAGCGCTATCAGTGAAGTTGTGTTTTTGTTGTGTGTTATGTAAAATGAAACAGCGGAGTTTGGAGCAACGTTGTGCCATTAATTTTTGTGTTAAACTTAGAGAATCCGCAATTGTAACCTTAGAAAAGTTGAAACAGGCCTATGAAAAACATTCATTATCAAGTTTTTCGCTGACACAAATAATTTTTGAAAGGCCGAAATCACGTTGAAGATGAACATCGCTCAGAGACATCTTCAACTTCAAAAATCGAAGAAAATATCGAACGTGTGAGATCAGACCGTCGTTTAACAATAAGGATGATGAGTGACCAGTTAAACTGAAACAGTTTTACCCTATATCAAATTTTGACAGAAGATTTGCACATGCAAAAGGTCTGTGACAACGAACCATGTCACACGACCATCTCCATCACGGAATTTTTGCCCTCAAAAGGCATCCCTATGGTTCCCCAGCCCCCCTATGTGCCTAAACTTAGTCCTTGTGATTTTCTTCTTTTCCCAAAACTGAAAAATGTCTTAGAACGACTACATTTTGGACCTTGGAGAACATCCAAAAAAATGTGACAGATATGCTAAAGGCCATATTGGTAGAAGCCATCCAGCGCTGTTACCAAGACTGGAAACGACTCCACCAGTGTATAGCTGCCGAAGGGAACAACTTTGAAAGGAATAATATTGTTGTTTAAAAATATAAAATCACCATAGGGATTTCAATGTTAATTTTGAAATGTTAAAATATTGGTTCCCCTAATTGTTTCTCAGCAAAATAGTTTAATAGTTTTTTGTAGAGAAAAAAATTCTGCATCTAATACTGTTCTTACTCATAATTTCCTTTTATCCGGAACAGGAAAAATGAATATAATAAAAATGTTAATTTTAATCAAATCACTAGTCTTGAAATAAACAAAAACCAAATACATACTTACAATTAAATAAATTTGACATTTTATAATAAATATTCATAGTAAAGCAGAAAAGAATAATTATTTTATTTAATATTGTACAACAATAAATAAAAATTATAATAAATTTTCAAAAATATTTCCTTTTACAGCTAAAATCTAATGGTGAAAGATCGGGTGACCTAGCTGGCCATTTAATGAATAAATTTGGTCCAATTACTTTATTATTAAAACTATTGTTCAAAAATTCCCGCACCTTAGCACTATTACAATATTTTTTTCTCTACAAAAAACATTTCAAAATTAACATTGAAATCCCTATGGTGCGTGGCTGGGAGCCATTTTGAATATTATTTATAAAATCATTTTGTTGTTATTAAGTGTTCCTTATTCTTATTTTCTGTATTATTATGACAAAAAAATATTATTTCGTTTAATAATAATAATTACAATTGATTTAGTTAATTGTTTTATTTCAAGCCACAGTCATGGCTCACTATTCTCTTTCCGATTTGGTGTATAATAAAGTGCCCGCCATTTTACTTTTTAATAATGTAACATATGGATTATTTTACATGATTGTAAAGCAGATTTGATGCACTTTTCAAATTTGTAAAAAAATATAGTATGTTCCATTTGAAATTTCAAAGTTGATATTAATTACTAATAAACCGGAAATGATATCATGAATGTACATCCGTCATCAACTAGCTTACATGTTGCTGTATAAATCATGTTATATAAAAGAAATTGCTAAGTTGATAAATAAGCGAGATATTTGCTGGGTCTATTAAAACATAACACCCTGTATAAGGCTTCACTTTATTTAGATATATGACAATAATAATATTTAATTTAGAAATAAAATACAAATATATGGAATATGTTTACAGTATGAAATTTGGAAGAAGAATGAAAATAAATAAATAGTTGACAGAAAAGTAAACATAAACAATAGAGCAATAATCAGAAGTTACTTGGAGACGAAATAATGTAACGTCGCTAAACTACTTGATAGCGACGCTACATTTATATCTTTTATCATGATCGGTCTTTAACAGTTAACAAAATACAGTTTAATGTTATAATAAAAAAATACTAGAAATATCTTTTTCAGGTTTTATTATAATTATAAGCTGAAAAACAATATAACGGAAATAGCAGTTGTACTCGTATGCATTTGAAATCCATAAAATAGTTTAAACAGTAGTTAACATTATATAGTTTCCCGTTTGATTAAACTGAAGACGCGTGGAGTGAATAGGCAAGGAGCAGTAATTAAGTATCCATGCCTCGAGGCTCTTGGTCAATCCGTAACCCCAAATACACATGAACACGGTCACACGGCTAGAGTATCCTAACGTCCTGCCCGCGGCTTCAAGTCCGACTTCCCCGTTTCTGATTTACATTCGTTACCTACTCCAAAGCAGTACATCGTGACCCATCTCTTTACATTAACTCTAACACTGATCTCTACTGTTGCTGTTGACCTTTCATTGCAATAGGCAATGAGTTATACAATACAAACTACAAGCGACTAAAGACAGACCTAAAGTTACATTTAAATTTAAAATTATTCTTACCTATTCAGTATGATTAAATAATCAAAATTAATGCATCTTTTAATCAAACTTAGATTAGTGTAACATATTTTTTGCAATTTTGAACAAGATAAATTCAATTTAAATTACAATACAGGAAGACTACAGTTACAGTGGAATTCAAACCACTGTGATAGGTATATTTTTTGTATACATTCAAATCGGTAACATTACCATTTTATACGTAGAACTTATTACGCGTCGATTCTACGTTAAAATTTTACGTATTTAAATCGGGATAATTTTATCCTAATGATATGATGTGAACTCCTTTTATAAGCCAAATCATTATTTCCCTACACGCAGTATAGCTATTCGGTGCATTTGCAATTCAGTCTTTTTGAAAGCCCGACCAAAGATGAGGGATATTTTGTTGTTATTGGTCTTGTTTCATGAAATAAGTGCATTATTTGACTTCGTGAAATAACATTATCAGTTAGATATATGTCACCATATAACAGACGTGTTAATAATATGGGTAATATAATAAATTATTAAAAATCATCTCAGAATTTTTTGATTAACATAATCTATGTTAACTGAATGTTTATTTCCATGTAATAGCTTTTATGTGGATATGATTCTCTATATTTAACTTATTTTACGAATAAGTGTGTAACAAAATATGATTTCCGCCAGATAAATTTTAACTGCCAACTATAACTCACAAATTCTTTTAGTACTCGTATATTTCAAAATAATATACCCGGCATCGTTATATAAAGTTTAGGGTAGTTTATAAAAATATATTGTACAATAAATGCTACATATCCTATAAAGCCTTTATCACAGTGACCTCTTAAAAAGAATCACACAAACCATATTTCAGAATTAAACCGTCAGAGGTACGTGCTCCAGACATCACCTAACCCTTTGATAGCAGTGTAAACAATTATTTCTCAGTCGATAATAAAAACTGTCTCGATTTTAGTACGCTTGCAGCCCAGTCGTTCGACTGGTACTTTTATCGCGTCTCGCATCACAGTGGCTTGTGTTTTACTGTAGTTTTACGAGATACTCTTCGATAGCGGATACGCGGATACACTATGCTGGAGGCGGAGTGGTGGGCTGCTGCTGGTAGCTGTTGCCAAGATGTCTGCTGTCCCCTGCGACGTTTTTAAATGAAATGTTCGCTGCAATATGCCAAATTGCTTCTTAGATTCACTGGATTGGGAGCGTTCGAGTCCTTGTTCAACTTGTCACTAATGGTATCATAGTTGGCGCAGTAGAAGACTTAAGACATATAATTTTTTTGTAGATTAGAGTTTTATTTTCCGTTTAATTTTTGGACAAGGACGAATTGTAAAGCACATAATTTATATTTCAATATTTAAATCTAATTTGTCCTGATACAATATAGTTACATTTAAACGCTAATTAGTCGAAGCTCAACTATCCGTGAGTATTAACCGTAGTTCTTTAAAAAAATAATTTTCTAATAATGCTACTGAAACATGCTACCAGAATGTTTATCTTATGTACTTTTGTATATATATATTTCAAAAATGGGCAATATTTAATTATTGAATTAATTACCTTTTTCGAAGATTTAATTGTCAATTTAAAATTTCAATTATATTCGATCTGCAATAGAAAAGTCTGTAATTAATTACATTATTTATACGTGTAATTGTTATTTTCCTTTTTTTATATTTTTAATTAAAAAAAAAACTAACAATCTACCGAAATCTAGTAGTGGTGTATTGAACTATGAAATAAAGTAGTTATGGATACATTTTGAATTTTAGGCCAACAGGAATTGATAGTGATAGGCAATGATATACGTCTTACCCTCACTGTCCTTTTTGGCCTTTTGATATTTGTATTTGTTATTACCGAAAACTATGAGGTATCGAGTGGATTGGTAAACCCGGGGTCGATTCCTACAAATGACAAACATTTTTCACAATATTAAAATTATCCCTGTAGCTTCCCCTCCACAAACATCTTAGGAGGCCGTGATTTGATGACTGGTAACTGCTCTTCAAGAGAATAAATATATCATTTACAGAGATATGCTACGGCAGAGTGCCACACTCAGTAATGAGTAAAAGGCGTGATGATATATATATTTTTAATCGGAAATTGAATTAGTCAAAGTTTGTGTTTGTACAATTCTGTTGCAATAACTGTTTGATTTTATCTGTGCTTTATATTGTAACACGAAACGTTACAATTGAAAATATGACGTTGTAAACAGAATTAGGATTTGAAATTAAGTTACATTTTATTAACTATAATAATATAACTAATATAAAGATCAACACGCACTGTTGTAATCATTTTCGTACTTTAAACTTAAGAGGATATTATCCGGTACGAAAAATAAGCTATTTTTCTGGAACAAATGCTGACTGTATAACAGCACATATTTAAAACGCGAACATCGCGTTATGTGAAGATCTACATCTCCACGCGTTGAGTTGATGGACTGCCTGTTTTCCCCAAAACACATCGGAGTGGACACAGTTGCCTCAAGTGTTTTTTTCTAAAATTCTACAAATATTAACTATAACTGTCTCTTTTATAATTTAATGCTCTATATTTGAAAACCAAAACCCGTAATGGCACATGTGGTCACGAGTGTCAAATTACACGAAACCAATATTTTATGCAACAGAACAACAATGTGATAGCTCATTATGTTACAATATAGTAACTATTTATTTCGTTACTATATCAAAATAAGAAAATGATTTTCATAAAAAATTAAAAGTATTTTGTTTGTAATTATTTCATGTAATTAAATTACATTTTGACTATGTAATTGAGCAAATTAAATAATAATTTTTTTATTGTTATTTTATTCACATTGAGACAGTATTATCGAAAAATATAAATAATTACATATTACGAATAGTTTGCTTATCTCTGGTTTAAGTCAATATTAACTTAATTTGGATTAACCGTGTTTTTCAAATATTCGGTCTCTATAGTCTTGCAGTTATCACAGATCATCGGCATTTTACTGTATTGTTCAATATTATTCATAAGTCGACAATATTATTCGTTTGATTCATCAAGATTAATACATCTGTGTATTATTGACATAATCTTACTAGTTTCTTAGTCTAAGATTATAGACACTTTGACAAAAGAGCGTAAAATAAAATCAATCATTACCAGAGGAAGACGCATGTCTTTGATATTGTACCAAAACTTAATTAATTACGTTTTTCTACAGACATGCATCCTCCACATTTTAAGACGTTATTCCTGGATACTGAAAACGTACAAACTCAAATCATTAAACTAGGTTTTGTTTACCAAAATACATTTTAGTAGAATTAATTATTCCAGGGGAGAAATTTCTAATTTCACTGGCGTTACCATAATAAATTAATACATTGCAGGCACACCTTATTTCGCGTATTTGCACACATATCTCCATACACTTCAATCACAAAACAATTTTTGCTGTTTTTAAAATAAATACTCAATATCCTATATTCATTGTTATCGTTCGTAAGAGTGGGCACTAACACATAATTACACATATTCTAACTATAATTTCTAAAAACTTGCAATCCATAAATAATCTTTCAATTTCTCAATCAGCATGTCCATTTTTCATCTCTTGAATGTCAATAAAGATAAAAAATACATATTTACAACTAAAATAATCACTAATTAGTTCTATTTGTTTCAGGTAAAAACCAAAAACTACTACAATTCACAAACACTCGTTTGTAAGCTGGTGAGTAATTTAATTGAATGAAAAGAATATTAGAGATGTATGCTGGTTATTTTATTTTGTTATGATGATAATAAATTATACGTAAAACAATATGAATAAAAACATGTACAAAATTTATTGCAAAAATATTGGTATTAAAAGTGATAAATTAAAGTAACATTTATTATAGGTAGCATTTGGTACATTTATTTCATTTATGCGTCAGTAAAAATATTGCAGCAAAATAATAATATAATTATAAATCCACAAACACAATAATAAAATATTACAAAATAATTGCCGGAAATGTCGTAAAATAAACAGATATCGATTTAATTGCTGTATTAACACACAAAAAACACGTGCCGTAAATAAATATTTGCCAATGATTCATCCCATTTTGAACACGAAAAATGTGCTCCTGACTGAAAATTCACATTGACATTTTCAAAACAATTTCGCGCACATCAATCAAAGTACAGCGTCGACAGAAGCGCTTACGACCGATACCGAACTAATACGAAGTGTACCGAAAAAATACGTTCATGTACGACATTCTCACCAGCGAGCAGCTGAACAGATATCAAAGTCAAACAAATTTGTAAGTATCCAAGAAGTCAAAGTGCTCGTCGACATATGAAATATGTATTCCTTTCCGCGTTGGTTGAAGTACAGGCGAAAAACGATGCAGAACCAGGGTTGTAATATACATTTTTCATTCCTTATTTCGTTATTCACTTTTAAATTCGTGTTTGTAAGTGTACAATTTTTCGGTATTCACGCATATTTTTCATTTCATTTTAATAATCATTTGAATATTCTGAAAGTAGCTTTAACGAAAAAAGCTTATGTTAAATTCTTGTTATGAAGCAATTCAATGATAAAAGTATTGATAATAAGCAGCAGTTGTAGAGATTTTAGCTGGTTTTTAATCATTATGTTCGTAAAATTTTCCATATATAGTATATATATTTATATTTGAAACTGAAGTTTAATGTATATTTTGTAAATGTGTAACGAATACTTTTCAATGTTGGCAAGCTTAAGCAAGCTTAATAATGGCCGGTTTTATATTTGACAGATTAATTTACTTCCAGAGTAAATAATATTTACTTATTTAAATGACAATAGAACTTTTGATAGTACTTACATATATATACGAGTATACCGTAAAAATGAATAAAATTGATTCGAATTTGTTAAATTAAATACATTTACTAAGTAAATATCTTCTTTTCTTTATAAAACTGTGCATAAGTGTATTAAATTTTTTAAATTTAATTACTTAATACCTTTGCTAACTACAACTTCAATGATAATTAATACAGTCATTTATTAATCAACAAATCAAATTTACTGGAATTTTGAATAGGTGTAGTATTAAGGCCGTCGACTACTAGTTGTCCAAATACCTAAAAAAAACCCTTTAGTTTCTTTAATTAACTTGACACTCAAGATTTTCAATAAACAACAAAAATCTCGAATGATTTTAGGTTACCATCAACTTTGACTAAAGTCAGTTTTTTTTCATAAACTTGTAATTAGATAAATATGTGATTCTATTAAAAAATTACAAATTATTAACAATTATCATAATATTTATTGCAATTTTAATAGGAAACCAATTCTCATATTTGACACAACATGCGATTTCATTTTATTTATTAGTATTTTTTCTAAGTAATATCTAGGATACTTAATATTTATTAATAATGCTTAGTAGCAACGTTTTTAATTGTGAAAATTCAAACCCGAGTTTAACTTACACAGCCCATAACTTATTTTTAAATTATCTGTGTGCTTCGCTTTTAACTAATATCGCAATTTGATTGTTGGTAACTGCATTTCATGCTCAAACATAACTTACTGTAATAAAATAAAATTAAAATAAACACTTGTCTAAGTCTCACAAAATTCAGCCTCCAAGTCACCTTATGAGGGCATCGTCAGAGGCTGGCCAGCACAGTTGGTAACCATAGACGCGTTTCGCTCTTATTAGAGCTCATCAGTATGGTATAACCTACTTCTTCACCTAGAACAAAGTTCACGTGAAGAAGCTGGTGACGAAGAACTTTGTTCTAGGTGAAGAAGTAGGTTATACCATACTGATGAGCTCTAATAAGAGCGAAACGCGTCTATGGTTACCAACTGTGCTGGCCAGCCTCTGACGATGCCCTCATAAGGTGACTTGGAGGCTGAATTTTGTGAGAATTAGACAAGTGTTTATTTTAATTTTATTTTATTATTAAACCTAGTTTCACCAAGTGAGCATTTAAAGACAATTAATTTTGTCTTTGTTGTTTTTTATTTAAATTGCTATTTCGTAGCTTTTGCTTTTTTCGGTAGATGGCATTACTGGTTCGATAGAACTTCTCATGTCATCTTACCGTTCTTTAGAGATCTTATTCTCTGCTGGCACAGTCCTTCGTCACCAGCTTCTTCACGTGAACTTTGTGCTAGATGAAGAAGTAGGTTATACCATACTGATGAGCTGTAATAAGAGCGAAACGCGTCTATGGTTACCAACTGTGCTGGCCAGCCTCTGACGATGCCCTCATAAGGTGACTTGGAGGCTGAATTTTGTGAGACTTAGACAAGTGTTTATTTTAATTTTATTTTATTATTAAACCTAGTTTCACCAAGTGAGCATTTAAAGACAATTAACAACTGTGCTGGCCAGCCTCTGACGATGTCCTCATAAGGTGACTTGGAGGCTGAATTTTGTGAGACTTAGACAAGTGTTTATTTTAATTTTATTTTATTATTAAACCTAGTTTCACCAAGTGAGCATTTAAAGACAATTAATTTTGTCTTTGTTGTTTTTTATAACTTACTGTGTTTACAATATAACGATAATATTCCACGATCAAAACATTGAATTTTATAATATTTTAATCTGGTGAAATTTTATTATAGTCTAATAATTTTCTAATATAAATATGAGAAAAACCTGACAGCAGCGCTTGGAGATCGTGCTACTGGGTTCTAGTATGATTTTTCTGAGGACTTTTCTATATTCTGATCTTAAACCTAATTTTATTCTAGCTGCGATAGAAACCACTCAAGTTTTGGAAGCATCAGAGACACTAATAAATATGTACATATACATACATAATCTAATAATCTTTTACTTTTAAAGTGTCAAAGTTTATAAATATAAATATTAAAAAAAATAATTTAAATGATGTAAGTGCTTATCTACAGTTTCTGTTTTTTTAGGCGACATTTATATATTATCTTTAATAAATAATATTTTTGAATTATTTATTTATTTTTATTAATAATTTATTATACTGAAAATTATATTATAATATGTGTTAGTGGTGATTGACTAATAGATACGATAATAAAACTAACAATTTAAGTGACAAAAATACATTCATCCCATAACTGAATACATATATTTTCACTTAGAAATATTTGATATCAGCAATACCAATACGTCTCTGACCAAGTCGAAACCGGAACTGTACAAACGAGAGAGGTATCTGACTTATCGACTGGTTGATATTTCACAACGGTAGACGTTTGAACGTGATAAAAGTAGAGCAAAACAAACAACACGGCGAACACACGTATCTCGCCCGAACTTTGATGCACAGTATAACTTAATTCCATTTGACATACTGCGCCGATGCAGAAAACTGTCATTTATTAATAGCTACTCCCGTATTTTGCTTTGTCACTTTTTGTTTGCTTTCCGATTTTTGAAAAAGATTTAGTTATCAGGAAAAAATAATAATTTTCGCTTTACAAAGAATGATACATCAATTTTATCCTGCTAGCAAGGCTTTTATTTATGTAATATATTGTATTATTATTATGTTAATCCGACAGATATCTTAACAGCAACGCATCGAACTTTCAATTTGAGAGCCCGAGTTCGATTCCACAACCGACATATGATTTTTATTATATTATTACAGTACTTGTCTGACACTCCCATCATTAACATCTCTGGGGTCGTGATTTGACAGCTGGTAATTGTACTTCACGTATAAAAATGTATCATTTACTGAAATCTGCTGCAGCAGAATGCTACAATCAGTAATGGATGAAAGGCGTGATAATACATAATAAAGAGAAACAAAATAAAAATTGCTCAATTTTAGTGTTGGAATCTTGATTTCGTACTTTTTGTTTGTTTTTGATTTAATTATTTTTTAAATTAGTTGCGACGGTACTATTACAGCCTACTTATAACACTCATTTTAGTGTCATAATAACAATTGTTATAAAACTTATTACGTTCCGCGGAAATTGAAGTAGGATTCAAATTTGTAAGGAATTTGACACAATATGAATTGATTTCTTAACTTAAACAATTGCTGATCGAAATATCGATTCTTCAACTCTAGTACGTCAAAAGTTCTTTTATTTGATAAAAAATTCATTCACTAAAATGCAATTGACAATCGCCCAAACGCGATAATATTTGAAACACATTCTCTAAAACCAGGGTACCTCTGCACCAGAGTCTTTCAAAGAGTACGATAAGTATTGAAACATATCCACGAAAATAATTGATAATTGAAAAAGTGATAAACTCATTGGTGTTTTTTTTATGTCCTTCCACATCTTTCGCGAAGAAATATATCCACTTACCGAGATCTGCTACGGCAGTAATGTGTAAAAGGTGATGATATATTTCTTTATTTTATTTATTGTAATTACGAGTATGAATATGAATAAATTTGCTTTGCTTAAATTACTCCAGTTTTATTTTCTCAGACAAAATAGAAAGTTTTAAAAATTATAATGCTACCTTAGTCACTAGGATAGCACTATTTTCTACTTAAAAGATAAACATTTTACAGTTAATTATGATGAGGTACCTACCAGATAAATTTATTAATAATATTTCTTCTTATAAAAATTATATTCTCAATCCACAGAACTCCTCAACAAATTTAGTATTAATGCACAAAGCCAAAAAATTGTATAATCGTAATAAATTATCATATATAAATGGTTCATCTTAACGACATAATTACTGAATTACCTACCTACCTGTGTGCAATTATTTTGTTATAAATAATTATTCTGTTATTCGGACTATCTTATTTTCTAATCCAATCATGGTTTGCAATAGAAAACAAATTTATGGGAGACAATTCAATTAAACAAGTTCCAATCATGTGGTTATCTTCAATCGAACTTCAATTCGAAATCAATTTCTACCTAAATTAGACTTTTCGGTTTCGGCAGCTCACCTCATAAAACTTGAAATTCTCATTTAACACTCCAATTCCAGCATCTCTATTTTCACACCCCTTTTCACTTGAGCGTTCAGCACGCACTTGACGTACGATAGCCGATAGGACGCAGAAACTCAAGCCGACATTTCGTTGTTTACGCATGGCAGTTCTGGTGTTGTCCGCGGCAAAGCGCGACCAGCGACCGGCACGTCGAGTGTTTGCGCACATGACTCGAGCATGGAGTAAGGCGTTGCCAATAGCAACTCGAACACGTGATAGCCTGCACTTCAGTCGAGATTTCAGATGAGAGATGTTTCTAGCCTAGAAGTAGATGTTGTCAAAGGAATCCATGGCACAATCTTTTTAGCTTAATTTCTGCTTGATAGTGAAAGTTTGGACTTTTGAATAATTTAAATTTAAACCAGAATCTGCATTATGTACGGTAAAATAAACTAAACCAAGGCAACCACTTTAGATTTTTAGTACTCTATTTCGTAATTCTATAACTTTAATCAAATTCTTATATTTAAGACTTTTTATACCAGTCCGTCAGTGGTGTGGATAGCGATATGGAATTCGAATCGCGCTCATGCTAAAAATTATATGAACTATCACACGGCGGCTAGGTGAGTGCGGACCCTGTACTGTAATTGGGATTAAGTTCCTGTTGTACAGCGTAACATAAATAAATAAACAGACGAGTACAAATAATCTCTTTTCTTCGTTTACCTTGATAAAGACCTTTAAAATGAATTGAAATATTGACATTTTTGTATTGAAGCTTATAACGTAGTAATAATAAATTTAAAGATTTCTATGTAAACCTTATTCATTCACAGGTAAGAATAAAAAAGTCTTTAACTTATTAAAAAATCTGTATGAATGTCAAAAGGGGAATGATGTTTTCTAGGCAACAAAAAATAAATAATTTGAATAGTTTACACAAAATATAACTGTCATCAAAATTATGTGGCCTTCGGACATGATTTATGTTATCATAATAACTTCATTTAAAACGGCAGAACTACATAGTTCACTTGTTTTTAAGCGTAGCGTAATATTATATTCCAATGTGTTAAATAGAAAATAGAATCAGGCTGCATTTATATATCCATCAATATCTCAGTTCAACACTTGTGCTAACGTATAGTAAATATAGCAATACTATAGAATAAGTCCGATTCGGGTTCCATGCGTAGTACCGTACTACAAGTAAATCCGGAATTCTATGGACGATTCAAACTCGATGTCGGGTCTACGATCCACGATACAACAATGGGTACAATCAACAAAAAGGGATTCCATCTTCAAACAAGAATCATTTCTTTTCTCTTCCTCTAGCTACTGTAGAAGTAGTGCAGATGCTCATGATATGGTACTATAATTCTATGTAGAAATTGTAAATTATTTGATTTGTCGTAGCTCTACATATATACAACTTTATGTTTAATTTTAATTTACCTGAGTGGCACAATTTTTTATTCACTCAACATTATTTAATCTACTAATCACTAAAAATTACTTAGCTGCATTAACTTAAATTATTTTATATTTTTTTTTTTTTACTTATATATCGGACCAACTACTCAGGTCATATGCCGATATGTCCCTTGTATGGCCGCCGCGGGCGGGACTCGAACCCACGACCTTATGGTCGTCAGTCAGGTCCTCAACCCGCGCAGCCACTACGCGGGACATCTTTTATATTTGAGTCTTGACTTATTTTGTGCGAAATACCTACTTTTGACAATCAACGAAGTAAATAGTGACCACTTTAATTGAATATTCTTGTTTAAAACTAGCAGTGTCCTATTACCATTTTGTATTCAGAGGTTATACCAAACATTCTGAATTGTCTAGTTTTATATTTACAGCTGATTCTTTAATGTATGAGTTGTGCATTGATTAGTGATCTGTAACCATGGTTATTTCAGTAATTAAATAATCCATTCATTATTTATTATTAGTTACTTTTAAAATGTGGGATATTAAAAAAAAAAAAAATTAATCAGGAATAAACTAATCGATATCTCAACAAAAGTGATTGAAAACTAATCCTTTAATGACTGCATTCGCATAACCACAACAAGATCCAATCTTGTAATTCATAAATAAAATTTTTAGTAGTAGCTATTAATTTTTAATTCAATAAATCTGTCAGCATATAAAGAATTAGTCAACAAAAATACTACATTACACAATAAAAATATTCGTTTAAGCCATTGATTTCTTGCTGGGCAGATGTTGATCCTGGAAACAAGAGATGAGCAAGGGATGTGGTGAGCCTTTGTACAACTAGGGGCTTTAATTAGGGTCCGAAAAGGGATTAGCGAGCGGCACGTCGCGGCGACGAACGCGGAGCGACCACTGGGACAAAAGAGACGAAGCAGGACCACTGCCACCACTGCCGAACAGCGAAGAATAGCTGTGTAGAGTGTTTGCTAACAAGTAGGTATATACGGCGTCCTGTTGTGTACAAACAGGACACGCCAGCAAAGGACACTTGGATCTTGTGATAAGGTTTCGAAATGTTTTCTCTGCTACTTGGTGGTTTTCACACGTAGTTTTACACTCATGGAAGCAAAGCAGTTACGTGAAATTCTACAGTGTATTGTCAGTTTGAATATATATCGCCGTACAAACTGGTACTTTATATATACCTATATATAATAAAATTACATTGTATTTCTAAAATTGTTATATATAGATTGATAATTGATAGAAAATTTTAATATACTGCAATAAATAAATATGGAGCTACTTAAATTATTATATATGAATATGAACTAATTACCTGATGAACTATTACTAAATTTTGAAAAAGAAATAAAAAGACAATTATATAAATAATGTTAGAAAGTATTATTCAGTAAGTTAAGTGGAATATAGACTGGACCACTGGAGTAATTTTTGAAGCATATAAAACATATCCTATCAAAACCAGAAACAAGTCTGTACACTTAAATTCAGATTACATAATATTACCAAAATTTGCAATTAAATTATTAAATAAATATATATTCATGTCTTGTAGCCATTATTGAGTGTGGTACTCTTGCATAGCAGATCTCAATAAGTTATATACTTATAACAAAGATGTTAATATAGAGGGATCCACAGGACTCCCAAAGATACTAATAGAGGGGAATCATAGTGAAAATTATTTATCGGCTGTAGAAATCGAATCTGGGTTCCCAATTCACATTCTGACTATATCATTAAGACTCCTATTCCTACTTTTCAGAATAAATAATTGACTAAAAATAATCAAATATTACAAAAAATATGTGTAAAAATGGGTATCTATAGAAAATATAGGTCTCAGTGGCAATGTATCAAGAAAATGAAAAATTGAGTACGATATCTAAAACTGACAACTGATTTTCAATAAATTTATTTTACTCTTGTGGCCCACCCTTCAATATCTCTACTAATATCTTTGTGAGCCCGCGATTAGACATGGATAAATTCATAATAAAATAAGTTTTTTTAATTAGAATATTTTTACTATTGATACATTTTGAAAAATACTAGTCATATATCGTCATATGTCATATCTTGAATATATATATATATATATATATATATATATATATATATATATATATATATATATATATAAGACGATAAAAATACCTAACTTTTTTATTTAAAACATTTTTTATCAATTTACGATTTCTCAAAAGTTATTTAAAAATTAGAGTTAATGACGTATGCATTATCTCGGGAATATCAATAAATTGGCCTACTAATGTGGCAAGTTTTGTCTAATTTAATCGTAGTTGTGCCTCTCATAATTATTGAGATCGTAATGGTGAACCTTTATAGTAATGATGCTATAAAGGCTGTTATAAGGACAATAATGTTTGAGATCAACAATACACTTTCCGACGACTTCCAGCTCGATGTATGTACGTTGACCGTAGGCATTATTATCAGTTTAACTCCCTTGGTACCTTTAATTTTTAATGTTCGACTATTTTATTGTTTTATCCAAGCTTTTTATCGACTTATGTCCTGTCATTGTGATTTCTATTAGAGAGATTAGTTTAGTTACTTGCAAACGCTGTAACTAGAGAAGACATTATTCTATATCTATCAAACATGCCGTATCACATGTAAAATACCGAGTAAAATTTTATTAAGAGCTTCAAAAGCAAGTGAGTTAGTTGTACCCTTAATGACTAAAAAAAAATATGAAAAATAATTTAGCTGTTTCAAAGAATGGATGACGCAAAATCATGTAAGTGTAATAAATGAAACTGTCATGATGTATTATTTTAAAAAGTGGTCAGAATCACTTTCTCCCAACTCGACGTAACATATTTTCAATATTGAGAAAAGAACTGATGGTTAAGAAGAAAATCAGGTTTACAGAAAAATTTGTCCAATTACAGGAATTTTTTAAACAAATTAACGGGCTTATCAACCGAAAATGATTTGTTAGATATAATACCTATTTGTATAGTTTATTGATTTAGCAATACAGCAACGTCAATTTTATAATGCCCTGGGATGTTATTTTGAAAAATTATGCCCTCGGGAATTATTTAGTATGTAATAACCCTGGAAGCAGGATTATTATGATAATAGTAATAATAAGCTAGTCAGAAATTAAAGTTCTAAATTACACATACTGTAATAAACCAATCTGTATCTACAGGGTGTACACAGTAATTCGGTACTGAATAATTTAACACAGAATCTTTAAAATGTGCGGAAATTAGCTTTCCTGTACATGTTAGAGCAAAAGTAGAAAATTGAAAAATTGATTTAAATTAAATTTCACATTTAAAAAGCTTAAATTTGTTATACTAGTATGTCAGTAGTACTAGAAATTTAAAAACTAAAATGACTTTTTTTGTCAAACATCAGTTAAGCCATTTAAATAAAAATCAAATTTCATTCTGACGATTCAGACGAAATCTTGACTGTACTGTCAAAATGAGATTTTGTATTATTGTTTATTTATCTGATTTTTGACGAAAATGTCGTATACTATTTTTAAAATATTTAGTGCTATAAATATAATAAATTTACACTTCTTAAACGTGATATTTAATTTTAAACAATTTTTTATTCTTTACTTTTGTTCTAAAATAAATAGGAGAGCCAATTTCCATACATTTTTTAAATCCTGTATTTAAACTTCTTATGTTCTGCGTTCATATGCACACCTGTTTATAATATGTTCCTGTCACGAAATACTTGTAAAAATACAAGTAATAGTACTTATACATTGTGTTCAGCAGGACCGCTAGGAAAGAACGAGAACAAATTACAGTAGCTATTTACCTTTATAATATTTGAAAAACTTGTACTCCTTAATCCTGTTATAAGTCTTTCTATTGACAAGAACGCAATATACAGGAGAGTCTATCCGTCTGTATTTTATTACTCGATTATTTTAAATATTAAAAAAATAAATTTCGTTTATATTTTAAATAATCGAGTAAATAAATACAGACCAATAGACTACCTATATAAAAAAAATTAATCATTGATTGTAGTTTTTTTTTTGTATGAGGTAGGTGGCTTAGTGGAATCGAGTCGGCCTGTGGAATCGAAAACCCGGGTTCGTTTCCCACAATCGACAAACAATTTTCACCAAGTTAAAACTATCTCTCTGGCTCCCCCTTAACTAACATCTCTGTGGGCCGTAACTGAACTTCACGTGAATAAATATATCACTTACCAGATCTGCTCCGGCAGAGTGCTACACGCAGTAATTTGTAAAAGGCGTGATGATATATTTATTTTTATCTCGGTAAGTGATATATTTCCTCGCGTGAAGTGCGGTACCAGCCATCAAATCACGACCCCTTCATATTTTATTGGAGGAGTCATAGAGGTAGATTTAACTTGGTGAAAATTGTTTGTCGGCTGTGGGAATCGAACCCAGACCGACTTGATATCATTGAGCCACCTACCCCATATTTTTTTTTGTAATTTTAAATAGTAATAAAATAATTTAATGAGAATTTAATAAACATCATGGTTTTGCCGTACTTCTATCCGCTTTTCATCAACGAATTTAGAACTAAAATCATTTAAATTTTTAATATTGGAATAAATGGAAAGTCAATCATGCAACAACTGGTACCTACATGTATCTCCGCAAAAAGTAAAATTAAAACGGAAAATTTATAAAATCCATAACTCATGCAGTTCTATTTCCCGCCAATAATCATCCAAACCAAGCGATACCATTGCCGCCGGCTGCCGAGGCGAATTAGCTAAATACCAATTAACAATAGTTATTTATAGCCTAGTCGCTTTACGCCACTTTCATTTATTTCTCCCGGATATAAATGAATGTGAAAAACAAAACAACATAACCGATAAACACGTAAAAAAAACAAACAAAATGCCCTTGGTTCCAATCTAGTACGACGGCATAAAATGCGAATTCACGTTTTAATCAAAAACGGATAATAAAAAAGTGCAGTGAAGGCCCGGTAAAATATCATGTGAGTGCTAGAGCTGTTTGATATATTACTGCCTGTTATAGCACCCCTCCATCGTGCTATATCCGGTGCTCAATTTCCTCTTCATCATCCATAGACACCTGACAGAATAATCCCAGTCACTTGTGTCTGCGCCTCCGCCACCGCCGCGCATGCGCCTTGTGCTCCGCCATCAAATGTTTTATGTGTGGCGAGTGGCGGGCATTATAATAGAAAGCTACCGTTTGGTGGATTTGCCGTCGTAATAGAATTTCCACCCATTGTCGTCGACAATGCGGGATTAAACGGTTCCGGCCACACACCGGTCGTTTGTATATAAAGGCAGGTCAATTCCAAGTCTAGGAAAACTAACGTAAATTACTTCTGTTCTACGTATTTTTCAAAAGACATAATTCAATTTATCAATAATAACTTGTTTTTATTTATAAAATCTAATTGTAACTTCGATAAATAAATAAATCTAAATATACGAAATGTTAATAAAATGAATACAATATTATAATGGTACAAAGACAACAATAAATAAATCGAATAGTCTATATAAACATAAGCTGGCAATTGAATCGTTTTTAAGATATATTACTTTAAAAGTTTATTTTAAATAACACCTGTTAATAATCGTAAAAAACTGCAAAAACGAATTGTGTAAAGCTGCCAAACAATTCTCGTTAGACTGGGATTTCCTTCCGAAGAAGATTTACAGCATGTGGAGATATGTAAGGAATGTATTTTCAACATCTGTAAAATTTTTAAATTAAACAGTAGTAGTTATTTGTTCAATTTAGCAAAAAAAAATAAAAATAGCAGATTTTCTGCCATGAGTTGTCAACGAGATGTAGTCGAGACTATGAATTTCCACAAGATAATTAATCTCCATTTTACCTTGTTGAATACATATTTTTGCCGATTATTTGCATTTAAAATTAATTTTCATAATAACCATAAAATTACCACTATAGCTCCCCCTCTACTAACATCTTTCGGAGCCGTGATTTTACGACCGGTAGCCGCACTGCACTTGCAAAAAAATGTGCAGTGGGAAAATTATTATGAAGTTGGATTTCTTACATCGTGTGGTTCGAAAAAATTATATTTAAAAGTGCTATACCCGAGTGGGCCACACTGTTTGATATCAAAAGATGGCTGTACCATAGGAGGAAAATTTGTTAACTTTACGATGACATCTATTAGCCAACGGCATAGGACAATTTGTTGACCCTTCAAATTTGAAAATTGGCGTGAATTGTCTCACTGACTTGCTTCTTGTCTCTAATGCCTCGGAGTTTTGTTAAAATATTTTAAACTTTATTCTGCCTATTAAAATGGATAAAAAAATAGTTATCCAAGTAAAGTTAAAAAACAAAATAAAAGAGCTATTTCTGCTCGAAATAGATGGAGAAAGACGGAATACGAAATGTCTGGTATGTATGGTGAATACAATCTATGTATAACATTTTAATATAAGCCAATAATTTTCCTATTAGGGATATTCCATGCAGTACACCTGGCAATAAAGCTATGTATCAAATACTGCTGAAAATATTGATTTAGATTATGTATGGGGAATACGAGAGGAATATGAATCGTAACATTTTTCGCATGTTCTTCAATTAAATTTTTGCTTTCAATTATACATTTTTTCAAGTTTTCTTTATACTAATAGACAAGTAAAATAATATTTCCATACTATACTATAAGTATTTATCTGTGGCTTCTATCCACTAACATCTCAGATGCCGTGATTTGACGGCTGTTAACCGCACTTCACACGAAGATATATATCATTCACCGAGATCTGCTATGGCAGAATGCCACACCCAGTAATGGGTAAATGGCGTGATGATATATTTATTTATTTATTATACTCTGGTATGAATATATTTCCGAGATGACAAGAGTAACAATAAAATTTCGCTCAAAAAAATGTCAAGTGAATTCTAATTGTTTTTTTTTTCACTTTTAGGGCAATTAAATATGTCAAGACACAAATATTGTTATTTCATACTATATGCTAATGACAATATAGTTATTTATAAAAAAAATTGAAAGGGACGAGAAGTTATGGTGACCATACGAGTATATGTTACTAAAATTAATAGACTTTCATAAAACCTGCATGCTGCTCAAATTGTGGACAGTTGAATCTCAAGAGGACTGCCTCGTAGAGAGAAAATTGCTCTAGATAAAAATAATTGTTTATAATTTTTTAATTTACTTGGATATTTGTTTATTTTAGCAAGATTAATTTATTAATTAGGAATTTGCTTTTGTTGTTATCAAGGGGACTTAAATGCTACGGTCATATTAGATATGTCGCCTCATTTGGTTTTTGTAAACGGCACTTGGTATTCAAAGATATGGGTTGTCGCAAAATGGTCAACCATCCATTTACTACCAACAGGAAGTGTTGTCTAAATTGCGATATCGGGTCAACCGCAATAAAAAATAAACACACCCTACCAAGGTCGTTGTCATTTATTTATTTATTTATGTATATATCTGTGTATTTATTTGTTTATATAATTTTTAAATCATTTATTTAATGAAATATTTTTGAATACATTTGAAATAGTAAATTATTATTGTTTAATTCTTACGTTTGAACTCTTCACAACACAATATACAATTTTTTTAAATTGAATACTGGTTCCAAAAATCAACAAATAATAAGTAATTAGTTCTTCTACACTTGGATATTTTTCTAAATTAATTCATAAACAAACACAAAATGTTAATAGATAACTAAATACTCGTATTATGTTGTAATTATTCTATTTATGAAACAAGATAATAATAATATAATTGATATATTGGCATAAAGTATTTGATGTATTTCGGCTGAAGTAAATATTTACGAAACAGGTATGCTTGCGTAGAGAGTCGTCCATATCTCTATCGTGTCAAACATCCACATTTTTGTGCCTGCGTGTAATTTTTTACCAACAAACATTCACAATTCCTACCCTCTACGTTGCGTGACCTTATCCCATAGTTTGTATAACTCGTATATGCTACACTAGAGCCACCTAAAGCTAAAGAATCCTAGCGGGTAAAAGCTGAACTATTTTGAAGATATTCCCTACTCAAAATATAGAAATAATATTTCGAAATCTATTCGAATTATTTAAAATTGTCTAGGCAATACATTACTTTTGAATAGTTAAGTACAATATTTTCAAAGTATTTGAATTTTTTTAACAATTATTGAAACTTTATGTTTACGAAAATATACGAATTTGCTAGATTTTACATATAGTTTTGCATAGGTTCAAAAATACATCTACTCAATATTACCATTTATGTCGAATTAATTTATTACTGCTGGCAGGCAACCTTCTATTAGACGCACCCTGAAGGTTGTTCGACCTCTGTCTCATGGCACAGGCATTTTTGTTTAATTTTAGGACCAGATTTCTCATCACTGAAGTCGCTCTTTTGCTTTGGTACTCATTAGTAGTCTTTGTTTTGTTCAATTTAGTAGTGCAATATATAAGCCAGAAAATTATTAAAGAAGCATTTCGTGTAATGGTTCCATGACAATTTAGATAATATGAGTTTAATGTTACTGTTAGGGTTAATATAAATTAAATATCCACCATCTAAAGGTAAAGTAAAATCAACTTGAAAGGTTGAAGATAGAAAGTGATATTTCAGAATTTTTTTAATACTTTTAAAGTTAAATTTTTTATGAAAGAAAAATTCGGATGACGCCAGGATTCGAACCAGGGACCCTCCGCTTGCCGGGCAGAGATGTTAACCGCTACACCACGTCACCTGTGTCAGACGTATGGCTTCAACCGAATTCTTCTTTCATAGTGTCTAACGTAGCATCGATCCCAAAGACTCCTATATCTATGATAGGCATTGACAACGGGTTTCGTCTACAGCGACACAGTTCTGATTTATAGGGAATCATTCCACGAACTAATTTGGGATCGATGCTACGTTAGACACTATGAAAGAAGAATTCGGTTGAAGCCATACGTCTGACACAGGTGACGTGGTGTAGCGGTTAACATCTCTGCCCGGCAAGCGGAGGGTCCCTGGTTCGAATCCAGGCGTCATCCGAATTTTTCTTTCATAAAAAATTTAACTTTAAAATTATCTTCATTACTGTACGTTCAGTCGAAGTCATATGTTAAAAATTAGTTCGTGGAATGATTCCCTATAAATCAGAACTGTGTCGCTGTAGACGAAACCCGTTGTCAATGCCTATCATAGATATAGGAGTCTTTGGGATCGATGCTACGTTAGACACTATGAAAGAAGAATTCGGTTGAAGCCATACGTCTGACACAGGTGACGTGGTGTAGCGGTTAACATCTCTGCCCGGCAAGCGGAGGGTCCCTGGTTCGAATCCAGGCGTCATCCGAATTTTTCTTTCATAAAAAATTTAACTTTAAAATTATCTTCATTACTGTACGTTCAGTCGAAGTCATATGTTAAAAATTAGTTCGTGGAATGATTCCCTATAAATCAGAACTGTGTCGCTGTAGACGAAACCCGTTGTCAATGCCTATCATAGATATAGGAGTCTTTGGGATCGATGCTACGTTAGACACTATGAAAGAAGAATTCGGTTGAAGCCATTTGTCTGACACAGGTGACGTGGTGTAGCGGTTAACATCTCTGCCCGGCAAGCGGAGGGTCCCTGGTTCGAATCCAGGCGTCATCCGAATTTTTCTTTCATAAAAAATTTAACTTTAAAATTATCTTCATTACTGTACGTTCAGTCGAAGTCATATGTTAAAAATTTTTTAATACTTGTTTGTAAGAATTTTTCCAAATAAATATTAGATTAGTAAAAATGTAAATTGAAATATTCAGACATTCAATAAGAAGGTAAAGAGTTATTTTTTTCTGAGAAATTTCAAATCCACATTCCCAGCTTATTTGTATAGTAAAATAAAAAGCTTAGAATAAACAATAAACACAGAGAATAAAAATTACTTAAACAAACTATTCGTAGTACGATAGACGCGTGTTTTTTTTTTGCTAAAATAAAAAAAAAATTATTTAATTATATAATTATGTACACTTATACTAGGTGTCTAATTTTATTTGAACCAATAAATATCTGATTGGTTCATTGGTTTAACGATTTTAATTACATAACATAATTTATGCTGCATTATATATTATAAGTTGTCGGATGTAAATCCTTTGTATAATTTTCGGTTTCAAAGGCCGACGAGGTGTAAGAGTTTCAGAATAAAAATGTTGAGTCCCGTTAGAAAAAGTATGATTTCGCTGAATTTTATAAAAGTTATACTTATTAATAAATAAGATTATTAGGAGAACAAAAATTAAACATTTTTTGAAATTATAAATTAATTCAATATCCTTGCACTTAGTATTTATGTAAATAAAGTTTGAAATGTAGGTATTTAAATTTTTTTTTTAACAATAACTATTTGTTCACGAAGAGTGGTAACTGATGTGTTAAGGTTGAAAAACAGATCTAAACGTAAACATAATTCTACAATATTCGATAATACATACATTGTTACGGGCAAAATTTAAAACTATTGAATTTATAAAATGCTATTTATTAGGAGATAGTGAATATTCTTGCAAAGAACATATGTTAATGGCATTATTAAATCCAAACCCTCCATCGATAACTAACCAAAATAGTGTGCATAAGGACAAGCAAACGATTTATTATTTGCAAATAGTCTTGAACTATAATAACATTTTTACTATAACTATCAAAAAAGAATAATACAATAATTATTGTATTAAGTAAATTAAAGGGAAAAAATCAATAACAATATAAATTTGGTACTATTGATCTGTTGTAACCAATAGAATGTGAAAAAATAATTTGGGGATTGCGTAAAATACTCATTTAGCTCTTGCTATAGCACTAGGGTGCTAAGTAGTGCGCGAAATACGAGTTGCCATGTATATAATGAAAAAATGACTTACTTCGCGTACAGATATGAGTAAAAAAAGTTAAAACTTTGTTCACAGTTGTAGAAAAAAAATCTATTATTTTATTGACCTAACAATGGGAACCATGACAAACAAGTAATTTTAACCACTCGTTGCTGGACAACCAATTATTAATAAAAACTTGTTATTAAGCAGTTACGAACTAAAAACAGCTAACAAAAAGTTAATTTTGCATATAATTGTGGATAAATAAACGCATGGGTTCACCTTATCTGTGATATCTATAATTTAAAATATATGACAATAAATAAATGCAAAACATATTGTAAAACTGCTATATATGCATGTGGTATTGGTGTAGCACGTATCCACCTCCAAGTACTTTTTACCATAAAAATGCGTTCTGTACTAGGTCAGGCATGGTTAGGCGTGTTTTTGTTTTAGTTCAACCAACTATAAAACTGATGAAACCCCTGAAAAAAAAACCCTGGCCATGCCTGAGCTAGTACAGAACGCATTTTTATGGTAAAAAGTAATTGCAGGTGGATACCTACTGCACCAATACCCATGCACTCTGCTGGCAGATAATTACTTCAGAACAAAAATGACTTAAAACGAGACAAAAGCAGGAGAAAAATTTATACTAGAAGCCTGCCTGTGCCTTCATTATTAGTCGCTCTGCTTTTAATTCATGTCCCGCATTGTTTATTATTATATCTACATGTGTACGTATACTATAATAAACGGCACACGTTTAAAAAAGCCTTAAACATTGCACACACACATACATATAGCAGCCGACGAATACTACCATGCGGTAATTGTTTCTGAAATTATTCCACCTCGACATATCGTTGTCTCTGTCCTATGCGATGTTTCCACGTAGATGTGTTTCTGTCGCGCTGAGCTCATGAATAATGCACAGGAGGGCTGGCGTGACCACGGCCTACCCTGATTCATTGCCTTTCTCTGCGCTTCAGAGCTCTGGCAGCGCGGGCGCTGGCTGTTGGCTACTCGCTATTCGGTGATGATGTGGAGGGATATTTTAGTGGGCGCGCTGGTTAAGTTTATGACCACTGGAAACAGTTGCAAGAGCTGATTTTGGTTATAAAATTAATTATTATTTCCCTAGAGTGGTTATTTTTATTTAATTTAGCTGAATATGTTTGTGACATTTTTTGGCCGTTTTGTTTTTAAAATTATGTTTTAAGGCATATAATTTTTTCTTAATCGTGCAATTATACAAAATGGCATATGAACTACATTTTGTAAATAAATTACTTTTAACGATTTATTAAAAAGAAAAAACTTACTAATGATGATCTGATGAACCTGCTACATCTATAGTTTGTGGTGATGACGATGAATAATTAACCTACAAATAGATAAGTATATACGGGCGTTTCAGTAAAAAAAAAACAATTAATTTCCTTTTCTTTGTACGGCATGTTTTTTTTTTTTTAGAGATTCTTAGTCATGTTATTAACGTAGTAATGAAAATTAAGATAGAATATTAATATTAGATGAGCGCGCTTTATATATCTACAGCTACGCGTCAAATGTAACAAACAAAGCGAATTGTAAGAGACGATGAAATAAGACGATCTAATATTTACAGACTGCAGCCAATGTAAATAATCGAAACCAACCATGAATAAAATAGAAGATAATAGCTACAGCGAATAAATAAAAGAGAGAGAGTGAGAGAGACACTATGAATTATTTCGTGAAAATAAAATGTATTTAAACATGAAAGAATATAAAGATAAAATTAACAGATGAACAAAGATGGCAAACAATAAAATATGAAAAAATATATAATATAATTATTAAGATATAAAATAATCATGACAAAGCTACATATCTTGTACAGTAAAGAGATGACTTGTCTAGATCGAAAACTCCTACTGACTAAATGTTGTTGTATTTCATATAACATGTTTAAGAGGAGTATGAGGAAGATATCGTTACATTGATTCAAAGATAATAAAAAATGAGTATCACCTGTATTAATATAGAGGGCCTCACCAGCCTAAGGCAGTAAAAAATATTGTGATATTTTCAATAATATGAATTACACTCTTCCCTTGCTACAAATATTAAAGATGTTGCTTAAGTTACGTTAAAAAGGACGTTAGAAATGTAAGTACCTGTTGAATCGAGTTCAATTTCTCAGTAATTGTAACCTGAACGACACTATTTAACTCTTCTTTAAATATAGTACCTGAAAATGGGTTCAGGTATAAGTCAACAGTATTTAGGTCATTCCTGGACATATCAGTAGTTGGTCAGGATATTACTTTTTTTATTGATATATTTCCATATGTCAGAATTTGTATTTTAAATATTGTATACTGCGTTAGTATTTAGTTCCACCCAAATGGTTTGAAGGAGGAAAATAGAATGAAAATAATTAGTATTTTAAAATAAAATCTGTTGAAGTAAATGTTATAGTATCAACTGTCAGAATTTACAAAAATTCTGTTTCATGTATTTATTTTCGGGAACCAATCAGATGTACAGTTGGCTGCCATGTTGGTTCAATACAGCATGTGAGGAACTATTTGTATGTTGCTATGATGTAAGCCAATCACGGTAGAGAAAATTGACGTCATATTCTTCATTTGTCTAATTTAAAAGGTGATCGTAAAGATTTGAACTTACTCTACGTAGCAGAGATGCTATGTCGAGTGCTCGTCTCGGAAGATTCTGGAGTGAATACAATCTTTCACGAGTCCCTGTTATGTGCTGGTCTCTTTAAGAATTTCGAGCTTTCTATCAGACATTTTTTTGTCACCATCTGCTATGACTAAAATAAGTAAACGGTGAATGTGTTTCCTTCAGAAAATTATCCTTTACACAAAACCATTAGCTCATTCTTGAATCTTTGATGTATGCTGGTCAGCGACCGTCATCTGTTTAGCGTGAAGTCTTCTCTTTCGAATGCAGTACTTCGCATTTCTGTAATTAAATCCGTATAGCCGTAGCGTTTGGTCTTATTAGAGTTTTTTTTTTGTTTCATCGGAAAAATGTTAAGTACAACGAATTGTTGATAAATTTCATATAAAAATTGGAATATCTGCTACTAAAACTTATAATTTATTCAAAAAAGTGCGTGGCAATTCATGCACTGGAAGAGCCCAACTTCACCAAGAGCTAAAAAAGCTCGAATGAGTAAATAAAAATTCATGGCAATGATGATTGTTTTTTTTCGATATTCATATGATTATGCACCTTCACTGGGTTCCAGAAGGTCAAACTATTAATCAACATTACTACCTTTACGTGCTTGCTGAATTCTGTGAAAGAATAAGAAAAATACGACCCGAATTGTGGAAAGACAAATCATGATTTCTTCCTCAAGAAAACTTATTAGACTTATTCCGCAATATCTGTCAAAAGGTTTCTAGCCACGTACAGCATCCCAGTGTTGGACCATCCGCCTTATTCGGCAGATCTTGCACCGTGCGACTTCTATCTGTTTCCTAAAGTGAAATCTGCCTTAAAAAAACAAGATTTGAGTCCGTTGAAGCTGTAAAAGAGAAAGCGGTACGAGTCTTGAAGGAAATGACAGAAAAAGATATCCAGCACTGTTTCGAACAATGGAAGATTAACATGGAACGTTGTAGTGATAGAGGAGGGGTGTATATTGAAGATGATAATAAGGAAATAGGTATAGAATTAAAATAAAATATTAAGGCAGTGTCAGTCTTTTTATTTATTAGCCACACCTCGTATCTACTCCTAGTATTGTTATACAAATTTTCATCTAAATTTAATTAAGCAATTTAAATAGTATTTTTTACCCAGTGCGTGCTGTTTAGCATACCAAGAGTTAAAATTTGTTTGAAGAAACTTGCCCAGTTAAATAATTACTCGAGGTCGTTGAACACATTTCGCGTATGAAGTGCATACAATATATTTTAAACATCTGAATTATAACATTTAAGAAACATAAAATAACTTCTTGTTGCAACTGTTAAATAAATATATATTGTTTTTGTTGAAATTTATATTTCTTATATCTAAATTTTTAAGTAAAAGTTGAAATAATTTGTTTTTATTGATTGGTTCAAGAATTTTTATTTGGAGCTCTTTTCACTCAAATAAATTGGCTAACAATGGTAACAGAAAAACTTATTTCCCATGATAAACATCCGTGGGCCGATATTATCAATCACATTTATTTCTTAAATCTAGTTTAGGAAAGACAGCAGCGAATCACTTATAGGAAATCACTGTCAAAATTTAAACTGTATAATGATAAAGGCGCATTTAATAGTTTGAAAATTCCGACAATATAAGTACATCATATTATATAAAAAAAAGAATCGATATTCAAATTCAAAATATAAAATAAATACATTTCAGCTAACCAATAAATTATCATTTAAATAATATAATTTAGACAACATAATTTTTGTGGGGTAGGTGGCTCAGTGGTATCGAGTCGGCCTGTGAATCTTGAGAACCCTGGTTCGATCTCCACAGCCAACGAACAATTTTCACCAAATTAAATCTACCCCTGTGGCTCCCCCACCACTAACATCTTTGAGGGCTGTGATTTGACGACTGGTAACCGCACTTCACGCGAAGAAATATATCACTTACCGAGATCTGTTTCGACAGAATGCCTTATCCAGTAATGGGTAAAAGGCGTGAAGATATATTTATTTATTTTTGCAACATCATTTTATTATGTTTTAGCATCATTTCATTATCTGTCATCTACAACTTAAGAAAATTTATTTGTAGTATTTTAATTTTAATTCAGGAAATGTAATATTAAATAAAACTGCAGAACTTGAAACAAAAAACTCGTTTTGAGTTCTAAAGGCTTTTTCCATTGTAGATATGTTATTTTTTACACATATACGTATCATACATGTTCTTAGACTAAATTTCCTAATATAATAAGTAGAATATTTTTCATATTACGATTGAACAAATAAATAAAATATAATCATTAAAACACCGAAGTTTACATTCATTTTGGCAAAGAATTGAGTAATTTCCTTTAATATTAATATATTGTGTATTTTAGCTTAAACAACTATAACTTATTATAATTTAGGCATTTACAAGCGATAAATTGACTTAAAATACCATACTTAAAAATGTAGTGTTGAATACCATTAAACCTGAATTTAAAAATCGTTGACTGAGCTTTTCGCCAGGTCCTCCCGCTCTAATCAAGGTGAAACCGTTTTCGGGCTTCGCGGCCCAAACAATGTTTTAATAATAAATCACACAATCCTTTGATAACACACAGCTATCATCAAATATTACTGTAGAGATTTATTTAACCTTAGAAATAAAAAGATATATAATATCCTTTTTGAGTGTTTCAAACGTTTAGACCTGGTATTTATTACAATGGGTTAAATTTTATTTAATTATATAATACATATCTATAGATATCAATTGAACTAAATTTTTCATAACATCCTCAATTAAGTTACATTATATATATATATATATATATATATATATATATATATATATATATATATATATATATATATATATACGGGGTAGGTGGCTCAGTGGTATCGAGTCGGCCTGTGGATCTTGAGAACCCTGGTTCGATCCCCACAGCCGACAAACAATTTTCACCAATTTAAAAAATCTACCCCTGTGGCTCCTCCACCACTAATATCTTTGGAGACCGTGATTTGACGGCTGGTAACCGTACTACACGCGAAAAAATATATCACTTACCGAGATCTGCTTAGGCAGACTGCCACACCCAGTGATGGGTAAAAGGCGTGATTATATATTTATTTTATATATATGTAATGTTATTTCGTACGTATCAACAGAATGATATGTGCATTCTGTGAATGACTTTGTTAATTATTGACGCCCTTTAAAATTTTTATCCAGTAACAATAGATGGTATCGAGTCGGCCTGTGGATTTGACCACGTCAAAACTTTTTCACCACGTCAAAACTACCCCTGTGGCTATGAATTTACTCAAGATCTACATTTTACCCTGTTACATTTTTTTTTTGTCGATTATTGAAAATTAATACTAATTTTCGCCACAATAAAATTACTCCTATGCTCTCTCCACTAACATCTTTAGGGTCCGTGGATTAAATTTTAACTGTGGTTGTAAATACATAAAATTTGGTTCAACCTACGAATAATTTTATTCTACAATTAAATAATTTTAATTATAATTGAAAACACTGAACTTTATTGTCGTACTGCAATTTAACCCGTTGTTTATCTTACTCTTGTACCTTAATATTAATTATCTATAAAGAATTTATATAAAAACTTAATAATATAAACAAAAATATTATATTTGTTATATATATATATATATATAAAAGGTAATCTATTTTAAATAAAGTATGTGAATTAATCCAGTAATGTTATATGAAATTTGTACCACAGATATTAAAATTCGCTCAGTTTTCAGAGATTAAGTGCCTGACAATTGCTTCCCAATAATTTGTCACCGATATTAGGTATCCGATCAAGTTTATCTTCATGTAATTAATCCCTGGAGAATTAGTCCTCAACATTTAGTTTTCAATATGTTCGGAGTTTATACTAACACATTATATTCATTGGTTAAAATCGAGATGAAACTTGGGTTTATTAATTAACAACCAAAAGTCGTACGTTCATATATCGTTGACTTGCACTTATATCAAAATAGTTATTTATGACACAAAAACGTAAAATGTAATCTTTCGTATGAATGCAGGGAATTGTCGGGTAAAATATATTCGATTGTCCTAGGCCGAAAATTATTTTATGGACGGTTATATAACCAACATCTTTCCGTGCAAATATGGTAACTATAAAACGTTACTTTTAACATCATCGAAAAATTTAATAATAATGTGGTTCAGATTTCAATATAAGCTGTAGGTCCCCTAAATTATTAAGTAGGTCCAATATGCAATATTCAAAAAAAATTCTCTGCATCATCTATATAATTATATTTTTGAAAAATGGTATCTGTGTCTTAATTATCACTTTTAACATTGTTACAGATTATAGTGACACTTGTTTATCTTATAATATCTATGAATATACAGTAAACTAGTAGGTACACAATAATTGTTATTCACAGATGGAAATATAACAACGGTATTTCATAATTTAACTTATTGATGATGTTATTCCTTATTAATTACAGTTAGCAATTGTAGTATAGTAAAGATCACATATTTGTTTCTAATTATTTGAACTACTTCTACCAAAAAGTATAAAGTTTAAATAAATAAATCGTTCAATATTTTCAAAGCTCAACTTTAAATTATGATGTTATTGTACTTAAAGAGACCTGGCTAACTAATACTGTAAATAGTGCTGAACTATGTGACATAACTTAAGGCCTACTATACAAAAATCATGCATACTGATATATATCGTTGCCGTACGATGTTAATAACAACAAATGCAAAAATGTATACTACTAATTATATCGTTTTGATCTGGTTATGATGGTTTACAATGAGAATTTACCATGTATATATGTGAACCAATAGAATCACGAATTTGATTGAAAATAAACCTATGTTGATAGTTTTCCACTAGTGAAATTAATAAGAAATAATTTTCACCGTAATAAAATCTCCTTGATTACAAATAAGATAATAATATATTGCATTCCTACGCGGGAAAATGGATGTTATCCAGGCCGAAAGACAATATGGCTACGCCTCGCTTGGCCATTTCTTGAAGTCAGGAATACCACTTCCCCTTATTTTCTTATCCTGTGGCACTACAATCCATGAGGATATGGGCCTCCCAGACACCGATCCGCAGTTTTTACATTGCCGTACTGCTGGTTTCTATAGTCAGATGCTAATTATTTAACATGTATAAGTGACTAACTTATAGCACCCGAGTGTGATAAATACATGTAACTGTATTTTTTTATTTAACGACAATTCACACATTGTCGGCAGCCGAATTCAAACCTTGGTTCGGGTAACGCCACATGTTAAAAGATGTGCATTAACACGTTTGGCCACCGCGCCTTTACTTGCCCGTTTTGGTGTATCCTACATATAAAAAATATTACATAATATACAATAATAGAAAAAAAATATTGTTTGAAATGTTAACATTAAATATAGTGTTGTTAATTGTGTAATTAGAAAAAAAGATCTTGTTTGGATAAATATGATAACTTATATTGTTCTGAATTTTGTTGAAATAGATGATTTTGTATTTGTAGTTTCTGGGGAAACTTATCTACTGAGAGACTATTCTATAATCCTAATTTAATTTTTGAATGGTGTTCCATATCGGGAGTGGACAAATCTACTGCCGGCTGAGTAATAGTGGCATTGGTAGATAAAATAATTTTGGCAACAGAAATTTTATTTTGGATATAATCTTCAAAGTAGCCTTCAGTTGCGCTAGTGAATTTCCATTCACCATGCTTTTTAAGTACTAATATATCTGCAAAAGAATCGGCCAGAAGAGTGGTCGACATTCTTCTAAAGCAGTGACTCTTGTAATCACTTTGTTTAGTAAATTCAAATATTTTGCTATTTTAGACGATTCTTCCTTTTTTTTGGAGTTACTTCTATTGCTTTTTCACAAATTTCTTCAGATGTGCAATTAATATTAGAAATCTCATCAGATTCTTTACTGAACTACTGAGTGCCATCATTGCCATCTGTTGGTGAATTGCAATGTATTTTAATCGCGCCTAACTGTTTATATTATAACGAGTACGGCCCTGTACTCTCTAGAACCGTCGACGTATGACAGAGTTACGCTGCGTATCTGAGCGGTGAATCACACGTAAAGATGTTGAAATACTTCTGCAATATTCTGGAATATTGTAGAAGAAACATGATTCAGTATATAAGGGAGAATTAGGGCTGGAATAGGCAGTCTGTATTGAAGTGTGAACAGTGCAAGTTATTGCTTAGAGCAGTATTGTGTATATAAATAAGTGTTGTAAATAAATAAATGTTTTCGTAGTTGTACTACATTATTTTGGATTTAAATAAATATTTTGTTAGTGTTTTATTTAAGAATAAATTTCACCGTATCCGAAATTGTAATAAACGTTACAATATGTTTTCATTTCCACTTTCTATGTAAATGACAATATACAAGTATTTATGGTAAATAAGTAAATGAATAATTACTCCATGTAGCCTTGTAAAATTGTATAGACTCTCAGAAGAGACCTGTAAAATTTTACAAAACTCATTATAAAACTTATATAAACTAATTAAAAGTTGTTACTTGAAGCATGTGCAATATTTTGTATAGTTTCTTGAACTGCAAGAAAATCGTTTTTTAAGTCTTCATTGGGCATTAAATCCATTATTTCAAATTATTTTCCTAGAATGCAAATACTAAGCCAATTTCGTGACACAGTTTTTGTCAATAACGATGGCACAAAATTAGATTTTAAACAACTATTTATAGGAATTTTTTGTATTTATAAGTTGTCGTACTGTCAAACAGACATATAATTTTAACTGTCATTGCTAATATAAGAATCATTAGAATTGAAATTTTTTATGATAAAATAATAACATTAAGGAATAAATCACTTTTATTTTTATTTAAATTTAAAGGTATTCATTTTTAGAATGATATTGATAACATTATGAAACTCTATCCTAACTTATAAATATCAATATACGTAATTTAAATTTCAACATTGTTTTTCATCTGTCAGTATAATCAACTTTTTATTTTTTTTAATAATAATTTTTAAATAAAAAGGAAATTAATGCCTTATAAGAAAAATAGTATAAAAGACACGTATTACAATTCCCAATTTAATACTCATATCTTGCTGTAACTCGCCTGCTGCTCGTATACGCAAACTGTATTCGTATTACAATTAGGGTTATTGTAATACTAGTTTCTCAATATGGTATATTTCTAGAATTTACGAAACTATTGACACTAACAGTAGTTGTTGTTTTATCACAGCGATCACAACACCATTACAACGTCTATCTGTAAATTGTCCTATCACCAACAACCTTTGATTGTAAAGTTTTTTTTGTTTATAAAACTATAAAAATTAATAAAAAAAAACACTGTAAAGGTGGAAATGAAACTTTGTATGCGGCATTGGATTATGGAGGCTTGCCGGTAAAAATGTACTAAATGTAATATGTATTTTTATAAAACTAACAAAGTAGATTAATATAAAAAACGTTGTGAAAGTGGAAATAAAACTTTGCTTGCAATTAATATTTACTGGGCTCACTGGATTATGGAGTATCGCTCCTTCGTCGCTTGCCCGTAAAAATTACATGACGCCTGTAAAGATATATAATCTACTTCTCATGATTAACAACATCCGGGTCGATCTTTTGGATTTCTCAAATATTTTATTTGTGAATGTTGTTTGTGTGAAAATTGTATTCCATAATTAACCAATGTATGTTTTTGTAATTTAAATTCCTCCATCCATAATTAATCAAAATTATTATTCTGTTTTTATATTTTTGAAGACTTACTTTTCTTTTAAATAGGTGATTTAAATATTTAAGAATTAACTTCTGAATTTCTATAAAATTTACATTTTTGAGACTTCAATGGCACACAATTTTACCACGTGTTTAATTCACGTGACAAACTTTTATATTTATTACGTTACGAATGCGAATATCATCCAGCTTAAACCTTAAATTCTCATTCGCAACAATATTAAGTATTGTATTGATAATTACGGCATAGAATTTGTTGTATATAACATATACATTGATTAGAAACAATTGATTTCTGTTATTTACTTTTTTAATATTATCAACAAAGCATTTAGTTTCTTGTCATAACATATTGGTGTCAAAAACGAAATAATTGTGAAGTTGTTTAACATGCCTTATATTAGTATGCATCAATTTATAGGTATCATACTATAACATATTTTAGAAGCTGTGCTAAAAGCATATTGAAAATTGCAATTATTAGTTATGGGAGATTCGAACCAACTATAACAAGATAACAAAATTAAAGATGAATGTTTCAGAGCCATCTACTATATTAGTCGTGTACTAACAGGCAAAGTGAACGGACGTGTTACGTGAACAGTGCTGTGCAAGTGCGACTAATTGATAACAAAATAGTGATATAACAAAAATTGACTAACTGGAAACTAAACTAAGTGAATACAGTTGATCTACAGAACAAAATAAGATACTAAAAATGCCAGAAACAAGCGGAGGAACGTCCCTAGTAACCACCTCGACATACAGAGTTACCACAACTACATCAACTACAACTATAAACACCCTAACAACCTCATCAATATGTCAACCAATAGCAACCCCAATGCTCACAACACCAATAAGAACAAATTCCAATCTACAGAATGACTATCCTTTAACTCCGATAGTAAATATACGGGCACAAGAAGACCACCACGAACAACAAAATCAATCTCCACAGCCAGTTGTAGAATGGCAGATAGTAAATAATCAGAGGAAGAGAGTAAACTCCAGCCCAATATTACTAAGAAGAGTGAAACAAGTCATGAACAAAGATTATTGGCTAAACGAAACATCTATAACTACTGAAAATCGCTTTTCGTCACTTGACAATCAGGAAGCAGATACACAAGTTACTAAACAAACAAAAAATCCCAAACCACCGCCAATTTATGTAGCCGGGGTAGGCAACATAGCTCCACTAACAGAACTATTACAAACTCTAGCAGCAGACCAATACGAAGTACAAGCCCTAGAAAATAACACTGTCAAAATCCAGACAAAAAATCCAGAGACATTTAAAACAGTAACAAAAGCATTAGAACAAAAACAAACGCAATTCCACACATATAAGCTAAAACAAGAGAGGAATTTTAAGGCAGTACTAAAAAACATGCACTATTCTGTTAACACAGAAGACATTAAAACAGAGATACAAAAAAAAGGACACGTGGTAATCAATGTATGGAACATAAAACAGTACAGAACAAAGGAACCGCTAAACATGTTCTACGTAGAATTAAAACCTGCAAACAACAACAAGGAAATATACAACATAGAATTCCTACAGCACTACAAAATTAAAGTTGAACCACCAAGACCGAGAAGAGAAATACCGCAGTGCATCCGATGCCAACGGTATGGTCATACAAAAAACTTCTGCCATATGCGACCAAGGTGCGTTAAGTGCACAGGAGACCATATAACTGCACAATGCCCAAGTAAACAACGGACAAAGGAAGTGAAATGTGTACTATGCGAAGGCAACCATCCTGCCAATTACAAGGGATGTATAATCTATAAAAACATACAAAAAAATAAATACCCACCATTAAGACAGAAGCAACCATACTTAGAAACTGAGCCAAAGATCAACCAAAAATCTCAACCTGGAATATTATACTCCCAGATAACCAACGAAAATATTCAAAGAGTACAGGACACAAACTATGTAACCCAAACCCAAAACACAAATCCAACACAACAGACTAGTGACATGCAAGAAATAAAAAAGATGATGAAAAATCTCATGGAACAAATAGGGACTATGTTAAATCTACTAACCGTGCTACTTAATAAAAAGAATTAATGGCAGGAAAACTCAAATTAGCAATCTGGAATGCCAATGGACTAACACAACATGCCGAAGAAGTAAAAGCTTTTATAAAACACCACGACATAGACATCATGTTAATTTCAGAATCACATTACACAAATCGAAGCTACATGCGAGTTCCAAACTACACAGTATATGACACCAAACACCCGGATGGCACAGCGCATGGAGGAACCGCGATAATAATAAAAAATAAAATCAAGCATCACGAAGTCTGCAAACACGACAAGGAATTCCTGCAGGCCACTAGCGTAGCAGTGGATGACTGGAATGGCCCACTAATAATATCAGCAGTCTACTGCCCACCCAGGCACGCTGTAAAAAAGGAACAATTCAAACAATTCTTTAAAACACTAGGCAGTCGCTTCATTGCAGGAGGAGACTACAATGCGAAGAACACCCTATGGGGATCACGAATAATAACTACAAAAGGCAGAGAACTAAAAAAAGCTATGGATAACAACAACCTGAAAGCACTATCCACAGGGCAGCCAACCTATTGGCCAACCGACAGCAATAAAATCCCAGATGTCATAGACTTCTGTGTAACTAAAGCAATACCACATAACATCATTAAAGCTGAATCTTGCCTGGACCTGTCCTCGGACCACTCTCCCGTCCTAATCACATTAAGCACTGAGGTACTTGAAAAGACTAAACCACCAACACTAACCAACAAAGGCACTGACTGGGATGAATTCAAAAGGCTTGTCGAGACCAACCTAGAACTAAAAATACCACTAAAATCAGAAAATGATATTGACGAAGCAGTAGAACATTTCAACCATATCATTCAACAAGCGGCCTGGAACTCAACACCAACTCAAAACATAAAAGAAGAAATAAAAAGTTGCCCAATAATCATAAAACAAAAAATAGCCGAAAAAAGGAAATTAAGGAGACAATGGCAAAACAGAAGAACCGCAGATAATAAAAGACGATATAACAAAGCCATAAGAGAGCTAAAGGAACTGTTAAATGAAGAAAAAAACAAAGGAGTTCAAAACTACCTGGAACACCTAACACCAACAGAAGCTACGGAATACTCACTCTGGAAGGCTACGAGAAAACTTAAACAGTCCCAGCAGCCAAATCATCCTATCAGAACAGCACAAGGAAACTGGGCCAAAAGTAACAAAGAAAAAGCAAACACTTTTGCAGAACATCTTGCTAATGTGTTTACACCATACCCCTCAGAGATTGACCCGGAAGAAGAGGAGAATATCCAGCAGTACCTGAACTCACCATATCAACTAGAACTCCCGTCAAAAAAATTCAAAATCTACGACATTGAAAACATAATCAAATATAACCTTAATCCCACGAAAGCGCCAGGGTATGACCTAATAACGGGAAGAATCCTAAAACAACTCCCTGAAAATGGATTAAAATTTATAACACAATTAATTAACGCAGTTCTCCGCACAGGCCATGTCCCAAACCAATGGAAGGTTGCTCAAATAATACTTATACCAAAATTAGGCAAACCACCAGAAGAGATAAAGTCATATAGGCCTATCAGTCTTCTACCAATATTGTCTAAAGTTTTCGAAAAACTACTTCTAATGAAGCTAAAGCCAATCCTCGAAGAAAACAATCTTATCCCAGACCATCAATTCGGGTTTAGGCAGCAACATAGCACTATCGAACAAATCCACAGAGTGTCAAACAAGATCAGACAAGATCTGGAAGACAAAAAGTATTGCTCAGCAGCATTCATTGACATAACGCAAGCCTTTGACAAGGTGTGGCACACTGGGCTACTCTACAAACTAAGAAGCATAATTCCTAATCAATACTATGTAGTCATAAAATCATACCTACAAAATAGACAATTCCTAGTCAAGCAACAAGACGAATACTCCAAACTCTACCCGGTAACATCTGGCGTGCCTCAAGGAAGTGTGCTAGGCCCCCTTCTATACACGTTGTATACTGCAGACCTACCAACAAACCAAGATGTAGTAACAGCCACATATGCAGATGACACTGCAGTACTGGCCTCAAATAAAGATCCAACAATAGCATCCCAAAAACTACAAACTAGTCTTGACGAAATTCAAAAGTGGATGAAAAAATGGAGAATCCGCGCAAATGAAACTAAGTCGGTTCATGTTACCTTCACCACCAGAAAAGAGACCTGCCCCCCAGTACAATTAAATAACCACCAACTGCCACAAGAACAAAAAGTTAAGTACCTAGGCATGCACCTAGAAAGAAGACAAACATGGCATAAACACATCATCGCAAAACGCAAACAACTCGGACTCATGCTCTCAAAAATGTACTGGATAATCGGAAGAAAGTCCAAATTAACTTTAAACAATAAACTTTTAATATATAAATGCATATTAAAACCTATTTGGACTTACGGGATACAAATATGGGGCTCAGCTTCTAACTCGAACATAGAAATTCTAGAACGATTTCAATCCAAAGTACTACGCATACTAGTAGATGCTCCTTGGTATGTGACCAACAACAGTATTCGAAAAGATCTACAAATACCAACAGTAAAAGAAGAAATAAGTGCCTACAGTGTTAAATACAGTGCAAGAATAAATGTGCACCCAAACAAACTAGCTACCAACCTTATGAACCAACCGATAAATGACAGAAGACTCAAACGCTCAACGCCATATGATCTACCCACCAGGTTCTAAGCACATAATCTTACTAGGCTATAATTAATTTTAAGATAAGATAAGTAAGTAGAATAAATGTGTACCCACCTGTCAAATAGTCGTTAAGAGTAAAATAAAGGTATTTGCTAATGAGCAAAATCCTACATGTTAATATAGGACTGTATAAATTTTACTTATTGTACTAGTACAGATTGTAAAACTAAAGGGATGTAATAAAAAAAAAAAAAAAAAAATCTACTATATTAATTTATTTTGAATAAATTTGGTTCAATACTACGTTCTTAATTTTGTACTTTTAAATTTATGATCCTAATTTTGTAATTAATTTAAAAAAATGACGTCCACCTCTGTCCTATAAATTTTTACATTTCATATAGTACAATGTAGGGCTTAGAGCCAAATTCTTTTTATGTAAAATTCAGTGTTGAGTTTAATTAATACGTTTCGATGTTAAACGATCGCAGTATCAATATCGTTAGTTCGCGATATGTGTTGGCAGGAAAGCCATTATGTGCACAAGATACATGAGTGTGCTCATATACAATAACATGTATTTCACGAACGAGATACGGTATTAATATCGTAATGTTGCAACTGAAGCGTGTTATTTTTTATATTTTTCAATTGTTCTAGTGAACAAAGTAAATCAAAGATGGCTGTGACGTAACGACCGATAAGAACAATGATGCATTGCGCTACGCTCCATTATAATTACGGCGACGTGTTCCAATACTAGTCTAGTCTGCCGAGAGCCTGGCGGACGGGTTAAAATTCTAACCCTTTAATAGAGAGATAGTTGAAATGACAAAAGATAGTAGAGAAATATTACCCTCCAGGGTAATGAACCTATTTTGTTTTATTAATAAATTCATTTATCGTTTGATGTAATGGCTGCAGAGACCATTAGATAATGGTTAGATGTTCGCCAAATTGTTCCTTAATGTGGATTTTAATTGTAACAATTTTGTTTCGTAATTTAAGTCTACTTCATTACTTATTCATAAATGTTACATTAACTTAGAAATGTAAAAGCATCGCAAATAATTAGACTTAAATATTAAGCCCCAGGGATCTGACATTAAGGCACAGCTTAGAGAATTATAAATTTATATTGTTAAAAATTGTTCCATGAGCGGTTAATATGTATTTTCAAGTAATAGTAGTTGTTTATCTCGTTACACTGTAATATTATTTATAAATATTTATTATGTTACCTGAAAAAAATAACGATCCTTAATATATATTTAATATTTTTGTTTCATTATTCTTACCGGAAAATATAATTACAATACAATAAGTGCAATTTCATAAGATTTTAAATTTTTTTTAAATTTTTTGCTTTAACTTTGATTAAATATAAGGTATTTTAAAGTGCAATAATATGTTCAATATTTTCTAGAATCCCGTATTGAATGAAATGAAAATTTATTTGATGACGCAGAAATTTAAAATTATTTCCTTATCTATATAAATCAAAGTTAAACTGTCTCGACTTATGACATTATCAGATCCTTTGTTTCTAAATATATTTATTCTCATAATTAATTCAACTTGACGACAGTATTGACAGATTGTACCTAAATATTTCAACTGAAGAAACTTTTTAACAGGAATATGTAAATTCTTCATCGCCAAAAGAAATTATTGCGGAATCGTTCTACAAATTTAATTTTCTTAGAGCGACTCCCACGAGGCAGAAGTTGGTCGTGAGGTGGAGACGCAGTCTTGGCCACCCCTGCGGAAATGTAAAACAAATTACTGTTATAAATTCGCCCCTAAAATGATTACTTACTTACATCATAATGGGCTGGGAGAAAACGGTGAAGACATTAAAAATGAAGAATTGTTGTTTTCAGCAGAGCTACATTCATCATTCAACGAATTAATTATTTCTTTCACTTAGGTACCTTGAATCAAATTAAATCTGGCAAAATATCGACCATAAAATAAAATAAGTTATAACGAAATTATAATAAGCTTTTAATATTGATATCACATTTTATAGCATAATAAAGTGTTGCCAATTTATTCTTACTAAACCTACTACATTGATTATAATGGTTAAAATTAGGTTACTTTTCTGTAAAATAATTCATATTGATAAAACTACTTGTATAAAAGCTTATCGTATTCAGTGTTGCTGGAATCCTTAAATTTTCATAATTTGTATTGAAAAGTATGACCAAATAGAAATGAAATTAGTTTAATTTCTTATAAAAAAATTTACTGATAAATAAGTTTCATAATTGCAAAATCATTTACAAATTTCTGAGCTTCCAATACAATAATTCAACTATTAAAGCATCTGTAAAAAAAAGAAATATCAGACATCAGTCACGCGTCGATAGAATAGCGACAATGATCATACATTCGTTTCCCTAAGCATTGTGACGACATGACGTCAAAAACAACGAAATACCGGCATCATCACTGGAGGCGTCGGCAGTGCCGTCATCCAGGTGTCCAGAAACTAAATTACAATGCACGGTGAACAATGAACTTGTCGCCTGCTCCTTCATCCGTGGAACTAGATTCATCAAAATCCTTCAAATGGGAAATGGAAAATGTCATATTAAAATGAAAAGCATTTGTATTGCGACATTTTGACGCTGTCGAGCAGCCAAGAAGGAATTTTCGACGAGAGATGCGCGGGGGTGTGAAAGACGTGACGCCGGCCGACGTTAAATTTTATTGTAGTCGTCACAATGGATCGAGAAACCGGAAGAATGAAAAAAATGGATTGAAATTCGCGCGCATTACGTTGTCACTCGGCGTTAATAGATGGCTGCTAGTTTGATGACCGGCAAGTCTAATGGGATCTTGTTTGATGGACAGATAGACGTCGGCGGCGTCTGCACCATGTCTTCGAGCATTAATTGAACATTCAGCGAGCTCCAGGGACCAGGTTGTGAATGGCATATATTATGACAAGTGACGCCATGGCAGTGTCTTGGCATGTCTACTGGGACTGGTATTCGACTGCTTCAATCTTCTTTTGTTGTTTCTATCTTCAACGCCTTGCAACTGTTGACAAGATATATTTAAATTAACGTTATTATTTCATGTTCTTAAAATGGTAATATATATATTATAAAGTGAACAATTTTGTTATATACATATTTGTATTATTTATTTAAAGACCGTATTTATCTAAATTTTATATTTTACAAGAGTCATTTAAAAAGATATTTACTTTTTAAAAATGTATGTGATAAATAAACTTTTTACATTTAACAAAAATTTATCATTAACTCAAGAAAATAATATTTAAAAATATGATTAAATAATTTGAAACGTTACATTTTGTATTCTAGAATTTTCGATGTTATTATTTCGAAACTGTAACTTAGATATACACATTTTAAAAATGTTTCAGATTCACTTACACCTGCTGGTCAATTCAGCTCAGTGACGTTATTTAAGTATAAACTTTATTTTATTTTTTTGTGAATTATTTTAAAATAAATACGCAACATGCTATATTCTTTCATATTAAGAGTTTTGTCATATTTCTCCAATTTATGGCTTCACTGAATAATCGCGCATTGTTTAGATGGTATATGTAGTGATATATCTGGGTAAATTACTAACTATACAGTGGTCTGAGATAGATTTAACCTTTGTACTTCATTCCTTGCAAACGTCTGGGTTTTCTACGTAAACTCGTGCATGGGAATCAATGCAACGATTCCATCCTCTTACCCTTTGTCAGTACGTCCCCTGGAAAACAACGACAATTAGTAGTGATTCTTTAGCTTTGGTCGTCTCTTGTTTGATGTGCAAGATGTACTCCTGCCATGGTTAATTAGTAATTTAGAAACTTTAAGTAATAGTTTGTTCATTCATTGTTGTTATTTGTTATTTTCGGTTAATTTCAATTAATCTGTAAATAATTTTTTACTTTTTACAATTAGATTTTAATTTTTTTATATATTTTTAGTGTACCTAATCGTCTATTTATATATTTGATTCAGCAATCTATTCAAGAATGAGCAAACTACAATTTTGATATAAATTAGCTAATGAAATACTAAAATCACAAGATAATAATTTGCATGATTTTATTAATTAAGTGTATACCGGGTGGAACATCATACCAGTGTACATAGGCGATTAACATGAAAAAACAGTTTTCCGTGCGCATTGCTCCCCAAATTATTTTAGCCAAAAATGCTTCAAATAAATGTTGTACAGCATAAAATTCTGCATCTAAATCAATAAACAGAATTACATTTACATGCGTTGTAACGACAGAAATTAAATAAAAAAATATTAAAAATTACGTTCAAAATATCAAATAGCCATGGAAGTGAAACAAAAATAGATAAATGCTTGACGTTTTTCTGTTTATTTGATATTTTACCCCCGACAAATTAATCATTTAATAAAATTCATACAAAAAACTCCATACCTATGATTACAATTTAATAATAAATAAACAATTGTACATTTCAATGAAACGTTTATTTCTTATAGGGTTGGTCATGTAAAAATTATAACTTATCTATTATAATTCAAATATCAAGCAATAATTCTCTCATTAAAATAATCACTACAATTTATTATTACAATAAATATTCAAATAAACCTCCATTTTCAGCCAAGCAATAACAAAGTCTATTGTAGAAGGAATGTCGTATATTAGCGAGCTGCCTATTTGTGATTAAAGCGCACTTATCCACGATAGCTTCTCTCAAAGAATTAATATTTGGTTGGCGTTGCTTATAAATTCTACATTTAAGATGACCCCATAAAAAAAATCACTAGGTGTTAAATCAGGAGATCTGTCAAACGTCAAGCATCTATCTATTTTTGTTTCACTTCCATGGCTATTTGATATTTTCAACGTAATTTTTAATATTTTTTTATTTAATTTCTGTCGTTATAACGCATGTAAATGTAATTCTGTTTATTTATTTTATATTCTACAACATTTATTTGAAGCATTTTTGAATAAAATAATTTGGGAAGCAATGCACACAGAAAAGCTGTTTTTTCATGTTAATCGCCTATGTACACAGGTATGATGTTCCACCCATGTACTTCATAAGTCTCCAAGAAAGCTAGAATTGCGCACGAAGCATACGTACTTTTTCTACAATAGAAGATACTGGTGGAAACCCGCAGCTACTTTGGCGCTAGACTTTTCCAAAATTATATAAAATCTACGTCAATTTAACTCAGCGTTTACAGCTTGCGCTAGCGCAATATTTGAGAAATCCATATTTGATTATACTTCTCAATTATTGTAATTATATGTATCGTGTTTATTTGATATGTATGATAACTAATAAGCTAAAAAAATACATTCATGTTCCATTTGAAACATTAAAAAAATAAATCTTCATACCTTTCCAGATTTCTCGCATTTAAAGTACACGTACCTTAGTCTAATGCTGCTATGTACGACGGGCATTGTTCAGCAGTGGCAGACAATGACATTTTCAGAGAAACAGAACACTTATTTAATAAAAATGAGAATTCATTGTTGATGACTAATTTTTTTCTCTGTAAATTGGCAGCATTAAATTAAAATTAGTATGATACTTAATATTCATATAAATAATTATATGAATAATAATAATATGTACCATAAAACTGCTAGAATCCTTTTCTAAATGTACGTAAATATGCAATATAAGAAGTATCTTTTCTTCTAGTACCCTAAAGCTAATAAAAAAAGATAATAATAATTCCAAAATTAATTTCAATCACCATTTGTTAATAAAAACTATAGCAAGATCATTTAATAATTTACTTTACGCAGCTGTAAAGCAATTTCGAAACTAAAATACCTATACAATACACTATACTCGAGCTCTCAATATTTAATGCGCATGGGTTCATCTACAATGTATCAATATAAGCCGTTCAAGTAGTTTCTAGGCCGCGCTCTCAAGTTTCGGTGGAACTCGGTCGTTTACGGTAGCCGAAAGCAAATAAAATTGACAAAAAAGGATAACATAAAAAGAAAAATTAAAAATAAATAGATTTAAAACATCTATGGGCAGCGCCGTTCCCAATACCGTCATGGACTGCAGGCTACTGGTGCCAAATATCCCCAAATGAAAGAAAAAATAGGCTTTTATATAAATAAAATAAATATATCATCACGCCTTTTACCCATTGCTGGATGTGGCACTCTGCCGTAGCAGATCTTGGTAAGTTATATATTTCTTCGCCTGAAGTGCGGTTACCAACCGTCAAGTTACGGCCCCCAAAGATGTCAGTGGAGGAGCAGCCACAGGGGAAAATTTAATTTGATGAAAATTGTTGTGGGGATCGAACTAGGGTGCTTAAGATCCACAGGCCAATTCTATACCACTGAGCCACCTACCTCATACACATTCGAAATAACATTTACAACAACCTATTATCGCATAATTGTTTAAAGTACAAAGTCTATAGCAACGTGCTATAAAATCATTTTATCGTATGTCTCCAATAATATGTAGATATCTATTCTAGTCTCCTTGGATAGGTATATACAAAATGCATAGAAAGATATGTAATCAATACAATTTTGCAGGATATTGTCTCTTCATAAATTACCTATTCAGGATTGTGAATCGAAGGATGCACCATAGTGTTTTCAGTGCTATTTTTGAAATGTTCAATTATTGGCTTCTCTAATCAGTTTCTGTATTTTTTTACATTAATATTTATAATTTTACTCTACCTGGAACCGAAAAATGTACGGAAATGTTTATTGGTAATTTTCGTAAAAACATTAGTGCTATGAAATAACATAACAAATGTACCAATTGATAGTTATTGATTTTATTTATTATTATAAAAATAAATAAATAACTTTTTCATGTATTAAATCAAATAAGCTCGTAATTATTATTACAGTTGTTTTGTTATTTATGGCACTAATGATTTGAAAAAAAAAGTACCAATTAACACCCGTCGTTTTCTCAGGTTCCAGGTAGAGTAACATTACGTATATTAAAGCAGAATTTTTTTCTCTGCAATAAAATAAATAATTAAACATTTCAAAAATAGAATTGCTAACACTAAGGTGCGTCTTTCGATTCACCAGCCTGTATAGTTTTAGTATTTCAGTCATTTACATTAAAACGGTTATAGAAAAAATATTACAAGTAAGTCATAAATTTTTTCACTCAAGTAGTACTACGCAAATACGTATTCTACAATCAAATTATACAGCTTATAAATGATATAATAAAAATTTAAAATTCAATAATACTTGTTTCATAAATGAAAAAAAAATGAGCGTGCTTGGACCACACACTGAGAGTAAAACTTCTTTCGCGATATACATATAAGTATAATATCTTTTGTATGTTGTATAGGTTTTCATAAATTAGTGAACAATAAAATCACACGTTGATGTACTACCACCGTTCGTGTAACGCAGGCAAACTCGCTTACTCTCTTAAAGATTTATACTACGAGTATATATCAACGGACAAAGCAAAAATGAGAGAAAGCAATAGACCGCCATCGTTCGCGTATAAGCCTTGTTGGCTTATTACTCAATAGCTAAGTACGCTCTGTTTCTCTCCGTTTATCTCCATCTCTCTCGCTCTCCACTTTCGTTCGCTTCACCGTGTCACTACTTTCGTAATGCATTCACAGCTTGTTCCCTAATTTTCTAACGCGCGTAAAATAGTTTTGTTTCAAAAAATTCTTTGCAAATTTATGTACTTTCCATTTTAACTAATTAGTGGACAAGTACAATAAGTGCATTTATTTTTTTCGTAACCATTTTAAATTATACGGATTTGATGGACAAACCCTTGATGAAACAAGTCGCATACATGCAAAGTTACACTGGCAATCAATCTGTCACTTTTAATTTTATATTTATCCTGTTCACCAGATTTGGTTGGCATATAAGTCAAGGCGTTATGAAATGAATAACGTGAGCAGTTAGCGTGCTGACAGCATTTCGTACCGACCAAAACTCCTCCTGTTGTTTCTTTTATGTTCGCTGTTGCTTTTTGGGAACGTTAAGTCGTTCGTTTTAAAGTGATACCCGCCTTTGTGTAACAGCTCTCGACTACTCGTTGAATTCGTTGTTTTGTGTAGGTACTTTAATTTACTGTTGTTTTAATAAATGTGCACGAGTACAATACGTATATGCTTTTAAATAGTACATTGCATTAAAACATTCTGAAGACAGATTGTGAAACAGGAAAGATCAATAATTTATTAACTTTTGTTATCTATTATTTTACTAGGAGTTACTATTGTATATTAATTATAAGATTTCAAAAGGCAGCATTTTACATTTTAGAATTTGAATGAAATATATTTATTCTGCCGAAATTTGTTTCATTTCTTAGAAAATCATATATTTGTAGACCTGTTTATATAAAACTATATGTAAATAATAAAAGTATAAGAACTATGTAATTATGTAAGAAGTGCATAAAGCTTTATGTTCGAATGCCTTGAAGGCGATTTATTTTCTTAAAATATATTAATATGAAAATCGTACGACACTAATTAACAACCAATAGAAATATTATGTTAAGCATGGTTACCAAAGTAATACTAAAATTTCTTGGAGATTTTTCATTACTTGACCTAATTACGAGCAAAATTAATAAGTGAAAAATTTTAAAGTCAAAAATGTAATTTTCTCATTTTAAAAAATATACCGGGTGGTGCTCGGTGAGTGCGAACATAGGAATTTAACATGGGATATTAGTTTTATGCAATTTCCTGCTCTCCTGTACATTTTACGGAAAAAACTGTAGAGGGAAGATTTGTTCAGAATTAAAAGTTACCCATGAAACTGTTTTTACATGTTTTATTAAGTTTTTGGTTTAGCCGTAACATTAAAAATAAATTTCGAAATTTCTGTTACTTTGTAGCAATAGCCATGACTTTTCTTTTATTTTTATGACAAATGCGTTAAATGTCAATTTTTGATGTTTATTAAAGTTAATCTTATAATTTAAATTAAATCTTTGTGTAAGCTATAAAATGAATGTTTATTCAAACGAAGAACGTGTCTTCATTATTAAAAATTATTATGGAGGAAATAGTTATAGGAGGGTGCGGGATTTATTTTCAATTAAATATGAAGATAAACCAATTCCAAGTGTATCAACAATTTCAAAACTGGTTACAAAATTTGAGAGTACAGCTAGTGTAGCTGTGACCGATGGTAATGAAGGCAATAATAATAATAACAGAATACGTCATAACGAAGTGAATGAAGAATTGGTATTGGCTATGATATCTCAAAATTCAAGGTACAGCATAAGACATATTGGTTCTGAATGTGGTTTGCATCATTCAACAGTTCTGAGAATTTTAAAAACACATGGATATAAATCTTACAAATTTCAAACACATCAAGAACTTCTTTTGGCTGATTTTGAAACTAGAAGTACATTTTGTGAAATTATGCAAGAAAAGGCAAATCGGGACCAGCACTTTATTTCGTCGATTTGTTTTACAGATGAATGTACATTTACTTTAAATAATGAACCAAATGTTCAGAATACTCGTATGTGGACCACAGAAAATCATCATTTAACTGTGTGTACAGGTACCCAATATCCTGAGAAAATTAATATTTGGGTTGGAATTTTTAAGAACAGGATTATACCATTTGAAATTATGGGAAATTTAAATTCTGATATGTATTTAGAACTTCTGCAAAATCATATAGGTCCTGCATTGGATGAGGCAGCTGCAGTAGATGAGGATATTTGGTTCCAGCAGGATGGGTGCCCGGCTCATTATGGAATAAATGTGCGGGAATATTTAGATTTGGTTTTTCCTAATCGGTGGATTGGTCGTGGTGGTGGAATAAATTGGCCTGCAAGATCTCCGGACCTAGCTCCATGCGATTTTTTTTTTGTGGGGGCATCTTAAAAGTAAAATTTACTCTAAACACTACGAAAATTTAGATTTACTAAGACAAGCTATATTCGAAGAATGTGATAATATTACTGACAGGCAATTAGCCAATGTTAGAACTTCGTTTTACAATAGACTTGGTTATTGTCTTGCTGAAAATGGTGGCTTGTTTGAACATTTATTGTAATTTCTTTATTTTTTTATGTAGGTATATTAAATAATATTGTTACAATTATTACTTATTATTTCACATTAAATTATTGTAATTTAAAATTTTTAAAAAAAATTGAAATTGTTGATAAACTTGAAACTGATTTATTATTAAATATGAAAATAAAACTTTGTTCAAAGAATAAAAAATGTGATTTTTTTGATTTAATTTAAATTATAAGATTAACTTTAATAAACATCAAAAATTGACATTTAACGCATTTGTCATAAAAATAAAAGAAAAGTCATGGCTATTACTACAAAGTAACAGAAATTTCGAAATTTATTTTTAATGTTACGGCTAAACCAAAAACTTAATAAAACATGTAAAAACAGTTTCATGGGTAACTTTTAATTCTGAACAAATCTTCCCTCTACAGTTTTTTCCGTAAAATGTACAGGAGAGCAGGAAATTGCATAAAACTAATATCCCATGTTAAATTCCTATGTTCGCACTCACCGAGCACCACCCGGTATATTGAATTGTCATTATCTCAAAATACATGTTTTAGAAATAATAAATAATAATAATCTTTATCAGTTTTGGGTTTCATATTAAACTCCCAGTACTTTATTTATATTTTTTTCTTAAGGTTAATGCATCCTTCCGCTTTATCTATATTTTCTAACGATTCCATGGTAAAACGTGACATTTTAGATATTTCTTATAAAAAAATAGTTTTCGCTGTCAATTTTATATACATGATAGAAGTATATATATGGGTATATTTTTCTATCATAATCTGGGTTATTTGAAGCTAAATATAAAATCTAAATTATTTTTACTTTTTATGCTGCTGTCGTTACGATTTTCTTACCGAATCTGCCCTCGAGCATTGATTCATAACCGGTTTTTTTTTGTCGTAATCTGAATTCATGTTTCACTCTTACAGATTAATACGTTGTTGAAATATACGCGAAAATTTTCCGGAAAGAATCAATACTCCAGGGAGATTAAAAGTGAAAATTTTAGTTGTATCTAAAGGTGTGTTTTAAATGTGTTTGTATTCCAAGATATAAAATTAATGATTTAATAATTATTTTGACTTACTTTTTAACATTAACTGCAGTTCAATTTTACTTTATAGTCCAATAAATTGCTACATTATAGAAATTAAATAGTCATAAATCAATACTTATGGTGTATTCAAATTTAAAACTCTTTAAAAAAAATTATATTTATATTAAGGGTTCATTTGTTGAGATATTGCGTGTATGCTTTAATTCCTATTACAATTATTGTTGATGATAAATATTTCGCTTCATATGCGCTAACTTGGAAGAATTATTGGGAAAACCCAAAAAATGCCAGTTAATTAAATTATAATCGTACTACAGGTACAGCTTCAAAAGTGCGAATAATGACTAGAGGTTTTGTTTTATATATATATATATATATATATATATATATATATCGGACCAACTACTCAGGTCATATGTCGATATGTCCTTTGTATGGCCGCCATGGGCGGGACCCGAACCCACGACCTTATGATCGTGAGTCAAGCTCTCAACCCCAATAGCGAATATCAGCTCGAGATATAAATTTATTGGCAATCTCGTCAAGATTTAATGAATCCGTGAGATTACTACATATGAAAATGTGCTCCGCATTACATTTACTCTTGCCTATTATTTTCTTAAATAAGATTTTCGGCATCTAAAACTGGAAAAAGATCTATTTTGTCGAGAAGTTTTTATGTCTAGCAAAATATATATGTAGAAGTAGTCTGTAAATTATTGAAGGGATCCAAAGGTACTCGACTCCTTATAACCTATGCTCCGTTTAAATCAGGAATAAAAGTGATATGTAACTTATTGCATCAAATTAATGGGAAAATGTTTTGTGAAAATGGCCCTCAAGAAAATAATTAGAAACAAATTTTTAGTACTGGATTTAGTATTCATGTTCCAAAAAATATAGTTTCCTAGTCTCACTTGTTTTGTACTCAGTTAACGATAAAAACAAGTAGGTGGCTCTATCGCTGAGTTTTGTGAAATGATGTTCATATTTCAAAGTTTCTATTTTCATATTGAAAATCAAATACAATATGAATCTGAATTTTAGTTTCTACGACATTAAAAAAACAACATAAAATAACTGTCTTTCATTAGGATGGTACAAATAATGTAAATAATATTTTTGTTTATTTTATAAATAATATATCGTTTTGTCATTTTACCCATTATTTGGGGTATAATTTTTCTCCTCTGTTGTGGTCTTGATAAGTGATATGAAGAGTAAGAATAATATTGTAGTGGTTGTTTTAAGAATCAAACCCATGTTGTCATTGTCACTGAACTATATATAATTTTGTATTAGTTAAAAATTGAGTGCATTGTAATGATGGTTTAATGCGAATAACTATCGTAGCTTAGGTAGTCCATATATTTAAATTTTAGTGTAAATGACTTATACAAGCAAAGAGCAGAGTACGCATTTCATCACATGAGTGTGTGAACGTGGATGCCGTTACGGGTGCAGAGCCAGTGTTTGTCCACAGACGCCAAACAGTCAACAACAATAGCCATAAAGAAATATCTCGGAAAGAAACTCACAACTGGGAGTTCCAGACACATGCACCCGAACAGAGCAGATTGGTAAAATTGGATTTAGCATTTTACGACCCGAGGGCGCCGATATCCATCCTGCTCTACCCCTTTATAATAATTTCACTTCGGTGTCGTTTGATTATTGCGGCCCGAAAATTTTACTCGTAAAAAACATCCCGTTTTTACACTTTTGGGATATTTGGACTGAACTCTATCTATCTGGAAGTGAATTAAAGTTGTTTTTCCAGTGCTAAATTGTGTCTCCCTACACTCCGCAGTATAAAATAAGTACTAAACTTTAGCTTTATAAAATTTTTAATATTCTGTAATAGTTTTCTGTTTACTCTCGAGTATTTAATGCACATTTGAATTTATAGTTTTGAATTTAGTTTCCTTAGAAATTATATTGTTATGGCACTATAATGTTTTGTTCTGTAACGGTCAATTTTGAATCAAATTAAATAATTATGTTGACAACAATGTATTCTTAAAAATGATAATATCATTGGGCATATTACAGATAATCAAAACAATTTGCAATACCAGTTATATTTTAAACACTAATAAAAACCTACAAGTAAGTACTTGTAAATATATTTAGTATCAACAATTATTACGAATGAGTATAGCAATCTTAACAAATTATGTTCAACGAGCCATTTCTACTTCATACTTCAATTATTCAAGCGTTAAATAACAACAAAAATGTACGACTTGAATGAATTATTTTCTTTAATCTTTAAACGGACAAACACAAAAATATTAATGACAATTAAATTATTATGAAAACAAAAGTTTATTTTTTGTTTATAACGTACAACAAAAATTATTTTAAATTTAATTTTTTGCAAATGCACTCATTATTTTGCAACTATATTATTTTTAAACGGGCATAGATGTCGATATAATAGTTGATGCTAATGTATCTGACAAATAACCTTAGAAAAAATGTAACCAGTATATAAGTTATAGTTTAAATGTTTTTGATACTGTAGAAGTAGTTGCAATACTCGTAGCATAGTACATTCATTTGAATGATCGCACCATAAATCACGTTAGCTTTGTTCATTCATCCATTTCTTTAGAACAACGTTACGAGAAATCCTATAACATAGTCGGGGTTGAAACTGATGCAACACCGTCGCCGTGTCCATATCCGTGTCCGCGTTGGCGTCATTGATTGCTTTAACCGTTGACCGATATTCCCAGGCGCGCTGACACGCAAAGAGCATCTCAATCCGTGCAGGGTTCAAATCCTGGTCAGGCGGGGTGATTGATGTGCAAGCCACCGACACTTTCCCTGCCCTCGGCCGCACTTCGGTTTCAAAGTATTACGTAAAACGCGCACGGATCGGCTAGACGGACCGTTCCATCAAGGCGGCGCTGCACTGCTGAAAATTGAAATTGCTTGTTGCTTGAGACGCTCCTAACAACGTCTTCTGTTCCCGGATCTCGGATCTCGCATCTAGAGCTCTGTTTCTCTCTCTTTGTCGGCTCGAGGGTTAGGTGAGGAAAGGAAACAGATTGGCAGAATGATCGAAGTGTGCTAGGGTTGACGCCTTGAGGAGCTTCTCATGCATGGCATAATAAGAAGCGGTGATATTTAATCAAGGATTAAACGAGTGCCTTTGTTGATGAATGCCTGCGTGCCACGAATATTAATCTCGAAACTATAATTACTTATTATGTCAACTTTGACTCCTCCTCAGTACCAGTATGGTGTTTTAGGAGCAATGATTTTTACTTACACAACCTATGTAGCTATAGATATGTAGGCTTCATTATAATTTTGTAATTAATTGTGGTGAATATTCATGATTGTCTAATGTAGATACTCATGAATAATTAAAAAAAAAAACAAGCCATCTTAAGTTGCAAATTTTAAAGTTGATGGTAAATGTGTTTGGTATTTGGTGCAACATATTAAAAGAATAAAAAGCGATTAGAGTTAGTTTCACAATTTTTCTTTCTATTTTCGACACGCTTCAAGATTTATATCATCTTTATCTACTTACAATAAAATTTGGAATCTGTAGTTTCAAGTAATTTTTTTATTCAACTCTTATTGAAATTAAATAGAAAGGCATATTACGGAAATATGGGGTATTAGATTGTTAAATTCATTCATAAATAATAATAATGACAGTTGTTGATTTACTAAAAACAAACTATTTAATATCATTTTTAAATTTAAAAAAAAATATTTTTTGACAATATATATATTTTTTATTATTTCTAGTAAAATTATTATACTTAATTACTTAAACTTGATTATTATCTACTAGTATTTTTTAGTTCATAAAAATTAATATACTTTAGCATATTACATCGTATGACCTCGTATTTCATTGTTTGTGTACATTCAAGGATAAATAAATTCTTTGTTTTTTAACGATATTATACTGAGTTCAGTAGGAATATTAATTGACAGACATAATATGAATTCAGTTAACGTATAGTTGCATATCAAATATAACCAAATCTACTAGTTGATCATTTGAAATGAAATTATTTTCATTCAAATAGGTAGTGTGTACACATTGCTAATATGAAACTAGTCATGCACACCATGTTCCCTTTTCGGAATATTGAACTTTAAATCGCTGACATCATATTGTGCATAGATCATTTGACCATAATCCCTTGCGGAGTACGAGCACGCACACATGCAAACAGTCATATACGAACAGGCTCAGGCTCAGGCATGCATATGTATGAATATCATCTATATATGTATAAAAGCTTCACGAACCGATAGATAGATGGCAACTCGGACGTTTGCGCTACTTCCGCTAAAATGAAAGCTGGACGTGCTGCCGCTTGCTACTGCCTCCAACGCCAGCTATTTGTCGATTGTTAATAACGGATGATTAATAGTTCGTAGGCAGTGTGCGTTGTATGCTGTCCGATGTGCACTTGTTTTCCAAATTTGGGGATAGTCACAGCCCATGGGATGAGGATAACAGCTTGCTGTGCTAACCGCATGGAACTGCAATTGTGAAAAACGATATTGTGTTTGATACATCGCTATGATACCATTATTGGACAATAGATATTCGCTCGATTATTTGTTTGATGCATCATGTAAATAGTTTGTGGTTACAGCATTTTAAAAATTTATGTTCATAGCAATATTTTTATTTTTTCAATCAATAAAATAAAATAAATACATCATCACGCCTTTTACCCATTGCTTGACTTCTTGGTTATACTAAGTCAATATAAGTTTTTGAACCGCTAGTTTTGATCTTAGTGGTTTATTATATGCACACGTTTCACATTTAGAAACATGATAAAATGTTTAAAATTAATTAAATAAATGAAACATTTTACAAAACTAAATTTTTAAATATCTTATACACATATATTATTAATAAATAGGTAATTTTATTAATTGTTCATTTATTTCGGTACTATACATAGAAATTATTTTGTAATCTTGTGTTAATTCTACTGAACCACTATTTTTTTAAATCATTAGTGATATGATAATTTAAACAAACATACTCGTATAATGATTAAGTTAAATAATCATTTAAAACACAATTATGATAGTCACAGCATTTTTTATGATTTCAATACTGCCTTGTATGTACTCGTATACTAAATATGTAAGAAAGTAATTATTTAATCTAAAGTTACCCCATGCCTTAATTCTTTGCTTATGCCGTTATACTATACCCGGTCAAAAGAATTAATTCATCTAATAGTGGCTTGCATTTATACCTGAATATGAATATACCTAAAGACAAATTAACAGTGTTTTATTTATTTATTTAATTTCTAACATTATAATCTTTTAAAATATGAATCATGTCTCTGTGATGGTCTACTAAGATTAAATACAGGTAACACAACCCAAAATGTAATAATAAACTCCATACCAATAATATCAAATTACATACAATTAAAATAATGTAGATATTGTATATTTTTACAACAAATTTATTTGGAAGTCTCGTGTTGATATCTACAATGCCATTTGATAAAATAATTATTCTACAATACTCGTTCATTCATTCATCAGTTACGCAATTGCGTCGTTAGGTCTCCGTCGAATACAAATTTTAAGTAATAGAGATTCCATAGCAATAGTATATATATATACATGATAGCAAAATAATATTATTACATAAGTCGATTGCTACTGGTTGAATATACATGATTATATAGAACAAATAACATTATCTTATTTTATTTATTTATTTGACTTAATTACACTTATCTACATATATTACATTTGTCTGGGAATAAAATGATTATTATGATTTACAGTTAAAACATGATCAGTAAGTATTCCAAATATTACACTTCTATAGAACCTACCTATTGGGAAATATAGTGTAACTAAATTTATATAAAGTTCGTGCTCGTTCTCAGCAATCCAGAATAAGCCAATATTATTATTATTATTGCCATTGTTTACTTGAGAAATGCAAGATGTATTTCTATTTTGTGTCATTATAATTATTTCAAGAAATATTGAAGTATGCTGAACATAGATTAATATTAGCTGCATTAATAAAAAAATGTGCATATTGTATGTTTCAAATATATAGAGACCAAAACCAAAACCATGGAATATGTTCTCTTGATGCTGAGTGCAGATATGCGATATATTCCATAAATATAATATCAATTTACTTATTTTATAAAAAAACACGAGAATTTAAACTGAATTATAAAGACAAAATTTGTATATCGGTCGGATTTGAACCTACGACCGGAGTTCAAAGGTTCCAGGTTCAAATCCTGGCGGTGTCTCAATTTTTCTCTTTATAATTGAATTTGAATTATATGACATAGGTTCTGGGTTTAAATCTTAGCGTTATCCCAATTTTTCACATTATTAATCAATTTTATATCATCAATTGTTAAGTATTTATTTAAAAAGCATTTAATTAAACGAGAATTCAAATTTATGAGAAGTGTTAATTAATTAATTTTTTAGTCCGATAATATTCTCTTGGTCGTTGTACTCGTATAGCCGTTTAATATGGGATATCAGTTTGTCAATTAAAAGTGTCCGACGAACAATAATAATGGTACCAAATTGCATTTGCTAAAACTACATCTATGCACATAAGTTATTTATTATAGATTACTTCATTTGAATGTCATACCTAATTAAAATAGTGCTACGTGACTATGATTTTCGGTAACGATTAAAGTTTCTTACATATTCTTTTATTTGTTTGTTTTATTCTATGTAAAAAAAAAATATGATCTCATGTTTAGTATTGAAGTAGGTAATTTATAAAATTTCAATAAATCTGTTACGATTATTTGATGACCAGGTTGTGAAGTACTATATCCAGGTAGTGTTGATAGTGGAAAAATTATATACTCTGCATCGTGGTATTTGTTGTGCGAAAAGCGTGGGATTGTATACACATGCGTAGTATAGAATACTTGACTACATGGCTACGTCTTACACACTTATAATTTTAAATTTAAAATGACTATTACATAAATATAATTTTTATCATTATTTTTGTTTTACATAATCTTCTTATGACAGAAAGGAATACCCGCCTTACGACAGGAGAACAATAAGTATTATTTTACTATAAATATTATATAATAGTATAGACTTTTTGTAATTTCTTTTAGAATAATGCAGCAGATAATATACAGGATGATGACCACGACACCGGAATATAGGATTGTAACATGTAAAATTATTTTTTCTAATTTTTTGCTTCAAATAAATGTAGTAGAACATAAAATTCTACATTAAACTGCTTTATAACGACAGTAACTAAATTGAAAATGTTGAAAATTAGCTTATGGTAAATAGCAATAAAAGAAAGTCTCTTTATGTAAAAGTGTTGATGGCCGTGAAAAGGTCCTTGATTTATTTTTTCATTATCAATAACATTAAATACTTTTATTGTATTTTAATTTTAATATAGAATAAACTCAGAATTATCTTAAATTAAGGGTTTAAATAAATCTTCATTATTTGCCAAACAAGATTCCAATCTGTGATAAAAATTGTGTTGCATAGTTTTTAATTGTCGGTTTGTAATTTTTCTGCACTCCTCCACTATTGTTCGTTTCAAAGAGTTTACATTCGCATGTCTAGTTTTGTAAATATTTAAATGCCCCCAGGAAAAAATTCATTTGGGGAGAAATCCGGGGATCGCAATGGCTAGTTTACTGGACCACCGCGTCCTTTCCAGCAATATGGAAAAGATTGATTTAAAAATGTTTTGTGAAATGAGCAGGACAACCATCCTGATAAAACCAAATAATATTTTTCCCTGTAACATTATCTATAACAGGTTTAATCTCACTCTTGGAATCTAACATTTCAACCCAAACGTTAATACTTTCACGATATTAAGAATGGTAATTTAAAACTAAATGTAGATTTTCTTTATGTAAATTACGAAAATTTTGAACATTTGTTTCTCCATTAACACTAAATCTGGTTTCATCAGAAAAGAAAATATTCAAATTAAAATTTCTGTACGTATGCGCCATTTCCATCATCGTTTCGCAAAATATAATGTGGTTCACATTATCGTTTTCAAAAATTTCTTGCTGACGAAAAAACTTAAGACTTGTATTTGTTTTTTTATTATATTTCCAAGGCCGTGGTGTGATGAATTCCTAATCCTGATGCAATTTCTCTTAAACTCTCAAGTAAGGATTATTCGATATCGGAGCTAGAACATTTATTTCGTTAACGTTATCTTTAACCTCAATTTCTTCTTCTGTTGTAACATGTAATTGATTTATAATGCAACTGTGGTATAGATGAAACATTGACTCATATTTTCTTTGATTATTAATAACTCTTTGCATTGTAATATTGAAGAAATTGGCTTGTGAAGATACGAATCCGCAAATAAATCTCTTACTTGTCTTACTTAACTATTACCACTATACGAGTAATAGAACTTAAGAAATTAATTTCTTTCACTAACTGAGTAATTAACCACCATTTTTTTATAATTTACTTAAATTGAAGACTAAAAAATAACTACTGGCTACAAAATCATGAAACAAGGAATATGTTTTACTGACAGAAAAAACGTGAATCATTTGCTTAATTTTATTTTATTTCCAACGCTATCCCTATTTTTAAGCTAATTTTCAACATTTTAAATTTAATTTCTACCATTATAAATCGTGCAAATTTAATTCTGTGTACTGATTTTAATGTAGAATTTTATGCTCTACAACATATATTTGCACAGTTCTTTTCTATAAAATAATAAGGAAAGCATGAAATTATAAAAATATGATTTTACATGATGGAGTCCTACCGGTGTCGCGGTCACCATCCTGTCAATTTTCTTGCTTTAAATTATGATTTTTTTACTTGGTTTTAGAAATTACAATAGGTGAGAAAACAAAAATCATATTGTTTCATTATCACACCGCTGACGTCATTAAAATAAGCTCAACATTTACAGTTTTTTTGTTAAATAAATAATTCAGAAATTATTACCATTATTCCAAATTTAATATTCATTCTGCATATGTATATAAAAATCAAAATCAAGACCTACTTTTTCTTTTTTAGTAATTCAAGCCCAATATGAACAATGCTACAATAGTCCCCTAAAAAAAAACAAAATAAAAATTAGGCCTCAATTTAATTCAACATTATCCAAAAATTTACTTGCCTTATTAGGTTTTCATCACATCATATTAACTGCTTATCATCCTCAATCAAATGATTTAATTGAAACATTCCATAGACAATTGAAATCCTCTTTAAGAGCATATCAAAATCCTTCATAATGAATAAATTTTCTTTCACTAGTTTTATTAGATATACGATCAACATTCAAAGAATCAATTAAATGCAGTACCGAATAACTTGCTTATGGTACTAAAATAAGATTGTAAATTTATTCCTACACTTATTTTTCTCTAAAACAACAACAAATGTCGTATATTTTAGTTCATCCAGAAATATTTCGAACATAATTCGATTGGACCAATTATTTAACAACATTTTGATGTCCCTTTTAAAGTTATTAAAACATACGACAAATACTTTAAAATATTAATTTAAAATTTACTTGCAACAGTAGCTATTGATCGTTTAAAACCAGCATAAAATTTTGATGTGATACTTTGATAATCATAGCATCATTATACCTAATTCATTGAATATGTGTTTTAAATAATACTTAATATTTATTTTGCGGGGAGGGGGAATATTGTAGTGTTATTGTTGTTGGGATTTAATTACTAAAAAGAAAAAGTAGGTCTTCCTTCTGATTTTTATTGATTGTAGCTATGTTACCAAAAATATTTTAATTGTCATTATTTATAGATCAAGAAAAGAAATAAATCACGTTAATTTTGGTTCATGTTATACTATACTATTTCAATATCTATCATAAATGTTTGGCGTTATACAACTCAAAAGTATTTATTCCACATATGAAATAAATTAGTATATCAATAATCCTAGTGTTTCTATTACACGCACAGGCAGTAATATACATCTTTTTTAACATAAATATTCTAAATTTGCAATGGAATGAAGTTAATTGAACGTAAATTACAGGACTGGATATTAGTTTAAACCTGCAGTTGCAAACTATTTTAATTTGTTTCTAGGATCAATAAAAGAGCAGGATTTTCGAACGTCATTTGGTAACAGAAAGTTAACAATTGTAGGCAAAAAAGTAAAACTACATTTTCAAAAATATTTTAATTAATATCTTCACAAAATCAATCTAATATCCATATGCAAAAAACATTACATGTACAACACGTAATGAAACCATCTTTTTCATTAATTTGTTCAAAAACGCCAGATTTGCCGTCATACATCAAACTCTAATTTAATAAAAAAAGTATCGCTCTCATTGTAGATCACGAATGTCAATTTTTTACCTTCTTTTTTTGTTTATATTGTTTTACTAGTTCATTTTTACATTTTTTAAAATTATAATAAAAAACTCGATTAATTCTGGGTAGAGATTATATTAGTTTAAAACCTCTTTGCAGTAAGTATCTCACGCGCTCTTTTTTTTGAATGACAGAAACAAATCGGGGAACCTATCTTGCACTAATATTAGTCATGTGTAATTATTCCTTATTGATCCTAATGATAATTGTCTTAGAGAGTTCTATCCTAACCGCAAGTTTTTTACTCTTCAATTTGAATAATTTAGCCCATTATTTCACTGTTGATTACGATAGAGAAAAGTCAGAATACACATCATCTAAGCGGTTTTTAATTTCTGCCGGTGTAAGACTTTCTTTGCACAATGAACTTTATTTCCGTTTGATACTCAATTTTATACATTTTTAAAATGCTTTGACACATTCACTTTAAACGAAGCTCATAATTAAACTATAATAAAGGCGTGGGTATTGTACACAGTAACATAAATATATCTGGACACGTTTGGAATCAATCACCACTCAGTTGCAACCACTAGAAAGGAGTCAGACTGAAAACTTATGGACCTCACCTCTATATCTCTGGTTGAATGTATTCGTATCTATGCAGATCTTGATTAGTAGTAGCCCTCGCTAAACTCGTGCTTCAATCTCTAGCGTCGGTCTGCAAATAGCTACTTTCAATCCTTTGTATACAAATAAATTTTGACGTATTCTTTTATGGAATAGGTTACTTAGGTAGTATCGAGTGGATATGGATTTAACAACCTAAGTTTGATTCCCACAGTTGACAAGCAATTTTCACAACATTAAAATTACCCCTTTGGTTACTCATCTACTAACATCTTTGTAAGACGTAATTTGATGGTCGGTAACCGTAATTAAATATATCATTTACTGAGATCTGCTATAGCAGAGTTCCATAGCCATAGGTAGAAAGCGGTAATTTTGGATACGATCGAGATGAAAAGATCGCACTTTTCTTAATTTTTGAGATTTTCATTGAATCGTACAATGTATTGTCGAGAAAAATTCAACTTTTTAAAAAATTGTTCACATAAAAAAATTACAATAAAATCATGCGTGATATATTTCGTTTTAGTAATCGTTAAATTTTGATCAATTCGTATTCTAAATTATATAACTTGAATATCTCTAGTGAGCTCAAAAGATCTATTATCAATTACGAAACTCAATTGAATGTTCGCTGACGGTCGCACGCTACGAATGCGATGCTGCATGGCGGAACTATGAACGTGAAGTGTATGTTCGGGTATGTATAATGATAAACATATATATTTGCGACGCATCCGATTTTCATCTTCGTTAAGTATTCGTGCAAACAACTGAGTAATAGTTAACGAGAAAGACGAGATCGTTGTTGGGATGTTTGAATATATTACCGACTTGAGCAGGACCGCACTATATATATATATACACGAAATGCGATAAATAATACGATGAATACATTTTATTACGAAGTTAAGCTTACAACAAATTTGAATTAAATTCCTTCTAAGTACTGTTCTAGGTTAGTGATGCACTTATCTCAACGTTGATTCCATGATTCAAATCCTTCACCTGCTCTGTCGTGGCCCTGTCAATGTCGGAAACGTTTTCCTTTTAGTACGGTTTTTATTTTTAGGAAGAGCCAGAAGTCACATTGTGCTAAATCCGGAGAGTAAGACATATGTGGACAGACAAGAACTTTTTTCTCGGTCAAAAACTCGCGGATCATAAGCGAGGTATGGCATAGCACGTTGTTGTAATGAAGGAGGAAGCCATTAGCCAATTTTTCTGGTCACTCTCTCCAATCATCGTTTCTCAAACGTTGCAATACGCCCTTGTAATATTCCGAGTTTACATTTGTTCCTTTTGGAACAAACTCTGATCGCACTATGCTCTAACTATAAAAAAAGAAACAAGGACCATAACCGTAACGTTCGACTTTGACTGACGACCTTTCTTAGGGCGAGGTGAGCCTCTGGTTTTCCATTAGGTACTATGAATTATTGTCTTAAAGTCATAGCCATATACCCAACTCTTATCTCAGTTATAATTTTTGTCATGTAGTTTGGTTCTAAATAAAAACGATCCTTTAATTCCGTGCAAACTGACATATCATATCCCTTCTGTTCGTCAGTCAAAAGTCGGGCAACAATTTTGCAGCCACTCGTCTCAATTGTAAATTATCGGTTAAAATGCTTTGTACGGACCCGTACGAGATGTTCATTTATTCGGAAAGATTTCAAATAGTCAATCGCCTGTTTGAACGAACCATTTTTGACACTTTTTGCACGTTTTCATCTGTTTTTCAGGTCGAAGGTGTGACAACTATTACTCATCTTCACCCGACACATTTCCGCTTGTAAATCACTCATACGACTTGCAGACAGTCAGATACCAGTCACCTCTTTACCGCCATACACTGAATTTAACATTTCATGGGCTTATTTGACACTTTTTTTTAAACTTATTTCTTGTTCTATCGGCCATCGTTTTAGTGATTGTGTTTTAATATCTAGCATGTTTGGTATCAGATGAAAGGTCTTTAAAAGGGCTCGCATTCAGAATTTTTTTTTTATCGATAATTGTTTCATTTGGTATCAAATTAAAGATGAAAAATAGATTTTTATCGATTGGCAATTGTTAAAAAACTTTTTGTGTTTGAAATCTATCTAAAGGTTTTTGAAGAGCTCGGATGCGAAATTGTTCTAATAAAAGTGCTTTATGTCTTACCATGTCAAAAGAACGGTCTTTCGGAGAGCTTGTATGTCGAATTGATTTTTCCATCTGCTATTGTTTTATTGCTTGTACTTTAAAACCTAACGCATTGGTATTGAATGAGGGACCTGATGTTTGCGTTCGAAAATTGTTTTAGAGAAACTGCTTCAAAACATATCTTGTTTGGTATTAAGTGAAAAGTTTTTTGAAGGTGCTGTTGGCGGAATTTAAATTTTACAATTGATAATTGCTTCAGTAAAGTGATTCAAAAGCCATTACCGGCAATTGCTCATTTCTACAGCCTAGACGGATTATTCAATTGATTTAAAACTTTTGTTTTTGGATAGAGGTCGAAGATGACGAGTGCGTATTGACAGTTTTGGATTTTTGTGCACATTATGTGTGAGAAATCATAAAAAACATGTATTTTTGAGCAAAATCAACTAAGATTGTGTTGGATTTGTAATTTTTAAAATCAACAGCGGGATTTGACATTTCTCAGAGGATATATCGTATTTTTAATTATAAATTACTTCAATATTAATACATTTAAGTTAGTTTTGGAATATCTTACGGATATTGTTTTAATTATCATTACATTTTTGTATATACAAATGTGAAGAAAAGTGGAAATCGAATGAAAGCTTTTAAAGCATCAAAATAATCATACATTAAATTAAGTAAATATAAACAAATAATATCATTTCAAATAACCTAAAAAAATATGATTTTAAACTAATGGTTTCCTTGGACTTATGCCTGCCTTGTAGAACAAAGATTTTTTATTTATATTGTTTTTAAGGCAGTCACTGCAGAAAACTTTATTTCATATAGATAAAATGTTGGAAACAGTAAAGTGCTCGAAAAGCTCTTGACTTCAATTCTGAAAATTCATCGTCAACATCGGAACATAATTCAACCAGTATGTTTCTTACAATATATCATATACACAAGAATATAAGGGAGAAAAGGGGGTGAAAAAACTAATATAATATATGCGGCGCACTTGAAAATAAGTTGAGAAACATTGGATTATCAAAGGATAATTTAAGCACTAAATATAATAAATACTAACTTAAAATAATTAAATAACATATTAATGAGTAGCAAAAAAGAATGAGCACCAAAAATGTACACATAAGATAATAAATTGGTAACAGTCAGGGATCGGAAATCACAGAAAAATGGGTAATATATAAAATACATATACCTATGTATATATAACTTCAGAAATCAGAAATTTTGTACATAGTGTGCATAAAAAATGGTCTACTCATTAATAACAAAGTAATATTTATTAAATATGTAAAAAAACAAGTTTATTCTAGAATTTAACATTTTTATAAAATATTTAACTTTGTTTCAAATGAAGATATCTAATAATTGAAATTTTCCTTTAAATCACACATGTGTCGCTGTAGGCGAAACCCGTTGTCAATACCTATCATATAGGAGTCTTGGGATCGATGCTACGTCAGACACTATGACTAAGAATTCGGTTGCATCATACTTCGTACACAGGTGACGTAGTGCAGCGGTTAGCATATCTTTCGGGCAAGCGGAGGGTCCCTGTTTCAAATCCAGGTGTCACCCAAATTTTTCTGTCATAAATTTAACTTTAAATTTATTATTATCACTGTACTTTTAGCCATGTCATATGACAACAAATCTGTAATAACGTATTATTTTTAAGGCTGTCACGAATATTCGCATTTTTAAATATAAGATTGTTAAATATTCAAAAATAAATATTCGAGTAGTTTTATATTTTTCTTTATATAGTATGATATTTTAATTTTGGTGTTCCAATATACGAGTAGTATCTAGTCAACCTCACATGCACGCGGTGCACCCTGCTAGACAACGAACGAGGCTATGGTGACCGAAGAACGGCGATATAACTATTCTCACCGGCCTACCGAGGTAGGCCTGAATGCTACAGTTGGCAGCCCCAACCCCAGGATCGGATACTGTAGGCTAATAATCGCACACCTTAAAACCCAATTATTACTGAAATCAGCATAACCAGACAGGAATAACGGAATCAACCTTTTATGCAAAAAGTAGGACAAGATTTGGTTCATGAAACGTAAGGACGATGTTAGAAAGCAGTCACCTTGTATAAATTACAAAAGAAATGGAATACTATAAATTGGAAATCTAAGGACTCTCTGAGACCAGGTGGTCTGGTCCAGGAGAACTTGTAAACCAAAACGGCAGTATTCTGCTATATTCAGGGAGTATTCCTGAAGAAACAAGAGACTCGGGAGTGGGAAAAATACTTAGTAAAGTATTATTGATTGACAGAACAGCAAAAGAAGTAAAAGATTACAAATAAAGAAGGAAAGAGTTGATTATAGACACTACATGCAACATAATATTACAAAGAAGAGAAACCAAAGCTAACTAAATATTGCTAAAAATTCAGAAGACATAACTCAAGTAGCAAGAAAATACAATGAATTAAATAAAGCCATAAGAAGGAGTGAAAGAGCAGACAAACGGAAATGGATCGATGGTCTAGCTACAAATGTTCAGATAGCCGCTGAAATAAGAAACATAAAAGCAGTATACGCCATAACGAAACAACTTGCTAATAAAACAAATATTAGGACTCAACCTTTAAAATCTAAAGATGGTCAGCTTTTAACTACAAAACAGGACCAACTGAGTAGATGGGACGAGCATTTTATTGATACAATAACAAAATAAAATAGAAACCAGGAAGAAAAAAATCTTAATAATGTAGAACAATAAATTCAACTACGAATTGGTGCAAGACATCCGAGATAATCAACGCGATAAAAAGTCTTAAAAATCATAAATCGCCAGGGTCAGATGCAATTCATGCTAAAATCTTAAAAATTGAAATCAAACTATCAGCAGGACTTTTATACTTATTATATATGAAATATGTAACTCCGAAGAAATTTCATTCAATATTAAAGAAGGCCTAATAATAAAATTGCCAAAGAAAGGAGAACCAAGAGAGTGTAAGAATTGGCGAAAACTAGTAGCATAAATAATATAATTGCTCGAATTATACATACGCGAATATGCAACACAATTCCGGATTCCTAAAAAAGCGATCCTGTATCGACCAGGTAAACGCTTTAAGCAATTAAGATAGTTAAGCAATCGGTAGAATGGCGCACTCCTCTATACTTACTGTTCGTCGACCTTAAACAAACTTTCGACAGTATTGACCAACACAAACTATGGATAGCTCTCTATGTCAAAGGGCTATCGGTAAAAATTATAAATATTATTAAGATGCTATACAACAACGCCACTAGCTGTGTATTGCATGGTGACATACAAAGCAGCAGCATTCCAACTCAAGTTGGCGTGAAATAAGGATGCTTACTGTCTCCAATATAATTAAACATCCTTTAAGACTCGGTCCTATAAAGCTACAATTGAGACATGACGAAAAAACCACGCCTCGGATATCTGGAATACGTGGATGATCTGTGTCTTCTGACACACATATTGCTAGATATAAGTAACAAACTTACCAAACTGATAAAAAATGCTGAAAAAGTTGGACTGCAGATCAACATAGGATAATTTAAAGATATGCGAATAGGTACCAACAACAACAACAGTCTATTTATCGAAGAACAAGAAATAGGGCAGGTCGGCTGTAGGGATTGAATCAAAGTTCCCAAGATCCACAGGCTGACTCGATACCACTTTATCTGTTTAAAGTAAGAAATCCAATTTATTTACATATAAATTGCATATATATATATATATATATATATATATATATATATATATATATATATATATATATATATATATATATATATATATATATATATATCTGTTAAAATTTTTGTGTATTTTAACTTTTGCGTATTAAATAATAATTTATGAAAAATTAAATATTTGGTGTTAAGTTAATAAATAAGCTACTTGACTACTAGTTTCTTTGGTATGGATTATGTATAATTTAGGGCCGAAATTTAGCAAATTTTAAATATAGATTATATCATCACAGATATATTAAAATTGAACGGTATATCAAACAAAATTTAAAAAAATTGTTGGTACACCACGTCAACTGTCCTGACAATTACGTTATTTTTTAAAACCATTCCAACATGACTATATGCGAAATAAATAATAAGTTAACTAACCTTATTCCAAGGGCAATAGCGCATACTTTCATGCTTAATTTATTATACTGCAAAATTTCATTTTGAGTTGAATAATCGAAAATGGCAAAAATTATTTAGTTGATAAAATCTTGTATTAAGTGTCAAAATTACCTACTTACTGACTTTGCGGCCAAACGAACGTAGGTTAATGTTCATTTGCTGTAGATTGGAGGAATGTTCGGAATGAATGTAGGTGCATACATTCGATGGGCACACGTATATGATTATGTTTACGAATGTTCATTATTCACCGTCAAGTTTGGATGAATGGTCGTCATTCCCATAATTCGCTGAATACCGTGTCCACGCGATTCTTCGAGTGCAGGTGAATTTTACTTAAATATACTTTTAAGTGTACCTTTTTATATCTGTGAACATTCATTCCTATACCATTTATATGCTTCAGTAATGTAGAAAAATCACACATTCACGTGTACTTTCGAGTATGTTCGTGAATGTGTGGTTCGTCAATATTAAAAAAAAATTGTAGATAGTATATGAAAAATCAATGTGCGCGAAGAATTGCATAAGATCGTTTAAATTTTTTGAAAGTGGTAAATCGTGCATATATCAATGTGTACGTATTAGCTTACTAGAGTAATAATTATCTCATGTTTGACAAATTGCGTGGACGACATATTATTATCAAAGCTGGACAAGCTACTCAAAAAAGTATCAAAGCTATAGCTACCGTTACTCCTTATAAAAATAACGAACTAGTTAAACTTTGTAAAAAAAATAGTGAAGCTACAGCTAAAAACTAATTTTAAAGTACCTAGCTATTTTGAAGCTACAAGAGGAAAAATTAACTGCTATAAACTATAGCTATAGTTATGGAACAGGACTATAATCCTTAATACTAATTAGTCCATTTAATTCCGCGTAATTTGTTTTAATTTCATTATAGTTATTATATATTATTGTGCATATTATATATTTATTCCATATAGTGACTATTGTTATTTCTTTTTTGTTTCTCTTCGTTCTGTCGTCATATATAGTTAAATTTATCTTCTGTATTCTTTAGTTTAACAATATCCCTAAATTGTGAAAGTTATCTTTTGTAAAAATACTACATCTTTGCCATTTGTTTTATATTTCACTTTTAATCTATTTTCGTTTGGTTCTTAGCATTTTATTTTTGTAAAAATATATTTTTTTACTATTCTACCGATTTAGGTAATGAAAAACACGATTCATAATACAGTTTTCGTAGGTACCGTGTGTTTATTTGGCGCGCAATTGATTTTTGGTGTTCCGGTAAGAGATTATCAGATCTCTACGGAGGCGTCTATTTGCTAATATTGTGCTGTTTAGGTTCATAGGAGAAAAAACGCAAATTCGCAGAATAAGCTTATATTAATTTGTTTCATTTAATTCTGTTTGTTCTTGTACTAAACCACAACCATATACCATATTAAAATATTTGACATGCTCTTTAATAAGTAACAACACACTGCAATATAATACAGTACACCTCTATGAAGTGAGTGTCTCGATGCTGGATACTGGCATCACACAGCATAGTTCCCGGCTGCGGCCGGCGGTTGGAACTCATTTCGTTAAAAGGCTCCGGAGTTGCATCGACGCCGATTTTTTACTCGTTTTACGTTAATAAAGAACGTTATTCCGGTTGAATGTTTGCTCCGCCCACCATTGTGGAGGTCGTCCCCACACCGCGGCAATCATCTCTTTGCCCGTCTCACCCCGACCTCTACACTGCCCGCCGATACTGATGGGGTATGCAGAATCGTTCACAGGACCCACAAATCTATCGACGTAATTGTTTCGCTGTTCTCGACATTCATACCTCTATAGAGACATTCAATTTTTATTGTTGAGTACATTTGTTTTATTTTCATTATTTTGTTTGTTTGGTTTTTTATTTATCTTGTAAAAAGAATTATTCAGTTGTGTTTAGTTAGAATGTGTTTTTGATGGAAAAATATTTACTACAGTTAATTGAAAACAATTCATTTTTTATAAACGTAAACTTTGTTTTCATAAACAACAGTCCGGGTTTACGGTTACCAACTTACTTCAATGTCAATATTTCTTTTAGATTGACGGTTGTGGATTTTTATCATTAGATATAACTTTAAAAAGCTTATTTAAATAATCCAATATAATGTAATTCTTACAGGCTTACCAATGTGATTATGTCTATAAATTATATAGTTTCTCCTGTACGAGGGCCACCATTGAGATCTCGGAAACCACATCCGTAGGCCAACTTACCGTGTTTTTGTTTTTCTAAAAAAAAAAAGAAAATATGCATAGGGCACTAGATATGAGCAAGGTATATGACCGCCCGTGTGCAATAATTATTTTGGCTCCCCCTCATCCTCCCTCTAAACTTTGAAATTTATCAGTGACATATTTCCATAGATTTATTTCCATTATTTTAATTATAGCCAAATTTAATCATGGATATCAAACAACAAACTCATATTCAGTAATAACTTGTATAATTAAATAAAATATTCGAATAAAACTCAAGAAATAAGGAAGAGAACTGTTATTTATTTTCATATATAATAAAAACTAAATTTTCAAAAAATACATAGTTACAATTATCAAAATTAAAAACCAACGAAATCATTATAATATAACAAACATAAAGAGTGCAACGCAATACGTTGAAATACTCTCTCCCCAAAGGTGAACAAAAAGAAACCTGTCTGTCGTGAAACTAGTTTTAATCAATACCGAAGATTGAAATTGTAATAAAATAATTAATTAAATATTTGAGTGAGTAACTGGCTTCTATCTGTCAATTGAAACTCTATCATATTTGTTACTTGTTGGGATTAAGGTCCTGTTATACAGCGTAATATAAATAAATAAATAAATAACTTGGTTGTAATGATTTTTTATAGTATCATTAAAACTATCATTAAAACTAAATTTAGTTTTGAATTAATCCGGATTTACATAAAAACCTTTATTTAATAATTTAAGAACTTGAGGTTTCAAATTAATTATGAAAATTTTAAATTTATTTAAATAGGTTTCGGTAGCCGAAATTTTAAATTTTTGTAAGATAAATTTACTAGATAAATTTAATTGATTGCTATAAACTTATTCTGCTGAGTTGCATTTATTTGATTCATTATAAGAATTTCATATTCCAATTAGAATTACTGGTAAGTAATTAAACCAATAATTATTTTTTAAATCAGATTTTAAACTAGTTTTAAGTTGACAATGCAAGTGTCCTATTAAACCATTATAAGTAGGATGGTAAGCGGTTGTTCTAATTCTATGTAATCCTAATAATTTTTATAAATTCTTAAAGAAAGAAGATTCAAATTGAGACCCTCTATAAGTTTGTTAAAGTTCATGGAACACCGTCTCTAGAGATCCATCCATGCAAAAACCTGTAGCAACTGTTTTAGCAGAAATATCTCTTAATCGAATAACTTCAAGCAAGCAAGTAAACCGATCTATGAAAATTAATAAATAAGAATGTCCTTCTCATATTGGTAAAGGACCAACGAAATCAACAGAATGGTAAATTAAATATCCCCGAAAAAGATATACTATTTTTTAAATTTTACAACGTTGACAAGCTATGCAAAATTTAATTCAATTAGTTATGTTTTTATTAACATTAGTCCAAATATATTTTGAAGTAATAATATTTTTAGTGACAATAATGCTTGGATGAGAAATGTAATGTAGTAGATTAAAAATTATTTTCCAAAAAGGTAAAAGTATATAATAAGTCTAGGGTTTCCATTTATTATATCGCATATTAATTCCAGTTTAGAGTTAGTTAAAGGTATTTTGATAAATTTAATCGAATATTTAAATATTTTTTTATTTCATCTAACTCTTTGACTGATTGTTGAGCAATGGCAATATCATTGTAATTTATATTTTGATCTTTAAAAATTGAAGTTATTTCAAACCTATAAAAATCATCAGCAACTGGATAATATTTTCCGGATATATGTACCCAATGTCATTAGTGAATTGAAGAATAAAATTGAAGTGGCGTATTTTTCTGGGAGTGTAATTATCTGATTTTTACTTAATGAAAACGATAGTGGTTTATGATCTGACAAGATAAAAAAATCTCGACATTCTATAAAATAGCGAAATTTTTAAATTCATAAATAGATTGCAAGTAATTCTCTACCGAATGTATTATGTTTACATTGAGTTTTAGAAAATGTTGTAGAGAATGCTATTGGATACCATTTATTGTTATGGACTGCCCCTATCCCAGTATTTAAAGCATCTACCATCAAATTAGAAGTTTCATTTTCTTTCGAAATTGTTAAACTTATATTAGTAATTAGTACAATCATTGTTATCTGTTATAATTTTTATTATTTACTAATTTATTTAACGGTGCTAATATACTAGCACAATTTGGTGTGAACCTGTGATAGCAATTAACCATTTATAGAAACTTTTGTAACCTACGTTATGTTTTAGGTTGATGAAAATTCTGCTAATCTTTGAGTTTACTGGCAAGTGGTGTAATTTTATTTTTGCATATATGATGTCTTAAAAAAATTATTTCAGTAATACCAAATTGACATTTATTTGAATTAACAAGAATTCCATATTCAATAATACGTGCAAAAATAATGTATAGATGTTTTTTATGTTCTCCAACTGATGAACTTGCTATTAATAGGTCATCTAGATAAGTAAAACAAAATTGTAATCCTCGAATGATTTCGTCGATAAATATTTGAAATGTTTGTGCACTATTTCTCAATCTGAAAGGCATAAGTAAATATTCGTATAAACCTAAAGGTTTTATTATAACTGTTTTAGAAATTGTCGAAGTATCCATACGAATTTGATGGTAGGTATTCACTAAATAATTTTTTTAAATATATTTTATCATGTAAATTAGAAATAAAATCTTGTATATGCGGTAGACGATAACGATCGGGTATTGTTATATTATTCAAAGCACTATAATCACCACGCGGATGCCATTCATTTGATTCTTTCTTTTCTACCATGTATACATGGACATGATCAATTGCTGGCAGAAGGTCTAATAAAACCTTTCTGTAATATAGAATCAAATTCTTTCTTTGCAATAAACCAGCAAATTCTTTGCCACAATAGTGTGCGTGATTTTATTTTTAATTTCTCGCTTTAATGATAAACAATCAACTAATTCAGAATATCTAGCAAGAATATATTTATATGGATAATCAATCCAAGTGACATGTGACACAAATTTTGTTGAAGTAGAAGGACATAATTTGTCAATTACATGTTTATTTGAAACGTCATCTATTGAATTTAAATGTTTTAAATAATCTGCACCAATACTTGAGTTGACAGCTTGTAGAGCTCCAGTATCGATTAAGAAACAATAACCTGATAATTGATCCTTCACGAAAAACAGGGGAAAGACGAATGATAGTTAATGCTGTGAACAAAAGGGATATTACTGCATAATATAGTATTACGTAGTATATTTGGATAACAAATGTTGGTTTAATCAAATGGAGAAAAAATATTCGGAGAAGACCATTTGCAAGAGGGTATGATTTTTTTTAGCGTTTTGACCAAAATTGGTGTGGTACCAGCAAAAATCTTCTTTCTTAAACAGTCGGTTAGGATTAAAACGAGATGTAGATTTTAATTATCAATTAAAAATTTCTTGATTTCAATTATATCAAATTTTATGCGATTAAGTTCTTCATTATTCTTGGGAAAAGCAGAAGTTGAAAATTATGATATATTAATAATTTTATCAGTGATCCCAGCTTTGTCTTCTAAAGAGAGATGTGATAGTTGATCTACAGTTACAGATATGTTAGTCAGAAACTTTTATAACAACAATTCTTCAAATATAGAATTGTCTATTAATTAAGCTCATAAAAGTTGTTTCATTTGACATAAAAGCTGAGATGTTTTTTTTATCTTCTAAATTGGTAATTACAAATAATTTCATTATTTTCTCTTTGTCAGTCAAAGTAGTTCGTCTCATCAAAGCAGATTTAAGAGTAGTATAAGGAAGTATTACTGATCTAGTGATAATTAAATCACGTACTTTCACGAGTATGTTCAGGATTTAGACAGGATTTGAAAATCTGGGTTCGATTCCCTCAGCCGACAAACAATTTTCACCACGTTAAAACTACCCCTGTGACTCCCTCTCCACTAACATCTTTGAGGGTCGTGATTTGACGGCTGGTAATCGCACTGCACGCGATGAAATATATCAGTTACTAATAACTTGTATAATTAAATAAAATATTCAAATAAAACTCAAAAAATAAGGAAAAGAACTGTTATTTATTGTTATATACTTTCCAAAATTATATAGTTACAATTATCAAATTTAAAAATCAATTAAATAATTATAGTATAGCAAACATAAAGAGTATTTCGCAACATATGTACATAAGCATCAAACAACTATAGGTCGGATTTTTTATCACTGGTTAACTTTATCTGAAGAGTGAGGAATCCATACATATGGTCCTTCAATTAAAATTAAATAGTCTATTGTATTAAATGAATTAACAAACATTAAATATAGATGAAATTTTATTGGGTTATAGATATATCAATATAATAACAAAACAAAAACTGAACAATTAAACAAAATGAAAATTTATGTTTATATAATGGAAAGTTTTATTTTTACAGTCATTTCATTTGTATTGTTTTTATAATAACAAATTATGAAATAATTTGATTAATATTGTAACGTTTATTACAATTTCGAAGTTTATTATTAAATAAAACCACGAGGAATGAAAACACTAACAAAATATTTATTTAAAACGAAATCAATATAGTACAACTACTAAGACATATATTTATATACAACACGTATTTATATTCACATTAAAGTATTTAGCAACGACTTGCACTGTTCACAATTCAAATACAGAATGAATCCTGCCGGCCCAAACTCTCCCTTATATATTGAAACAAGATATTCTACACTATTCCAGAGCTTTTAGAACACTGTGCAAGCATGACGCAAAGAGAACAGGTTCGAACTTGTCTCTGTATTGCGTATGAAACAGCGGTAAACGTGCTGCGGGCTACGACGCAACGACTGTTCCAGAGAAAACAGGACCGTACTCGCTATAATATCTATCTGATCTAAAATGTCTTTTTCTATGGCTATAAGAGTTAAATTGCTTAGTTTATTTTGTATGACCGTAAATTTTTAATTTCGACATAGATCTCTCTCCAGATGCAACTGTAACTGGCAATGTTAATAATATTCTAAACGAAATGGCAGTATTTGGATTCATAGACATTAAATAATTTTGAAATGGAAACAGTAAAATTTTACTAGGATCTTGTATTAAATAAGTTGAAACATGTACCTTCATAGTATTTAATTCTTCAAATAAATCTAGCTCTTCGATGTCAGTTTCACTTCGTACATCTTTAAATTTTAAATGTAAATTTTACAATTTTTTAAAAGATCTTCATGAAAAAATTCCAAAATATTATTTAAAAACCCGAAACTCCATTATAAATTTTTAACTCTGTTATTGAGAGATATTAATGTTTGATCTACATTTCTGATAAAAATTCAATTTCAAAATTAAGTTTTGGATCAATACCAACTTCATCCCTTTGTTCGTAGTTAAATTATTTGCGTACTCTTCTATTGTGCAAATTTTTAATTCGTGGAAAATGTGGTTGCATATCTAGTTCTGCAGCAATTTTATTTGCTTCAAAAAGTATAGTTAAACTGTCAGTGCGATATTTTGCAAAAAAAATCAAATCATTAAGATAGCTTACACCCAATTTATCGAAATTCTATCCTGAAATCTTTATTTTCCTAACAAAAATAAGGTATTTTTATACTACTACAAAAGAACTAAGACTTTTTTATTTTTTATCCAATAAAAAAAACTTCGCAAATATAAATTCTCAATTTTTACATTTTTAATTCGTATACTATTTTCTAAGAAATGATTTAGGTTCATCACACTATTATACTTTAACAAAATTTTCAAGTTTATGCAAGTTTTTAAACATGTTATAGTGTGTCAGATGTTCAGTTCATTATACATGTAGTACTTGTAAAACAATACGTTATAAAATTTTCGTTTTAATATTTGTTGACGATACCGGTGATATCACCCGCTTCTTGCCCAATTGATGATGCCGCCCGCGTGCCATGCACACCATGCTAAAACTATCGTTACAATATTTTGTTAAATTAAATTTTCAGCTGTCCATTTTTTAAGATATGGCATAAAGTTACATTTTCTATAAATGGAATGTATAATTTAAAATTACACATTTGAATAGCATTTTTTTTTGTTTAATGATGTTAAGCTTGCTTTGAAATAACTTATCAGCTTTATTATTTCTGATATATGAATTCATAATGCTTTACTTATTGGAACAAAGAATCTTATCCATAGGCAACTTGATTCACGTTCAATACTTTATAATTAATTGGTCAGAAGATGTTGTGGTGTAAATATCTATATATATACCTATATATATATATATATATATATATATATATATATATATATATATATATATATATATATATATATATATATATATATGCAGTTTTGTTATTCAATATATACGTGCCACCACAGGATTGATTCATTTTTATTTTGTTGTTATTTACATATTCATTTTTACATAAATCATGTAACCTTTGTAATTTTTATATGTTTTTGGTTGCTATTTATTTTGATATTATGATTGTTTTTTTCTATTAGAAAAAAGGGTTGTCATTTTTCTTATGATTTATTCCCGAATTGGAACTTCACTTCTTCTGATTTGGACTTTCGACCTTCACTTCTCGTCTACACCTCTTCAAGAATTTCTGCAATTCTGAACGTGGATCTTCGCTTCTGAATTTGACTTCATCTTCAACCTCGACCATCATTTTGGATCATCGATTTCTGACTTTGACTATTGAAATCCAATTTATGAAGAGGACAACTAGCAAGATAAGAAGACAGTGATTTTTCTTCGCCATTTTCTTCATCATTTTATATAAACTTTATTATTATTAATATTTTATTTTTATATATTTATAATATTTTCTTTGTGTGTTTAGTTTCTGTTTTTCTTTGATCGCAAGATGAAGCCCCCCCCACGTGATAAGGTATCAGCTACTATATTTTCTTTTCCTTTTACATAACGAATATCTGATGTAAATTGAGCTATAAAATCTAAATGCCTGAATTAACAAAATTTTTGGGCTCAACGAGAATAAGAACTACTTCATATCATCCTCAGAGCAATGGAACGGTAGAAATCTTCAATAAGCAAATAAAAACAGCAATTAAAGCCAAGCTTACAACAGCAAACTGGTTAGAACATTTGCCGTTAATTTTATTAGGATTTCGAACTGTTTTTAAAGAACCAATTCAGTGTTCACCGGCAGAATTATTATATGGCGAAAATTTGAGAATTCCTGGCGAAATTTTATCTCAAAATATTTTTCCACCTATAGGTGAACAAGATTTGATTAAAAAATTGCGAAACACTTTCTTAAACACAACTTATACATATCCACGTAAACGGCAAATAACACCTTTCATACATAAAGATTTAAGCACATGTGATTATGTTTTCCTACGAGAGGATGGTGTTAAACGTAAACTTACATGTCCGTATACTGGACCATTTCGTGTGATTCGTCGTCAAGAAAAATGTTTTGAGATTCAAGTTGGCAACAATTCTAAGATTGTTTCACTTGACAGACTGAAACCGGCTTATGTAGATGAAGATTTTGTTGTTCCTATTCAAAAGTTTCCTTCCCAGTCTTTAGTGGTGGACTCCGTCTCGTGGGGGGGGGGGGGGCTTCCTGTGCCACCACAGGATTGATTCATTTTTATTTTGTTGTTATTTACATATTCATTTTTACATAAATCATGTAACCTTTGTAATTTTTATATGTTTTTGGTTGCTATTTATTTTGATATTATGATTGTTTTTTCTATTAGAAAAAAGGGTTGTCATTTTTCTTATGAAAAATAAAAATACCTTCTTTCAAACTGAATCATTTATTTCTTCCTATATAATTCATATAAACGAAGATGAGCAGTTAAAATATAAATTTTATACCTGCTCATATATTTATATATATATATATATATATATATATATATATATATATATATATATATATATATATATATATATACAGGTGAGACTTCGAAATGCCCATCTTCGATATTTCCTTTCTCGTTAGAAATACAGCATAAATTTATTAACAAAATTTATTCGTCCACTCAAGGAGCCTAATGTAAAAAACAGGGTGTTGCGTGACGGCCTGGCGAGAATTGTTTGTCTTTTTAAAAATAGAACAGCCTGTATGTTTGTATATATTTTGAATTGTATTTTATTCGCCTATACGGACATATGAATTTTGCTTTAGTTTTCTGCGACGTTGCCAAGTGTTTTCCGTTTTTTCTCTAAAAAAAGGCTAAATACACGCATTGCTTTATGAAGGCGTACTGAAGTTATTTTAATAGTAAAAATAAAGATTTCTGTTTTCTACACAACTGTAACTATATTTTATATTTTGACATATATATTTTTTAAATGTAATTATACAGGTTGTTCAGTAAAGCGAATTTACTCCTCTTCAAATGACTATAACTCGTCATTTTCAAATAGAACCTCCTATATTTAATTATTCTGTTGTATGTCTTTTTGTATTACCTTTCATATTTATTACGGGTATCTTATGCCTAAAACCAATAATTTCGTAGATATTCACCATTTTTCACTAAATTTATTTTTCCATTAAAAATTTAATCTAGTATACCTTGGATATTGTTTGTTTTAATTAATAGTTTATTATTTTGTTTTAATTTACAAAAGATTTTCAATGTAACCGCCATTCTCACGGAAACATATTTGCAGACGGTTTATAAATGAGTAATTTAGTAGTATATTTGCGTCGACAGTTTCAAAACAGTTACGAATTCGCTCCATCATATCTTCTCGTGGAGTTGGTGCTGCCTGTTAAACCGATTCTTTTAGATAGCCCCACAAGAAAAAATCTAATTTTGTAAGATCCGGAAATCTAGCGGGCCAATTTCTTAGACCACCTCTTCCCATTAATCTATTAGGAAATTCTTTATTTAAATAGTTCCTAACCCGAAGACTGTTGTGAGCTGGTGCACCATCGGGCTGGAACCACAATCTCCGGAAAATATTGAGGCGTAAATTTTCTAAATCGTTTAGAAGATCAGTTTGTAAATATTCACAATAATTTTGTCCGATAATTTGATTATTAAAAAAGTAAGGTCCAATAATACGATCCCTTAATATTCCACCCCATACATTAAGAGACCATCTGTGCTGATGGTCTAATGGTCTTAAAAAATGTGGATTTACGGTGTCGTAGTGATGAAAATTGTGGTGGTTTACTTGTCCATTATTGTGGAAGGTTGATTAATCAGTAAATTAAACAAAATTTAGAAAGTCGTGTTCTTCTCTGTAATTTTCAAAAGCCGATTCACAAAAATTTTGATGATTTGTAAAATCACGTTCATCTAACTATTGCAACATGCTGACACGATATGCATGAAATTTATTTTTACGAAGAATTCTTGAAGCCGTAGATTGACTTATATTTAATTCACGGCTGATTTTTCGCGTACTTGTAGGGGGATCTTTAACAATACTTGCGAGCACAATAAACTCAGTATTTTCATTATTGGCCCGTTCTCTTCTTTCGTACTGAACATGACCAGTTATTTCAAACTTTTCTCTTAGTTTTTCAAAACAACGCAGATCTGGATGTCCTCTCTCTGGAAACCGTTGTGCATAAATTCTTGATGCCAAAAAAGGGTTTCTTTCCGCTTCTCCAAGTGCGTACACCATATTCGTAATTTCTTCTTGCGAGAGATACATATTAATAAATTAATTTACTTAATAGTTATTGAAACTACTGTCATTATTGCTATAATTGTTTCTTATTACAACAAAACAATATCCAATAAAAAAATTTAGTGAAAAATGGTGAATAACTCCGAAATTATTGGTTTTAGGCATAGGATTACCGTAATACCTGTATATATGAAAATAATTTTACGTTATTTTCCTTGAAGAGGCGAATAAATTTTGTTAATAAATTTATGCTGTATTTCTAACGAGCAGGGAGATATCGATGACGGACATTTTGATGACTCACCCTGTAAATATATATATATATATATATATATATATATATATATATAATAAAGTTGATAAATAAAGAAGATTCTTCTATGGTCAGTGACATGCCACTCATTTTCGTGCGAGAAGTAATTGTTTTTTGTAGTCATGTTTCGACAGAATAACATTATTGTTTTCGGATATAGTGAGACTATGATATAAGCAACAACTTTTGATTGCACGTGGGAAAATAAAAATGAAATAATTTCTTCTAGTGTAAAATGAGAAATTATTGCAGGAAAAATAATATATAATTCACAGGTTTAAAAGCCATTTGAAATATTATATGAATGGAACACGAGCCTTTCAACACTTATATAACAATAGACTATTGTGGTTGCGACAAGAATTCATTGTATTAGACGAGGAAATGATTTGTAACTACGAGTATTAAAGTGTTTGAACAATATTCCTAATCAAGGGCGAGGTACAAAAATCATGACAAATTATATATTTTCACCAACTGAGGGTCGAGAGACAAAGTATTGTTGTTAAGACTGCTACAAACGTCAGAAAAGGGGTATTATTCTGATAAATGAATTAAACGAACTACATATTTAAAGTTGTTATATTTTATTCGTACTAAATAATATATATCTTATTAGTTTTAAATATTGGAAAAAACATGGTATGTGTAGAATGTGACAGAAATGCATAATCCGTTGGTATACAATATTCTATTTCTTGTATGCAGTTATACTCGTGTGATAGATTTCCATATATTAAATTTGTAAAATCGTTTTGAAATGCATTTTTGAATAATGTATCTATATCGCCTTAAGCACTGTAGGATATTTCAGTGTGGCGCGTTTCCAAAAATATTCACACTCCGCTAGTTTCATCTCTTTATTAACGCATGTGTGGAACCGTGAGAGGCAACTGAAATAAAAATAAAAAAATATGTAAAATTACGTATAACCGGAAAAAGTGGATAAAGCAACAGTTACGTGCACTGTTTCCGGAGCTCGAAACCGTAAATTCCAGAACCTTCACTGTAATTAGAACGTTGAGGATCGCCCGAGCGAAACGCTGTTTGTTTTCATTCTTGAACGCGATTTTTAACATGCTGATATGAATTTTACAGTTCGTGATTTTCTGACGAACAATTCTACATGAAAAAGCATGACAAAAAACGAAAGAACTTTCAGATTACCTTTTCTTTATAATTCTTTTTGCTGAACACAAATGTCAAAGGAAAATAAGGTAATAATTTGATTTTCAAATCAGTTAAATACAAAAGCAACCATATACTGGCTGCCTTAAAATTAATTTTATCTGAGCTCAAGTTTATTTTGCTACTAGGACTAATGGTGCACCTCAATTAAATTCAATTTTATCCTCTAAACCAGCGATTGAAATTCTTGAATTTTTTAATTTACTCGATATTGTACTTTTAGTTTTATTACAAATTAGAATATCCTGTTTAACTTGGATCCTATTTATAGCTTTGTTGAATTGTTTCAGTATTCTGTACTGCTACTACGTTATGTACATACCTACCTACAACTGCATTTAAAGAAATTGTTGACAATCTATAAATTTTGGTAGCAGGTGTGTACAATATTTTATGAAGTGATATCATGAAACAAAAAGAGACAAGGTGAAATCAGACAAGTCGACCAATAGCCATTTATTGTTTCGTTGTTCCAGGGACTTAATTAAGGGTGGGCCGAGTTGTGCCGTGGCATATCTTACGAAGTCTTGGCCCACCCACAGACCGAAAAAAAATTATTACTCTTACTTTGTTGCAAAAAAGATAAAATCTGTACCTAATGAAATTGTTACATATATATAGTAGTAGTGTAATATATATGAAACAATGTTTTTTTATCCCTATCATACAATCAATTTTTACCTATATATGCAACCAATTTTACTTTCTCGTTATGTGTGTGGCTCACCAACCCGATACAAGCCCGTGTTACAACCCTTGGCCGATGAACTATAGCTAGGGGATACCAAGTTAATATTTTTCATCTTGGTAAAGATACGGGAGTGGATACCGATCAAGGCCAAATAAGAAAAATCTCAACTTGACCCGGATTGTAACCCACGATCTCTGTTACAACTGTGCCATCCCGGTTATATTACAAATATATAAATTAGCTTTTTATTTATTTATTTATGGTACGCTGTACAACAGGAACTTAATCTCAAATACATTACAGGGTCCAAACTCACCGAACCACAATGTGATAGTCCATATAATTTTTAGTCTGAATGGTATTCGAACTCAGATTCTTAGGATTCGAATTCAGTAACGCTATCCACAATATCGAACTGCCAGAAACGTATAAATTGGTAATAATTGCGATAACAATTCCAGTGTCTAGTGCATACAATTACTCTAATGCAGAGGTTATTTTTGCCATCGCAGACCTTCAGATTTTACAAATATTTTTCTCGGCCCTAGAGTTTCTACTGGAATTACGAATATTGATTTTTAAATAACGACTAATATCATAATGATTTCAAATATAAAAATTAAATGATGTTTAAAAGTGTTTACGTTTTTAAAATATCTCTACCTTTAATGAAGAAAATTAAAATAATCATTTCTTAATCTGATATTGGCAAAATATGATTCTTATAATATTTGAAATTTGAAGCTTTGAAAACAACTATAAAATTTTAATTATAGAACCATAAAAAAATACAAAAAAAACTGCAATTAATATTTCGCTAGCAAGTGTTAAAATATAATTATTTGCCCCTAAATTGGATTCGATCGAAAAATTAACACATAAAATGCAAAAATAATAAAGAATAATCACAGACAAAAATACTAGTAGTTAAACCAAGAGATAATTTCGTTATAAGTTTCAGGGACACTTTGAGATTCTTTCACATTGTATTGTTTGTGGCGGAACGAAAATTATTTGCGAAACATAATAACTAATGCACGCTGCACATGCTTATCTATAATTAATATTTTCAACTCAATATCAAATGAAGAAATATTTGATTAATTTAATGTTTTTCATTAAAATAACATACAAATGTGTTACATAAATAAAATTATATGCTTATTTTGTTGTTTTTCTTTTTTAATTCGTAAAATAAAATAAATATATCATCACGCCTTTTACCCATTACTGGGTATGGCAGTCTGCTGCACCAGACCTCTGTATGTAAAATATTTCTTAGCGTGAAGTGCAGTTACTAGCCGTCAAATCTCGGCCCTCAAAGATGTTAGTGGAGGAGCCACAAGGGTAGATTAATTGGTGAAAATTGATTGTCGGCTGTGGGGATCGAATCAGGGTTCTCAAGATCCACAGGCCGACTCTATACCACTGAGTCACCCATAATTTGTACCTGCTATTATTGTGTTATTATTACCTATAATAAAAATATGGCTCACCTACATTTTTTTTTATAATACCACACTTGGTTCACCTAGCAAAAAATCCTAATTACATCTCTGCATCGTTCTGAATATTTTTAATACAATAAAATAATCTTTAATATCTATAATATATGTTAATAATACATATCTCGTAAAATCTAAATTGTTATCTATATTTATATAATGCCATGTTTATTTAAATTTTTAGAACACCGGATTTTGGCTAGTCTAAGAATTCTCGATTTCACGACTCAACGGTATCACCAATTTCGATTTTATTTCACAAGTTTAATTAAAATATATAAAACATTTCACATCTAGGCTTATTCTATACACGAATTTCAAAGTTTGTTTTTAAATATTCAATTATTGACTGCTCAAATTGTTTCTCAGCAAAACAGTTAAATAGTTATTTGGAATTTTTTTTTAGTGTTCTTTGCTACAATTTAATAAAATATTTATTCTTTTGTGCTTTACTATGAATGTTGTTTGTTATGAAATATCAAACGCAAGAAAAATACAAATTATATTAATTATATTCTTTATTCAAATATCTAAGTTAATAAGGATATTAATTTATTTAAGCACAAGTTATAACTAAATTTTCAAAATGTCCGCCATTGTCTTGAATACAAAAATTAATTCTTCTAATTGTTCTTCTGTAATGCTACGAATGGCTTGATTTACTCGGTTTATTAAATTTTCTATTATTGTTGGTGGCGTTATGTATACTACATTTTTTAAGTATGGAATTATATTAAAATATGCCAAAATATCAATTTCTACATCTACATTAAGAATTACATTTCGTCGATTTTGTGATTCCAATCTAAATGTGATTTCAATTTTTTTTAAATAGTGTCTAACTGGGCACCTCCGATTATACAAGCGAGAAGCAGTCATTGCATTTTTTCCGCATTCACCATAAACTAGTAGAATATTTACCTACACGTTTCTTCTGATATTATCCCTAACAATAATATTCAAGGAATCTTGATATAAATTAAATAAACTAACAATAGATTAAGATAATTATTGTTTTCGCAAGGAATCTTGATATAATAACTAAATTTACTGTCATAGATACTCGAATAGTGGATTTTTTAAAATTTTGTGCATTGTTTCCAGAGGCAACTTAGATATTTGAATAAAGAATATAATTAATATAATTTGTATTTTTCTTGCGTGGTTTATAATTTTTTAAATGCACTTATTATGCATGGTTGAATTCATAATATTGCGTAGAATCCAAATGTTGAGAAATATACAGGAATGTAATTGTTTTAAAATTAAATTATTTTTTGGGGGATGAGCCTGTTTTTGTGACACTCGGTATATATATATATATATATATATATATATATATATATATATATATATATATATATATAATTCTTTTTGTTTCATGATCAGCACGTCGTACAGAATATACCCTTTAATTTTTTGCTCTAAGTTGTGAAACACCCTGTATATATATATATATATATATATATATATATATATAATCACAGATCGTTATAGTACCGTGTTCATTATTCCGTTGTAGAGAAATAAGAAATAGTTAAAAAAAAGCCTAACATATTTTCATTCTGTTCAAAGAAGTATGTAACCTTAGTTTGAAAGAAAATTCAAGTTTACCAATTTCCCGTTTAATAAACTCTGATTGTGAGTCGGCGATATCGAGTCGAGCCGGCGTGAATCACGTGGTTTATTTGCGCTTGGGGTCTCTCGTGAAAATATCAACTGATAAATAATAATAAAAGGGCCGGCGCCGAAAGTGCTGCGGTGTCGTTTGTTACGGGCGAAGAACAGCGCCGCGCGACCGAGATGCTAAGAGGAAGCGAGAGAGACGCTGCACCTCCATTATAGTGACTGAAAAGCTTGAATGTATGGCCTATATTGTTACGAAACTGTGGAATTGATTTAATTTTATTGCTTTAGTTATGTCTTCTATTTATATTATAGAATACTAGAAGTCCTTTAAAGACTTTCTATTATAATTTTGAGTTAAACTTATTACTTTTATTTCTGCCGTTTTTAATAATTGGTTTTATATAACACTGGCGTAAAAAGTGCATACATACATATATTTTATCACGCTATATGGGGTCACACGAACTCTTGAAATATTCTCATAGTTCTTTCCATATTTATTTATTTCTCACACTTGGAATATTTCATCGCGTAACAAATCTTCAATCATACACATTCATTCGTTGCTCTATACCTGTTCTATAGAAGTTAATTGCCAAATAAATTAGAATTTATATATCCATAGGAAGAGAATAAAAATAAAACAAAAATTTTGAAAATTTTACCACAGAACTATAATATTTTAATATGAGAAATTAACTTTTTATTTCAATTATAGGTGAATAAGTTAATTTTTCTCCATTTTTTACGAGATAACTCAGTATATATATATATATATATATATATATATATATATATATATATATATATATATATATATATATTTTATAAATTGCATAAAATTTGAAATTTATCGCTGACACAGAAAAGGGTATGCCATTATATTATTTCCATTCGAAATATTCGAAATTTTCAAATATGTTAGTACTCCATGTTGGTTATGTCCAGATATTAAGATGACAAACAATATATACCAATGCCATAGTGAAATTAAATAAATAAAATTTTAGTAATTTAGTGTTGATTTATACAAAAGCTCTATGATAAGATCCAAGATTTTATTTGTGAAAAACGATAATGGGACACCTTTAAGAATATTATGTTGATATTCTAAAATAAGCGAAATAAAATAATAAACAATATTTTTTCCACGACCGAGAATAAAAGTGGGTTTTGATTTTTAGAAAGCATGTGAAAGTCATCTTGTATATTGATTTAAATGTAATACTTTATATTCTACAATATTTATTCCTCTAAAATAATTTGAGAAGCAATGTGTACGGAAATGTTAACCGCCTAATATTCATGCATTCGTATGTATTACCACCCGGTATATACTAATTGACAATATTTACAAAAAAACAGAATTTATGGAATTATAAGCATAAGTTTTTTTTTTATATAGCAGCAACTTAAGAAATGAACATGATGACTATAAAATTAAAAATATTGAAAACAATCACAAAATTAATATTAATTTGAACAATCAACATAAAAAAAATATTCAACACGTAAAAAATTATAGATTCATTGCCGTGGCTAGATTCTTGTAAGAAGCAAAGTGAAGTGCAGATTCATTTTTTGATATTTGTAGTATTATATTAAATACATTTAGATTATATTTAGTATGTCTTGTACATTATTAAAATAAATCAAAATTAGAGTTTATAAATTTTCAACACGTTAGAACTACCCCTGTGTTTCTTTCTCCACTAAAATATTTGGGGGCCGTGATTTGACGGCTAATAACCGCACAAATATGTGTATCTATTTTTAAATTATTTTAGGGAGTTAAAACAAATTGAAAACTACATTATTGTGAAATAAAATCCGGTATGGCTGGATCAGAGCTCTATAGAAAACAGGTATACGCATCCGTAGTTTTGGTGCGTAACATAGTGTTTATACTCGTATATTGCGTTCCATAAAAAACATAGTCATCAAAAATTTGTTGCACGAAATATTTTTTTGAGATTGATAAAAGATTTGTGTATAATAATAATTATTTATAATAAGACGAATGTTGATACGAACCGTTATTATTACAATAATACAAAATATATACAAGATATTCTGTTTTATAGCAAGCTGGGACTATTATGTATAAATATGATAAAAAATTTAATAGATTACTATTTATACAACCATAACAAAATCAATTTCAAAGATTTTTCTTAGTAACAACAAGTCAATTTACAACTACTGGCAGATAGCTATGTACGCATGGATAAAATAAAGGTGGACCTTTCGTTTTTCATCTCTGGAACGGGATTTGCGTGTATGCTTGAATGAACGAAGCGAAACCATTTGTCTATTTCAATTACGGCCCTAACTCTTTTGTCATCGTCAATTCGCTTTTGTCGGCGTGTTTCTTTTGTTTGAAGTCGCTGTCTGCTCAAGATCATTCCTAATTAACTGTTGTCAATTATAAACTAGTTATGAACTTGTTATTCAAGCTGTAATGAATCGGTGACAACGATGAGCAAGCTTACTGTCCATCGTTTTCGTCGTTATACTTCGTGCACGCTCGACAATTGTCGTTGCAGATCGGATATTGTGACCTCGCGAGCTGTTGGGACGTTGGACGCCGGACGGGCGACGCCGCGACGGGCTTTTCATTACAAGTCGGTGTGTCATGTCGTTGTACGATGCAATTTTTTGTTATTTGTTGCCTTGTAGTTGTTGTGTTGTTATTCTTGCTGTTCTAACGTGACGTGAGCTGCATTCGGATATACTAATTAGCGCATGACGCGCGCAACGGTGTAATTCGTTTGGGATTACTGCATTCATTATTTTAACTTGAAGTTGGTTCCGTCTGGGAGGTTTTACTACTCACTGGATAACGTTACTGATTTGTTTAAGTAAAATATCAATCAACAACTACAGTACTATGTGCAGCTGCTTTATCAGAAACTATTTATTTTAAAGCAGTTATAAAAATGGTGCTTGATATTTTGATGAATTTATTTTTGCTTTGAATGCATAATTATGTTCTTCCTCTTTATGCTTCAACAAAGTACAACTATAATACTTGAATATTGATACAAAATATAGTAATTTGATTCTAAGCAATAAATGTGAATCAGACTTCATTTTTAACTTGAACCGCTTTATAATAAGATACAAAATATTAGACTCATTCTTAAAATTAAGCTGGATAAAACAACTGTAATACAAATAAATCAATAGCATTACTCGGAAAAGATTTAAGAAAACATCTTACAAACAACCATCTACTTTCGCACTAACAACTACGGATATTTGAGACAAAGATGAGAACTTTCTTCCTCTTAATAAATTAAACCACGTCGCCACTGGTTTCTACGAATAGGAAATAAAATATTCGGCTAGTGACCTATTCTCTTCCTTCCTCCGTAAATAAATTAGCGGGGAAAGACTCTGGCGTCAGTCCAGCATTTCGGGAACGGGGAAGGAGACGGCGGTGGGAGTTTTTAGTGTGCGACGCCACGTACGGGCCGTCGCTTTGTGTTTCTCGCTACTCTCGTCCGTCGCCTTCGTACAGCCACTATTGCCGATGGGACGTTGTTTTATCTTGTTTTCTTTTCTTTTGTTTTTCTGTGGTTATCCATGATTATCTTGTCCTACTATTTTTAGTTTAAAAAATTTGCAAATTCATATTCTTTGATTAAAATTATATAATAAAATACGAAACCTAATTTTATAATTTATATAATGTTAAAATATTATCTTATGTTTCTTGAACATTTATATTTTCTTTAAGTTATTATTTGCTTCGGAATAATTTTTAATATATGTATTTATTATTATCTCTATTTTTGGGTCAAAATAATATGATGTAAAAACCATTTTGCCAATTTTAAATATTTCAAATTATAAATAGATGCTTAATTCTTCTTCAGAAATAATTTCGATACTTATGTTTCATAATATCTTATTTTATTTTTCTATTATTTTTAAGCATAGAAAGTCGTCACCATAGAAATTCATAAGCATACTTTATAATATTTATTTCTAGTCTATATTATTAAGATTCTTATCTTTTATGATCTTATTTATCTTTTCTTTCTCTTATTTATATTGACTTATTTAGAAGTAAAAGTATACTAAATACTATTGTATCATTAGACAAACACTGAGGTCAAACAGTATACAGAAATGAGTTTGAACAACCTATTTCTTAATTTTTATAAGGTACAAGTAATGAAATTTTTTTAACGAAGAAGTGAATTCAACTTCGTGTGGAAATTAGAGAAAGGTGGTGGGCGGTAACCGGGACACATAAGGAAACCGCAGGAAACACAACGCCACAATATATTGTATGGAACGGAAATCGAACGTCCCGCCCGCTGCTTCCGTCTCTGGGATTCCTTGAGTCCGAATGAGTGATGCTGGTTGTAGGTCCCTCTGCTCACGGTTCATCTTCCTGTTCTTGTTTCCCCACCAGTCGTTTCAGACCACGGCTACCGGCACGGCTCGAATGTGTACTCATTCCCCAAGGTAATTATATTAGTGTTAAGGAAACTATTGGTCTCCTAATCCAAGATCTCTGTTTCGATCTCTGATTTCATTTGCGGTCAGTTAGTGATGCCTTAGATAAACATGATTTTAGTTCTAAACAACAGTGACCTGTATTTGTACTACAGTCACTGAATACATAGTATAGTTCGTAATCAACGCTAATATTTTAAGGATATTTGAAACAAAACATTAAGAACTAATATAATAATAACAAACATAGTAATAGGTAGTCAAATAAATACCGGTTAATAAAAATTGATAATAAGGTCAATATTGACAGGTAAGTATGGTAGTACATCTCTTGTAACAAATAACAAAATATTAATTATGATCAACAAAAAATATCTTTCCGTCTACACTTCAAAGTGAATATATTTCACTTATTCATTAAATTAGAAATTTAATTTCTATTACATGCTTCATACTGCAACATGTATAATAAGTTTTTTTATTTAAAAATATTGCGACAACTAGTAATAAACATAATCTGAACTATTTGTTAACAAAGCTTATTGCTTTTAACATTTGTTTAATATCAGGGCCTACTATTCGAGTGTTCAATATAGCATATTTCAAGTTACATAATTTTATTTTTTCATAATGGCAAGTTTGAAACTATTATATAGAAATATTTTTACAGCCCTTTAAAAAACTTGTAACACAAATTTGCTACGTTCTAGTTTCAATTACTAGGAAACAAGACGACTATAAATCATGTAAATTGAAGAAAATCTAGAAATAAGCAAGCTATTTGCTGTTTCATTATTGACCAGACATTCTGTACAACATGCAATAATTGTCGGATTTTCGGTTTTGCTTTGTATCAGTTGTATTTATTTAAACTAGTATCAATAATATAATTTTAAAAATGTATCTTTCTCAATAATGCGATGTTCTAAAGTTGTTGAATGTGAAAAAACGTTTTCTAATAATGCTTGAATTTGTTTTATAATAACATAATCTACATCTCAAAAAATATTTCATATAATCATACGCTTTCTCATTAAAAATATCTAATTTAATTCTAAATTTAAAAGGTATTTTATTATTATCCTATTATATGTAAGTTCAGATAAAATACATATGATGGATGAGATTTAAAAGTTAGGTAATGGTTTCATCAAAACTCTTATTTAAAATTAATCTTCAAACCCACAACAGTTGAATTGTTCATTACTAATACTTGGCAAATAATAACTAAAACCATAATTAAAACACGTTCGTCACTAGTCGACTGGGATGCAAATCCCATTAACGAAGTTCTACCTACGAGTAGGTCTGAGCGCCGGATTCCGCGCCTGGCACGCGCTTAAAATCGTTCAACGCCTACTGGCAGGCGATAAAAATCCGGCTCGGTACTTGCGATAATTACGAAATATCCCCGGGGTATTAAATTCACGAATAATTAAAGCTTAAACAAAACAAAGATACGATAAACAAACGTACGAAACGGAGAAAATGAAGCAACTGAACTGCTGTATTTTGATTATATTACTGGGGATTTTATTGCATTGAATTGTAATGAGTTATATAATTTAACATATTTAACTGTGTTGCAAAATATTTTGGAAATCTTAAATCATATCCTTGACAACAGAAGAAACAGCACTCGCCCGTCAATTAAGATATTTATTTTGATAAAAATATGAAGTAAACACTTGGCTATGTTTCACAAAATTCAGCCTCCAAGTCACCTTATGAGGGCATCATCAGAGGCTGGCATAGACGCGTTTCGCTCTTATTAGAGCTCATCAGTATGGTATAACTCACTTCTTCACCTAGAACAAAGTTCATGTGAAGAAGCTGGTGACGAAGAACTGTGCCAGCAGAGAATAAGATCTCTAACAAACTAGTAAGATGACATGAGAAGTTTTGTGGAACTGGTCATGCCATCTACCGAAAAAAAGGGAAAGCTATGCAATAGCAATTTAAATAACAAAAAGACAAAATTAATTGTCATCCAACACTTGGTGAAACAAGGTTTAATAAAAATATGAAGTAAACACTTGGCTTTGTTTCGTCACCAGCTTCTTCACATGAACTTTGTTCTAGGTGAAGAAGTGAGTTATACCATACTGATGAGCTCTAATAAGAGCGAAACGCGTCTATGTCTATGGTTACTAACTGAACTGTGCTGGCCAGCCTCTGACGATGCCCTCATAAGGTGACTTGGAGGCTGAATTTTGTGAAACATAGCCAAGTGTTTACTTCATATTATCATGATTACGCTGAGAATTAAACACGTATATGAGTGAACCAATGAAATCACAAATTTGTTTAAAAAAAAAACAATTAAATGAAAGGTATTATTCTGCTTGAAATCTCTCTTTAAAACATTTAATTTGATGTCAAAAACGATAGATTTCTGATGACATTTAGATAAAACAATTAACAATCAGTCGAACACAAATTTTAGTAATTACGTTGGAAATATCTCTTCAAACTCTTTAGTTTGATACCAGACACGACAGATTTCTAATGACATTTAGGAAAAATAATTGTCAATCAGTTGATTATACTTTTTAATTATTCTACTCGAAATATTTTCAAAATATTTAATTTGATGTCAAACACGATAGCTGGTAGTAAGAGCTCGATCCAGCTTGGTTTTAGCTAAAACCGAGCAACGGAAATGTTGATGTCACAACATTGTTCCTAATGATACAAATACGAAGGAGACTTGCCTAATGCGGACTGGTCACCTAAATCGTACCTGGTGAAGTTTTCTATAGTTACTGATTGTTGGCGACATTGAGTGTTAAATAGATGAAGTAAATGATACATTGATAATATAGACAAAAAATCGAAGTAAAATATGGTGGTATGTGTGAGATCTAGATACATAAAAATATGAGGTAAATTTGATGTAAAATTTTAACAACTTTATTTAGCTGATATTAATTACAAAGTAATTGTTGTCTTTACATTCTTATATTTTTATAACACTAGCATTATTGTATTATTTGTTAGTATTATTTTGATGTATATTTTATACGTACTGTGGAGGTTATGTTGTTATTTTAACAAGTTTGCTAAGTCTCTTAAATTGTGCCACTACAGAGTTTCTATAATCGTACTGGTACGATTTCGGAGATTGCACTTTAATTTAATCTAAATAAAAAAACAAGTTAAAATTTTTATTTCTACACAGCATAGAAACAAGACTAGAAGCAAATGAAATGAAAATGATATGAAAAATGCAATTGATGTTTACCGTAATAAAGAATATGGTTTCAATTTTCTAATTGAATTTAACTTAATTTATAACTACTGTTTAAATAAATTCGCAATGTAAATAAATAAATATATCATCACGCCCTTTACCCATTACTGGGTGTGACACTCTGCCTAAGAAAATAAATAAATAAATAAATAAATAATTTAGGTAATATATTGTTAAGTGCATATTATTTACTTTATTTTACTATTCAAAAGACAGGTACGATTTTGGAGATAAGCCAGTACGATTTATGATACAGGTTGCCATAATAGATTTCAATAAATAAGGAAAATATTATATATTTATACGGTTTTGAGCATATTTTCTGTGTTTTACATATTTGGTTATACTTAGCAATAATAAATTTATTATTGTGCTTGTGCTTACCGAAACCGAAATTAACAGAGAAAATAGTACCTGTTAAACTGAATGACAAAGACCTGCGCTATAACGTTATTCAGGTCGTTCTACGTTCCATATCCGATAAATAATTCCATTTTTAATATGCCGAAGGCAAATTCACTTGTATTGATGTAGTTAAAAAATTATCCCGAACTAGGACAATGTCCGTTTGTTTTGTAAATACTGCAGCAAAACTAAGTGAATTTAATTGTTTTACACTTTCTGTATTTTGTTAATTTTTTTTAAGTGAAGTGAAGGAGCTGTGACGGAAACTGTTGATATAATATTTAGAAATATTACTTCTACTTCTTTGTTAAAGAATAAACATATATTTTTTTAAATATAATTTTTGAACAAATATTAGATATACTCTTATAAAATAATTTAAATTTTTACATTTTTTATTAGATGTCCACTTATTTTAAAAAAACAATACAGCATATTTTGTACATATATTGTTATCTTAGGTGCATATAGTCAATGAAATTTATATGCGCATATTTTCATACATTTGAGTGCATATAATTATCAGTCCTACTCATTATTGTTGACAACTAATATCAAATAATTTGTATTTTGTTCGTAACCAATGAAAATTATATAATTATATATATATATATATATATATATATATATATATATATATATATATATATATATATATATATATATGTATATATATATAAATTGGTAAGTCGTTTAATGTATATTCATAATAATTTGATCCAGTATGAAATAATTATTTTTCACAGTCACTTTTTCAAAATTAATTTTGACAGTAAGAAATACATCGATTAAAAATAATTTTTCTACGATTGCTATGAAAAGTTGACAATTACGCTCTCATTTGTAATCGTAAAGTTGACGTTTTCTGTGGAACAATCTAAAAATATCTTTTTTGCGCGTCTCCAATGGCAACGCGCGAAAAAGACGTTAAATGCGCGCGTTTCCAATGGCAGCGCGCGAAAAAGATATTAAATGCAAGCTTATTTCCATAGTTACCAGGGATATAAACGAAACAGAAACTTGTCATATTGCCAGTTGACAGAACGAATTTATTTTCAATACCTATACGTTTTTAAGTAATTTTAAGATGCAATCGTAGAAAAAATTATGTGTGTATCACGAGCGTAAAGTGTCTTTGTTCCTCTTACATACAATAACTATATTATTAAAGTTATAATCTATAAAATTGTCAGCCTTTACAAATAGCTAGTACACAAACATTGTGCTGGCTTATTGTAAAGCTCAGGGAAACGCTGCCCAAGCCCGTCAAATTTACATGGAGCGTTTTACGAATCGTCATTTTATAAATGTTTGCACATTTAAAACTGCAGTTCAAGATTATGGTAAAAGACACTCTAATCACATAGGGAATATTGAAGAGGATAACCAGGCTTAACCAGGGTCTAGTACTCAAAGAATATCACATTGTATCACACATGACAATTTGAAGAATAGTTAAAGAGCAACAATTATAACCTTACCATGTCCAAAAAATTAGTGTTTGATACCAGTAACAGACAGATGTTGGCAAGAGTAGAGGATTCATTTCGTCGACGCCTTCATTGTTGTATTGAAAATAACGGTGGCCATTTTGAACATTTATTGTAATTTCATTTAACAAAAAATCTCATCTTTTGCTTCTGCATGCTGAAAAATGTAATATTAATTATTTGAGCATTAAGGTTAAGGTTACAATACAAAATTAAATACTGACTTTTTGATTTTGTTTAGTTTAGTGATAAATTAACAATGACTAATGTTGTTGTTTAAGTAGTATAGGATGTTATTCTCAATACAATTTGTTCTTCATCGTTTGAATTCATTTTTTGTCCAAAAATAAAGTATTTTGGTTATAAAAATCCAATTAATAACTTTTCTAAGTTCCATAGAATTTCATCCTCCAAGTCAAGGTATATTATAATTCTAGGAGATCGGCCAACACAGTTACAACTTCTCTTGTCATATTACTGATTGTTAGAGTTTTCATTTTCTGCTAGCACAGTTTTCGTCACAGCTTCTTCAGGTGAACTTGTTCGCTATGAAGAAGTTGGTTATACCATACTGATGAACTCCAATAAAGCGAAACGCATCTATGGTTACTAACTGTGCTGGCCGGCCTCCTAGAATTATAATATACCTTGTTGGTTGACTTGAAGGCTGAATTTCTGTGGAACTTAGAAAAGTTATTAATTTGATTTTTATTATGAAATAGGTTTCACTATGTATTAGCAACTTGGACATTTATTTGTCTTTTTGTTTTATTTTGGTTCTTATTTTAAGGGTATATCAGATATAGTCCGCAATGTCAGCACTGACGCCATTTACGGTCGATGAAACGAAAATTGCATGAAGCTAGCTTCAGTTCTATCAGCCATATTTTTAATAGGAGACTAACCAAACCTATAACAAATCTTTAAAGAATTTTGACTTAAAATATAGAAGATTTAGAAAATGAAATTATTAAGAAATATTGTTGCTCTCGACGAGTTACATTACTGGTTAAATTAAATGTACTTCTTTTTGTAACAGCCTGTATATACGCAGTCAAGCTAATGATGTAATAACTAGTTTTGTCAATATTTGTTTATAGACAGCTTCATGGTGCACTGTCATGTGAAGAAAATAATTTTGAAATACACATATTTGAAATATAATAAGAAGTACCCTCATTCCTTCAATATGCGTAAAATATTTCGAAACTACTCTAAAACTTTTAATATTTAAGTAATTTATAATTAAAAGTGCGACACGTTTATTGAAGAATGTTAAAGCAGCCATAGATGTTCTTAAAAATTTAGAATTCAGCACATTCTTAGTTGATTTTGCTCCAAAAGTGCATGTGTTTTTATTGTTTCTCGCACAAGTGAACAAAAAATCGGAAACTATCAAAAATCACTCGCCATGATCGACTTGGATTCAGAAACAAGAGTTTCAAATTAATTGAATAATCCGTCTAGGTTGTAATGAGTAATTGACCGTGATGGCTTTTAAATCACTAGTACTAAAGCAATTTCCAATCGATAAAGTATAAATTTCGCATATAGGATCTTTAAAAAACTTTACATTCGAAGTTTTTCTCTAGGATTGTCGCACACCGTGTGCACGAAAAAGTTTAATTCATCAAAAGACACTCTCCATGGTTGACCTCTAAGACGTGTAGTCAGCAAATTGGCATAACACGGTACATGGTATTCACATATAAAAGGAACAATAATTGTTCTAAAATTGAACTTTGTGGAACACCCAGCGTAATAACAGTAGTGTCCAAATTAATAGATTGGCGACCCCCATTTATAGTACAATCAACAGAAACAAACTGTTTACGGTTTGATCGATAATGCCTATGGCACACTGATCGAAGAGCATCGATGAGCTCTTTGATGAAACAACAGAACGCACCCGTGTGTGGAAGAATTGCATGAGTAATGGTGTCAAAATCTTTATATAGGTCGAAATAAATAGCACCGACATATATTTTCTTATCCATAAAAAATTAATGTGCGATACTGTACGAAAAAATACGTTTGTATTTTTTTAAAGAAATTCAAATTGATGTTTAATAATTTGAACTTGTTTAATTAAGACAAAAGACTGACAGCCATGATATTTTTTCTGTGATCTTACTGAACGCAGGGCGAAATAGGTCTATATTTATTAATATCATCACTGGTACCTTTTTGAAAGTCTGAAATTACTTTATTTTTAGTCTGTTATGTGGTAGGTGGCTCAGTGGTATCGAGTCGGCTTGTGGATTTAAAAACCCGGGTTCGTTTCCCACAGGCGACAATCAATTTTCACAACGTTAAAACTATTCCTTTGGATTCCCTTCCAATGACATCTTTTGTTTGTAGAACAATCTCTGTTTTTGGGTGTTTTAAGAGCACGGTTTTAACATGTTAGAGATAACTAAAACACCCAAATACACTGCTCTTAAAACAAGCAAAAACAGAGCTTGTGCTACCAGCCAATATGTTTGAGTATAGATTTTATTTTATTATTTCGATTTTATTCTTTGGTTAGCTTGCGCTAGCAGAGACTAGTTACCTAATTAGTTATAAGAAGGCAACTGTATATTTAAAAATATTTATAGTCGTATTTTAGTGCACCAGTCTGTTCACATCACCTTACTATTTAACATACGCTTCTAGTCGCAAATTACCCGCATAGTGCTTCATGAAATTACGTAAAAGAATTCAATTTATGTCTTTTTGTGTGTACGCCTAGCTGAATCTCTCTGTTGCTGCACAAATAATCAGTTATTGCTTGCGTCGGCAAAGATGAGTTCTCCTCTTGTGTGCATCTGCATCACTAGGTCTTGCCCTTGCCTCCTCACTGTTCGCACTGTCCTGATACGCTAGTGAAACCCGCATTCTGGTCGCGAAGAAAAACAAAACAACGCCCACTTTGAAATTTGTGTTCATTCTCAGTTTTCATGTGGTTGTGGTTTATTTGTGCAAACCGGAAACTTTTATTTTATTTTGGAATTGACTGAATATTAAACTCATTTCTTGAATAGTTTCTTTTTTAAAAACAATCTTTAATATATATATATATATATATATACAGGGTGAGTCTGGGAAGACGCCCCCCCCTTTTAACTTTTTTATTATGAGTAATAGAAAAAAATGGTTCATATGAAAGTTTTATTATTTTAAATATACTATTTGATGGCAGATGTAGATATTTTTTATAAAGTCAGGTTTACAAGATACGACTATCAACTTTTATTTTTTAAATAGCAACCTATAATTATTTTACTAAAATAAAAACCGCCATTTTTTTCTCTTTTCAACGGTGTATTAGTTTTTATTAATGTATCTGAAAAAATTCGAGAAAAATAAGAAAATTGAGAAATACTAGAAATAATTTTTATACAAATATTATAGGTGGCTATGTGAAAATAAACAAAATGTAACAGTGTTAAATTAATGTCAAAAAAGTATACATTTGCTGGTTACTTTATTTAACTTATTTTGCAAACAATAAAAAAAACGTTTTCAAATGTTTACGAAAGAAGAATTAATAGATATGATGCTAATAATTGGTGAATCGGCTGGAATCATGAGAAGGGCAAAAAGAATTAAATTAAATTAAATTTTTGTATTACAGAACATGGTCGTAATTTTGAACATTTGTTTTAAGTTGTTTTTGTTACTGAATTTGTTGCTTTAGTTTGTTAAGTTGTATAACACTGTTACATTTTGTTTATTTTCACATAGCCACCTATAATATTTGTATAAAAATTATTTCTAGTATTTCTCAATTTTCTTATTTTTCTCGAATTTTTTCAGATACATTAATAAAAACTAATACACCGTTGAAAAGAGAAAAAAATGGCGGTTTTTATTTTAGTAAAATAATTATAGGTTGCTATTTAAAAAATAAAAGTTGATAGTCGTATCTTGTAAACCTGACTTTATAAAAAATATCTACATCTGCCATCAAATAGTATATTTAAAATAATAAAACTTTCATATGAACCATTTTTTTCTATTACTCATAATAAAAAAGTTAAAGGGGGGGGCGTCTTCCCAGACTCACCCTGTATATACCTATATATTTCCTACAATTGTCAAAAAAAATAATATTTCTTCATTGTTTCGAAATGCTAAACATTTCATTTTTAAACACCAATGTTTCCCTGACAACGTGCGGAAAAATACTTTTTCTAGGACCATTAAGATTTCTGCTTATTATATGTTTTTTTGTTGCTACCCATACATAGTACATTGTAAACATATTTTCATATCTCACGGTAACCATAACTACAATGCATTTTTTGATAGATCTGTGCGATATGAGAATTTATATCTCACAGATCTGTTAAAACGAATTGTTTCAAATCGAAAACTGCCGCCTTCAATTGAAAGAACCGGATTAGTTGCCCACTGCGAATAAATCAATAAAACGAGAATGGTTGAAGAGTTATTTTTGCTATTTTATTTTAATATAATATTATTATAGGTAAACATTTATTGAATTTCTTATTTATTATTACATTATTAGTAATAATTAATGTAGTATTGATACAATTATTAAAACTCAGTTTAGCTGAATATGAAGTTTAAAGGTTATAAGTAACACATTATTATTAATGTTGCAAGCCCATAAAATAAAATCCATGTATTGTTTCGATATTCGACACGAATGAGCCATAAGAACTTTTTCGGAAAATGATGTTTCCTGAACTTTTCATAAATTTATAAACAATTTATATGGTAGGTACCTCATATTTTTTTTACTTAAAATTTCCAGTTATTTTCACAGCTTCTATAATATCTGGGGTTGTTTGATTAAAACATTTTCGTTATCATTTCACATTTTTATCACAAAATATTTAAATAATTGACAATTATGAAAATAATATTATTTTCCATTGATCGTTCATTAATGGATTTTATTAATGTATTCAAAATCATTAATGTCCCCTATTAATACATGATTTTAATTAATGAACTATTGTGTTGGGTGCGTACTCGCAATATATCAAATATTGGCTACCGGTAGCAAAATAATAATAATAATATTCACGGAGAATTCCTTTAAAATTAATATAAAAATATAAACTTTATTCTAAAAACGTTAAGTAAACTGAACGAACGCATTCGTTGAAAACTCTTGTCAAGTTGTCAAAATATTTCTGGTTACGTTACGACATTTCTTTCGATAAAAATATTTTAAACAAAGAACAAAAAATACGTGCTTATATTTGTCAACATTTTTAGGTTTGCTAGATACTCAATTGCAATATGCATCTATGAGTCTCAAGTTATCGTTGTTATAACCTAACAAATTTATTATAGACTGAAATTAGATTTTCCCCTAATTATAACGGTATGATCAACAGAAAAATATTGTAATGAACTCATGTGTTAATCGGCGAGTAATAATCTCCATAATTACTGCGTTTGCTACGTTCTCGCGTTATAATATCTCGATTGTCAATCGACCTCATTAACACACTTGATAGTTAAATAACTATTAATTTTTGTTTTGTTGCTAGTTGCTAGGATATTCACTTTAAAAAGACATACTGAAGTAGCGAAATCGGGATGTCTTTATTATTAAAACATATGGTAGCTTCCACACCAGGCGTCCCACCGTGCGCGGCGAGGCTCGTTTTAAACCAAAATACGCGCTGTTCAACAAAATGTAAAGAAATATTCACAAAAGGTTAATAAACGTAATAAGAGAATAAAATATGGTCATATTTATTTATTTAATAAATATGACCTTAACCTAACCTAAAGTTTATTTTAAACGACGTTTTATTTTTAGTTTTAGAAGATAATTATTTTTTTGATATTGAAATAAATGGCGCAATTCTTGCAGTGGCTAATATTGATCTCTAAAGAAATTTATGATGAATTTGTATGAGTATTTTGTTTAGAAATTGACATTCTTGTATCGGTTTAATTAAAATTTAACTCTGATATATGGACTTCAGTTTCAGTAAGTAAAAGTGCATCTGAATTTTTTTTGTGTTATTGAATCATCAATGTAGACTTCGACTACAGTCCTGGATTTTCAACTCCCATGACATTTATGAACTTTGATATTAGCACCAACATTAGCAAGAAGAGTTGTTAACGTCCTACTGAAACAGTATAAATATATGCACTGGGTAATTGTAAATAGTTGGCTATGAGACTAGGTATAGCCTCAATTTTCTTTATTGCAACATTTTCCGTAAACGTATTTATAAAATAAAGTGGGTAAGCAATATTAGTTGGTCGCCGGGTAACATATTTTTTAATAAATATCGTTATAATCAAGGTTAATAATTGTAAAAGTACATTTAATATATGGTTTTTAATCGGTTATTTTAATCATCAGAGCAGAATCATTATCTTCTACGTTGTCAATCGTTAGTTGCGTTAAATCTTCACTTGTATGTTAGGCAATGGTAATGATAAATACAAGACCAGTCATAAGTAGAGAGCGAATTCTAAGATTTATTGCTTATATCCAATATTTCAAGCAAAATTAAATGTTACTAAATTTTTAACTAATTACACTAAAAGAAGTTATTTGACACATGTAATAAAAATATTAATTTCGAAAACCTATCTTCTGAACTTTCAAATGATATTGTTGATATTTATAAGGTTAATATTACTATTACATATTTATTTAAAAATTGCGGCCTACTGATTATCTATAAACTTCCGGCGTGTAATTAATTACAATATCAAATTTAATCAATGTTTGCACGATATACTTAATAGTTATACCTATATTTGGTGTGTAGTATGCATACACAGCTGCAGAGGCACGGCACAAGCATAAAGCGGAAGGCAAGAGCATGCATCTCCCATTAACCAACAGATTAACTATCTTCCTCTCAAGCGCGGTGTTTATCTTAAAACTTAGCCGTAACGATCCTTAACATCTTGGGTCAGTAGTAATGTCCGCCGGTTGCTGGCCCCTCTCAGCTCTTCGGTTTTCCTTTGCGATATAAATTGATTTGCATTGGCAACCGCCATCCGCACTGCTATATTGATTCTACACGCCTGGAATCTCTATGAATATATTGGAAATTGAATTTATACGATCGGTTTCTTCCCTTCTGAAATACTAACAACTTCCTGTCGTGCGACAACTGGGAGCCTTCTAGATATATATTCCTGACTTTCCTCGAGTACTACGTTGATTTTATGATGATCTTAAGCAGAACAATATGAAAAAGTTATTTTCTCTATTTTCGTATATATTTTAAAGGCATTATTTTTGTTTCTTACTGCTACCTGCTATTAAATATAAAAATTTCATATATTTTGAAATAAACTGTACTTACATATTGGTAGATACAAATATTATTGTGATATGAAATAATTATGGACATCCTTTAAGCATATGACCATATTAGTTACCATGCGACAAACAGATGTATGGAAATCATGAAAGGACAAAAATAATTATGTTACATTTATAATTTTTTTTTTCTTCACATATTTGTGAAATAGTGTAAGATTTTCAGTTATTTTTATTTGCCAAATATTTTTTATCTGACGGAAGTGTGTAAATTTAATGTAAATTTTTGAAACATTTATCATTATTATTTTTTGTATACACATAAACAACCATATACTGAGCATTTTTTTTTATTTACAGTTTAGATAACAACAATATACAAAACCAGTTACATGTAAATGCTCTGGCACTATATGTATATTTACACGCAAACAATGTTTCAATGAAATTGGCCAAGATGTAAATAAAAGCTACTGTGGCACCCACTATACTTTCCTGACCATAAATTTAAATAATTTTCGATTTTAAGGGCGTTAATTACATACCAGTCAGCATAATTTGAAGAATTTTTTTAAATTATTAGATTTCTTTACCAAGGAGTTTTAATTTTATTCCAAGCTCAGTTTATTTTGAAAAAATACAAAAAATTTTATGAACACTAAATATTATTATGAGTCATGAGGATTTTTTTTTGTTTTTCAAATGTTTTACAACCTAATAGTTCTTAAAAATTTTAAATGGTACTACCTACAAAAATTTAAACCAATATTAATTTTTAAAACAGTTTTAAGAAAAAGTTGGGTCTATTTTACAACATTTTATGAAATAAATATAATAATTTAAAAAGAACTATTGATAAAGTTGTATGTAGCTCACTAACTATCTTATTTTAAGTTTTTCGTGTAAATGCCTAAATACAAAGTTTCAATCCAATATTTCACTACCTTGAGTTATCTCGCTTCCAGATAGTCTTGTAGACTTTTTTGAGATAATAATTTATCAAAATCTCATGGTCAAGAAAAATCAGCATCACAATACCTTCCGTATTATATGTAAATTATGTATCTTGAACCTGTTGTTTCATTACATTAGTCATAACATCATCTAGCATAGGTTGCACATTTAGAAGATAAGATAAATGTAAATTATGTATCTTGAACCTGTTGTTTCAAGATATTAGTCATAACATCATCTAGCATAGGTTGCATATTTAGAAGATAAGAGAAATGTATAAATAGGCTAGTTTAGTGAATAAGCACGCTTTTTTTATCGTAGACTCTGCACAGTCAAGTACTGTGACTCATATGTAACCATATACAAATTATAATAAAGTTATAATATTAATAAAGATTTTAGTATTCTTTTTAAAGACATAAAATCGAATACTCAAAATTTAATTGGCGCAGTCGGTAGGACTAATAGCTTCGAAACACAATAAAAAAAATTGTGTGGTGGATTTTTATCCTTTACCAAGCAAAACCTACAAAAATCTACGAAAACCGGTCGAACAGGACCCATCAGGCCGCAAAGGCACAACGTTCGTCTACAAGATTCACGTACTTCAGAGTGCTGTTCCGAGATCACGTCAACCAATCAACTAGGAAGACTTGCTGTTCCGAAACACGTCACTCATCAGAAGCACTTGCTGTCTCTACTAGACAACACGAAAACTACGAAAAAGAAGCCGCAACAGTAGATGATGTTCACAAGAATCATCATAATCACAATCACGATACAAATGTAAGAATATCTTTATAAGTTTGTAAAACATTTATATTATAATACACAGGGGTATTTCTAGCTACGACTAGTAATAAAAATACCGAGACCCGGCACAGGTCAATCACACACATAATACAACTTATGTCAGAAAGCGATAGCTCTGAATCAATAGAATCAGACGATTCCTTAACACCGTTACAAACAACTAAATATATCAAAATTAAATTAAAACCTAGTAGATTAAATCGCATAACAATGGCTACCACAACTGTACAAGAAATAGAAATGTACCTCAAAACAATCCCATGTTATAATGGAAATATTAAAACATTAAATAATTTTATAAAACAAGCCACAAAGATTATGGACATTTTTAATACACTAGAACTCACTGCAAATCAGCGAATGTTTGCATTCAGCATGATAAAATTAAAACTCACTGAACAAGCAATAGAAATTACAAGTAATAACGAATTTGCAGAATGGGAAGATTTAAAACTATATCTGACCACAAACTTTGTAGACAAGAGTACATCAGAAACACTGATGATAGAACTCATGGATACGAAATTTTCGAAATCAATAGAACAAACTTTGAAAATAATGCTTGAAAAATTTTCACTTTACAAATCAAAAATACACTTAACTAATTATTCACAAGATCAGAAGAACGCAATAATTCATGAAAACCAAAAATTTATAGTAAAAAGATTTATATCTCTACTACCAAATCATGTTAGAGGATCATTCCTTATTAAAAACCCTACAACTTTGGAACAAATAGAATTAATGATTAAAAATGAATTTAACTTTATTAATACGTATAATCAATCACCTATGTTGAGAAACAATGTAGAAAGACCAAAATTTGGCAATGGGCAACCTCCACAAAAGTTCCCATCACAAACATTCCCATCAACATCATTTAATCCCAAACAACCACCTCAATACCAGAGAACTAACCCAAATTTTGCACCTAGACAAAATATAAAAAATTATTATGAGACGAAACGATTTAACCCAAAACCTATGACACAACAAACACGAATCACACAACCAATGTCTACACAAACAATCAGACAAAATAATAACATAGAAGAAGTAGACTTAGACGAAATAGATTTCGATACGGACCAAGAATTTCATAAACAAATAGACGAAGAGTTAAACAACGAAAGATTAGAGAAAGAAAAACAAAAGAAAATCTATGAAGATTCTTTTTTTAGATTTAGAGACACAGATAGAAGCGATACAGTAGTAATGTCTTCTATAACAACGAACTTACCAGCATTAAAAATTAATCCATATGTCATACTGTTCGATACAGGCTCTTCAATAAACTTTATACACCCGGATTTAGTAAAACAATTTAAAGTAAAAACATATAACGAAAAATTAACTTTTAAAACAGTAAACGGAAAATCTAATTGCGATAAATATACAATAATAAAAATTCATAAAAAACCTTTAAAATGTTATGTTTATAAATTTCATAAAACATATAATATATTACTCGGAATAGAAGCATTTAAAATATTAAATATACAACTAAACTTTAAAGACAATAAAGTAAAATTAGACGATAAAATATATAAATTAGAAGAATCAACAAATTTAAAAGCAGAAACAAATAATATACAAATTAGAAATAGTCACTTAGATAATATAGAAAAAAGAGAGTTAGATAAACTAATAAACACATACACAGATCTGTTTCCAAACGAAAACGAAAACCTAACCTGCACTACCACCATAGAACACAAAATTCACGTAACAAATGAAACGCCGGTATACACAAAAAATTACCGACTTCCACAAATTTACGAAAAAGACATCGAAGAACATGTAAAAAAATTATTAGATAATAAAATAATACAAAAATCATTTTCACCCTGGTCATCCCCTATTTGGATCGTACCAAAAAAATTAGACGCTTCAGGAAAACAAAAAACTAGAATGGTAATAGATTTCAGAAAACTAAATTCAGTAACGAAAGATGATAAATACCCAATACCTAACATTGACACGATATTCGATCACATCGGACCCTCCGAATACTTTACAACCCTAGACCTACATTCAGGATTCCACCAGATAAAAATGAATAAAAATGATAGAGAAAAAACAGCTTTTTCCACAAGTTCTGGACACTACGAATACATTAGAATGCCTTTTGGACTTAAAAACGCACCTGCCACATTTCAACGAATGATTAATGAAGCATTAGGCGAATTAATTAATAAAATCTGTTTAGTATATATGGACGACATTATAATATTTGGCAAAAACTTAGAAGAACATTTAAAAAATATAAGACTAGTATTCGAAAAACTACGTCAAGCAAATTTAAAAATACAAATAGACAAGTCAGAATTTTTACAACAAGAAGTTAAATTTTTAGGATATAAAATTAATCAAACCGGACTAACAACAGATGAAAAGAAAATAGAGATAATAAAAAATTTAAATTCACCAAAACACAAAAAGAAATAAAACAATTCTTAGGAACTTTAGGATGGTATAGACGATTCATACCTAATTACGCAAACTTGACAAAACCTTTTACACAATGTCTAAGAAAAAATGTTAAAATAGATATAGATGATGAAAATTATAAGAACGCATTTGAACAATGTAAAAACACATTAATAAAATCCCCAATATTACAAAACCCAGACTTTAACAAAGAATTTATATTAACTACAGACGCAAGCGACTTTGCAATAGGCGCTATATTAGCACAAAAAACAGACGATAAAGAATTACCTATATGTTATGCCTCTAAAACTTTAAATAAAGCGGAACAGAATTACAGTACAATAGAAAAAGAACTAAAAGCAATAGTATGGGCAGTTAGAAATTTTAGACCATATATTTACGGACGGAAGTTCACCATAAAAACAGATCATAAACCTTTAATCTGGTTATTCAACATGAAAAACCCGAATCAAAAACTAATTAGATGGAAAATAGAATTGAGTGAATATAACTTTGAGATAAATTATTTACAAGGTAAAGAGAATGTTGTTGCAGACCTACTATCCAGACAGAAACCCAAATTTAAATTAAATAATTTAATAGGAGACGTATTAGAACAAAATCCCATCGCACACTGTATATCAAAAAACTGCGAAATGTCACGAGGTCTGGCGGAACAAATAAATTTAAAATATGATTGCAAAGACTTTTGCAAAGAACGAAATAATAAAAATATCATTATTCAAAAAATAAATAATAAAATAATATTTCACCTAATTACAAAAATAAATCATTTTGATAAACCATTATTAAAAAATTTGGACAAACCTTTAAAAGAATTAAGAGATTACATGATTATAAATGAACTACCTATAATAAACATCCCAAAATTAGGATGCGGTTTAGACAAATTAGAATGGGAAAAAGTAAGAGAAAAGATAAATAAAATATTTGAAGATACTAATATAGAAATAAACGTTTTCACATTACCCGACGTTAACCATAACGAAACAGAAAACAGTAGCGAACAAAATAATATAGATCAAGAAGAAGATAACCAAACGGTACACAGCGCAAATGAGAATCCCATAGCAGGAATAAAATATTTAGATGAGAGAATTAATATAGCGGATAATCAAATAATAATTTATAAAGTAGACAGGGATACTGAAATAAAAATAGAAAAATATTTTGACAATAAAAAACAAAGACTTATTTGTAAATTTAATAAAGTAACTTTTAAACAAGATGTTATAGATTTTATAAAAACTTATCTAACCCCAAAAATTAGATATTTAGCCTTATTTCAAAAAGATTTAGATAAAGAAGTTTCAAAAATATTACAAGAAAATTTCCAACCAAATTCTATAAATATCATAGCGTGTACAAAATTAGTAAACAACGTAGAAAATAACGAGGAACAATTAGAAATTATACATGACTTTCACACAGGCCTTACAAATCATAGAGGAATTTTAGCCACCATAAGAGAATTAAAAGAAAAATATTATTGGCCAAACATGAATAAAGACATTCAAGAATATATAAACAACTGTGAAATGTGCCGATGTAATAAATATGAAAGAAAACCTATAAAAATAACCGACAATCTTACAATAACACCAAGCACACCATTTGAAATGATAAACATAGACTTGTTATCACTAAATAAAGAACCTTACTTGACGATATTAGATCAGTTCTCCAAGCACGCACAGATTATCAAGGTCGAAAATAAGAGCGCAAAACAAATAACAGATAAATTAAGAATATACTTTGAAACATACAAAATACCTAAGGAAATAATAATGGACAATGGTACAGAATTTAATAACACATTAATGAAAGATCTCTTAAGTAAAAAGAAAATTAAATTACATATAACTTGTGTTAATAACCCTAAAAGTAATGCAGTGGAAAGACTTCACTCAACATTAATAGAACAATTGAGAATATTACACTCAAGACCAGACACTAAAAACATAGCAATGTCAGAAAAAATACGAATGGCTACATTAGCGTATAATAATACAAAACATAGTACAACACAACTCAGTCCAGTTGAAATACTTTACGGAATATCAAATGAAAACATTTTTATAAAAACAGACCAATCCAAATTAAGAGAAAATTATGAAGAACAACAAAGGAAAATTAAGCATATTATTAAAGATAGAATAGAAAGAGAAAAATTAAAACGAAATACAGAAAATGACAATCCTTTAGAATTAACAGATAAAGTATATGTTAAACAGAATCCTAGAATTATTCATAAAATAAAGAAACCAATATACAGAAAATATTCAGTTAAAAATTATAACCCTCTATTAGGAAAAATTAAAATATTAGATAAAAAGAACAGAAGTAAAAATATAAAAATAAATCAACTAAAAATTAAATAAAAATTTCAGAAATTAATATTAATAATAATGAATTTAAATGAATTAATAAAACAAATAGAAACAAGTTTAACCTTTTGCACATTACACAAACTAGACGTTAGTATAATATCTTATGAAAATTTAAAACAAACTACACAAAATAACGACATTTGGAATTTAAACGAACTAATAGAAACCCATTGTAAATACTATAACGGAGAAATATACTTTATAATATCAATACCAACCTTCTCCCAAGAATCCTTCAAATTAAACCAGTTTACCCCATTACCAATGATTCAGAATGATAGATTCATAATAATGCGTGAACCTCAACAATTATATTTCACACAAGATAAGACTTATAAAATAAGCGAATGTAGTTATATTAAGAATAAATACTTGTGTATTACACAATTTATAGAAATAAGTAAATGTATGGGAAATATACTAGATAAGCAGAAGGATGATGATTGCAAATACCATAATATTGAGAAAAAGAATACTTTTGAATTAATTCAAAATACAAATGAACTAATTATGATTAGTCCAAATAAGCAAGAAATTCAAATGAACTGTAACGAAATAAAAATAAAAAGAAATATTCAAGGAATCTATAAGATAAAAATTAACCAAGAATGTCAAATAAATAATTTCACATTTAAAAGAATTCTACAAAAATATAAAGAAATTGAATTTAAAACATTTGAGAAGGAATTAATAAGTTCAAAATTTAATGATACTAAATTACAGAATATCTCCGATATTATATTAAATGAGCCGAAAATTATAAAAATAAAAGAAATCAAAATTGAAAATAGCAGTCATCACTCTTATATAATATATGTTATGATATTTATATTAATAAGTTGTTATATTTTAAGAAAATATGTATTACCTAAAATAAAATTATATAGAAATGAAAGAAAATTAAGAAAGGTAAAAACAGTAAGAAAAAGCTAAGTGAACTAGCTATGCAAGAACAAATATAATGAAAAAACTAAAAGGGGAGGAATTATGTATCTTGAACCTGTTGTTTCATTACATTAGTCATAACATCATCTAGCATAGGTTGCACATTTAGAAGATAAGATAAATGTAAATTATGTATCTTGAACCTGTTGTTTCAAGATATTAGTCATAACATCATCTAGCATAGGTTGCAAATTTAGAAGATAAGAGAAATGTATAAATAGGCTAGTTTAGTGAATAAGCACGCTTTTTTTATCGTAGACTCTGCACAGTCAAGTACTGTGACTCATATGTAACCATATACAAATTATAATAAAGTTATAATATTAATAAAGATTTTAGTATTCTTTTTAAAGACATAAAATCGAATACTCAAAATTTAATTTGTATATGTCGGAAAATTAAAAATATATACGTATCTTTCCAGATATACAATTTTTTTTAAATCTAAAAAATCTCGTTTTATAATAAATATATTCAAAACACTTGTTTCACTAGATCTAGGGTATTCATTTTATTTTGTCCACTATTGCTATCTCGAGGACTATTGGACCTACAAGGTCGGTTAAATTATCAAACAATTTCTATTTTTCAACTAATAGTTTACAAACTGTGGATATCAACTTTGTTACTTTAATTGGAACTATATTTTTTATTTGCTTGTTCAATAATGAATTTTATTCTGAATTAAGAGATATAATACTTGTATACCTTTAGATAACAATTTTATTGAGAAAAATCCATATTTAAATTTATTTCATTATAGCTAACATGGCCGAAACAAGTTCAGATTTTAGAGTGCCGTGACCGAAACAATAGCACTATTTATTATTGTTTACAAATGTCAGTTGCTATTATTGAATTATTATTGTTGTGTGAATACTGAATAAGCCCAATAAAATTTTTAAAAATGCAAAGTTTTACTCATAATTAAAAAGTTGATATTCGTCCATGGCGCCCTTATTTTAATTATAATGAAATAAATCTAAACATGCATTTTTACCTCATAAAAATTGTTATCTAAGGGCAGGGCCGCAGCCAGGGGGGCAGGGGGGGTCTTCTGCCCCGGGCGGCAAAATTATGCACACACTTTAAAAATTTTAGCACAGTACATGGTCAGTATTTCCAAATCGCGTGTGTGTCAGTCAGTATACTAGACTATCCGTGGGCAGTACAGTTTACTGTATACGCGTAGTCCGTCTTCTTTCCCTATGACCGCCTTCGGCTCTCCGCATCACTAGACCATAGATAGTCTAGTATGCACTATGCACTGACACTGCGCTCGGAAATTTTATAACCTACAGGGTTGCCACTGGCAACTTGCAAGAGCTAGGGAAATTTCCGTAGGTATAGGGAAAATCGTAGTAGTTTAGGGAAACATGGTAAGAAACTGCATTTGCAGTAAAAAAACTATAAACGCAATTAAAACAGAAAACAAAATATAACCTTAAACGACAAATTAAGAATATCATTTATCATTAAACATTAAACGTTTAACAATTAATATACACACCTGCAAGAGGGCTACCCAAATATAACAACAGCTCTGAAATTATTCCTTACTCTTCCAGTCTCTGTTGCTTCAAGTGAAAGGAGCTTCAGCAAACTAAAATTAATAAAAAATATTTAAGAAGCACAATGACACAACAGAGATTCACCAATTTAAGTCTCATATCAATTGAATTTCAAGGAGCGTCATCAATCTCATTTGACGAATTAATCAAGACTTTTGCAGCCAAAAAATCAAGAAAAGTCAAATTTATATAATAGTTTTATGTATAATATTTTCCTGTGGTATAATAATTTTTTTTTACATGAATTTTTTTGTTCTCATTTACAAATAAACCGTCCTTATTAACTTCAATTCCATCATAATGGTATATAACATTCCAAATATTTTTAAACAGGAGTAAAAGTGATTTTCAAATTACTAAAGTTGTGTGGGACAATAGGGAGCGGCAAAATTAGGTCTTGCCCCTCCTGGAAAAATGTGTAGTCTAAGGGTATACAAATATTATGTCACTGAATTCAGAATAAAATTCTCTATCGAACAAGCAAATAAACAAATATAGTTCCATTTGAAATAAAAAAAGTTGGTATCCAAAATATGTAAACCACTGGTTGAAAAAAAATTAGCTCATTAAGCTAGTCTTGTAAAATAGAAATTGTTTGCTAATTTAATTGACCTCGTAGGTCTTATAATTCTCGAGATAGCAATAATAGACAAAATAAAATGAACATTTCCAATAATTTTTTTTGTCATAGAATACTAATAATTTAAAAAATAATAAATGTCTATAAAACTACGAATAAATTTTATTTAAAAATAATTGTTTCGACTTTCATTTTCGGTTGTGGAAAAGATATTGTTTCTGTAGTCTTCTAAAAATTCTATACATGTATAAATAAATTTATTATTATTGTCAATATTTATGAAGCAACTTGTAGAAGGTGTGTACTATGACATATACTTTTAAATATTTAGTTTTTTTTTTTGGGGGTAGGTGGCTCAGTGGTATCGAGTCGGCCTGTGGATCCTGAGAACCCTGGTTTGATCCCCACAGCCGACAAACAATTTTCACAAATTTAAATCTACCCCTGTGGCTCCTCCTCCACTAATATCTTTGGGGGCCGTGATTTGATGGCTTGTCACCGCACTTTACGCGAAAAAATATATCACTTACCAAGATTTGTTTAGGCAGAGTGCCACATCCATTAATGGGTAAAAGGCGTGATGACATATTTATTTTTTCAGTATTTGATAGTTTTTTCTGAAATAAAATATTCAACTCTATAAAGGATTTTAAAAAATAAATGCTTAATACCACTTCAATACCTATATTTATCTGTTATAATATTTAATCAATGATAACTGATAACGGTCGTATACACTGAATAAAAAGCAAAATTAAAATGACTTAATTTGTTAAGATAAAACTTAAGACTAAAGATTAAATATTTAAACATATCGTTAAATTATATCATTTAGGTGACGTAGAATGTATTCTATTGTTTATCAATTATTAAAAACACTTTTTATTTATTATTGTTAATGCATCACCATTATATAAATAAAAATAATATACGTTCAACAGTTAATTTTATTTTGTTATTTATAGATTCAGGCTACAGGAAATGACAGATCTAAAGTTCACAACAACGACGTGGGACACACGAGAACATGTAGATGCAACTATGTTATATATACGAGTATATATGCCATATACCTTCGAGGAATGTTATTGAAAACAAGCTGCTGTAAATATGCTTCGTGTTCCTGTTATTGGGGAAATCGAAAAGTCTATGCATAAAGTTTCTCGGAGATGTGATACCGGATTGAAATGGCTCCATTGTTTTCGCTGTGTTTTCTGCTTCTAGAAATACGGGAAACTTTTAAATCTTTGTTTCCTGATAAGAAAATGTACCATATATCAATTCTAGCCGAGGAAACTGTTAGTTATTGACCTAAAGTATACTTACACCTAGCTACCTTTTGTTCTACAAGACTTTAAAACATTGTTTACTAGATATGACAGTAACAGCTTTTTCGTATTTTTATATTTTCTTCTGTCCCGAGGTTGACGACTTGGGGTGTTTAATTTTACTCCTATTTCGTTTTTCTTATTTTTTTCCGAATGAATAGATTAGATAGCTTAGCAGTATCACGTCGGACGGCTGATTTAAGAGCTCGAGTTCGATTTCTACAGGCGACAAAGGAATTTCAGCTAGTAACTACACTTTCACGCAAAAAAAAATATTTACCATGTGTTACGCAGATTTAGGCACTTAGTAATGATGATATAGTTTTAATTTTATTTTATATGGAAAATTAAATTCTCAAATTGACCTTATTTGTTCGTTTTATTGTCAAGAAATTAGACTTATTTGCACAGGCAATTACTTTTGCACTTTACACAAGCATGAGCAATATATTTATCTTCTGCCATCGTTCGTCAATTATTATAAAAACAAGTGTTACAAGTTATAAAGAATTAATTTCACGTTATTCATTTATTAACCTCGATAATTAAGTTAAAGTTTCACTAATATATTTAATTTTAAAAATTATCATTATTCTTAAAATTATAATTAAATTATTATATGTCTTATACAAATCAAATTATTTACATATGTTTAAAAGATATTAAGTATCCATTTGAAAGCTAAATCATTTTATATACGTTTGCATTTTACTTCAATTTCGATGGCAAAACTGCAATTATTTAAATACTTATATCTACATTTCGAGCTAATAAATTACTGAATATATATTTTATATGAAACACATTTCTAAAATAAATTGAAGAGTAATTGCGACGTAAAAATATTTTCCATGTGAAACGCCTATGTTAATTTTTACTCTAACAATAGTAAAATACGATTAATGCAACATTTAAAATTTCAAGCTTTGACAACGATTATATAATTTTAATAAATAACCATATTATTTTTTAAACCTACAAATAATATTTCATTAGCAAATGTTAAAATACAATTATCTGCTACTAAACTGAATCGAACGAAAAATATAAAAACAAAGCAAAATATAAAAAAAAAACAATAAATTAAATTAATAGTTAAAACTTGAGATAACTTTTAAGGATCGCGAACTCCTTGACTTTTTTTACGAACCCGTGGGTGTCAACGAACTCCCGGTTAAGAATCACTGGTCTAGTACAGTCAATTATTATTTATGGACCTATTTTGTGTTTAACTAAGTATTCTTCATCTACATTGTGTTTAACTAAATATAACCGTCAAAAATTCATAATACGAAGTAATTGTCAATGGTGGATTAATTCGGGAAAGGTTGAGTCGAATGACATTTTGATTCCTTCCAAAAGGATATGACTCTGACGTTATACCTTGTGCATTTATTGAAATTCAAATAATTAGTATAATTATTCTGTGAATTCACTATAAACAGAGTGATTAATATAAAGTTCTGTCATGAAATAAGAGAGACAAAATCAATTTTCAATTAATATCAAAATTAATAAGAATGTTTCTGGTACAATTATATATTTTTATCCAGCGATTAAATCAAACTGAGTGTATACTTAGACTCGTCACAATAATTTTTTAATGCATCAATATCTTTAAATGACTGTTAAATTGATGGATCAGCGTTTGTTACTAATAGTATTTGAATATTTTTGCTTATGAATGATATGGAGGGTTCCCAATGTCCATTATGGAACGGGGAAATTTTCTTTATGATAAGTAACAAATGACCATTGAGGAGTTTCCTTTGTAGGTTACCAAAGTCCAGTGATCATTATTGTTATTGCAATTTTACTCGAAAATTTTATAACATACAGTTTTTATTCTAGAATATGTAATTATATGTATCATGCTATTATAAGACAAAATAAATTGTTTGAAAATATGTTTATATTAAGTAGAAAAAATAATTTAAATCTCAGTAAACTTAAAACGTCACCAAAACTTCCATGCTGCTGTTGTAATATCTCTTATAATTAATGTGCATCTAGTAATGCCGCAATGACTCCTAACCCTACCCTAGATCTTTCAGTCAATATAGATCGCTCATTAGTAAAATATGTAATATGCTTAAAGTACTTAATAAAATTTACTTTTATGCAGGAATACAATGAAATGTGTATAATGTTGATAGATTATAGTCAAAATATTTATTTAGCAATTTTATTTCTCAAACAATTTACCACCTTTAATACTATTCAATAGCACTTTAATGCATTCAACATCTATGATAATTTTGTTTTTACATTTATATAAGCAGAACTGACAGCGAAACTTTTCATTGTTATTCTGCTTTCGTTTATTACTGAAGGAGACCAGCAGGCGTGGTTGAGTCAAAAGCGCTTGTCGCCCTCTCCGGAGGGTCAAGGAATTCACGGCTAGTGATCGGAACTGGTATTATCGGAGGTGGCGTGTTCACGAGCAACCCTTCTAGTTGTGGTTCAAGTGACGTCGACGAGAGGCGAATAGAAAGGACTCTGTAAGTCGTCATAGAATTCGAATGCAAACTCTTAGTCTGTCGCGGTCCACTGAAGTCTAGGTGGACATCCTTTCGCAGCTGCTTCATGTTCTCTTCTGCGTTGCGGAAATGCTTCGCCATCAGGTTTAACACTAACCAACTACTGATCAGCGTAGGATCCCTGTATCGTTTCAAACGTCTACAAGAAAAAAACAACAAAGCGACAGACCACATTTGCAAAACAAAGCTAACATAAGTCAATAAATCAAAATTAAATTAACATTCAAGTGTACAATAATTTCAGTACTGAGAATTAAGCAAATACAATAATTTACGCACAGCAAAATGTAGGACCTATGATTATGAAAAGGTACAAACCACGTCAGCTCTTCAATGATAGCATCAAACAATACTATAAGCCAAAATGAACGTAATAAAAATACTTACTAGTGTACTATTGTTGCTAGAGCAAAAACATACATTGACCTGAAAATTTTTATTCCAAAACCAAAAGAATGTAAACAGAAGGCCGAATAAAAGCTTTAACCAAATAAACTAATCAGTCAGAACTCAATTTGTGCTTCAGATACAACACTAAGTGGTGCAGCATTCTTTGCGGACTTGTTGAATCTGGAACGAGCGGCACGCGTACGTAACAATCAAACAGGGATCGGGAAACAGATACTGAGCTCAAATAGGCAGCGTACAAAATTCTTAGCAAAAAACAGCGTAGGAAGCTAAATTTAAATTAAACCAAAAAACTAATTTACCGTAGTAAGAGTATCGACTAAAATATTAAATGTAAATATAATAGATAATTAAACAGAATTACGTTGTGGTGTAAAAAGCAAAAATTGAACGGATGTAGATGTAATATTTTATTACTCCGTGCAGACCAAACAGTCGATTTTTATTACGCTAATTAATAAAACAAATACTTTCGAAACTAACAAAAAAAATAAATTTTACTTACTAAACCAAATAAATGACGTATCATCAACACTAGTTAGATAAAATTACCAAAAAACTAAGTTACCAAAAAGATTTAAATTTACTTCAACACAAATTACAAAATTTGTTCGTTCTAGAAGGCAATTAGTTGTCGAATTTTGCCCCATGTTCGAGATAGTTTGCCCAAAAACAGGTTTCAGAGCAAAAGTACAAGAATAATATTTTGTTTAAAATTAAATTCTATGTTTAAAATGTTTTAATTTGATTAAACTAACGTGTCTGTAGTACTAGATATTTGAACAATAAAATGTGACATTTTTGTGCAGAATCGGATTTTATTTTTCAAAAAATAGAACTACAGATATACTAGTACAATAACATTTTAAACGTAGAATTTAATTTTAAACAATTTTTCATTCTTGTACTTTTGCTTTAAAATGTACATGTTTGTGTTATTCTCGAAGGACCATAAATGATAAGAGAGCTTGTAATGGTTCAAATGGTGTTTATTGTAAGAATGACATTGAGACACTTCTGCGACCCCTCAAGTAAACTGCCCTTACAAAAAGAGTGGGAGTTGGTGGGGGTGACCGCTGTGCCAATACGTGACGACATATACAAAAAATAAAAATATGCATCGAACATGCCGCCCCCTTGAAGTAGGTGACAACTTCAATGTTAAGAACACTAAATGAACAAGTAATACAAATAATTACATATTTTTTAAAGATTAAACATCAAAACATGATAGGTGTAAAGTAATATTGACACAAGAAATGTTGAATATCGTTTACAATTTAATTATCGCTAAGTAAACAAATTTTTTTTACGGAGCGTTTTGTCACACCAGTGGTGGTTTTAACAGACACTACACGCACCAATTTGTCACTTCCGGGGTGTATGTCAATAACTCGGCCTAAACGCCACTTTAGGGGAGGCAAATTGTCATCGATTAGAAGCACCATGGCGCCAATTTTAATATTGTCGCACTGCACTTGTTGTTTTTTTGGGTCGCAGCTGGAGTTCTGATAAATACTCCCTTTTCCAGCGTTGCCAGAAATGCTGATTAATCTGCTGGACTCTTTGCCAGCGTGACAGACGGTTGATGGTGACGTTTGTGAAGTCGTCCTCGGGAATGGACGTCAGCGGTGCGCCGATTAAAAAATGTCCTGGTGTCAAGACATCAAGGTCGTTTGGATCGTTGGACATGGGTGTTAAGGGTCGGGAATTTAGACAAGCCTCGACGCCCGTTAGCACCGTATAAAATTCCTCGTAAGTTAGAGAGGCGTCCCCTACGACTCGGCGTAAGTGATGCTTAACGCTTCGAATATTTCTTTCCCATAAACCGCCGAAATGCGGCGATCTTGCGGGAATAAAATGAAATTTTACACTTTTTGCACTTAAAAAATCACCCGTTTTTGTCTGAAATTCGGCTGAATTTAATAATTCGCGTTCGGCACCCACAAAATTTGTGCCGTTGTCAGAGAATAACTCGGCACAATAACCCCTCCGAGAACTAAAACGTTTGAAAGCGGCTAGAAAGCCTTCAGTCGACAAATTTCCAACTAATTCTAGATGGACAGCCTTAGAGGCAAAGCAAACAAAAAGCGCAACATAAGCCTTTACCTTTTTTGCATTGCGTGTGTGACCTTCCTTGATGAGGAAAGGTCCTCCGTAGTCAACACCCGAAATATAAAATGGACGTAATGGGTTTAGTCTTTCCTTTGGTAGATCTCCCATTTTTTGAAAAGTTAAAACAGGATTCGCTCTTCTACATTTAACGCAAGAAAAAATGACCTTGCGAACTAAATTTCTCCCTCCTATGGGCCAAAATTTTTGTCTGATTGCAGCCAGAGTTGCTTGACTTCCGGCGTGCAATTCGTTTTCATGCAATGACTCTACGATTAATTTTGTTACGTGATGTTTTTCAGGTAAAACTATGGGATGCTTCTGGTCATAAGCAATGGATGCCTTTTTTATGCGACCACCTACTCGGATTATATTATTCGAATCCAAAAATGGGTCTAACCTTAAAAGTTTTTTAGAATGAAGTTTTTTGTTATCCGACAATTCTATGGGAAAGGCTTTTATTTGAATAGTTTTTATTATAACCACCGTGGCATCATTTAACTCTCTTGCTGATAATGGTTCCGCATGGTGAGTTTTTTCTTTGAGAAATTTGATAAAACGCAAGCAATATGCTATTACACGTTGCAATTTTGAAAATTTTGAATATTTTGTTAAAACTGACCATTCTGATTCGACTTTCGCTACATTAACCCTTTGTTCTGATTTTCGTTCTGATAACGTCTCAGATTCATTACCGATTATGTCTATGTTTGGCCACTGACTTGCATCTGAGAGCAACCACGACGGGCCATGCCACCATAAGGTAGACTTATTTAGAATTAAAGGCGTTGCACCGCGGGATACAATATCGGCTGGATTGTCGTTTGATCGCACATGGTGCCATTCTTCAAATTTACTTGCATTTTGGATAATTGAAACACGATTACCTACATACTGTTTCCAAACATTACTCGACTGTTTGATCCACGCTAAAACAATTGTGGAATCGGTCCAAAAGAATCGTTTATTGAATGAGACATTAAGTGAATCAGTAACCTTGTTTGTTAGTTTGATGAGCAAAACCGCGGCGTTTAACTCCAAGCGGGGTAATGTTACCGTTTTTATGGGAGCGACTCTTGACTTTGCACATAACAAATTTACGGTGGTCTTACCTAGTGCATCTATTGTTTTAATATAAAGACATGCTCCATAAGCACGTGTGGAGGCGTCTGAAAATCCATGTAATTCCAGGAATGAATCAGGATTCGCCGCAATAACATTTCGCGGTATACGAATGTTACATAATTCTTGTAAATCACCAACATAATTTTTCCAATATTCTCCTAAATGTGTGGGTATAGGCTGATCCCAACCCAAATTTTCGCTCCAGATATTTTGTAATAAAAGTTTGGATTTTACGACGACTGGATTGACCAAACCTAAAGGATCAAAAATTTTTGAAACAGATGATAAAATTTTTCGTTTTGTTATGGATTCGTATGTAAAACCGGTATCTAAATTTACGTTGTATTTTAAATAGTCTTCTAAATGATTCCAATAAAATCCTAAAATCTTACAATCTACGTTTTTGTTAAAAATGTTGAGATCTGATTCGCTTTGATCATTATCATTAATGATATCTGAATTATTTGAAACCCATTTGCATAAATGGAAACCCGCTGAAGATAAAATATCTGAGATTTGTTCTTTAAGTTGTAAAATTTCAGAGATGTTGTCACCACCCGTCAACAAATCATCTACGTAAAAATCTCTTTTTATTATTGATGAAGCTAGTGGATACATACTTTTGAATTCGTCGGCTAACTGATGTAGGCAACGTATGGCTAAAAAAGGAGAACAAGTCATACCAAATGTTACTCTTGTAAGTTTAAAAATTTGAATAACATCGTTAGTATCGAAGCGCCATAGAATTCTTTGATAATTTTGATCGTCGGGATGGATATGTACCATCCTATACATTTTTTCAATGTCCGCGGATAAAACATATTGATATGTACGAAATCTGCACAATATGGAAAATAGATCCTCTTGGATAGTAGGTCCAGTTAATAAAGTGTCATTTAGATTTAAACCGTTTGAAGAAGACGCCGACGCATCAAATACAACGCGTATTTTAGGACCGTCTATCGTGTTTTTGAATACACAATGGTGTGGCAGGTAATAAGAGTTTATGCTGTCTAATTCGTTTACTGGTACCGGCACCATATGCTGTAAATTTAAGTACTCTGCCATAAAACCCTTGTAAGCCGCCGCCAACTGAGGGTTTCGCCAGAATTTTTGTTCAAGGTTTAAGTGCCTTTTAAGAGCTATATCGTAGGAATTTCCAAATTCTTTATTTTCTTTGAATGGTAAATGTACAACGAAATTTCCCATTGTATCCCTAACGGTATTTTCTAAGAAATGAGTTTCACATTTGGTCTGTTCTAAAGACCAGATGTCATTTGTCTCGGTAACTTCTTCTTGTTTCCAGAATTCCTCAATTCGCGACTCTAAATTGTTATTGACAGATATTAAATTGCAAGTTTTATTATTTGATATGAACGTTCCACCGCCAATCAGCCAACCAAACCTAGAATTTTGAAAATAAGGCTGATCCTTTTCAAGTTGTTTTGGACCCTCAATTAAACTATTCCAAAATAATTCTGCACCCAATAATAAATCAATTTCGTTAGTGAGATTAAAATCTGGATCAGCGAGTTCTATGTTTTTGGGTAGAATTAAATTATTTTTCTGAAAGCTAACGGCGGGTGTAGGCTCAGTAATCTTTGACATAATTAAGCATTTAACGCCTTGAGTGTAATTGTTAATTCGCGATTTTATTTCGATAGAACTCGCTTCGCTAATTATACTTGCATGAGAATTTATTCCAGAAATAGAAGTATTAATTTTTGACGGTTCAAGATTTAGTTTTTTACAATAGTTTGATGTAATGATATTGGCTTGGGAACCTTGGTCCAGTAAAGCGCGACATTTATGTAATTGACCTTTATTATCTTTAACAAGTAATGAAACTGTAGTTAAAAGTACTTGATTGCAACTATTTACATGAAAAGATGCTGCAGACGATGGTGCGACAAATTCGTTTATATGTAATAATGTGTGATGTCTTTGTCTACAATCTCTACAAACCGAATTACTTCTACATGTACTGACATCATGATTAGGTCGTAGGCAATTTATGCATAATTTTGCATCTTGTGTTTGTTTTATTCTATCTGTGACATTTTTACTTAAGAATTCTGAACATTGGTAAATTGTATGAGCACCTTTACAAACATAACAGGACAATTTTTGAAAAGATATTGCATTTGTTGATAATGGATTATGATGAACTCTTTTATTTTGAAACGAATTGTTTGATGGTTTATTCACATTATAATTTTTATGACCTTGTTGATTAATTTTTGAATAATTTGAAGGTTCTGAAGGGTGTGGTTTCAAGGCAGATACCGATTCTAAGATTTGACATCTGTTTTCGATGAAATCTAAAAAACTTTGTAATGTTGGAAGCTCTTTTTTTAATGTTGTTTGCCACTCCTTGCGAGTTGCAAAATCTAATTTTCCTACAATGATCGCGATTAGAATTTGATCCCAATGTTCAATAGGTAATTTCAAGACTTTTAATGCAGCTATGTTATTATTTACTGTATCAAGAATTTTTCTTAATTCAGTATGTGAAGTTTTATATAAAACCGTTATATTTAAAATGTTAGCTATATGTTCGTCAACTATCAATCTTTTATTTTCAAATCGCTTTTTTAATAAACTGATGGCGCTGGTATAGTTAGCGTCTGAAATTGATAAGCTGTCAATTGCCCTCAGAGCGTCGTCTTTAAGACAACTACGTAAATAATGGAATTTACGGATAGCTGATATGCTTGCGTCATCATCAACAAGAGACTTAAATGAATCATAGAAATTGTACCAATCGCTGTGATTTCCAGAGAAAACAGGTAATGGCAAAGGCTTTAAATTAGTTATTTTTTCTGACGAGTCATTATTTTTTGTTATGTTAATAACGGTTGATGAATGATTAGTTTCAGGGCTAGTACTCGATTCTGGTTTATATTTTAATAATAAAGTATTTATTTGTCCGACGGTATCGTAGTATTGGTTTTCTACTTTAATACGCTCATCATTGTTTGCTTCGTCCAAGGCTGCCTCATCATCATCTGATTGCAAGTTAGCCAATAAAATATTTTCGATTTCTGATTGTGTCGAGTTATAAGATTTGAAAAGTTGTGTTACATCTGTTAATCTTTGTTCTAACGTTAAATAATTGTCACCTTCTTGAAATTTAGCAACTTGATTTTGATGACGCGTAATAGCAGCTTTAGTCTGCTTACGCTCATTTTTTAAAGCGTTTACGGTAGACATTTTTTTTTTAAGTTTAATTTAATTTTCGAAAAAACAATAGAGATAAAAACGTCGAGACTTGTTTATTTTTTACGGAATAATAAAAGGAAGGGTCTGACCTTGATTGTCCTGAACTTGGACACGGCGATCGAAATGGTATAGATGCCACTGTAGGCGCCTGGGTTAGATCACTGCTGATACGTCAATCGGGTCACTGTAGACGCCTGGATCGGATCACTGATGATACGTCAATCGGGTCACTGTAGACGCCTGGATTGGATCGCTGATGATACGTCAATCGGGTCACTGTAGACGCCTGGATTGAATCACTGTACACTTAAACACCTTCACGATGTGAACGTTGATTATTCCACTCTTATCAAACAATGTTAAAGCTGGTTAGTATCCGGCTCGTGATGACCAAAAAATGTTTGTGTTATTCTCGAAGGACCATAAATGATAAGAGAGCTTGTAATGGTTCAAATGGTGTTTATTGTAAGAATGACATTGAGACACTTCTGCGACCCCTCAAGTAAACTGCCCTTACAAAAAGAGTGGGAGTTGGTGGGGGTGACCGCTGTGCCAATACGTGACGACATATACAAAAAATAAAAATATGCATCGAACAGTACAAGAGAGCTAATTTGCGCACATTTTTAAAATCCTATGTTAAACTCATATGTTCCTTCATCTGAGCACATCCTATATATATATATATATATATATATATATATATATATATATATATATAAATGAATGACAAAACACGTGAAACAAGTAACAGATAAATATGTTCTGACATTTCGCAATTATCTTATTTATCTCGATTTTTTTCATATACATTTATGACAAGTAATACATCGTTGAAAAGAGAAAATAATGACGGTTTTTATTTTAATAAAATAATTCTAGGTTCCCATTTGAAAAATAATAGTCGTATCATGTAAACCTGACTATTTCTATATGTGTCATAAAATAGTATATTTAATATACTAAAACTTCCATATAAAGAAAATGTGTCTATTTCTTATAATAAATAAGTTGGGGGGGGGGGGGTTCGTCTATATATATATATATATATATATATATATATATATATATATATATATATATATATATATATATATATATATATATATATATATATATATATATATATGTATGCATGTGTATGTGTGTGTGTGTGAGAGATGGTGTGTTTAGGTGTGTGTGTGTGATATGGCGTGTGTGTGGGTGTGTGTACATGGTAAATAAGTAGAGTTTTAATCTAGCCACGGCAGAAAATCTACTTAGTGAATATACATTTATGACAAGTAATACATCGTTGAAAAGAGAAAATAATGACGGTTTTTATTTTAATAAAATAATTCTAGATTCCCATTTGAAAAATAATAGTCGTATCATGTAAACCTAACTATTTCTATATGTGTCATAAAATAGTATATTTAATATACTAAAACTTCCATATAAAGAAAATGTGTCTATTTCTTATAATAAATAAGTTGGGGGGGGGGGTTCGTCTATATATATATATATATATATGTATATATATATATATATATATATATATATATATATATATATATATATATATATATATATATGTATGCATGTGTATGTGTGTGTGTGTGTGAGAGATGGTGTGTTTAGGTGTGTGTGTGTGATATGGCGTGTGTGTGGGTGTGTGTACATGGTAAATAAGTAGAGTTTTAATCTAGCCACGGCAGAAAATCTACTTAGTGAATATACATTTATGACAAGTAATACATCGTTGAAAAGAGAAAATAATGACGGTTTTTATTTTAATAAAATAATTCTAGATTCCCATTTGAAAAATAATAGTCGTATCATGTAAACCTGACTATTTCTATATGTGTCATAAAATAGTATATTTAATATACTAAAACTTCCATATAAAGAAAATGTTTCTATTTCTTATAATAAATAAGTTGGGGGGGGGGGGTTCGTCTGTATATATATATATATATATATATATATATATATATATATATATATATATATATATATATATATATATATATGTATGCATGTGTATGTGTGTGTGTGTGAGAGATGGTGTGTTTAGGTGTGTGTGTGTGATATGGCGTGTGTGTGGGTGTGTGTACATGGTAAATAAGTAGAGTTTTAATCTAGCCACGGCAGAAAATCTACTTAGTGAATCTATTACTTTTGTGCCTAACTACACTTATAACTATTTTAAAGGTATATTTTGTATTATAGGATGATGTAATTAGTACAAGAAATTTTAAAAAAATAATTTCTTAATTAAGAACATACATTTTACCACGTTTTAAAATATATTGACGAAAAAATATTGGAATCTACCCCGGCGCCCTACCGCAAACACCAAAATCTGTAGGTAAATCACTTAACGTTGTATGTAAATAAATAAATAAATATATCATCACGCCTTTTACCCATCACTGGGTGTGGCACTCTGCTTAAGCAGATCTCGGTAAGTGATATATTTTTTCGCGTGAAGTGCGGTTACCAGCCGTCAAATCACGGCCTCCAAAGATATTAGTGGTGGAGGAGCCACAGGGGTAGATTTTTTAAATTGGTGAAAATTGTTTGTCGGCTGTGGGGATCGAACCAGGGTTCTCAAGATCCACAGGCCGACTCGATACCACTGAGCCACCTACCCCTACCTACGTTGTATGTAGTAATAATAATGTTATTTCTACGTCATGGAATGTTTTGAGGCGATGTTTGCATACGTAATAGTTCAGGCAGCGTTGGTGGTCGGTTCAGTGAAAACTTCATTAGCGGATCGTAGGCAGCCGTGCATCGGTTGAATTATGCAGCCGGCAAGCCACCGGCCGACAACCCGCTACGCGAGTCCTAAATCACGTCTGCATACGTTAAGCGGTGACGGAGAGGCGAATCGTCGGCTCCGACGCCAAACCGCGCGCCGCAACAGCTATGATTCGATCCAGATTCAGAACTTCTTCGCATCCCAGATGTTGCATAGTGCTATTTTATTTGGTTGTGATTTGCACGAAATTATCTATCAGGTGCACCTCTCTCATTTAGTTTCAGCAGTTTATTAGTTTTATTTTATTTTTTATTTATACTGTTTATATACAGGCACATTGATATTACCCCATAATGGAATATGTAGCGCAGTGGTAATGCGCAAGGCTGTTGATTTGAGAACCTGAAATCGATTCCCATAGCAAACAAATTGATTTTCAAAATTTAACCCTTTGGCTCTCCTTGCACTAACATCTTTAGGCGACGTGATTTAAGATCTTAATTCATATTATATCAGTTACCGAGATCTGTTACGATAGAGTACCTACACCTTTTATTATTAGTGAAAGATGTAGTGATATATTTATTTATTTTATTACAATAATTGATATTTCCAAAAAAAAAAAACAAAAATATATAGCTCATGTCAGAAGTAGTACTACAGGTATGTGTTGCCACCAAGCTATAGAGCAAATGAGATAAATACACGATCAGTCATAACTAAAGGCCGGATATTAGACTCTTAAATATGTTGAAAATAGGCAGGCCATTAGGCTTTAATAAACTAAAGAATAGATATTAAATAGGCTTTTTATATTATTATAGGCAATATAAATAAAATATAAGAAAAAAACAACATATATATATATATATATATATATATATATATATATACATTTTTAATATAAAAATATTTCTCACAAAGAAGATAGGAACATAAATACCACGTAGTTTGTTTCTCGTCTACTTTATTTTGTTATGAATGATCTATAACTTATTAATCATTATTCCATATTCAAAGGTGTTAAGTTTTGCCTTCTATCTGATAATAAAAATTTGTAAAATCTTTCCAAGGGGCAAATTAAAAAATTAATATATTGTTACTGTTAATTCTAAACTCGGATGGAAAATCCTGTGACGAACCATTTAGAATATTAGATATGTTTTTCATATCTAAATATTGGGGGTTTCTGGGTAAAACATCTTATAATTTAGTTACTGCTATTTTACCAACAGCTCCAGAAATACATATTACTTAAATAATTTTCTAAATCATCTATTGTGTTTATTGTTTCTGTTAGGGGCAATCCAATATTCTTTCGATAAGTTTAATTATTATTTTCAAATGATCACTAATATACGCAAGATCTGATTCAATAAAAGCAACTTGGTACATTCTTTTGCCTTTTTTATGGCAACACTTTCATTCCCAAACGAGAAATCAAATTAAAAATACACACTTCTTTAACACTAGAAAAAATTTCTTGGTAATAAACGGCTGCCTTTAACCAAGTCGCTAACCTCGTTAAAATGGGTTTAGGTGATAAAGGTTTGTTAGGTAATACTTACGTAATGAATCATTTACAAAACGTGCTATTGTACAACTATTGTTTTTTTTTCTAGTACTTTACTTGCCAATAAATAAGGCCTAGAAATTTCATCGGATAGTGTACCACAAATTATGTTTGCTATCTGTCGACAATACATATCCAAATATCATGAATTCCTTAATGTTCGAAATTACCTATAAATTATATCGATCCAATGATAATACGATATATTAAAAGAAACGTACATTTTTATACAACGTTAAATAATTTTTCCTTAATGTGGATTCGTTTGGTATGTTTTGCGTGATATATATTTTTAAGAAGTTTCTATATTCGGTGCAGGCTTGCTTATTCCAAAAAATTCCTGTAGCTACAAACGCTATACATAAATCCATGTAAAAATTGTTAACATTGTTGTTCGACATATTTGTATTTAACATTTGTTTCCCTTCATTTCTACCGTTGGATTTGTGTTTTTCAATTTTTTCATGCTGTAAAAGATGACACTTTTTTGTGCAGTTAACCTTTAAATATATATAAATAAATAGCATAAGCTAAACAAAATTTAAACTTAACTTCTGACAATAACTTTTGGGCGCAATTAGTACAAAACATGTTCTTGTTATTGATTGTATAATATTGTATCTATTTTTGAAATAATTTACCTATTTTCGGGATCGTAATATAAATATTTCACAACTTTTGCACAACTTATATCTTTAGAAAATGACAACATAACACTACTACGCACAAAAGCGAATGACACGTACTGAGACCGACGCAACATTGTCTGTTCTGTATATCCATAGAATTGTTTTTATACATTTGGCCTGGGCTATCCTTGTATAAGGATGAAAGATAAAATTCAACTTACAGAGTTGAAATTCTTCTATTTTTAAGCAATATTGTCATTTTTGTGTATAAAAAATTTTAAAAGGCATTTTAAATAAATGTAGGCAAAATAATTCTTAGATACTTAAATTTGGTAAAAATGCAAAATAAAATAAAATTTAAATTTTGCGGTGACTGTCTATAAATGTCTATGTTGATAAAAGAAATAACTAAAGAGCGGATTCCAAGATTTTTGTTTTCACCCAATATTTAAAACAAATAAAAGAAATTACAAAATTAGGTACGAATTATATATTTTTGTGATTTTTTATTTTAGGATTTTTGTAATACATAGTTGGCCATATTTGAATTATTTATGATGTCTAGGAAGTGAGTGAATCTTAGTTTAAATTGTTTTGGACTCTTAGTTCTTCGACACTAGCGTCGTATTTCATCGAAAATATAACTGCATGCATCACTATATCAGATGTGTGTTTTGTTGTTGTTGATACAAGAAACACAATAACAAAAAAAATCATTTTTGATTTTGTCATCTCGATTAGTTTTAGAATAAAAATGTTAATATAAGAGATATACAGAACAAAAAAAATCATTTAATGAGCCCTAAATTTATTAAATAAAATGCTAGTACGTTGAGATAGGCGCAAAATAAAAGTTACAATTTATTGTTATTGCCTTGAGAAATAAAATAAGTATCATTAATCTCTGTATTATCAAATCTGAACTCAACTGTTTCAAACATTTAATTTTAGAAAATCTGTGCTTATTTATCCGCTTTTTAGTCATAACAAATACAAGTCAAAAACAAATTGTTAAATAGATAGCGTATTATTATGTGGTAGATAGCTCAGTAGTATCGTGTCGGCCTATGAATTTGAAGCCAGAGTTTGATTTCCACAGCCGACAAACTTTACTCCACTTTACTAACTTCTTTCAGGGATCATGATTCGACAGCTGGTAATCGCATTTCACGTGCATAATATATCACATACCGAAATCTACTACAACAGTGTAACTCACCCAGTAATGGGTAAAAGGCTTGCTAATATATTTATTTATTTATGAAATAATATGTAGGTGCACTTATATTCTTCTTGGTGGTATCAATAATTTTTATCAGTAAAGATAAAAGTTATTTATCATATAAAGTAATAGGGCCAGTGCACCGCTGCGTCGCCTATTTACGGCAACTTCAGTCCGCGCCGCCTGGGATCTTGGGTCGCCGCTGCCGCTTGCTGGGAACGCCCCGCGGTGTAGCGGACAAATTTAATTACTAGCGGGAACAAGTCAACGGATTTTGGTGTTAATAAGCTGAGATAAGTTTGCACATGTTGGAAGATTTAGAACAACTTTGGAAAGTGATAAATTCATTTAAGTACATAATTCAGACCGGAAAAAATAATTAATTTCCCTTGTGTCTATTATAAGTTCTGTTAATGTGCAAATACTTGTCTGATATTGATAAATATGATTTTCAATTAATTTTATTCCATGAAATAATTGAGTATTGCCATTAATTTTATATTAACGTTAAGTTAAATTTATGTAATTGCTATTGCATTTAAATTCTTATTATACAGAATGTTCATTTTAAGTGGCGCATCATTGCTCGAGAAGGATAGGAGCTACAGATTCGGTTAAATTCGAAAACAATTTCTATTTTATAAGACTACTTTAATAAGTGACACAAGAAATTTTAGACCAGTGGTTCTCGAAATACGGGGTGCAACTTTTTAATTTTAAATGGTAACCTATTTTTTTTTATTTTCTTATTTGACTAAACATATTTTTTTGAATTCAAAGTTCAGTCCCCACATATTACCAAATTTCTGAGAAAAATGCATATGACATTAATTTAATTAAAATCTTATAGGAATCAGCGTGCTATGAAAGAAGCAATTGGGGAAATTATAATATTTTTGTTTGTTTGATAATTTATTAAATGTTAATACGACTATTTTGTGGAGAATTTTGTGAATTGGTTTCTTTCATAGCTGATTCATGTCCGATTAGAATTAAATTAATATATATTTTTCTCAAAAAAATTTTAATGTAAGGAAATAAAATTCCATTCCGCATACAAAACTTCCCATTTAAAATAAGAGTTTCACTCTGTACTTTGAGAACCACTGGTCTAAAAAATCTTGGTTCGCTCATTCGTCTTATAAAATAGAAATTGTTTTCTATACCTTTGTAACTTCTATACTTCTCGAAATAGCAATGATGCGGCCCAAAATAAACATCTGTAAATCTGTATAATATTATTATAATTTATCGAATATTAGCTTCTCGTTATATATATAACGTGTAACTAAAGCTCGGATATTAGACGCTTAAAAATTATCTAAATAGATAGATTTATGTAGGACAGAAAAAAATATTCCCTGATACTGGAAAATAATGTTTTATTGAGTTAAATATAAAATTTTTCTAATTGATGACATTTTGGAGCAATATCAAGACAAAATAATATTACTTGCGTATTATCACTTGCATGTATTATTTTATTTATAAAAATGTTAACTTAAAACACTAAAATTATCAGAGTTCATGTTTACCATTTAATTATTACATATTTTGACTTGATAATGGACAAATCCATAGATCCGAAACGTCGTCATTAACAAAAATTTGACATTTTACACAATAACGTCATGTTGCCATGCATCTACAAATAATTTTTTCGTTTCCTAATACACATATTTTTCAATTTATATCAAATTTGTTTTTCTTGATTAAGAAAATAAGAGCATATTTGAATTTCTAACAATGATCTGTACAAACAATTTTTATTTTTATTTTTATTAGGCAAAAGTTGATGCACTAGTTGGCCAATTAATTATGTTTTAATACGGGTCACTAGATAAAAATGTAAAACACCAATATTGTTTAAATAATTTTAATTACAAAATAGCAAAAGAGCAAAGTGTTTCAAATAGAACCTAATTTTAAAATTATGACAGAACTTAACATTTTATAAATGATACCAACAGTTAAAAATAATCTCACTAAAGGAGAGTATGTTTTTTTTCTGATTTCAATGATGTATTACTTTATAATTATTTTTTTTCAAGAATAGATATATTTTAAATAAAATATTATTTTATTTATCATTTATATCAATAATATTCAGATAGCTATGAATCAACCGAAAATATAGTCATATTAAATTAAAATTAAATAAACTTAGTATTGAATCAAATGTTCATTAATTTATGTTCCGTTAAAATCTAGCTTTTTGAATTACGAATTTTTGCATTCTTCAAACTATTGGAGGTGTTACGAAATTGGTTGCTTGTTGTATTTTGTTCTTCATATCGTCAACATGAATGGATAGATTAATTAAACTTTTTCTTTTATGAAAAATCCAACAGTGATCCTGAAATCTTGCAGGCCAATGAATACACTCATTATTTTAATTTGATTTGATCTAAAAAGTTATACAGAATCACGCATTATGCGCTGGTGCATCTTGTTTATTGGAAGCAGGTAAAGTTTCTCAAACTATGTAAAAAAATTAACAATTATCTTCGTGCCTAAAATTCTAGTTCATATATTAATACTAAGTCGATGTTCAAAATTAGTTTCTTTGACAAGATACGTATTTTAGTGTCCAATGAAAATGCACTGGTGTGTTCAACATGCCATTATTGGCAAATTTAGATTCGTCTGACAACATGGTGTTTCTAAAAATTGTTGCACGATACTGCCGTAGCAACCATAGACAAAATAGTAATCTACTTCTAAAATCAGTTTCTTATACACGATTGATGTTTTTTCAATGTGAGGGCTATTATTTTTCTTTTCTCCAATTTTTAATGCAGATTTAACCCACATTCATATATCCAGTCTATTTAAGAGACTCACTTTATTTTCAATTATTTTTATATAAAGCATATGCAATGACATTGTCCATATTTTCCTTGCTTTCAGATACATTTCTCAAATCTTGAACTGTTTAAAAATTGTTCAAATAAATATATATCATCACACCTTTTACCCATCACTGGGTGTAGCACACTGCCGAAGCAGATTTCGGTAAGTGATATATTTATTCGCCTGAAGTGCGGATACCAGCCGTCAAATCACGGCCCCCAAAGATGTTAGTGGAAGGAGATCCACAGGAGTAGATTTTATTTGGTGAAAATTGTTTGTCAGCTGTAGGGATCGAACCAGGGTTCTCAAGATCCACAGGCCGACTCGATACCACTGAGCCACCTACCCCATAAAAAAAGTCATATCTAAATCACGTGCTGGTTGGCAAGAACACATCGCTGATAGCTGAGTAAATGTAAATAGAAGCTTTGTAAAAATAAAATTTCTGTTTAAAATTAATTTATTTTTCAAATTTACATTTAACTTATGAATTATGACATATATGTTATTAAGGAAAAAACCTATTTAAACGGAAAATAATTATAAAATACATGTTAAGAAATAAAAAAAGGATTAATGTTTCACTTATTTAATAAAATTATTAAGTCTCATATAAATTAAAGTGTGATTGACAAACATTAATTTCCTATAAAAAGTATATATTTTATTAAACAAATATTAATGTACTAAGGGGAAAAAACAAATTATAAAACTATTCTTACTGTGAAATATCCTAATTATAAATGATTGATTTTTAAATAAAATTATATGTAATTTGAATTAAATAATTATTTAAAGGACCTTGATCCAATATATGATCATTTAAATTTTGAAATATGTTTTAAAAATTTATATATCTCATACATGAAATAATTAATTTATTAGTGATATTACCTCTACAGATATTTTTCTCACATCCTTTAAAAATAGAACCAGCAATTTTACATATAATTGTGACCTCCTTAGATAGTTTAGTTAATCCTTCTTTATTTTTTCTATTTAACAAAAGAGATAATGTATTTTTCTCAGTTTATGATGCATAGCAGATATCTCAATTGTACGAGTATGATTTGATGAATTTTTTAATATAAATCCTGCAATATATATTCAATAACGGCCACAGTGTATTTTGGATATATATACGGCACATCTATATGGAATTTATCAGCTATTTCAGTATTTAAAATATCTATGTTATTACTTTTACTTTTTCTGGCACTAGATACTTTCAAAATACTTATTTAATCCTGAGCAAGTCAATTTGCTGTTTCTAAATTTTGCAATTCTATGTGAACAAGTGTTTTTTTGTTAGCAGAAGAATTATTATTGAATCCTTCCCTAGATATTAATTTGAAAAAACATTTCAATGTGGTCCTGACTTACTTTGTAAGGTAAAAGATAAGTCAAGTTTTTTAAATAATTATGTGGTCTCGAACTAAAGCTTATGCAAGCAGTAAAACATAAAAATCCTGTTGTCCTTTTGGTTTCTAAAATATTTGTGCCATTTACATCTTTTAGACCATATATGTAATCTTAATGTTTTTTTAAAAATAATCTACTACATATGAAAAATTAAATACGGAAATGGAGTTTTTAAATAAATTTTTACTTAAACAAATTCTTGAAGGTCAAAAACATTATCAATGTTTTCACAAAATGTAGAAGTAGCCTCTGCTCCTTGAAACTGTACTAATTTCAAATCTTTGCAACACTAAAGTAAGCTATCTGCTACACTAGCACAAAATGTCTGTACAGCTAGCTTTACTTTCATTTTCTCTTTATAATAATTTAGATGTCTTGCTCGAATTTTTATTGCTGCTTGGAAATTGTGATCTTCTTGTACCTTAACTAATAGTTTAAAATATTTCCAATTTATAACTTTATTGTTATCATCATACAAAATTTCGTAGTCCCCTAAACAGTTACGTATCAATTTAATTATGTGACAAGGGTCTAATAAAATTTTGTATTTGGAGGAGAAACAATGTTTTTAAATTAGAAATATTTGTTATTCAGTCCCTAGTATGTTTGCCATAGAAAAATTAGTCGCAGTACCATCGAAAGTTAATGAAATAATCACAATTCCTATTTCGTGAAGCAATTTTAAACAATTATTTACTGAACAAGCTTTTTGTGCTGCATTAATTCCATTTATAAGAAAATATGCGATTGGTATTTTCCAACGACAATTAACTGCTACTAAAAGAACTACAAGAGCAAAAAATTATAATATTTTTATATAAAACTCGGACAAATTGCCTCACAAGAACAAATTCTAATGCTACTGAGTTCAGTGGTGAGCGTGTTCTGCCAACCACCATGTGACTTACTTGCTGTCTCTATCGCTCTGTCGTATTTGCCAATGCTCGTTGTTTTTGATAAATGTGTTTTTTGTAAAATTCTCTAACTTTAATATGAAAATATTCATAATATTTGTTCTACTGTTTGAAACTGAACTCTTAGATGTTTGAAATATAAAAGGTTACATGTTATGTTTACACATATATCGGTCTGAAACATTGTACATACAAGGTTTCTTTCTTTTTATTACGAAATTATAAGCCGTGTCTTTGGATATATTTGTATTGTGTATCGTGGTTTCAAGAATGTTTCTCTTCAAAGACAATTGTTTACTACCTACAAACGAGACATTATTTTTATTTTTGTCATACCATTTTGATAAAAGTAGTCTGGTATATAATAAGGTTCTAGTTATCAAAATTAAAATGGAATATTGTGTACCTGTATATTTTGAATAGTCAATGTAACATAGAAAATATAATTATTTTTATGCATGTAAACATATAAATTAGTATATGTAAAGGTTTTCTTGAACATTCCATAAAGCAGAATTCAATTCACCATAAACTGAGGTGTAACAAACTGCTTTTTATATTTGCGATACAATCATGCACACGCAAATTTATTCAAATTAAAACTTCAAAACTACAAATCAGATTCAATTGAATCTTCCCCTTGACGTCGCTTTGCCCCTATTCAGCCACGAAGCTTCGAACCACATAGTAAAATCTCCAATAGTTATGAATGTTTGAGCAGGCCGAGTATACAGCGAGCGCTTCGATTCGAACGTAATAAAAACCGATCGCTGCACGCTGTAAATCTCGCGAGGGTTGTTACTACATAATGCACACGCGCAATAAAATCACTTCATGCTTCCCGCGCGCCTCATACCGCTTCACGCACCGAGCAGTTTGGCGGAGGCGACCGCCACATGTGTGTACCCACCAGTGAATCTCAAAATGTAATGCACTCTTTCTTTTTTATGGTTATTGATATTTTAGAGTTTTTAATAATTTATTAGATACTATAAATTATATGGTGGTTTTCCGAATTCTAGCCTTCATATTTAATATTTCTCACACTTTAAAGATAGATTGCAATCAATGTTCTCCCTAATGTGAGCGGTTAGATGGCCGCTTATGAGCATTTTAATTTTCAACAATTTTCGTAGGTCACATAATTTTAGAAAATTGTATAGCTTCAAAAATTTCGGACATGAATTGAAACTAAACAATAACCATTCTCTCTCTCTTGTCTGAATAAATATGCTTGAAGGATCCCAAGATTCAAATTTTTTTAAATATATTTCTCCTATTTGACCGATTTCATTTATTATAAATAAATTTCAATTAAGTATAACATATGATTCGTTTATAACTGGTAAAATATTTTCTAAAACGCAGGATCAGGGCACAATGGCGGCACATGACTTCAGCTGTTGGGAAAAAAGATGACAATCAGTCGATCACAATTTTTGACCAATTTGTTTGATTCTTATTAAATTTTTTTATTCGATACCAAACAAGATATATTTCTAATGACTCTTAGAAAAGAAAATTGACATTCAGTCGATTACAATTTTTAATTATTCTGCTCGAAATCCCTCCGCAACACATTTAATTTGATGCCAAACACGATATATTTTTCCTGAATTTTAGAAAAAAATAAATTAAATTGACAACCAGTTAATCACAATTTTTAATAATTTTTTCAAAGTTCTTCAAACCCTTTATTTTGATATTAAATACGATATATTTCTAATGACTTTTATGCAAAACAATTGACAGACAGTCGATTATAATTTTTAATTATTCTGTTCGAAATCTCTCATCAAAAATTTAATGTTCCTAATTACATTGGGAAAATAACAAGTGACAATCAATTGATCACAATTTTTAATAATTCTGTAACATAATGATAATAGTGGCTTAAAATTTTTAATTATAATTCTAACGATTATCACTCTGTTATAATTTTTCATCATGAACAAATTTAATTTGATTTTGCTGTAGAAATACGCAGCCAAGCTAATGGTGTAACAACTAGTTCTGACAATATTTGTATATAGACAATTTCATGGTACACTGTTATGTGAAAAATTAATTTTTTAAATACACGTATTTGAAATATATAATTATAATTAAAACGTCCTGTCAGTTCTATAATATAAAATAATTTATAATAAAAAATGCGGCATGTCCACTAACAAATGTCAAATCGAAAGTAGATGTTCCTCTTAAAAATCTCAAAGCCACCACACTCTTAGTTGATATTGCTCAAAATGCATTTTTAAAGACTGCTCGCACATCATGAACATATAAATACCCCCACCCCCTGGCAGGCGAGCTACCACTACGTCCTTGGGGGCGGAAAAAGGAAAATCGAAAATTTTTTGAGAAATGATAAATATTTTTATGGTGAAAAAAAACGATAAAAAATGAACGTATCTTCAAAATTCTGCAATTAAGAAATCAGAAAATATTTGTTAAGGTGAAGAAACGATAAAAAATTATCTTTTCTCAAAATATTTTGTCGTTTTTTCACCATAAAAAATATTTTCTGAATTGTTTACCAATCCTATCCACCCTCCTAACTCCTTGAGAGTGTAAAAATAAAAAATTGCACATTTTCTCTCTTTCCACCCCAAGGGGGCTAGATGCTAGTTATGAAATTAATAAGGTAGTGGTGACCCACAAGATATGTAAATAAACTATATTGTATTAGTATTTTCTAAATACGAGACGTACTAATACTGTTTAAATTAATTATTAATTTGTAAGAAATCATAAGATCGAAGCTGTCTTTGACATACATGAAAAATAGAGAGCAACATTCGAATGACGTTTGATTGAAAATTCTAGGCCAGCGTTGTCTGGATAGGAAGACGCTATAATCAAATAATAATCTTAAATCCCGGCCAAAACTGTTTTCTCTAAAAGAATCAAGAATGTATAATTTATTTAATTTTTATTATTGTACGAAATGTGGCCCTAGTAATTTTTAAGTTGTTTAGTATTTAAAAGAAGTACCTAAATTTTAAATAAATATAATTTTTTTAGCAAGGTCCACTCTGTTATTTGTTACATTCTTATTAACAAAATATTTACTCTGTGCACTTAAATTCTGGTACGCAAGTTTATGAACTATTATGAGTCAATGACAAAAAAGAAAATACAATTATAATTAAAAATAATTTTCCGAAATGAAATATATTGATCAATTCATGTCCAGAATTTTTGAAACTATACAAATTTAAAAAAACAATAATTAATATTTCATTAATATTGATAATAATAAAATATGAACAGTACAAAAATTAAATATACAAAGGTATATCTCCAAATTACACACGGTTTAATTATGATACGTAGGTATTTTTATTATTTATATATTAATTTATTAAATTCAGGATTGATATATTTCAGTTGTAATAAAGTTTGTAAAATTGTTATTCACATCCAAATATTTAAATTTTCAATTAAAAACGACGTATTTTGATGATTTTTTATATTTTTTGGCAATTAGTTTAATAAGTAGTTTTACATGTTATATTTATATTAATTTATTATATAAATATAGAAGAAGTATAAAATTAATATTGTTAGTTAGAGTATGATACAAGTTTTTGATTTGTAATAGGTACTTAAATATTCTCATATTTGCACATTATAATATCCAGCTATAATATTTTATGTAATGGGGTCTTCCAATATTTTCAGAATTGTTTTTATGAAATTGTATCTAAATTGAAAACAAAATACAGTTCTAGAAAGTCTTCATTGATATTCATTAAGCTGTAATGATGTTTTTTAAACTTCTGGCGCCTGACTTAAAAGAAAATATGACTCTTAAACAGCAGAGTTCACATTAACTGTAGTCACATTATATGATCTACTAGTGACGTGAATTTAACGATGCGTCTCTTAGCTACGAAACTGTATGATCGTGCGGTTTAATAAAGTCAGCAGATAGTTTAAATATTTATTTAAAATATAGTTATTATATCTGTATATAACGATGTAAACATAACAATAACCTCAAAATTAAATGTCAGTTAGATGATAACAGAAGACATGAATAGTAGAAAGAATTCTGAATTGACTATTTGTGCGAGAGAGATGGTTAAAGATCGCAATGCTCTGACGTCAGACTTAATGACATTAAAAACTTAAATATCTCAAAAACCAATAACATAGTGGAGGACCTCATTATCAAACTCATTTAATAAAATACCTTTGTATACCCAAAAAAACATAATCAAATAGTGCTATTATATCGATTGAGAACTATATATATATATATATATATATATATATATATATATATATATATATATATATATATATATATATATATATATATATATATATATATATATATATATATATATATATATATATATATATATATATATATATATATATATATATATATATATATATATATATATATATATATATATATATATATATATATATATATATATATATATATATATATATATATATATATATATATATATATATATATATATATATATATATATATATATATATATATATATATATATATATATATATATATATATATATATATATATATATATATATATATATATATATATATATATATATATATATATATATATATATATATATATATATATATATATATATATATATATATATATATATATATATATATATATATATATATATATATATATATATATATATATATATATATATATATATATATATATATATACATCACTCACAAGACCTTATACATGCCGTTCACAGCACATGTTGCATATTCACTAAACATCTACCTAAGGAAACACTTGTCTTGAAATTTTTAAGTTAATTAAAAACAAATCTATATACTGGCGCTTAGCTTCAATAAAAGTTATCATTGTTCCTCCTAGGAATTGAAAAGCTGGTTCTCCATGGATCTCAGGGGCGGTGTCGTACCTAACGATGCGGTAAAATTCGCATACAGGGGTAAATGCAACTCACGGAGGGTTGTACACGAAATAAATCATTCAACACTCCCCTTCTAATCTAGCAAAATTGTTGCACGATTGTGATTTTGTAACAGTATTTGGTTAGAAGAGATAGGAAACCCCTTGTAGCGAATATTTTGTCTTTCATTTTTAATTAGTTATTATAATTTTTTTAATAATTATATAGTTACTGTTGTTTTGTTTAATAGTTATGAATGCACCAAGGGCTTTATATAAATGATAATGTACAAAGGGCAACGGTATCCAGTTCGAGGGCATTATCATCCGTTGTGCATACAAAATTTAATTTTTCACTAGAATATGAATAATAAGTTTTACTTTCTATTAATTATGAATATAATAAATTATAGTAATCAACTGTAGCTCTTAGTTGAGAAGAATATTGTTTGTTCATTTTGTATATCCATATTAAACGTCAATTGTGTTCCGTTCTTTATTTTTGGAGATGCTAAAGGAAAATTAATAAAGTCTATTATTGTATAATAAAAATGATAACATGCCACTGATATTTCCTTATAAATATTAAAAATGTTCCGAAGATAGGTTTTCGAATCAGATCGAGTAGAGTTTTACCGATTCTCCTAAAATATCAATAACATATTAATCTAACAATACAAGCAACTAGGTTTTCAAGTCAGTAACATAAATAAGATCGAGAAGCAGTGGTGGATTTAGAAGATTTTTTTTCAAATGTGAGCGTTGCTTACATTATAAGTCAAAAATTGTTATCAAAATAGACATAATTTTATTCTTTGTACTGTAGGGAGAGTTTTCTGTTGACAAGTAAACGAATATTTTAGTAAAAAGCAGAAAAGTAACTATAATTATGTAAAAAAGGTTTTAGGATAGAAGATTGAAATATAAGCAACTATTATAAATAATTATAATAATTTTCATTTTACATTAATTAAAATAAATAAATTAAAAATCACAAGTCATAGATCACGAGTAAAAATAATATTAAGTTATAAATGGTAAATGTACATGTACGTACCATCAAACAAAAACACAATATTGACGTTATCTTAAACTGGGGAGGGAAGCATCCCTCTTGAATCCGCCACCTGCCGAGTAGAGTGTACAGGAAGGGTGTCAAACTGACAGCCCTCTAAGCAGTTTCATGCGGCCTCCAGGCTTGCCACCTTCCTATAGTTAGTGGCCTTTAGATTTTAGACCCTGTGAGGAAGAGGGATACAGATGAGTAAGTTTTTTTAACTAATAAAACTAATACATTTAATTAAATGTTCTAAATATAATTTCAAAAATACTGTAAAACTTAGTAAATTTTTGATTTTGAAAATATTCCAGAAATATTTTGACATTTGCATATTTCTGGGATGACCAAGAACATTTAAAAATATTTAAATCATTCGTGGAAGAATCATCGATATGAAAAAAAAATATTTTAAGAATATTTTAGAAATATTTCTGGTTATTAAGTTATTATTATAACAAAATTATTATTTCAATAATTGCCCCTCTTGACCGGGTTCTTTGTGCAAAAAAAATACGTCGCATGTATGTTAACAAACCTCGAAACTTATTAACTGAAAATTGTAAACTTCATTATCTTACTGCCTATAAACGAAACAAAATCAATTATCAAATGTTTACCTTTGCAATCGCAGATGTGTAAACTTATGAGCTATACATTGTCCTACTTCATACGTTTCATAAAATACCCTGCTGAAATGATTCTAGTGACATATTTGTTTAGAAATTACAAAGGTTTATGGCGTGAAATACAAAATAAAATTCTGAAAGTGAAGAGGCGCACATAGATATTGCAACTTTCTATAACGAAATTGATGCAATTAAAGTAAAGTTCACTTCGATACACATAATACATGTAATGCAGATGTAAAAACATATTCGTTTCATGAAAAAATAGTAAAAAAAAGTTTTAATATCATAATCTGGAGATTTTCAACATTAAGCCCGGAGATTCAGAAATATCGATTTTTTATGATATATTCGTTCTCATGCATTTATAATTATACGAGTAATATGAATGCAACGGCTGCTATAAACTATTTTTATTTCTTATCATAGCAATAAACAACAAATGATAAAAATAAAAGTAAGTATATATATATATATATATATATATATATATATATATATATATATATATATATATAACATGATTTATACAGCAACATGTAAGCTACTTGAAGACGGATGTACGTTCATGATATCATTTCCGGTTTATTAGTAATTAATATCTACTTTGAAATTTCAAATGGAATATAATATACTTTTTTACAAATTTGAAAATTACATCAAATTTGCTTTACAATCATTAAAATAATCCATATGTTATATTATTAAAAATAAAATGACGAGCACTTTATTATACACCTAATCGGAAAGAGAATAGTTAGCTATGACTGTTGCTTGAAATAAAAAATTAACTAAATCAATTGTAACGGTAAATGTCAACCTATAAATACTCAGTAATAATTGTTCTAACCGTTATTATTATCTAGTTTCATTGTAGTAACTTATTAATTTATTATGATATGAATTTATCTAACTCAGAAAAAGTTGATATGCTAGATGTGTATCGATAAGAATCCCCACATCGCCGTCATCCAAGTGAATCGCTTTTTGTGACATTAGTAAATAAACTACGAACCACAGGTTCATTTAAAAAAGAAAAAATATCCTAATTGAAGATGATGTGGAAATTAATGTTCTTGCGCTTTTTAAGACCAATCCCAGAATTTCTGTTCGTGACGCATGTGTTGAGACAGGAGTAAACATATTTAAAATTGTTTGTCGGCTGTGGGAATCAAATCCGGGTTCTAAAATTCACAGGCCGACTCGATACCACTTATCTACCTAGCCTATACAAATAAATAATATATTGCTAAATTTATCTTTCAAAAGGAATACAGACAGAAAAGTTTATAAATCAAGATTAAATTTCTACATAAACAAATATGTATTTGTTGAATTCTGAATAAAATTCTCTTCCGTACAAAGAAATAAAATAATTTTATGTTCTCATTTAAAATAAGCAAGTATTGTTCAATATTTATAGATCCACTGATTAATAGTTTGATAATAGGCTAATTGCGTGATGGTCGCGAGGGTTGAGGGCCTGACTCGAAACCATAAGATCGTGGGTTCGGGTCCCGCCCGTGGCGACCATACAAAGGACATATCGGCATATGACCTTAGTAGTTGGTCCGATATATAAATTTAAAAAAAAAAGGCTAATTAAATGGTATTTCTTTGCTAATTTCACTAACCTTATTGTACTTATGGTTTTCGAGATAGCAATCGTGGCACACTTAAATTGAACACCATGGTTTCACGGCCCAATAAGATTAAAATAAAGAAAGTAGTTTCCCATTTATTAATTTTAAAATTATACGTTGTTTTTGACAAAAAAATAAAACAGCTAAAATTTATTTGAACAACTTTTGTTTATGCAAATTATATTAAATACCAAGAATATAGCGAAGAACACACGGAAGATTACCAAAATATTGTTGATACAGCTTCTGCAGTTGTACAAAATTTGAATGATGTGCCGAAAAAACACGAATTTATATGAAAACCTAATGTTGATGTATTTTTAAGAAAAATTTAAAAATTACAAATACTCTACATTCTAGGCTCAATAAGGTCATGTCTTCTAATCAAGGACAACATTGACATGAACAAGTATTCAATTAATATTAATTTCAATAATTGTGCTTCTGTATTCTTCACTATGACTATAAATATTTAAATAAGTTCTGAGGTTTTTATTTATTTTATTATACTCTATTCTATTTATCTTATATTAGACAACTGAACTGTCAATATGAACTCTATAGAGCATAGAAAAAAATGTGTATTTGATTTACCTAGGGATAATGTTTTACTTCTGTATTTTTGTATCATTGAAACGGTCAAATACTCCCAGTTGTAAGAAAAAAATCATTTCGTCAAAATTAGTATTTTATCTAAACATAATTTTTACATATATTATTAATTAATTAGCTAGGTATGTACTACAATATTGAAAAAAAAAGTTATTTAATTAACGCACATTGAAAAAAGTATTAATTATTATATATTATGCAAAATAAGAAAAATAATTACATCAAGATACAAAAATAAAGAAAAATTACTACAAATATCCAAGACCAATTGAATTTAACAAATTTGAAATTTCAAGTACAGTTAATATTCGTTTTTGTTGACAAATGAAAATTGTGTTTAAATAAATTAAATATCTCGTATATAGTTATCAAAAATCAAGAAATACAGATAGATATAAATTAATTTTGTATTATTGGCTATCTTTGTAAATTAATTATACAGGGTGAGTCTGGGAAGACGCCCTCCCCTTTAACTTTTTTATTATGAGTAATAGAAAAAAATGGTTCATATGAAAGTTTTATTATTTTAAATATACTATTTGATGGCAGATGTAGATATTTTTTATAAAGTCAGGTTTACAAGATACGACTATCAACTTTTATTTTTTAAATAGCAACCTATAATTATTTTACTAAAATAAAAACCGCCATTTTTTTCTCTTTTCAACGGTGTATTAGTTTTTATTAATGTATCTGAAAAAATTCTAATTGAAATTTAAAAAATCTACCCCTGTGGCTCCTCCACCACTAATATCTTTGGAGGCCGTGATTTGACGGCTGGTAACCGCACTTCACGCGAAAAAATATATCACTTACCGAGATCTGCTTAGGCAGAGTGCCACACCCAGTGCTGGGTAAAAGGCGTGATGATATATTTATTTATATATTTATATTATATTTGAAAAAATTCGAGAAAAATAAGAAAATTGAGAAATACTAGAAATAATTTTTATACAAATATTATAGGTGGCTATGTGAAAATAAACAAAATGTAACAGTGTTATACAACTTAACAAACTAAAGCAACAAAGTCAGTAACAAAAACAACTTAAAACAAATTATTTTCACATAGCCACCTATAATATTTGTATAAAAATTATTTCTAGTATTTCTCAATTTTCTTATTTTTCTCGAATTTTTTCAAATATAATATAAATATATAAATAAATATATCATCACGTATAAATAAATAAACTTTATAAAAACATAAATAAATAAGTTAATTTATAATTTGTCTAGTTAATAAAATTTGATATAGAGTAAATTAATAAAATAAAATGTGATAATATAAAATAAATATAAGTAGAATATATGTGTATATGAAAAACAAATATAAGCGTAGTCATTGTTACTGAAGTTGTTATATATGTATATAAAAAGCAAATTTTATTAACTAGACAAATTATAAATTAACTTATTTATTTATGTATTTATAAAGTTTATTTATTTATACGTGTAACTAATTAATTATTTTGTACATTATATTCGAATTATCTATCAATGTATTTTTCAGCTGTTTGCCCGAAGATGAGCATAGTCTCGAAATCGATCGCACATAGAATATAATATTAAACATTATAAATTCAGTTTGTCCTTCTTACAATTAACCTTCCTATAATATAATTATTACAAACTGACATGGAGTCCTTCATTACGGAAACCTGTTTATATTTATTTCTGTTATAATTTGGCGTTTTTTATGTACACGAAAATATCGATTTCGATTAAAAATCAAATTTTCTGGAAAAAATACTGCTCAACCAGACAAGACATCTTTAGGAATATTTAAAATAGACGCAGATAATTTATTTATATTTTACTATGTTATCTTCTCAAGTCTTTTAAAGCGATTTATTAACATGAAATACATTAAAAAAAGTATATTATTTTCTTTTGTTTTCTATAATTAAAAAAATTATTAGTATAAGATTTAAGAAATATACTAGCTATATAACTTTCCGAATGTGGAAAATAGACGAGCTGGAAAGAAAAGAAGTAAATGTGAGTGCAGCGAGTGTGTTGTGTTGGGATAGGAATGTCTAGCGAAGATTGGTCGCTTGATGAATCTGATGAATAAATGTTCAGTGAATATTTCATGTTATATAGCGTGATATCATGTATGTCGGTAAACGTACGTACGGGAAAAAATATTTTGTTTACAAATTTTTATATAGATAAAAATACAATAAAACCATACTATTTCAATATATAGAGAAATAATTATATATAATTATATATATATATATATATATATATATATATATATATATATATATATATATATATATATATATATATATATATATATATACAGGGTGTTTCACAACTTAGAGCAAAAAATTAAAGGGTCTATTCCGTACGACGTGCTGATCATGAAACAAAAATAATTTTTTTTAAATAGCAAAACTATTTTCCATGTTTCCCAGTCCAAAATTTTTCGTTGCCACTGCCACTGGGTGGTTGATTATGTTAAAGTTATTAATTAAATAAAATTCTATTATAAATAACTGCTAATAATTGAATTGTGTAATTATTCTTTCGTAGTTGATACCTACTTCATTGTTTGTGTTTAATAGGAAAGCGAATCCAGTGCAGTACAACAAAAAATGTTTTAAGTTAACAACCCTTAATTTTTCGAATTTAAAAAAATCTTTTTGTTATATGTTTAGCACGTCGTACAGAATATACCCTTTAATTTTTTGCTCTAAGTTGTGAAACACCCTGTATATATATAAAGATTTTAAACTAAACATTGTTTTAAAATTTAATTTGCGTTATAAAATAAAATAATTAATAAAAATTATTTTCTACTGATATTGTATATAGAACTGTCATTGTTGTTCACATATTAGATACCAATTATTGCATCAGCAGTATATTAATTTCTCTAGTGTGAACTGCTCTTCGTTGTACTTCGATTAGAAATTGCCAAAGCGCCTTCGGCTTTTCGATGTCGTCAGAATTCGTACGCCCAAGATTTCGTCCGAGCGACACGCACTCTTCCGGGCGAGGCGACAAAGGAGCTGAGTCTTATATTTTGGTATGAGTACCGTCAAAATATTTAACAAACGCGTGATGTATAACGTTTTATTTTATACTATGTTGCATTTCATTATTAAACATTATTTTCATATCCTAACCTTGTAATTGACATTTTATAATATATTATGTACAACAATTCTGTACTTTTTTTACTCGATTATTTTAAATATTACCGATTTTTTTTTCAAAATTTTTAATTAAAATGCCCACATATCTGCAGTATATGTACTTCTACCGGATGTTCCATCGCAATGATATGCAACTTTATATTTTTATAATTTTTATTTGGAAAATTTTAAAGATCTTTTGTTTCTTTTCTTATTCATCATATTACTAAAATGATCAGTACAGAAACTATTCTTGTTTTTATTAATACAGAAAATATTCAAAAATTCATCAAGAATAATTATCATATAATATATTATAATTAATTTTTACATAAACAAACTAAGTGAATTATAACAACGGAAAACTAATAATCTTAGTGAGAGAAGCAAGTAATAATTAGTATAGTTGTGATACTGATACTCAAATCCAAAACCGGACTCGATTCCACTAAACTATACATATGAGTACAACTATCAAATTTAAAATATCATGTCATAATACTAATAAAAAAAACACTTGGCATTGTAATGGATGGACTATGGATGGAAACTGCCAATGTTTTGAAATTTTATTTGGGATATAAATATCGTGTCGAATAAAAAGTCAAACGACCTTCCATACGAATTGAAATAATATATTCTAGTTTCTCATTTAACTAGGAATAGTAAGACACATTAAATGAAATTTTTATTCAATTTACCCTTGACATTTGTTACAAAAATAAGAAAATATTTTCAACTTTCGTTTATGAAACTTATATAGAGTAGAAGCGAAACGGATAACAAGAATAAATAATTAATCTACTTTTGACTAGTTCTATATTTTTTTTAATATGTTGATTCCGTGTTTCAAATTTGGAAAGGACTATATGGTTTTAGTATGGTGGAACAATCTAAAATGGTAAATTCTATAAAAAAAATACAAAAACTATATTGTGTAGTTATGGTGCAGTAATAGTGATCTGTGAGTGAATAAAATAAAATAATGTTTTTCTATGACTTCACCAACACCGCAAACATACTTTTTTCTACGATTGCTATGACAAGTTGACAATTACGTATTCATTTGTCATCGTAAAGTTAACGTTTTCTGTGGAACAATCGAAAAATACCTTTTTTGCGCGTCTCCAATGGTAACGCGCGAAAAAGACTTTAAATGCGCACGTTTCCAATGACAACGCGCGAAAAAGATATTAAATGCGCTTATTTCAATAGTTACCAGGGATACAAACAAAACAGAAACTTGTCATATTGGCAATTAACAGAATGAATTTATTTTCAATACGTGTACGTTTTTAAATAATTTTAAGATGCAATCGTAGAAAAAATTATGTGTGTATCACGAGCGTAAAATGTCTTTGTTCCTCTTATACTATTGCAGCTCTCGCCTTCGGTTCGTGTTGCAATTACCATGCTCGAGTAACAAAGAATCACTTTACCCTCTTAATACACAAATAACTATATGATGAGTAGGTACTGCACCGATAGTAGTATTTAAAAGTGTCGTATATAGCATGTTTTTTTTTTATTATTATAAAGTTTAGATGTTATTATGTTCCTACAAAAAATATTTGTAATAATTATTTCTGCAACTAGTGAGAAAAATACCTGTTTAGCGTATCAAGCGTAAAACTAGAGATGCACACAATATTATTTATAAAACTGAATAATAATATAAATTTGAGAAGTTCGCTATTTTTGCATTATTTAGGTTGCAGCGTGTGCGCTCTTGTGTACGAAATACTTGTCATGGTGTCCGACGTTTATTTTTGAAAGTGAATTTCACACAATAGCAGGTAAAGACTCTAACGAAATAACTAAACAACGAATCTAAAATCAAGAATTCTGCTCTTTTCTTTATTCATTCGATTCATCCCGCAATTAATCTTCGATAAACATTTCTATCCTGACAAACTACTTTCGCTTAAACCATCTTTATAATTTCTTTCAAACAATCTCGCTTAGGCACAATCCTTCAGTCATAACATTTTTATGAATTATTACGGTCAGTTGGCCATATACACAGTCTAGACGAGTTGTCTATGATACTCCAATTTTTTTTACACATTATATCCCAGAATTCTTGAAAGAACATGCAATTTTTGACAAAATCAACTAAGAATGTAGTGATTTTTTAGTTTTTAAGAAGAACTTCTACTGTAATTTTGACATTTCTCAATGCACATTTTATGCGTATTAGAGGATCGGAGAGAAATTTTTATAACAATTACATATTTCAAATATGTACATTTAAAAAATCAATTTTTGACATTTCACTTGTTGGTTTTAACGCAAGATCAAATTAACAAGTTTTATAAAGTACACTGTAAAACGAATCAAATATGTCCTTGCCAATAATATACAGTAAAACCAAACAAATTTTGTCCACGGCAATGTACATCGCAAGAAGAAACAAATATCTCGAATTGGGAATATTTGGGCACTCCTAATTTATCTATCAACAATTATTTTAGTGATAGTGTTTAAAAGCCTATAGTATCTCATATCCAATGAAAGGTTTTTCTAAAGACGTGTGTGCAGAATTTAAAGATTTTGATCAGAAATTGTTTTACTAAAAATGAATTAAAACCAATCGTCTTGAAGTAAAAGCTCGGTTCAATTTGGTTTTAGCTAAAACCGAGCATCGGAAATGTTGATGTTATAACATTGTTCATAATAATACAAATATGTTAATATTAATCATTAAGTAAGCCATACACAAAATTTATCAAAAATAAATATCTTCATAATTTTGCTACATTATCAATAATTAATTTTTTCTCCTTGGTTACGAAGAAATAAATAAAATAAATATATCATCATATCTTTTCTCCATTACTGAGTGTGGCACTCTGCCGTAACAGATCTCTCTAAGTCTCTCTCTCGCGTGAATTGCGGTTACACGGTCCCTAAGGATGTTAGTGGAGGGGGAGCCACAAAATACATATTATTTGACATTAGCTGTCAACAATCATGAGTATAAAAAGAAACTGTAAAACAATCATCAATTATTTCTAATGTAGTAAAAGGTAGTAAAGAAATATATTTTTGAAACTTTGTGTAAGTCAAGTTATTTGTTAATGTTAACATATTTGTATTTGTATCATTATAAACAATGTTGTAACATCATCTCCATTGCACAGTTTTAGCTAAAACCAAGAATAATTGGGCTCTTTCTACCAGCCATCGTTTTGGGTATCAAATGAAAGGTTTTTGAAAGCCTTACGTGCAGAAATAAATTTTGTCAACCGACAATTGTTTTAATAAAACTGCTTTAAAACCATCCTGTGTAATCAAATGAAAGATTCGGATGCAGTATTGAAAGATTTTAGTGCAGATTTTTATTTTTTCGATCGGCAATTATTTATTGATTGTACACCAAAACCTGTTGTGTTTGATATCAAATGAATAAACCCTTGGAGGGCTTATTTACAAAATGTTTTAGAGAAAGTTCTTTTAAACAGATCGTGTTTGGTATCAAATGAAAGGTCTTTTGATAGCCTCTAGTACAGAACTAAACAAATTTGGATCGGCATTTATTTTACTGAAAGTGCTTGAAAACTTTTTGTATTTGATTTGATACTTCAAATATTCTTCTTGGATAGGAGTTACTCATAAAGGTGCGTGATATTTAAAAAATAACATTTACTATCTTTTTGACGTTTTTCAGTGGACTTATCACATTATTAAATATAAATTATACAGTTTTAGAGTAGTTTTACATATTTAAGCACGTGTATTTCAAAAATAAATTTGTCACATACCAGTGCACCATAAAGTTATCTACATATAAATATTGATAGAAAGAGTTGTTACACCATCAGCTTGGCTGCGTATATCAACAGCAAAATCAAGTTAAAATTGTTTGTGATAAATTTTTTTAACAGACTGATAGGTATTAGAAACCAATCGTGTTCGGTATCAAATTAAATATTTTGATCGGAGATTTCGAGAAGAATAATAAAAAATTGTAGGCAATTATTTGTTTTCCAAAACCCATCGTGTTTGGTATTTAATTAAAAAAATTAACAACGATATCGAGAAGAACAAGCACATTTTACTTTATTTTCACCTAAGTCAGTAAAATGTTTCCAAATTTAGCGGAAACTCATTAAAAGTAACTTTAATTGCAATAACAAATAAATTGATAATTAGCAAATATAATGCGCCGATAGTCGATCGGTTTAGTTGATTCGCTGAACGACTAAACCGCTGCACTGACGAAAATCAGAAAAATATATGTAAAAGTGTGTCAGGTCTGGAAAATCCGGATCAGTGAGTTGGATCATTTCGCGATCGAGATCTGCTGATCCGGCTCAGTCAAAAGATCCGACTTCTCATTTCTAGTTTGAAGAAAGATTTGTAACAGGATTATTAAAATTTTCATCAATAGATTGTCAATTGTTTCTTTTTCTATAGCTTATTAGAAATATATCGTGTTTGGTATCAAATTAAATATTTTGAAGAGAGATTTCAAGCAAAACAATTAAAATTACGAGTATAATCGATTGATTGTCAATTGTTTTTCCTAAATGTCATTAGATATATAGATTCTAACAGTTCTCATCACAGGTTTCTGAACGATAAATTTAAAATTAAATAGCCAACAGATTGACAGCAAATCGTATTCATCTAGGTGGTTTATAAAATAAAAAATCGAAAAAAAATTTAATTTGAATAATATTAACTGTTTATTGCTATTAGACGATGTATATGAATAACATAATAATGACCGGTGCATAATGAGCAAGCATTATGATTCATAACGCCCGTTCCGTTCATATTTTTAATTTAATTTAATGTTTCAAGTTTTCAAATAACTATTTTGTTGTTTGTTTTAATTATATGGATATTTAGAAACATTAGTAACGCTGTTAAATTATATTTACTGATTTGAAAACCTATCTATTATTATTAGTGGAATACTACATTACATAATAATAGTGTTTATACTGTATGAATGTTACAGATGATCATGCTAATAAAAAAAATTATATACTATATTCCTCGATTTCACTAAAATATCTTCCAAACTATTAAATGTTTTCTCCATTATCTCCATAAATAAAAAACGTAACGCAATTGACTTTTATTTATTTATTTTAACAAATAATATATTAATATATTTCATATAAAGTAGGAACAAAGAATATATTTAAATTTAACAGAGGAGTCGCCAAAACTGTCTATATTACATGCTATATTATTGAAAATAGTACACAGCCGTCTAATTGGAGATTTCAGTTCATAATTCTTGGTGTAGTAGAATTAAAAGTTACTTTATTTCTGGATGTTATGCGTGGTATGTTTAGTGGTATTAGTTCAAGACAACATGGATCATCGACATAACCGTTAAGCAATTAATATAAATAAAAACAGGAGTGAATTTATCTGCGATTGTGTAGAGATACCATATTTAATTCGGATAATAAATTAATATATCCATATCCATAACTGGGATACTGTCTAGAAAGTTTGTAATGACAATACTTGACAAACTTCTTTTGTAATGATTCAAGAAGATTATTGTATTTGTTGTATAATAAATTCCAAACTTGACAACAATATTCCAGCTTGATTTGAACAAATATAATCTCTTTAGAGTTTGTATTTTACTAAAAGACTGTGTATTGAGAATTACAAATCCTAAAATTTAATAGGATACCTTTACAATGCTGTTAATATGTAGAATAAATGTTAGTTTTACATAAAAAATTATGCCAAGATCCTTAAACGGTGTAACTTTATCAAGCTCTATATTTTCCATATTATATCGAAGAGTATAAACAAATTTCTTTACAAAGTAACTCATTATCTTGCATTTACTGCAATTAATAAACAGTTTCGATGAGTGAGACCAATGTTATTAATATTTTTTTCCAACAAAAAACAGTCGTGAACAGAATTTAATCTCTTGAATATTTTCAAGTCATCTTCAAAAAGCAGTACTTTGAAATACTTAACTGCGCCTACAATGTCATTTATTAAAAGATTAAATAGTAAAGGACCGAGATTAGAGCCTTGAGGAACTTTTGAGGTGAAAAAAAGTGTCAGATATGTAGTTATTGTAGTGTCCGAACATTTTTCGTCGATTTAAATAACTCGATAAAAATTGATTAAATAGACATAGACATAGACATAGATTTATTGGTTTCCAAAGTTTACAAACTTTATACCTTTTGATTGGCATATAAAAAAACTAATATTAATAATGACAATAAAATTTATAATAATATATAACAATATAACAGTAATATATTATATAATATTAACAATAATAGGCGGAAGTATATAGAATACATGAATGTATGAGTAAACAAAATTATATAATACGAATACAATTAAGCCGTTTACAAATATGTACCCCTACATATGTCACCTCCATTACAGCACAGGAATAATCCCTGGGTAAAGGAAGAAATTAGTAATAATAAATATAAAAATTGATTAAATTAGTAGAAAACTGAAAGTTGTTATCAAGCTTACTAATGAGTACATTGTGATCTATAATATAGAATGCCTTAGAAAAATCTGTATATATTACATCCACTTGAGAGTTGTCATATAACGAATTTAAGGTGCACTCAGTGAAGTTAATAAGATTTGTTGTAGTCGATTTGCCCGTAACGAAACCATGAACAAGATATTATATATATATATATATATATATATATATATATATATATATATATATAAATAAATAAATATATCATCACGTCTTTTACCCATCACTGAGTGTGGCACTCTGCCTACGCAGATCTCGGTAAGTGATATATTTTTTCGCGTGAAGTGCGGTTACCAGCCGTCAGATCACGGCCTCCAAAGATATTAGTGGTGGAGGAGCCACAGGGGTAGATTTTTTAAATTGGTGAAAATTGTTTGTCGGCTGTGGGGATCGAACCAGGGTTCTCAAGATCCACAGGCCGACTCGATACCACTGAGCCACCTACCCCGTATATATATATATATAAATAATTGATTCGAAAATCTTAGAAGTATTAGATAGTATAGCAATAGGACGATAGTTAGAGATGTCAGCATTAAATAAGAAATGTAAATATGACTACATGCTTTAATGATATATGCAGGAAGATTATCTGGACCAGGGTTGCATGACGGTTTGAGTTAGTTAATGGAGTGCAAGATGTCATCTTCGGAAATATGTGATATATTTACAATATTATAGTTTATGTTTCTAGGGAATGAATCATCCTGTAATTGTTGCTTTCAGTACATACACTTGAGAAAAAGTTTGCAAATCCTTGCACTATATCGGCAGCGTTGCTAAAGGTTTGATTATTCTTGTACATTTGCCCAGGGTTGCGTGAAGCACGTCTTTCTGTGTTGACAAAGTTCCAGAATTTATGTGGATCAATAAAGATAGATTTCCCAGTTTTAGACAAATAATTAGCGTGTTAAATTTTACTTTATTTTTTAATTACTGCCCTCAAACGTTTAAACTCACTAAGTGTATTACATTATTATGAATCTTATATTAGCTATGAACTTCAGATTAGTTTTATGTTTTTAATTATTTGACTATTGAACCAAGGAGGATATTTTCTTTCGTTTGGTACGCGGTACTTATTTATTTTTAATAATATTTAAAATCTCATAAAATTTTGTAAAAGCTATATCGACATCTTCGCATTGAAAAGGACAATCCCAGTTAGTTTCAGACAGTAGATTGTATAGTAAGTCAAAGTTAGCAGAGCGAAAATTGTAAGATACAGATTGATTATTTATAGCGGAACAAGGAAACTTGAATAACGTAGAACAAGAAAAAGAAATAGAGCTGGATGGTGGGGGTCTTCATAAACGATAGGATCTAGATCATGTTCAACAACACAAGGCTTGTTAGCTAGAACATCTAAAATACGACTACTCGAATTAGTGATATGGTTAAACAGCGTTGCATTTAAAAATGCGATAAAATTTTCAAAAGCAGAAATGATATTGTCAGTGTACCATTCCAGACAAAATCGACAAATTTAGTAATATTGAAATCTCCAATAATAATATAATTATTATTTAATAGAGGTAAAAATTCGTATACATAATTCAATTTCTCTAAAGAAATTGGGGGAGGAATGTAAACAACAACTAGAAAGATGAAAATAAGTTAAAATTACATATTCAGTGATTTAAAACAAATTAGATTGTAATGAAATCAGAGTGCGTCACTGATATCCATCTCTCGGGCCAGAGCATTATCATTTATTTAACACTCTTGGTGCATAAATTACTATTTCATGAAGGTCTGTGGAGCCGACCACTACTATTTATCTATTTATTCCGAGGTACTTCACACAATCTCTAACAGTCAATAACACCATGCGACAAACACTGTTTCTTTCATTCAACATAGGTTTACATACCCAAATTAACTCAACTGATTTAACAACAATCTTCACAATCTCACATTCATCATACATCAAAATAGTCTGGACACGACCGCTTCTATTACATCCATATATATCTCACAAATATCTCGTTACAACAGCAGTTATACGCCATTCATGTGTCCTCATCTGCACCTAATAAAACCTAATATATCATTTAAATACTATTATAAATACTCAATCCCTGGATATGTTCGTGTTTCGAGCAAAGAATCTCAGAACACCAAATACCTTAGAATCAGTAAATCCTTTCTTTCAAATTCTCGATTAAAATATTACTACCCAAGTACATGAACTCATACAATCTCACATCATTCATCAAAACTTTGCAGACTGACTAGTCACCAAATCGATTTTGTAAAACACTTCATATCTATGAACAGTCAATAGCAGATTCAAATATTTTCCTCTTTATTTATAAATAGATTCATCATTCACAATTGCTCTTCATATTCACTCATTAAAATAACATCATCCGCATAAGCTAATACTGGTATTATACTATCATCAATCTGTATAATATATACTCCATTCTTCATATTTCGTAACAATACATCTATATACAAATTAAATAACCACGAAGATATTCTATAACCTCGTTTCATACTAACATCTATACAAACCTATCACTAAATTTTACCATCAACTCTCACCGCTGCCTCGATACCTTTATATACTCGTACGAATCGAATCTTACAAATTACCATTTCGATCGTACTCTAAAAGTATATCCTGCAAAGTTTCTCAGTGAATATTATCATATGTTTTTTTATGATCGAGGAAGCCACAGAACACCTTTTTGTTCTTAGCAAGTGACTACAATCATATAAAAAAAATTGATATACATACACCTTCTCTCAGGCAAAAAGCACCATGCATATAGTTGAACATGGAGGTTGTTAAGGTTCGTATCTTTGAATAAGAATCGTCTCGAACAAATTTCCTTCTTCATACATTAAATTTTTGTAACAATTTTATTTTAATAATTGTTACTTATTCTGAAATAATTACTACTTATTTACGATCTGATGATTATAATTAGTTTAACGTTAAACGTAACCTACCGTGCCGCGCGTTGAAACGCATGCAGAGTAAAAAATTTTCAATGAACAAATTATACATTAAAGCAGTATAAATATGCACTTATTTTAAAATAATAATTAAGTAATTGATAAGTATTTATTATATTAAGTCTAAATTTTAAAAATTCATGCAAAACAACGAAAATATGAAGTAAAATATAATTCAAATCCAAATAACTCAAAATCAGTTCCTTTTATTTTTTTTATTTTTTTATATTTTATACACATTTATATTCCCCACACATACGTGTACAAAATTCAAAATTTGAACTTGTAAAAAAAGTAGAAAAAATATTTCAAAAATTTTTTGAATTTTTTTTTTCACTTTTTATTATTTTTATAATTGATATACAATCTTAATGATATACTAAATATGCTGTATTTTTTTCAAAATTTTTACATATTTACAACTGTCTGAAAATGCCTCTCTAAATTTTCAAAAATTAATATTTCAAAAACTGACCCTTTTATTTTTTTCATTTTTTTATATGTTTTGGAAAATATTAATATCTTTTCTAAAAAAAAAAATTATGCCATTTGATCTTTGAACTTTGAAGATAATAATAAAACAAATAATTTTAATGTATTTTTAATTTTTTATTTCAAACAGATAAATTATATTTCACAAATATAATTTTTATAATAAAGTACTAATATATTAATATATTAGTTACTATTTTTTTGGCAAGACAATAGGTTGTAAGAACCGTAAAAAAATAATGAAACTTACTGGAAATTTAACAATTCGTTTAATGACAACAGGCGACATGAGTAGCTGTGGGTAAATTATGTACTACTTCCACGACTCGGTTATGTTTGCGTCTCTTGCCCCACCGATATGACGCGACACATCCCACACTATATCGCTGTGCTTACGCCACGCGCTCCAAGCGATTCAATCTCCTATACTCGTGCGGCGTATGCAGGTGGAAATATTATTTTAAATCAAAATATATTTTATTTTGATTTTTAAAATTATATATATTTTTAATTTTGTATGTTAAGCTGACCAATTATCCTGATCTAATTTTGCATTAGAAAATATGACTAGAAGTCTGGAATTTTACGTCAGACATGCGGAATACAATCCACATTACCCATAGGAAAAAATAAAAAAATATATTTGTCTTGAAAGGAAAAAAAATATAGATTTAGTAATTTTAAAATTTCTTTGTACTATTTTACTTAGAATTTTTAAATTTTATATTAAAGAGGTTGACTGCAAGAAGATAATTTATGATTTCATCCTATATCCCAAATAATATTCTTGATATTAAATTTTCACATCCAAATAACGCAAAATATAATGCAAGTATATCGCAAAATATGCAATATTTATACCTACGTATTTTCAAATTAGGTATAACACTTTCATAATTAATCAAAGATAAATTTCGAACTTTCATTGTCTTTATATTTTAGAAATATATATAACACAACATTTCAATTGATATAATCTTCAATCGTTATCCAGTGAATACTAAATAATAATCAATAATCAATATATAATAATAATAGTATTCACTTCATAACGATTGAAGATTATAACAATCGAAACGTTGTGTTATGTCTACAACTTTCAAACTAACTTTTATAATGTTTTACTTCTCCAATAATTTTTGAAAAAACCTTGAAATATAAATTTTATGGTATCAAATTCTGCATAATTCAATAAATAGTCAATTTTGTATACTCTGTACGTTAAAATATGTTTGACAATGTAAAAAATTACTCAATAAATAGCAGTGTTTTATATGTGGAAGTCAAAAATATTTCCAATGTTTTGTTCCTTAATTTTATAAAATTTATTGACTGAAAAACTGGTCGAAAATAATACAATTAGTGAAAAAATTACATGTGACTATACAATATCCTTCAATAATTATGTAATAAAATAAAGGCAGAATCCACTTTTTTTATTTGATGCGCAGTTATATATATATACAGGGTGTTGCGTCTTAAAACGCACCATAGGGATTTCAATGTTAATTTTGAAATGTTCAAATAGTTTTTTGTAGAGAAAAAAATTCTGCATCCAATAATATCCTTTACTCATAATTTCCTTTTATCCGGAACAGGAAAAATTAATATAATAAAAATGTTAATATTAATCAAATTACTAGTGTCATGAAATAAACAAAAACCAAATACATACTTACAATTAAATACATTTGACATTTTATAATAAACATTCATAGTAAAGCAGAAAAGAATCAATATTTCATTTAATATTGTACAATAATAAATAACAATTATAATAAATTTTCAAAAATATTTCAATTTTCTGCTAAACAGTATCCTAATCTGTCATAAAATTGCTGTCTAACATTTGATAATTGATAGGCTGATATTTTATTGCATTCTACTCGAATACTTTCTTTTAATTCTTCAATATTTTCGAATCGCCGACCACCATAAATTTTAGATTTTAAATGACCCCATAGAAAATAATCTAATGGTGAAAGATCGGGTGATCTAGCTGGCCATTTAATGAAAAAATTTGGTCCAATTACTTAATTATTAAAACTATTGTTCAAAAATTCCCGCACTATTATGAGCGGGACAACCATCCATTTGGAACCAAATTTCGCGGTCGTCTTCTACAATTTCAGTCATTGCCGGTGCTACTTCTTCTTCTAGAAGTTGTAAAAATCGTTCACCGGTTAAATGTCCTCTTAAAAACAGAGGTCATACAATATGGTGACCAAGAATTCCTGCCCATACATTAATTTTTTGGTGATATTGAGTCCTAGTAAATAAAACGTATGTGGATTCTCCGTAGCCCACAGTCTCCAGTTCTGAATATTTGGTTCATTATACAGTGTAGATGTGCATTCGTCAGTGAAACAAATATTTTTTATAAACTGGCGATCTTTATTTGCCTTTTCCATTATTTTGAAACAAAACGCGCTTCTCTTTTCCATATCATCTTCAAACAGTTCTTGGTGGCATTGGTATTTATATGAATGAAATATATTTTTTTTCAAAATGCGGAATGCAGTTTTGTAGTGAATTGAAAAATTATCCGTAAGTTGCCTCAAACTAATATTAGGATTTTCAATTACAGACGCCAGTATATTAAATTCGTTTTCGTTCCGATCATTATTATTACATCTACACTTACAGTTTTTTAATAATGTTCCCGAACTTTCAAATTTTTGTATCATTCTTTGTATTGACGTATGACTTGGGCACATACTTGCCGGGAACTGTTTCCACCATAAAACCACTTCACTATTTCAATCTTTTCTTCAATGATATACATTTCAGATAAACTAGTATTGATATTATCTAGATACAAACACAATATGTCAAATAATATATATATTTATATATTTTTATATATTTTGAATTGTAGTTTTTCCGTTTTTTCTCTAAAGAAGGTTAAATACACGCATTGCTTTATGAAGGCGTACTGAAGTTATTTTAATATTAAAAATGAAGATTTTTTTCTACACAACTGTAACTATACTCTATGTTTTGACATATATTTTTTAAATGTAATTATACAGGGTGTTCAGTAAAGTGAATCAAATTTGCTCAACTACAAATGACTATAATGGCGGTTACATTGAAAATCTGTTGTAAATTCAAACAAAACAATAAACTATAAATTAAAACAAACAATATCCAAGGTATACTAGATTTAAATTTTAATTGAATAAATAAATTTAGTGAAAAATGGTTAACAACTCCGAAATTATTGGTTTTAGGCATAGGATACCCGTAATAAATATGAAAGCTTATACAAAAAGACACACAACAGAATAATAAAATAAAGGTGTTCCATTTGAAAATGACGAGTTATAATCATTTGAAGTGGGATAAATTTGATTCGCTTTACTGAAGACCCTGTATAATTACATTTTAAAAAATATATGTCAAAACATAGAATATAGTTACAGTTACAGGAGTTATCGAAGACGGGCATTTCGATGACATTTGTATTTTATATAAGGTTTGTTTTACTATTTTATTCATATGTTGTTTTTTACTTCCTTGTACGAAGTAAAGGAAGTATTGTAATCGCGAAAATTTTCGGTTCTCAGATTTCAACGGAAATAGGTATTTTGGCCCTCCCTGAATCCATTTTGACTAATTTCGTCGTGCCGTCTGTACGTACTACGTACGTATGTATCTCGCATAACTCAAAAACGGTAAGCCGTAGAAAATTGAAACTTTATATTTAGGACTGTTATAACATCTAGTTGTGCACCTCCCTTTTTGGTCATTATGCAACTACCGGAAGTAGTACTTTACTTGAAGCCTATAATAGATTTTCATGAAAAACTATATTCAAATATAATTAAAAAACTTTCCAAATTTGATATATAAGACTACTATATCAATGGAAATAACATAATAGATTTTGGTTAAAATAGACTAACCGGAAGTGGCACATTACATGAAGCTGCTAACAGTTTTCCTTGAAAAAAATTGTATTATTTTAATTTTAGAAATAAATGCTGCAAATAAAAGTTTTAGAGAATTAAGTTCTGCGTCTAGCACATTAAGAATTTTTAAATTAGATTTTTGCATAAACGAGATATCAAATTTAAAAATATGAATTTTTTGATTTTTAAAAAAATTTAAGTTTGCTATGGATTAGAACAAAAAATAAAAGATTTAATGTCAAATATGTGCAATTAAAAAAATATCTATAGTTTAATACGCGTACAAGGAAGTCATGTGGTGTCCACATCAGATTTTTTTACTTTATATTGTATTATAGCTGAAGAAGAGTGAGTTGTACACTCGAAACGTCCCTCATTTGTATTTTCATATTTATATATAATATATTAAAAAAGTGGATTCTGAAGCCTCTATTTTATTATATAATTATATATGTAGTGGATTCTACAGAAACTTTGTTTCCTACAATAGTATTTATTTCAACGTAAATTTTATTACATTTGTCGGATTATTACAATGTATTCGTTCGGTTATAATTCCCTTAGGTTTGTGTCCGAGGAAAAAAAATGACAGTTGTCATCTTGCCAATAGATGGCTATATCCTACATACACAGCTAACTTCTATATCAACTTAGTTCAAAGTCATTCATAGAACTGACAACAGCGCTCACCTCGAGCCAGAAACAAATTAAAATTGGGTATCGTTTAACGTTAAGAATTATATTTTCGACATCTCTGTCTGTCCAGTAAATATGTTAGAATTTTTGAAAAATCATGAGCATTCGCCGGGATTTGAACCCAGAACCTTTCACTCGCTAGGTGACTGCTCTACCACTTGAGCTACAAATACTCGGCGAATATTCATGATTTTTCGTGCATTATAATTTAGCTGTTAAGTAATTTGTAAAGTGACATCATGATTTTTCAAAAATTCTAACATATTTACTGGACAGACAGAGATGTCGAAAATATAATTCTTAAACTATTTCGTCCTTGGCTGTTAGCCGCTGCATACTACAGTTGTTGATTTGTAACGAATTGACATAGTGATGTCACTTTACAAATTACTTAACAACTAAATTATAATGCACGAAAAATCATGAATATTCGCCGAGTATTTGTAGCTCAAGTGGTAGAGCAGTCACCTAGCGAGTGAAAGGTTCTGGGTTCAAATTCCGGCGAATGCTCATGATTTTTCAAAAATTCTAACATTATAATTAGTTTTTAATATTCCCGGCCACAATATGACTTTGGAATTCGGTGCTCTGGAATAGTTTTATTCTCAGTTTGTTGGGGCATTGACATATTTCATGCGTGACAGTTGAAATATAACCTCTAAATAGTGATGCCAGAAAGAATGGTTTCAGGGTGAAAGAAAATTAAAATTTGCAAATAAAATTTAATTAGCAAAATATTTTAGTGAATCGCTGTCACAGTAATGGAAGAAATAATAAAAGAAATGTCAATGAATGAACACCTAAATTTATTTTTGAACACATAGATTACTTGTTATATATTAGCAATATAGTACTTCCTTGTTAAGAAAGTGGCAAAGAAAACAATAATAAAAGAAATGTCACTCAATGAACACCTAAGTTTATTTTTGAACAGATGAATTATTTATTATCAAAAAAAGAACAGACAATATTTATCAGCAATATAGTACTTCTCTTTTAAGATGGTGAGTGCGAATTTGTTCCTAGGATTATCTATTTAAATTTTGTTCTTAGGTTAATAAGATATATTTAAATGCCGACAATAATGTTTTCTTCACGAAAATAAGATTTGGGTTTTTCTGTTTTTGTGCGAACGTGTTCACATTGCTGTAGCAGTAAGCAAAACTCCTTAAAGAAGGGACACACTACGGTACATCCAAAATATCTCTGACAGTCAGCATATGATCTAAAGTGGACCAACACATATCAAAGATTCAAGAATGATCTATGGAGTTTCGTGCAAATGTCAGTAATAGCTAGCAAACTCCTTAAATATGTCATATAATAGTGTCCATTGAAGAGATCAATGACAGCCAGTTTGTAATCAAAAGTGGACTAGCACACATCAGGGATTTAAGAATCAGTAAATGTTTTGTGTTGATGGCGATTTGCTAATGGAAATACACTCACCGTTTAATGATTTCATCGTAGCAGAAGGCCACTAAAAATTAAAAAATTCTGATAACTAGCTGAAAATCCTCAGAAAGATCCGCATACATCAGAGACTCGTGAAAGAATGAACTCGCCCTAGAACCTTCTAAGGCTAGGGCTCAAACATAGAAAGAATTATAAACTTTGCAAACTGCCTTTTATACTAGACAGATGCAGACAAATGAAGAATATAGCGTCAATTTTCTCTACCGTGATTGGCTTGCCCAATAACAACATATGATACAAACATTAATTTGCATTGTTTGTATTGAGCCTACGTGGTAGGTTCATCAGATTGGTTCCTGAAACTGAATACCTCGCACAGAATTCTGGGTAATTCTGATAGTTGTCTGACAATTGACACAATTTACTTGTTTTAATCACTAATCATAATTAATCTGATTATTTTCCATCTTCAATGCTCTCGGGTTGAACTAGGAGCCTAGTGTATGATATTTAAAATACAAATTAATCCTGAGTATTGAATAATATCAAGTTAAATAAAAGAAGATAAAATTAATAGTATAACTGTTGAAATTGACCACATTCGCAAAATTTGAATTTCCCGCGTTAACCCGATTGACAGTTACATTGACTAGCGTGGTACGCGAATAGCGGATGTTAGTAAAAAAACAATCGCTCAACTGTCTAAACATCCGATTTTAAAAACTGTGATAGCCGTGCTAGTATGTAAAAATCAACGTGTAATAAATATATATATATATATATATATATATATATATATATATATATATATATATATATATATATATATATATATATATATATATTATCTTTGTAAACGACGAGGTACGTAAATTAAGTATTTTGTGATATTTAGAGATTAGAACACACAGAAATAAAATGTATTAAACAAATTATTTATTTCCAGAGAGTCTTGTCACTTTGGCTTTGTTATAAATAAAATAAATTTTATTCGACTATTATTCGCTTTTTATTCTTTGGCAACCATCGGATTCCACAAACCTCAACAGGTTATGGGCCCAGGAACTGACACCGATAAAACGCCAAGATAAAGCAACTAGTCAGCAAGTCAAATAAAATTAAAGCCAAAACCAGGTCACGTCAGTCAGGGAAGCAAGTCGAAGTAAATTTAGACAGGAAGGTCAACGTAATAGTACAGAATTTCAAGTCGATCACGTCAGATTATTGTCTGAGATGGATTTAATTTAATCGCAAATGGAAATGTTATCTGAAAATTCGCAAGGCGTGGTAAATTATGTATCATGGCGATTTAAATTGGATCTAACGCTTAAGTCAAAAGGTTTATATTTAATAGCAACCGGAGTTACTAAGAAACCGGTCGATGAGAAGGAACTTTCTCATTGGTTACAGAAAGATATAGAGGCGCAAGCCTTAATAGGCCTAAATGTAAATAGCAATATAGCAATTAAAATTTACAACTGTACAACGTCTTACCAAATGATAACGAAGTTAGATGTATTATATGGTAAGAAATCGGATCTGTCGATCGAGGGTTTACAGAGAAAATTCTTTGGGTATATTTATGACACTGGCAAGTCTATGGTCGAGAATGCCTTGACCATTCAACAACTGGCAGAGGACTTGTCGGCGGCCGGAGAAGCAGTCAAAGAAGGATGGGTCCTAACCAGGATTTTGGGTATTCTACCATCAAGAATTCATCACCTTCGAACTGCCTGGGATAATGTCAGCGACAAGGATAAGAACGTAAACACACTCATCGAGCGGATCAGACTAGAAGAGGATCAACAAAATGCAGAGGGACATCAGGAAGATCATTCTTCACAGAACGCGCTCTTCACTAGGCATCACCGAAAGTCAGGCAAGCCAGCAGCAAGAGGAAATTGTACGCTTGAATGTTTCAAGTGTGGCATGAAGGGACATATGAAGAAGGACAGTAGAAATAAACCATGTCAAAAATATTTGGAGTATTGCAAACAAAACTATAGCTGCAATAATTGTAACAAGAAAGGGCACTTCATGCGTGATTGTCCCGAAGCCAAGACAGCGAAGGATTACAAGACAGACAAAGGAGGATCGGCGAAATCAAGACGCGCTCTTCTGTCCATAGGATTATCAACAGTCGAGTTGAGCCAAATAAATCTGAGAAAGGATAGCCTTAGATCGTGGTACCAGGATTGCGGTGCAACCCAACACATGACGTCGCATGCCGAGTGGATGATAAACTTCACCAGTTTCGAGAAGAAGACAACAATTATCATAGGCGATTCAACACGGCTGGAAGGAACTGGTGTAGGCGACATCGAGATGGAAGCCTTCAACGGAGAGCAGTGGTATCCCATTTTGCTCAAGGATGTCTTGTTCGTTCCCCAACTGAATTTCAACCTGTTCTCAGTAACTCAGATGCTCGATAAAGGCTATGGACAAACTGCAAACGCACACAAATCTATTTTCTACAGTGCAGACGATCAACAGACTGTAGTTACCGCCGAACGGGACGGTAAGCTTTTCCGAATGACAACTGTCTGCTGACTAAATCAATCAGAGTGTGGCACGAGAAATTCGCTCACCAAAACGTCAGACAAGTCAGAAAGATATTGAAGAAGCAAAACATTGAGTTCATCGACGATTGGGGCGAATATACGTGCGAAGGTTGTGCTTTTGGTAAGCAACACAGGGTCACTCACCCACAGAACTCGAAGGTTGTCGACGAAGTTTTAGATCTCGTGCATGTTGATCTGTGTGAGATGAATTTTAGGTCAAAGGCAGGTTCCAAATACTTTCTTCTGTTCAAGGACGATTTCTCCCATTTTCGAACAGTCTATTTCCTAAGATCAAAGGATGAAGCTGTTTCTAAATTGAAAGCCTATATCCAGATGACAGAGAACCAGTTTGGGAAGAAAATCAAGAGCCTTAAGTCTGACAATGGAACTGAACTGAAGAACTCTGATGCCCGAAAGCTCCTGGAGGAGATCGGTATCTTTCACGTGAAATCAAGCGCCTACACAGCCCAGCAAAATGGCAGAGTCGAGAGAGAAATGAGGACCGAGGTGGAGGCAGCTAGGTCCGCGATACACTCTAAAAGGATCGACGAGATTTTTGGGCTGAGGCAGTAAACTATGCAGTTTTCACGTTAAACCAGACTGGAACCAGCACCGTCAAAGACAAGACCCCGGCAGACCTGTGGTTCGGACGTCGAATTGGAGCAGAGAAGCTGAGATCTTTTGGCTGCAGCTGCTACGTGCTTACGCCAGACCACAAAAGAACCAAGATCGGGAAGAAATAAAAAAGGGCATGTTCGTCGGATATGATGACGATTCGCCATGCTATCGCATTTATATCGAACAAGACAACGATGTGATTAGTTCAGTGGACGTCATCTTCGACGAGAAAACTGAAGGTCATAGAGGGACGGAGGTCAACATTATGGTAAACCAGGATAGTAACGCAGCGGAGGACCGAGAATTTAGCGAAGCCGATGAGTTATCCAAAACATCGTCTGAGAACACCGACAAACAACTAGGTTACAGATTTCGAGATCGTCGCAAGCTTCAACGACCAGGCAGGTTCGATGACTTCGTACTTGAAGGTGACCAAGGCGACGGAGGAAACTTCGCCATGATTGGAGAAGTCCAGGACATCCCGATATCAGAAGCTCTCAATGACCAGAAATGGAGACAGACTATAGGAATTTGTATCTCTTCCCAAGATCCAAACCTGGAAATTGGTGAAAATCCCAGACCAGGTGAAACCCTTGTCATGTCGGTGGGTACTCAGGCAAAAACAGGACGGACGCTACAAAGCAAGGCTCGTAGCTCGAGGGTACGAGCAAGAGGAAGGAATTGATTATTTCGAGACGTTCAGTCCAGTCGCGCGTCATGTGTCGATACGCCTTGTCCTTAGTCTGGCAGCATCAGACAACATGAAACTAATGACTTTTGACGTAAAGACAGCCTTTTTGTATGGAGACCTGAAAGAGAAAATTTATATGACGCAGCCAGAGAGTTTTGAAGATGGTACAGGCAGAGTATGCAGATTATTTAAAAGTCTGTATGGGCTAAAACAATCTCCCAAAAATTGGAACGAGAAGTTCTCAAATTTTCTGAAGACGATGGAGTTCGAGAACACAGACGATGACCCCTGCATATATTACAATCCAGACATTAGCATTGTTATTACCTTGTTCGTGGACGACGGACTGATGGCGGGAAAGAATGAGAAAAACATGCTGGAGGTACTAAAAAGGCTAAACAAAAAGTTCGATATCACTTACGACACCAACGAGAAAAAATGTCTGAGCTACTTGGGCATGCAGATCATGTGCCATGGTCAGGAGATCGTCGTAAACCAGCCGATGTACACCAAGCAAATTATACGACGCTTCAATCGCGAATCAGCGAATCCTGTCCATACTCCCATGGAGAAAGGTATGATGACGGAGGAGGGAAATCATGTCAACGACAAACCACTGGCACGGACCATTCCGTATCGCGAAGCTATTGGAAGTTTATTGTATCTGTTAATGATATATCGCCCGGACATTGCGTTCGCTGTAAACTACCTCAGCAGATTTAACAGCAAACCAATGAACAGCCACTGGAGAATGGTCAGCAGGGTATTCCAGTATCTGCAAGGAACGATAAACTTTGGAATAGCCTTTAACGGGGATAAGGAGTTGGTAGCCTACACCGACTCGGATTACGGAGGAGACAAGTCCACCGGTCAGTCGACGAGCGGAGTTTTGGTAATGCGTGGAGGTCCCATCGTCTGGACAGCTCAGAAGCAGCGGCTAGTGGCGACTTCGACTGCTGAAGCGGAATACAGGGCGGCGGGATCTGCAATTGATGAAATTTGCTGGATTCGACGACTCAGCAAGGAGCTGGAGATGATGAACCAGAATCATCCCACCATACTGTTCATTGATAGTTAGTCGACTATCCACATGCTGAATAACACCAACGAAGGAAAGATAACAAAAGGCAAAAAGCATGTGAACATATCCAGGAAATTTATCCAACAACACATTGGCAGAACCATTGAACCCAAACATGTAAGAAGTTTCAACCAACTTGCAGATATTTTGACAAAACCACTTTGTCGAAGGATCTTGGAGGAGCTACGCGCGAAGGTGGTCAAGGAGGAGTGTTGAAATTGACTACATTCGCAAAATTTGAATTTCCCGCGTTAACCCGATTGACAGTTACATTGACTAGCGTGGTACGCGAATAGCGGATGTTAGTAAAAAAACAATCGCTCAACTGTCTAAACATCCGATTTTAAAAACTGTGATAGCCGTGCTAGTATGTAAAAATCAACGTGTAATAAATATATATATATATTATCTTTGTAAACGACGAGGTACGTAAATTAAGTATTTTGTGATATTTAGAGATTAGAACTCACAGAAATGAAATGTATTAAACAAATTATTTATTTCCAGAGAGTCTTGTCACTTTGGCTTTGTTATAAATCAAATAAATTTTATTCGACTATTATTCGCTTTTTATTTCTTTGGCAACCCTCGGATTCCACAAACCTCAACAATAACCAACTACAGATACGTCAAAAATTAATTTAAATAATGTTTACTTATACTACATTTTCAGGTACATTTTGTTACAGAAATGATTAAATTATATCATTTAGGATACAATTACTGAGAAATTTAACCCAATGTAACAGGTATTTACATTTCTAACGTCATTTCTAATCTAACTAAACTAACATCTTTAATATTTATAGCAATAGAAGAGAGGAATTAATATGATTAAGATGATTCAAAATTCACTTCGTCACAAATTATCCCAGGGAAATTAATACTTTCATTCGAACTACCGTTGCTCATAAATAAACTATAAATCACAGTACATTTCCAATTATCAGAAGCTATAAACTGTTTCAATCATAATCTTAATTAATATATTAACCACTCAAGTAATCTGTCATCTCCATACTTACCATTTTTCAGACACATTAATACAAACCTAGCATCACTCTTATCTATATCTCATTTATCACCTCTAACATTTTTTCTTGCATTTGTATTTTAACCATTCTTTTATTCACATTAATATCATTCGTCAATCTTTCGCTCATCAAATCATCCAGACGCGCTTTACTTTCTCTTACTATTCTCTTAACACATTTATTTAACCTCTTATATTCCAGCAAGGATTTATAACGTAAACTTTACATCTTTCAAATTTATAAATCACAAATACGCTCTCTTTTTCTCCTCAATCTTTTCTTTCACTTCATCGTTTCACTATGCACCCCTTGGACCAAAGCTTAATTTTCTTTACCCACAAATTTCTATTTCGTATTTAAGCATTTTTATTTTATTCAAACATCATTATTGTGCATTCAAAGTTAGGATCACATATGGGCATAGATTAATTTATTTTCTCAATAAACATGTCTAACATCCTTATTTTGAGGTACCTACACTGGGTTGTACACCTTAACATTTCACGCCCCAAACTTACATTCATCAAATTTCGATCACTTATTCCTTATTTTAGCAAATGATAATAAAGTAGCGTTTTCTCGGTAATAGCGAATAATTTTCAATTACAAGTAAGCCATATTTACTCGTCTAATTGATCTTTATTTATCCGTAATAATTATTTTAATATCTATTTGTACTACTTGTATTGATAGCAATCTTTTTTATCATGATTTTTTAATACGTATTTTTGCATATACTTTTTTACATACTGATATTAGATATATTTGACGGAGATAAAATTTGAAAAACTATTTTTCTAGAAGTTAAAATTTTGATAGCATCAAATTTGAAATGATCAAAGAGATAAATCAAAAAATATAATGAAAAAAAAAAATTACCAATTAGATTTAGTATTTACTTACCACTAAATTTTAGATTTTATCAGCATTTTTAAAAATGTATCACTTTCAATATGATTTTCCGTTCAAAATTATGATTATTAACGAAACACAAATAAAAATAATTTAATTATATTTCATGACAATATTGGAAATGTAAGTATTTTGCAACGATACTGTAATAAAAGATAGGTACTTATATTATAAATATAATATAATTTGACAATAATTCAATTATGTTATTATGATATGTAATATTATTAATAACATTTATTTTTGAAACAGTAATACATCTGTCCTAATTCAAGAGGTTTGACTAAAATAAAAATTAAATGTTTACAACGTGTAGGTAATCAGTATATCCTTTTTAAAGCTCTGAAAAACTGCCAACTGGCATGAAGAGGGTTGCAAACTCCCTACTGAAGAGTAAAAATAAAACACGCTAAAAAGCATTGGTTGTATAGAAAGCGAAGTTGTTATACATTTTTTACAATTTGGATTTTTTTGGCGGCAGCACTCTGTAAGGTGGCGAAGTTTTTGCACGTAGCTGCGACGACGACGGCAGTGGTAGCACCTTGTTAGGTATGTGCAGGCACGTCGGCCCAGAAGGGCCGTGCTGGGAGCGTCGTGCCCTGCGTCCAAGAATTCTCTATTAATATCAGCCCGCCAACCCTGCAGCCGGTCCTGATTGTATTGCAGTTTAAAACGAGTCGGATGCTGAGAGAATTTATAAAAGTTTTAAGTCTGTGCTGAGATGTTGATAAGACAGTGTTGGAAATGTATTAAGCTCAGATACTTCTTTGAGCTCGCGTTCACGCTTACCTACTTTATCAAATCTGTTATTATTTTATCTACAAAACACTTGGAAATTATTTTCATGCAATATATATATACATTTTATTGAATTATGTATGTATTTCTTGTTAATTAATATTATGGAATAGTTTCGAGAAAAGACTTTTAATATGATGTGCTAATTATAGGGTTCACGTACCCTAAAGGAAGTATATATTTAGACTTGTTACTTTATACATCACCTAGTTGACATTATAAAAATTACAGTTTACAAATTTTTAGAAAATGTTTGGCTATTAACTCGTTGCTGATTCTTTTTGAAATTTTATTGGATATCTCTCCTCAAAACAATTAATTTGATACCAAACACGAGGAGGTTTCTAATGGTTGTTGGAAAAAAACGATCATTCGAAGATAATTTTAGCTCCTTCTACTCGATATCCTTTTTAATACATTTAATTTGATACCAAACAAGATACATTTCTATTAATTTTTAGGAAAAACAAATGACAATCAGTCGATCATTATTTTGGACCATTTTGCTAGAAATCTCTTTTTTAAATCTTTTATTTGATACCAAACACGATATATTTTTAATGACTTTAGAAATAAACAATAGACAATCAGTTGATCATAATTTTTAATAATTATGTTCGAAAGGAAAAACAATTGACAATCAATCGATTTTAATTTGTAATTATTCTCCTCGAAATCTCGCTTGAAAACTTTTGATTTGATGTTTTTAATGACTTTTAGAAAAAAATAAATTTGTTCGAAAGCTATCTTCAAACTCTTTAGTTTGTTATTAAATATACATATATCATAAAAAACCTTAAAAAAGGACAATCAGTCAAACATAATGATAATAGTTGGTTAGTGTCCATTATTTTTTAACAACTATTGACATCATTTATTCAAGTTACCTTTTTTGTAATGTAGATTGCCGCGGTTTTAGTGTATGTTATCATCGACGACAAATATTTATATGGTTTTACTATGTACGTACTTTACAAACCTTCTGTCAAATTGACGTTTGTCACGTTCATATAAACTTGAAATCAATTGTTATAGTTCAAAACATATATGCTTATTCGTCAATTTACAAAATTTATCTCACTTGTCTAGAAATTGAAATATTTGTATACATACGAGTATGTATCAATAACGGCAAATATCAAAAATTTCACTGTATAGCTACGGAAGCATTCCCTGACACTCTGTGATCCTTGAAAATGTCTCAAGTTTTTGACTAATTTCACGCGGACTATGCTTTTAACAAAATCTGAAATACCCAAAAGAATCGTTCAAACCGTATAAGCTGTAAGTGAGTATGAATTTTGGTTGCCATGTATGGTGAAACGTTAGAGAATTTAAGCTGAATATTATGTGCGTTTCATTTCTAAATACAGCAAAATAAATAAATACAAAAAAATTGCATAAATTAATTTATAATTAAACAGCGTTTGTATCGATCCATATACATTGATGACCTGAAAGGAAATAAATATTTCATGTTATTTTCTTTAGAATGTACCTATAACGTTATTGCCAAGTTTGAAGTTTTTATTCTTATTATTATTAAATAGTGTTAAACCCTGTCAAAAACACTTTGCTAAATATTAGTTCTATCAATTTTAACAGTTTAATTTTGGAAACTACGTCGCGTGAGCAAAATATTATTTAGTTCTTTTTTTGTACATTTGAACACATTCAGAGAAAATTGTCAAGGTAATTTTCCTAAAATTTACATAATAGCATTATAAAATTTTGTTTTTAGGCAACACTTCATCTATGTGCCAGATTGTTTTATATTTTTAGACAAGGCACAATATTTGTATATAAAGCTAGCACACTCGAAAATCATCTATTCATAGTTCAGAAAATATTTGATCAATGTTACTAGTATTACCTTAAAAAGATTACGTATATATTCGTAAATACGTAATACGTAAAACAAATTCAATATTTCCTTTCGATTTAAAAATATGCTCTACATGTCTGAAACGAAATAATATAAATGTAGTGAGTGACATGATACTGACTGAAGAGTGCGGTTACGGCGGGTAAGCAGCGATTTGGCGGTAACGAGATGCAGACGGGCTTAAGTCTCGCACCCGCTGGCGCTGATTGAACGGATCTATCTGGCGTAGGCGAAACCAAGACCACCAAGCCGCACCGACACTCGCACGAAACACATGAAGACGTCAGCCTTTAGAATATAAAATTGATGGATTTTTATTTCAGGCTAAACTTGTCATAAATATGTCATACTGATTCGGTTCCGTAGAAAATGTGTTTTGGAAATAAAGGCCTACCGAGCATATATTGTTTGTTTTCTACTCGGTATAAGGTGTCTTATTTTATATTCATTGTTTGAGCAATTCAATATTTTATTACTTTGTTTATAAATACTTTTCATATTAAATTATGAATTATTATTTGTTTATTACAGCACAACATAACCTTAATCCAAATTACAGTAAATTAAACATACAGTTTATAGTGTAGTTAAAAAATTCTAACTTAATTGTATATTTGGTTAAAATATTAAGTCAGTTAGATTTAAAACCGTGAAATGGAGTGCTATTATAGTACTACAAAATAATATGGAAGAAAGTCAGTTGAATGAGATAAATAACTGCGGTATCTAATATTTAGGACAAAACAAAGAATATTGCTTTATTCTTGAGATAAATAAATGAAAGTCAATCAAGTCTTGCGACTTTAAGTATTAAATTAGAAATATTGTAACGTTTATTACAATTTCGGGTTCGGTGAAGTTTATTATTAAATAAAACACGAGTAATGAAAACACTAACAAAATATTTATTTTAAAACGCAGCTAATGTAGTACAACTACTAAGACATATATTTATATCCAACACGTATTTATATTCACAACAAAGTATTTAGCAACGACTTGCACTGTTCACACTTCAAATACTGAATGAATGTTGCCGGCCGAAACTCTTCCTTATATACTGTAACAAGATATTCTAGAATATACGACAGCGTCTGGAACACATGACGCAGAGCGAACAGGTTAGGACTTGTCTATTGCGAATGAGACAGCAGTGAACGTGCTACACACTATGACGCGTCGACTATTCCAGACGGAACAGAACCGTACTCGCTACAATATGTATAGTATACCAGTTTAATTAAATATTTTCCAGATAAAATTTTGCCAACTGAGAGTTATGTAGAAGATCCCATAGTTTATTTTTCAGTTAATTTTTTTTAAATGCACTACGAGTACCTACTGGAAAAGAAAAATATCAACTAATTATAGAACCTTACCTATAAAGGTAAGATGATTTGTTATTGAACTATAGCTAAAACTATTAATTCGAATGTTAAAACTATTAGCAAAGTATACTTGTTAATCAATGCTATTACTCATTTTTACAAAAAAAATATATAGTAATGAATTTTATTTTGTATATTAATTGACAACACATCAACAATTAGTTTAAAAAGCTTATTGTTGTCGCCAGTCTCTTGAAAAGTGGAGATGAGTTCTTACTTGAATATTGGTGTGAAAATTTTGTAAATTACGCGAAACATGATTTTTAAAATTTCTATGGCTTATTGCATCATACAAATTGTAGAAGTAGTAGAATTTTTAATTATGCTGCCTTTTAATCGTTTTTGTTTGGAATCGGTAAAATACAATATAAAAATTTATTTGAAAATTGATACAAATACTAAACATAAAATAGTTTTTATCAATAACTAAGACCTTATTTTGAATTTATTTTAATATATTGTCATTTATTACTTCATGTAAAATATGTTATTGTAATTATTACAATAAGTTGACCGTGGAGTGTCGAAACTCTTTCCTTGGAATGATTTAAGTAGTCGAGACCAGGTCAAATCTGAGACGAGATCATACTACTCGATACCAAGTTGAGGCCGAGACGACACTTACGCAAAGTCTCGTCTCGTCAGCTAATAGTCACTTGTACATGTACATTTATTTCATATTTATAGAACGTTACCTACTAGGTTTCGAGTGACATTATGTATTTGTAAATTGCAAACGATAACATCAGTTAGCTATGTGAACCTACCCTTACGGTTGATTTTTTATGTGCAGGAGTATTCGCGCTACGAGCAATGCACATCCAGGTGCCGGAAGCGGCGCGCTCCGGCGATACCGTGACTTTGAGCTGTGATTACGACCTGGAACAAGCGGCGCTCTACACCATCAAGTGGTACCGCGGCGACGAGGAGTTCTACCGCTATGTGCCCAAGGAATCGCCACCTACGCGCGTATTCCCTATGCCTGCTGTCAACGTTGATGTGAGTATCCATCATATTTCTGTTTCTGCTTAGATAATATTATGGTGTACTATAACGGCTTGAAGTCAATTGACGAACAATTAGTAGTCATAAAATCCGCAATGGTCGCCACCAGTACTCGAGAAAGCATCGCAGGCGCAAAATCTAATGCCAATAGTTATTCCTATGGCTCCACGCCACGTGATCGCACTGAGTACATGCGTATTCGTAAGTAAAACAATACATGAAATCGCATCTTACAATATGAGCGTAAAAGTTAATATTTAGCATTAGTAAAATATTTAAATGGCTATTTTACTTCACAAAAATAATTAAATAACATGTCTTCTGTCGTTGTTTCTTTTAATCTTTTTATAACAAATGGTTAGTGCATTCTAAAATACCAGTTTCTTTTTATGATAAATAATTAGCATATTCTAAAATCACAGTAATTCACGTAGGTACATACAAAACATGAATATATACTTTATCAAAATTAAATCAGAAAATGTACTTACATTGAAATATACTATAAGCCAGTGATTCTTAACCGTGAAAAGATCTCAAAGGGTCCGCGCAACTTAAAATTTATTTCAAGATTTATCTATAATTCAACTTACTAGTATTCTTGTCTGTAATTATTCTGTTCTATATATATATATATATATATATATATATATATATTATTTTATGTCCTATTTTGTTTAAATCTGATTTAGGAGGAGATAATTGTAGTTATTTGTACTTTTTTTTGTATTTTTTTATGGTTATGTAATAAAAATTATATATATATATATATATATATATATATATATATATATATATATATATATATATATATTTATATACCCATGATGTGTACATATAGTACTAAAGTTAGTACTTTTAGGTGTGAATCATCTTATATACGTTGACGATCGCTGACAAATAATAATAATAAGTTTGTAACAATAATATCGGTATCTATAAGTTGAATATAAATAGTTAGAGAGTATTAATTAATATAATAATAATATGTCAACTTTTGCGAAAGAAAAATTTGTTTCCATACTTCAATTGTTAAAATTATTTTCAACAAAAAAAAACAAATAATGCAATATGTAAGAGATGAAATTTCTCAAGCTCCTGAATCCGAAATGATATTGTGTGCATCAATCATACAAATCCCAGTTAGATGGTGCAAGTCTTGTAACAATTTTTCTTAAACAAACAGTAAAAATTGCTGAATGTGAATCACAAATTGCAAATTCACATATTATCCAAATAACAAATAGCTTGTTATCAATTATTTATTTTCCAATATTTATTATTAAATACATTTACAACGTAAAATTTTATAATTGACGAAGAAATCAGCTAAAGATAATAACAATAATATGATTGTAAAAATTCCAGGACGCTTTTTAATTTTTATATTTCAGTAATCACTGGTTTTCGTTTTCTTGTTTTATTTTAGAAAACAGTACTCTGTAACTGACATCCGGTAAAAGTTTTATCTAATGACAATAGACGATACTAAATAAAAAATGTGATTACTTGTTGTCATCAATTTTCTGTTAATAGAAAAATGTCATATTATCAGACCAAATCATTCTAGTTAAGAGTACCAAATGAACAAATAAGATATCTCATTAGTGTCCTTCCTTTTTCGATGTTTGAAATTTATTTTCTATAGAAAAATAACTCAAGAGTATTTAGAATTCATTTGACTAACAGAAAAATAGATATAAATGGCTTATTGTTATATTCAGTTAATACAATAACCGACACTTACTGTATTTATAAATAATATTTATTAATAATAAAGTCTACGTTAGGTCAAAATCAAGTAAGAATCATATTAATAAAGTTAACCATTACTCCATAAATTTTATTGGTACATCTTACATTATTGACAATTAGTATTAATATTAATATATTTACAAACAAATTAAATGAATAATTTCATATACCGGGTGCACTCTGTAGACAGTTTAATGTCAGAAATTTTAATTTAGGTCTATTTCGTAACACAACATTTTATATCAATACATAAGAGCTCATTAGTTGCAGTTTTTAATTCAGAACATATTTATTTGTTTTCATTTACTGTTTTGCTCTAAAATTAAACAGTAAAAACTTAAAATTTTGCCATTATATTTCCTACATCCATACACTGGCTTTACGCACAGATCAACTTGTAGAAACCCCCAATAATAAAGATAGTGTAATGGGCAAGTTTTTTTTTGAAATGTCCATAAATATTTAATAACAAACTTTCTAATTTCGAAACTCTTATAATAATGGTCCCTTGTAATTGCTTATTTTATCTATAATTCAAATTTAAAAAAATATATTCATTTGGCAACCTGTGCTTACAGGAGTAAATCATGATAAGTAAGTATTTTGTGTCTGTAGTATGAAAATAAATGAAAAATAAAATAATTTAATAAAGTATAATCCATCAAAAAATGTATGTATACGCTACAAAGAGTAAAAACTGTAAAACAACCCTAATATATTTAAAGCGAAGCTGGTTCTTCGTGTTATCAAGTTGTCATATTTAATGTATTACTCGTCGACTAGAATTTAATATATAAAATATTACATTCTTCGCTCGTCGGAGGCTATGATTTGAAAATTCCATTGTTCTCTCCAATAAGTCTGTAGCAGTCCAGCACTGCTGAAGACTTCGTTGTCTTCGGATGTAGCTAATCAAATTTACTTATTCGACAGACCGTAATAGCAGGGTACATATTTAAGTCTTTTATTTTTATATACAACTTTTATTTGAAGCAGTTTTGTTTAAATAGTTTGAGACACAATGTGCTGTTTTTTCTATTATATAATAAATAATAATAAATCTTTATTACGCTTATGATCCGCTTTTCGTGTCACATCTGATATATACTCACCTTTGGGATCTCAAAAACTATTCATTTAAGTACTATGATTCCGGTTAAATTAGACAAAAGTAGGTCAATTTAATGACACTTTTATTTTTCCGAAAAATAAAATACGTAGGCTACTAGACGTGGCCGATAAATTGGTTATTGGTCGATTATATTTGGTGAAATTGTTGGTTTGACTAATATTATAAGATATGTATGTATGAATTCTTAATATGAATAGAAACGATATTCTACGTAACTAAAAAATTTTAGGCGTATAATATAAAACATACATAATTAACACTATTTATGAACCATATTTAGTCTGCAAATCATATTGGCTGGTAGCACAAGCTATGTTTTTGCCTGTTTTAAGAGCAGTGTTTTTGGGTGTTTTAGCTATCTCTAACATGTTAAAACCGTGCTCTTAGAACACCCAAAAACAAAGCTTGTGCTACCAGCCATTGAGTTTGATATTATTAGATTGTAGCATGAGGTTCAGAAAAAATATTTTTACGCCACTGTTTGGATGAGAAATATATATACAGGGTGTTATATTTTAAGAGACCCAGCAAATATCTCGCTTATTTATCAAGTTAGCAATTTCTTTCATATAACATAATTTATACAGCAACATGTAAGCTAGTTGATGAGAGATGTACATTCATGGTATCATTTCCGGTTTATTAGTAATTAATATCAACTTTGAAATTTCAAATAGAACATACTATATTTTTTTACAAATTTGAAAAGTTCATCAAATTTGCTTTACAATCATGTAAAATAATCCATATGTTACATTATTAAAAAGTAAAATGGCGGGCACTTTATTATACACCTAATCGGAAAGAAAATAGTGAGCCATGACTGTAGCTTGAAATAAAACAATTAACTAAAACAATTGTATTTATTATTATTAAATGAAATAATATTTTAAGGAACACTTAATAACAACAAAATGATTTTATAACAAATATTCAAAATGACTCTCAGCCTCTTCAATGCATTTTCTCCCGATATGACCACTTGATTTTTATATGGAGCTACGTGAAATATTTTGTTTGTAATGAACAAGTAAACACATCAAACGGACTGAAGAATAAAAATTAAGGAGCAATTGAATCTTTATCTGCTAACCAAATATAAAGGGCTACTTATTCTGTTTCAAAACGTTGTGCAAAATGTATTAAAGAGGAGCCATTTTGAATATTAGTTATAAAATTATTTTGTTGTTATTAACTGTTTCTTATTCTTATTTTCTGTATTATTATGACAAAAAATATTATTTCGTTTAATAATAATAATTATAATTGTTTTAGTTAATAGTTTTATTTCAAGCCACAGTCATGGCTCACTATTCTCTTTCTGAATTGGTGTATATTAAAATGCCCGCCATTTTACTTTTTAATGATGTAACATATGGATTATTTTACATGATTGTAAAGCAAATTTGATGCACTTTTCAAATTTGTTAAAAAATATAGTATGTTCCATTTGAAATTTCAAAGTTGATATAAATTACTAATAAACCGGAAATGATATCATGAATGTACATCCGTCATCAAGTAGCTTTCATGTTACTGTATAAATCATGTTATATGAAGGAAATTGCTAAGTTGATAAATAAGCGAGATATTTGCTGGGTCTATTAAATTATAACACCCTGTATATATATATATATATTGGTTGAAACAATTTTCTTAATATGCTATTTTTCGAAAATTATTTGAAAATGAAAAAATCAACTAAAAGTTTTTCGCCTACATTTAATAACCTATGCATTTTTTCTAAAAAATAAATACATTATTAAATTAAACTACTAAGTTTACCTAAGTTTAATTTTGCTGCAGAAGCGAACATGTGCAGAAACATGATTTCGAAATAATTAAAAATAAACTATGAGTAATAAAACTTTATGTATTTATTAATAAATATTATAAAGGTTGAAGGGTACATTTTAAAGTGAAAAATTGACGATGAAATGCTTTAATTTAAAAGATAAATTTAAATACTTAAAATATATAAAATGTTTAATTATGAAGTTGAAGACATATCCGGTTTCACCGTAAGTTATAGTTTCTTAATTCATACATCATTCTAAGTGCTCTTAGGGCTAAATTACACACATAAAATTTAATTGTGCTAGTTTAATTAATAAAATGATATTTCGAGTGTGCACACTTTTGAGACACCGGTATATATTATAATAATATATGTTTTTGGTAAAAGGTTAGCCGAAGCTGTTCTGACACTTTTCGTTACATAAGATTGTTACAATGTGTTTTTTTATAGTGAACATGAATATACACATAGTTTGAACAAATGCTACATGTAAAAAAATATAGCATGCTAATATAAAAATGGATACAAGAAGATAATAATAACTTTTTTATGAGAATAAATAAAGATCATGTCGCTTAATAAGAATGAAGGGTAAATATTATAATAATAAATATGTCTTATGAAGTTTATACAATGATGTGATGGTGAGCGATTGCAAGTTATTAAAAATCTTATTGTATGTAAAGACAATTAAAACAAACTGCGCAGAAATAAAAAAAAATATAATTACGTTTGTATGAAGATGAGCGAAATGAGATGTTATTAAAAAGATAAGATTTAGTTGTTACTACGCGTTGCAACCGACAAGCAAAGTGATGTATTCTACGTTGCTGCATATTTAACCATCCAAATTGTGAAATAAATGCACTTACGGAATCATGCTTCCTCAACCGCAATACAAATCGTACGCACATGTTTTGCACCCTCTGTATTCGTTGTGTCACGTAATATAAGACAGTGACCGTAAATAACGTCACAATAATTAAACATAGTGAGTACAAGTGAATCCGCAAGAATCAATTCGTGTTTGGTTGTCGGTACAAAATGATTCATAAACTGATTTTTCAGTGCCTTTTTAAATAATAAATTTTCGCGCCACCGTCCGGCATTAGCAGTATTACATAACTCAAAAACGTTCGGAAACAATGGATTATTGTAGTGTTTATAATTATTAATATATTAGATATAACTCTCAAACCAGTTTTATAATGAGTACGTTGAGTATCTACGATATGGGGTTAAAATAAGTGCCATAAGTTGTGACACACCCGTAAAAAAGAAAGATGACCAGTATAATGTCCGTCAGTACGGTGGTGTGGAAAGCGACACGGAATTCGAATCCGGAGATCCCGAGTTCGAATCTCACCCAAGCTAAAGATTATATAAATTACTACACTGCGGCTCGGTGAGTGCGGACTCTGTACTGTAATTGGGATATCGTTCCTGTTGTACAGCGTGACATAAATTAATTAATAAATCATACTAAGCATAAATCTCATAGTGTGACTATAACATCTATGAGACTAAGCAAGTGTCCCAGCAAACAAAGCGGTAATTTTTTTATCTACGACTGCTTGGATACGGACTTATTAAATATAGTTATTTACGAATACGTAACCAGATATGAGAAGGTTGATATTGTTTGACGAACATAATATTTGCCAAAACGAGTGAAGCGATTTTTACAAATTATGTGAGTCAAACAATATCACGTTTTCATAACGTATTACGTACAAAATTTTATCTAATTCCGCTAAAATAATTTTTAAAATACATACAATTCTAGGTTTATGACAGCTCAGTATATATCAAACTCAATCAATCAATTTACCAAAGCGTTGCCATAAAAATAAATGAATAAAATTTTCAAATTTAAAGCTTATGTCATCATTGAAAATGAGTTCTGAATCCTTCTGATATCGAAGAATCTGTTTAATATCAGAAAAAATATGAAATGTATATAAATCCTAAAAATTTTAATAAATAACTATTTCGCGCCACCGTCCGGCATTAGCAGTATTACATAACTCAAAATCGTCCGGAAACCATGTGTGTACCGGCCGAGGCTGGCAAAAATTAGTGACTTTTTATGGTTATATGTTGGCATCACTAGAATAGCGAACTCCTGAAACGTACGAAATGTCAAAATATTGCATTGGCGTAAAAATATTATGATAAAATATTCATAGTTGTGTATTTTCAATACAAGAAAACAGAATATTTATACATATATTTTAAACAAAATTGTAAGTAATTATAATTGAATTAGCAATGTAAAATCCAAATAAAATATGTTGATTTTTTAGGTTATAATACTGGAATGACAAGTCGTGAAATAGACAAAGAAATGAATTATGTTTTATGTTTATTAAATAAAGGGTACAGTGTAATTAAACTTATTGAAGATGTAAATTGATGAACAATAAATAATTAATTAAAATTTAAAATTAAATTCAAATATTGTAAATAAAAAAATTCCCTGACATTTAGAATGTGAGTAATAAATTAAACTTTTTTATTAAATTTACAAAAACGTCGGCGCGAAAAATCTTGTGTATTACACGTCCAGAAACTATTTTGCGAGTGCTCGTATTTAAAGGCCTCGCCTGCGGCTCGTCCTTTGAAAATATACTCTCACTCGCAAAATAGCAGTTTCTGGACTAGTGATACAAATAACTATTGCAGTAAACCTACATTCAATGTCAGATCGTAAATCCAGATTTTTAAATTTTTCTACAACCCCAAGCCTGATGTTTAATTGAATGTTGATCGTACAACTAACTATTAAACTATTAAATCTTTCCTCGTATTTTTATTACCTGATTTATCACTTAATAATTATTCCTTGAGTATTCAGAGATTACTTACAGATAATTAAGGACCATGGCCTGCTCGTAATCAGCTGGCGAGAAAGTTAAATAAATTTGAGTGTCATTAGCATATACGAGGTTTGTTCAAAAAAGGTGAGTTTTTATTTTTATCGAAAAATATTTATTTATCATCAATACCTTTTTTGTCCCAATGATAGTAATCCCCATTAGATATAATAGTCAGCGCTTTTTCCCATACTCGAAGCACTTCTGATATGCGCCTTTTGGTATGGCCTTAAGCTTTTCTAGTGACTCGGTCTTTATCTCCTCAAACGCCGTCCTACCACGGGTCTTTTCAGTTTTGGGAACAGGAAAAAGTCGCAGAAGCCAAGTTCGGTGAATGCAGTGGCTGAGGCGTGATTACGGTGTTGTTTTTGGTAAAAAAAATCACGAATAAGCAACGATGTGTGAGCAGGTGCATTATCATGATGCAAATGCCATTAAATGTTTTGGCACAAATCTGGGCGTTTTCTTCGTATTGCTTCACGCAAACGGCGCATAACTTAAAGGTAATATCCTCATCAACTTCTCTTATAGTGATGCAACGATTCTCCATAACAATTTTCTTTATTGCTTCAGACTCACCAAATGCCACAGTCAACATTTCAAGTGCGTTGGAGGGTTTAGGAATACGTTTAAATATAGGCTTCCATAAATGGAACTGTAGAAGAAAAAATGCATGAATTAATTAAATGACTTAGAAGTGAAGGTTCAATAAGCTTAAACATTCTCAAATTTATACCATCTGTAGCCATAGCATTGGAATTAAGAGATTTAATAATACAATGTTTTTCTTCTTCTCCTATGACATGAAATGAGATGTCATTAATCGTATTAATATTATATGAATTGCTATTATAGGAATGTAGGATTTGTTGATCAAGATGGGGTATATTGGAGGAACCTAGGAAATGCTTATTCATTGCGTTTACATCAAAGTGGACTATTCTTTACATAATTATTAAATTATTTTAGAGAATTCCAAAAATCAGATTTACAAGTATTATTTTTGTGTTTTAAATACTCTTTCTTTTCCAGTCGAACCGATTTAGTAACAAAATTGCAGAGCAATTTATAATACTTCCAGTGTGCAAGACTTATAGTCAGAAAACGCACTGTTTCTAATGTTAATCATAAGTTGTCAGTAATCCAGGGTATTGGTGAATTATGTAGAATAATACGTTTTTAGGCATGCATTTACCAAAAATATTAATTATAAGAAATAAATAAATAATCATGTCATCATGCCTTTTAACCATTACTGGGTGGTGGCACTATGTCGTAGCAGATCTTGATAAGTGATATATTTTTTCGCGGAAAGTGCAGTTACTAGCCGTCAAATCACGGCCCATAGTTGGTAGTAAAGGGGAAGTTTTAATATGGTGAAAATAGTTTGTCGGCTGTGGGAATCGAACCCTGGTTCTCAAATCCACAGACCCTACTCGTATATTTTTATTAAATATAGCTAGCTTAATATTAATATCACTAGATACATAAAAACTATGTCAATCAATTAAAATAATTTACGCGGTGACCGATAATGTTCATACCTATATCTTAATATACTGTGACGTCACCCGAACCAAGGGTTCGTCATTTCGAATCTGCCTGCCGACAATGTGTGATTTCTGTTTAAATATAAAAGTACAGTTATATATATTTATCATAATCGTGCGCTATAAGTTAATCACTTACACGCCTTAAATAATACAGCAGTGTTGCCAAATTAGTCAATTTTCCACTAAAACTGGTGATTTGTAACTGATCTCGGTAAGTGATATACGGCCCCTAAAGATGTTAGTGGATGGGGAGCCACATTGGTAGTTTTAACGTGATGAAAATTGATTGTCGGCTGTGGGAATCGAACCCGGATTTTTAAATCCACAGACCCGCACGATATCATTGAGCACCTGCTCCATATACAAATTATATGTTTATTTTGTATTATTCTGTGATTATAAATAGTACTACGTTAGAAAAGTAATGAGACTGTCTTTGTATTTTGCAAAGTTTTTGATATTTTTAAACAATAATATTGCCCCCTTCAAAGTAGTTTCTTTCGGCAGCTATACATCGGCGGAGTCGTTGTTTCCGTTTTGGTAGCAGTGCTGGATGACTTGAACAGATATAGTCTTTAGCATGTCTGTCACATTCCTTTGGATGTTCTCCACAGACCCAAAATGACGTCCTTTTAAGACATATTTAAGTTTTGCGAAAAAAAAAGTTACAAGGACTATGGTCAGGTGAATAGGGGGGGGGGGCTGGGGAAACACATGATAAGCGTCCACTTGTCTGCAATGTCTGGTCTCCCACAAAACAATCTTTTTCTGAATCTTTAAAGCACATTTTTGAAAAAACTTGGTTTCAAATCAGCATTGATTTGATCTTCAATTTGCTCATTCGAGCTTTCTTCGGTCGAGGAGATGACTCAGTGTGCCACTCCTCACTTTGCCGCTTTGTCTCAGGATCGTATTCAAATATCTAGGATTCATTCCCTTGTAATTACACGACTGCAGTACTCGTTGTTATTGGCAATTATCTTAAGAAGATCAAGGCACACGTTTCTTCGATTGTTACTCTGCTCAGTTGTGAGGTTTTTCGGCACCATCTTGGCACAGACCTTTCGCATCTGCAAATATTCTGTCAAAATTTGATGTATGGTGAAACTGTTTAATTTTAACTGATCACTCATTATCCTTATAGATAAACGTCGGTCTGAACTAACAAGATCCCTCATACGTTCGACGTTTTCTTCGGTTTTTGAAATTGAAGGCCTTCCAGAGCGAGATTAATCTTCAACGTGTTCTCGGCCTTTCAAAAATGATTTGTGCCAGCGAAAAACTTGGTCTCTTGATAAGGAATGTTCCCCATAGGCCTGTTTCAACTTTTCAAAGATCACACTCGCTGATTCCATAGTTTAATATAAAACTTAATGGCACAACTTTGCTCTAAATTCTGCTGTTCAATTTTGCGTAACATACAACAAAAACACAATTTCACTGATAGTGCTATCAAAAAGTAAGGATTGTACGGAGTTGAAATTCCGACAAGGCAACTGGAGGAGATTGACACATGTGCCTTGTGAAGGAAAACAACATAGCTTTGCCAGATCACTCGCAGTATTGCCAGTCTCATTACTTTTCTAACACACCTAGTTCATTAAAATAATTATAATACACTGGTTCCTTATGTTGTGAACCCTAGAAAAAGTAATTAGGTATTATATTTATAATAATAAATTCTTGTTACTCTTGTATAAAAAACAATTGAGCAACAAGTTAATACTGCTTAGATGCAGTTTTTAACGAAAAAAGAAATAAATATGTGAAAATTTTATCAATTTTAAATAGAATTTTTTAAAGTAAATATGTACTTAATAATTGAAAATATCAAATTGACACATGAAAGATTTATATCCTATAGTTCTCGGATCAGTTGACTAAGATAATGTTCAAAAGCTGACGGTATTCCATTGTTTCTGTATACATTTTAATTCTAATTTCTAATAAATACAACAAATACAGATATAATCCACAAAATGTCACCTAAACAAAAGGAATCTGTCTTTGAGAGGTTTTCAATAATAAGCATAAAAAGGTTCTCGGACAAATAAAGTTTGGGCAAAACTGCGCTAGACAATTAAGATTATATAGAATTTATATACTTAACAGTTAATCTATTGATGGGGTAGGTGGCTCAGTGGTATCGAGTCGGCCTGTGGATCTTGAGAACCCTAGTTCGATCCCCACAGCCGACAAACAATTTTCACCAATTTAAAAAATCTACCCCTGTGGCTCCTCCACCACTAATATCTTTGGAGGCCGTGATTTGACGGCTGGTAACCGCACTTCACGCGAAAAAATATATCACTTACCGAGATCTGCTTAGGCAGAGTGCCACACCCAGTGATGGGTAAAAGGCGTGATGATATATTTATTTATATTTATTTTATTTAATCTATTAGCCTGATCATAAATATATGAGTGTGTTAAATTAATCTAATACCCAACCACTGATTATATCATATCTATAATATACACAATATCGTCTTATACGAGCCCGTAAAATTTACACTGAAGTAATATAACTACATTTAATGTTTTACACAGTAGTAGCATGTATAACTTCAATGTTACAACGCGGGTAATATGAAATATGATAGCAACCATAACCTGATGAAATGACGTGTGACAGACGAACTTAACTTAGACAATTACTTTCAAGCCGTTACCTTATTTATGTTTACGATGCAGTAAATGAACATTGGTTTGTATAACAAGAGACTTAATTATTTGACTAATGTTTTTTTTCATTTCTTGTAGGGTATATTACACTTATTATATTTTGTTCGCTCTTTCTTATTTTAAATAATTATTTGATTTTAGGACTTGCTGCTTCAGCGTTCAATAAGGTATAATTATATAACATTCATAATATTGTATAGTGGCAAGTTTAGCGATATTGTAAAGCCATTATTAAAGTACTAGAGATATCTCAGTATATAGGTAGATATAAATCAGGAAAACAAAAAAAAATATCTATAAGCGAGTTATTTGCTGGTTCATCTATAACGACATTTATTTCATTTTATTTTTTAATCCAATATTCATTTCATCTTCTGTATCTTTTAGATTGTTACATACATATTTACTTTCCCTTGGTGATTAGAAAAACTAATTTTATTGAAAAGGTATTGTATTTGAAACAAAATACACAATTATAATAAATTTTTGTGTCTTGTATATTTAAATATAACACATCATTATATTACGTAATATACTTATTAAACACAATAGCTGGTAGTAAGAGCAACAGAAATTTAGACGTGACAACTTTATAAACAATTCTTGGTTACGAACAAAATGCATAACATTTGACATTAGCTGTCAACAGTCATAAGTATAAAAATTTCTAATGTAGTAAAAAAATAATCATTTTGGATGAATTTTGTCTAAGGTAAGTCATATGATTAAAGTTAACATATTTATATTTGTATCATTATGAACGGCATTCCGTTTCTCGATTTAGCTAAAACCAACTTAGAACCGAACATTTACTACAAGCCAATATTATGAATTATTTAATTTTCTTTTATTATGAAACCATAAGTAATAGATCCTTTTTCTTTACATTGTACATATGTTTTACTGTATTCAATATTTCAAATTTGCGCGTTTTCATGTATGCTGCAAAGTTGCCTCTTTGCTACTGTAATAGACACAGTTCGCAATCCATAGCGACTACATTGCATATACAATATGTTCATTCAAAACCCGAATGTAGGCTTAAGCAAGTAATATGTGTTATCTATTTTTGAGTGCATTGCTTCCCAATGAATTTTAGAGAAAAATACATCAAATTATAATCGTATAGAGTAAAATTACGGGAATTTTTTATATATAAAACACAATTTATCTGTGTATTTAATCAGAATTTTTGCAATATTTGTAAAAATAAAGGTTGCCATTAAAAATTAAAACAATTGTCTGGAAATATCTTGTTTTGTGGAAAATGGAAAAACTATTGAATACTTATACTACTAATTTTTGCATAAAATAAATTATGTTTCAAACAAATGATTTTAATTTAATTTTTAAATGTAAGAATAAAATTATAACAACAATACTAAAATAATAATAAATAGTACGTATATTACTGGCTAAGATGCAAATCCTGTGTGAGATATCGTTCATTTTCAGATTTTGTCCTTCTTTGTCCGTGATAAAATATTAATGCCAATATTTTTGACAGGAAACAATCGTTTAAATTTATTCATAGCAGCCTTTACTTTTACGAATATTACAAATATTTAATCAATTTTTGTGCACATATACAAATGAAATGTATTTTATATTTAAAAATCCGTAATTTTATTCTGTACAACTTTTATTTGAAGTATTTTCCAAAGCAATGCACACCAAAAAAACTGATATCATATGTTATAAGCCTATGTTCGGGTTACAGATGGATATACTGTATAACATCTTTGGTAGGTATACATACCTTATATAAACGACAAACTAAAAGACTTGGTAACAAGGACAATGTAGTATAAAATTTATTTCAAACCTAGTTGATTCAATGCAGGTATTAAAAGGATTCTAGCATACATTTTACATACAGAGTTCATAAAGCACATGGTGAAAATATAAGCAAGTTTGCCGCCATCGTGTCACGGCTCTCCTGAATAGCTCCACATCTCGATCCTTGTCACACTTGCATAACAAAATGCAACATATTATACCAGTCTCGGTCAGCGTTCACTGAGAATTACATTTCAGTAAGTGTTACGAATTAGGTGAAATTAAGGGCACTACCCGCACTCAAAATTACACCAGCAGACTCTTTTTTTCACAAACACTTTATTGATAAAAGATTGAAGTAGGTTCAACAGCAATTACATTAAATCTACAACATGACATACGTTTTTGACATTTTTCAATAATAGACAACTGAACTACAATAATAATAGAGGGAGCCAACTACATCTCGTGTGCATCTGTCACTACATCTATTGACAAAAAATATAAGTATTTTATTTAAATCTCAAGCATCCACGACATTCTCCCACCTGGGAAACTTTTAGATTTCAACAAAAGGTTTACCATCAATACGATAGATGCTTGACATTCAAAATATACATTTCTCTTTCCTAACTAAAACTTAACCTATTTGCTACATTTATTTTCCGACCATATCTTGAAACGAGATCACGTTTAAACTGCACTCCACTTTTGTCTGGAACACAGACAGCTCCTGTCGCCTGTGCAGCTGGAAGTACCTTCTCGTCTACAGTTGTAATAGGCGTCTCTTTGGCACCAGAAGACGACTTCGCCTCGGCAGCAGCGTTTGCTGGCATCTCTCGTTCCTCCCTCGTCATGCTGGCAGTGGCGCCTTCCAGCAGATAAAGGCGTTGTATCGGACGCAACAGGAAACCATTTGCAGTCTGAAGTCGTACTACACGAATTTTACCATCTTTACCCGGTAAAAGTTCAATCACACGAGCTAATGGCCAATCAATGCGTTTTTTATTGTCGTCGCCAATTAAGACAATGTCACCAATCGCGACACTACCGATTGTCTTACACTTATTGTGATAATACAACTGTCCCAAATATTCGATTCGGAATCTTTTACGTAAGCCACACCGTAACCTTTGTAAATAACAGATACGTCTATTTAAATCTCTCGCGTCCGCCGAATCACAGTCCGGAACACCCGCTTCCGCACAATCTCGAATGAACATTGCAGGTGTCAACGGAATCATGTCCGTAGGTTTATCCGACACATGCGTTAACGGCCGAGAATTAATCACCGTCTCACAGTCACAGAGTATAGTATACATCTCTTCATTATTGAGTCTTGCGTGTCCTAATGTTCTTTTTAACAGTTGTTTAAGCATACCTATCATTCTTTCCCACCAACCACCCCACCAAGGTGCCATAGGTGGATTGAAACGCCAAATGATTCTTTGCGTAGCACTGAATTTCATGATTTCCTCCCAATTTAGATGATTAAAAATGTTTTCTACACCACAGAAATTTGTACCGTTATCAGAGTATATCACACGTGGACGTCTTCGTCTGGCGACAAATCTTCTAAACGTCTTGAGGAAATCACTAGTAGACGCAGACATAGTAATGTCTAAGTGTACGGCTCTGTACACCGCACATGTAAAAATACATATCCATATTTTTCCTTCTTTGGTATACACAGGACCAGCTAAATCAATCCCTACGACTTCAAACGTAGCAGCATCTCTGACTCCGTCTAACGGTAGTTCTGTCGTCGTTGTCTTCATGCTTTTACTTTGGTGTCGTTTACATGATTTGCAGGATGAAATGGCAGATCGGATTGCTCTTCTACCTCCAAGTATCCAGTATTGTTCTCGTAGAATATTCATAAGCGCTTGAGTTCCAATATGACATGACTTGACATGCACATAATAAATTAATCTTTCGACGATCACATGTTTTCGTGGTAGTACCAAAGGATATCTGAAGGTTTCACAATCGTCTCTTCGTGAGATTAGTGTTCCAACAACACGCAGAAGATCCTCCTCATCTTTAAAGACATTCAGTGTCGAGAGTTGTTTGTCCGTTTCGCCTTGAAACGCTTCATGCTGTACAATTCGGAGAAGTATTTTTTCAGCAGATTCGAATTCTATTGCAGACAGTTCTCCTCTTCTTTTATTTGTTGAATTTATACAATTATAAGCAAATCGTTGAATCCAACCTATCATACGCACTATTTGTTGGTATTTAGAGAAATAATCATAGAAATTTCTCGCTTCCATACTTAATATGGAAGGTACAACTTTCTTTTTACGTTCTGTGTTTACTTCAATTTCGTTCGAAGAAGTTTCTTCTTGCGGCCAGTATTCTTTTCTCTGGTAGAGCCATTATGGACCCTCCCACCATTTCGATTGAGCTAAAAATTTTGGCGAACACCCTCTGGATAATAGGTCGGCGGGGTTCTCAGCTCCGGGCACATGTCTCCAACAATCAACAGGTGTCAGGTTTATAATTTCTGTTGTACGATTCTAAACAAATGTTGCCCATTCTTCTTCTTTTCTTATCCAGGATAAGACGGTCGTCGAGTCCGACCAGAAAAAACTCTCGATATCTTTTCCTAAGATCTCATGTATCGTTTCATGCAATCGAGCACCGATACACGCTGCTAACAGCTCCAAGCGCGGTATTGTTATTTTCTTAATCGGAGCAACTCTGCTCTTCGCTTGAATCAAATATAGTTCCACTGTATTTTGCTTTTCAACTCTCAGAAATACAGCCGCCGCATAGGCTAAACTACTGGCATCGCAGAATGTATGTAGACTAAGATGAGCACCAATATCAGTCTTTATCCATCTTGGAATCTCTAACATAATTCACTCACCCATTTTTGAAACTTGGATTTGGATTCGTCATCAATTTCAATGTCCCAACTAATCTTCCGTTCCCACATCTTCTGTAGCAAAAGTTTGGGTAAAATTGTTGCTGCGCAGGTAAAGCCTATTGGATCAAATATATTTTGTTTGACAGAAAGTATGATCCTCTTAGTAACGATTCCATCGGATTACTACTTGAACTTCCATTGTACTCCCACCCTCTCAGGTCGAATTTTTGTTGTTGTACTTGCTTCTTTAATAACAGGTCTGTGCGGCAAATAATGAGATGCACTCAACATCTCTTCCTGAGGTACCTCCTCAATTATGTCTTCTTTTTCCCATTCCTTAAATACATTCTCGTACCTAACACAGCAACCCATTTTCCGCAATTTTCTCATTGTCGAATCTAATCTCTTCTTTGCTAAAATTTCATTATTAGGCAATGGTGAGTGACCCTCTCTCCACTGTAACGCGACTTCATATCTACCCTCAGTATTAACGTTGATTGTTTCATTAAACATAGCTCTGGCGGATTCTTCTAGCTCGAACTTAGTTTGCTTTTCTCCAGGATCTGTGATGCCTAACAAATCCAATCGCCACAGTTCCGTGATAGTCAAGTCTTGGTTTAATAAAGATGTCACAATCATGCTAGTACTAGGAGGAAATTTGCTGTCTGGTACCCTTCCTAGCAGTACCCAACCCAATAATGTTTGCATAGCTACTAACCCACATGAAAGTGTGTGTTTCTTGCCCGTGAACAATTTTCCTAAAACATCAGACCCAATGAGTAGCTCTATCGATTCGTTGCCTCGGTTATCGGTTAGTAGAATATTCTCTCGTTGCAGTTCTGCTGTCCAAATACCTGAATACACTGGTGCTATGTGATTACAGATAGTTTCTTGATCCAACACTTTAAATTTACATGCATAAGTATCGTCCAAGCTGCATTACATCATAGCATTTATGTACTTGTTCGGATGTTTGCGTACCACCGAATAAAACATGAATCATTTTCTCACTACGTTTAACCGAATAGTTCATTTTTTGCGCACTACTTTTTAGAATGTACGAACGTTGCGATCCACTGTCAAGGATTGCGCGCACTCCACGTTCCCCTTTTTCGTTACGCATTTTTACTCGTATCGTTTGCAAAAATACCGACGTATCCGTGTGATTTGCTAGAACAGGTTCTGTTTGCACAATTTGCGAAACCTTTGCTGTACTTGTCTCCCCGCTAACAGCTTTTCCAATACTGTCTTTGTTCGCTACTTTCGGACAGATGATCGTAACATGCTACGCACCACATACCATACATGTGATTTTCTCACGACACTTTCGCCCCGGGTGACCTTGCTTTGTACATCTAAAACATCCCCTTTTTTCAACAAGAATCTTACGTTTTTGTTCTAAGGTCCTCTTTCTTGCTTTGAAGCATTTATCTGGGTGATGAGCGCCTTCACAAAACAAACATTTCGCGTTTTTGCAATTTAGTAAACTTGCAGCTGTAAATGAAGAATTTTCTATCGATTTCATTTTAGATTTCCTTGATCGATCGTTGGTTCCTAATCCAAAACCTTCTACGGCTAGCGTAATGCGCTCCTCTCTTTCTACTTCTGCTTTCATAAATGCAATTAGATTATTTAATCGATCCTTCAATAAATTTTCAGCATTATTAGAAAAATCTGATGAACGTTGCCATATACGCAGCAAATCTTCTGGTAAGCACGATTCGACAAGTGGGTACAACATTGCAGCGTACGTATCAACCATGATTCCCAGACTTTCTATTGCTCGTAATTGAGTCTCTATCCTATCATATAAGCTTAATAAATTACATTTACCTTGATTCGACAGTGCTTTATTGACCACAAGTTTCAGCAGCTCTCGCACATAAACTTCAACTAACAAATCTTCCCTACCGAATCTCGAAATGAAACTTTCAATAACCTTTTCGTAATTCACCGCTGTCGGTGGGAAACTTTCAACTAATTCTCGGGCTCTTGTATTCGGGGTGATGGCCAATAACAAATATTGAAATTTGTCTTCCAAGGGAATTTCGATGTCCTCGTGTATCTTTTGAATTTGGCTCCAAAATGGCAACCATTCCTTTATGTTACCTCCAAACTTCTTGAACTCAATTTGAGGTAACTTGAATTTACGCACATTAGTTGTACTGCTGTTATTTCTACTAGCCACACTGGAACATGCGTCCTCTCTACGTTTGATTAGAACTTTCAACTTTTTAAATTTCGATGAGTATTCATCGCATTCTTGTACTTCTTTATCAAGCTCTTCTTCTGTGGCATCCGCTTCCAGCAGTTCATTATACATTTCATCGTTCACGAGCTTCAAGGCATCTTGTTTCTCTTGTAACATCTCAAATGTAGATCAAATCTCTGCTTCGTCAACCTGTTCTGTTGTCAACAAACTTTCAATCTTAGTTACCATACGAGTAAAAGCGCTACGGAGCGCCGTACGACGCTTCTTTACTGTATTCATTGTAACGTTATCAAAATAGTCCTGTCACGGTCGCCAAATATTACGAATTAGGTGAAATTAAGGGCACTACCCGCACTCAAAATTACACCAGCAGATTCTTTTTTTCACAAACACATTATTGATAAAAGATTGAAGTAGGTTCAACAGCAATTACATTAAATCTACAGCATGACATACGTTTTTGACATTTTTCAAAAATAGACAACTGAACTACAATAATAATAGAGGGAGCCAACTACATCTCGTGTGCATCTGTCACTACATCTATAGACAAAAAATATAATCATTGACGTATGCGCAGCTGGATTCGTATGCTCTTAAATGTCGCAACGTGACGGAGGGATTTCAGTACTGAGTTCTTAAGGAAGGCAAAGTGTGGATACATAAAATAGCATATAATGAAACAGAACATTTCATGAAACAATTATATCCCTAAATAAATATCACATTGTCAACGGCCATGGCTCAACTCGTTGGAACTGATCTATGCGATAATGCGAGTTAAGCAACGTTGCGCGCGGGGAGTACTTGGATGGGTGACCGTCCCGAGAAACCCGCGTTGCTGTTGACTCTAAGATCTAAAACGCAGGATCAGGGCGTAATGGCGGCATATGACCTTAGCAGTTGGTCCGCCAGGAAGCCAGAATTAAAAAAAAATAAAAAATATCACACAAAACATGAATATATTGTACTAATTATATTAATATATTAACAATTTGCATGTTATTTAATAAACAAGACAATGTGTCAAATCACTGCAGATCTCCGACTATTATATTAATATATTATCAATTTACGTGCCATTTAATAAACAACAGACACGTATTAAATCACTGCAGATCTCCGCTTACGTTGAATCCAGACGTAGAATGACAATAAAATAACTCACCTTTAATTACTGACAATACCATATAGTGTCCTGATAATAATGAATGTGTAGTACTTCACTTCACGTCCACCACTCCTGTGGAACATATGGTTCGTGCTAACTAATCTGCAAGCATATATACATATATAACTAACCCGATTTTTGAGCTAATTTTTAATATTTTCATATTAATTTCTGCCGTTATAGGGCATCTAAAATTAATTCTGTTTATTGATTCTGATGTAGGATTTTATGCTCTACAACTTTTATTTGAAGCTTTTTTACATAAAATAATTAAAAAAGTAGGAAATTAAGAAAGTATTATTTTACATGTTAAAGTCCTATGTTCCGGGGTCGCGGTCAACATCCTGTATATATGTACAGAATGTAGAATTGAATATGTAACATAGGAAACACAATGATATTTTTTAAATATGGTGATTGTTGCTTCCCTAATTAAATTAGACCAAAAGTGTAAATACAAGAGATATTTAGAATTAAAAACTGCATCTAATGAGTATCTATTTGTTGCTCAATTGTTCTTTCTGCCGCTAATTGTCGCACTGTTATTTTGTCACATTCTTGTCTTATTGCATTTTTTAAATAGTTTGTGTCGGAATGATTTTGCTTATAAATTTTCTATTTTAAATAGGGTCATAAAAAATCGTTAGGTGCCAAATCAGGGGATCTCGCTGACCAATTTACTGGTCCAAGCATTGATTCAAATAATGGTTTACATTAATTCTACTGTGTGCGGGACAACCATATTTCTAGAACCAAACAGTATCATTTTCACCAGCACTGATTCCAACTCTGGACCAATAAAATTTTGTAGTAAATTCAAATATTTATTTGCATTTAGAGAGCCGTCAACAAAAAATGGACCAATTACTGGTGATTTAATAATACCAGCCATTTACTTTTTCTGGATACTGGATTTAATTGGCTAGCTATATTTCGATTCTCCCCATTGCAAAGCAATACATTTAATTTAATTTGATTATCTTCAACATCTTGGTAATGATTTTGTTCGTTACGCTTTTTACTTGGTTTTAGTACGCTACTCGTATCTCTAAATTGTTTTAGAAATCTACAAATGGTAGCAGTAACTGGGATAGGTGAACCAGGATGCAGCGCTCTAAATAGAAAATAGAAAATATTTCCATTCTTAAAACAGTTTACAACAATTAATCCGTTAACCAAAATTATCAGTGTTATTTAAAAATCATTTGACGTAAATATTGTAGTAACTGTTAAAATTTATAATAAAACTTATTTTATTTCATTGTTTTACACAGCACTCTCAATCCGTAATTTTCTTTATAAAAGCCATATATATATATATATATATATATATATATATATATATATATATATATATATATATATATATATATATGTATATGGTGTTATATTTTAATAGACCCAGCAAATATCTCGCTTATTTATCAACTTAGCAATTTCTTTCATATAACATGATTTATACAGCAACATGTAAGCTAGTTGATGACGTATGTACATTCATGTTATCATTTCCGGTTTATGAATAATTAAAATCAACTTTGGATTTTCAAATGGAACATACTATATTTTTTTACACATTTGAAAAGTGCATCAATTTTGCTTTACAATCATGTAAAATAATCCATATGTTACATTATTAAAAAGTAAAATGGCGGGCACTTTAACATACACCTAATCGAAAAGAGAATAGTGAGCCATGACTGTGGCTTGAAATAAAACAATTGTAATTATTATTATTAAACGAAATAATATTTTTTTGTCATAATAATACAGAAAATAAGATTAAGGAACACTTAATAACAACAAAATGATTTTATAAAAAATACTCAAAATGGCTCCCTTACAATATTCTTCAAAAACTTGTTCAACAAATATTACAACACTGTAACAAACAAATGTCAGACTCTTTTACAATATGTCAAATATTCAGTTCATTTGTTTAATTTTCCAACGCAATCTACAAAAAATTTGAATAAATTTTGAATTTCATTTAATTAATATCTCGTGAACTATTCATATTTATGTAATGAAATTTACTTTATAGGAAGCGTTTTTAATTTCTGAACCATTTTTGTATTTACGCTTTTGCTCTAAAGTGAATAGGTAAAGAGATACAGCAATATTTAAAAAATAACATTGAAATCCCTATACGCCACATTTCAATTCTACAGGCTGTATATATATATATATATATATATATATATATATATTGTGACGAAGTGTGCTCGTCAAGAATATATAGGTCAGATATCTATATCGCGGTCCTGTAATAGTATATTATTCAATGAGTAAGTAATATAAGCTATTACTCAAGAGAATGAAGTTTGCAACACGAGCCGAAGGTGAGTGTTGTAAATCATTCGAGTGAGTAATAGCTATTACTTGCGAATAGAATACTATACTTTATCTACGACTATATGTTATTATGTAATAAGATTTTGCAATTATTTCTTTTTGTTACATTATGAATAAGTCAGATTGCTTAATTTTTTTGTTTTTATTTTTATTTAATAAATATTAACACTACTTAACATGGAATAAGTAGCCCATAATAACGATGATTTATATTTATCAGAAAGTTCACCAAAATATACTATATGAACATTTTCCGAAAAGGAATTTACATTTTTGCGTATTCGCCAATCCATAAAAGCTTTATAAACTTGTTCATACTTTTTTTTGACTTTTCGGGCAGTAAATTTAAGAAACGTACGTGTGCGGCTTTTACAATATCTGGTGGAGTACAAATTTCACTTTGTTTGCTTTCAGAATCCATAACTCACATGTATAATCACACAAATTACAGTATTATTGTAAACAAAAACGTTTTAAACTAATTTTGACAGTTAATTAACAATAGCGCGTTTCACTGTTTCATAGCATACTTAACGCGCGGCAATTATCGTTATTTTTTGATTGGCTATTAAAGTGTTAAGTAATGAAAATTCAGACGTGTGATTGGTCGTGAAGTGTTGAGTAATGAATTACTTAACACTGTCAATAATGATTAGTATTACTTATCATTTCATAAGTAATGAATACATTATTTAATAAGAGTAGATAAAAGTCTTTATCCCGCGAGCCTTATTTCCGAGAGACGCAAAACTTCTGAATCTAATACACGAACAGAAAACAGCTGAAAACCACGAAATAAACTAGATCGCGGACCGGCTACTCTAGTTTTCATTTTGAACGAAACCGCCCCATATGCTAACAAGGGACGAACGTACTTCGACACCCCGGGACCTGTTTCATTAACAAACAATTATATAAATTGCGTTGACAGACAGTTAAGTTCACTCAGTCATCCGTGTATCATCTTATGACCGTTTCCAGTGAACCAACTCCTACCACAGCATCTCCAAGTAAGCCGACGACACCGATCTTCAGGTAAGGAAAGCACTCCAGTAAATTACCGTACCGTACCGTGCTTCCTCGAGGTCTCGAGTAACCGTCTTTTCTGAGACTCTTGTGCGATCACCGAATGAATCACTTCGACGTCTGTCGTGAGTAGTCCGAGACGTTCCCAGTGCGGCGTTTGCGTTACAAGTCGGAGTTTTCACCGTAAATTCGCGCTCCGTCTCGTGCCACCGGCATCTTTAGGAACTCTTGTGCTATAACCGAACAAATCACTTCGACGTCGGTCGCGAGTAGTCCGAGACGTTCTCAGTGAGGCGTTTGCGTTATAGGCCGGAGTTTCAACCGTAAATTCGCGTTTCGTCTCGTGCCACCGGCATGTGTAGGAACTCTTGTGCGATCACCGAACAAATCACGTCGACGTCTCTCGCGAGTAGTCCGAGATGTTCTCAGTGAGGCGTTTGAGTTACAAGCCGGAGTTTCCACCGTAAATCAGCGGTTCGTCTCGTGCCATCGGCATCTTTAGGAACTCTTGCGCGATCACCAAACGAATCGCTTCGACGTCTTTCGCGAGTAGTCCGAGACGTTCCCAGTGAGACGTTTGCGTTACAAGCCGGAGTTTCCACCGTAAATCAGCGGTCCGTTCTCGTGTCACCCTCATTATCCGGGAACTGAGCGCGATCTCAGAACGACGTTTACGTGCGCAGCACGCGGCTCCGTACCGAAATCCGCAAGACGCGCCGTGGTATCTTTTTCGCCGTACCAGCTGTCGTTCCGGAGACCTCGCCGTCGCGACGCCAAGCGTCGGTTTTCGAAAAAAGTGAAAAACCACTCCTTGCGATCGTTAATAGCCGCTATTACCGGAACCCCACTGTTTCAAAGTAGTGATAGAAATAACCAGTGTCAGGAAGAAATTTTATGAGAAAAAATATAAATATAAATTGTGTGTGGAAAAATTATCTTATTCTACATAAACTCAGACAATGCCAAACTATTGTTTTTTAAACGGCATTTTTTTCTTTCGAAAATTCTCTTTAATTTTAATAATAAGAAAATCACATATGGAACTATTTTTCCGGGATACATTGTATATCATATGCGTACCTTCTCGATCTATAAAAATCTGATAAAAATTAGATTATATTTTTCTACACGTTATCAAGTTATTAAATTTTTGGAAATAGCAATTGATCTAATAATTTACTTATAAATTTAATGGAACACGTGTACAAATTGAATTTTTAAATGTAAAAACATATTAAACATTATTGTTTTGACAGAACAAACACAAAAACAATTTCAGTAACGCTTGTCTTTTATAATTATATAAGTACAGAAAAGAAAACTTGTTGTACAAGGAACATTCAAATACATCGAAAATACTTTGGACAAAAATTCCCATCACTGCGTTCTCTAAAAATTATTTAATTAAGTTTTTAATAAATGCAAAAATTTCTTATAACAAAAAAGATTACAAAAACTTTTCAAACGCCCTTGAACATTATCAGCTGTCATAAAAAGCCTAGCTAATAGTCTGAACCGTAATAAATAACATTTCGCTAATTTGAATAGTAGGCACATTCCTGAAAGAGCTCACTAATTATTTCCTTCGAGCTTGCAATACGCATTCGTCCTAGTGTGACTTCACATTAGTACTTGCAACTTCTCCTCGTCAATATTACCATCCATTAGTAAAAAAAACTTGAACCGACTCACTTCAAACTGTCTAGTTTTTGCGAGCAGCGTGAGATTATGTAAAATGCTTGTATAATTTAACTATCTTTTGTACTTTCCACCTCCATTTTTACTATCCATATTTCATCCTACTTAAATCATAAACAGTATTTAAGTAAGTCAGTAAGTTAGTTATACTATACCAATGGAGGGAAGTGCAACTGAGTGGGAGAATATTAATAAATTATTATTTTTATTGTTTGACGTTTCAAATGAAATTTTTATAATAGTATTTAGTAAATGTGATTAAGAAAATTGTAAACTTGTAAATTAAACAAATGGCGCAAAATGTGCTGTACGGAACGCAATACAATAAATTGATGGTTAAGTTTCTATAAAAGGTGACATTTTGCATTGTTGATCTTGGTGAATAATAAGTCATTATTAACCGTTTCTAAGCAAGCGTCTATCGCAATTTCATGCCTTATAAAAGGTAAAAAATTATATTTTTCTAGGCTAGTAATGAAAATAAAAAAATAATATTTCAGCCGCTAAAATAACAAAAATTTCTTGAAATAAAAAATTCTAATCGAATAAAAAATAGTGTATGATATGCGGACGAAAAAGCTTTCCGTACTTATACTGTTGCCGGCAATTTCCTTCATTCAAACGAATAACTACATTTTTCGTCCTTATGTCATTAATTTTAAAATTTATTTACGTCTTTCGTAAATGGATTACACATAAAAAAATAACTCTATTAGATTAACAATTTTAAAATAGATATCTATAACATACAAAATCTAAATCGTTAAAAATAATTTAATTTTTTTTCAAATAAGTTTACAATATTTTTTAAATATTGATATATCTCCGTCATATATAGGTCAAACTTAATCTGTAAAAAAAATTGTTATATTTAAAAAAAATTGCAACGATACAAATACCTTGCTGGTCGGGTTGAGAGTTGATTACTTAATGAACAATTCATGTTCTAGACGAAAAAAAATTAGCTTTAATTTGTTTGATGTGACCTATATTTAAACATATGCATTGTTTAAAAGTTATTTCCAATTGCACCGTTAAATTTACATTTTAAACATAAAAGAAAAGCAAAGATACATGACATATGGAATAATTGACATTGTTGTCAGACATTTGACCTTATTTTTATTTATTTAAATTGAGTTTCAAAAGTATTGAATGACGGTACAATTGGTCATTAATGCCCAAAGCATTCTTAATATTATGCTGCAGAGAAGTCATACGTTTGTAATTAGATATTTTATTCAAATATAAACACGAAACATGTTTTATTCAACAGAGTGTGCTTAAGTACTTTCCAAATGTATCTGAAATGAACCCTAATAAACGATCCATCTTATTTTTGCCAGATTGTCATGGTTACTCCACCACGAGAGGTATCCATCGGTCAGGAAGTCACACTTGCCGATCTGGCACTCCGCACTCCAAACGAAAGTTTGTTAGGGTTTCCTACGTGACTCACTCGAAAGCTGCACGCAATTTTGACGCTGTGTTACGAACTTTTTGTCCTCGAAACTGTTCAGTGTTCGCAGCTCTTGCTCGTGGTGAACCTAACCGTGTTAATATGGCTGCGTGTACTTTTTGATGGATTGCCACTTGGAATTTTAGTGATGTGAATAATTAGCAAATGAAATTATCAACTTATTTCTTTCGCATCTTTTATAGTTCTATTTGACAGTAATATGCTATAATATGTAAGTGTAAACAAGAATTCATAAACTTAAAATACGTAAACTAATATGATTGTTATAAATACGAGTATACATAAATTTCCTATATTTCAAATAAAAAATGTGACTAAATTGTTTAGAGTGCAACTCACAGGTATTTATATTTGTAGTAAAATGAGAAGCTTCTTTCCAAAATACAATTTTGAGAAAATCGGCATTTCTTGTAAACTAAACAACTAACAAAAAGTTTCGGGATAAAGTTAAAGTATAGGTAGTGTAATTACAGTAATCACAATATTCTTGTTCAAGGTTCATTGGTTTAGGAAAAATTTACGTCACAAAATAGAAAAATTGCATTTTGAAAAGAAAAACTGGGGCAATTGTGAAAATTTAAAATAAAATGTTGTACCATCATCAAGTAATTTTATCATTCTTCTGATAACGTTACCTGATGATAGTCTAGGCGACCGAAATATGTATAGTATATTAAATAAACGAATTTTGAAACTAACAAAGTGTTTATCTTTTAAATTTTTTCATTTAGCTTACTTTATATATATATATATATATATATATATATATATATATATAAATAAAAAATAAATATATCACGTATTCTGCCTAAGCAGATCTCGGTAAGTGATATATTTTTTCGAGTGAAGTGCGATTACCAGGCGTCAAATCACGTTCCCCAAAGGATATTAGTGGTGGGGAGCCACAGGGGTAGATTTAAATTGGTGAAAATTGTTCTCAAGATCCAAAGGCCGACTCGATACCACCATAACGACAATTGTAGCAATAATTTTTGTTATGTGGTACCAACACGATAACAGGCTTGCTTCACTCAGAATTATTCTACAGTCTTCTGCTTTTTAATTTTAAGATATTCGTTACTTTTTACGTATACTGCTTTTACAAGGATGGTGCGCTAAATTTGAAAACATATTCTTGCAATCCGTTTCTTCGTTTGTGCATAATTTGTTCAAATATCACAGTACGACCCTGTATCAATATCTCAATCCAAAACTGTTTGGGATTTTCTTAAAAAATTAATTTAAAGAAGACAATAAGGTTTGCCGCCAATGTGCAAATAAAAAAAAATGTATGTATTCTCAGAATCATTTATGGTGCGAGTACATAATAGAAGGTTAACAGGCTTACTTAGTTTTCCTTAAATTGAAACGTTTCATAATAGATTATAAATTGATAATCGCATTTTTTCTTTCGATTACCTTTTCCCTGAAACAATATACTTTCTAAATTCATTTCGCCATGACCTTGAAGAATTTCCATGAACATCATTGCTTATTAGGCACTTGACATTGGAAAATATTACGTTGAAATTATTTTTTTCACAGACGTATTTTTGTCATTAACCGCTGACATTATTATTGTCATATTTCAATAAAGCACTTATACAAGTCTAGAACCCTAGTGGTGATGAAGTACACATTGAAGTACAACATCATTTTGGTTCATTCCAATGCTTTTGTGAAGTACAAATACATATTTACTCCCCTACCTTAGTCCACTCCGTATTATTTTCCATCCATACCCTGGAGCTTTGCATCTCCTATTGTCTTTTCTCATTCTTCATGTCCCCTCGAGTTCAGCTCTAAGTCATGATATTTATCTGTCTTACAACTCACCGTCGAGTTAAACGATTCATTATCCAGACGTCCACGGAGTCGCTCTACCGTCTCTATTCACCATTTTCTTGTTCGCAAACCAAGAATAATTATAACGAATTTTCAGAAACAGACACACTCCAATGTTGGACCTTGATTGAGATTGGTGGATGGAGAAATTAAATTTTAATGAATGTCGCCTTCGTTTTCATTGCAGTCAAATTTGCTGTCTGTTGACAAGGTCTAGGATTTGTTCTTGATTCTTGAATTTATGATTTAAATAAATTATGAATGAAAAGAGTAGGGAAATTAGATTTAAGCAAATTTTTCTAGTAACTGAAGCCACGTCTAGGCCATGTGAACAAACATAAATCAACACAAATGAATACGAACAATTGTGCACGTATATTGTCGAACTAGATCCGGTAAATATCAATACCATCAAAGAAAATTGTTCATTCGTATTCGTCCTGTGTTGACGACAGTGGCGGCGCTAGCGGAGAATCCAGGGAGACGCTTGCCCCCTTAAAATTTTAAAAATTTTTCTTAGTAATATTGCTTTTAACATTTTAAAAAGACAGAAACACTGAAAGAAACACACACAAAATTGTTATACTTATACTTTCCTGCCTTCGACCAGTATCGGCAGTACAAGCCGTAATTTAGAAAATATATTAAAAACGAATGAAATGGTAACATCTTTTAACTTAAGTGCTACTGAATAAAGTGATAGTGAGTCTAGGTCTTGTGAAAATAAAACTAGTGAGGATGATATAAGTGATGATAATGAAACTGGCGTACATACCCCAACAGTGAGACCTGAACCAGAACAAACAATTCTTACTGTTTCTGGACCTAGCGACTTGTCACAAACTCCTGAAGAAGGACCACGTCAGCCGATACTATCGCAGTATCCAAAAGTTAAACAAGGTGAAAGAATGAGAAAATTTAAATCAACGTGGTTTAAAAAAATTACATGGTTGGAGTATAGTGTTTTAAAAGACAGTGTTTTTATTTATACTGCCGATTTTTCCATGGTGTAAATCAAGCAAACATTTTTGTGAATGAAGGGTTTTATATAAGAAACAGAAAACAAATATTGAACAAATGGTGAATGATCAATACCAAAAGGAAATTAAAGAAAACAGACACTACATCAAAACTTTATGTGAGTGTTTATTATTTACATGTACACAAGATATTGCTCAACGTGGTCATGATGAAAGTGTTTTAAGTTTAAATAAAGGTAATTTAAGAGAATTAATGTTATTGATAAGTAAACATGACACCATTGTACAAAAAAAGTTACAGGATAGTTCAAAGAATGCTAAATACCTACATCTTGATATCCAAAATTTATTAATTTCTATTATGGCGACCATTGTATGTACAAAAATTTCAGACGATGTAAAGGAATCAAAATTTTTGCAATCATTTCTGACGAAACAAAAGACTTGAGTAAAGATGAACAAATAAATGTTATAGTCCGGTACTTGCATCTAAATGCAATTCAGGAGAGGTTTTTAGGGTTTAAAAGTGCAAACGGTATGCTAGATGCTACTAGTTTTGAAAATTATATAAAAACAATATTAGATGAATATAATATTTCATTAAGCAATTGTATAGCACAAGGATACGATGGTGCTGCTGTAATGAGTGGTTATTTAGATGGCGTGCAAAATCATATTAAAAGTATTGTTTCGCAAGCAGTATATATTCATTATTTTAACCATAAGTTAAAATTAGTTTTTGTTGATTGTTGCAAACATTTGAAAAAGTCGGCTATTTATTTTTCTAATCTTAAAAAATTATATACATTTATGTCAAACTCTACAATTCATCCTTTATTTTTAAATACGCAATAACATTTTACACAATTTATCCTACAAAACAGGCTCGAGAATTAAAAAGGATATGGATATGCGATGAACTGTTCAATTCAGAGCATGCGAGACAGTTTTAGAAACAATTGAATCTATTTTTGTAGATCAAACAATCTTATTTCTAAAACTGATGTAAAAAAGTATAGAAGATGTGAAGCAAAACGTTTACTTTTACAAATTGATGAAGTATTTATTGTTTTACTGCTTATTTTTATTAAAATTTTAAAATTAGTTACAACTACATACATACATACATACATACATAACATCACGCTATATCCCATTAAATGGGGTAGCACGAACCCATCAACATTCTCATCCTGACACACGATACTCGATTCGACCACATTAACACTTCCTCCATACAAACTCTTTCTTTTCTCACAACCAAAATCCATCAACACACAACAAACATTCATCCATTCGCTAGTGTACACTGCGCTTGTTTCTGAAGATCGTCTCCGCACAATTGCAGGTAAACACTCAAAACATCTAACCAATTAATCTAAAATCAAGAATCATACGCTTGTCTTCATTCATCATATTTACCCCGCAAATAATTTTCTCCAAACATTCCTATCCTGACACACCACTTTTGCTTCAACCACATTCATAATTCTTTTCATACAAGCTCGTTTATTCTTCACGCTCAGAATCTTTCGCTCACGCAACAACCCTTCAATCATATTCATCCATTTGTTCCTAGGCCGTCCACGCAAACTTTCACCCTCAATTTCACCAACATACACCTGTTTCACCAATCTGTCATTCGACATACGTTCTACATGACCAAACCATCTCAACTGACTTATTCCCACTCTTCTTACAACATTCTTCCCAATCTCACATTCATCATACACCAATGTATTCCGGACACGATCTCTTCTAGTATATCCACACACACCCCGCAAATATCTCATTTCCACAGCAGTTATACGCCGTTCATGTTTCTTCATCCATACCCAACATTCACTACCATACATCAACGTAGGCACTAACACACCATTATAAACACTCAATCGAGCATCTCTGGATACATTCACGTTCCGAGTAAAGGTTCCCAGAGCACCCAATATCTTACATCCAGCAGATACTCTTTTTTCAATCTCTCGATCAATACGTCCATCCCTCGAAAACACACTCCCCAAGTATACAAACTCATTTACTTGACCCAATCTCACACCATTCACCGAAACATTGCAATCAGTCACCAAATCACTCTTCTCAAACACTAACACTTTACATTTATCAACATTCAGTAATAGATTTAAACCTTTTCCTACTTCATTTATACTTAGAATCATTCTTCTCAATTGTTCTTCAGATTCACCCATTACAACTACATCATCCGCATAAGCTAACGCAGGCACTACACTGCCACCAATACGTACACCATCCGCCCCATTCAGCGACTTTCGTAACAACACATCCATATATAAATTAAACAACCACGGGGACATCCCACAACCTTGTTTCACGCCAACATCTATAGGAAACCAATCACTCAATCTACCATCAACTCTCACCGCAGCCTCGCTATCTTCGTATAATGCACGAATCGCTCCCAACAAATTACCATTTATACCGTACTCTAGAAGTACATCCCACAAAATAACTCGATGAACACTATCATATGCTTTTTTAAGATCGAGAAAGCCACAGAACACCTTCTTGTTCTTAGCAAGTGATTTCTCAACAATCATACGAAGAGAAAACAATTGATCTACACACCCTCTCTCAGGCAAAAATCCACCTTGCATATTACTCAACTTGGAGATTGTTAAGGTTCGTACCTTGTGAATAAGAATCTTCCCGTACAACTTCCCTACCACACTCAACAAACTTATCGCACGGAAATTAGTACAATCACTCGAACTACCTTTGCCCTTAAATAAAGGACAAATGATAGCACGTTTCCAATCATCAGGAGCTACACACAGTTTCAAACAAAATCTAAATAAATAAACTAACCAATCAAATAATCTCTCACCACCATACTTCAACATCTCATTCGTTATACCATCCAAACCAGGAGCTTTACCATTCTTCAAACGTAACAATGCAAAACTAACATCACTTTCATCTATATCCCATTCATCACTTCTAACATTTTCTCTTGAATTTTCACTACAATAATTCGATCTATTTACGCTACCATATAAACCTCTAAAATACTCACACCATCTATTTCTAACGTCTAATTCATTCCACAATAACTCACCATTCGCACTCTTAATCGCTTTTACCGCCCTTACATTACCACCTCTCAATCTCTTCACACTCAACCAAAACATTCTTTTATTCATAGTAAAATCATTCGTCATTCTTTCACTCATCAAATCATCAAAACGCGCCTTACTTTCTCTCACTACTCACTTAACATGTTTATTTAACCTTTTATATTCTAGCAAACATTCATCACGTAAACTTCCAGGCACATCTTTTACATGTAGAAATCGCAAATACGCTCTCTTTTTCTCTTCAATTGCTTCTTTCACTTCATCATTCCACCATGCATTCCTTGGACAAGAGCCTAATCTGGATTCACCACAAACTTCTTTTGCACATTTAAGAACTGTATCCTTAAATTTCATCCAAACATCATTTATGCTGCATTCAAAATTAGGCTCACATACAGGCAAAGATTCATTTATTTTCTCAACAAACAGATCTCTAATATCCTCATTCTGTAGTACACTAGATTTCACACGAAACATTTTTTCGGTGCCTTTTACCCTCATTCGCCAACATTTATCCAGACGTATACGCGACACCACCAAATAATGATCATTCGTACCCAATTCAGCCCCACGCTTCACACGCGTATCCACAACTAAACTTCTTAGTCGTTCATCATACAAAATAAAATCAATCACACTCCGCCTATTCTCCCTCACATTCTCCCATGTATACAAGTGAGCTAATTTATGTTTAAAGACAGAGTTGGAAACGAAAAGATCACGCTCTAAGCAGAAGGATACTATTTTCCTACCGTTTTCATTCACTCTCACATCACCATATTTACCCAATACATTCCCAGACATGCTTCTCTTTACTCCCACCCAACCATTCAAATCACCACATACGATAACTTTTTCACCTGGATCACACGAATCAATCACACTATCTAACAAATTCCAAAATTGATCTTTCTCAAGATCACTTTCGGATTCAGTTGGGCCATAAACTGACACAACGAAGATTCTATGAAAGCCTACCTTAAGTCTCAGCCAAAGTATTCGCGATGAAATACAACTATAATCTCTTACAAACGGTTTCATCCTTTCACTAACAATCACTCCTACACCATGTTTTGCCCGTTCATTCTCTGCAACACCCGACCACAAGCAAAACAATCCATCTACCTCTTCTTCATTACAGCCTTTCCGCTTTGTCTCGCTCACACACAAAACATCTACATTATACACACGCATTATATTCACCAATTCATTTTCTTTTCCATTTATACCTCTAACATTCCACGTACCAAACTTACATTCATCAAATTTCGCCCATTTATTCCTCATTAGAACAAAAGATAAAAGAAGATAAACTGTATCTAATTATCTCCAATCCCCTGATATAAATTATGTAAAAGGTTTAAATTTAGTTCAAGACACAATGAATTAATTTCAAAACGTACGAAACAATGATAATGAATGGAATTCTATATGGATATCTGCAACTAATATTTTTTTATCTCTTTCTTTAGATAAAACAGACTTTTTTGACAAACCAAAAAGAATGAAATCTATTCTAAAAATGTTACAAGAGTTTATAGTAGATTGTGAAATAGATGATTCTGTAGACATAGAAGTAAAAAAAAAATGAGAAAGATGTCAAACTGAAATTACTAGATAAAATTATAATTGAATTAAAAGAAAGATTTACAAAAAATGATACTATTTTAAAATCAGTACAAGCTTTTGACCGCACAGATGATTTATTCCTCAATAAAATTCATTTAACTAAATTAGCAGAACATTATTTAGACTCAGAAATAACGCTAGTTAAGAAACTCATGGAGTTTCTGCCATTCGTTGAACAATATAAGCAAGCATTTGAATGCATTTATAATTTAGTAAAAAAATATTTTAATGCCTATATCAACAGCTTCTTATGAGAGATCATTTTCCTCTTAAAAAGAATTAAAAGTTATTTAAGAACAAGAATGACAAATGAAAGATTAAATAACATTAGTATATTAAGTATAGAAAAAGACATCAAAATTAATAGACCTTAATGAAGCTGTAGACAAATTTGCAAGTTCTGTATTTATCATATTTTCTTTTAATTATATTAGAGAACATTTTTTGTTTTATTTTTAAAGAATATGCTTGTTTTTGTTTATTATTTATACAGTAGAATCAGAATCTCCTACAGCACGCTCTAACTCGTTTCGTGTTGTAAAAGATTCGTGCAGTAGGAGACGCTCGACTGTATTATAGCACGTTACAGTAAGAAATTATTTCACGTGTTATATGTGAGATTTTTGACGTGTTGTAATAGACTGATGTGAGTCGTAAATTTAGTTGGAGTGTTGTAGGAGAGCATGCTATAAGAGATTCTACACTATATTATATTTATATTTGTTTGGTACCAAATAAATTTAATATTGACAACATTGTTATTTATTATTAAAATGATACAAAATATATGCCCCCCTAATTTTCTTCCTGGTTCCTACTGGCCCTTCTAGATTTCAGAGCCTAGCGCCGCCACTGGTGAACGACATTATTGAAATCAGTGGTTGATGGAAAGAGCGACAATTAAAATGGAGTCTCCAAACGACACATTTGTGCATTTTACTTAAATAGATCACTGAAAACCATATACGAACACCATCAATATTATTGCGAATATGTTTCTTTCTGCACATTCGAATTTGTTTGCTTGGTGTGGACACGGCTTAGTAAAATTTAAATAAATACTGCTTACATAAGTCGCACTGATATTACATTTTACATTAACGAAGTACTTCTTAGGTACTTTATATGTAAAATTGGAATTTAATTCGTTCTTGAACACCTGAATTAAAATTTGCTGATAAAGAACTATACATGATGTGTATACTACAATATAAAACAAAAAACTGTTATTAAACAAAGAATCATATATATATATATATATATATATATATATATATATATAATCACGTTTTTTATGCATTATTGGGTGTGGCACTCACGGATCCCAAAGATATTAGTGCAGGGGAGCCACAGGAATAATTTTAATTTGTTAAAAACTATTTGTCGGCTATGGAAATCGAATCAAAATTTTTAAATCCACAATCCGACTTTATACTTACACTTACTGTTGAACCATCTACTCTGTAGTACATTACTAAACATAATTTTTCTCATTTCGCAAATTCGATGTCACCGTTTTCGAGGAAATTACCAAAATATCTCATATAAGATGCTTAAAATATTTTTTGTCGGTTTAAATTAAAAGTGTATTTTCTTTACAATCTACAAGCCGTGAAATACTACAGCATAGACTATAAGTGATGCTATAGAAAAAAAATAGTTATTTGTGTATTAAGAGCGTAAAGTGATTCTTTGTTACTCGAACACGCTAATAGTGCAAGAGGAACAAAGACACTTTACGCTCGTGATACACATTTTATTTTTTCTACGATGATTGCATTGCAAATGTATACGTAATGAAAATAAATTCGTTCTGTCAACTATCAATATAACAAGTTTCTGTTTTGTTTATATCTCTTGTAACTATTGAAGTAAGAGCGCATCTAATATCTTCTTCGCGCGTTGCCATTGGAAACGAGCGCATTTAACATCTTTTTCGCGCGTTGCCATTGGAGACGCATGACAAATATATTTTTCGATTTTTTAACAGAAATCCTCAACTTTACGATGACAAATGAGAGCGTAATTGTCAAGTTTTGATAGGAATCGTAGAAAAATAATATTTATGATTTAATTGAACCGCATATTGCTTTAACGTTGTAATTGTCGATACCATATATTGTTAATTTGAAATTAAAAAACATAATGTCTACGATGATGCCGATAACATTGAAAATATTAACAAAATTAATATTTATTTTAAACAATCGGCAAGAAAATATGTCCCAACATGACAAAAATACGCAAAATTAAGTACAGTTTGCTATCTCTGATATGCTCGTTATTTATTATAATAATTATAATTAAATTATAGTAGTGAATATTATAATTAGTTGATGTCTGTTGTTGTATAAAGAGTATATGAATTTAATTTTGATATTTTTTTATTGACTTTCACATTGCAAATTCGTTAAAAAATAACATACAAATTCAGTAGTAGTACATTAGTGATTATATTATTAGTGTATGGACAGGCAAGATAAAATTCATTATGAGAAAGGCGATTTTACGCAGAATGTTTTCCTGGAAGACATTAGTCCTATCCCCAAATGTGTCTAAGAACCACGCAATGTCTTCCTGGAACTGAAAATCTGCGACGCAATTATGGAAGAGACAGAGGCCGCAACAATTTTGAAAATACAATTTGAGAGTTCGTACATGCTAACCCTATGATTAGTATTGGAAGGGTATCTCGTGTGTTAGAAAAATAATTCTTAGAAAGCATCCTCTCAGAGTGATGTTTAATGAATGGCTTGGGCGATAACATGATTTCACTTCAAAAGTAATTTGTGGCGAGTCTAATTTTATACAAGATAGTGTCCATGATTTTTATAATTCTCATTATTGGTCTTAAAAAAGTCCGCATGTAGTTTTCAACACCGTTTTATGGATTAAATGTAGGCGCTGGAATTGTTAATGAAAAGGGAACCTTCCTTGGACCGTTTGTCCTACCAAATAGACTGATTGGTGATAATTATTTATTCTTCTTGCTAGAACTATTAGAAGATATCTCTATAAATGTGCGTCATCGGTTTTTACATTTCACAGAGATCGTGGAATATGTAGGCGTGGTCCTGTGTCATGGCTGCCTAGATCTTCTGATTTTAATCCATTAGATTTCTATTTTCGGGGACATTTTCCTTTATCAATACAACAGAAACTTAATAGTACAGAGTTCGAACGCTACCACATTACCGTACTGTCGGAAAATTAAAACGCCTCGGAAACTGTCGAACGACAACGAATTGAGAATTCGGTAGAAATTATAAAGCACCAAAATTTTTTACAGCAAACTTGTAGCGTAGTACTAATACAACGTGCTGCATTAAGGATAGGAGAAGATAACTTCGAGCAGATTCTATAATACAAATTCTTTTAATTTTAAATTATTGAACTTCATTTATACATTTTACAACAGCAAACACCTAACTATTCTCATCCTGATATTCACGTTTCCTCCATAAAAGGTTATTTATTCCTCATACCTGGAATATTTCATCATACAACAAACATTAAATTATATCCATTTATTCGCTCCTATACACCTGTTTCATTAATATTTATTAGACGTACTCTACACCTGTTCAAAACATTTCAGTTCACTACCGCTCACTTCTCCAATAACGAATCTAAAAAGATAAGAAAGGAAGGAAGCGTCTACTGTACTTATTTTTGAAACTTAATTCAACACAATTGCAATTAAATACATCAGAGAGTAAGGACTGAAAACAAATTAAAAGATAATAAAGAGAGGAGTGTTGACTGCGCTTGTTTTTACTTTGTACTTAATTATAATTTAATTATTTATATTATTAGGAATAACGAGCATTTCATTGGTAACAAAATATCTACTTTCAGTAATCTGCTCTTAATTTTGCGAATTTAAAAATTATATTGTTCTGGCATAGTTTTTTATAACAATTAATATTTGTGGTTAAAATTTTATGCATAAGTTTAGAAACAACTTTTATAAATAAATTGGAATAACAGTGTAACATACTTATATCACATACAATCAAATGACAAATATGATTTTACATTAATCTCGTTATACGCAGACCGAGTAGGGAAATGAAATTCTGGCACTAAAGCCGATGTACATGCTGTTTATAAACTGATATTAGCTTTAGGTGACCCTGATTTAAGCGGTTGCTTGTATTCGGACATTACATAGCAAGATTTACTCAACGATCTGCCAGTATTAGTAAAGACCATGGCGCGGAAATCATCACTAGCATGGATGAATAATAGATTGCAGAACGTGATGTGAATCGGAATAGTTTTAGAGGAGAGTCGCGAATGCGGATTAACAACAGATTTGCGTGGTTCTCGGACGACACTGGCGACGGCAACAGCGGCAGCGGTAGCGGCGAATTAGAGTGTGAGGGAATGAAGAGCAGAAGTGGTGTGAAGGGCTGACGTTTCCTTAATTTCGTTGAACGGGCGGGAGGCCCTCTTCAAGGGCCTGTCAAAGGCACTTCACGAAATTGACTGTAAGTTTGGAACTCGAATGAAGTGCCTGGTCTCTTGCGTCATATCCGGTGTCTGGTGTCACGTGACCAGCAGAAGAAAATCATCGTCGATGGAATGAAAACGTGTGACCTTCAGTATTATCTTTGCGGTGTCATCTACTTTCGTCTCTCTGCCTATCAAGATCTTACAGACAACTGTCTTTTCTTGTCAATTTGTGACTTTTTCTTTAAATATTAACAAAGGCAATTATTTTACTAAACCAGTAAAAAAGATCAAGGCGAAAGAATTTTATTTATTTATCAGTTATATGCATTTCACGCTTACGCAGCACTTTAGATTCTTAAACTTTGTCGGAGTCTATCTGACAGAGTATAAATTTATTATTATAAATTATAAAGCTATTAGTTCATTATATATATATTATATATATATGCTACGCACTTTCAAGATCAAGTCTCTACTTTACAATGTCAAACGTGCAAATTCAATATAACCGGAATGCGTTAGCTACAACCAGATATTTTACAAAACATGTTTTTTCCTAGTTTTCAGCTTGAACACATACAAAACAAAAATGGAAGCTATGAAATTCCACCAAATACAATCCTCCTTCCCCCCAATGAAGGGAAAATTTAATTCAATTTGTAGAGCATTAACTGATTGGACAGATATTGTTTCCTAATGTAGGTTTGCAAAGTGTTGCGTTTTTTTTTCGCGTAGTATATATATATATATATATATATATATATATATATATATATATATTCGTAACCGATCTGTTCAATTGAGCCAGTTCAGTACCGTCAACGAAATGAACCAGATTGTCAAATGAAAAAGATCCAAGTAGCGGATCAGTGACAAACATGTTTGCCGCGCTGTTTCGATTGTAGATGCACGTTATGAGTCCGTATGCCGTCTATTTCTGATAATATACGAACGAATCCAATTAGTAGTACCCACTCGAGACACTCCGAGTGGGGAAAGTACCCACTCGGGATTTTGGGTGAGAAAAATATTTCATAAATGCTGAATTTCAGAAATACCTCATTTCCTAACCGTCAATATCCCTTTTTATTCACTGTACATCGTTTAACAATAGTTGTTAATTGGTTAAACAAAATGAAAGAAAGTTTTTGTTATATTTCAATATTTAAATGCTCATTGTTTCAATTCTATCAGTGTAAGATTATTTCAGTTGACTTTTCATACTTATTCATGAATATGATCGAAATTCTACTTTTGAATTTACGGCGGGAAAAGTTCGCGCCTCGCGCTGTTTTTGCTTTGCAAAAAATAAACCAACAAGACTGTTCAATGTATATATTTAGAAACTGCGGAGCGCCGCATAGTTCTTACTTTGCAAAAATAAATAACGATTAAAATGTTTAAATCGATTATGTTTCGTATTTTTCTCTTTAAATACTTTTTCGGTGGGTGGTGGGGGCGGAGAGGGGAACCCCCACCTAGGTCAACTACCCACTCGGATTCAACACAAACTGCCGGGCCTGAATTTGACTGTTACAAATTATGTCGGATTGTAAACTATACTCGTAAACTGTAGGTACCTCTTTCAAAATAAGTCAAATATGTTTTGCAGAATTGAAAATTTTTCAAGTTATATACAGTAAAATAATTATATGTTTTGCTTTAAAATGTCTATTAAAGTGTCCTGTGGATCCGGCTAAGTCAGTAAATTCTTTCAATATCGAGTTAATTTTACGGAAAACTTATTATAAATAGCTTTAATTGCAATAACAAAATAATATTAATTAACAAATGTAATAAAAATTGGAAATGATGCCTGAAAAAGAAGAATTTGTTACTTTACGAAATAGGTATATGTAATCGCTACATTCTTCCATAGTGATGCGGGCGAGACGAGACGACACGAAAAATAATATATATATATATATATATATATATATATATATATATATATATATATATATATATCTTTTTCTATGAATATTTTTTTATTTCTATTTTCTCAATCTTGTATACAAGTATTTTAAACATAGTTATTTGAATATATTTATTTTTTGTTGTATTTTCAATTAATTTTTAACAATACCCTATTTGTAAGTATATAGTACAGTCAGGTATGTATGATATGCTTCAATAACATGCTAAATGTTTGTTAAATTTTAAATGATATATACTGAGATTAGTTTGGCGAAGAATAATCTGATGAATAAATGTTCAGTGAATGTTTAAAGATTTAGCCTATCCCTTTTGATAAGATATCGCGAGATATTATATATTTAGTGATTAGATCGAGAACAATCGGGCTAATAAAAAAAAGCATAACCCCGTCTGCATTCTTGAAATTAATTAATAATAATTAATTAATAACTATTTTATAAAAATTTAAACGACTTAAGTTATAAAAATCATTGGATATGTGATATAATAAAAGGAACTTTAATAATTTGTATGAACTATGAAAAGGCTTACTTCAGCTCACTGTGGATTATACCTATATAATAATATTTAATTAGGTGGAACCATTCTTGTAATGTAATGTAACAATATGATGAGTAAAATACAAATTTTAAGATGAGTGTTTTTTAATGTTTACTATTCCGGAATATAAAAAATTATTATTCATAAATTGTTGGACAGCCCCGTCAATAAAATCGTGTATGTACGATTCTGTCTGTAAGCATTGATATAAGTATTTTTTTGTTACGTGACGATGATTTATTGCAGGCTACTTCATTAATGTATTTAGATTTGTAATATACATAAAAAATTATATCGAGTAATGTCGAAATAAATGTCGAGAACAGAGAACCTCGGCATGTAAATCTTGTCTCAGCCTCTAATTTACAAACATTCTCTCGTCTTGCCGAGGCGCTATTCTTCCTTAAAATGTTGATAATCTCATCCTGATGTACAAATAGGAACACATCACGCTTTTCTGGAATTGCACACTTATTACAAAAGTAGTATGTTATTTGCAATGCGTGGTTTCTAACATATTCCTAGAAACAATATGGATAATAATTCAGCTAACGAACATACATACTCCATTTTGACACTACGTATATTTCAATCTATAAACACAGAATTGCAAACATTACGTCACATATGGCTGATATGAAATTAAATTATAGGAATAGGGTAGCGGTCTATACATCACTCGAGCACATAATAACGCTATAGGACACGCAAAGCAAAGCGTCACACGCGGTCGACCCGAAGCACGCTTGCGCTCCAGTTCTGTTTTCTTGCTAAAGCATCATTATATTCATGGGCGTGCTAGACGTCAGTTCGTCAACGTCGGTCGCCCGTCTCTGCAAAAAAGGAGCGTGTAATTTAATAACCGGCCATGAGCGACGTACGGTGCTGCTGATGATGGCGCTACTGTGCTTTGTACCAGCCGCATATGACCTTCACTTCTTCACTATTAGCCCCCCGCAAATTGAAATGTGTCAAGAGTTGGTAATTGAATAACAACGAGCTTGATATAATGTTCAAGCAAGTATTGCTAAATTGATCAGTCTGAAACCAGCAATAGCGTACCAAGGAAATTCCGTTTCAAGTATCAGTGTATAATTAATTAATTATTATTGTATCCATTATTATTCTATTATAAAAATTAGAAATAGCAAAGTACTATGATTTAATTTCAGATATGTACTCATATACATATATACCAGTCCGTTTGTTACGTAGTCCGTTCGGTAAAGGTTAACTTAACTTGCAAGAACAAACATTGTCTGCCATGACCGTGACAAACAATTATTGTTTATTGAAAAATGTCATTATGGCCATTACCAATTTCTGAATGTGACATTGCGCTACAATACATCTCTATAAAAGATATTGCTCGTGAAGTGTGGCTACAAAATAAAGCTAATGAATTTAAAGTGTTATTTAATCATTATTGTTTGTGAGCTCCGCCTTGAAATCTCAGTTTCATTGTGCGATGTGTTATCACAGAGCTATTTATCCAATTTACTTTTAGTAAAAGGATTTAATCAAAATTCTTCTTGTTTACGTCTGTAAACATGGTAATAATAACTTAGAAATTATAAACTTTAAATTTAAAACTTGTGAAATTAATATCTATGAAACTATTCCTACAATAAATAAAAATAAAATTTACGTTACCTATTGGAAATAAGAATCAACTATAATGTAGCACTAATTTTAAAGATGTTTTTTTCTAAGTCAAGCTGAGGAAAAAAAACCTTGTTGAAGAATAGTAATTTCGGAATTATCTCAGTGCTTAAAATTAATCCCATTTTTAAAATTAATGACACTCGGCGGAGACGTTTTTCATATCGAGAAAATCTAATTCCGTAAACAAGCCATGAAGAGACGAGGCTGGTGCTGGTGTATTTTTTGCACTCTCTTTTCTTCCCTCTCTGTGTTACTCTCCACTGATGCTCGTTTGTTGAAAAATCCGGAGGCTTTCCCGTGTAAATTCCTTCAGCTCCATCAATTTTATATGCTCTATCCATCAAATTAGCGGTAATTACCGGTAATGCTTTATAATTATACCCTCGGGAACAAACGGCGGAAAAAATCAACTCGCTGGAGTCGTCTGTTTTCGTCTTAGCGGAGGAAGCGACACCAACACAGAAACATATTTTTTTTATTTTAATTTCATTTAAAAAAATATACTAATTGCATAAAATACTAACCCACTATCGAAATAAATATTTTTAGCAACGGAATATACCAGTAGAGGTAAGGTATTGATGAAAATTTGTTAGTGGACAAGCTAAATTTAATTTGTTCGTTTCTTAGATACAGAATTTAATCCACTCTATTTTTTGTTTAAAGTTTTTTTCTTTAAAATCATTTGAATACAGAAAAATTGTATGTTGAGCACTTAGTTTTCTATGGACACCGGGATACTAATACATACAAAGATAATGTGATATATTGAGGTATATACCTACCTAATAAGTATGTAAATTTAATTAGTTATACACAATTTTCTTTTGATTAGTGACAATATCTACAGAACAAAAGAAGGAAAGTTACATGGTACAATTATGATAAAAAAAACTTTTAAAGTAAGGATAATTATAAATGTGATTATAAAATTATTTTAAATTATTTTTATTACTTAAAATGGCCAAAATATTGTGCCGAAACGTCGCCAAAAAATAAACGAATGAAATCCAATTAACCTTTATAAAATTATTTCATTCAACTTATTAAAAGAATAAAAATCTAAAAGTTAAAATTAAATTTAAAAAAAAATATTGAAATTTTAAAAAATATATAAAACTGTTAAGGAACTGCTAACTGCAATTAAAAAATGATAAATTTATAAATATACACGAAGTATAATTGTATGTTTTCAAGATTTTTGTCTAAATTCTAATATTAAATAGTAATATACTTATTACTCGGAACTTTTTAGAGCAACCTGAATTCGTTTTTATAATTGTCAGTTGCATCAATAAAAGCTTAAATTTTTAAATAGCTATCTAGAATTCGATATGCCATTTAAACTAAATTTAAAATTAAGTTTTGTTGGTATAATTTGCCACCGAGTATTTAATTATGTTTTATTCTTTTCCATTTAGTCATTCTTATTATAATTGGCTTTTGAAACGCATTTAAACTATCGAACACTGGTACGAGTTCGTATAAGCTTCTACTTGTATTCAAATAATAATACTAAAGGAAAGACTATCAATTATATTATTAAAAATATCGCACAGTAATCGCTGAAAAGAAACTACATACATAATTATTTGTTTCTTTTTGGGGCAGCTAATCATTTATCTCAGTATAGTCTAGTAATGCAAAAGCCACGATTTCATTCAATCCGTTTGAAATTTTGAAGGAAGAAACTCACTGTTATTTATTTATAATTATTTCGAAGCACTTACATTTTGTGAAGGATTTTTGTATTAATGAAATTAAACAAATCTTTCCACAATAATATTTTGTTAAATGATAATATGTACGTAATTTTATAATTGAAGAAAATCTGTTAAAATGAAAAATATATATCTTCTGACAAAAACCCAATTAAAGAACGGAATTATATCTGGCCCCTTATACGAAAAATTGTTGTGCATTACTGGTATAGAGAAACTGGAATAAATAAATACGTATACCTACTTATTTCTGGATATTCATACATAGTTCGATCATTCTGTCAAGCATTGCGTGTCTTTATCAGTAAATAAAAGATAAAACAATAAAATCTAATTTAGTAAACAAATAAATATAGTTGTTCCACCCACATCAGAAACCGCAGAATGCCCGGAGAAATATAACTGAGAACTGATATGCATAAACGGATAATTCATCATCTAGAAATAAATGAATTCAATGAAAATGAAAGGTATTCTATTCCCAAATGGCTGCGATATAAATTAAGGTAGGTACATACCTACTTAATTCCAATTCGTCAATTAAAATTATTTCATGTTTTACGTTTCTGTATTGTTCTATTATCTACTTGCTGCAAAATTCAAAAATAAAATCTGGAATAATCAGCATTCCAATATCTTGATCATATACTAAAACAAACCTCTTTTTCCTTAATGCAGTTGCTACAGGGTCGCGTTGATGTATGTAGTACCCTATGCAATTTTATTTTTCGCCCCTTTTTGTAACAGTGGCCAATCCTACCCGATTGTGCCAATGTAATAGTGGCCAATGTATGTGGCTGTACAAAAACCACTTTGGCAGTGACACGCGAAAAACAGGGCCCAACGGCCTTAATTCGCGCGGAGCCTAACTAATATTAAAGGGAACACTCCCAATAATAGTTCTAAACGTTTTAACTAACAATCTCGAAGATGACAGACGAAAGGATATTGGATATTAACAACAAGGGAAATTGTACTTCAACTTCAACCAACCTTAATAGCTGTAGTTGACGGCAGGTTGCTCAGGAGTCATCAGCGGCTGGTGGGTCTCGAAGTTATCTGAGTGTCAACGAATGACAAACACACACACCACACTAAGGTAGTTTGGATAGGTACACTTTCCTCAAGAATCACAACCACTCTTCTATTACGTTTAACACTATTTATTATAAATATGAGATAAATAGTTTACACAACACAGGACAAACAAATACAGAATTTGAGCACTTGCTCGTAATTAAATTATAGCAATATAATTTAATTACTCTTGAACTAAACAGTAGTTCAATCAAACTATAAACCAAAATAGTTTGAGACGATGAGTTGAACTTAAACACTAAAGCATTTCTAGCTTTTCCAAGTGATTATCAATCTACTGACCAGGTTCTTCTCAAGAGCTGGAGTCAACTCAATCACTAAAGCAATTCTAGCTTTTCCAAGTGATTATCAAACTTCTGTCTCGGCTCACCCAAAGAGCCGGCGTCACAACTTGACCCGGCACCATCCGAAGAGCTGGCGTCACAACTTGACCCGGCACCATCCGAAGGGCTGGCGTCACAACAGGTGACCCGCCTCCAAAGAGCTCGAGACACTTGAACTAATAACAGTAGTTCGAGACAACTTAACCACTAAAGCATTTTTAGCCTTTACAAGTGATTCACAACAATTTACTGATCAGGCTCTACCAAAGAGCTTGCGAGAACTTTACTAAACAGGCACACCAGCTCATCCGAAGAGCTAGTGAGAACTTTAACAATATCTTACTGACCAGGCACCAGCTCATCCGACGAGCTGGCGAGAACTTCAAACAATATCTTACTGATCAGGCACCAGCTCATCCGACGAGCTGGCGAGAACTAACTAAGCTCGGAGCAACCAGAAGGGTGCTGAGAACTTACGGGGAGATGCATTAGGTATCTTTATCAATGACTATGTGTCAGTTCCTTCTAGAAGGAATATAATTTGCATCATCTTGTCGGCATATCAAAGATCTACCGCAGACGCTGAATAGGCAAAAGTCAATCTATATTGTTTATAGCTGAGGCAATTATCAATTAAAATAACAATTAATTCCAAGTAATTGAAGCTACAAATATGTTCATTCTAAATCAACAATAATAATTTAGTCTACAACTCATCAGCTAAAAACAATTATGAATGTGCATGATGAAATGCATCAACCAAGATACCGCATTGTTACATTTTTATGATTAAAAATTAAAATTATCGTAACTACATATTTCAAGTCTAGCAAAAACAAAACACATCTTATAATAATACTACTTTTTAACTTTGGTAAAAAGTAACTTATAGGTAGGTATCATTATAATAAGATAAAATAAAAATAAATAAATATATCATCACGCCTTTTACCCATCACTGGGTGTGGCACTCTGCCTAAGCAGATCTCGGTAAGTGATATATTTTTTCGCGTGAAGTGCGGTTACCAGCCGTCAAATCACGGCCTCCAAAGATATTAGTGGAGGAGGAGCCACAGGGGTAGAATATAAATAGTTATTTGTATCACTAAACCAAAAACTGTACTTCGGTGAGTACGAGCATCTTTGACAAGCCGAGCCAAAGGTCAGACAAAACAGTTTCTGGACGTACATATAATACACATGATTTTTTGATCCGATTTAAATGAAATTATTGATGTATTTGTCAAATATTTAATACTAGGGCTTTTTATGTTGACAGTATCAAGGCATTCGTAAACAAGGATACGAGAGTTAAATAAATATAAACAATTCTTATGTCTACTTTAAAAAAATTGTGACATTTGTAACTTGAAAATTTTATAGCACATATTAAAGAAGTTGCCGGGCATGTTATTAATAATTTGTTTGCTAGAATATTCATTTATAATTACTTACATTTGATTCGACAATGAAAAATGTAGCTCCAAAATTAGTTCAAGTACTTAACACTCCCAGCCAGTTGATGCCACTGTTATCCTTAGCAATATTTGACATTTCCAAAGCAAAAATTATTTCCTAATTATTTCCTATTGGTATACTATTTTGATTTTTATTTATAAAATGGTAACAATGGCTGGTAGCACAAGCTTTGCCTGTTTTAAGAGCAGTGTTTTTGGCTGTTTTAGCTATCTCTAACATGTTAAAACCGTGCTCTTAGAACACTCAAAAATAGAGTTTGTGCTACCAGCCATTGAGATTACCAACGTATCTATCAGAAAATTTAAAATATGATTATGAGATACATAATAATCCGATACGCCATATTTCTGTAGCGTCACTTTTTTCCAAACATATTTAGTAGCTGCAGCTTCACTGCATTTTTAAAGAGAAAGGTATAGCAACGCTATTATTTTAAGTAGCTTGTTCAGCTAGTACAAACGCGTTGGTGTCCAGGAATATCGGGGCCCAATCGGCAATTGTTCATCCGTCGACTTAGTCAGTCTCCTCCATTCCACTTATTTTGAAAGCTTGCCCGCAAAGTACTATAGCTGTTAGATTATTATTTCGACTAATGAGTATTAATTCATAATTAATCAATTATTTTAATCATCCCTATAGATATTGTTAGTACAGCACAGTAACGGATTATTGCTTACTGTTTTGTTTTTAACTTAAAAGTTATATATTACAAAATTATTTCAGAATTTTGTATTCAGAACTCAACAAGATTCTATAATGTAGGTATTGCCGACGTTAGGAATCGACAGAATGACTACACTTAATTTCATATTGTTTTATGTTGATCCACTATAGTTGTGAAAATGGTGAGGTAATGTGAAAAAGATATTTTTATAATGTTTTAAAAACTTGTGATGTAAATAATAATGTAGTTTTGTAATAAAATGGATAGAACTCGAAATGTAAAAAAAGTTTTTTTTGTTTTCCAGTTTCTTTTTAAAATGAATGTTGTTAACATTAAATCCGAATACTCTTAAAATAATTAAAATATTATGAGTGAAGTACACTTTTACTGACAATTAGTCAACTATAATTTATTAACTCAACTCAATTCATCTAATGGAATCGACATCTTGGGACTTCATCAGGAGCTACAAAAAGGAAACATATATATTTTAAATATAATACAAATTATTACATAAATAAGTTATTTAATTTAGTTTAGTTAAGTTATTTAATTTAATACAATTAATTAAAACAGAAGGATTCTGTAACATTGTAATTAAATATTAAACCATTTTTATGACTTGGAGTGTCAAATTTATAAAATCGCGTGAAATTAAATACAATGTCAACTTTTCAAACAACCTCACCCAAACAATGGTATTCCAATTTTAATTAATTTCATTTAAAAAATCATTCATTATTTTTATCTAACTTCACAAAAAAATATAAATATAAAAATTTTACATGTGTTTGTGCATTAATGAACCCTACTTATTTGACGAATCATACGTTTGAATGTGAATTTAAAAACTGATACGCTAGACATTAATAAGATTTACAGTAATATTTGTAATATGATTCAGATGTTTAAATAAATTTACGTATATTTGAATCGTAATGAACTGTTTATTTAACTCTGTCTCTAGGGGTTACGAGACTTATAACGTGTTAGCCCATGTAAAAATTATAACGGGCTGTTGACATTGGTTATCATGACAACATATCTAATTTTAAACATTTGACACTTAAATATTTCTTGATTAAACAAAATATGTCAGATTTTCAAAGTCTACCTTGATTGAACATTTTAGTTATTGCGTTATACTATTGCAATTAATTTTATTAAATATACATATATTGCGATTTAAATGCACATAAAACATTGTACAATGCTCGACCGTTTCCTGAAACTTACAGGCTCACACAGATAACAGGCCCGCTGGCGCTCGCCCGTTACCTTTCTATGCTCGCCTGTAAATTTCCGAATAACGGTCTTGCAATGTAAATAACTAGTAAATAGTATGTGTTATGAGTTTGGAAAAAGTAGTTTTTTACGGTTGTGAAGTTAGGTAAAAAAATCAATTATGTTTTTATAATATTAATTAAAATTAGAAATCCATTGTTCTATCAGTGGAAAGGTTGTACTATGATAACAAAGTATATATAAATTCCATGCGATTTTATAAATTTGACACATAAGTACATTCATGAAAAATTGTTTGATATTTAACTTCAAGATTACAGATGGGAAAAAATTTGTTTTTAAATTAAGTAACTTAAATATGTAAGTAATAATCAAAACTGTATTTTTTCCTAATAAAGGCTCAAGTACAGCCGAAATTATTTAGTTTAATTGAAATAATATCCTAGGAAAATTACTCCTTTAAATTAAAATAGTGTGCAAACTAGATAGGTATTTTATAGCTTGTATTTGACAAGCATTATAAATTAAATGAAATTTTTGATTAGAAAGGAGAAAAAGAATTCCTTTTATTTTGTAGCTTAATTTGTTCGAATTCGGTGTTTGGTATATTTTCTGAAGCAGCCCAGCAGCCGCTGCTTAACTTCACAGCGAGCGACCTGTAAATGACTGATGCGACCGCTCGTTGTTTGATGGAGCCCAATCTAGGCCACGGAGGGGCGGCTGGCTGGCGTTATTGTAGTCGCAGTGCCAGTGGCCAAGGAAACAAAAGAGCAACGTGTGCTTGTGAGGGATTGGGGGGAGGTGATGTGGTAACGCAGGTGTTACCGAGAACAGCTCCCTTGGGTCTTGGGTCCCAGGTCCGCTGCCACTGCTTCTGCTCCGGTGTTGCTAAGAGACCGATGCGAAGTTAAGCGTGATCACACGTCTCGCGTCTGCTATTTATCTCTGACTAGATACTATATACTGTGTTTGGTTCAACATGCTGAGATTGACTAGCTAGTCGCGAAATAGGTAATTTTGAAAATACAAACCTATTTTTTTTGTCAATAAATTAGCACATATATGTTAGAAGTATATACTTACGTATGTTAGATTTGTGGACCTTATAGGCTCGAATTCAGCAACACATTTTTAATAAATTTTTATATGTCGCGGTCAAAGCCAAAATACCATTTTTAAATTTAAATTTAAAATTCAATTTTTATTTGTTTATTATTAATTGGTAAACAGAAGAATCTCTAAAAATTAATTGTGTTTAAAACGTTATTGATGATTCGAATAATTTAAAATCCATCTGAAAATAGTGAAAGAAGACCCAAAGGCGGCCATTTTTGCTCTATTGTAAACCATATGAGTTCCTTAATTGGAGAATTCATAATTTAGATAAGGTTCCTTGAGTTCAACTGTATAAAGTGGCTCGATGTCCACTTTAAACTGTAGTTCAGTATGTCATCATACTCGTAAGACAGGCCAAGTATGTACAATAAGATGCCTGGATATAATCTGTCGCTTGGGAAATTACTTGTCAATAATTAGATATGAGCCAAATGTAATTTAATATCTATTTATAAATTGTTTGCGATATAAATCTGCAAAAATACAGTATAAAGGATATAATTTTCGATATACTATTTTTATATATACTTTATATGTTTTAAATACAGGGCATACTATGATGTGAGGTACAATATTGAAATAGCATTCAGTACTTCACAGAATTTTGAAGTTTGTCAAGGCAATAGTTTTGAGATACTGGTTGAATAGATAGTTTTAATATTAATCATTACATTGTAATTACTTAATAACTAATTTTTGCATAATACAATAATTTAATGAAGTTTCAAGTAGCCGACCATTTAAGTTATTAAGTTTTGCTGTTACATTGGTAGTGAGATCTAATTGTTCAATTCAAAAATGAATTATTACAGTAACAATGAATTAGTGGATATGTTCGATATGACGAAGCTGGGCAAAACTCTAGATCAACCCAGCTTTATTATGCTGAACGTTTTTCAGGACATCGGTATACGAATCTTCCCATATTTGTGAATTTTACTTATTGCCTCCGTAAAACTGATTCTTTGCAACCTAATGCAGGATGAGACGGTGCAGCTCGTCAGAGACCAGCAAATATTGAAAATACATTCTTAGATTTAGTACGCAATGAACCAGCAATTAATATAAGGAGAATATCTTGCCAACTACCAGGTATACCGCCAATGATAGTTTGGAGAATATTAAAGAATAATAATTTATATCCTTAACATTTTCAATAGGTTCATGCGTTAATTTAACCCGATCACAATCTTCGAGTTACATTTTGCAAGTGCCTTCTGCATTAATATACCGAGGATCATAATTTTACGTTAATATTAATATTTTCTGAAGGAGCAATATGTACTCGTGATGATATACACAATATTTACAATTGTCGCTCCTGGACTGAAGAAAATTCGAAAGTTGTTGTCAGAAGCCATTGACAGTACAAGTTTTCGTTAAATGTTTGAGCTAGGATGAAAAATGTATCGTTACTGGGATCATACACAATTCCAAACAGATTATTTTTTATTTTTGCAGAATAATTTACCTAAATTTTTAGATGATATTCCTCTTAATGCACGTCAAAAGGTATTATTTATGCATGACGGTGCGCCGCCTCATTTTAGTAGAAATGTTAGAAATCACCTATATAGAGTTTATGCCGTTAGATGGATTGGTCGGGGAGGTCCTGTGTCTTGGCCCCTAGTCTCTGAATTTGAATCCATTAGGTTTTTATTTTTGGAATAATTTTAAATCCCTCATCTTTGACGAGGCACCTAAAACCATGTGTACTTAAAGTTAGGTATAGTACACCCTGTTTAGGTAGTCATTAATCACACAAAATAATTATAAAATCAACAATTATAATCCTTCTCTTTGAATGAGAAAGAAAAAAAAAGTATATTCTAGACAGTAACATTATTTCAAATTAATTATCTTATTTAGTAGAAGAAAAAAAAACATTTAGAAGCTTCATTCATATTCTTTATTTCAATAATTAATGTTTGTGCGATACGACTAAATTTCTCAACACAGGAAAAACATTTTGGTGAAAATAATTGGTAGTCAAGTTAACGAATATTTTGTTTTAAAATAAATGATTCCGAAACATAGTATACTAACGCAAATTGTCAACAAGACATCACAAATTGGCATTCGATTGACACATCTTTTGTTAGCGCCGTCTCAGCGATCAGGAGGCAACACGACCCTGTATTTGATAAAAAATGAACGTTCTTAATAAGTTAAAAAAATGTCTGACAAGTAACGAGTTGTATTTGATCTCTGACACTTTTTGTTCTTTTGAAATACGTTCAGGCAGAAAAAGGCTGCCTCATTAAACAGACGTGCCCGCATTGTTCGCGTCCTTGTTTTTCATTTTTTCCCTATAAATAGTAGAAATGTTTCAGGATGGAATTATTATTTCACTGTGCAATTTTCATATATATATATATATATATATATATATATATATATATATATATATATATATATATATATATATATTAATATTCTGTGAGTTCTAGTATGAACGTCGATTAAGGGTGATTAAAACAAAACTTTTCTAACTTTTTAATGTTAATCAAATAAAAATGATAGAATATTTAGTTCTACGAGTGTATAAATGTATAAAATTTAATGTAAAAACAATAGAGCAAACAGAAAAATTACACATTATGATGTTGCTTTTGCTATTTTGGAAATAAAGTTATATAATAGTACTGTAAGTTATTTTAATGGGCTAGATATTCCAATGAAAATATGTTGGTCTGTGGATTTGAGAGCCAGGTTTTGATTCCCGGAGCTGAGAAACTTAAGTCATATTATAATCACTTCTGTGAATACCTCCCTCCCTTGACGGCTGGTACCCGCACTTCACTCACAAAATATATCACTTACCCAGATCTGCTACGACTCATATTTAGTAATGAATAAAAACATAATTATGTATTTATATTATTTATTTATTTTAAGATATTCAATTTGTATATGGGCGGCTTTATCCACACGATTTCGAATCAATACGCAAGCAACCATACTGTAGCATTAGTTCATCTTGAATTCTTTAGTTACACACTAACGGATTCAGGCAAGAAATGAACTCTCTCTCTCTCTCGAAGACTGGAATATACAATCCGTCTCCGTACATAAATATTGTACTTGGCAGATCGCAGTAAGTGACATATTTCATATGTGAAGTGTAATTACCAATTGTCAAATCATGCCCTTCAAAGATGTTACTGGTTCGGCAATGTTAATGCAGAGTAAATTTTGCCGACTACTAGGATCTAAATTAAGTTGAAAAATGGATAGAAATGAATTATTATTTTTTGGATTCCAGTCTTTGTTATTTACTTGCTCTATTTTTTAACCAACGTTTCGGCTCATAATTCGATCCATTATTAAGCTTATTTACAAGTAAATGCACTTGAAGTCATATTTATTAAATAAAATAAAACAATTTATGGCAAGTTGCACTGCCAAAAATTAAATTTTAAATATTGTTTAAACAAAATAAAAGCAAAGCATATTATAAATTTTTCATATGGAATAACTGACATTACTGGAAAACATTTTTTTTATATATTTAAATTAAGTTTTTTGTCGATGCGACTGTCCATTAGTCTTTTAAATCTTTTATATTACGGCTTAAATAAATTTAAATTATCCCTAAGAATAAAATTCGTTTCAAATAATTTTCAGTGTAGTATTTACAACGAAACTACAATTACAAATATCTGGAATTATGTTATATCGGAACATCACTTCGTGCAACGCAGCCTTGCGAGTGCAGCCGTGCGTACGAGCTCCACAAAAGAAGTCTCAGCCGCTCACTGGTATTTTTAAATTCCAGTTCGCTTTTGAAGTCAACAGCGAGATTTGGTGTTCGGTGGTGGTCCGTCACGAGATTGGGCCCAGCGGCGGTAGCGGCGGCGGCGGGTTGAGATGCAAGGGGCACTATAGTCTAGTGAAGGCGAAAGATGCCGACGCGCATTTATACGCTTCTTCGAGCGACAGCGTCTTCAATATATCCCAAATTGACTCTGAAACGAAGCATTTCATAGCTGGAACATATGACAATCAGAGTTATATTGTGGTACAAGAGTAATAAAACAAGAAAAAACAAATTATTCGAGATTCACATAATTTTTTTATATGTACTGTCTGAATAATTACTAAATTAACTTCACCCAATTTTGTTGAACATGACATTTCAAAATTAAAAGTCAAATATTTTACAGGCCACTTAGTTTTGTTGTACGTACACATGTTTCAGCGAAATATTACATTTTACTCTTTTTCTAAATAATTTTCTCATATGTAGATTTTTGGGTCAGTCACATCTTGGTCTCGAGTCTCGATGAGAGTCTCTATTTGTTAGGGTCAAATTATTATGACTAGAAGGTAAGTAAATAAATTAAACTCGTAACACATAAAACTAAAATATACTCAAAATACAGTTATTAGCTATTGATATAGCATCATTAGTAGGGTTGTGCATTTGACCAGTAAAATATTTTTCGGACAATTGACCGACTATTTGACCGGTCAATTGACCAGTCAATTGACCAAGAAACATTTGATAAAAATCACAATTAAAATTGTAATTAATTTATATAGTACTGTTTACTACATCCAATATTACTGAAAATGAAAAACCAACAACAAATAATAAACAAAACCACATCAAATTCAAAATAAAGGGGAAAATAAAGTAAAAGACGTAATGAAATGAAATAATATGTATTTATTTTATTTGTAAAGTAAAGTAAGCAAATTTTCCAGAACCCAGAATACCAAACTATATATATTCATGTAATAATAGTAAGTAGCTATTTCTATTGAACAACAGATGTCGTGCGGTTCCATTTAGATTATTTGACCGTATTATTTGGCTGTCAAATATTTTTGGTCAATTGACCAGTCAATTGACCGGTAAATTGACCGGTAAATTGACCACGGCACATCCCTAATCATTAGTATTAATTTTCAAATGGAATGATCTTTCAATACCTATATTTATTTTCTCAGTGAAGTTACAAAATTAAGTATTGTTTATATTACAGTTTTTATTATTAAAAATAAAATGGTTAAACGATAGTATAACTAAAAATACTACTTCTACCATAATTTATATGATGACGTAAGTAAATTTTAGAACTTTAAAAGTTAGGTCTCGCGTATTGTACAAAATCTTCACACTGGAATTAAATTGATCGACTTGTTATTAATAGAACAGTCAAAATTCAATACTGGTCTCTTCTTGGGATTTGATTTCATGAATCTACTACGGTCTTATCTTGACATTTCGAGATGAGTCGAGACAGAGACAGAAACCGAAACCATTCTCGAGTCTCGCGACCATATTACTTATTACTCTTTCTAATTATGTGCCACAGGTACAATCCTGTATAATTTTAATTAGATTATTTTATTCCTGAATTTATATCATTGTTATTATGTAATCTACGTACACCGGTAAATAAAAGGTTTAATTAGCGTTAAAATAATCTTTTTCTAGTATTATTTAATTTTAATTTCCTTCAAAAAAATCTATTGTTTGTTCCATTTTGTACAAAGTTGCTTTGATGAAGGTCAAAGTGTTTGTCGAAACGTTATTTGTTTATTTAAAGTAAAATTAATTACTGCAAGCATGTTTTATAATATTTAATTTGTTTATAATTAACTAATTGTGTATTTGATTTGTTTGTGTGTAATGAAATTTTAAGAAATTATGCTACTTACATGGACATTTATAATGGATCTACATAAATAACTGTAAGAGCCATCCCTGCGATTTTCACACGAAAAGCATACATCTACACTGAAAGTTCGACTGAAAGTGACTGAAAGAACGCGACGACGAGGCGGTCAAGGGTGCCTTTTTTATTTTATATAAACACGCAACTAGCAGCGGCGCTACCAGATACGTATATACGTCGTGGAACAGAGATTTTGTATAGTAATGATGAAGATAACGAAATGAAAGTGTCCACACTCGACCACTTCACCAGGCTATCTTCATCTTTTTCTACCTTTCATTATGTTTACGATAAAGGAAATGGTAGATTGTGGTGAAATAAAAGATCGCTTGTAGAGTTGGAGGATATTGAATTCTAAGATTATCTACGTAAGCCCATTAGTTGCCACAAAATTTCGTTTGATAATATACATTCAGTATTTTGATTTTAAGTTGTTAACATATATTTAAAAAGGATTCAATAATATGGTATTTTAAATAAATAAAAGGCTTCAGAATCCAATATTATTTTTTTATAAAAATATTTATTATTTGGACGTTTCGAACATTAATATTTGTTCATATATAAAAATATATAAACACAATAATTATAATATAAAACTAACAAAATAATCAAAATGTCAAACCTTTAAAAAATATAAAATAATATTTGTAAAATGTCAATAATAATATAAATGAAAAAAGAAACATATGAAAAATAAAAATCTGATGTGGACACCACATGACTTCCTTGTACGCGTATTAAACTATAGATATTTTGTTAATTGCACATATTTGACATTAAATCTTTTATTTTTTGTTCTAATCCATAGCAAACTTTTTTTAAAAATTCAAATAATATATAATATTTAAATTTAGATATCTCGTTTATGCAAAAAGCTAATTTAAAAATTCTTAATGTGCTAAACGCAGAATTTAATTCTCTAAAACTTTTATTTGCAGCATTTATTTCTAAAATTAAAAAAATACCATTTTTTTCAAGGAAAACGGTTAGCAGCTTCATGTAATGTGCCACTTCCAGTTAGTATATTTTAACCAAAATCTATTATGTTATTTCCATTGATATAGTAGTCTTATATACCAAATTTGGAAAGTTTTAAATTATATTTGAGTATAGATTTTCATGAAAATCTATTATAGGCTTCAAGTAAAGTACCACTCTTGGTAGTTGTATAATGACCAATAAGGGTGGTGCACAACTAGATGTTATAACAGTCCTAAATATAAAGTTTCAATTTTCTACGGCTTACCGTTTTTGAGTTATGCGAGATACATACGTACATACGTACGTACAGACGGCACGACGAAATTAGTCAAAATGGATTCAGGGAGGGCCAAAATACCTATTTCCGTTGAAATCTTAGAACCGAAAATTAAAAGTAAAATAGAAAAAAATAATAATAAATAATTAAAATAAAATATATAAAAAATTAAATTGTTAAATTCCCTAAAAAATTTTGAACATATTTTAAATTATTATACGCATCAGTTTTATAATTAATCGAGGTATCATGGTGTAAATTTATATGTAACGTTTCTAAAATAAGTCTATGTTTTTTATTTACCATAATATCAATAATTTTGGCTTCAGAAAAATTAAAAATATGTCCTGTCTCCTGATGGTGACGAGTTAAAGCACTATAAATTTGGATCAAGAAGTTTGCATTAATAATTATGTTGATATATTCTTTTTTCTAACGGTTGTGAAGTCTCTCCAATGTAACATTTTCCACAAGAACCACATGGAATTTTGTATACAACATTTTTATATTTAGATTATTCAATTTTGTCTTTAGTTTGTGTATAAAGCGAATTAATATTAGTGTAGTTAGTAGTTATAATTTTAATATTGCAATTACCAAAAGTTTTTCTAATTCCAGATATTAATTTGTTATCCCAAGGAATAATAGCTACAACAAATTTATCTTCATTATTTGGTAAATTATCTTGAAAATTATTATTATCATTATTATTTCCATGAACCAATTTATATATTCTGTCTTTTATATGTTTTTTTATAAAAGATGGAGGGTAACCATTACGAATTAAGATGTTATTAATAAATAATAAATTGTATTCATTTTAGAACTGTTCAAATTATTATCAATTTTTAATAGATCATCACATGGCTAATTTTAATTAGTAAACAGACACAAATCATTATTTTAAAAATATTTTATAGTGTGACCAAAAAAATGCTCTGGCCAAAATATATCACTTAACTTATCATTTATCACTTATCATTTGACGTAATATGAAATTCGATATTTATTTTGTTGTAAATTATGTAAGTTGAAACAGATTTGAACGAAAAATTTTATCCTTTAACTCACATGCCAGTCACTTATGTTATCGCATAATATGATTGTCAGAGAGTATTACATTAGATGTATTATTATTCGAAGACCGACACTAAGGCTGTTTAAGTTCCTATTGTACAGTTACATAAATAAATAATTTTGCTTTATATTTTTACTTACTTAATGAGCAATATAAAATATAAAAAAATATTTCTTATCATACAAATTATAAAACTGACTGTGAACAACTTTTTTTTTTTTTATTAATAATTTAATTTACAACTGGCCTGTAAGGCCAACCAGTAATTGTGATACATGATTATATTAGCATGCTAGAAGGTGGTCCCCAGTGGTACTCCTTCATAAAGTGTTGTAGTTTTCTTCTTTTAATTTCCCAGCTCGAGGGGTTTGGTTCTCTTCAGTCTCCTTGTTTCATTTTCATTATTTAATAAATCTATTGCAAGGTGGTTGGAATGATTGTATAGTCGGTTTTGATATTTTGTTGCAAATTTTCTTATTTGTTCTATGACTGTTTCGACTTTTACGTCTTTGTGCAGCGTATCGTTAGATACATACCAAGGAGCGTTTGTTATCATCCTAAGACATTTGTTTTGTGCGCGCTGTATTGTGTTTATGTTCGTTGCTTTGGCACATCCCCATAGTTGGATGCCGTATGTCCGTATTGGTACAATGGCGACTTTATAAGTTAAGAGTTTGTTTTCTAGGCTTAATTTGGATTTGCGACCTATTAGCCAATAGAGTTTTTTAATTTTTATATCTATTTGTTTTCTTTTAGTCACGATATGTTGTTTCCAAGATAGTTTTGATTCTAAGTGCCTTCCTAAGTATTTAATGTGAGTTTTGTTTGTCAAATTTTGATTGTTTATACTCACTTCCGGACACTGGATTTGTCTGTTCGTAAATGTTATGTGTACTGATTTACTGTCGTTTATTTTTATATTCCGTTTATTTGCCCATTCATGTATGTTGTTTAGTGCAGTTTGTAGGGATTCTGAGGCTTCCACTGGGTTGATGTTTGAGGAGAGTACTGCGGTGTCGTCCGCGTACGTTGCTACTGTTGTGTTGTTTGTGCAAGGTAGATCTGCTGTGAAGATTTGATATAGCGTAGGCCCCAGTACGCTTCCTTGCGGAACTCCAGCTTTTATTGGATAGTCTTTGGATAAGGAGTTTTCGTACAATACATGGAATTGTCGATCAGTAAGATATGATTTAAATAGTAGGTAGTAGTTGTGAGGCAGATTTTGTTTTATTTTATATAAGAGTCCGTGATGCCAGACACGATCGAACGCTTGGCTAACGTCGAGGAAAGCAGCTGAGCAAACTTTTCCTTCTTCTAGATCTTCTTCAATTTCTTTAACTATTCGGTGTATCTGTTCTACTGTCGCATGTCGCTCCCGAAATCCAAACTGATGGTCTGGAATTACTCTATTTTGTTCTATGTACGGTTTTATTCTTTTAAGGATTAATTGTTCAAGTAGTTTTGACAGGATAGGTAGAAGTGATATGGGTCTATATGAAGAAGGTTCATGAGCAGATTTACCTGGTTTCAATGTAAGAATTATTTCTGAAATTTTCCATTGTTTGGGGTAATATTGGAGACGTAATATTGAGTTAAAAATTTGGGTTATTGCTACAATTCCTTTTCTTGGTAATTTTTTTAGTATAGTGGCAGTTATTAGGTCACATCCAGGTGCCTTTCTGTTGTTCAGGTATTTAATTTCGTCGCCGACTTCTTTTGGTGTGACATGCTTAGGAGGTGATGAAAGTTGTAAAGGTGTATCCAGGAACGTCAATATTTCGTTGTTGTTAACTTGATGTTGATTAGCGTGCGGTTGGAAGATTTCAGACAGGTGTTCTGCAAATGTATCCACTTTTTCTTGATCTGTTTTTGCCCATGTTCTGTTACTTTTTCTTATAGGTGGTATGTGTTGTTGTGGTCTCTTGAGTTTCCTCGTAGCTTTCCATAATGAGTAATCAGTATCAGATTTTGGTGATAAGTTGTTAATATATTCTTCGAAGGAGGGTTGGTACGAGTGCGGTGAATAAATTCAGTTGTGTTCCCGATCTGTTTTCAAAATATTATTAAAAAACTCGTAAATAAACAATTTAAATTCAGTGCAGAAGGATATTCCACTAGTTCGAAACAAAGTGAACACGGTGACATCAAAACTTGCTCTTGAAACTCGAATTTTACAATTTATAATACATCAAATATACTCAAGGTTAGTCATAGCCAATTACTAAGTAAAGTTAATTAACGCACGCCTCGGCAAGATAAGCGCATTCAAACAGTGTTCCCAACTGTGGTGAAACTAAAATATCTTACACATTCTGATAACAATAATAAAATGGCAACAATAGAAGATATAAAGAAATTATTGGATCCATTAACCAACAAAATAGATAAATTACAAAGTTCACTAAACTTATTAAATATTGCAGTGAATGACAATAAAACAGAAAATAACTCAAAATTTAAAAAATTAGAAGAACAATTGCAAGTAAAGGATAATCAAATTGAATACTTACAAAAGAAGATCCGCGAGAAAAACTTAATATTTTTCGGAATCCAAGAAGAGCAAGGCGAAAACTTAGAACAAGTAATATTGCAACTCTTAAACGAAATAATGGAACTCCCAGACATTACTACCAATAATTTAGAAGATATCAGAAGAATCGGAAACCCAAAAAACTATAATAAAAGGCCAGTGCTTGTAGAATTTAATTCAAAAAAATTAAAAAAACAAATCCTGATGAATGCAAAAATGTTAAAGACGACAAACATCTTTATCGAGGAAGACTTTTCTCCCGAAATTTTGGCCGATCGTAAAATTCTAAAACCTCACTTAATCAAAGCCAAAAAAGAGGGCTTCAAGGTATCTTTAAGGCAAAATGTTTTATTTGTAAACGGAGAAAGATATACAGCAAAAGATATGATTACCAATGCAGACACAGACACTGACAAAATTACAGACAAAGAAGTTGCTTTAACAAAAAGTAGGAGACTCTCTGGATCTCTTAACTCGTTGACCAACGAAGAAGTGTCACAAGCGGAGCCAAATGTAATCCATCCCAAGAGTCTTAGGCAAGAATTTGAAAAGTCAACAATGAAGCAAACACCGAGATCTCAGATAAAAGCAGCAAAAGATACTCCAGTTAAATTAGGTCCCCTCGACAAACACATAAATACAAGACTCCGCTCTCAGGTTAATTCAAAAAACTAATCAACAGCTCGAACAGCTCTTCAGGTAATTATAACAATATTTTATTTTGGAACATACAAGGATACAAGAACCTCTTTAATTTAAATACACAAGATGAAACTCTACTCTTAAATCACAAAATAATATGCCTAACTGAAACGTGGCTAAATTTCGATTTAAAAGAAAACCCACCTCTTCTCAAACAATACATTAAAATAGAACAGAAGGCAACGAAAAATGCAAATGCAGGTAGGGCAATTGGAGGAATCCTAATTTTCTTGGCACTCCCCCCTGAGGTTGTTACAGTTATTGAAAAAGAACCGCACTGGATTTTCTTGAAACTTCAGAACAAAACACAGAACATTATTTTATGCGTTACTTATTTCTCTCATTCATACGATTATCAGGTACTACTTGAACTTTTTTCCTTAAGTCTACAGAATGTCATAAACAAATACCCAAATCATTCCTTCATAATAGGAGGCGACTTTAACGCTAGAATTGGTGAACTAAATGAAATCTCGTACGAACTACTCTTAAACAGTAACTGGAATGCCATCAGACTATGTTGTGATAAAACTACAAACAAAAAAGGAAAAGATTTATTACAAATATTGGAACAGGAAAATTTTGTAGTTCTCAACGGTAGATCTCATAGCGACACGCCTGCTAAATACACTTTTATCGGAGCGAATGGAAAGAGTACCATAGACCTAATTTGGACAGATCTTAATACGTTAAAATATGTCATCGATTTTGTTGTGATTGAAGACATAGCTGTATCAGATCACTTTATATGTTCAATAAAACTTACAAATTTAACAGATTGTACCAATGATAATCACCTAATACAAAGAAAAAACGCCATAACTGTAACTAAAACTAAGTGGGATCCCCAGAAAGCGGAGCATTTCAAATGGGAACTTACAAACGCATCTTGTAATTCTTTTAATCAAAGCTCAGAAGAATTATACAAAACCTTGAAACTTGAAATTGAAAACGCTTCTAACAAAATAGAAATCAATCATAAAACTAAAATTCACCAAGATAAAATCTCGAAAACAAAATCCAAGCCATGGTTCAACGAATCCTGCAGAGTAATTAAAAGAGAGACAAGGAAACATTTAAAAGAATTGAAGAAATATGAATATTCTCAGGATAAACTAAACATATATTTACATTCAAAGAAACTATACAAACAAGCTATATTGAAGGAGAAAAATAATTACAAACTGAACGTAAAGTTAAAACTTCAAAATATCTCTGACCAGAAAGAATTTTGGCGAACAATAAATTTTCTACAAGCAACACCATACATAACAAATCTAATTGAACTCGAAGACTGGGTGGTTTACTTCCAAGACTGGTACGGGAGTAAAATTGTTAACGAGCTGACTTTCTTTGATATTCATTACCCGTATTTGGATGACAATATTACCTACGCGGAAATAACAGCAGCGTTAAGAAAACTCAAAGCAAATAAGTCCCCAGGCACCGACGGCTTAATATATGAACAGCTCCAGAACTTACCTGCTAAATGGATAACATATATCAAGAACTTATTAAACGTCTTTTTGGCAGACGAAGATTTACCTAAAGACCTGAAAACAATAAAAATTACATTGCTACACAAAAAAGGAGATCGCTTAAATAAAGACAATTACAGACCTATTGCACTAATTAACACAATTACTAAACTGTTCACCTTCATATTAAACGAAAGACTGCAAACATGGGTCGAAAGCAAAGAATTTCTACCTGAAGCTCAAGCAGGATTTAGGAAAGGAAGAAGTTGTACCGATAACGCATTTGTTCTTAACTCAATTGTTGAAAACACATTTCTGACTTCCAAGCAGGGAGTTTACGCTTTGTTCATAGATTTTAAGAAAGCTTTTGACAGCGTGTCACACACAATTCTATGGCCCAAACTCTACCAACTAGGTATAAGCGGCAAGATTACCAGGCTACTGAAAAACATTTATGACAAAGCAACATTACAAATTAGCGTAAACAATAAACTATCTGAAGACATCCAAGTGAACCGCGGAGTTTTACAGGGTGAGTGCACCAGCCCCTTACTTTTTGCTCTATTTATATCAGATCTTGAGGATACTATTAGAGCTAATAACCTTCACGGATACTGCATAGACACCCAAAATGATATTTTGACATTACAATATGCGGACGATATTGTTCTTTTCGCTCATTCTCCACCCGACCTACAGAGAAAACTTGACGCATTAACCAGGTATTGCAACTCCAACCAGCTAACGTTAAATGCTGAGAAGACAAAGATTATCCATTTTCATCTGGGAAGAACCCCGAGACGCCGATTGAAGCACTTCTGTCAAGAAAAAGAAATCCTGTTCACAAATAAATATACATATTTAGGAATCACATTTACGAAATCAGGCTTATTTAATGAAAACACCCTAAATAAATTGAGCGCAGCAAGAAAAACAGCGGGAACTATTAAAAGTACTATGTTAAAAGCCCAAATGTTCTGTTGGGAAACAAATATGAAATTATACAAGACAACCTTTATTCCCACTCTGCTTTTTGGGGCTGAAATATGGGGCCTTTCCCAAATTAAGAGTATAGAGAAAGGAATGGCACACTTTATTAAAACTATCTTTGGCTTACAAAATACTACACCAGGTTACATCATACGGAGAGAGACTGGTATAAAGAGCCCGCAAGTAATTATTGTCGAAAAAACTCTTAAATTCTGGTATAATATCTTGCTCATGCCTGAAGAACGTTACGTAAAAATATGTTATAATAAACTATTGAGGCTCAATGACATATCATCGTCAAACATAGCAACTCATAAACATTACAAACATAATTGGGCCAAAAACATTCAAACAATACTCTTAACACTTAATTTCGAAACTGTATGGAAAAGTCAAAGCTGCATCACCCTAAAAATGGAGACTGATAACATAATCAAAGCCTACGACGAATATATCTATCAAAATGATACTAGAAGAATCACATGCTCTACCTACAACCCAAACTACCAAACTTACTTAACAAATCAAAACTATCTATTCCTAAACATTCCCTTTAAAATCTTAAAACTTTTTTCCCAGCTAAGGACAACCAATGTGAAATTCTTTTACATCTACCAAGACGGTCTCTTACATAAATTTAAAGATGATGAAATATGCAGCATGTGCAACCTTCTCGAGGAAAACACCCTTTTTCATTTCCTATTTCGTTGCCCCTTGTACAACCCAATTCGAAATCAGTTTCTATATAATTACAACTCTTTTAGCAATGCAACCAACCCCATTCAAGATCTACTTGCAGAACCTGCCAAAGACAAAATTTGGGATATTTTCAAGTACTTCAACTCAGCACTGAGAATACGTGCTTTTATATTAAACGAATGAAGAAATATGGTATACATTATATATATTAATGTCTCCAAATGTTAATGGAAAAACAATGTACAAGAAAAAAAATTATACAGTTATGCACTTATTGTACCAATCTATTTGTATGAATTTTTATTCGAAGGCAAATAAATTTATTATTATTATTATTATTATTATTATTCTTCGAAGGAATCGTTTTTCACTTCTGTTATGAGATGTTTTATTCGTTTGCTGAGGTTATTTAAGATAGTTTTATCTTGTGGATGTCTGCTTAGCTGCCATTTTCGTCTTATTTTTCTCTTTTCACTGATAAGATCTCGGATGAGTTTGGTATAGTTTGTGATATTTTTGTTTGTTTTATTCGTAGTTGGAGTGGATTTTTGAGTGGCCTTTTGAATAGAGCTTGTTAATAGTTCTACAGCTTTGTCTATTTCAGTTTCAGTTTTTAAAGGTATCTGCAGATTAATTTATTTGTTTAGGTACATCCTAAAATGTTCCCGGTCGGTTAGTCTGTTATGTAGAGTGGGTCTTTTTCCTTTTTGGATGATTAATTTTAAAACCTTTATCTTCAAATGCTTCTTTTATTTCTTCTGTGGGTGCTGTAGGATGTATATTTTTTATCACGACTCGGTACGCGCGTTCTTCTCTTAGTTGATACGTGTGAAAATGTACTTTATTTTGATTTAGGAGATGTATGAGTCTTCGGTAGGCGCTAGAAGTTTTTGTATTGACTTTGACTTGATCTTCTGTTAATGTCTTGCATATGAATTCATCTTTTGCAAGCGTAGTTTGTATACAGGTGAGCATGTTTGAGTAATTCACTACGTTTTGTATGTATATGGGGGGGTGGCTTGTGTTTCTTGGTTCCTGTTTTATCTGTGTGGTTTTGAGTCGTTTCTTCACTATTTAGTGCTGAAAATCTATTTAGAGTACTTACATTTCCGTTGGAGTTGTTAGGATTGAGTTTCATTGTTTTTGTTGTGGTGATGTTGGTATTTTCTGTCCTTGCACGTTTTGTTGATCTTCTATTCCTGGTAGATTGCCATGAGCAGGGTGAAGTTGGGGTGTTCCGTTTTATTTGGTCTCTTTCAGGGATTTGTGTAGGTAGCCGTGTATTAATGGTTGCTAGCCAGGATTCTATTGAAATTTGTGTGAGTTGGGTGGGAGAGCAAATAGGAGTTGTTATCATTTGAGTTGGAGAATAGGTTGTTATAGAGGTTGTAGTAATTGTGGTGACAGGTTGGGTGTCGGAGGTTGGCGTACCACCGCTTCTTTCAGACATATTCGATGTTTTAATCACTAAAACACTTGATCTGAAGATTAGTTATGTAGTTGCGTTTACTTAGTTAGTAAAGAATTATGATATAATCGACTATAATTAATAGTTAACACTGATATAACTGATAGCACAGATACTAGTCAGACGAGGCAGATACGTCCGCTCCGTTCGACCGATAGGCAACGAATGTGAACAACTTGAATGAATTTTATTTTTAATCAGTTGTGTAAACATAAGTGAATAAAAAATAAAACCACTGAATTACATACCAATCTTGCTGATAAACTTTCATTATTATTTTGACTACTATGAATACCCATTTTCATTTCCAAATAAATAGAAAATTACAAAAAAGATAGGTAAATATAAAAATAATTTATATTTCTATATGGTGATGGAGCGATTAGTGAATTTTAAGTGTTTACAGCAACAAATATTTACAAAGTTTCAAACCGTAATGTCCATGTATTTATTGAATTTAATGTAATAATTATTTATTTATTTAAAAAAAACCTATATTTTTTTCTCAAAACCAATTTACAAATTAAATAAATGCTGAATACGGAGTCATCCATCTTTAAGGGAATTTAGGTCATCCCTTCTGCTGGAAAACAAATGGCCCTCATATTGTAAGGTATTTATAATCTTGTAAACAGATGCTGCTCTTTTTCAACTCTCTAGAAAAAGAATAAATCGATGTAAATGTACATGTTTACGAAAATATAATGCTTTCGAATCAGAAGTTGATGTTTATGTGATTATTTATTTACTCAAAAATAATTAATTTTTTCTCTTAAATTGATAAAAATTATAATAAAACATAATAGCGTAAATATTAAATAATATTTTCACTTAACTTAATACTGAAATTACACTTTCTGCATGTTTGTAATCTATAATTAAATTCAATCATTGTATATTTATGGATTCATATTAGTTGCTATAGTAGCATGTATTATAATCTCGAAATTTAATTTGAGTCATAGATGGTGGTAATAATTAGTATCCAATTATTTATTCAAATACTCTGTCATACAAATAAACTTTGAAGGTACTTACTATAATATCACAGCTAAATACGAAAGTCGTTTTGTGTAAAATACACTATATATATATATATATATACACAGGGTGTTATATTTTAATAGACCCAGCAAATATCTCGCTTATTTATCAACTTAGCAATTTCTTTCATATAACATGATTTATACAGCATCATGTAAGCTATTTGATGACGGATGTACATTCATGATATCGTATCACTTCCGGTTTATTAGTAATTTATATCAACTTTGAAATTTCAAATGGAACATATTATATTTTTTTACAAATTTGAAAAGTGCATCAAATTTCCTGTACAATCATGTAAAATAATCCATATGTTACATTATTAAAAAGTAAAATGGCGGGCACTTTATTATACACCAAATCGAAAAGAGAATAGTGAGGCCATGACTGTGGCTTGAAATAAAACAATTAACTAAAACAATTACAATTATTATTATTAAACGAAATAATATTTTTTTGTCATAATAATACAGAAAATAAGAATAAGTAACACTTAAGAACAACAAAATGATTTTATAACAAAGAGACTGGGAGCCATTTTAAATATTTGTTATAAAATCATTTTATTGTTATTAAGTGTTACTTATTCTTATTTTCTGTATTAGTATGACAAAAAAATATTATTTCGTTTAATAATAATAATTATAATTGTTATATATATATAATATGTACAAATCCGATTTTTGCATAGATGGATGTATATGTACAAGGGTCCACCATTAGGATCTCGAGAATGATAAGAGATACAATATAGCTTAAATTAAACAAAATTTGCCCCATTAGTAAACCAACTAGCGATGGCTTATTTTTCTTTAAAAAATGCATAGGTCACTAGGATAGTGATGAATGAAGATGTAAATTTAGTTCATTTTTAGTTTTATTTACAACTTTTACAAATGAAATGCTATAGGATTCTAATTTGCATTTTCTTAAGGTACTTAAATATTTTCTATTCTGTACTGTTATCCAGAATTATGTATCAACTCTTTGTGAAGCTAACAGTAAACTATGACATTGTTAAATATAGATTTTTATTTCGCTTTTGAATATACACTTGTACATTATTACTAAAATACTGCAATAAATTTAAGAAATATTGAATTTTTGCTATTATTTATATTTTTCATTAAGTAGGCTATGAAACAAAAAAGCTCTAAAGTTTTGTTATTAATAGTTTATTCTGTTACATTTATTTAATTGTTGATTATTTGATTAAATTATGGAAAATTTGATATATTGAGCTGTTACATGTTTTGCCATAATATATTGCTCATTGTCTCACTTGGTCGCTCTTTTTTTGTCCGTTAAAGTCCTATTACAGTTTTCAATCGATTTCAATTTTTTTTTAAAGGAGTGTAAATTATTATTTTTTATTTATTGCTAGCATTGTTTTCGCTACATACAAAATGATTTTTTAAAAACATTTTTAATGATTCGTTTTGTCTCTTTTTACTTCCTTGTACGAAGTAAAGGAAGTATTGTAATCGCGAAAATTTTCGGTTCTCAGATTTCAACGGAAATAACTGTTTTGGCCCTCCCTGAATTCATTTTGACTAATTTCGTCATGCCGTCTGTACGTACGTATGTACGTACGTACGTATCTCGCATAACTCAAGAACGGTAAGCCGTAGAAAATTGAAAATTTATATTTAGGACTGTTATAACATCTAGTTGTGCACCTCTCTTTTTGGTCATTATACAACTACCGGAAGTGGTACTTTACTTGAAGCCTATAATAGATTTTCATGAAAAACTATATTCAAATATAATTTAAAACTTTCCAAATTTGGTATATAAGACTACTATATCAATGGAAATAACATAATAGATTTTGGTTAAAATAGACTAACCGGAAGTGGCACATTACATGAAGCTGCTAACAGTTTTCCTTGAAAAAAATGGTATTATTTTAATTTTAGAAAGGAATGCTGCAAATAAAAGTTTTAGAGAATTAAATTCTGCGTCTAGCACATTAAGAATTTTTAAATTAGCTTTTTGCATAAACGAGATATCTAAATTTAAATATTATATATTTTTTGATTTTTTAAAAATTAAGTTTGCTATGGATTAGAACAAAAAATAAAAGATTTAATGTCAAATATGTGCAATTAAAAAAATATCTATAGTTTAATACGGGTACAAGGAAGTCATGTGGTGTCCACATCAGATATTTTTTGTTTACCTGCGACATACAAGGTGACAGCAGTCTTAACAATCTCCTTTTATTTGTATATTTCCCGCGACACTGTATCGTGTATTTACCGTTAAAAAACTTGTTTTAGTCAGTCTTGAAGTACCTGCTATGTTTACCAGCAATGCGATCGTGTGGGTAGTATTACTGTATTCGAATCTGAAGATCTCGCGTTCGAATCCTAGTCAAGCCAAAAATACATAAATTATCACACTACGGCTCGATAAACTCGGACCATGTACTGTTTTGAGATTAAGTTCCTGTTGTGTATAGTAGTAGAATAAATAAATATTATTTATTGCTTTCGACGTTAAGCGGAACTGCTACAATATAGTACCACACCCAGTAATGAGTGAAAGGCGTGATGATACATTTATTTATTTGTGTTTTTTTTTTGTTTTTAGATGTCTGCAGTTATTGGTAACAAAGATGTAAATGTTTATTTAATTTAATATTAATGTCCTCTGTCTACGATAAATGACTTTCAAAACGGTGTAATATGTGCGTATCACGAGCAATCAACTGAGGCTAACAGCAGCAGTGACCCTAAGCGCCTGAACTCGGATCCGAGCCGTGTCAGGCGTCATGTCCCGCAGAACAACGCGACTCCGGTGTTCCAGACACCGTGTAATATCACGGTCCATCGAGCCACGACTACATGTGTCCGACCATACTATCCCTCTGTCCTTCGCCTTTCAATCCGAATCTCAACTTTATGTTACTAGACACTTATCGATTATTTTATGCTTACATTGGAATTATCTGTAAGTATAATAATAATAATTTGATGATGTTCTATTTGCGAAGATTATGGTGCAGAACGATTTTTCATGTTATTATATAATTTCTTAGAAATATATTCGTACTTACTCTCGATTATTCTGTTGATTTTCTAAGTAAACACTAACAGCTAGACTGGACTGGATGAACTAAAAAAATCTTTTTTCGTTGATCGTTCATTAATGGGTTTCATTTATACAAAATAGTACAATAATAAACCCAATTAAGGAATTATTTTTATTAATGAACTATTTTTTTGGATGCGTACAACACACCTAATATAGCAAATATTGGCTAACGTATCCATTAAAAACTGTATTGCCAAAATATTTCTTACATGTACGTTACTAACCTAAAAAATTGTCTGCGAAATGCGATGGACTTCGAAATGCCCATCGATAAAGAAATTCCAAACATAAAACAAGAAACACGTGCTTATGTTAGTCAATATTTTCAGGTTTGCTGGTATACCCAGTTCACGTATCTGTCAGTCTCAAATTATCGCAGCTAATGTGTTGTGGAATGAAATCAGAATTTCCCCAAATTAAAAAAGTACTATCAACGGAAAAATAGTATAACTAACTAATGTTTTATTCGACGATTAATAATCTCTACAATTAATTGACCTCATTAACACACTTGATAGTTAAATAACTATTAATATTATATAGCTGGTTATAGCGTTTCACGGGCATTTATTATTATATATATATATATATATAAATTTTGAAAATGTATGTTATACTAAGCCGACAAAGCATAATAATTGCATGATATACTTACTAATTATTTTTTTATCTTTATATATTTCAGAAAAGGTAAGTGATAAAAATAGAAACTACACGGATCGGATGATTTTGCATTTTAATAAGAAAAACGACGAAAAAAAGATGCGTTAAAGAGTAATTTAACAAAAAATAAATCAATCCTTTTGTTTTTAAATGTTTAGTTAGAAAAAAAATTATTGTTTTAATAATGTTATTTATTTTTTTGTAAATGGAACATCGCCGTTTTTATTGATAAAATTTTCCAATAAATAATTCTTTGTCTTAAAAAATATTAAGTCATCCAAATATCGTGTAGATTTAACTTTTTTCAACTTTCTTTCCTACTATACTTTCGGCTTAATATACATAATATCTACGGACTTTTTTTAATATCTATATTTTGACAAATGTAAAATTTTATACATTTGTGCTAACAGAGTATGACTGACTACAATATCAGTCTAAGGTATAAAATATAAATTAGTATTAATCATTACTATATACCTACAACGGTTGCGTTCAAATTTTATAAATAATTTTATAAACATCTCAATTAATCAAATTGAATGTTTACTTTTCAATTTAGTATTATTCATGATTGCCATTATAAAAAAAAAACCGTAACCGATAAATGATATCGAGATTTTACTGATAAAAAAGCCATTAACTGTAACTGAATCCCAAAATGTTTCGGTTCGAGTTCCTACTTCGCTACATAAAAAACCTGCACTTTTTGATTGGAATACGCTACTTTGTGTGTTAATAAATATTTATACAGAAAGATATTTAAAATCCATGTGGAACACCAAAATTGAAAATTACTTTTTATTATAGTCTTTAACATCTCTTCTATTTGTCTTTCAATTATACTTCTTATTATTTAATTTTAAGGTCCTTGACAAGATCTTTCTTATAAAAATAAACATTAAGGTTTTCCTTTACTATTCCAAAAGAAAATATTGAGATTCTTACATTTGTTAGCAGCTTGTTTCTTATGTAAGTTTTGAACTATAGAAAATATAAATTTGAGTAAAAAAGGAATTAAAGATAACTTGAAGAGCTTATCACTGTTACTATTTAATTCTTATTTTGATAATACTGTCCCCTACAAATTAATAGAAACCATCTGGAAACATAAGGTGAATATAGTACTGTTTTGCTTTATTTAATTGCTTTACAAATAATTATTAGTTGGAATTGACACATAAATTGGCATATATCAATAAAAATATACGGAGTTTTTAAAATTTTGAATGTATGTATAATCTTAATTGCCGATCGTAGAAAAAATATTGTGTATATTCTCTAGTTGGAAATTTTTGTTTGCAGCACTCGCTAAGTTCGTGGTACAATTCCTAACATTGGTCCGCAAACATCTACTTTAAATCATTGGTATATAACCATTATATAACTGAATTATAATTTTGATAATACAATAGTGTTGTGTAATATTTGTAATGTCGGTGTGGTGGTCGCGCTCGTTAGAGCATAGACCACTCTTTGTTGTGACGTAAAACACCCGTGTAGTACTGGTTCAAATCTATCAGCTGGCAAATGTGTATGTCGTTAAAATACTGTAATTTCCGTCATTTATACATAAACGTTGAATTGTAATTGGAATTAAGCAACAAATAAAATAAATAAAAATATCAAAGGAGGAAAAGGAGATATGTCGAAGGAGCCATCTCATTTCCCAAGCTAAAGGCGGGGGTTCTGAAGTACCTGTGAGAAAAATTATATTTTCTTCAGTTTTTTAGTTTTTTTTAATTTTTTTACTATCCAATTAAAAACTAACATTTTCACGTATAAATTCCTTAGAACATTGATCCTTACCGGATTTTTTTAATGCATTATTACAACGTGTTCCACTCGTGCAGTTTACGTTGTTGGCATGCACGATAAAAAAATCCGGATATGAATTAATGTTCAAGGTCAGGTTCGGTAAGAAAATCGTATCGATACCACACAAAAAGTAAAAATAATTTAGTTATTATATTTTGATTAAAATAATCAAGTTATGATAAAATAATATACACGTATCAAGTAAACAAAATTGACCAAAAAAACAATTTTTAAATGTCATAGTGACATTTTTGACATAAAAAATGTATACTTCTTAATTTTGATTAGGTAAATCTAGTAATGTACATTTTTCTGTTACAATGGTAACTATGATTAATAAAATGTTTCTATTGGCTGCTAATTAGTGTCGTACGATTTTCAAAAATAAATAAAAATTGTTTTTTGCTTGACAATATGTCAATATTGAATCAAGCACATTTACAAGGATGGGGTTGTAAGGTTCAATTTCCTTCCCCACTCCATTAAAAATAAACAATATAGAATTATCTACAAATAAAGAAAGGAAAAATAAAATTTTAGTATGATTTGTATTACTTTTCGTGTGCAGAATATTATTTAAATTGCCGCCGATGAACGAATTCATATAGCAACCTATTATAACTAACTTTTTTATTTAAAAAAAACAGTAAAATAAATATGCAAACTACTGCCATTTTCTCTTACAAATTTAATGGTGTAGAATTCATAATAATTCTAGATAAAATAACCATGTTATATCACAAAAAAATAATATTTTTTAAATAGAACGCTATATTAGAATTAATACTATCTGACAATTATCGGTTGGTATTATTTTCAATGTCGTGTTTTATTATAAACAATATTATTTTGGTTTTAACTCACTTTTTTGATATTCAAATATTTCTTATTGTACACCATTAAATTTTTCGAATAATATAGCACTATTTTCCTAATTTAATTATCTCTTTACCTCTTCAACAACAAAAAAATTAATTACGAGATTCTCTTCTTATGGTAGGCGTGTACCACTACAGACATTAAAGTATGTGGCTAAGTGAGATTGACTCGAACTGTATATTTGAGAACCTTGTGCGATTCCCACAATCTACAAACAATTTTCACCACATTAAGTTTACCTCTATGGCTCCCCCTTCACTAACATCTTTGAGTGCCACATCCAGTAATAGGTAAAAGCCGGGATGATATATACTACGCTACTGTATGCAGTATAAATGGACTATACCTTTGCATAATATCAACGTGTACCGCTATTATTCATTTGCCGTAGATATGGGTTTAATTTCTAGGGTAAAAGTAAATTTTTCTACCCTAGCAATGAAAAGCGACACTTTCTCTTTCAATTGAGGGAATATCGAAATATGTTATTTTTCCACATGTTATGTTATTGTTATTCTTCACAATTTTATATATAAAATATTATATGAACCTTGTACCTATTTAGCTTCATTGAGTAAATATTTGACTCATTAAATAAACCTTTGCTTTCGGTATTTTGTGCACTTTGTACATAAAGAACTATTTGTATAAGTTGTCATGAAAACGTGAACATAGAAAAAATTCACTGAAATTAGTGAAAAAAAGTTAAATTTTATTAAGAAAATTGATGTCTTCCTGGAAGATGGTTGTAATTATATATTACCCATATTATGTTTCATCCGATAGAATTATAGAAAACGAATAATTTTATTTTTCATTTATAAATATCGACATTAAACAATTATTCTTGCAGATTATATACGTAGCGTAAATATAAATATATACATAGTATATTTTACAAGCATGGAATGGTACTTATTTTGCACTTTATACGAGAAAGAAATTGGCATTCCATGAAATTTGCGTACACTATGCTTTTTCTACGACTTCTATATTACTTCATTTCTTATTTAGCAACAACTACACTATCGTGCTAGAATAAGGATTTTTTCGGATCAAAAACAACCGGAAAATGTAAATTTGCTACCGATCGTAATCGTATAGAAATAGTATTTTTGTTTGATTATATCAAAAAGTACCCGTTTTTGTTCAAAATATTTTATTTAAAAATTAATTTTTCAGAAATGTATTAGATATGTTATACTATATCTCGAATCTATTAAATATTAATTTGAGTGATATTTTTCTATCTAGGCTCACGTTGTTAATATCGATAGGAGTAAAAGTATATTTTAATCTCAGTACTAACGAAGAAAAGCACATATAAAATTTAAATCATTTATTTAGTAGTTAAAAAATTATATTATTTATAATAAACTATTCGTTTTAAATATTTGGGTTGTAAATAAAGAACAAAAAAAGGTACTTCTCTAATACTATGGAAACAAAAAATATAAATATTTTGCTATTTAAAATATAGCTCACATCATGTACCTAATGTCATTACTATGTCATCAACTAGAATATGTATATTTTATTGTAGCCTATCACATAGTCTATTTTGAATGTTTATAGCATTTTGATATGACACAGAAGTAGATCCAGTCCCTAATTCTATGCTATATCAAGTAACTGTTGCTAAGGTATGTGTTTATAAATGATTTTGTATATGTGATCTGTTAGTATTTTTAAAATTATGTTTGAATTTGATGAATTTGTATTCATAACTATAATAGGGTCTCATTCTATACGATATAATAAAAATAGGGCTGATTATCGGGATAATTAGAAAATAAAAATTTTGAGATTTTATAACCCAAACTTTTAATGTCTAAGTAAGTTAAATAATATATTTATATGTTTACATACAAGTGAATTTTTATATTATTTTTTAGTGGAACTAAATCTAAAATAATGTGGAAATATTTTAAAGATTTGAGGTTTTTAGAAAAGCATGTGCGCCAACAAAAATCGAAATTGCTTTATTTTCTTATATTTTATGCTATCCTTATTTCCTACTAAATTTTTACAAATCTTTTTACAATTTTGATAGTTATTTGATAACTTTAGTTCGGACGATAATTACATACAGAATGAAAATTGCGAAATGTTTATAGAGGAATCACTTAAAAAAAATAGATACAGGAATATACAGAGAAAAATTAAACCAAGTATATCTGAAAAACCAAAAAAGAAAATACCAAAAACGGAAAGATGACAGAAATAGAAATGGAAGCAGTAGGTAATTGCATCAAAGAGATTGCAAGGAATAAAATTAAAGTCGATAACGATAAGAACTAAAATTCAAGCGACAGTTCATTTGCTAGATATATTGCATCGGAATTAGCAAAATTTAAAAATTATGCCAATAAAGGCTTTTCTAGAAATCAAGTACAAAAATGAGGAAAATATTGCATATAAATAAGGCTTTATTCGTAATTTGTTTTTTTATACTGTACCCACATATAATTATTTTAATTAAATAAAATTTTGTTTAACTAATGGTTATACTAACGGTCGGCTTAGCTTTGTCGATTCTCACGCTAGGCTCCACGGACTCTGAATCTAAGTTTTTTTTTTAGACTTACTAATTTATATCTTTTAGAAACTTTTCATTAGAACTGAAAAAAGGTTTAAAACAAGTGAAAAATAGTCGATTATAATTTTTTATATATTTCAATTATTCTGTTCGAAATTTGTATTAAAAACCTTTAATTTGATACCAAACACGATAGATTTCTCAATATAAGTAAAGTTTTGAGGAGCAATTGACAATCAGTTGGGAATCATGTTTGACCATACTGCTAGAAATCTCTTCTTAAAACATTTAATTTGATATTAAACACGAAAGGTTTTTATAAACTTTCGGAAAAAACAATGGAGAATCAGTCGGTTACAGTTTTTGATCATTCTGTTCGAAATTTCTAGTCAAAACATTCCATTCGATACCAAACACGATGGCTGGTAGTAAGAGCTCGGTTCTAATTTGATTTAAACTAAAATTGTGCAACGGAGGGTTTGATGTGACGACGTTGTAAATAATTTTCCTTGGTTACGAATGAAATACATTCATTTGATATTAGCTGTCAATAGTGTATAAAATAAAATTATAAAAAAGAAATATCTAATTCTAGTTTGGTAAAAAATAGTAACAAAATTAATTTTGCAAGAATTTTGTGGAAGGGAAGATCTATTATGAGTAATGTCGACATATTTGTATTTGTATCATTATGTACAGTGTTACGAGATGAACATTTTCGTTACTTGGTTTTATCTAAAACCAACTTAGAATCGAACTCTTACTACAAGCCTATGTTTCTAATGACTTTTAGAACAACACAATTGATAATAAGTTAAAAACAATTTTTGATAACTCTATTTAAAATCTCTCTTCAACCCTTGAATTTAATATCAAACACGATATCTTCCTAATAACGTTTGATAAAACTATTGACATTCAGTTGATCACACTTTTTATTTATTCTATTCGAAAGCTCTCTTTTAGTTTGATACTAAACATGATACATTTCTAATAACTTTTTGGAAAACAACTGACAATCAATCAATTATAATTTGTAATTATTTTGCTCGAAATCTTTCTTCAAAATATTAAATTTGATACCACCACAAGCTTTGTTTTTGAGTGTTTTAAGAGTACAGTTTTCTTTTGAAAAAAAACAATTGACAATCAGTTACATTTGAAATTTCTCTTCAAAGACTTTTGTTTGATATTAAACACGACAGATTTGTAATGACATTTAGAAAAAACAATTGACAACCAGTCGATTATAATTTTTAATTTCTTCGAAATCTTTTTTTAAACATTTAATTTGATATTAAACACGATATGTTTCTAAAGATTTTTAGAAAAATCAATTGATACTTAGTTGATAAAATTTTTAATAATTTTGTTCGAAATATCCCTTCAAAGCCTTTAGTTAGATATCAAACACGATAGATATCTAATGATTTTTAGAAAAAACAATTAACAATTAGTCGATTGTAATTATAATAAATAAAAATTTATCTTCTAGACATCCACGTTCGAAATCTTTAATTTGATACCGAATATGATTGGTTTCTAATGAAATAACTATCAGTCTTATAATTTTTATTTCCACCTTGTATGTAAATGACATTTTATAGGTAGTTATGGTAACTAAGCGAATGAATAATTACAGTGCTAGCTCTGTAAAGTTTTACAGGCTTTTAGAAGAGACCTATAAAATTTAAAAATGCTTATAAAAACAAACTATATATATATATATATATATATATATATATATATATATATATATATATATATATATATATATATATATATATATATATATATATATATATATATATCATCACGCCTTTTACCCATCATTGGGTGTGGCACTCTGCCTAAACAGATCTCGGTAAGTGATATATTTTTTTCGCGTGAAGTGCGGTTACCAGCCGTCAAATCACGGCCTCCAAAGATATTAGTGGAGGAGGAGCCACAGGGGTAGATTTTTTTTTTTTTTTTTTTTAAATTGGTGAAAATTGTTTGTCGGCTGTGGGGATCGAACCAGGGTTCTCAAGATCCACAGTCCGACTCGATACCACTGAGCCACCTACCCCATAAAAACAAACTAATATAAACTAATTAATAGTTATTTCTTGCAGCGTCTGCAATTTTATATATATTTTCTTGAAATGCAAGGAAATCGCCTATGAAGTTTTCGTTGGACATTAAATCCATTATTTCAATTTATTTATTTATAGAATTCACGAAACTGTTGACACTGACAGTACTTATTTTTTATCACAAATATTACAATACCATGACAATGTCTAGATATAAACTGTGCTGCCGCTATCAACCTTTAATTACGAAATAAAATGTATCTTTGTATAAAACTAATACAAATTAATAAAAAAAAACCGCTGTGAAGGTGAAAATAAAACTTTGTACGCGGCAAGCTTGCAATTTATCTTGACTGGGCTCACTGGATTATGGAGGCTCGCTCCTACGTCGTTCGCCCCACAAACTATCCAGCTCGCTCGTAAATAATTATTTGTCTATCAAGAGTGTTAAGTGATTCATTGTTATTTGAACACGGTAATTGCAGCGCGAATCGGAGGCAAGAGCTGCAAAAGTGTAAAAGGAACAAAGGCACTTTAAGCTCGTGATACACACATACTATTTTTTTACGATTGCGTCTTAAATTGAAAAAGAAGTATAAGTACTGAAAATAAATTCGTTATGTCAATATGATAAGTTTCTGTTCTTGTTTGTATCCTTGGAAACTATTGAATTAAACGCGCATCTAATATCTTTTTCGCGCATTATTATGAGAAACGAGCGCATTTAAATTTTTCGTGCTTTGTCATTGGAATCGTGCCACAAAGTTATTTTTCGATTGTTTCACAGAAAACATCTACTTTAGGATGAGAAATAAGAGTATAATTGCAAATTTTTTATAGTAATAGTAGAAAAAAAATATTTACTAAGCTGGACACGTAAATAAACTATAATTACTAGCAAATTCAACTTGATTTTGCTGTACATATTTGCAGCCAAGCTGTAATAATATTTCTGTCAATAATTGTATATGGACAACTTGTCGTTTGAAAAAAAAAATGTAAATAAATATATTTGAAATATATAATTATAATAAAAAAGTCCCCTCATTTCTATAATTTGCGTAAAATATTTGAAAAGTACTCTAAAAACTTTAATATCTATGTAATTTTAATTAAAAATGCGACATATTCACTGACAAAGGTCAAGTTGATCAAAAATATTTTTTACTTCCTTGTACGAAGTAAAGGAAGTATTGTTATCGCGAAAATTTTCGGTTCTCAGATTTCAGTGGAAATACGCATTTTGGCCCTCCCTGAGTCCATTTTAACTAATTTCGTCGTGACGTCTGTACGTACGTATGTACGTATGTACGTACGTACGTACGTATGTATCTCGCATAACTCAAAAACAGTAAGCCGTAGAAAATTGAAATTTTATATTTAGGACTGTTATAACATCTAGTTGTGCACCTCCCTTTTTGGTCATTATATAACTTCCGGAAGTGGTACTTTAGTTGAAGCCTATAATAGATTTTCATGAAAAACTATATTCAAATATAATTTAAAACTTTCCAAATTTGGTATATAAGACTACTATATCAATGGAAATAATATAATAGATTTTGGTTAAAATACACTAACCGGAAGTGACACATTACATGAAGCTGCTAACAGTTTTCCTTGAAAAAAATGGTATTATTTTAATTTTAGAAATAAATGCTTCAAATAAAAGTTTTAGAGAATTAAATTCTGCGTCTAGCACATTAAGAATTTTTAAATTAGCCTTCTGCATAAGCGAGATATCTACATTTAAATAGTATATAATTTGTGTTTTTTTTTTAAAATTAAGTTTGCTATGGAATAGAACAAAAAATAAAAAATAAAAGATTTTATGTCAAATATGTGCAATTAAAAAAATATCTATAGTTTAATACGCGTACAAGGAAGTCATGTGGTGTCCACATCAGATTTTTTATTTTAAAGTTTAAAGCCACCAAACTCTTAATTGATTTTGTTACAAAAATGCAGGTTTGATTGATCTCTATCTAATAAAAAAAGGTTCATATTAATCGGATACAATACAAGTAACGATAATATGACTAATTTGAAAAGTTTTTAATGTTCTATTATTAGAACTTACATTTCTTGTTTGTTAACAATGGCAAAGGTGTTCAAATGAATTTCATTGCACCACAAGCTATCATAATTGGTTGCATTATCTACAAAATGTTGTGCGATATATTGTGTATTTTTCTTACATCTTTGAAAATTATGTAATGCAACTGTTGCTCCAATTATATTATTATTTTTTTACTTTTGGAGATGTATTTTTAACCGTGTGATATATGCGCCATCGAACAATTAGTATCCCGAACGTATTTTCAATTACACGCCGAACGTTTGATAAACGATAGTTAAAGTATTTTGCTGCACAGATAACTGACAATTTCCTGTTCCAGGATACGGCCTCATCAGATTTTCTTTTAGAGGAAATGCCTTGTCACAAATAAAATAGTATGTTAACATAATATTTTCTGCACCTATAAAATTAAGTTTTTTTTTGCTTAAAAGCAATTTATTGAATTCAGATGCCACAAAAGTACCACCGTTACTTTGAGAACCAAAATCGCCAATGTTTACTACAGTAAATTTATTGTCTGCATTACATCTTGCCAATAAAACTATGGTAACTTTTTTTATAATTAAAATACTGGCTCCCAGAATTTATGGGAACTTAACAAATTACATGTTTGCATTCAAAACTTGATAGAGTATAGAGTACACTACATGTTTCTTTTACTATAGCACCCACGGTTGAACGGCCCGTTCTGAAACCAAAAGCTACACTCTGGAAAGATTCTTCCGTTGGTGAATATCTAAAATACCTATACATTTATATGACTGTAAATTATTATACAATTTTTCATTATTATAAAGTTTTTACCATAACGTTATCATCAGTCTTTGAACTGGACTTACAGTGGGTGTTATGTTTTGTTTTTTACTTCCTTGTACGAAGTAAAGGAAGTATTGTAATCGCGAAAATTTTCGGTTCTCAGATTTCAACGGAAATAGGTGTTTTGGCCCTCCCTGAATCCATTTTGACTAATTTCGTCATGCCGTCTGTACGTACGTACGTACGTACGTATCTCGCATAACTCAAAAACGGTAAACCGTAGAAAATTGAAACTTTATATTTAGGACTGTTATAACATCTAGTTGTGCACCTCCCTTTTTGGTCATTATACAACTACCGGAAGTGGTACTTTACTTGAAGCCTATAATAGATTTTCATGAAAAACTATATTCAAATATAATTTAAAACTTTCCAAATTTGGTATATAAGACTACTATATCAATGGAAATAACATAGTAGATTTTGGTTAAAATAGACTAACCGGAAGTGGCACATTACATGAAGCTGCTATCAGTTTTTCTTGAAAAAATGATATTATTTAAATTTTATAAATAAATGATGCAAATAAAAGTTTTAGAGAATTAAATTCTGCGTCTAGCACATTAAGAATTATTAAAATAGCCTTTTGTATACGCGAGATATCTAAATTTAAAAATTATATATTTATTTTTAAAAAAAATTAAGTTTGCTATGGATTAGAACAAAAAATAAGAAAAAAATCAAAAATTAAATGTCAATGTCATTGCATTAGCAACATTTAGTTGTGCACCTCCCGTTGTATTCATTGAATAATTAAAGGATGGGAAAGAAACAATCAAACAGGCAAAAGAAGGGTAGAATGAAGAAATACATTTCTGAAAAACGACAAGCAGATGAATAAAAAGCTAGAAAATTTTAACAACAAAAAGAGAATAAAAGTTCTTAGAGAGAAAGATGAATATAAAGAGGGAGAAAATGTTAAGACGAAGGAAAGAATAAAAAAAATTAAGAGAAGTTGCACAAAGTAAAGGAAGTATTGTAATCGCGAAAATTTTCGGTTCTCAGATTTCAGCGGAAATACGCATTTTGGCTATCCCTGAATCCATTTTGACTAATTTCGTCGTGCCGTCTGTACGTACGTAATGTATCTCGCATAACTCAAAAACGGTAAGCCGTAGAAAGTTAAAATTTTATAATTATGACTGTTATAACATCTAGTTGTGCACCTCTTTTTTTGGTCATTATATAACTTCCGGAAAGTAAAGTACCATACTTGGAGACTATAATATATTGAAAAACTATATCAAAATATAATCCAAAACTTTCCAAATTTGGTATATAAGACTACCATATCAATGGAAATAACATAATAGATTTTGGTTAAAATAGACTAACCGGAAGTGGCACATTACATGAAGCTGCTAACAGATTTCCTTGAAAAAAATGGTATTATTTTAATTTTAGAAATGAATGCTGCAAATAAAAGTTTTAGAGAATTAAATTCTGCGTCTAGCACATTAAGAATTTTTAAATTAGCTTTTTGCATAAACGAGATATCTAAAGTTAAATATTATATGTTTTTTGATTTTTTTAAAAATTAAGTTTGCTATGGATTAGAACAAAAAATAAAAGATTTAATGTCAAATATGTGCAATTAAAAAAATATCTATAGTTTAATACGTGTACAAGGAAGTCATGTGGTGTCCACATCAGATTTTTTTATAATTTATTTAATTAACCAAATTTACATTTTAATATATGCGTGAATTGAAAAGATTTTTTTATTTCACGCACTCTCATTTCTGATAGCAAATTGTGGAATTATCTTTTATTATTTCTGTTCAAATTTATTGGGCATACCCATCAACGCCTGTGACACTTATTTTTGCTATGAATATATTTTGAGTTCAAATAATCCAGCGATCATTTGAAAAAAATACTTTTACAAATTTTTCATATACATATAGACATTACGAGGCCTAGCGCTACCGTAGTACCGCGGTATAATACTTATCCCGTGATGCTATTCTTGGCTTAGTAACGTGTGTACAATACTGAACTGTACAACTATTAATATTTTTTACCGAATGTAAACGAAAGTTACAGCATGGTATTAAATTTACTTGGAATGAGTAACATAAAAAATGCACATAAATGTCTAATAAAAGAATATATAACGTAGTAATAGATTTCTATGACCACTCGTGAAATACTATTATCATCCATTACCACTTTTAATTGTGGCAGTTTCCCCTGGTGGTTTATTTCCACCATCTCATAAAATAATAAATTTTAATCTGAATTTTTCACTATCAGTTTCAGAGTCTGACGAATTTAAATTAATAATAAATGACTGGATAAATATAACACTCACAGCATATTGATTTTCCATTGTTATAACATGATCCAGACAATTATTCTGCAGCAGGCAGCATTAATACAAAGTAGAGATAAGCAAACGAATTATCTAATTTTCTCTTCAATATTTAGCCTAAAGAGACAATTTCGAATCAAGTGTTTTATTTAACTTTCAAATCGGATGATTTATCCGAATTATGGATCGGATATTTTATCAGACATTCGGATAGGACGCGAAGAAATATATTACTTACCGAGATCTGCTACTGAATAGTGCCACACCCAGTAATGGGTAAAAGGCGGGATTATATATTTATTTATTTATCAATTTTAGATTAAAAACAAATAGTAGGCCGTCTTAACTCAAAATGATATTTATTGGTGTTCCATTCATGTAAATAAACAACTAAAATCGGAATACGGTCAGGTAATGAAATATTTGAAACCTTTTTATATTTTAAGATAACCGTGCTCTGTTTCATTAAAATTTATTTTTAAATGAAATATGTACCACCTAGCACCGAAACATGAAACACGTTGTCCGACCTTCAAGGAATCTATTTGAAATCTCCCGACCGTTCGTTGAAGGAGAAGAGGGCTAAAGGTGTTACCGAAACTGGAACGACGAGAGAATGAAGGACATCTTTTGTAACATGCCGGTAGGAATCCATCCCGGGAAGGGATGCAGGGATACTTCTGTTGAGCCCCGCACGTCATAAGCGAGGCGAACATCAGTCACTGGGATCTTTTGAAAAATGGATGCTCGCGTCTGCCCGCCCCGGCGTGCCGCATACTGATCGGTCTGCAAATGTCCGCCACCGCCGACGCGCCATCTGGGAAAATAGTAAACGTGTCTGTCCGTTTGTCCGCTCAACATCAAACTTTGCCTTGCGCCTACACTGATGTCCTACTACAACTATTGATTTTGTGATTTATTTTTACATACAGGATGTAAAATAAGTAAGGAATATTCAAATTATCTCCTGAAATAATCATTTAATCTAAATCATTAAAAATAAAAAAACATTTCGAGGATTTATGATTACGGATTTTTTGGCAAGATCAGATAGTGTTTATCAATAGTCATTTTTTTACAGGGAAGGGGACGACAGTTTTTAACCCCTTCGAAAAAATTATTATTTCTCTATACAAACATATAAAAACATATTTGATTTGAAGAAAAATCAGAGTGTTGAATAAATGCAATTTTACAGATTATTACCGGAAGTGAATTTTATTTGCCATAGATATACTAGTGATATATAAAAATATATCATCACGCCTTTTACCCATTAGTAGGTGTGGCTGTCTGCTGTAGCATATCTCGATAAGTGATATATTTCTACGCGTGAAGTGCGGTTACCAGCTGTCAAATCACGGCCCACAAATATATATCAGTGAAGGGGAGAAACAGGGGTAGATTTAAAGTGGTGAAAATTGTTTGTCGGCTGTGAGAATCGAACCCAGGTACTCAATTCCACAGGCCTACTCGAGACCACTTCACCTACTAATGATATAATAAACATAAATCATAAGGACGGCTGTAATTCTCGACATGACATTTTAATCAATCACAGAGACAAGAAATATAAATGTCATATTTTTCATCGGCAGAAACATAAGCAAAGATGATACTAACTGGTTGAACTAAGAATGGTGAGTATTTTGCGCACAAATGATAATATTTTAATTACTTTTAGTATTATTATTATTATTATTATTATTGTTAGTATTATAATTATTTAGTGTTAACATTTTTATATATTTGATTGATTCTATTAAAGTTTGTAACAAATTAATACATTTCTTATTTTGTTAGAGATGAGACGAGATATCACATCACAAAATTTATGTTTTTTTTTCAATTGTAACAAAAGAAGAACCAAATAACCTGTACTGTGAGGGTCTCTGATTGAAGACAGGGCCGCCGTGTCTTGTTATATTTCTTCAATCTATAATTTATATAAAATGTTTCTTATTTTCTGCTAATTATTAATAACTTTTTTATAAAACATAGAAAATCAGTTAACTTGGCACAGTTATTCCAGTTTTTTTGCTATTTTTTTAATTATGTAACCATTTAAATTGTAGATCGCCACCTTTAATGAAAACATTGGAGGAGAGAGGAATCGCCGGATGGTCATCATCATCTGTTGCGCTACAGCCTGAGATCAGGCCTGGGCCTAGCGGGCACACCGAACCGCAGTTTTTACACTGCCGTACTGCTGGTTTTCGTAGTCAAATGCTACATTATTTAAGGCGTATAAGTGACTAGCTTATAGCGCCGGAGTGTGATAAATACATATAACTCTATTTTTATGTTTTATGACAAATCACACATTGTCAACAGGCGGATTAGAACTGACGAACCTTGGTTCGGGTGACGTCACAGTATGATAAAAGATGTACCTTAACACGCTCGGCCACCGCGCTTGTTGGTACTTAAAAGTTTCAAAAACATATATACAAAGATTTAAAAAAATTATTACAAACTTTAAAGCAATTTCCAATTAATTTTACAAACTATTATTTCAATACACCAAAGTTTCTAAGAAGCTATATCAAAGTTCTTAATGAGAAGTTTAGGTTTGACTAAATTTTGAAATAATAGTTCTATTTTAATAATGCACATTATTGAATCAGCTTCTTTCAAACTTAAAATTTGATCACTTAAATATAAGGGGGAAGTTATTTGTGATTTTTTCTTCCATGACTCAGAAAAGTATAAAAACCATTGGTGTAAACAATTACACAATTGATCATCAAATGAAATTTAAAAAAAACAGCAAAGTTGAACGATCCTTTATTATTTAGACCAGAATATAATGTTTTATGACATTTAGGAAAATATGTAATTTTTATTCATCAAATCCATCAATATATATTCTTTTTTGCCTATGTGGTTATATTATCCAGACTTAACAGCGGAACCAACCTGCGTCAATATTTTCCTTATTATTGTAGTTATAAAAATTTGTAAGAAACCCAGGGGACATCTGGTTAAAGAAGAAAATATGTTTTTAAAAGTAGTTGAGAATTATATTATACATATTTTTTATACTTATTCGTTAACGTATTTTGTATAAATTTAAACATGAATTGATTTAATATCCCTAAATCATTACATAATAAAGTAAATTTTAATATTAATGTGCAATAAGCTATGGATGAAATACAAAAACCAAAGGACCAAAATTTATCTACTGTTAAGGAATAATTGTCATCCTAATTGTTATAAATTGTTATCCTTTGTGTTTTGAGATTATTTTGTAACTTCAGAACCATTGGTTTAAAAATTAATTTTCTTCTGTACATAGATGTCCCCATTGGCCGCATACAAATTTGTTCTATAGTATTTTTTTTTTGTAACTATAATAATAAAAAATATTGGCGGTGGCTCTGTATAAAATAATAAGTGTGCGTTGTTTAATTAAGAATTTCGTTTCTCAATACTTCCCCTCCACGACACGTAAGAGATGTTTATGTTGGGAACAACGATAAACAATAAAAGTATTTATAAGAGGGAAGCGACGAAAACAAATGCGTTAATTTAAATGTAATTAAAGTGTTTCTCAATATGAACAGTTACATATTAATTAATACAACTGTTTTCTTTATTATTATCGGTTATCGTTGTTCCAATACACCTTACAGATTTTTATATTTTGTATTTTATAATCCCTTAGCCCTGTGTATGTAAGTTATGTTTTTATGTCTTGTTGATTATAATTCTTTGTTACTTGATATGCATCTTGATTATTATCATTGTAAATCAAAGTAGTTACTACAGTAATTGTTAATAACATAATTCTTACAAAATTGAACTAAATAAATAGCTCTTGTTGCTAAAATTATTACTATGTATTTTGCTTCGCTAGTTGATAAAGTTACTATTGATTGTTTGGGAGTTAGTTGAAAAATGTGTAGTTATAATAATAATACTTATCTTCATAAAAGTTACGTCTACTTATTTCTTTCTTTTATTGTTTATATATTGCTGTTGATGGTTGAGAACCCCTTAATAATAAAAACACAACTAGAAAACAATTTGTCGTTGAAATTTGTTCAAATGTCAATTCATTTAAACATTAAGTGCAAAATGGTTTGCATAATTTAAAATTAAGGTAACAGCAAATTATCAGAAATTATTAGAAATATGTTCCTATGGAAACGGTAAAATAATGATGATACTAATTTTCCTTATTATTTTTAGCGGTATTCAATAATTTGGAGCTAATTAAAAAAAAACTTTAATTTGCTATAACTTTTTGGATATTGAGTTTTTGTCAAAAGTTTATTAAGTAAAAGCATTGAATATAGAGACAGAACGGGTCGTTCACGAACGACACATCTCTATTACCTACTCTTTTCAATTTTAAATATCAACGTATCTACACTTCTTCACACACTCTTATATTCACTCAGACCCAAACCAATATCTGTCGCACATACACAAAATTTATTACTCAAATATAACATTCATCCTTAACATTTAAAACCCTAAAAACATTAAACGCTCATAAATTAACCTAGAGACTAAACACAATATAAAAAATACATTTAAAAAACAATAATATAATAAATATTGCAATAATTCGGCTATCCCGCGAATAATGTTCATCCTCTGAAAAATTAAAACACATCACAAGTTTCGTTTTCTTCTCTTTAAATGTTGTTCAGACATTTTAAATCATTGAAATCGCACGCCTAAATATCAATTATTATAAATAATTATAATTCATTAAAATTACTTTTTATTCTTTTATTATTTTTTAATTACGTGACTTTTAATAATAAAAGTGCATAAATAATAGTATGATTAATAATAGCATGTTAATAAATTTGAAAAGATTTTTAATTTGCGAGATATATGTATTATTCGCAGCAACAAGACTACTTGCATGTTAATAAAGCTCTGAAGAAGGGTATGGTGGGGTGAGGTATGGGTAGCGTCATTGAATATAGAGACACTAAGTGTCTCTATATTCAATGGTAGCGTGTGACGATGTTTGAACATTTGACAACGGTGTGTACACATTCCATCATAGTTCTCGAAATGAACGCTAATAGCGCTAGCTCGTGGTTTCAAATTTGTAACTAGAAAAGGATGGAGATAGGATACACGCCTGTCATTCGCGTTACCATTCTTATAGTGTCTCTATATTCAATGGTAAAAGACATTATTTTAGGCCTCTCTAGCTACACTTTCATTCTTTTCTGTGTGTTATGAACCACTCTGTATTTTTTCTGAATACGGTTGACGCTAAACTTCGTACCTGGTTGTCATGGTGTAGTAAATAGCATATTTGCCCGCCAAGCAGAAGGTCACTGGCTCGGATCCAAGCGCCACCCAAATTTTTCCGTCATAAATGTATCTTTAATTTTTAAATTTAAAACAATGCATTAACATTAAAACAAATGGCAGTTTATTTCATTTCTCGCAAAAAATAAATTTTAATATTAAGGGCTAGTAATTCAATCTTCTAACAAAATTTCTAATAAATGTATCTCAAACAAATAAAAAATATCGCATCGAAATCATTGTTTAAACTTTAAAAATTATGTGAATTTTTATACCTTTGTTTCGCCTGTGAGTTTTCAACGGTGATAAAAATAAATATCAACATCAATTACGTAAATTATAATAGATATTTGTAGGTACCAAAATTAAATTAAACCACGTTGATATTGGCGTCTTGAAATTATATGTACCTGTTCGTATTCTAATATTCTTGTTGAAAGGATTAGTCTAGTAAATAAGTTTTTACAGTAAAGTAAGATGTTTGGAATGAAATTTCAAAATGAATCTCGTAAAAGTCTTAACGGATGTATGACGCAAAACATTTTTTCTGAAAACGGCAAGAAAGTGCATGTTTTTCTTACCCATTTTAGTATAGAAAGTAGATCATTACTAAAACAGTCAGGAAAGTAATTTAAATGTCTCAAATAAATATCTACATAATTTAATAAGCTCTTTATTATTATTTTTATTTTTATCAGTAACGTTAATATACAGATTTTAATGTTACTGAAATTTATAAGTATTACTTTCGTATTTGAGGCTAAATTATTTGTTGCAATCGGTAAATAAATTTGAGGTTTAGTGCGGTTATTATATACTCCTTTTGCTATTTTATTTGGAACATTAATTTTGTTTTGCATTGACTACTACATGTATCTCTCAAACACTTCTGAAAACTTTCATCCTCATGGCGTTTCAGTGTGGAAATATCAGCGCCAGAATCAGCTTATAATGATACCGACGACCGGCGAAAACAATGGCCAGTAAACGCAATAATATCATTAATTGTCAAAAACTTCACAATCATATTTGGCATTTTTGAAAATGAATATTGTGCGCCCGCTGCTACTAATGGATTTATGGTCTAAAAGTTTTAGATTTCTTTTATAATGCAGTTAACTTGCTAAATTTGCTAATATCCACGTTATCCTTCAAATTAAAAGTCATCTTTAACATTGAATACTTAGACTATAAGCCATCTGGTTTCAATATTTTTGCTCAAGTAGCACATTTTCTGATAAATTCTGTACTTTATGCCGTTTTCGCCAGTCTATGAAAATTTCTTACTGTTTATCATACCGCTCATTTAATTTCTTTGGTAAACTTTCTTCTGCCACAGCTGTCTGATTTTGGATTTCAGTAGGATTAAATCAAAAGTCTACCTCATTTCAAAAAGTCTTCACATTAAACAAAATTATTTTTGATACAAAAAGTCTTCATCTCATTAGATGTTGTTTCAAACAGGGTTTGTTGTCACCTTGGATATGTAATCAGTTGCCAATATAATTATTAGCAAAAAATGTTAACATTTTGAATGATTTATGATAATTTATTGATTAAATTTGTATAACTATTATTATTATTGATTAAATTTAAACGGTTTTAGACAAAAATAGTATACATAATACGTCAGGAAAGTGTCGTTACTGGAATCAGTGAATTAACAGCCGTTTCGTCAAGTAAAATATCACTTCCCTGACATCATGTAATATATAATTATTTTAGAGCCACACCCACTAATGGGTAAAAGGCGTGATGTTGTATTTATTTATTGATTTGTCATACCGTGATTTTCAAAAATATTTTAAAAGGAATGGTGACAAGTTCCTAATTTCACTTATTATTTTAAATCTTATACTTTGATACATATAACTTATATTAGTTGCAGAGGCCTTTATATCTTATATTTAACCTCATATAACTGTACTGTAAACCTACCTGTTTTTTTAATGTTTATTGCTTTTCTATATCTAGACATTTATGCGAAAACCGTTTGTTTGAGTAGTTAATGAATTTATTTGCTTTAAACTTAACTACACTGTGTCGCAAAGTGTATAAATATTTCTAGTAAAATTAAAAATCTATTTGTATTATTGTACGATATTATTATCAAATTATTATAATAATTTGACCATAGAGTATAGGTACTAAATTAATTAAGTGCTTACATAATTATTATATATAGAATCAAGCCAACCACAAGAATACTAAAATTCTAAAGAAAATTAAAGGATTTCTTTCTGGAGGTTATTGTCCTGTTAAGCTCTTAAGTGAATGCGCTTCATGCTATAATAATAAATTAATCCGATTATTTTTATTAAATTTCAAACAATATAAAGTTTGTAATTTTATAATGAAGTACTTTAGGGAGAATTATATTAGTTAAAAAACAAATAAAATAAGCTTTATGTGTAATGGAAATATAAAAATTATATATGAGTATGAATATTCTTCTCTCAATCAATACTGTTGTATATATAAAATTGAAATCTTCTACACTAAATACGCTTGCTAAAAATACGTGTAATAACATTTAATCACATGCATATTATAGTATAAAAATATCATATATGAGCGAGAATGTGGCTCTAATTTCGTAAGTTCGATATGTGAATTAAATTTTATTTAATAGTCTATTTTGTTTCCTTTATTTATTGTAGTATATTTTTTGTTTGACATATCTAAATTTTGATGAAGATAAATAAACTGATATTTGTTTTTCTGTTTTATTGTAATATACTTTCTGTTCGATATAGCTAAATTTCAATGGAGAATAAATAAAATGTTATGAAACATTTTCCCGAACACAAATATATGAGAGCTTTAATTTAACACCATATCCGATATGCTTTCAACACCTTACGTATTCTATAATCATAATTTATGTTTTGTTTTACAATTTAAAAAAAAAAACCTTTCTAACAAGTACATAAATAATAATTTTTTAAACTTGTTTTGAATCAGATTGGGGCGTACTCTATAATTGATCTGTTCTTAATAGTCATTTAAAATTTTCTATCAATATGTTTTAAATGAAATTTTCATTTATTATTTTATTATCTTGCAGAACTCATCTAAATATAATTCAATTTGCGAAATAAATACTACCGATTCTTAAAAAGTTACATATTTTAGGTTCAATACATCCAAAAATATAAGGATTCAACAATATCTCGAAATCGGCGAAAATACACATAACAGTATTTTTCCTATAACACAAGTTGCGAAAGTAAAATAAGTTATTATTGTAGATAATCTGTGTATTTATGAAAACTACATAAGTTTTAAAAATAGTAAATAATTTAAACAAGACAAATATATTATTTCTGCAGGAATGTGCAGAAACATTAATCGTAAAATGATCTTTTCGGATAGTACATACTAATGACATAACACTGTTTTTTAGGATTAAATTGAAATGCCATTATAACTGTATCCAAAAGTGAATTAATTATAAGCCTGTTTCTTTTTCAATTTGACCTAATGTGTAGTAAAGCTGTTTAAATAAATTAATATACAGTAAAAATTATATTATCATTATGTCTTATGCTTGCAAGCTTAAAAAGATTTAATATTAAAACTTTAAATTATTATTCTTATTTATTTTTAGATATTGACATCGTGATGACAACACTTCTAATAAATTCTATTATCTTCGACATAGTGCTTTTTTTCTCAATAATGAAATAGATTTTTTCTTAATATATGTCATTCACTTTTTTAATAGATGATAAGTTTTATATAATGTAAATTGATATAAATCACCTAATGCATTAATGTTTTATAATTTATATCTAATGAATGTTGAATTTATTGTCAATTTGGTTATTTTGGGTACATGAAACGTATGTTGGCTAGTGAAACAGATGTATGGGAGTAAAATTGATGTTGAGATATTAAGGAAATAACAGAAATTGACGAATATAATTAAAGGTTTCTTGCGTCAATGAAATATTCTGTGTGGGAGGAATAAATAAGCTTTTAAAATAAATTATAAATGTGGATTATCTGAAAATGGAATGCCAAAATAAAAATTACATTTGCATAATTTGAGATAGATTTAAATAATAAACTATGTATTATACATGAAAATACCTTTAAATTCCTAACCAAATGAAAACAAAAGTTACAAAAAACAGTTGCAGGGAGACCTGTTAAGTCTTAGTCCCCAAAATGTAATCCCGATTCATCATTTAGTCGTCGGATTTGGAGCGGGCTGACACGGAACACAGGAAGAAAATCCAGCAACAGTAGCGCTAATGCCGCGTGTCGGTCTCCCCTTTTGCCTGAGGTGATGCTGCGACCCCTAATAGGTTAGGTGTCAGGTACGATTGATGGCCAACCCTTATTAAAAGACAAATATTTCGTTCGTATAGTGACAGTCCAACCCTGTCGTGATTGTATTAATTTTTTTTATTTGTTCAACCTATATGAATAGAAAAATATGGTATCTAATCTATAATTTGATAAACATAAATAAACCAGAATTTGTATCAAAATTACGGCCTACAAAAATCAATTAATTCATGCAAAAAAAACTGGTATCAAGAAACTGAAATAGATAAAAAAATATTGAAATTTCGTTTACAATCATCAGAATAGGTAACATAACAAAACAAACAAAAAGTATATTTTCTAAACTTTATTTTAGTTCAAATAAGTTAAATTTGTAATTGTTAATAAACTTCAAAATATCAATAAAATGGCAAAGTTAAAATTAGGAAAAAATAGGTATTAATGTATAATTATTTAAGTACTAAGAGCAGTAATTGTTTTCTACCGGTTGAAGTTAATACAAGCGATACGAATAGAACACTTAATGACCGCAATGCTTATTACGTTTTTACACGATCAATGCAATGTTAAAAATTTGTAGCTCTCAGTATTTAAAAACATGTTTCGATAGTTGCTATGTTACCACAGAGGAATATTTAATTTTTATTTATTCACCGCATCCCGAGTAACAAGTAATTACTTATCGATCAGAAATTTGTAAAAATAACGTACTACCTTGGAAATCCTATCGAAGAAAATGAATCCATTATAACCATTGATATTATTTGCTAAATAAAAATAGATCTAATAATTAAAATATTGTATTAAAAATATTAAATTTCAGCAGGAAAAATAATGAGAAATACATATGTTGAAACACCATTGGAAAACTTGAGTGAATGGAATGGAATGCGGGCGCGATCCATCTTACACACACAATTTCCATTTATACCCTTTAAAAACATTTGTAATACAAAATACTAATTATCAGATTTGCGACATAAAATCTTGAAACACTGTGTTCAGGATATATTTTTATACCAACTCTGAAATGTGTTAGGTTAAACAGACTTATCAATTTTTCCTGAATCGTACTTGTTTTGATTTGAATGTTTCGGTGTTTCGATGAACCTTTTCAGGACACGTAATTATCCCGGTTTTTATGTTCGATTTTGCATTTAGTACTTACATCATCTATCAACATTTGTAAGAATAATTTATTTTATTATTAATTTTATATTATTGTACGAGTCCCACTCCATAATATTTCGACAAAAAAATATAAGCACTGAACTAATCGACAATATTATACTAGTGGAGTGATGAGTGCAAATTTTATGTTTGCGTTGGCGATAATAGAAAATACGAGTATATACTGTATGGTAAAAAGAAGAAGAAGAGAAAAATATAAAAGTATTAACTGCAACAGTTTATTTACCTTCGATGTCGCCATTAGAGAAGCGTATTTTTACATAAAACCTGAAACTCTACTCGGCCCATAGTTGGGTTTACGGTTAGTTGTAAATTCTTCATGTCGGGTCTGGATATGAGTAAGATGGGTTGGGTTGGATACGGGTATCTTGGGTCGGATCTGGGCAAGTTTGGGCGGGTTGGAAATGGATAAGATAGGTCAGATCGGATTGAATACGGATAAGTCGGATCGGGTCTGTATGGGTTAGATACGGATAAGTCCTGTCAAATTGGGTTAAGGCGGAACATGTCTCTCGGATGATAACGATCCAAGTCGAGTCGGATATAATTATAAATATGGTTTAATAAATTATTATTTTTTTTTTGTATTAATCAGATCCAAATAATAGTCACTTTTATCTTTATGTTCCAGGTATATGGCAAATATTAAACAAGTTATTAATTTAATTTATATTTAAATTTACTATATTTATATTATTTAATTAAAAATTTTAGTATACTCTATGCCATTCCTCAGTATTTTTATTTACCAATGGCGCACGCAAGGGGAGGTGCTTTAGCGGTTGAAGCCTCTTCCCCCAATATACTTATATTTCAATATTTATTTACATGTAATTAAATTATTTCTGTATTAGTAACAATATATCATGATGGATAGTTAGTCGGTAGTCCTAAAATGCAATTGATGTTTAAAATTTATGTAATGAGATTTTATATCCAAATGTCAAATGACTATCTGTATCTACTAGTACTACAGAAAGATCGTTTTCGACATTACATCGAATTAATAAATACTTGCGGAACATAATGGGACAAAACAGGTTAAATTGCTTAGTAAATTTAAATAAATATTCATAGGAAAACAGATATTGATCCAAATGAAATTATTTTTAATTTTCAAAGGATGAGAAAAAGAACGATAGATTTTAACTTATACTGTTGCAATATTTTAATTTAAATTAAAGTAACTTATGATACAAGTAACGTCATATAACTTTTTTACATTACGAGAGAATAGTTTGAAGAACTGACTCCTAACGCAGCTCGTTCTTTAAAATTGTCGAATAATGTAAAACGCAGATAACGTTACGTATATCGTAGCACGGTTTATTTTATCCTAAAATAATAATATTCTTTAAAAAAAAAAGGTAAAATTATTTTTAATGAGAGTTCATACCAGCCAGACATAAATCTATTATGGTTGTGCCGGTATCCAACCTATTGTTTATTTATATTGTTATTTGAAAAAAAAAAAACGGAATTTTTACGTCGGATGAGTGAAACAATGAGATGCCTTAAGAAAAAAATTAATTCCAACAAAGTCGACAGAGAGGTATCTCAAAAAGATGGAGATTAGAAATTGGCGGCAGATCTATGAGGTTGATAAAATTTATGAAGATGCAATTTTAGCATACGTTTCGAAATTAGTCAATCTTGTGCTATTTATTATACATACCGCATTGATGGTAAGAATTTTTTTTATTTAGTCCAAAATGTATGGGGCATCTTCATTTTGGATAAAATTATCTATGATCAAACAATGTTTCGAACTCACGAAAATGTAAATATTTCTTCTTATGCAGTAGTCAAGTCTTTTACGAAGAGGAATAGTTTAGGATATGTATCGAAGCAGGCAAAATCTTTTACAAGAGATGGTATTAAGACATTTTTACACGATACTTTTGATATGACTACTTGAAAGATATGACAGCTAATACCATTGCACGTTTTATTTTAATGAATCTAATTTACAAGTAGCAACAATTTTTTAGTTTTTCAGCGATTGTCGACGTGAAAAACTATTACTTAACTGTCGATGCTATTGTTGATGCAGGATCATCTATAATTGTTAGCAGTCCGGAAACAAAATTTAGTAATAAAAGAATGTTCACTATTGTTGATGGAGATGTAATGAAATACTTAGATCTGATTACAAAATACAAAAATATGAGGCCCCAGCACATCAATCATAAGAGCTTCTTTATTAACTGTAGAAAGAGTAAATGTACGATTTAAAGAATCAGTATCAATATATTTTGTGATATGAAGAAAAAGTAGCTGATTTTTTAAATTGCCTGAACCATCATTAGACACTGATCATGCATTTAGGCGTTCATCAGCAATGATTTTGGCTGATTCTGGTACTGACATAAGTTTGCTTAAGCGTCATGAGGTCTAAAAGAGCACAAGTATGGCCGAAAGATCTGTCGAAGATTCCCCTTAAATGAAAAATAAAATTACAATATTAATTGAAGAAAGTAACAGTTTAGATGTTTCTTTGAATAATGTTCTACATAACTCTTCATCTAGTGCCATTACGTGAACAGCAATCATTTGGAAGACTTACATTCGAAAATTTGCAAAACTGCACGTTCAGTGCATTAAAATGCATCTTAACGCAACTCGTTACAAAGGAGTAATTAGCATAGTTACATTATGCGATAAAATAAAATAACTACATTTAATTAACCTAATTATATTACTATTATATAATTATATTACTATTGTGGGGTAGGTTGTCCAGTGGTATCGTGTCGGCCTGTGGATTTGAGAACCCGGGTTCGATTCCCACGGACGACAAACAATTTTCACAACATTAAAATTACACCTGTGATCCTCGTTGAGTAATATCTTTAGGGGCCGTGATTTGAAGGCTGATAACCGCATTTCAAACGAATAAATTTTTATTTATCAAAAATATAAAAGAAAACAATAGAATTTCCTCAATTAGGTATAATCAAGAGAAATCATTTGTTGGTGGTTCAACTATAGCAGATGCATTTGCACATTTTTTTCAGTGCTTTTAGAAATGATGAACCTGTTCGAAATATTGATACATTTAATAATATTAACAATACTCATGTTTTTTTTAAATAATATAAGTGATGTAAGTTTGGCTATAATATCTCAAAACTATTCAAAATCTGTAGGCTCTGATAATTTTCTACGCGGAACCTCTTTGTTATATTTTTAATTTAAGTTTAAATTTGCAATTATTCCCGTCTCTATGGAAGAACGCAAAAGTATGTGCTTTATTTAAATCAGGCGATCGCTCACAACTGGGCAACTATAGACCAATCTCATGTTTAAGTAGTTTTTCAAAAAAATTTTGAATCTATTTTATTTATGTATATTCAAACACAAACGCAACAATGTATTAGTAATCATCTGTATAGTTTACTTACCTTCGCGCAGCATGTATCAAATGCTTTGGAACTAAAGTCACAGGTTGACTACATTTATACCGATTTTTCGAAAGCATTTGATACAGTATCTCATCAAAAGTTGCTTTTCAAACTTGAACGTATTGGATTCTCGATTAATGTGCTTAATTTAATCTCATCTTAAATATCTCGTAGACAAAACACAATACATATTTGTCGATGGTTTTAAATCGCACAATTATATAGTACCTTCGGGCGTCCCGCAAGGGTCAGTCCTCGGCCCTTTGCTATTTTTGCTCTTCATAAATGACATTGTTGAAGTAGTAACATTTTCAAAATGCTTTATTTTTGCTGATGACTAAATTGTATCACGATATTACTCATTTGAACGATTACTATGAAGTTCAAGTTGACTTAAATAACATTTATCAGTGGTCTGTAATCAATAAATTATATTTTAATTTGAAAAAATGGCAAATCATGGGTTATTCAAGAAGGGTAGAGATGATTAATCATAAGAACATTATGGGCAATGCAGTTTTACTCTGGATATACATTAAAATTAATCTGGGTATTTTATTTGATCCAAAGTTGTTACGTTTCATTTTGAGCCTTCCTTCGAATTTCACTCGGTTTATTGTTTATTGTGTATCAGCACCTGAAATTTAATTATCAATTAATTATTGACCGATCAATTTTGATAATACTTAGCATCAGTTAGATTTCCTTCTTTTAGTATTCCAGTTTATAGCAAAACTTAGATTCAGTTTCTCTCGGCTTCATTGTATTTTGTAGGTTATCACTTTGTTTGTTTAGCTGTCAGACAATTAGTGGCCGTTTGCCGCGAAGTAGCTCTGCCGATATTATTGTCGGCTAGGCGCGCCTTTTTACCGGCACCATTCGAATTTAGGCGGAGGCTGTCTTTGTCTTCGCGCAGCGCTCTCTTTTCTTGGCAGAATTTCACAGGTTCGATTTCGAACGCATTCAGTTTTTGTTTTGTCTTTTCGAACGACGTCTGTTGCGGAAATGTGAGTTTTGAATATTGGAAGATGGGCTATTTCATGTATATTTCGGCAAACCTGTTTTGTTTGCGAAATACCCGTGTGGGGATTTGGGAAATAGTACCATTTAGGGAATATTGCAGTTTAGGTTACTGCATTATTCGTCGGAGTTGTTCCGGATTTGGTTCCCAGTAGGAAAGATCACATATTTTCTGCCACTTGAAAGCCGCCCACGAACACAGGTAAAGATGTCTGTTCATTTGTTAGTGAATCTGCCTTTAGTCAAGTAAAGCTAGCCTGTTAATAGCTTTCCCTCGCACATGGCCCTAATTGCAGTCGTTTGTTTTAGGCTTTTTTTTTTTCTACGTCTACGTTCATTTCTACGTCTTTTCGTTTTCGTTTTATGTTTGACGACAGCCAGTTCGTTTTATGTACGTTTTGTTGTACGTTGTACGTGTTTACGTATTTTTGTGGCTGGTCAGCTGTCCGTGCCATTGTGGGTTTATGCTGTGTGCCCGTGTTCCTGGCATCGAAGCTGATGTGAGCGCACTAGCTCGTTGGCGTTGCATTGGAGGAGTTCCTGTTAATTGTTGCCAAGGGAGTAAAGCCCAGCAGTTTGGAAAAGAAGCCACGTGTAGCGGAAGTGACGCTGCGTGACGTTCCCATTTCACGTGCTTGTCCGCCATCTTGGGAAGTGACGATTCTGGACATCCGGTTGGCAGACCGAGTTGTGTCACTGCTGCCACCTGTCCCGTTCACGCCTGGACGCCATACAGCTAAGCCACAATCATTTGTTTTATTTACTCATTATTTTTCTTGTAGTCATATGTTGTCATACTTTCGATTTATGTACCGTATTGTTATACCTTGGCTTGTGTGCCTTCTGTGCACGAGGTTATTTAAGTTATTGTTGAGCGAGTTAATTAAGAGTAGTTACAGAATTTTTGTGAAAATCCAGTTAAGAGTATTTTGTAGAGTCATTTGTAGTGACGTTGTTGTCACTGACGAGGTGTGTTGCTTGTGCAACGTAATAGTTGTTAGGGTCTGCGATTCGGTAGTCACGTTCAGTCAGACGCGCCGCGTAAAACGCCTTCGCTGGCCAGCGGACCGTCATACGTCGGAATACGTCAGTTCACTTCAGCGCCATTTAGGTGTTGACTGTACCGCGATCCTAGCCGCTACGGTGAGACACAGCGCCCCGCCTTCGTTTATGCTAGTATCCGCTTTGAAGCGTTCTGTCTTAAGTGGATTTATGATCCAGCTGTCTTGCAAATTCAACTACTGTGTTCTGTGTAATTTTCTCGTGAGTGTTCTAATATATCGTTAGTTTTCGTATTACCATCGTGTTATTGAAGAAGTTGGCACCTCTCGTAGTCCTGTCCTGGGAAGTATCCCGTACCTTGTCGGCCGTAGTACTTTTGTTGAACCGGTCGCGGCTCAGGCCGGCTGGCGCCCATTCATTTGTGATTTATCACCCCTTCTCCGACTCACTCCCATCTTCACTGAGTTTAGCCGCGGTTCAACCGTCCAACCCGGGCTCATCCCCCAGGGAGCGTAAGGTTGATTATTGTAGCACAACGAAAGTTGCGTTACAAATTTGGCGCCCAACGTGGGGCATCGAGAAAAATAGGCCTTGGGAAAAATAGGCCTTGAGAAAAAGAGGCCACGAGCAGAAGAGGCTCGATTTTGTTGTTGTCGTTTTCATGTTTGGCTTGTTTTTGTGATTTCTTTTGTTTTTCCGTGCTTGTTTTTGAAAATTGGCTCTGAGTTAGGAAATTAAATTTTTGGTTTGGATAGTATTCTGCAACTGGTTTCTAAATTAATTTTAGTTTTAGTTACATTTGGTTGTCATTGAGTCTCGTACGTTGGAGGCTAACATGGAGAACAAACAAAGCTGTCTTTCCGACACATAGAATTCCGAAAATTATTCGTTTGGTAGTTAATTAAATTCAGACAATTTTTTAAAATATATTTTTACATAGTAGCTGCATTTTTCGTGGGTTCGCGTCCTTTGTAGAGTTTCCTTATCGGAAATTTTTGGGAAAATTTCCTGGACAAGTAGGGGGAGAATTGTTACGTTTCATTTTGAGCCTTCCTTCGAATTTCACTCGGTTTATTGTTTATTGTGTATCAGCACCTGAAATTTAATTATCAATTAATTATTGACCGATCAATTTTGATAATACTTAGCATCAGTTAGATTTCCTTCTTTTAGTATTCCAGTTTATAGCAAAACTTAGATTCAGTTTCTCTCGGCTTCATTGTATTTTGTAGGTTATCACTTTGTTTGTTTAGCTGTCAGACAATTAGTGGCCGTTTGCCGCGAAGTAGCTCTGCCGATATTATTGTCGGCTAGGCGCGCCTTTTTACCGGCACCATTCGAATTTAGGCGGAGGCTGTCTTTGTCTTCGCGCAGCGCTCTCTTTTCTTGGCAGAATTTCACAGGTTCGATTTCGAACGCATTCAGTTTTTGTTTTGTCTTTTCGAACGACGTCTGTTGCGGAAATGTGAGTTTTGAATATTGGAAGATGGGCTATTTCATGTATATTTCGGCAAACCTGTTTTGTTTGCGAAATACCCGTGTGGGGATTTGGGAAATAGTACCATTTAGGGAATATTGCAGTTTAGGTTACTGCATTATTCGTCGGAGTTGTTCCGGATTTGGTTCCCAGTAGGAAAGATCACATATTTTCTGCCACTTGAAAGCCGCCCACGAACACAGGTAAAGATGTCTGTTCATTTGTTAGTGAATCTGCCTTTAGTCAAGTAAAGCTAGCCTGTTAATAGCTTTCCCTCGCACATGGCCCTAATTGCAGTCGTTTGTTTTAGGCTTTTTTTTTTTCTACGTCTACGTTCATTTCTACGTCTTTTCGTTTTCGTTTTATGTTTGACGACAGCCAGTTCGTTTTATGTACGTTTTGTTGTACGTTGTACGTGTTTACGTATTTTTGTGGCTGGTCAGCTGTCCGTGCCATTGTGGGTTTATGCTGTGTGCCCGTGTTCCTGGCATCGAAGCTGATGTGAGCGCACTAGCTCGTTGGCGTTGCATTGGAGGAGTTCCTGTTAATTGTTGCCAAGGGAGTAAAGCCCAGCAGTTTGGAAAAGAAGCCACGTGTAGCGGAAGTGACGCTGCGTGACGTTCCCATTTCACGTGCTTGTCCGCCATCTTGGGAAGTGACGATTCTGGACATCCGGTTGGCAGACCGAGTTGTGTCACTGCTGCCACCTGTCCCGTTCACGCCTGGACGCCATACAGCTAAGCCACAATCATTTGTTTTATTTACTCATTATTTTTCTTGTAGTCATATGTTGTCATACTTTCGATTTATGTACCGTATTGTTATACCTTGGCTTGTGTGCCTTCTGTGCACGAGGTTATTTAAGTTATTGTTGAGCGAGTTAATTAAGAGTAGTTACAGAATTTTTGTGAAAATCCAGTTAAGAGTATTTTGTAGAGTCATTTGTAGTGACGTTGTTGTCACTGACGAGGTGTGTTGCTTGTGCAACGTAATAGTTGTTAGGGTCTGCGATTCGGTAGTCACGTTCAGTCAGACGCGCCGCGTAAAACGCCTTCGCTGGCCAGCGGACCGTCATACGTCGGAATACGTCAGTTCACTTCAGCGCCATTTAGGTGTTGACTGTACCGCGATCCTAGCCGCTACGGTGAGACACAGCGCCCCGCCTTCGTTTATGCTAGTATCCGCTTTGAAGCGTTCTGTCTTAAGTGGATTTATGATCCAGCTGTCTTGCAAATTCAACTACTGTGTTCTGTGTAATTTTCTCGTGAGTGTTCTAATATATCGTTAGTTTTCGTATTACCATCGTGTTATTGAAGAAGTTGGCACCTCTCGTAGTCCTGTCCTGGGAAGTATCCCGTACCTTGTCGGCCGTAGTACTTTTGTTGAACCGGTCGCGGCTCAGGCCGGCTGGCGCCCATTCATTTGTGATTTATCACCCCTTCTCCGACTCACTCCCATCTTCACTGAGTTTAGCCGCGGTTCAACCGTCCAACCCGGGCTCATCCCCCAGGGAGCGTAAGGTTGATTATTGTAGCACAACGAAAGTTGCTACATTTCTTCTTAATATTAACCAAATTATTAGCTCTCGTATAAAAATCTTGGATTTCTTGCGTATTACTCATGATTTTCGGAATAAATCCTGTATGATTAATCTTTTCTTTGCTTTGATTCGCTGTAAATTGGAGTACGGAGGTATTATTTGGCATCCTGTTTATAACTACCAAATTTTAGCACTTGAAAATGGGCAAAAAGAGTTCTATAAACATTGTTTTTTTTTCTTATCTATGATAGTTGGCCTGACATAATTTATAACTGTCTACTGAATGAATTTAACTTAGATCGCTTGTCAACTCGTCGAATCAAGTAACAAATTTTGTTTATTTTTAAGTTGTTCAATGGGATGATTGATGTATCGGAATTATTAAGTTCATTGAATTTTTACGTGCGCCCTTGCAACACCCGCAATACGTCTACTTTTCTGTGCAATTTTTCTGGCACTAATTCTCACCAAAATTGTCCGTTAAATTCAATGTGCAGGAATTTTACCATTTATTTTTCGCAATATGGATTTGGCAGATAATTTTTATTCTTTTAAAAGAAAAGCAACGGAATTGTTAGCGGTGTTATAAACGTGGCTTTAATTTGGTACTTACTTATGTTATCTCATTAAATATTGAAATATTTACTATTTTCTATCATACTCGTTTATTAAATTTGTTTACTTTTTTTAAGAAATTGATTTCTTTACAAAAATAATTTGTTAATATTAATAGGTATCTGCTTGTAACATTTTATGTAATTATTTCTATTTATTCATTACATTCTTTATTATTTATCTGTTTTAGTACTCTTATTCTGTAATTTTGTAATATTATTCTGTTATTGGGAATCTTTTTCCTGTTAAATAATAATAATATTTGACAAGCGATCTAAGTTAAATTCATTCAGTAGACAGTTATAAATTATGTCAGGCCAACTACCATAGATAAGAAAAAAAAACAATGTTTATAGAACTCTTTTTGCCCATTTTCAAGTGCTAAAAATTGGTAGTTATAAACAGGATGCCAAATAATACCTCCGTACTCCAATTTACTGCGAATCAAAGCAAAGAAAAGATTAATCATACAGGATTTATTCCGAAAATCATGAGTAATACGCAAGAAATCCAAGATTTTTATACGAGAGCTAATAATTTGGTTAATATTAAGAAGAAATGTACACTTTGGATCAAATAAAATACCCAGATTAATTTTAATGTATATCCAGGGTAAAACTGCATTGCCCATAGTGTTCTTATGATTAATCATCTCTACCCTTCTTGAATAACCCATGATTTGCCATTTTTTCAAATTAAAATATAATTTATTGATTACAGACCACTGATAAATGTTATTTAAGTCAACTTGAACTTCATAGTAATCGTTCAAATGAGTAATATCGTGATATAATTTAGTCATCAGCAAAAATAAGGCATTTTGAAAATGTTACTACTTCAACAATGTCATTTATGAAGAGCAAAAATAGCAAAGGGCCGAGGACTGACCCTTGCGGGACGCCCGAAGGTACTATATAATTGTGCGATTTAAAACCATCGACAAATATGTATTGTGTTTTGTCTACGAGATATTTAAGATGAGATTAAAATAAGCACATTAATCGAGAATCCAATACGTTCAAGTTTGAAAGGCAACTTTTGATGAGATACTGTATCAAATGCTTTCGAAAAATCGGTATAAATGTAGTCAACCTGTGACTTTAGTTCCAAAGCATTTGATACATGCTGCGCGAAGGTAAGTAAACTATACAGATGATTACTAATACATTGTTGCGTTTGTGTTTGAATATACATAAATAAAATAGATTCAAAAATTATTTAAAAACTACTTAAACATGAGATTGGTCTATAGTTGCACAGTTGTGAGCGATCGCCTGATTTAAAAAGCACATACTTTTGCGTTCTTCCATAGAGACGGGAATAATTGCAAATTTAAACTTAAATTAAAAATATAACAAAGAGGTTCCGCGTAGAATATTATCAGGGCCAACAGATTTTGAATAGTTTTGAGATATTATAGCCAAACTTACATCACTTATATTATTTAAAAAAATATGAGTATTGTTAATATTATCAAATGTATCAAGATTTCGATCAGGTTCATCATTATCATTTCTAAAAGCACTGAAAAAAATGTGCAAATGCATCTGCTATAGTTGAATTACCAACAAATGATTTCTCTTGATTATACATAATTGAGGGAATTCCATTGTTTTCTTTTTTATTTTTGACAAAAATTTATACGCTTGAAATGCGGTTACCAGCCGTCAAATCACAGCCCCTGAAGATATTACTGAAGGAGGGTCAAAGGTGTATACCAGAAATGGGTAAAAGGCGTGATGATATATTTATTAATATTTATTTATAAATGTTGTGGATTAATGTATGTATATATATATTATTTGTTACATTTTTATTATAAATTTACTGGTTTTTTTACAAACACCCCAGCCTCCACCAAATATATTTTCTCGGTTTGCCGCTGATATTTACTGTATTAATTTAGTCTTTCCTACAAAACCACAACTTGCGGCCGAGACAATATAAAAATTTATTACCGTTCCGTATTGAGATTAATAGTTATTCATTCTTCGTGCACAAAAAATGTGTAAAAACCATAAACATTATATATTTGTTTAACAAATATTCATTACGGTAGTTTTGAAAGATTAAATAATTAAATATATATATACATAATATCACGCCTTTTACCTATTACTGAATGTGGCAGTCTCGGTGATTGATATATTTCTTCGCTTGATGTGCGATTACCAGCCACACAGGGGTAGTTTTAATGTCATGAAAATTATTTGTTGGCTGTGAGAATCGAACCCGGGCTTTCAAATACACAGGCTGACTCAATACTACTGAGTACAGTTAATATTAACAAAATTCCACCCATTAAAATACTGTTGGATATTCATCGAATCATCATGTCGGATACGGTTGGACATTCATCGGGTCAAGTCGTGTTGGATATTTATCGGGTCGGGGCAGGTTGGATATCCGTCGGGTTCGGTTCCCATCGGGTCGGATATCCATCATGTTCGGTTGGATACATATCGGGTTCGGTTAGAGTTGGGTTACAATTTTTTTTAAATGCGCTATATCTGTCTGTGAAAGAGGAATATACATTTCAAGATGATCCAAGAAAATAAAACTTGATTTGAAAAAAATCAAATTCCTACTTTAAATTGCACTTTAAGTACTTGCAACACAATATGTGGCATAATATGAAAAATAATCCAGAACTGAAATTAAATTAAAAGAAAATTTACAGCAAATATGGGATATTATTCAACCAAAGGAGTGAAAATAAAAAAGCTATTACTCAATATTCAAACAGTTGCCGGACTAAATGTTTATTTCAGTTAATTTTTTGTTTTTCAGTTTATAACTATTTTGAAAAATAACTAACTGTTTCAGTTAATACAGTTCATATTTTATTTATTTAAAAATTATATTTTCTTGTTTTATATATATATATACTCGTATATTATATATATATATATATATATATATATATATATATATATATATATATATATATATATATATATATATTTACAAAAATACATTGATAATAATATAATGTTACCGAACTATTATAGAGTTCCAATTTTACATTGTACAATTTCATTCCTTGCATTATAAACTGCGGTAGTGTTTCACGAACTGAGTGCGATGTGCGTACAGATGATGTTTGAGTGTGAGTGTAATTTCTCTCTAATTTAGTTCGTACAGAAATAAAATATTTTTGCCAAAATGCAAAAAATGTATTTATGTATTTAAATTGTATTTGTGCAACATGTTCATGATTTTGCGAATTGAAACTGTGAATTATAAAAATTATATTTTTGTAATAAAATTCTTTGAAAAATGCCAGGGTTATATATTTACAAATCTTGTCATCCTAAATTATATGCCTACGAATTATATATTACTTATCTATGAGACAAAAATATTTATATGAAATAAAGAATCGCTGAACATGACAAGTGCAATAAAAGCTCGCATGTGACCTATAATGAGAATAATTTAAAATAAAACGACGTAATTATTCACCGCAATGCTAACAAACTTGGTTTGCTACAAATTTAATACGATTGAGTTTTGCAGACAATTTTTTTTAACAAACCTTGTTAAAATTTAGTTTATGCTGAAGAACATAAACTGCAATTTATTTTAATCTTGATGTTTAATACTTGATCTATATTGCATGTGTGATTGTACGAGTATAATTGGAGTAATAAATGTAAAGCTTTGTCATAAAATTATAACTTATCTATATTATCATATTAACGATTCAGGCATTATTTACAATATAAAAAAAAATTGTGTAAAAACTAGTTTTTTTGCTAAACGAGGGCCAACGGCAAATAGGGCGCTAGCCCAGTTCCGGTCGCCTCCAATAATAATGCATCATTAATTATTGTATCAATGGCAAGTTTTTGAAAAGCAGGGCATGAAGAGACGTACCGTGGGCGGCCGTGGCGCTGACAAGTGACGAGCGTTGGTGACAAAAATTAAATCCAGTGGTGACGTGATCAGAGCATGCTGTGCAGTAAATTAATTAATCTAAAAGTCAGCACCAGGAGCAAGAGAGACGGAATATGTTCATCAGTTGGATCTTGTGTCTGAGACCAAGACCGATGCTTGGAGCCTTTTCGTGAAGCGCACGGCGCATGAAAAAGCCTTCAAGTTGTGGAAAAAACGACAAGTTCTTGAAGCGATACTGAGGGACAGAGTGACAGTTTCCAATCAGGACATGGGATTGGATACGCTTTTGCTCGGCCTTTCGGTAAATAAAAACTTATAAAATAATTTTATATTTTATCGTTTAAAAAGAATAAACATTGTAATAATATGACAATGACTTTTTCACGCACTGTCAAACAAAGTTGGCATTTACGCGCACAATTCAGTCCGCGAAATTTGTTTCCTGTAAACAGCCCGACATATTCGGGCTGTCAGTTACTTTAGCGGGCTTTCTAAATCAATGACAAAAATTAATACAAAATGACACCGATAAATAGACCATTTTTTTCTGAAAACCTCTCCCTAGTTAAACATTCCTATTTATAATAACCATTATTTCGAAATGAAATTTGTAATAAATTTACAAGTTTTCTAATGAACATAATTGAGTTGCGTTAAAAATTTTGTGTGCCCTTCGGCCGCGAAATGAGTTAATGCGTTTAGAAAATAACGTTTTCTTTGACGCACACAATCTCTCATTTCTCGGCCTAGACATACAAATAGCTATTAATACGAAAATGTCAAACATAAGGTTTTGCACATATATGTAATATATGGTTATCATTTACCGCTCAGTGTGCGCTCCGTCTCTAGTTTAGAAATAGTACATTGTGTAACTCTTAAGAGAAGTGATATATTTCCGGCAATTGTGGCACGAGGCGTTAGCATATTACACCGATAAGTTTACATATCATTTTTTATCCGATTGCATTATACTAAATTTATTTCTAAATTTTTTATTTATAAACATCAGAATTAATCATTGATTTCTGTAGGTTATAGTCCATTCTAGACAAGAAGACTTTGGAGTAGGGAAAAGTTTTCTCAGCCAAGGCCGGAAAAGTAATTCCCGTGCTATTATTTCTTGTTCATCCTATACCTTTCAATGACAATTTATATATTTTGTGAGGTATCTTATTATTATGGAATATAAACGATGAAAAGCTTCCCAAACTGGTATTTATTAACAAATAAATATTGTATACATACATTTGCTTCATAATGTTTATTCTTATAATTCATAAGATTATTTTCTACGATTGCTATGAAAAGTTGACAATTACGCTTATTTTTTTACGCGTCTCCAATGGCAACGCGCGAAAATGACATTAAATGCGCGCTTATTTCAATAGTTACCAGGGATACAAACAAAACTGAAACTTGTCATATTGACAGTTGACAGAATGAATTTATTTTCAGTACATATACGTGTTTTAATAATTTTAATCGTAGAAAAAATTATGTGTGTATCACGAGCGTAAAGTGTCTTTGTACCTTTTACACTATTGCAGCTCTCGCCCTCGGCTCGCGCTGCAATTACCGTGTTCGAGTAACAAAGAATCACTTTACGCTCTTAATACACAAATAACTATATTGTCATGTTATAGAATTCCCAATGAAGACGGTGAACTTCTCAGTGATCAATGGCACGTCTGCAAGTTTTCGAACATTCTTGAACAATCCCGTTACAAAACATACTCAATTATTTGTGCATCAGGCTATGTCTTCTTCTAAAAGCTGTTTTTCCTCGGAACAGATATTAACAGAGGAATGATGCCGATATCCACAAGCCGTACTCTTAGGGCAACCTCATACTCCACTATTTGTTCCAACTTTGTCCTTTCTTTTCAGTCATAGATGCAGACAATAATTTCAATATCATTGCACCGATAGAGTGATCAGCATGTTACTGACTACTACTAGTCTATTGTCTATCTTTGGTACTGCCAGCTTCAAAACGTCGTTGTTAATAAATATTCAAACAAATCATTCAATATGCATATTAGATTGGCTTCTAATATGAGTTGTAAATCAAGTAATAAAAACATCGTTTGTGTTTTAACTTCTTATCTCTTAACTGTTGCCGACAGATGGACGTAGTTTCGTAAGTTCGTGAAGTCATCTAAATTTGTTCGAGAAAACTGTAACAATTCTTTGGGATATCTTTATGTCTTTTAATACACACTAAACAATTGAATGCTCTAACGTTATCCTGAATAGATCTTAATATTTTTCTGGCGTCACGTCATACTGTGCATTGTGATAAGTGGAATAATTTTTCATAGAGTCTTAAAATGTTAATTTGGCTTGATGTTTTTGAATGAGACGAACATGTATTGGACGACCGTCATCATTAATGTTAAGATTATTTCCAGCGAAAGGAGCCAGTTGATTAAAGTGAACTATTCTTGGCTTTCAATTCGGTGTTTGCAAAATACATTAGATAACATTATTAATGTTCTTTCTCATTTCATAAGAGCCTTCCCAGCTTAGTTTGTATCTTCGGCGTGAAACTACAATGTCATACTCACTCTCCGGATTGATAATCTAAATTGTTATACCTGATAGTGGTCATTCAGTTTGTTGCTTCCATTTTGAATATTTAAAACAACTTGTTCGTGAATCATTTCTCTCCGGAAGTCAGTCAAGTTATTTTTCCTAGCTCGATCTTTTCCAGACTTTCATGATAAAAGCAACTCACGCCAGTATACGATATTTGCAGGTATCTATTTTGTTGTTTCATGCGATGGCGAACTAAAATTGTAACAAATTCATTTTGACTACTTCATAAGTGCAGAAATTAAATTTGAAAATTCACATAATTTCAATTTAATAGTAATAGCCATGGAATTAAAAACAAGAGATGAACAAATGCGTAACGTTTTATACGTCAATGTGAGAATAAACTGTCACAATCATTTTTACGTACTAAATATTTATTTTCTAAATAAAAATTTAATAATAACAAGGCAAAATATTTTTTAGATTTATTATTTAAGAATAATAAAATAATAAACTCGATAAAATATTTAAGGTAGGTTATTATTTAACAAATTAATTAATGTAACATAAATTTCATTCAATAAAAACATCAACAAACTAAATATTCTTAAATTATTAAATTAGATGTTCAAATAGTCCACCGTTTTGAGCTAAACAATAACCTAATCTGTTGTAGAAGCTTTCTCGAGTATTCTTTAATTGTCAATTATTTATTTTCTGGCATTCTTGTAATATAGCATTTTTAAGTTCTTCTAAATTCTGGTATCTTTTTTTATAAACATAAGATTTTAAATGGCCTAATAAAAAAAACGCACGGATTTAAATCTGGCGACCGTGCTGGCCAGTTAACTGGTCCATTTCGCCCTATTCAGCTTTCAGGAAATACATGGTTTAGATATTCCACAACTTCTCTAGTGCTATGTGCAGGGCAGCCATCATGCTGGAACCACACATTTTCTTTGTTTGTTTCAACAATTTGTGGTCCAACAGCATTAATTAATAAATTCAAATATGGTGCTGAATTTATTCGTTGGATGAAGAATGGGCCAATGATTTTATCACCAAAAATTCCTGCCCACACATTGACAGAATGACGATATGGTAAATGTGCATTCATCTGTGAATAAAATACTACTTAAAAATTCTCTATTATAATTTGATTTCGCCATCATTATTTCACAGAATGAGGCACGCAGTTCAAAATCTCGTTCCAAAATATTTTTGTGGTTTTGAAATTTAAAAGGAATGTATTTATGTTTTTTGAAAATGCTATGCACTGTCATAAAATTTATATTTAGTTCTCTGGAAATTTCCCGCACACTCATTGTTGGCTCCAGTTCTATTAAAGCAGGAATATTTTCTTCATTGTTATAAATTCTTTCATTTATTTCTTTCTTGAAATTTAGTGTTCCTGTCTTTTCAAACTTTACTATAAACCTCTGAATAGTTGCCGTACTAGGAATATTATGATGCTGCCAAATAGCGCTAACATAGTTACGAATTAGTCGTAAAGTATGGCCAGAATAATGCCATTTAATTATTTGCAACTTTTCTTCATCTGAATAATTATTCATTTTTGATAATAATAAACACTAATATTGATTTAATATCACAGTTTGTCAAAATAAATACTAATAATTTGACGTATAAGACGTTACGCATTTGTTCATCTCTTGTTTTTAATTCCATGGCTATTACTACTAAATTTAAATTACACGAATTTTTAAATTTAATTTCTGCAGTTATGAAGCAGTCAAAATGAATTTTGGTTATTGATTCGGATGTAGAATTTTATGCTTGGCAACATTTATTTGAAACATTTTTTCCTAAAATAATTAGGGAAGCAATGCGCACGGAAAAACTGATTTGCCATGTTAAACGCCTGTTTCACTTTTCGTGTTACACCCGGTATATATATATATATATATATATATATATATATATATATATATATATATATATATATATATATATATATATATATCGGTCATTTTACGTGAAATCGGACAAAAAACCCTCTCAGATTTTTCTATAAATACGTATACTTGTTAATTTTCATCTAAAACTAAGTAAGAAGTACCGTATTTGGCCCATTCTACCGGGTATTAATTTATATTCTAAATATTCAAATATAGCTATTTTTGCCTACCCGCAGAGAACACTTGGGAAAAAAATTCTATATAAATTCAACAAAGATTCCAACTAAAACAAATGAATGATATTCTGAAAGAGCACATTTCAGGCTATGCAGTTTAGCTAACGGAAGCGATTTTTAGCATACCTGTCGGAAGTTATGTGACAAAATGTAAAAATCCCCCTTTTTTCAAAAATCGATTTTTCAAATACGTCATCTCAGATTTGGCTTAAATTTCACTAAATTGTAGCGAAAGATTCATATTTTAATATATCAAAAATCCACACTATTGTTTTTCGATTTTTAAAAAATATTTTGGTTTGAAGTTGACACATGTTTTTTTTCCCTAATTTAAATTAAATATAAAATAACTTTTTTAATTGTTAATTATAGTTTAAATTAATGTTAATATTTGGTATTTTGTATATTTGTAACTATTAGATATTAGCTGAATACAATTTGGACCGAACATTTTTTGTGTCACTGGTTTAATAGTATATATATATTAAACCACGGCGCCGAACTGTGAATGTAATGTAGCTGTTCATGTCTGACGCATATTACAAATATATTTGTTGCTGTCGTTAAATCGATTGCAATGCTTTCATTTTCTATATGGTCCATTACTTGCAGAATAATCCATGCATTTCTTGCACCCCAAACCTAACACTTAATTGTAACAATCATGACGTACAAAACATTAATATTTGTGTTAATGAAAATAAAATAATGTATCAAATAAACGAAAAATAACAGATATTTAATAAAAAGAACCAAACACTATATTTAAATTGGAAATCTAATTACTATTAAAAATAGGTATGTTATTGAAAAGCGGCTCATACGTATTAAACATGGAAGACCAGATTATGTACTTGTTATCTTCCAAATTATTTCAGAAAATAATGATTCACATTTTTGATAACATTTTTTGCTTTATTTGGTTAATGCAAAAATTAGATTAAAAATTTACTGATATATGTTTTTTTTTAGGTAGCTGACAAATATTTTTCATTTTATATATTCATCAAAATAGATATTTTTATAAAACAATGTGTCTTTATTAAAATATCTTATAACATTTCATTCATAATTTTACTATTTTAAATTTTTTTTAATAAAATATTTATTTGACAAATATTTAAGTCAATTGCCATAAATATTACAAAAACTTAATATTTGGTATATTTTATGTCTTTTTAGTCATTATTAAATAAGCAAAATAGTATTTGTTAACTAATTTAAATGTTTTTTTAAACATATTTATCTATAAAGTTAATTTGAAGGCAAGGGCTGCTAAAACTGATTTACTATGTTAATTGTTTATGATTCGCTTTTCGATTAAGAAAGAGCCTGTATATTTACAGAAGATATTTATTTTCACTTATCAAGTCTAAACTGCGCTGTGTACTGTCTGAAATGATCTGCTCGCTTTTACAAGTATACCTGATCACAGGCTTTCCAAATCCTCCTACAACGTTTTCGAACTTTCTCTACCAGACCCATTTAAATAGAACACGCAATGGAGTGTCATTATTATTTAGGTTGGATAAGCAACAAGTTAATTTTATTTTTGGTATGTTTGCGGAAATAATATAAATGAGTGTTTGAATTATAATCGATTTAGTACTATTATTTATTAAAATATCGGGTCCGTGCCAACATTAACAACATAAAAGTTGTTGGAGTCCTGTACCACATGATAAAATGTGTGCAGGATTTTGAGTACTATTTATATGCGGCCATTCTTCTGGTGGAAAGAGCGATTGAATTTTAGTTATGCGATTACCAACAAATGTTTTTAAAATACAGAGTGATCCAAAATAATTGACTCTCACGTGACTTGAAAAGGATCGTATTATTATCAAAACTATCTTCTATGGAATAAAATTAGTATTAGTTGCTCTGGAAACTCAAGTAAAATTTACATAATTAATGACATTTGAGTAAATCAGTAGCGTTGTCATAGTTTTTCTCTGATATATATTTTATTAACATCATGTTCTTTGGACTACACAAAATAAGTATAAGACTAAATTATGAAGTAATTTTTAAAATAAGAATTATTGAATTCGTTGTTAGCAATAAACGCTCGGTACACATTTATCAGTCATAGGCCCAATTCGTAAACAGTTTTGAGAGAGATAATGTTTTTTAACTTTCTAATAACCGTTAACCTACAGGTAAAGACAGGAATTGTTTCCATTGATTAATTTTGTGATTTTGTTTACATATGGCACACGAATGTATTTGCTGATTTGCTGCAACAATATGTGAGGTTGTATAATTTGCAGTATGTTGGTGTGGGTAGCGTTACGGAATTCGAATCCAGAGACCTCGAGTTCGAATCCCAGACAAGCTAAGAATTATATAATAATAAGTTTATTTAGCTAAAAGCTATATAAATACAAACATATACAACCAATAAGCAAATATAATAAATACAAAAACGACTTATAAGACTTATGTCTCACTCAACATGAGTCTAAGTTTAGTTTTAAATTTAGATACGTTCATATTTTTCATTTCTTCCGACAACAAATTAAACTCTTTAAAGCCGTTGTAAAATAAGGTATTTTGCGATTTAGTTAATTTTTTTCTTTTTATAAGGAAGTCACCCTGATTTCTAGTACTATATATTGTATTCATATATTTCACACTATCAGCAATGTATTGCGGCATTAATCCCAGTTTTATTTTATGCACAAAAACTAAGCAGTTGTACTTAATATACGTTTTAACATTGACCCAACCTAATATTTGCAACATACTTTGAATGCTAGTGTATTTGTTACATTTTAATATAATTCGCATTCCTCGGTTATGAAGTAACTGTAGTCTATTTATGTCAGTTTTTTTACACATATAAAAAATTGTTGAAACATAAGTGAAATGAGGAAGAATGATCGTGTTATACATACATTTTCTCGTTTCAATAGATAAATAATTACCAATTCTATTTAAAAATCCTACTTTTTTGGCAATTTTTTTACACAAGTAATTAATGTAATCTTCGAAGTTCAGTTTCCCGTCAATCATTATTCCTAAATACTTATACCCAGTTACAACTTCTAGACTTACATTATCAATCTTAACTTCCATATTGTCAAATATAAATTTAATCCAATTTTTGTCATTTTCCATACTATCACTTTACTTTTGCTGGCGTTTAATTTTGACTTATTACATTTTAACCATTGATTAAGTTATTCTAATTCTTTATTTAAATGATTAACCATCAATTCAATGTTCCTACCTTTTATGTATACTAAAGTATCATCAGCAAATAAATGAAAATCAAAACAGCTAAAGTTCCTTCCAATATCGTTTATATAAAGAATAAATAACAACGGTCCAAGAACACTACCTTGCGGAACTCTTAGATCAACTTTTTTTTTTATGAAGAATAAACCTAATCACATAGAACTCTTTGACTTCTATCAGTCAGATAATTTTCAAACCATTGTAAACAAATATGTCTTATACCATAAGATTCTAATTTCCTTAACAGCCTTTTTCGGTCAATAGGCTCAAAAGCTCTTTTTAGATCCAGAAAAACAACAATAACAGATTTACCTTCATCTATTGCATCCTGTCAATCATTCACAACACACTGCAATGCTGTTTCACAGCTATAACCTTCTCTGAAACCTGACTGATTGATAATAAGAATATTATTTTCTTTTATGTATTGACTAACTAGTGCATGAACAATCATTTCCAGTATCTTATTGGCAACATATTTATCGGACGATATTCATCTATTTTTTTGTGTTAACAACTTTTTGAATTGGCGTTATTGTAGAGAGTTTTAATGTATTAGGTACCGTACCGGTGTTTATAATATTTATAAGTTTGTCCTCTAATACATCATAAAATTCCTTTATTATCCAAGTGTAAACATCATCTGGACTATATTTATTTTTGAGACTATTAACTATAATCTTTAGTTCTTCTCTACTTACTAATATAAAATATTTAAGAGTGCAATTAATATGCAAATTAACATTTACATCACAATATTTATCTATCACAGGTATATTTTGTACTCTATTATTTATGCTATCGATATAATATTGATTAAAATTTTCTGCAATTTCACCTATATCATACAATGTCTTATCATTTTCAATTATTATCTCTGAAAAATTACATTTTTCTTATCACTTACAATAGTTTTTAAAGTTTTCCACATTAGTTTACTATCATGTCTACATAAGTCAATATTATTTTCATAAAATAACTTCTTTTCATATCTTATATGAGATACAACATTATTTCTTAACTGTTTGTAAGTATTCCAATCATCTAGTACTTGAGTGAACATAAATTTTTTTAAAGCGATATCCCTTTTCTTAATAACACTTTTTACGCTACTTGTTATCCACGGTTTATGCATTACCACATTTTTGCTTGATAAGTTCTGTACTATGATTGGGATTTAGTTCCTGCTGTACAGAGTAGCATAAATAAATAAATAATTTATAGGTTTATACGCTTTAGTATAATTTTGATTTCGGAATGTTAGAGTTTTGTTGTACTTCGGATTAATTTTTAATTATTCTAACATTTGACATAGTTTTGTTAAAAATTCTGTTATTTTTCTTAAAGTAGGACGGTCGTATGTTAACGTATTTTCCCATACCAGGGTAGTATGATAGTCAAATTTGCTGAAAATTAAATGATTTAATAATATATCTTAATATCGAATTGGGTGTTTAATAGTTTTTAATGCCTTTATATTTGTTGTTACATCGTATAGAAATTGCATTATAGATGTTGATTCTTTCGAAATGACCGGTATTGCGAATATGACGCATATATGATGTGTTATAAGACGTTTGTTTTCAAATCTTGCTTGTAATAAATCCCAAGCTGCATTATAGTTATTATCAGACAATTGTTTGTAAAGCTACGGAATTTAAAGTACTTTTTAAATAATGATATTTTTGATTATTGCTGAACTTGTCATTATCATAAATTAATGATATAAATGTATCTCGGAATTTTATCCATTCGGTAAAATGGCTATTACAGATGGCAATTGGATATCTGAGAGTTTTACTTGCATTGAATTATTAGAGTGAATAGATGAATTTGATGCATCATTATTTGAAGGTTTTTTTTTAACTTCCGCAACTATTTTATGATAATTATTTTCAAAATACATGGTCTGTATCGTAAGTTGCATCCAGAAGATTTATTTGATACTGTAATGGGGTAGGTGGCTCAGTGGTATCGAGTCGGCCTGTGGATCTTGAGAACCCTGGTTCGATCCCCACAGCCGACAAACAATTTTCACCAATTTAAAAAAATCTACCCTTGTGGCACCTCCACCACTAATATCTTTGGAGGCCGTGATTTGACGGCTGGTAACCGCACTTCACGCGAAAAAATATATCACTTACCGATATCTGCTTAGGCAGAGTGCCATACCCAGTGATGGGTAAAAGGCGTGATGATATATTTATTTTATTTTTATTTACAATTTCAAATTCCTCTAAACAAGATTTTATTGTTTGAATTCGATTAGTAATTTCGTCAAGTATAAATTTGCTTTCGGGATTTTCAATAAATGTAATAAATTTAGTAACACAAGATTTAATTTTGCTGCGTTTAATTTTAAGTGCTTTAGTTTGTGTTTCACTAGCCATATTTATAAGTTATACAGTTTTAACAATAGGGATGATCATAGGAAGGGAATAAAATGACCTAGTACACTAACCTTGATTTGTGTGTGTACAACTTCTTAATTGACTGCTGCCACACCTTGCTACTGTACTGGATTTGAAACTGGATGCTGATGCTCCCTTTTCGTTCGTCTGGATTTGGAAAACCCGTTAGAGTTGACTCATATCCATTGATGATGTCAGTTTATTATATCCGATTCGAAAGCCCATTTAATGTTTCACTCACTATATGAGTCTTGTGCCAACAGTAAAAGCGAACGGGCATATTACGTTAGCTTATACTGTGTAGCGCAATAAATCAAATAACCAATGATATAACTAAATAAATAATTCGTAAGCGCCATTAAGTAGATACTATATGCGCATAACAACAAAACAAAACTTCTTCTTCACCAAATATGCAGTCATATATAGTTACTACTACTTCTGCTACCTCCACTGTATCCACTGTTACAACCTCATCAATTAGACAACCAATAATAACATCAGTGGTTACATCACCAATTCGATCTCGACACTTGGAAGAAAAAAACCTCAAGAACAATATACAAACAAGTCAAACCTCAACGCACCGCTATAAAATATACTCCATCAATCTCAAAACAAAAATATCTACCCATTATCATCTCCAAATCCTCAAAGTAACAATGAATCAACGCCTCAATCGCCATTTGAAATCATAGAAGAAGACGAAGATAAAGTAGACTGGCAAGTAGTTAGAACTAAAAATAAATTCAAAAGACACTATGATGGAGAAGATAGAAACTACGCTCCAAACCCATCAAAACGCCAAATCCAACCGTAAGTACAAACCCTCAACTTAACAACAGATCCGAAATATTAAACGTGGAAACTATACCAACACAATCAGCAAACGAAACCAATAGTGCAAATGATAAAACAGAACATAAACCACCACCAATATTTTTACCAATGATTACAAACTACGCACTTATAAAGACAAGCATAGAAACTGTTCTTAATTCTACAGAATTCTCTTGTAAAACTCAATCAATTAAAGATATTAAAATAAATACTACAACTCCAGAAGCATATAGAAAACTAATAACTTTTCTAAAACTAAACAAAGTTGCACACTACACCCTACTACAACCTAGAGAAGATAGATCATATAGAACAGTCATCCGCAACCTACACCCAACTATATCTACGGAGGAAATTAAAAAAGAATTAACAGAATAAGGGTTCACAATACGAAACGTAACAAATATAAAAAACTGGAAAACTAAAGAACCTCTCCCACTCTACTACGTGGATCAAACAGCTAACAGCAAGAACAAAGAAATATACAATATTAAATATTTGCTCAACACCAAGATAACTGTAGAACCTCCCAGAAAACAACGAGACATACCGTAATGCATGCGATGTCAAAAGTATGGCCACACAAGATCTTATTGCACGATACCCCACGCCTGTGTTAAGTGCGGTGACAATCACCAAACACAAAAATGCAATAAGCCCAGGAACAGCCCAGCCACATGCGCGTTATGCAACGGTACTTACCCTGCTAACCTCAAAGGGTGCTGCGTCTATAAAGAACTGCAAAAAGCAAAAGACTACAACTCCAACACAAGAAAAATAACGTATAACCCAACCACAAATCAACAAACCCAAAAAACAAATACAGAAATCTTCACGTATGCCCAAACTGCGCAAAGACATACAAGTAATCCGCGAGAAGGCATCGAATCTCATCCCGACAAAAATGAAACAATTAATACAATCAACATATACATGACAAAACTAGAAAATCTTTTCTGTCAGTTATTCACCCAAAACAATATGATATAAAATTTACAAACCACATTAATAAACAATCTAACTAAAAATGCAAAGTACAACCCTCAAAATTGGTCTGTGGAACGCTAATGGACTCTCGCAACATCGCCAGGAAATTGAGCTCTAGATGTGGTATTAGTGTCCGAAACTCATTTCAAGAAACGAAATTATTTTCAAATTCCAAAGTTCAAGACCTACTGCACTCAGCACCATGCTGGATCAGCCATAATAATTCACGAAAAAATCATCCATTTCGAAACTGATAAATACGAAACAGAACACCTCCAAGCAACCAGTGTGCAGATACAAACCAAATATGGGTATTTAACACTTACAGCCACCTACTGCCCCCCAAAACACACGATCACAAAAGAGCAATTTGAAGACTTCTTCAAAACTTTGGGAAATAAATTCATAGCCGGAGGCGATTTTAACGCCAAACATACATGGTGCGGCTCTAGACTAATAAATACCAGAGGACGACAGCTTTACCATACAATGATACAAATAATTACGAATACCAAAGTACCGGCTCGCCAACGTACTGACCAACCGATCAAAACAAACTACTGGACCCTCTTTCCGATCCTTGGCCAGCCTCTGCCAGTTCATAGCGCCTATGCTACTTGCGTCGTTGTCCACGCCGTCCTTCCATCTAAGTTTTGGTCTAACACGTGTCCTAGCGCCCCCTGTTTTCCTTAGCTCATGCGACGTGGCCTGCGCAGCGTAGTCTCCCTAATTTAATTACCGTTACGATATCACTTCCTTTATTTGTTATTTCAGTATACTTATTGTATAATTCAAAATTATAGCGTCTACGCCACATTCCGTTTTCACAGACCGCTCCAAAAAATTTTCTAATAATTTTTCTTTCAAATATATGTAGCGCCGTTTCATCTGTTTTTGATAGCGCCCAAGTCTCTGATCCATAGGATATGACAGGGAGTATATTAGAATTTTTGTTTCCCATGTTATATTAGGGCTGCGTAGGTGTTTACTTAGACCATAATATCATTTATTCCCTAGTAAGATTCTTCTTTTGATTTCAGTTGCCGTATTATTTATGCTGTTTACTTCTGAACCTAGGTAGATGAAGCTATCGACATTTTCGTAAATATTGTTTTCAATCTCTACATGCTCCCCAAATGCTCTTGTTTGTTTAATTACTTGTGTGGCCATGATCTTAATCTTATCTTCGTTTAATCTTAAGCCGATCTCTCTTGCTGAGTTTGTGAGATCAAGAAACGTTTTCTTACTTGTCGGGAGTGTTCGTGTAATTATATCTACGTCGTCTGCAAAAGCTAGTACTTGTGACGATTTGTAGAAGATTGTTCCCCTGTTTTCTAAACCTGCATCTTGGATGGTTTTTTCCAGGGCAATATTGAAAAGGAGGCACGCCAGCGCGTCTCCTTGCCGTTGACCTTTATCTGTTTGAAAGTCTTCTGATGTTGCATGTTGTATTTTGATTCTGTTAGAGACTTTTTCATGGCCATTTTTATTAAGTTAATAATTTTTTCAGGTATTTTGAAGTAGTTCATAGCCTCATACAATTTTGTTCTTATAATGCTATCATAGGCTGCCCTAAAGTTTATGAACATGTGGTAGGTGTCTATGTTAAATTCATTGGCTCTCTCCAGTATCTGTCGTAGTACGAATATTTTTGGTCTGTTGTGGAGCGCCCTGGTCTGAATCCGCTTTGGTATTCTCCTAGAATTTTTTCAGAGTAGCTACTTAGACGGTCGTATAGGATGTTTGGCAGGAATTTATATATGGTGTTAGTAAGTGAGATGCCCCGGTAATTTTTAAACTCCAGTTGAACTCCTTTTTTGTGCAGCGGGCATATATGTCCTTCTCCTTATTCATCGGGCATCTGTTCTTCCATCCAGACTTTTAGTACGATCTTGTGGACTTTTTCGGCTAGTACCTCTCCACCGTGTTTAAATAATTCAGATAATAATTCTCGTCTGGTGTCGTGATTTTTGTGCATAATAGTTCTTTAAAGTGCTCGACCCATCTTTGTAGAACGTCCTTTTCGTTACTTAGGATTTCTCCGTCTTTGTTTCTACACATATATATGCGGGGTTTAAAACTTTTTTTAAGTTGTTTATGCTCTGATAGAAATTTCTTGTTTCTTTTTGGTATCTGTGTATTTCTAGTTGTTCTGGGATTTTTTCTTCATGTAGTTTTTTATTCTTTCTGTTTATATGTTTCTCTTTTCTTCTAAGTATTCTATATTTTTCTTCTGCTGCGCGTGTTCTATGCTGCTGTTTGTATATGTATGATTCATTTTTCTCTGTTGTTATAGAGCGGCATTCATCATCAAACCAGTCTTTCCGTTTCTGTGTTTTCGTAGTCCCTAATATATCATTTGCAGCTGTTGTAATTGCCTCCTTGCATAGGTCCCAAAATTATCGACCACAATATCCCAAACTATCCCAGATATATTAAAGAACTTGTTATAGAAAAACGAAAAGCTAGAAGAATTTGGCTAAGATCCAGAAATCCTAACGATAAAGCAAAACTTAACAAATTACCTACAGAACTAAAAAAACCCATTCGGAAAATAAAACAAGAAAACTTACAATAGCACCTCCAAACACTATCAGACAATAAAGATCAAAACTACAGCTTATGGAAAGCAACCAAAAAATTAAAAAGATCAAAACAACACAACGCCCAAATTAGAAAAACTGATGGAACTTGATCAAGGAATAATCTTGAGAAGTCTGAATTATTCGCTGAACATCTGGCGAATGTCTTCATACCAAATGCCGAGAACTCTCTGGAAGAAATGCAAGAAATTTAAATTTAAAATTTAAATATTTTAAACCAAAAGAAGTCGAAGCAGAAATCAAATGATTCAATAATAAAAAGAGCCCAGGGTACGACTACATAACTGCCCAAATGCTAAAAGAACTGCCAATAAAAACAATAGTCTGCATTACTGCAATATTTAACGCAATAATTCGTCTTAAACACTTCCCAATCCAATGTAAATTTGCTCATATTATAGTGATACATAAACCAGACAAACCAATTCATGAAGCGACATCTTACACACCAATTTCATTACTACTAACACTTTCCAAACTATTAGAAAAGCTCATCCTGAACCGCCTAAAACCTATAATTAATAAAAACAACCTTATCCCTTATCATCAATTTGGCTTCCGTAATCAACACGCAACAATAGAACAAGTTCACAGAATCGTTAACAAAATAGAACAAGATCTAGAAAGAGAAAGGATATGTACAGGAGTTTTCATCGACATAAGTCAAGCTTTTGACAAAGTTTGGCACAACGGACTGTTATTTAAGAATAAACAAAATCTTCCATGTCAAATCTTACTTAAGTGACAGATTCTTCCAAGTTACAAATCAAGACATACTTTCGAAAATACACAAAATCAATGCTGGAGTACTACAGGGCAGTGTTCTGGGCCCGGTATTTACGGCTGATCTACCATCAAAGCCTAGTACACTAAAAGCAACATACGCCGATGATACTGCTATCCTAGCCTCCCATGCCATCCCAGAAAATGCACGCAAACTCGTTCAAATTTCACTACATAAATACATAACTGGACTAAAAAATGGCGTATCAAAATAAAGGAAGCAAAATGTACTCACGTAACATTCACTACCAAAAGAACCACATGCTAAAATATCACAATAAACAATAACATTATCCCGAAACAAGACAGCGTCAAATACCTAGGTATGCACCTAGACAAACAACTAACTTGGAAAACACACATAAAAATACGCACACAACTAGACTTACAACTAAGGAGCATGTACTGGCTAGTAGGATGCAATTCAAAATTCTCATTGGAGAATAAATTATTATTGTACAAAACCATAATACTTCCGATTTGGACGTACGGCATCCAATTATGGGGATGCACCAAAAGAACAAACATCGACATTATACAACGAGCACAGAACAAAACACTTAGGATTATTACAAATGTTCCGTGGTACGTTAGTAACACAACGCTACTCAACGACCTTCGACTTCCATACATCCATGAACAAGTATCTACATACACCACCAGATACCAGAGAAGACTCAACAGACACCCTAACCACCTGACCCTAAACCTACTAGACAACCTAGAAGAAGTAAGAAGATTAAAGAGAACAAAACCCCTAGATCTGTGACCACAAAAAACAAAATGAATTAATATTATAAATATTATATTCTCGCACGATTAAATCATGTATCAAATTTACTGGTTGGCTAGAAAAGCCAGTTTGGCTAAATAAAGAGACAAAAAAAACTCACTATATATATATATATATATATATGAGGATTAAAATGACGAAATTTAAAATTAAATATCTAAATATTTTCGCGTTACACATTTTCTTTGGGCCTGAAATATCAAAATGACATACTTCTTTTCTCTAATTATTTTTTATCTTCAAATATGATAATTATGCAACCTGTTTTCGTTTAAATTAAATCTTTATTCCTTGTAATCATTTAATTATCCACAACAATAATTCTCATAGCTCGAGGCTGAGACGTGAGTACTGAAAATAACAAATAACAATAAAGCATAATTCGGTCGTAGACGAATAAGAGAACAAAACAAAAACGTGGATAAGATGCCGACACTAATTAAGATGGCGTCGTCTAATAAAACGGTTAATGTAAAGAATGTGTCGGTACGATTTAGGGGGTGAAATTCCGGAACGGGGGAGAGGGGTGAAAAACAAGAGATAAGGAACACGGCTCACGGAAGAGGAATTTTCTTGTGTACTGTTACATCTACAGCGGCGGCGTGTCGTTTCAAAACTTGGAGATTCATAATCAGAAAGATTGGAATTTTATAATAAAATACGAATTAATTTTCTTTATACTATATAAATAGTAATATTGTATTTGAAAAAATCTAATTTAATTATAGAGAGAAAAATTGAAATAAAATCAGATTTGATTTACATGGCGACCCTAGTTTAATTGCTATAAAACGCATGGACCGGAGATCATAGGTTTTAGGTTCAAATCCTGGCAATATTACAATTTGTCTATTTATAAAATTCGATTTGACATCTTGAATTGTTATGTATTTACTTAAAATGTTGATTAAATGTCAATTAGTAAATATATTCGTTAAATAATTTTTGTTTGGAATGTGTTGATCCTGTGTTTCAATTATAGAAAGGAATATATGGCTTTAGGATCTTAAAGCCATATATTCCTTTCAATAATTCGTTAAATAACAATATTACTTCAAAAGAGTACAAAAAAAAAACTTAAAATAATACTTTATCAAATCGCATATTATTAATTATATTCGACTTATGGTTGACACAGAAACGTTCTTACATGTTATAATATTTTTGTTTGGAGTCAACTGTAAACAAATAATCAGTTTTGCTGGCTAACTAATAACTTTAGTGAAAATATAAATATACAAGCTTAGACAGCAAAGAGCGGGAAATAAAACTTCAAGTAGGCTGTGAAACAAAAGAAGTTATTGTTTGTTGTATTGATACTCTTGATTTTCTATACTAAAGATGTTCATGTTTTTTTTTAACTTTGTGACCTCAATTTTAATTATAGGTATAGATAAATGTTACATCGTTGAAAAAGGAATATTTCGGGCTATGCATTAAATAAATAAGCTGTTTACTAATTACTTAATTATGAATGTTTTATAAAATATAAATATTTTTTCCTGCAGGTCCAACGTCATACGTTGACATTTTATCTATCACAACGTCAAACATTGATGTTTTGACAGATAAAACGTCAAGCATTTATTTATTTTTTGTTCAATTCCATGGCTATCAATATTTTCAATGTAATTTTCGACATTTTCATATTTAATTTCTGTCGTTACGAAGCACATAAAAGTAATTCTGTTTATTGATTTAGATGCAGAATTTGATGCCCTAAAACTTTTATTTGACGCGTTTTTACTTAAAATAATTAGGGAAACAGATAATTGCAAAAATCTGATTTCCCATGTTAAAGTCCTATGACCGGCTGAGCGAGTCACCATCCTGTATATATATGTTGGTTTGAAAAAATATATAGTTTTACTTTTCTTCACAATGTTTATTTTTCACAAGATGTACATTTCGATTGCGATGCAATCATCATCAGTTGTATAATACATAAATTTTGTATGTGCATGGTGTATTTATATTATAGTGGAGGTTCTATGAACAGTGGTTGATGGAGGGGATGATTTATATAACGGTATCCAGATGGATTAATTTTATACAGTGTAGGTAAACAATTTTACAATTTATGCCTATGTCTTAATATGTTAACTCGTAAACAAGTTTACCTGTGTACAGGTAACCTTTTCGGTTTTACAAATTGGAGTAAATCATTTTCTAATGGAGTTAAATCTGTATTTAACAAAGGTTTTGAACATTTTTTCATTTCTATGGCTTCTAACATGTTTAGGTTGCTTGCATTTTTGCTTGTTTTCAAACATTTTACATTTTCTATGCTGAAGTTATGTCCTGTATTATGTTGGTGTAATGCAATGGCGGAGTTGAAAATGTTTTTATTTTTTAAATGGTACATGTGTTCCTTAAATCTAGTTAGTATTTTCCTTTTTGTTTGTCCAATGTAGGTATTATCACATTTGTTACATTGGATGGAGTAAATGCCTGAGGAGTCAAGTTGATTATTTGTGGTGGTATCGTTTTTTATTAAGTTTTTGATTTTTGATTTGTTGTTGAAGGCTAAGGTGATATTGTATTTCTTAAAGAGGTTAGAAAATTTATGATGTGTACTTTTGTGGTATATAAATTTACGGTAATTAATATTGTTGGGTTCATTTCATAATGTAGTACTGTTCAAGATGGAATGTTTTGATTTGAGTTTGGTATATGTTTTGGAGACCACTGATTTATCATAACCGTTAATTTCTGCTAAGTAGAAAATGTATTTTAATTCGGTTTCGTATTTTTCTTTGGTGAGTGGTATGTTTAACAATCTGTGTATCATGGACTGGAAAGCTGATATTTTATATTTGAAGGGTGTGTCTGACGTTGCGTGAATAAAATTTTCAGTATTGGTATGTTTCCTGTATATATCAAATTCTATTTTGTTATTACTTCTGATTATTTTTAAATCCAAAAACGGTAAAGTATTATCTTGTTCTAACTCATGAGTAAATTTGATGCTGGGATATTGTGAGTTTATGTTGTTTAAGAAAGTGTTAAATCGAAGTTTTTATCTATGATAGCAAACACGTCATCTACATATCTGAGCCATGATTTTGGAAACCGCTCTGAACTATTTTTTAGATTATTTTCTAGGTGGTTCAAAAATAAGTTGGCTAGAAACGGGGAGAGGGGATTACCCATGGCTGTACCAAAAGTTTGTTTGAAAAACTCGCCATTGAAACTAAATGTGTTTAGCTCCATGCACGTTTTGGTTAAAAGGATATGTACATCTTGTGAAAAATAAACATTGTGAAGAAAAGTAAAACTATATATTTTTTCAAACCAACATAACTAATCTTCACGTAACTCGATCTATATTTTTAGTCTGTATATATATATATATATATATATATATATATATATATATATATATATATATATATATATATATATATATATATATATATATATATGTATACTATGTTCAAAGATACTCCGTTATGGTCCTCTCAGCGGGTCTATTGTTAGGGATTTAAGCTTGATTTATAGGGGTGCAAGGACAGGTATGTATTCAGTATTTCCCAATTTAATTATATTTTTATATATATTATAATAATGAAACAGAGAATTTTGTACAAATATTATTATTGATAATGAAGCAAAAAAAAATGTTACATGAAAGTATCATTGTATAACAATTCGTCATTTAGTTAAATAATGCAAATAAACAATAGTGTCATACATAACAATAAATACAAAATATTACACTGCTATACATATGTAATTATTCGACAATATCATTGTCACTACGAGATCACAATCCATTTCACTATCGTCACTTCTGTCTTGAATATTTATAATAAAGTCTTTAGTAATGTTATTAATATCAATATATTGATTTTCTAAATCAATCACATGACGCACACTGTTAGCCCAATTTTCTGGTGTTATATTGTTCATTTCTCTTATTATTAATTCGATAACATCGTCATTTACAGTCGGTGATGTATTGTTCCGTCTTATATTGCATTTTAATTGCCCCCAAATTAATTCAATTGGATTAAAAATACAATAATAAGGAGGCAATCGAAGTACATCATGTCCAAATTGTTTTGCTAAATTGTCGCACACATACTGTTTCACAGGGGGTTTAATTTCAACAACTTCTAACAATTGTTTTTTATTATATGATTCTTCGAAGTACAGATCGTTGTTAATTAAATATTCCTGAATTTCGGCCTTCTTCATGGAATTAGATGGTATTTTCGCGCTTCGCCGCGAATGGTAACTGGCATTATCCATAACAATAACGCTATTTTGCGGCAAATTAGGCAGTAAATTATCACAAAACCACGTCTCAAAAATATCAGCGCACATATTGTCATCATAATCTAAATACACATTTTTATCGTTATGGCCAGCTAAAAATCGCGCGCCATTTATCCACCCTTGATCACTTCCGGCATGAAGTATTATAATTCTCTTGCCTCGTGCTGGTGGAACATCGATTGCATAATCATTTGTACCGTCTGTCCAACTTTTTGGTACTGTGTCGTGGGAGTCAAACCAAGTTTCGTCCAAATATGTTATTGGACGATTCTCAACACGATATTTTTTAATTTCTCTTAAAAATTTGAAGCGCCATTCGCGTATTCTTCGACTCTCCATTATTGTTTGCCGTTTATCAATTTTTTTAAAACGAAAACCGATTTTATGGAGAACTGAATGCAAAGTAGTGAAAGAATAATTTATTTCACATTTATCGTCTTTCGGCATACATTGCATATATTTTGCGTCGAATTGTATCTTCTTGAAAAGAATTCACTATTCTCGAATTAACCGCGTCACGTCTTTTCTTTCTAGGTCTCACTCCACTTACTATATCACGAACAGTATTGTACGGCACTTTCGTCATTTCTGATGTTTTTATCAGAGCCGAATTTTCACCTTCACTATCTTTTTCTTTTAAATAGTTACACACATTTGAAACTATTTCTTTCGCTTCTTGCGGCAAAAATGTCCGTTTAATTTTATCACAATTTTCAACTGGTAAAACATCAGTATTGTCTTCTTCAAATGGTCGCCACATATTAAATACGTATATTGTTGACCTCAGTACGAAAGTTAGTATTACTACTGATTTTAAATTTTTGAAAACTCATTTATATACCTACTCAGTAAGTATGCCTTTGTTATCTTATTTTCCCTAATATGTAATAATACCGGTTTAATTTTGCGAATTCATTATTATTTCAAGAAAAATCTGAAATACGTAATCCGCACAGAGATTAGAGATTTCCGAATTTAAATATTTTGCAATCCTACCCTGAGCGCCAACAGGTAGAATCTCTTACTGTGTGCGGTTCAACACAGGCTTAGTAAGTTAAAGCCATAACGGAATATCTTTGAACATTCTATATATAGGTGGTGGAACATCATACCTGTGTACATAGGCGATTAACATGAAAAAACAGTTTTTCCGTGCGCATTGCTCCCCAAATTATTTTAGGCAAAAATGCTTTAAATAAATGTTGTAGAGCATAAAATTCTGCATCTAAATCAATAAACAGAATCACATTTACATGCGTTGTAACGACAGAAATTAAATAAAAACATATAAAAAATTACGTTGAAAATATCAAATACCCATGGAATTAAAACAAAAGTAGATAAATGCTTGACGTTTTTCTATCTATTTGATATTTTACCCGCGACAAATTAATCATTCAATAAAATTCATACAAAAAGCTCCATACCTATTATTACGATTTAATCATAAATAAACAATTTTATATTTCAATGAAACGTTTATTTCTTATAGGGTTTGTCATCTAAAAATTATAACCTATCTATTACAATTCAAATATCAAACAATAATTCTCTCAATAAATTAATCACTACAATTTATTATTATAATAAATATTCAAATAAACCTCCGTTTTCAGCCAAGCAATAACCAAGTCTAATGTAGAAGGAATGTCTTACATTAGCAAACTGCCTATTTGTGATTAAGGCATCCATGATAGCTTCTCTCAAAGAATTAATATTTGGGTGGCGTTGCTTATAAATTTTACATTTAAGATGATCCCATAAAAAGTTTCAAGGTGTTAAATCAGAAGATCTGGCCAGCCAATTTAAAGTTACACCGCGACCAATCCAATGCTTGGTTTAAATAAGCTCTTACATTTATTCCGAAATGAGCTGGGCATCTATCTTGCTGAAACCAGACCTCCTGATTTTCGCGCGCTACCCCGTCTAATGCAGGGCCAATCGCGGTAATCAAGAGATCTAAGTATGGTCCAGTATTATTGCTATTAAAAATGCCTGCCCAAATATTAATTTTTTGAGGATATTGCGTTCTGACGGTAACTTTTAATCTTGGATTTTCTTGAGCCTAGTGCCTATCATTTGAACGTTTGGTTCATTGTTAAGTGCAAAGGTACACTCATCGGTAAAGCTAATAGATGAAAGAAAATTACGATCCCGATTTGTTCGGTCTTGCATATCTTCACAAAACACTCGCCTACTTTCTTCGTCAATGGGCGAAATGTCTTGATGGCATTGCATCTTATAAGAGTGGTATTTATGTTTTTGAAGAATTCGCAATACTGTGGAATGAGTAATCTCACATTCTTGCGCTATTATTCTTGAACTTAATTCAGGATTAAAATTTATAAATTTCAAAACTCTTTGTTCGACTTCTAAATTAGTGCGACTATTTTAATTTCCTATAAATAAAGATAAAAATATTCAAAATTAAATTTCCTGTACTAATTTCCGCCGCAACACTAGCCGTGGATTCAAATTTTTTAACATACGCGCGTATTGTAACGTTTGGAATTTGCCTATTTGGAAATTTCACATCGAATAAATCTCTAACTCTATGTAAACAATCTCCACTATAAAAAGTTTTTATGATAAAAACTCTTTCTTCGTTAGAATAAACTAAATTCATTTTAATATTTTAGCAGTCAAATTAATCATTCATCTGTCAAACGTCAGGCATTTATCTATTTTTGTTTCAATTCCATGGCTATTTGATAATTTCAACGTAATTTTTAATATTTTTTTATTTAATTTCTGTCGTTACAACAAATGTAAATGTAATTCTGTTTAGTAATTTAGATGCAGAATTGTATGCTCTACAACATTTATTTGAAGCATTTTTGCCTAAAATAATTTGGGGAGCAATGCGCACGGAAAAAATGTTTTCCAATGTTAATCGCCTATGTACACAGGTATGATGTTCCACTCGGTATATAACTGTCATAAATTGCATAAAATTAGTAGACTCCTATTTATTTGTTTCGCTAAAAAGTGCACAGTACTGGAGCAATAAATTAGTACAATTTGAAGATATTTATTAGGACTATTTGACGACCATATTACACCTAGGTAGTGTTAGTATTTAAAAATCACATACGACTTTATCGTGGTATTTGTTGTTAAGTGAAATGGTGTAATATATGTGAGATTGTACTAATACAAATCGCAGTATGCGCATGGGTACAAAACTGGATAGGGTAAAAGGTAACGATTTAAACGTACAATTTTAAATTTTAAATTACTATTCAGTTACTATTTGTTTAGATCATTATTATTTCTTCATTATAATTCATAACTTTTTATGTTTCAAATAGATATGATGTATATATTTAAAGCTGAAAGGTGAAAAAATCCCATTTCAATAAATATAATACAAAATATATAGACATTTTATTTTTTGTGTTAAAAAAGAATGAAACTTTCAAATTAAATATAATGCTAGAGTATATTATGTTGGGAATATTTATCAATGAACTTAAAAATAGATATTAATTAATTTGTAATTGAAAAACTGTAAATTTTTAACATTGAAATATATTGCGAATTATCAGTTTTGTTATCATGACATCAGGAATGTAACATGAAACTATACTTATTAAAATGGAAATGTAAGATTTTTGTTTTATTTGATTAAGAATTTGATTTTACATACGACTCTAACAAGAAAGAATAATGTCCTATTAATAATAAATTTCAGTAAAATTTATACATGTTTATATATCGATGTCCCAGGGATATTGTGCTTAATAGAAATATACCAACCATGGTACACAATGCGTAAAGTAAATATAAACCATTCGTTGCCGCACAATCCGTGACTACTGAATTAAACTGAAAACAGTCAACTAAAAGTCTATTGTACCCACAGTCGGAGATAAATACTTACTTGTCTAATTAGTAAAGATAGCAATACTTTTTTAAATAAAATGAGTGAAAAACATCTCTGTTCATTACGAGTTGTATACGTAATTTTCTGTACATAATGTTTGATTATTTAGTTTAAAAACTTTGTATAAAACATCCTTTAGATGTATTGAATAGAGGCGTGGCTAAAAAACAAATCAAACTCAAACCTACAGTAAGTAGCGTCAAAAATACTTTTTTAGATTTTTGTAAAATATGACGATTTAGTTGTATGTTATAAATTATGCTATAAACTATATTTATCTTATTCAACTATTGATATAAATTAATAATAATTTAAAAGTACGTTTATTTATTTCATATTCTTATTATGAAACTAAAAACACTACACCTCAATAAAAAATAGGTTTTGATCTACAAAATATGGCTAGGTAGTTAAAAATAATTTAAAAATTAATTTTACAAGCATAAAGTTTCTATCCGAGCTTATATCTTCAACAAAATAATTTTTATTATTATGTTTAAGTATATTTTATTATTAATTTCGGTTAAGATATTTAATTTACTTATTTAATGATCTTGTCAAATTAAAGCTAATTTTTCCTCTTTTAATATGTATGTATGTATCAAAAGACGCACCATAGAGATTTCAATGTGAATTTTCATATATGCAATTATTGGCTTCGTGATTGTTTTTCAGCATAATAGTTAAATAGTTTTTTTGTAGACAAAAATGTTCTGCATTTAATGATATCCTAATTCACAATTTTCCTTTATCCGGAACAGGAAAAAATTATTATTTACATTTGACATTTCATACCAAACAACATCCGTAGTAAAGCACAAAAGATACATATTATTAATATTATTAATTTATTTTTTGTGAATTTCATGACACTAGTGAATTGATTAAAATTAATATTTATTTAATGAAATTTTTCCTGTTCTGGATAGATGCAAAAATCAATAAGACGTGTCTTATTGTGTTCTATTTAAAATATCCTAAAATGTTGCACCTTTTCAATCACGAATATTAAATTTACAAACGTAGATATCAGCGAATTATATTAAATAATTTCAGTTTTATAATCTGCATATTTTATATTTGCTCTGTTTCTTTCAGTGATGAAGTACAAAACAACCAATATTTGTCTTGAAAAACAACACAGTAAAAAATTGGGTAAATACAAAAGCAGGAGATAGAAGGATGGATAAATTGTTACCGTGTAACGAGTATGCATTTTTATAAGAAATTCAAGAGATACAACGCTAAGCAGATGCATTATTCATAAAGCGGCGGGTCGCGGTCGCTGGTCGCCGCGATGTCGCAAGCCCGCCGAACCACATTCCTCACTTTATTAATCGTAAAAAGCGTGCGTCGCGTGCGCGTCAGTAATTCAATTTTACTTCCGATTTGGCCGACGCCGACAGGCTTTGGTAACAGGGCGCCACCTTCTCGAAATAATTTTATTCCATGTAACCATTGTTTTTCGCTGAGTGGTTTTGCCTAAAAGCATTGATCAAAAAAATATCTACTGTTTCTCTTTTTAAAGCATTTTGAATTTTGATATTGAAAATTTTCTTTCAAAAATAAATTCTGTACATAAAATGCTATTTTACCATTCTTACGTACTTCATTCGAAATTATAATATGATTAATAGGTAAACATTGGATATTTATGTCAAATACAAGAGTATTTAATTAAACACTGTAGAATAGTCTATATATTTGGGAAAACTATACAGTGTGGATTCAAAACCCATAGTGTTAAAAATTTTATTTCAAAATTAATATGTTGAGTTTTGCAATAAATTTTTCAATATTATTGATAAAGTTACATATAATATTTTCAATTGAAATTTAATATCTATTATCTATTGTAATTTTTCTTATAATTTATTTTTATTTAAATTTGGAACAAAAATATTACTATTATAGAAAATATTATAAATAATTATTTAACAAGTATTAAAATTGCAAGACGGGTAATATGTTTGTAGCGAGGTTTGATATAGCTAATATTTTCTTCAATCAACAAAAGGTACATATTATTCATAATAGTAAATATAATATGTAGTATAAATATTTCAAACATCCCTTCACAAATTAAATGGCAACGGTACAAATCTTTTTTTATAATTTTTCTGTTATAATGTAAATCAGACAATTAATAGAGCTCAATTACTCTAATGAATTTTGCTGAGTATTGAATTTTTTTTGGATGTTTCAGAAGTTCGGATATTTTTTGAAATTTTTATTTCTGTCACATTTGTCAGCTCGTAACTCAACCAATATTTTTTCTACATTTTTCGTTAGCCATGTATAGCAATCTGTATGATGAATACCTCGCTTCCAAATGCAAAGTCATTTATATATCAGCCCGCTTTTCAAGTTTTTATTTGTTGGGTTTTATTATTTTTCTTTTCCGTGGGAAATATAAAATTGGCCAGTCAAAGAGGCGCAATTTTCATAAAATTTGCCGACGTTAACAGCAAGCAAAGGGCACCATATGCATATAAAATATGCATAGAATTTTAAGCGGTTCGCATTACAAATTACTCGAGCTTCGCGCTTGCGTGCGCGAACAACGTGCTTGTGCTTCTCCTCTCGCTCCTTCCACGTCTCATCATGTTTGCTATCCAACTTACCGAGGTGGTGCTGAAGGTTTACGATGTATTGCACAGATAGTGCAATAACACTTACAGCAATCGGAAACATAATTCAGGTTTTATTTTGCAAATGTTTACTATAATTTGATTCTATGTACCATCACTTCACGTATAATAATGTGATCATAAGAATTAAAAGAGTTAAGTGACAGCTACAAACCAAAGTCTATAGTAGAGAGGAAGTAAGGAAGTTTTCGCAGATTAACCTGATAATAAGTTTTTACTCATGAATGTAGTGACTTTAATGATAAACCCAGTAGCGTATCGCTCTAATAAATTATGCGAAATTAAATTAGAGAATATCGAGGAAGAAGTGATGTTATAGTTGTCACAATCCCAGAATAAAAAAATGGAATGTGAAGTTTGTTTACAATAAAGATAATATTGTTCGTCATTTAAAACTGCTTTAGAAGTTTATCAAGATCCAAGTTCGCCACTGCTACTCGTAATAATACGCGTTTGTTTATGCACTACCAAGACGACAAATGTCTAAACCAACTTCTCGAAAAAATACCTTTGCCATAATTTCTAATCAAATAGCTAATTGTTTGAAAATCCTGAAACACACACGGGGCATTCGTTCAGGAGATCTTCGGCTACTTTATTGGCTAATATAGAACTCGACGTTCTAGCAGTCAAAAGACATTTGGGAAGGGATGGAAGTCTTTCACTATTGATGAAAGAAATAATTAAGTACTAAAAAAAAATTAATGTGAGAGGATAATACTTATTTAAATTAGTAAATAAGCTACACAAATCATAAAACCATTAAGAATGATGATATTTTAGCCCAATCTCTCTTTTCCTTTTTGCAACCATGAACTCTTTTAAATAGTCATCGTATTAAATTTACATTGTTTAGCTTACAAACTTGTCCAAAATTAGGCGCATATGAATTAAAATTTTTCTCATCTTCTTGAGGCTCCAAATATCAGCAAACAATACAAACTGCTCTTTATTAAAAAGATGATACGAATCCTCGTTTTAATAAACTTTAAAGCAGTTCTTCCTTAATGTTCTTAAATTATAATATGAAATAAACAATTTAATATTAACATCATGCCTTTCACAGTTACTAGGTGTAGCATTATTTGTCATTTGTCAGATCTAAGTAAGGTTATGCTTTATTATTTTTGTTCCATTCACTTAGAAAGTTGTAGATAATTTCTTACGTTTTTTTTCCTTATCAACTAGAGTAATTACTAATAGGAAAAAAAATAATATTTGTTCCGTCGCACTTGATAATGCCAAGGCGGTTTTAAATATATTACTACTGTCACAAATTTGATTTCATGGAAACCAACTTTTACATTTGGTTGTGGGAAAATAGTATATTGTACAACAAGCATGAAATTGACATTTCATGCCAGTTGTACACTATACTTTTTCTACGACTACAGTGTTGTTCCCTGATTAATTTATATTTTAACAAAAAATTTGTCCTGCTTTCACCATTCCAATATTTGAAAATTCTAAATAATTATCCTAGTAACGGCCGATTTCACCATTCCAATGTCTGACAATCCTAAATTAGTATCGTAGCAACGTAACAAAAATTAAATAACAGTTATGTTTTTATAAAGTCAGTCAATATTTTGTGATTTGTGATGTAAAAATGGAGAGAAATAGTGACGTGAATCTTGAATTAACACCACCAAATATTTTTTTTCTACGACCACTTAGAAATCTGCTCATTGTATGTTTCTTGTTGTTAGGGAAATGAGGTATATTGCAAGCATCGTGCGAACTGAATTTGTTTTTGTATTTCAGTACAGGTCATTTCATTTCAGTACAGGTGTAATTTCCTTCTAAATTACACATGAAGAATATCAGAACGCATACATAAAAAATAAAATAGACGTAAATTAAATAATAATAATTATTTATTGTTAATTATATTAAATATAATATTTTGACAATTATTTTGATTATTTCATCAGGGTAGGTGGCTCAATGGTATCGAGTCGGCCTGTGGATCTTGAGAACCCTGGTTCAATCCCCACAGTCGACACACAATTTTCACCAAATTAAATCTATCCCTGTTGCTCCCCCTCCACTAACATCGTTGGGGGCCGTGATTTGACGGCTGATAACCGCATTTCACGTGAAGAAATATATCACTTACCGAGATTTGCTTTGGCAGAATACCACACTCAGTAATGGGTAAAAGACGTGATGATATATTTATTTATTTTTTTAAATAATTTATATGTTACCTTAAATGTTTTTCTCGATTTTTGGGGTAATCAATTTAAAGATGTTATTTTTGCAGCTTTAATGTATTTTTAATTTCGCATGATACTTGAATCTTATATCAGTAGGCTTAGGTATATAAACCGGTAAAATTCAATATTTAAATAAACGTGGCCCTAATGCTCCTTTGCACTAACGAAAATTAAATTTTGACAGCTTAGAACACTACTTAAACGTTAAAACATAAAATTAAATGAAAAAATATGCACGGTGCGAGTGTTATGAATCATAATATTCACGCGGGTATTATTTATATGTGTAGTAGAGTTAAATAAATTACACTTAAAAAAATTCTAAGATTTTCTAGAAGCTTCTTTGTTACTTAGGCTATTGTTGTAAACATTGCTATTTCTATTTACTATTGATGTATTGTTGACCTGTACTATTTTCCAAAAACGATGTTACGCTTGATGTGCTGATTTCTGATATGTTGGTAGCATGATTATTTTTATTGTTAAAATTCTATTAGCCAAGTCATTTTTGTTGAAACGTAGCAATGTTTTTTTTAATGCAAGTATGTCGACTCCAGTGTTGGCTAGCAAAGTTGCTGATGTTTGTCTGAATTAACTATCAATATAAACTTCGGCATTTTTGACAAACCATGATATTTTGCTTGAGATTAATACAATGTTTTTTTTCCTACAAATTTACCACGTTGATGGCGCATAACGAAACGTTAGGGAGATCCTCTGAGCATAGATCTTATTTTCAGGTACTTCTTAAAAATGTTCATATATCAGACGTCCTTATCTTCATCTGCAATAATTGTAAGTAAACGAGACATGTCACTTTTTTTAATCTAAGACGATAACCAACATTTTCCATTTCTTTTACATTAGCTATCATCATGTCACACAGTTCTTGAAATCACAATTAGTTTCATTAAACGGAAATTATTGTCATCGGTCTCTGTTGTTAAAAATCTATTTACTTCTCGGATGGAAACTAATGAATTTTTGGGCTTATATCCAATCCAAAATTTATTATTTAAAAAAAAACTCGAAGTTCTGGGAATTTTGAAATATCTTCACATTTTTCAATAAACAATATAGATTTTAACATGGAATATTTGTACCATAAACAAGTGAAAGGTTTACTACTTCACTTTTTCCATAAAATATGCCAACAATGTTGTTTCCGATACTATGGTGGTTTTCTTCCTTTGGCACCAGAGTTTGACACTTACCGTATATGCAGCTTCATAATACCCTATTGATTTTTTGAGAAAGAGGAAGGGACAGGCAACACTTGCTGCCTATTAATTTTTAATTTCGTTCACAAAATATCTATCTAACGATTAATTAATTATTGATGACACAAAATCTCGCATCCGTTTTAAAATCTTACGACATTTTAACGTTATTTATGAACAAACAAGTGATTCTTTGACAACGATCATAAATTACTAAGATTATAATTTTAACAAGTTAATGTTAAAATCAAATTAATTAAACATCAAATATAAATTTATTTTAACTGTGGGAGAGGAAAAAATATGATATGCATTCGAGATATATGAGTAGGTATCATTGACCAGTCTCGAACTTTTTACCAGCTCTCGCTATCGCTCGAACGTAAACATTCTCAACTATAAAATGTTGCATGCATCCTTGTAGCATAAATAACTATTACCATTTTTGATTTATACGAAAGATCTTTTAATAACCACGAAACAATAATATTGTAAATCAAACTTCAATATAGATGCTATGTTGTCACATATTGTTTGTAAACAATGTATATTGTCATTTCATAATAGAATACTTAATACATGCAATTAATCTGATGATTATCTAATTAATATGATTCAAAATCTATAAATAAATTGCGTACTCACAATCAGTTAGTGACAAAATTTAAATCCAGGTAAATTCATAGCTCCGACTGAAAATGAAATAAACAGTAAACGATGTGCCCTGCACAATTCGTGCGTAATTACAAACTCAATCCATGAGGGATTTACCCCTTTGAACTACATGTGTATGTGGGCAATAACTCAGTGTTATTAGTAAAATCGAAATCCACTCTCTGTCGTATCGTACGTCTCATAAATTACATATTAATTTCACAAAGTATTTAATAATATATCCGGGTTCCAGACTGGAGATCGTGGCTTGATGAGGCAGAGCGGACAGGGAGACGGGAACAGGAACGTTAATCTATTGTTTGAGTGGAAACCAGGAGGCGTTCACTTGAACCTTACATTGCTACTGCTAATTAGATCATTATTATACAAACTCATATTTTAGATAGTACCTCAAATATCTATAAGATGGTTTATGACTACTGCGTATTCATATATTTTCATTTTGTATTAAGTTTTAATATTTACTGTTTACTTCTTGTTAATTGTTTTAAATGGATATTGTGGTATTATTGCTATTTTAATCACAGTCATAAGTAATTAAAATTACTTTTATAAGATACGAGTAATAGAGTTACTTTTTTTCTCCAATGTTCTCAAGATCCACAGGCCGACTCGACACCACTGAGCCACCTACCTCATAAGATACAAGATACGACTATCAATAAATGAGAATGAATTTCTTTCTTTATTATGTGGAATTAATAAATCTTTGAAAATATATACGAGTACTATATTAATCGAGATATCAATATTTACGCTGAATCCTCCTCTATTGCATTTGTTTCCCCTTGGACTGAAATATTACATTCGAAAGAAAAAATTATAATAGTGCAGCTCGATATATCTAATGAATTTCGCAATTTTGTATAAAATTATGAACTATGGTAAGTTGAATAAAAATATCCTAACGACCACTTTTAAGATATTTAGAATTTACTCAGGAACCCTTAAATTTGAAGATTACGGTTAAAACTGAATTTTATTTATAATTATTATCTTCTGATAACATATACTCTTATTTTATGGTGCTGCATATTTATTTGAAATTAAATTTTTTAAATCACATATTTCATTTTATTCGATCGATTATGTTCATTATTTATTGTTACAATACTATATTATACAAAAGAGAGAGGTGCATATTTTTTCCTAGGTTAAGTTGAAGGCGAAGCCGAGGGCTCCAAATATTCAGAGGGAAATTAAAATATTTCTCTACCACGACGTCAAAATACTGACATAAATAAAATATAATATAAATATATCCTTACGCCTTTTACTCATTACTGGGTGTGGAACTCTGCCGTAGCAGATATCGGTAAGTGATATATTTCTTCGCGTGAAAAGCGGTTACCAGTCGTCAAATCACGGCCCCAAAAGATGTTAATAGAGCCGGAACCACAGGGGTAGATTTAATTTGGTGAAAATTAAAGTACATTTTATGCAAGTGTCAAAAATAAATAACATTCTATTTATTTAATTCAATTTTATTGTACACATCCTAATTTATCGAACGTTTATATTAACAATGAGCTAAATTCAGGACCCTTCTTTAATTACAAAAGCTTTTCTAAAAATAACAATGTAAAGAAAGATATATGCAACGATAAATTAATATTTTATTATTATTATTATTTCCAAGGTTACTAGAAAAAATTTCGAAGCTAATGATGATTGATGAATTCAGCACAATGAGCCGAATTCAGCACTCGTCTTTATGTTAGGGATCGTTTCTAATAACCATTGAATCATTTTGTATCTTTGTCTTATTAATTTATCGCTGCATATAATATCCTTTTTATTGTTATTTTTAGAAAATCTTCTTTCGTTAGTTAAGGCTGCTGAAATTGACTCAATTTCTGCAAAAACTACTAAAATATCAAATATTTGTTTGAAATAAATGTTAAATAAGGTTACTATATCGTTGATTCATTGAAGTTTCCCTTTTTTGCATTTACAGATTTGCATTTCTGTTCCTCATACAATAGTAATCTTGGTACATTTGCATATGAGTTCAACGCATGGTACATGTGCATCTGGTGGATCAGTCCAATTGGGTTAATACATTCCATCATCCGTTTTCGTTCATCTCCAACTGGTTGGTGAAGATATCTCAGGATATGCAATATCACTCTGATACCAAAAACGGCCAACCTTTTATACATGCTGCGTAACAGCTACTTCAAAAAATGAATATTTTTGTACGTTGCATGTTATTCAAACAGCTCCATTCTTAGTTTGTGGATTATCGTTCATACTAATTACGTCGTACAATAAAATTGTAAATCTCTTACAACCAGATTCGTAAAGCGAATTAGTACTGATTTCTTTTTTATTTCGTTTTTAACTCTCTTCAAATCGACGAAACAAATATATTTTAATGTGGGTTAAAATATAGTAGGTGTTGGCCATATCCAATTTTCATCTGATTGCGGGATCTGTGATCTAAATGAAGCTAGCACTACCTAAGAAGGCCTGGGCCACACTAAAGCTTCTGCCCGAAATGATTGATGTTCTTCTAACAATTTCTTATATCCTTAAAGCAGTTATGCAGAATCCCTGTGTTTATTTTTTTTTATAAAATTTTATATATACATATATATATATATATATATATATATATATATATATATATATATATATTGTAACACGAACAAGAGCTGGGCGAATAAGTTAATCAAATATGCTTAATTTAATCTTTATATTATGTTCAATATTTTCACTTACTTTGAGATGCGGCGACGTAACACTGGCAGTATTACCGCGATACCAGATTAAAATAAGGTTAAGAGGTAAAGTTTTAAGTTTGATAGAATAATCAAAATTAGATTTAATTAGTAAAAATGTTCTAAGATATTTGTTCAGAAGACACAAGTTGCACCTTTGAGGAGACGAACGAGACTGATGACCTCCACCAAAACACTTGCTGTTCTGGGTACGATACCCACATCTGGAATCCATCCCTCACACATCGGGGTGAACACAGATGCCTCAAGTGTTTTGGTTATGTAGTCCGACACTCTGGCACTGCCGATAACGCGAACATGAAATTATGTTGGAATTCTAAGAATATGAACTCTAACTGTCTCTTTTTATAATTTAATGCCCTATATTCGAAAACCAAAAGATCTCACACTCAGCCTTAATGGCACATGTGGTCACGAGTGTCAAATTACACGAAACCAATCTTACCTAAACGCAACATAACAATAATGAGATAGCTCATATTGTTACAATGTATATGCTATGCCCTTTATCTCGGAATTACCTTCACCAACCAGCTGGAGACAGAAAAAACGATGATGGGATATATGAATTCTATTAGACTATCAGATGCAGATTCATCATATTATGAGTTCATATGTACTAATTTGATAAACACTATTATTCTGTTATTACTAACTTCAGTTAAGTTTAAAAAATAGGATCTACTTCTAATATAAATATCTTCAAAGATTTAATATAATGCAGAAAGAATTTTCAATTTATTTCATAGCAACATCTCACATTTACGTAAAATACGAACATATTTGTATATAGTAGCTGTTTTTGACTTATTTAAAAACAGATAATTTAAATACATATTTAATGTTACCGAAGATTTAGTAATTATGTGTAATTATATAGTACATTATTATCTAATATTTTACGATTATATTATTATTATATAAATTTTACATACAGTAAATTTATTTCAAATTTAATTTCGACTGAAAGCATCCTAGTTTATAAATCGATATTTATGCGTGATCAGTATAATGAGTACGTAATTTAATTTTGTGGACCTGCAAATGTGCCAGCTCTTCAGCAACATAGAAATTATGATAACACCTACAGGTGCCATTACTCGGTATATGTATGGATAACCAGTGAATTTACAGGATAACCACTGGCACTACATACAAGCTGTAGGTACTGTCACCCGTCTATCATGCCGAATGCTTCTCTATCAATTCAGTAACAATATCATGGACGCGCCGCGAACCGCACGCCAGATTATACGTGTTATAATCAATTACATATTACCCGTGCGTACGGATTTATAGCTGCTCTATTTGTACACACACATACGCGTGCTGTTGTCTGTGTTACTCCATGCATTTGATTGTGTTCGTTATGTGAAATGTGCGCGCCGTATTGATATACTTACGGTCAATATTGATGTGAATTGTGTTAATTTTCAGTTTATTGTTTTAAGGTCACTTCGGGTTTTCTTTGTTAGGCTGATAAATTTTTGATGAATGATCACTGAGTTGGATATTCCTGATGGATTTGTTTTAATCTGAGTTTATGACAACAAATGTTATTTATTTTATTTTACGATTATATGTTATGTGCTTATTTGAATTTTTCTTCAATATTTTGTTGATTCATTTTTATTCACAATGATATTTGTATGGTGAAAAGTAATTTTATGACTTAAACTAAACCTATATTTTATTGTAAGATATACACGAAGGTTTATAACACAATGTGGTATCAAATTTTTTTAAATTTTATGTTTTGCTGTATAATGTCTTACTAATACAGTATTGGACCGTTTCGCAGAAGAATGCGAAAAGTAAACTATATTGTACTGATGTAGAAGAGGTGTATTGTTTAATATAAATTATTGTAAACAAAAATTAAGTTTCTATTATATACGCTTTGTAGAATTTTATGATTAAATATATAAAAATTCATAATTAGAAACGTACGTCAAGTAATTGTTCTAATTAAAATATTTTGAAAAATAATTTTGCTACTATCGGAATTTGCACCCAAAACTAGTACTGTTGCTATACTATCGATATCAGTAAAGTACCGATACCTTTCTATCAATTCCAAGTATTTTAGTACTTGATATTTTTGTTTCGAAGTTTTATCGGTTTCAATACTCGTTTTTCAAGGTATCGGTATTGATAGAATTCCACATCTTTCTTCTACTGAAAAGTGATAATTCTTCTAGCCTTAATTTATTCTATATACGAAATACCTACTTCATGGATTTTTAATAGTTATTTGTGTATTAAAAGCGTAAAATGGTTCTGTACTACTCGCGCTGCAATAGTGCGAGAGGAACAAAGGTACTTTACACTGTACGATTGCATCTTAAAGTAATTAAAAAAGTATACATATGTAATGAAAATCAATTCGTTATGTCAATAGACAAATATCTGTTTTGATTGTATCCCTGGTAACTATTGAAGTAAGCGCGCATTTAATATCTTTTTCTACGATTGCTATAAGAACTTGACAATAACGCCCTTGTTTGTCATAGTAAAGTTGACGTTTTCTATGGAGCAATGGAAAAATAATGCCATTAGAAACGCGCGAAAAAGATATTAAATGCGCGCGTTTCCAATGGCAACGTGCTAAATAGTGATTTGTGTATTAAGAGCTTAAAGTGATTCTTTGTTACTCGAGCACGGTAATTGCAGCGCGGGCCGAAGGCGAGAGCTGCAATAGTGCAAGAGGAACAAGACAGTTTACGCTCGTGATGCACACATAATTTTTTCTACGATTCCATCTTAAAATTATTTAAAAACGTATACGTACTGAAAATAAATTCATTTTGGCAGCTGTCAATATGACAAGTTTCTGTTTTGTTTCAATCTCTGGTAACTATTGAAATAAGCGCGTATTTATAATCTTTTTCGCGCGTTGCCATTGTAAACGGGCGCATTTAACGTATTTTTCGCGCGTTGCCATTGAAGACGCGCAAAAAAGCCATTTTTCGATTGTTCCATAGAAAACGTCAACTTTACGATGACAAATGAGAGCATAATTGGCAACTTTCCATAGCAATCGTAGAAAAAAGATATTAGATGTGCGCTTTCTTAAATACATTGCTCAAAATTGTACAGGGATATTTTAAAAATTGAATGTAAAATTAAAACTATAAATTATATTCAAATACTAGTAAGAATACTAAAGGCATTATTTTTCTTAGAAATATTTGAATGTATGTATTTTATAGTTTTAATTTTATATTTATGTATTTTAGAAGCCTAGTATATATTTAATATTAAGTTTTAATTTTACATTCAATTTTTAAAATATTCTTGTACAATTTTGAGTAGTGTAGTTACCAGGGATACAAACAAGACGAATATATTTTCATTAAATATGTATACTTTTTTAAATACTTTAAGATGCAATCGTAAAAAAAAATCATGTGTGTATCATGAGTGTAAAGTGTTTTTGTTCCTCTTACACTATTGCGCTCTCGTCTTCGGTTCGCGCTGCAACTATCGTGCTCGAGTAACAAAGAATCATTTCACGCTCTTAATACACAAATAACTATTTACGTGCGTTTCTACCGGTAAGTTATATTTCCATTGCACCTAAAACGTCAACTTTACAATGATAAATGAGATCGTATTTGTCACCTTTTCCAAACAATCGTAGAAAAATATATTTTTGCGCTCAACTAATTTCTAGGGGGCGGATAAATAAACATAGTTTAAAAAAATGCTCAATATTATGCATTAAAACATTTCAAATATTATATAAATAAGTTAAATTTTTGAAAAATCTACTTTTGTATTAAGTTCTTAAATATAATACAGACCGAAACTGTAAGCCAAAATTAAATTAAGAATAATACAAAAAAATTCTTAAATAAATGTAAACATCTTCTTGATGAAATGTATTGAAAATTGTGTATTGTTGCAAGGACCGATAGCGTAAAGCGATAATAACTAGTTTGTTAGGCATTAATATTTTAAAAGTTACCAATATACAATATTTAAGATGACTAATACCTCATTTTACATATTATCTTTTTACGTTTTTTTTTATGGATTAGGTACATCTCATTCGTAGTAAAACTTTGTTTATATTCAGATCTGTCTATAATATAAACGTTAAATTTTTTGTTTGATTTTTCATGGCAATCCGTAAATAACAAAATATGGTAACTTTTATTGTACGTTTATCTCAACATACATATTATAATCAATAAATTGGTAACGGTTTTTAATTTTGAACATCTTTTATATTTTCACTTTTGTTCTAAAATTAAGAATTAATAACATATCGGTTAATGACCTTTTTACCATTGTATTTCTTATACCAAATGATACCGGCTAGGACTGAATGTAGAGATTTAACATGTGATATTAGTTTTATGCAATTTCCTGCTCTCTTGTTTATTTTACGACAAAAACTGTAGTTTTAGAATTGTTCAAAATTAAAAGTTGCATACAAAATAACTTTTTTTAATTCTTGTGATTTAACGCAATTTTAAAAAGATATTGCAAATGTTTGTTAAATAGTAGGCAATAGTTATGTTATAAACAAACAATAATCATTGTTATATGTCAATAATCTAATTTCAATGGCACTAAAGGTGACAAAAAATTATATACAAATATATCGAAAGTTTCTAAAAATAATTTAGTATCAGTAGTTTTTGAAAAAATATATAATAATAACATTTATTGTATATAAGATTCATACATCTTTTTAACAATGGTTGGTTCGGTATTATCTAAAGTTTTACAAATTCCCATTAGTAGTATTTAATTGACAGATATAATATATTATGATAATACGAGTATAACAATAACAGCGATAACAATAATAACTGAATTAATTTTTAGTATAAAACAGTCTCATTTAATTATCAAACATTAACTTGTTTTAGAGTAGTAGTAATAATTTATAAATGCAGTGATAAAAAAGGAAAAAAATATAAATTTATATTTCAAATTATAATATTATGCTTAGTTTAAAGTTTATTATTCATTCAAACAAATGGAACGCAATTTTAAAGCATTCACAGCATAGTAGAATATTGAATTTATCTTATGTTGATATACATTGTCCCAAAGTAGAAAATAATTTGAAACCTCTGTAACAGCCGGAAAAAAAACCTTATTTTAAAATATTTTTTTGATACAAAGTAATGTTGTAAGAAAATACTAATAAAGTATGTTATTAGGTGTGTATTAAAGAATATAATTGTTTTTTAATATTTCAAAATGGCGGCGCCGGAGCCATTCTTCCAAATCATGTTGAATTTGAGGCGCTCCGCGGCATGCAGCGTAGGTGGTGCAAATTTTAATTTGGAGCAAAGTAAAAAATACTCTTTTAATATACATGACTATAGCTAGTGAAACACGTACGGGATTTAAAAAATATAAATTTTTGTGTGATTAGCGAGTACTTGAAATTAAACTTCAATTTTAGAAAAGAAGAGTAAATTATTTTATTAAAAAAAGTTAAAATTAATATATCGAAAATCCCATAAGTAGTTAACTTAACAATATTATTTTAAAGATATTTTAAAAATTTCAAATGGAAATATTGAAAACTGTTGCAGTCATGCTGCATGCCGTTTTGAAAAATCGTGTTTCGTGAAAAACGCGTTTGAAGTTTTGAAATGAGTTATAGACATGAAAAATGAAATAATTACTGTTTACATTTTTTACGATTAATCTACAATCCCAGGATCATAAAACTGCCGTTCCAAGTTCAAATGCTCCTCCTCAACTTTTTCCTCGACGATTTAATGCTAGAGCACACCTTTTTTGCCTCATCTGTCAAAGACAGCTCGGCATTCTTGATGCAATAATTATATGATTATTCTTGAATGTGCATGGACACTAACGTACATTTGCTTTAAAATCCTAAAACTAAATATACACAATTTCTAATACCATCTATTATTGCTTTTGAGAAGTTACAAATCAATAGGTAAGATATTACGCTACCTTTCGAGCAGGTATTTATTTAACGCACGTAGGTAGTCGTAGCTGAGATGTTCCACATGTTTATGAAAGAGCGCAAAGAACTTTTTCACGCATAAAACTTTTTTCCTCGTATTCTAGAATATTCAAAGTATCTTTTAAACCAAAAAAACAAAAAATTGATTTTTTGAAAATTTTACAGTGGCGTAACTCTTAATTCGTTGTCTGACCATGACATCATATATTTCTTGCGGTAAGGTTCATAAATCGGACATTTATAGAAGAAGTGATAAATATCTTCTTGTTCGCAATTTTTTTTTAAATCATAGGATTTTCATTCTTTTATAATAAGCCGAATGGTAAATTTTTTGAAAAAATATTTTTATTAGTTGAATTTCAGGCTTTAATGACTAGTAGAAAAAAGTAAATTAAATATTTATTTTAATCCCTTTTTTATTAAACGGTGAAAACGACGTTTCGGCTATTATTTAAGTCATTTTCAAGCTACAAAATTCAATATACAATAAAACAATTTTTTTAAAATTAGTAACAAAATAAAAAAACTTACCAAATTTTTAGTATGAATAACAAAGAATTAATTAAAATTTTACAATCAATAATAACATAATTGTAGTCATACAAAAAATGAAATATAAACTTATTGAAGTGTACACCTCAAGAGTCACATAGTAACTAAACTAATCAGAACAAGAAAATTATATTTTTTTAATAAAAAGCCTTCTATCGGACGTTAAGACAACTTCCACAACAAACTTAGAGACTTAAGGTCAAACAAGGACAATTTTTTTGTTCGTGAGGGTTACATATTGGACAATGAACCAATGGGTATTGTTTGTATTTAATTCTATTTATATTTAGTATTATTACTAGCGATCAGGTCGGCTTCGCCGACCCTCAGCTTGGCTCCGCAGCCCTTGAAGAAAATTATTTTTTGAACTTGTTAAAAAATTACAAATTAAATTTTTTTTCGAAAATGGTTTGCTATCAACTCGTTGCTGATTTATTTTCACATTTTCGCTCAGATCTTTCATTAGAATTAAAATAAGTACAGTTTCAATAACTTTTAAGTCAAAACAATTGACAATCAGTCGATTACAATTTTTGGCTTCTATATCGCCTCATAACTTCTACTAATCTGCTCTGCTAAAATTGATCAAATGTTTGCAGTAAAACCTGATGTATCGTACCAATAACTTCGAATAAAATGTGAAAAAAACATCAATAACCACATGGCTGATCTAGTACAGAACGCATTTTTATGATAAAAAGTATTACCGTAAAGTAACAGAGATAAACTGTGAAAAAAAAACACCCCTAACCATGCCTAACCTAGTACAGGCCGCTTTTTTATGCTAAAAAGAATTAAACGTAAAGTAAAAGAGATAACCTGTGAAAAAAAAACACCCCTAACCATGCCTAACCTAGTACAGACCGCATTTTTATGCTAAAAAGTATTAAACGTAGGGTAAAAGAGATAAACTGTGAAAAAAAACACCCCTAACCATGCCTAACCTAGTACAGACCGCATTTTTATGCTAAAAAGTATTAAACGTAAAGTAAAAGAGATAAACTGTGGAAAAAAAACACCCCTAACCATGCCTAACCTAGTACAGACCGCATTTTTATGGTAAAAAGTATTACCGTAAAGTAACAGAGATAAACTGTGAAAAAAAAACACCCCTAACCATGCCTAACCTAGTACAGGCCGCTTTTATATGCTAAAAAGAAATAAACGTAAAGTAAAAGAGATAACCTGTGAAAAAAAACACCCCTAACCATGCCTAACCTAGTACAGACCGCATTTTTATGGTAAAAAGTATTACCGTAAAGTAACAGAGATAAACTGTGAAAAAAAAAACACCCCTAACCATGCCTAACCTAGTACAGGCTGCTTTTTTATGCTAAAAAGAATTAAACGTAAAGTAAAAGAGATAACCTGTGAAAAAAAAACACCCCTAACCATGCCTAACCTAGTACAGACCGCATTTTTATGGTAAAAAGTATTACCGTAAAGTAACAGAGATAAACTGTGAAAAAAAAACACCCCTAACCATGCCTAACCTAGTACAGGCTGCTTTTTTATGCTAAAAAGAATTAAACGTAAAGTAAAAGAGATAACCTGTGAAAAAAAAACACCCCTAACCATGCCTAACCTAGTACAGACCGCATTTTTATGCTAAAAAGTATTAAACGTAGGATAAAAGAGATAAACTGTGAAAAAAAAACACCCCTAACCATGCCTAACCTAGTACAGACCGCATTTTTATGCTAAAAAGTATTAAACGTAGGATAAAAGAGATAAACTGTGAAAAAAAAACACCCCTAACCATGCCTAACCTAGTACAGACCGCATTTTTATGCTAAAAAGTATTAAACGTAAAGTAAAAGAGATAAACTGTGGAAAAAAAAACACCCCTAACCATGCCTAACCTAGTACAGACCGCATTTTTATGGTAAAAAGTATAACCGTAAAGTAACAGAGATAAACTGTGAAAAAAAAACACCCCTAACCATGCCTAACCTAGTACAGGCCGCTTTTTTATGCTAAAAAGAATTAAACGTAAAGTAAAAGAGATAACCTGTGAAAAAAAAACACCCCTAACCATGCCTAACCTAGTACAGACCGCATTTTTATGCTAAAAAGTATTAAACGTAGGGTAAAAGAGATAAACTGTGAAAAAAAACACCCCTAACCATGCCTAACCTAGTACAGACCGCATTTTTATGCTAAAAAGTATTAAACGTAAAGTAAAAGAGATAAACTGTGGAAAAAAAACACCCCTAACCATGCCTAACCTAGTACAGACCGCATTTTTATGGTAAAAAGTATTACCGTAAAGTAACAGAGATAAACTGTGAAAAAAAAACACCCCTAACCATGCCTAACCTAGTACAGGCCGCTTTTATATGCTAAAAAGAAATAAACGTAAAGTAAAAGAGATAACCTGTGAAAAAAAAACACCCCTAACCATGCCTAACCTAGTACAGACCGCATTTTTATGGTAAAAAGTATTACCGTAAAGTAACAGAGATAAACTGTGAAAAAAAAACACCCCTAACCATGCCTAACCTAGTACAGGCCGCTTTTTTATGCTAAAAAGAATTAAACGTAAAGTAAAAGAGATAACCTGTGAAAAAAAAACACCCCTAACCATGCCTAACCTAGTACAGACCGCATTTTTATGGTAAAAAGTATTACCGTAAAGTAACAGAGATAAACTGTGAAAAAAAAACACCCCTAACCATGCCTAACCTAGTACAGGGCGCTTTTTTATGCTAAAAAGAATTAAACGTAAAGTAAAAGAGATAACCTGTGAAAAAAAAACACCCCTAACCATGCCTAACCTAGTACAGACCGCATTTTTATGCTAAAAAGTATTAAACGTAGGATAAAAGAGATAAACTGTGAAAAAAAAACACCCCTAACCATGCCTAACCTAGTACAGACCGCATTTTTATGCTAAAAAGTATTAAACGTAAAGTAAAAGAGATAAACTGTGGAAAAAAAAACACCCCTAACCATGCCTAACCTAGTACAGACCGCATTTTTATGGTAAAAAGTATAACCGTAAAGTAACAGAGATAAACTGTGAAAAAAAAACACCCCTAACCATGCCTAACCTAGTACAGGCCGCTTTTTTATGCTAAAAAGAATTAAACGTAAAGTAAAAGAGATAACCTGTGAAAAAAAACACCCCTAACCATGCCTAACCTAGTACAGACCGCATTTTTATGGTAAAAAGTATTACCGTAAAGTAACAGAGATAAACTGTGAAAAAAAAACACCCCTAACCATGCCTAACCTAGTACAAGCCGCTTTTTTATGCTAAAAAGAATTAAACGTAAAGTAAAAGAGATAACCTGTGAAAAAAAAACACCCCTAACCATGCCTAACCTAGTACAGACCGCATTTTTATGGTAAAAAGTATTACCGTAAAGTAACAGAGATAAACTGTGAAAAAAAAACACCCCTAACCATGCCTAACCTAGTACAGGCTGCTTTTTTATGCTAAAAAGAATTAAACGTAAAGTAAAAGAGATAACCTGTGAAAAAAAAACACCCCTAACCATGCCTAACCTAGTACAGACCGCATTTTTATGCTAAAAAGTATTAAACGTAGGGTAAAAGAGATAAACTGTGAAAAAAAAACACCCCTAACCATGCCTAACATAGTACAGACCGCTTTTTTATGCTAAAAAGAATTAAACGTAAAGTAAAAGAGATAACCTGTGAAAAAAAAACACCCCTAACCATGCCTAACCTAGTACAGACCGCATTTTTATGCTAAAAAGTATTAAACGTAAAGTAAAAGAGATAAACTGTGGAAAAAAAAAACACCCCTAACCATGCCTAACCTAGTACAGACCGCATTTTTATGGTAAAAAGTATTACCGTAAAGTAACAGAGATAAACTGTGAAAAAAAAACACCCCTAACCATGCCTAACCTAGTACAGACCGCATTTTTATGCTAAAAAGTATTAAACGTAGGATAAAAGAGATAAACTGTGAAAAAAAAACACCCCTAACCATGCCTAACCTAGTACAGACCGCATTTTTATGCTAAAAAGTATTAAACGTAAAGTAAAAGAGATAAACTGTGGAAAAAAAAACACCCCTAACCATGCCTAACCTAGTACAGACCGCATTTTTATGGTAAAAAGTATTACCGTAAAGTAACAGAGATAAACTGTGAAAAAAAAACACCCCTAACCATGCCTAACCTAGTACAGACCGCATTTTTATGCTAAAAAGTATTAAACGTAGGGTAAAAGAGATAAACTGTGAAAAAAAAACACCCCTAACCATGCCTAACCTAGTACAGACCGCTTTTTTATGCTAAAAAGAATTAAACGTAAAGTAAAAGAGATAACCTGTGAAAAAAAAACACCCCTAACCATGCCTAACCTAGTACAGACCGCATTTTTATGCTAAAAAGTATTAAACGTAAAGTAAAAGAGATAAACTGTGGAAAAAAAAAACACCCCTAACCATGCCTAACCTAGTACAGACCGCATTTTTATGGTAAAAAGTATTACCGTAAAGTAACAGAGATAAACTGTGAAAAAAAAACACCCCTAACCATGCCTAACCTAGTACAGGGCGCTTTTTTATGCTAAAAAGAATTAAACGTAAAGTAAAAGAGATAACCTGTGAAAAAAAAACACCCCTAACCATGCCTAACCTAGTACAGACCGCATTTTTATGGTAAAAAGTATTACCGTAAAGTAACAGAGATAAACTGTGAAAAAAAACACCCCTAACCATGCCTAACCTAGTACAGACCGCATTTTTATGCTAAAAATTATTACATGTAAAGTAAAAGAGATAAACTGTGAAAAAAACACCCCTAACCATGCCTAACCTAGTACAGACCGCATTTTTATGCTAAAAAGTATTAAACGTAAAGTAAAAGAGATAAACTGTGAAAAAAACACCCCTAACCATGCCTAACCTAGTACAGACCGCATTTTTATGCTAAAAAGTATTAAATGTAAAGTAAAAGAGATAAATTGTTAAAAAAAAAACACCCCTAACCATGCCTAACCTAGTATAGAACGCATTTTTATGATGAAAAGGAATAAACTTAAAGTAAGAGATAAACTGTGAAAACCCACCCCTAACCATGCCTAACCTAGTACAGACCGTATTTTTATGATAAAAAGTATTAACCGTAAAGTAACAGAGATAAACTGTGAAAAAAAAACACCCCTAACCATGCCTATTCTAGTACAGACCGCATTTTTATGCTAAAAAGAATTAAACGTCAAGTAAAAGAGATAAACTGTGAAAAAAAAAACACCCCTAACCATGCCTAACCTAGTATAAAAATAAAATAGATATATGTCAAACCACAAATTCTGAAATACTCATTCTAAAACATGTGAAATATATCATTATGAATGACAGCTGTCCATCTAGATGTTCATTTTTGCGCTGAGTATACGACAAAGCACACATCAAGTGTGTAAAATGAGTATTTCGTAAAGTTGCTGCAACAAATTCAAATTTCAAAAAAAAAATTTATATACTTATTCTCATCTAAATGAAGGAACAAATAGTGCATAATAATCTCACAACATTTTACTTTTTGATATGTACAAAAGAATGTGAAATTTCTATAAAACAAACAAATTTGAATTGAAATTCAGCAGGTCAAGATATCAAAATTTCGAGTCTTAATTTCTCAAAAATGCCGAGTACGATTTTGTAAAAAATTCTGTATATTTATGAACATAGTTTTCTAATTACCATATTATAATATTAAAAATAAACTTTGTAACTCTTCTATCGCAACAATAAATATATCACTTATTGATATCTGCTACGGTATAGTTTCATACTTAGTAATGGATAAAAGACCTAATAATAAAATTAGTTTTAATTTTTATTTGAATTAGTATACTCATTATAAATAACATGCACTAGGTACAATAATATTACTAAAGAACTAATAGATCTTTTAGGAATAACAATACAGAGTAATATAATTCATTGTTGTAATCTGCTTCAACAATGTAGTTTTTAAGGTACTTAGATCAAAGTACATACAATATAGTGAAGTTTCATTAAAATCAAATTATTTAGATTTTATTACAACAATGAGAGTTTATGATTTTAACAGACATGTAGAGTGTATGCGTTTAAAGAAAGGATAACAAATAAAAAAATGACAAATCGAGCTATTGGCGGTAAATATGGAAAATCATAAATAAATCTATGCTTTTTACGTACTTAATATTGATATAAATATTTTATTACAATCGTAATTTCTTACAAACTTTCACTGTTTTATATGCAAAAAGTTCGCAAATTTTAAATTGTTTAATGCGTAACCTATAGAGTCGTGTGCCGGTATTAGAATGGATTGTAATGCGAACATTGAATAATTTGTTAAAATACATATTTAACAACTATTAACCTGATGTTTTATTCAAGTTATCTTTTCATCATATTTTACTTGGTTTTACTGTATGGTACTATCACCGAGGACATATTTTTATTTGGTTAAAAATATTTGAGCAAATGTAGACAACTTCATTTTTTACTGTTACGTTAAAACATTTATTTTTTAAATAAACATTTAAAAAAAAATAATTATAATAAAAACGTCGTCTCATATCTATAGTTCCTATAATATGTACTATCTTTTAATATTTCCATTTGGTTTTTAAGTAATTGTACGTTTAAAATTTTTCACCAATGTAAATAAAACTATTGTTTGTTGTCATGATAACATGTCAACTGAGAAATGTCAAATCAACGATAGATGTTCTTCTTAAAAAATTCAAAGCTACCTTGCTCTAAGTTGATTTTGCGCCAAAAACGCATGTTTTTTCAAAATTACTCGCACATCATGTGTACGAAAAATTTTAAACTATCAAAAGGCACTCCCCACAATTGACCTTTATCAAATAAAAAATATTTCAAATTTTTCGGATAATCCGTCTAGGCTGTAGAAATGGGCAACTGACCGTGACGAATCCAAATATATATAGTCGGATTCTCTTTTAGTATATAGGATATTTATACATATGTAGCCGACTTCATGGCGTCATGTCAAAAAATTTCTTTTTTAAATAAACATTTTAAAAATCTATAATTATAATAAAAACATCCCCTCATTCCTATAATTCCTATAAAATGTAGAATTTGGTTTCTATGTATGTTGAAACTTGGAAAAATTTAGCCTGAATAGTATAGCTAACTTCATTGTGTCGTGTCAAAAAATTTCTTTTTTAAATAAACATTTAAAAAAATCTATAATTATAATAAAAAGGTTCCCTCATTCATATAATATGCGTAAAATATTTCGAAAATATATTATTTGATATATATGTACATAATCTGTAGACAACTTCATGTCATATCAAAAAAAATAATTTTTAAATAAATATTTGTAAAAATTTGTAAATATATATTTATTTTATTAGATTTATTATTGGTCTTTTTTTAAACAATTCTATATAAAATCCATTTTTTTAGAATAAAAAAATAATAATTTTAATTGAACTAAACTCTATATTGATTTTAATGTACTATCTTTCAATATTTCCACTTGCTTTTTAAATTTATTGTACCTAGTACAGTTTGAAATCCATGGTAATAAATCTAGTTGTAAAACCGTGTTTGGATACTATGTATGTAAGACTGCCCGGAATCTAAACCAATCGTTTGCCGGTATCAGAATAGAATATGTGTTGTGTGCAGCTAGGGACATTGAATATAATTGGTTTTACTGTATATTATTATTAATTTTTGAGGACATATTTTTCTTTGGTTCTACTATATACACATTTCACAAACCTTCTGTCAAATTGACGTTTCTCTTAAAACAAATTAAAATGAAAAGTCCACAAATTTGTAAATTTGCTAATGCGTAACCTGTACAATGTATGCTAAATTGAATAATTTACTGAAATATTTAACAACAACAATTGGCATGATATTTTTTTTTGACAATGTAGATCGGTCATATTTTGCTTGGTTTTACTGTATATTATTATTACCGAGGACATATTTTTATTTGGTTCTATTATATACACATTCAGTCTAATTCTATAAGTGAGTTGCTAGGAATAAGCAACTCACGTGTATGGTTAAGTGTCATGTGACTTGCTAAGTTAGACACTTTTACACTATTTGTATTCTATAAGTCTGAAGTGGTTAAAATTTTAGCAACAAGTGGTTAATAAGGTTGCTTATTTGAGCAACACCTACATGAGTACTTGCTAAGCGTTAGCAATGTTATTTGTGGATGTATATTAGACAGAAAACAAATTCTAAAATGAATCCTGCGGGTATTTTGTTTGAGTTAAATATATTACATAATCTAGAAGAAGCAAGAGAACAGTGAGTATCATAAAGAAAGTAAATTTCGAAGTTGTAACCTATAACATACTATTTTAAAATAGAAGAGATCTAAGACTTGAGTATTTGGTCATACGAGATACAAGTAATCCTTTTTCTGTAACTTAAACTATCTTTAAAAAATTATATCATTTACCAAAAAATTTTGTGTTAAATACTTTGACTCCTGAACTTGAGTCACATATCAGAGGAGGGAGTACGCAGTACACACATATCTGTTCATATAAAAGTAAGTATTTTGTTATGAAAGAATAAGAAAATAATTTAATATAAAAATAACTTTTAAGGTACTTGTCGCACTAAATTTTTTAGCAGTAGGTTCATGTCCGTCAGTACGGTGGTGTGGATAGCGATACGGACTTCGAATCTGGAGATCCCGAGTTCGAATCGCACTCAAGCTAAAAATTATAAAAACTATCACACTGCGGCTCGGTGAGTGCGGACCCTGTACTGTAAATGGGATTAAAGTCCTGTTGTACAGCGTAACATAAATAAATATCAAAATAATATCGGCAAAGATTTTCATTTAGCAGTATCACAACCAATGGTTAGCTGTATTTTAAAAGTTGTTACGGTTTTTACAAATCATTTACTTGCCAGATAAGTAAAATTTCCTACCACATCTGAAGAAATAAGACAAGTGAAAAATGGGTATTTATAACATTTTTACGCTAGAATAAATTGAAAAATACAAAATCTAATATTAAACTAATTATTTAGCTGACAACATTATTCTATGCTGTTGAAGGAAGATAGTAGAACTTCCATTTGTTCGCTTGCTGTTCTACTCGCCCTTGGAAGTTTTGTTTCTCAAGAATAAAAACTTTTCATATATAAAAAATAATCAAATCAATTTAGTTGTAATATAATTAATAATAAATACTTTTCAATGAATTTATTATCCTTTAACCAAAATTTTGGTTATGTTATAAACGTCAAAACAACACACTGACCCTAACTTCATACTGATGAGTAAGCAACGTTGTTAATTTTTAGACAAATAAGCAAGGTTGCTAACGTTATAGTTACAGAATAACATTTTTCATCATGTTATTAAATAGGTTGCTAAAATTCTTATAAATAAGCAACGTTGTTAGTTAACAACAAGTTAACCACTTTGTTACAGAATTAGACTGATTTTCTCATAAAACGTTTAAAACAACTTGAAATCAATTTGTAACAGTTTGAAATATGTATACTCATTCCACTAATACCTAAATCAATTTATAAAATTTCTCTCAGTTGTCTAGAAATTTAAATTTAAACCAAAAATTATTTAGATTTTTAAATATTAGATCTGAAAAGTTTTCCAATTAATGAACTTAACTTATCATATAAACAACAATAAAACCTTTTTAATGTAAATCATCAATATATTAATTAATTACAATATTATTATATTTATAACAACAAATTATATAATAAAATTATGAATTTAAATCAGTATGAATAAATTTATTTACATGAAAACTAATACATCTGGTACAATGCTAAAATAATTTCCAGTATATTTTCTTATTTAGAATAAACTTAGGTACAATAATATTACTAAAGAACTAATAGATCTTTTAGGACTAACAATATAGAGTAATACAATGCTTTGTTGTAATCTGCTTCAATTATGTAGATTTGATTTCAACAATGAAAATTTGTGCAGAAGTTAAATTTCTTCCGGAAGAGTCCAACTCGTGCATGTAGGGGGTGTTACGATGTTATGACAGATAGAAATATAATTGCGTATAGGTTAAATTTGACGGTTTAAATGTAGGGAAATATTTATTTCATTATGTCCTTCATGTATCTTGGTTTCTCCTTTTCATCAACCGAAATTTTGATTGGTAATCTATCTAAAAAATTAGAGCAATCTAAAAATCAGAAAAACTTAAAAAATGAGAAATTATTGAACAGATTAGTATTTTACCTACAAATTAAATTTTGAGTATTCGATTTTATGTTTTTAAAAAGAATACTAAAATCTTTATTAATATTATAACTTTATTATAATTTGTATATGGTTACATATGAGTCACAGTACTTGACGGTGCAGAGTCTACGATACAAAGAGCATGCTTATTCACTAAACTAGCCTATTTATACATTTCTCTTATCTTCTAAATATGCAACCTATGCTAGATGATGTTATGACTAATATCTTGAAACAACAGGTTCAAGATACATAATTTACATTTATCTTATCTTCTAAATGTGCAACCTATGCTAGATGATATTATGACTAATGTAATGAAACAACAGGTTCAAGATACATAATTCCTCCCCTTTTAGTTTTTTCATTATATTTGTTCTTGCATAGCTAGTTCACTTAGCTTTTTTCTTACTGTTTTTACCTTTCTTAATTTTTTTTCATTTCTATATAATTTTATTTTAGGTAATACATATTTTCTTAAAATATAACAACTTATTAATAAATATTATAACATATATTATATAAGAGTGATGACTGCTATTTTCAATTTTGATTTCTTTTATTTTTATAATTTTCGGTTCATTTAATATAATATCGGAGATATTCTGTAATTTAGTATCATTAAATTTTGAACTTATTAATTCCTTCTCAAATGTTTTAAATTTAATTTCTTTATATTTTTGTAGAATTCTTTTAAATGTGAAATTATTTATTTGACATTCTTGGTTAATTTTTATCTTATAGATTCCTTGAATATTTCTTTTTATTTTTATTTCGTTACAGTTCATTTGAATTTCTTGCTTATTTGGACTAATCATAATTAGTTCATTTGTATTTTGAATTAATTCAAAAGTATTCTTTTTCTCAATATTATGGTATTTGCAATCATCATCCTTCTGCTTATCTAGTATATTTCCCATACATTTACTTATTTCTATAAATTGTGTAATACACAAGTATTTATTCTTAATATAACTACATTCGCTTATTTTATAAGTCTTATCTTGTGTGAAATATAATTGTTGAGGTTCACTCATTATTATGAATCTATCATTCTGAATCATTGGTAATGGGGTAACTGGTTTAATTTGAAGGATTCTTGGGAGAAGGTTGGTATTGATATTATAAAGTATATTTCTCCGTTATAGTATTTACAATGGGTTTCTATTAGTTCATTTAAATTCCAAATGTCGTTATTTTGTGTAGTTTGTTTTAAATTTTCATAGGATATTATGCTAACGTCTAGTTTGTGTTTCTATTTGTTTTGTTAATTCATTTAAATTCATTATTATTAATATTAATTTCTGAAATTTTTATTTAATTTTTAGTTGATTTATTTTTATATTTTTACTTCTGTTCTTTTTATCTAATATTTTAATTTTTCCTAATAAAGGGTTATAATTTTTAACTGAATATTTTCTGTATATTGGTTTCTTTATTTTATGAATAATTCTAGGATTCTGTTTAACATATACTTTATCTGTTAATTCTAAAGGATTGTCATTTTCTGTATTTCGTTTTAATTTTTCTCTTTCTATTCTATCTTTTATAATATGCTTAATTTTCCTTTGTTGTTCTTCATAATTTTCTCTTAATTTGGATTGGTCTGTTTTTATAAAAATGTTTTCATTTGATATTCCGAAAAGTATTTCAACTGGACTGAGTTGTGTTGTACTATGTTTTGTATTATTATACGCTAATGTAGCCATTCGTATTTTTTCTGACATTGCTATGTTTTTAGTGTCTGGTCTTGAGTGTAATATTCTCAATTGTTCTATTAATGTTGAGTGAAGTCTTTCCACTGCATTACTTTTAGGGTTATTAACACAAGTTATATGTAATTTAATTTTCTTTTTACTTAAGAGATCTTTCATTAATGTGTTATTAAATTCTGTACCATTGTCCATTATTATTTCTTTAGGTATTTTGTATGTTTCAAAGTATATTCTTAATTTATCTGTTATTTGTTTTGCGCTCTTATTTTCGACCTTGATAATCTGTGCGTGCTTGGAGAACTGATCTAATATCGTCAAGTAAGGTTCTTTATTTAGTGATAACAAGTCTATGTTTATCATTTCAAATGGTGTGCTTGGTGTTATTGTAAGATTGTCGGTTATTTTTATAGGTTTTCTTTCATATTTATTACATCGGCACATTTCACAGTTGTTTATATATTCTTGAATGTCTTTATTCATGTTTGGCCAATAATATTTTTCTTTTAATTCTCTTATGGTGGCTAAAATTCCTCTATGATTTGTAAGGCCTGTGTGAAAGTCATGTATAATTTCTAATTGTTCCTCGTTATTTTCTACGTTGTTTACTAATTTTGTACACGCTATGATATTTATAGAATTTGGTTGGAAATTTTCTTGTAATATTTTTGAAACTTCTTTATCTAAATCTTTTTGAAATAAGGCTAAATATCTAATTTTTGGGGTTAGATAAGTTTTTATAAAATCTATAACATCTTGTTTAAAAGTTACTTTATTAAATTTACAAATAAGTCTTTGTTTTTTATTGTCAAAATATTTTTCTATTTTTATTTCAGTATCCCTGTCTACTTTATAAATTATTATTTGATTATCCGCTATATTAATTCTCTCATCTAAATATTTTATTCCTGCTATGGGATTCTCATTTGAGCTGTGTACCGTTTGGTTATCTTCTTCTTGATCTATATTATTTTGTTCGCTACTGTTTTCTGTTTCGTTATGGTTAACGTCGGGTAATGTGAAAACGTTTATTTCTATATTATCTAAGTGACTATTTCTAATTTGTATATTATTTGTTTCTGCTTTTAAATTTGTTAATTCTTCTAATTTATATATTTTATCGTCTAATTTTACTTTATTGTCTTTAGAGTTTAATTGTATATTTAATATTTTAAATGCTTCTATTCCGAGTAATATATTATATGTTTTATGAAATTTATAAACATAACATTTTAAAGGTTTTTTGTGAATTTTTATTATTGTATATTTATCGCAATTAGATTTTCCGTTTACTGTTTTAAAAGTTAATTTTTCGTTATATGTTTTTACTTTAAATTGTTTTACTAAATCCGGGTGTATAAAGTTTATTGAAGAGCCTGTATCGAACAGTATGACGTATGGATTAATTTTTAATGCTGGTAAGTTCGTTGTTATAGAAGACATTACTACTGTATCGCTTCTATCTGTGTCTCTAAATCTAAAAAAAGAATCTTCATAGATTTTCTTTTGTTTTTCTTTCTCTAATCTTTCGTTGTTTAACTCTTCGTCTATTTGTTTATGAAATTCTTGGTCCGTATCGAAATCTATTTCGTCTAAGTCTACTTCTTCTATGTTATTATTTTGTCTGATTGTTTGTGTAGACATTGGTTGTGTGATTCGTGTTTGTTGTGTCATAGGTTTTGGGTTAAATCGTTTCGTCTCATAATAATTTTTTATATTTTGTCTAGGTGCAAAATTTGGGTTAGTTCTCTGGTATTGAGGTGGTTGTTTGGGATTAAATGATGTTGATGGGAATGTTAGTGATGGGAACTTTTGTGGAGGTTGCCCATTGCCAAATTTTGGTCTTTCTACATTGTTTCTCAACATAGGTGATTGATTATACGTATTAATAAAGCTAAATTCATTTTTAATCATTAATTCTATTTGTTCCAAAGTTGTAGGGTTTTTAATAAGGAATGATCCTCTAACATGATTTGGTAGTAGAGATATAAATCTTTTTACTATAAATTTTTGGTTTTCATGAATTATTGCGTTCTTCTGATCTTGTGAATAATTAGTTAAGTGTATTTTTGATTTGTAAAGTGAAAATTTTTCAAGCATTATTTTCAAAGTTTGTTCTATTGATTTCGAAAATTTCGTATCCATGAGTTCTATCATCAGTGTTTCTGATGTACTCTTGTCTACAAAGTTTGTGGTCAGATATAGTTTTAAATCTTCCCATTCTGCAAATTCGTTATTACTTGTAATTTCTATTGCTTGTTCAGTGAGTTTTAATTTTATCATGCTGAATGCAAACATTCGCTGATTTGCAGTGAGTTCTAGAGTATTAAAAATGTCCATAATCTTTGTGGCTTGTTTTATACAATTATTTAATGTTTTAATATTTCCATTATAACATGGGATTGTTTTGAGATACATTTCTATTTCTTGTACAGTTGTGTTAGCCATTGTTATGCGATTTAATCTACTAGGTTTTAATTTAATTTTGATATATTTAGTTGTTGGTAACGGTGTTAAGGAATCGTCTGATTCTATTGATTCAGAGCTATCGCTTTCTGACATAAGTTGTATTATGTGTGTGATTGACCTGTGCCGGGTCTCGGTATTTTTATTACTAGTCGTTGCTAGAAATACCCCTGAGTATTATAATATAAATGTTTTACAAACTTATAAAGATATTCTTACATTTGTATCGTGATTGTGATTATGATGATTCTTGTGAACATCATCTTCTGTTGCGGCTTCTTTTTCGTAGTTTTCGTGTTGTCTAGTAGAGACAGCAAGTGCTTCTGATGAGTGACGTGTTTCGGAACAGCAAGTCTTCCTAGTTGATTGGTTGACGTGATCTCGGAACAGCACTCTGAAGTACGTGAATCTTGTAGACGAACGTTGTGCCTTTGCGGCCTGATGGGTCCTGTTCGACCGGTTTTCGTAGATTTTTGTAGGTTTTGCTTGGTAAAGGATAAAAATCCACCACACAATTTTTTTTTTGTTGTGTTTCGAAGCTATTAGTCCTACCGACTGCGCCAATTAAATTTTGAGTATTCGATTTTATGTTTTTAAAAAGAATACTAAAATCTTTATTAATATTATAACTTTATTATAATTTGTATATGGTTACATATGAGTCACAGTACTTGACTGTGCAGAGTCTACGATACAAAGAGCATGCTTATTCACTAAACTAGCCTATTTATACATTTCTCTTATCTTCTAAATATGCAACCTATGCTAGATGATGTTATGACTAATATCTTGAAACAACAGGTTCAAGATACATAATTTACATTTATCTTATCTTCTAAATGTGCAACCTATGCTAGATGATATTATGACTAATGTAATGAAACAACAGGTTCAAGATACATAATTTACATCATAAGAAATCCTTTCTAGAATAAAAATGTAATTTCTTTTTGCTTGTACTGTTTTTGTCATTCAGATTTGGTCAGGATCTGCTTTCAATGGAATGATATTTATTGTAGAATTTTATTATTTTTACCAATCGCCAGAATATTTTATTGTTGTTTCTTTCCTATTTGATTTCATGCCTAAAAACGAAAAATAATTCAATTAATCATGTAAAATTTAGTAAAAGATACTTGCTTACCTCAATTAATATCTTGAATACACAAAATAACTAATAATTATCAAATAATTCAGTGATATTGATACAAATTACACAGATTTTCACCAATGTAAATAAAACTATTGTTTGTTGTCATGATAACATGTCAACTGAGAAATGTCAAATCAACGATAGATGTTCTTCTTAAAAAATTCAAAGCTACCTTGCTCTAAGTTGATTTTGCGCCAAAAACGCATGTTTTTTCAAAATTACTCGCACATCATGTGTACGAAAAATTTTAAACTATCAAAAGGCACTCCCCACAATTGACCTTTATCAAATAAAAAATATTTCAAATTTTTCGGATAATCCGTCTAGGCTGTAGAAATGGGCAACTGACCGTGACGAATCCAAATATATATAGTCGGATTCTCTTTTAGTATATAGGATGTATTTTGATGACATTCTTAACTGTACTTTACACATTTCAAAATTATTATTTAAATAACGTTCCGGTTCATAGTTACTTTTAATATTTTTATAAAAATTATTGTAATTTGATCCTATTGTTTTATTTTTATCTGATGCAATTAAATTATCTTCAAATTTTTCAGCTATAATTTGTATGTATTTTTGGAGATGGATTGACTCGACCAAAGCTCACCAAAATCGAGGGACACAAGTACTCCCTTAAGTTGTGATGCCCAATTATAGACTAATTTGTTCGATTCAGATTTATCAAGATCCAGAAGGCGATTAGAAAGTAATTTTTGAATTCTATAATCTTCCATCATGCATAATTTATGCCACCAGTTAAGTGCTTTTTTAAAAACCTCAGTTTGTATATATTTTAGCCCGGTTTCCATTCTAAGAAAGAAATCCGGAGTAGATTTCTGACTGCGCAGTAAATATCTCAAATATCTCGCTTGAATCTTTTCTAGTTCCATTCAATACCTGAGGCCCCAGATTGCCGCAGCAAATAGTCCAGCCGACAGTATAATTGCATTATATAAATAACTCTTTTCAGTCCAATTTTAAGATTTTATTGCTGACAGCAATGCGTTGACTTTTTGTATCGCTATTCGTATTGTTGTGTTTGGTTGCTTCACGAAACATCCCAGAACTATTAAATTTTACACCTAAATATGTATAATTTTTAACTACTCAACTACCTGATTATTGTACTTGAAATCGCGTGTTATTTTTGGTCGATCTTTGTAATTTCCCAAAATTTTTGTTTTGAAAAACTATCGTTATTGAATATTGATGCTGCTATTGATAGTGCCTATCGACAGCGACTATAAGCTACCTATAAATTTTAACTATGTTACTCCACATTCATAACTTTTTTCACTCTATTAAACAACGATTTGTAAATAACTTTTCCAAAATTACATATGTACTTTAGAAAAAGTATGATAATTTACCACTAACTCTTTATTGAGATTAAGAATAATTTATATAAGCATTATTGACGCATAACTGACATTTGACAGCATTTCCCACAAGGTTTTATGATGTTTTATGTATGAATTATTTTAGGACTTAGGGCCTTTTATAATGGAGTAAATAGCTCAGTGATATCGTGCCAGCCAATGGATTTGAGAACCCGGATTCGATTTCGCAACCGACTGTATTAAAATTACCTCTGTGCCTTCCCCTCGTCAAACTTCTTTGGTAACCATGATTTGCTACGGCCAGTCATGTGTTGGCATGATAATATTTTTATTTATTTATTTAATTTAACCTTTTATAGTACCTCATAACTTACGAATATTGAAAATATTTAACAAGAAGTAAATGAACTAAAATAAATACATATGACATACTCGTACAGTCCTGTAACTTAAAGATACTGCACAATGCATATCCTTTAAATAAATTTATCTATTGTTATTAGTTTTGCAGCTATAGATGATTCTTTGAAGCATGAGCAAAAAATTTACTTAATTTTTATATTAATTAAATACTATCTAATTGAATTTTTATATTACACTATAATAATGAATAACTATTGCTAATTTAAAGACATTTCTACTTAATAATAAAACTACTCTGATTAAAAAGAAAAACTTTTGAATTTAATAAATTTGTCTATATGAATTTATTTTAAGGATAGAGACCCCATAATAAATTGGATCTACTGTTTCAAAATATACACGTTTGGTAAAACAAAGTTTTTATATACAATATTTACATTATTCATATAATTTTTGGCTTTTGCAGCATTAGTTTTTCCACTGACGAGGTGATTCGTATTTAGAGCTCTTTTGGTAATTAACGGCGCGGTCCCAAATAAAAACGAGGCAGAGGACCTAAACTCGATGTGCTCCCCTCTATAAAATGGCCTTGTTGTTATTATAAACACTCTTTAGCGACATGCTCGTACGAGATCTGCTGTCATTTTTTGTGATGCTTCTACTGAAAACAAGATTTAATAAAAATAATACCATACATTTAAACAATTTAGCAGAAATTAATTAATTTTACAATTAAATAAATGATATATTTTTAGTCTAATATCTTTGCCGTTTTGTTTTGCGTGCGGAAAAACCCAAGTTTCTAATCAGTTGTAAAAGAAAAATCATTTCCTATAAATAGGTAGGTATCTTACTTTTATTTCTACAGTTGTGTTATTTTACAGAAAAGTTATTAAAGAACGAAAATTAATAGTTTCTGAATTCAGCATGAAAGAAGGAATTATTCTAATCAAGAAAACTCCATTAAAAGTTTTACTAATTTAGATAAAACGAGTGCACAGCGTAGGGATAGCAGCGTGAAATAGATTTATCTAATTATCATAATAAAAAAAAGATTACTTGATTTAATAAATGCTACAGGATACGGTAAGAGAAATGTATGTGCTCTTGATATTTCAGTCAATAGTTCTAAAGCATTTTGTTCTACATACCTACTCAATATTGTTACAGATTAACAAAACTCGACAAAGAAATATGCACGGCTATTTTCCTTTTTAATTATATTTAATGTACCTATGAACATTAAGTGTGAGGGTATTATGTTACGGAGCTGACCTTAAGTTTCAGGACTCTCCATAACGCAGTCACTTTGTCAATGTTAGCTATTCTGACTTCACTATAAATAGGTAGGTATCTATCTATATGTAATTATGGAAAACTTACCCTAGAATTTTTTTATCTCAAGTATATGCTTGCTAAAATAAAGATGTTGAAAGTAAATATAATTAATAGTTATTGGCAGATTAAATCAACATGCTCATTTAATTACTTAATTTAAAACATCTGTATGACACTTATTGTAGGTATTCTTATATTTCCCGCCAAGATTTGATGTACTTACATCACGCTATATCCCATCAAATGGAGTAGCACGAACCCTTGAAACATTCACACAATATCCACTAAAATATTTATTAAAAAAAATTCAGTCTACGTCAACATTCTCATCCTGACACACGATACTCGCTTCAACCACATTATCGCTCCCTCCATACGAGCTCTTTCATTCCTCATAACCAAAATTTATCATCGCGCAACAAACCTTCAATCACATCCATCCATTCGCTCTTGTACACCTGTTTCATAAATCTTCATTTAAGCCCACTTCTCTAACAACGAATCTATTAAGAAATGAAGGCAGCATCTCCTGCGCTTGTTTGAAAGTAAATTTTACACAATTGCATTAGATACTGTATAGTAAAAACTGAAAATGAATAAAAAAGTTTAGGAAGGAAGAGAACATATTCTGCGCTTGTTTTTGAAACTGAATTCCACACAATTACAGTTAGACAATCTACAGGAAAAACTAAAAATGAATCAAAAATATAAGGAAGAAAGGGAGCATCTTCCTGCGCTTGTTTTTGAAAGTGAATTCCGCACAATTACAGGTAAACACTTGAAATATCTAACCAATGAATCTAAAATCTAAAATCATGCGCTTGTCCTTATTCCGCAATTAATCTTCGCCAAACATTCTTATCTTGACACACCACTTTCGCTTCAACCACATTCATAATTCGTTTCATACAAGTTCGTTTATTTTTCACGCTCGGAATCTTTCGTTCACGCAACAACCCTCCAATCATATTTATCCATTTGTCCCTAGGTTGTCCACGTCAACTGTCATCCTCCATTTCTAGTCCATGCCCCTGTTTCACAAATCATTCGACATATGTTCCACATGACCAAACCACCTCAACTGACTTATTCCCACTCTTCTAACAACATTCTTCCCAATTTAACATTCATCATACACCAATGTATTCTGAACATGGTCTCTTTTAGTATAACTACACATACTCCGCAAATACTTCATTTCCACAGCAGTTACACGCCGTTCATGTTTCCTTATCCACACCCAACATTCACTACCATACATCAACGTAGGCACTATCACTCCATTATAAACACACAATCAAGTATCTCTGGATACATTCACGTACCGAGTAAAGGTTCCCAGAGCACCCAATATCTTGTATCCAGCAGATACTCCTCTTTCAATCTCTCGATCAATACGTCCATCCCTCGAAAACACACTATCCAAACATTTGTATACTTTATGAGTTTGTATTCATTTACTTACACCATTCACCGAAACATTGCAGTCAGTCACCAAATCACTCTTCTCAAACACTAACTACATTTATCAACATTCAGTAATAGATTTAAAATTTTTCTTACTTTATTTATACTTAGACGTATTCTTCTTAATTGCTCTTCAGATTCACCCATTACAACTACATCATCCGCATAAGCTAAAGCAGAAACTACACTACCACCAATATGTACAACATCCACCCCATTCAGCGATTTTCGTAACAACACATCCATATATAAATTTAACAACCACGGAGACATCCCACAACCTTATTTCACTTGTTGCAAACTAAATGGCAGCCTTTTTTGTCATTTGTAACTGTATCGTTGTACGTGAAACAAACGAATAAATGTGCTTTTTTTTTAAATTATTGTTATCTATTGTCAAGTTTGTTATCTTCTTATATTTATATTCATTTACAAGCAGATCTCGATAAGGGATATATTTATTCGCGTGAAGTGCGGTTACCAGCCGTCAGATCACGGCCCCCAAAGATGTTAGTGAAGGGAGAGCCACAGGGGTAGATTAAAATTGGTGAAAATTGTTTGTCGGTTTTGGGGATCGAACCAGGGTTCTCAAGATCCACAGGCTGACTCGATACTACTGAGCCACCTACCCAATAAATATATATATATATATATATATATATATATATATATATATATATATATGTGTGTGTGTGTGTGCGTGTGTGTATATGTATAAAGTTTGTTCTGTATCGTATGTCACAAGTATAGAATAAAACAGATATGATTCAATAATTTATAATTGAATGCTAATTACCCTGTAAATTCCATAAGTGAAATGAATTTCAACATATTTTAATTACTTTTTCTAATTTGTGGGCTTAAATTAAGTTAATCTGAATAAAATAAAGTGTGTAGATAACTCTATTATTGTAGTATACTATAATTTTAACGTGCATTTTTTACAAGCAAGAAAATTATTTCTCATATTAAATGCGTATGAGTCAGTTTACTTGGGACATACATGAAATATATTATACTTCAGAATATATTAACTTTCGGAGATATTTCTTATACCCAATAACTTAATAATTACAATATGCAGAATTTTGTGCCAAGTTTTTTTTGTATATGAAAGAGGCATGAGATCAGGACTGTCTATGACAAATAACAAAAAAGAGAAAAATTGGAATTACAAGTTGACCGTAGCTTAGTTGGTTAAAGTATATGACCAATTGTTATACATTTACTTACAATAATTAAATATTATTTTCTTAATCTAAAGTACATGCCAAAATATCTTAATTCTATGTAGATACATATTTAACAGTATTCTATTCGTCAAAGTTGCATTTTAACCCTGTATTTCCTTGAAGATATGGTTATGTTAATATCTTTGAAATAAGATGCAATACATTTAAATATTTGAATTAAGTTATGGTAACTCTCAAAAGGAATCATCAATTTCTTAAGAATTCTAATAGTTATGGTAGGTACGTATCTTTTTTAACTATTTATAAAAACGAATACACGAAATATAATTTTCTGTTCAATATTAATAATTAAAATTAATCATATCTAATACATGTTATTGCTGCTCTTCCTAAAATAAAAGTTTTATATTTTTTTAATAGATTTGTTAACATTTTACAAAATCTAGTAAGAGCGTTCATAATCCATTAGGACGCGTTTATGATACAATGCGTGTTAATGTGTTCATAAATGTATGATTTGCCTACATTCGCCGTTATATTTGGGTGATATATACGAATATTTACCTAAAAAGCGACTAACATAAAAGTGAATTACGAATGTTTGTTAATACATTCGTTCCATGATCCATCTCGTATAGCTGAACAATTTTACACACATTAATCACATTTTTGAATAATTTTTAAACTACGAAATGGTTTATATCAAGGGTTCGCAATTTTTCATAGATCAAGACTCACTTTCAAAAATGGAACCTTTTTGCGACTCATTCGACTCGTAAAGAGGCAGAAGAAGGGTGAATAATAATACCGCTTTATTTTACCTAGTATTTTATTTAATATATTTAATGAAGAAATCTAGTCATAAAACTTATAAATATCAAATATAAGATAAAAAAATTTCCAGAAATTTTCAAATAAAATCTAAACAATCTCCACTGAAATTAGAATTTTCTAAATACTATAATACATGAAAATATAAATCGTAGTTAGTACCATATCGTACCATTAAAAAAAAACAGAGCAATAAACCGTTGAAAAAATTGGTTCGGTTTCGATTCGCAGTTAATCATATTTTGTTGGTTTGGTTATTATTCTGGTTTAAAGTAAATACATTTTGGAACGGTTCATGAGCCGATTCACAGGATCGGTTCTGTACAATTAATTTTTTTTTATACATACCTACGATATTATTGCTACTTTATTATTTAAATTTACCAATTTACATTCGCAGTTACGTAGTTATATGCTTATCTGGGCACGTTACTTAAGAAAATAGCGAAGCTACAGCGACTAGATGTTTTATCTAAAAAAAGTGAAGTTACAGCTTAAATACTAATGTTTATTTTGCGTGAGCTGGGACTGTTTCAAAAGTAGCTTAAGCAACAAAATGTAGTTTTGAGCTACAAAAAGTAATCATTAGTTATAAAAAGTAGCAATAAGAACTAACTTCGGTTGTTATATCATTATTTTTAAACTACAAAAAAAATCTTATCGCTACAAATTAGAGCTTACAATGGAAAAAAGTAGTACCTTGTTCTTCATTTCATATAATAACTAATTTAAAATATTTTACATTTTGAAAAAAATTGTTTGATCAAATTTTCTCCGCATCTAGTACTTTCACTGAAATGTTAACTCTCTCTACGCAAAGATTAAAGATATATGAAAAGGGAAAGACAACATAGTAAACACTTTAAAGGCAAACGAAGAGGGATGAAACACGATGTTCGACGTGTGAGCAAGTGGCTAAATGCACCGAGTGAATTTAATTTGTCTGAAGTTGTGTAGTGAGCTTTCCAATAACTTTACCGTTATTTACTGCGCCAAGAGTTGAGAATTCCGTACTCGAGACGGCGAGGAAAACTACCACGGTTAATTAAACAATAAATACAGAGAGAAAATGCCCAACTCAACACAACAAATGAAAAATATTTCCTCATTCCACTCAGCAGCCTACTGCGATGGTCTGCCGCTGCCGGTAACGGCAGCCAGTTCTGCTGCTCCCCTGGGCGCTGATTTAGGAACGCGTAATTAGGATTTGGTCGCGCGCTCGGAACATTCTCCTAAAGCGTGTTTAATTTGGTGTTTCGCACACCAAAAGTCTTTTTTAAAATTCTTCACTTAACAAAAGCTAAAATATGTACTGCTGTGTACCTAAATACTTTCAAACGTTCCATGAATTCTGTTGTGTTTTACGTGAATAATTTGCAAAGTTTTCAATCCAAGATAAATAAAGTGAAAAAAAATATAAATTAATCAATAATAATTTATACTGCATTTTATGCATAAATAACAATAAATACGATAACAATAAAATTAAACTAAAGTAAAACTACCATTTAAATATGACGGTTCTAATATCAAAGTGTATAATCACAATTGACAATTGCCGATTATATTTTGACGTCAATTACGAGTTGTTATGGAAATGGTAATATAGCGAGTGCGTACTAAAAGCTGTATTTCCTATTGACGTAAGACAATTTACCAAGCAAAAAGTCTTCTGTCATTTTCCAACTATTTACATATTTTTTTAATTTATGAAACATTATTTAAATTTTGTTACATCAGACTTAAGAAAATGTGAATCTCAAACAACAGGGCTCATATATAATTGTAGTCACATTTTATGATCTACTATATCATTTAGTAAAATATATAAATGAAATTAAAATAACTTTCATGGCTAATAATTAAATATTTGCACGAATATCAATTATTTCAGAAAAATAGTAAATAAACTCTAAGATTATCTTAGTCAAAGATTTGATACGAATTTCTGATGTACACCATTCAGTTTAACTTCCCCTCATTGATTTCTGCAAACCAAACCCAAGTTTATAACTAGACAGTATTTATGCTGTATTATTAATATATAGTATATAAGATTAATATTACTCGTATGTTATTATTATTATTGTTATTAAAATTACATTATAACAGTATTTATACTGTATGAATGTTGTAGGTGATAATGGTAAAAAATATAATGTACTGAAAGAAATATATCAGAGAGGAAAACATCTGATCTGTCAGCACTTTCCTAACCTCATTTGCCAAATCTTTCGATTTCTTCGAAATATATGCTTTTACATTTTTATTTTATAAAACGAGATATGTCAACATAATCTTCTTCGCTTCCAATAAAATATCTTCCGAAACAAATTCTTCATCCATCATCACCAACTATCCAAAAAACGTAACGCAATTCACGTTTATAATAAGTAAATAAAATAAAGAAACAATAACCTTGGCAACGCAACGCCACAGTTGATTAATATTTTTACACGCACTACTATAATCATGATTAGTATTATTAGAAACTAAGTGGTATCGAGTCCGTCCATAGATTTTAGATCCCGGGTACGATTCCCACAGCTGACAAACAGTTTTCACTATATTAAAATGTGATTTTTATTTGACGGCTAACAACCGCACTTCACGCGTTTAAATATATCACTTACCGAATACCGAATAGGTAAAAGGCGTGATGATATATTTATTAATTTATTTTATTTATGTCGGTCGTAATGAATACAGATGATCGCAATTGAGTAACCACCAAGTTTTGACAGTTGTACGAGTACTATATAGTAAACATTATAGCGTGTTTCTTTGTGTTTATTGTAATGGTCAATATTTATTTTATTACTAAAATAAATAAATATGTATATCATCACACCTTTTACCCATTACTGGGTATGGCACTCTGCCGAAGCAGATCTGGGTAAGTGATATATTTCTTCTCGTGAAGTGTGGTTACCAGCCGTCAAATCACGGCCCCAAAGATATTAGTGGAGGGGAAGCCACAGGGGTAGATTTAAATTAGTGAAAAATGTTTGTCGGCTGTGGGGATCGAACCAGGGTTCTTAAGATCCACAGGCCGACTCAATGCCACTGAGCTACCTACCCCATTACTAATATAAAATAATAACAAAACATTCAGTAATAAACGCGATTATACATATAAATGCAAAAATATTGTTGGAGTATATATTCTTATAGTATGAAAGAATTAAAAAACTTTAATAATAGATTATTTATAAATAGTGTATTACGGAAATCATGTAATGTTACATATTAAAATCCAGCCAATAATATTAAATTTATTTAGTATTTTTTTAGTCTCGTATGCCGGTGCAGTGCAAACATTGGGAACTGCTATTAAATTATTTGGATATACATTCCGAATTAACAATTGGAAAATTTTCCACAATTTACAGCAAACAAAAACAGCATAAATTATAAGAAGATATTACAAGCAAACTAAATGCTTTGATAAGATGGAAAAAGCTGCTCAAAAATGGAAAGATGCACTCATAGTTTGGAAATATAAAACAAAGAAAAAAGCTAGTGATATTAAAAATGAGATGAAGAAAACTGGTTCCGGAGGAGAAGGAAAAAATTGAGTGAATAAGAAGGAAGACTACCTTCCATTATCGGCTGGACGTGTGTAGAAGGAGATGTTGGGACTGTGGAACTAGAACTAGAGAAACCTTATGTAAATAAGTCTCATTGTACACGGAACAATAGTATAGTTGTAAGTAAATAACTTTTTATTTAACACAATGTAAATTTAACTTGTTTTTACATAATTTACAATATCAATACTATATTGGCAATTGGAACCGTTCCAGATTAAATTCCAGGGATTGAAAGTTTCTGTGAAAATGAATCAGAAACAATAATGCCTACAACTCCGAAAAGAAGGAAAAAGGACAATCAAAGATCAAATTTAAATTTATCTGATAGTTGACTCATATATGAAAAACACAATGAAGAAACTGTAAGTGATTAAAAAATATAAACAACACTTTAAAACAACATGTGATATATTAAGAAATTTAACATATAATTAATATTACAAAATAATACTATCACAATTAATAATTTAGCTAAGACAATGAAGTCTTCGAAAATATTAATTAATACAGATTCAATATTATTGTTAACCTTATACATTTTTAGTTACATGTAAAATCAAAAAGAATATTATATTAATTAATACACTTTTTTTTGTAGTTATTCTCGATAACCTTAATTATTTACAGTTAATTATAAATTCTGCGTAAAATATCTTCTGGTAATTGCTTCTTTCACTCATCTTCCTTCCCCGACTATATCATTCATTGCGTTTAATATATTTTTTTCCATTATTGACCTCTTCCCTTTCATAGTTCAATTTAAGAACAGCTGGTAGAACCAAACGATATTTTATACATATATTGTGTGAAACAGCATATGCTGTTACAATTACCACAACTTGTCGCAGAGTGTCCCTCAAATTTCTTTTTCCAAATAGACATTAAATTTAGTTCTGAGAATCCTATTACATTGTTTAACATCATTTCTTGTTAAAGCATGTACGCGATTATACAAAATTTCTGTAGAATTGGGTGCGGCATTTTGTATTGTAGTTAATAGCCATGGTTCAATAGCATACCCTGAGGGTCTAAATAACCCCGAAGTATTATCTTCAGCTGCATAACACTGATTTAAGTACTGACGAATAGAATTAGTACGCCAAATGCATCATGAGTTGCTTGGACGTGAGGAGGATTAATTCCCAGAATAACTAAGTCATAATTGCAAATTTTTTATATATTTTTGGAGTGGTAGCCTTTACGGTTAACATAATTATTTTCTTCAACTATTGGTTTTAAAATTATAATATATGTACAGTCAATGCAACCTACGATTCTCGGAAGTCGAGTTTTTCTAAGAAAAGTTTATTTAATTTTTGTTTTTTCTTCGAATGTAGTAGGGCATTTTATCCATAGATGAGCTAAATTATGAATTAATTGAGAGTTCGGATAAGTGTTTTATCGCATATGTGGACATAATTCAACAATTAAATCACGGTTTAACTTTTTGCTTAAATGAAATGTAGCAATAAATAATACATTATCCAATTCGAACAGGTTATTGTTTTTTTCAAGCGATTTTATTTACTAAATTGAATTGTCGCAATCTTAGTTTTCGTATTTCATTATACTTTTCTATGTATCGCGGCTTATTTACTGGTAACGACTACATTGATCAAGTATTTTATGTTTTACTGTTAATGAATAATGTAATAACTTACTTACCTTCACAATTTTAAAATTGATATTTACATACACAAGTACTATATTGTTATTATTATTATTAATGACATTAATAACAATTATATAGTCCATTCCAGTTAAGAATGGATCACTGAGTTAGATAGGCCCAATCATTTGTCTTCTGATTGCTCTAAATCCAAACCAAGTACACAAAACAAAAAAAGTGGTGCTATGAACAGTATTGACAGCTGTATAACATTAACCTCTAATTAATTAACTATATCAATTCTGTAGTTCAATACATATATACCAATCAGAATGTCATCTCAAGCGTTGCTGTCGTTTTTTGTAAATTTTCTTTTTAATTCCCTTTGTAATACATAGTTTTATATCAAATAAATAAAATAAATAAATATATTATCACACCTTTTACCCATTACTAGGTGTGGCACTCTGCCGAAGCAGATCTCTTATAACAAACCGTTCGTTTTTTAAGTTGTCAATCGCCATGAATAAAAAAATGAAAGTCATAAATGGCACAAAAAAAATAAATTATTTTTTTTAATGTATCTAAAACCAGTCGCGTGCATAGTGCCATTTATTCCATTCTTAACTGGAATCTAGTATATATTATATTTGGTGACAAAATAAACAACTTTTGTGAAATGAATAGTATTATAACTGAATAATTCCGAGTCGTAAGTGGTTTCTCCAAAGTAGCAGGGTGTAATACAAAAACGCCATCACTTCGATATAAAACGGTCGCTTACCATAGCGATGATTGTTTTGAAAGCAATTTGTCGTAATTTCACCACTGTATTGTAATTGGGATTAGTTTCTCTTGTACAGCGTAACAAATAAATAAATAAGATCTAGTACAGTGTTATCTAGTAATTAAAACCAACAAGAAATAGTTATTTGTGAACACTACGTTAAAACAAAATTGTAATAAAACTAAATATATGAACGAAGCGGGCGTTATGAATTCTAATGTCCGCTTATTACTATATTTTATATCATAAATAAACAGCAAACAATATTCAAGTGTAAAATAAATTTCGTTATAATATTTGACACAAGACAATAATAATAAAATTAGTTTTTATTAGTAGGGACTACTAATAAAAACTAATTTTAAACTAATTATTTGTGAGCACTACTTAAGTAAAAACAAAAAACTAAATTCGATATTTAACTTAGTTGCGAATATGTATAAACAAAGTAAATGACGATCGTGTGTTATGAATGGCCCGCAAATGCCCCGGTCATTATGTCTATATACTTCGCATAGTACTAACAAACAACACATAATGTTCAAGCGTAAAATAAAATGATATTAAGTATTTTGGTAGTTTAATCGAGTTCCTAGTTCATGATATTCCAATAAAGCTAGTTATTTACAATTTTTTTTAAACTTCCAGGATAATCAATATTTGATATTATAATCTTTTTAATTTATTATATAGAACATATTATGCAAGTGAAATGATTTATAGTAAATAAGCATATACATATGTGCAGAAGTACCCGCATGTAACCAGAAACGCATGATGCTGACAACTAAATTGTCTTATGTAGTAGGTATCGTACTTTAACAAAATACTTCAGAATTAAGATGACAGGAGTAATTTTGTAAAAGAAACAAAAACAGGTTAATATGAGGCTATGAAGAATGTCTTAATAACTTAAACACGTATTTCCAAATAAACCTTGGCAAAACATTCACCTTTTCTGGCCTCAATCTCCATTTCCGACAATCAGACCGTCACCGAAAATAACCTCGAAAAGAAGAAATAATAACAAAACAATAACGTTGATAAAAGAAAAGCACTGAAGAGTCTGAACTGGAACTATCATCACTCCATAGCGAAATGGCTGGGTCTCCTTTTATCATGTAAATGGGATACGGCGGGTTCGGGTGCGCTGGTTCAGCGGCTCGGTCTCACTTCATTATTACTAGTTAGAATCGTCGTTCTGCGACGCACTCGAATTTACATACTAACTACACAGGATCTCGCGCCTCGCGCCCCTGGCGGGGATCAATAGCGCCCCCCTGGTCCCGTCACTGACACGCGGCTGACACGGGCGCTGGCCGCAGCTCCAGGGCAAGGGAACCGATTATCCTCGACCTAATAGTGTTATTATTTGTGATTTGGGGATGGGCGCAACATACATTGAATTTCTTGCTCCTGCGCCACTTACAAATTCTACTAAAATAATACCTACTCTACTAATTACAAGAAAAAATACGAGCACATCTAATATGTTATTTAAAACTGACATTTAATGAAGTAGGTATTTATATCAATGAAATAATACAAATTTACAGAAGATTTCAGATATTCATATTTATATACTTACAGGGTATAAACAAATTATCTAAAACTTTGATGTCTTGAATCTTAATCAAATAAATTTTTTTCTCTAAATTTTAAATGCTTTTGTTCGACAACGAATTTTTAATAATAATTTAATTTAAATGTGATGTTATGTCATTGGTCATAAAATGAAGTAATTTATTACTGTATTAATAAAAAATAAATAAAAAACAAAGAAATTTTTATGAATTTCTTTATTGATGTTATCAAGTACAAAATATTTAAATGAAATTAATTTATTTGTTATTGTACATTACCTGTGATTAAATAATTCATTATAATTTTTATTGAAGATTTCCGGTCTATACGAGTAAATGGCACTGCAAATATCCACTACAAAAACAATTAGATTTTTGTTCAACATTTTCGTCTCAATGAACCTTGAACATTCGCTGGACAAGACGTTTCAGAAATCAGAACATAAATTTACTTTTGATAATAATATTTAAATACACTTTGAAGAAGAGAAAAGGAAGTAAATAAAACTGTCTCTATGTTTTTTACACTGTTTTCATAAATTTAATACAACCGATTTTGATCACTTTAGTTATATATCATTAGACATCACCGAAAACTATAAAAAGGAACAATGTTGTTACATATATTACAAGTACATTTATGCAGTGTAGAATTTACGTATAAGTTATACAAGCTATGTCTTAGGGCCCCCATTTTCTTGGGGGCCCCTCAAAAAATTGTCCGAGTGAGCACGTGGCATATTATATAGAATATCTGGACTTATAAAGGGCCCCATATCTTTAAAAGCTTAGGGCTTTATCAAGTTTAAATCCGATTCTGCATTTATGTTCGTGCAGCTGACGTCACAACATGGCTTCCATCAGCTGTTTGGAGGGCAAGCAATAAATATAAGTACGAAAGTAATTTTTTATACAAGTAATATTTTGTACTAACCTTTCCCAGAACTAAAATACCGTCATAGAAAGTTTTTGTGGCAATTTCTTTCACCCATTCACACTTGAAAAATGTATATGAATTCAAATTTTTATATGCATGAAACTTACTTTGTTTTTATGCACTTTTTTAATATTGCATAATTGTATATGACAACGTACTTTATTTGAGGTAAGTCTTTTAACCTCTGTACTTAAACCCTCCTTATTTGACGAATATGGATCTGTGTTATTTATGACATATTTACTTTTTACACAGCCCTCAAAATGTGTGAAAGTATTCTCTCAAAGAAATCATTGTTTTACATAAATAATATCAAAGGCATTGACGATTAATCTGTTAACATTTTTACAATTCAACATAAATAGTGAAAAATAATGCTTTGAAATGAATTGTTTGCCCTCCAATCAGGTGATTGACGCCATATTTGATGTAGCTGCACAAACCTTATAGCATAAAATATGTCAAAAAACTTATCCTGAAAACTACAGAAGACTCTCAATAAATGGTGGCGAAACGGCATAATCAAAACAAATTTTTCATAGAAATGACGTGCGATGGCCGCTGGTACAAAAAAAGCAAGAGCAATTTGTTTTAACGTAAACCAGATAAAATAAAGCGCAAGTTGAAACCAAACAATTATGCAAGTAGAAGATTGGTGTTATGGATAGATTTCTTGATTTCAAGATTTTTCCAAGACATCAAGAGCTTTACAGTTTTCTTTCTAAAATCTTTCTTCACATCAAATTCATGATCTGTATTAATTAAATATTCCGCGAAACTAGAGCAAAGATTTTAAAATCTAATAAAAAAAATTCTATCTATTTTACCTGTGTAATTTGTACCACAAACAGTACAAAAAAGTTGATAAACCCCCGGTTTCTCCAACAACTGTTGTTTATCAAATTTAGAACACAATTCACGTATTAAGTTGGCAAGTGGTTTAAATGCGATAATAATAGTGTGATACCTCAAAATTCTCTAAATTTGTTGCTAAGATTGCCGAAAAATGTAAACTTATTTTGTAATTATTAACTTTAATGAGAAGAGTGTTGTTATCGCAACTTGTACTGTTTTTTCGAAATAAATTTATTGATAAATGTTGGCAAAAGCTATTTAAAATTTGGGTCATATTATTAATTTCACTCTCATTTAAGCCATAAGATAAGTCTATGAATGTGAGAGTTGTGAACCGCGAGTTAATGTTCTACACTAAGATTAGGGGTGTTGCTTATAGAGTCGATTGTTTGGGTTGGTTTTCTGTAAATACTCTAAGTAAAACCATGTAGAGCTGTTATGTTCCACTTCAATGGTGAATTTCATGTTGTTATATAAATTATTAAATTTAAAAAGAAAATTATTAGATTCAGCCATAGTTCTAGTTCAATAACGTAGAATATCATCAACATAATGATATTTAAATTTAATTTGTTTTGAGAATTGCGATAAGTCTTTAAACAATTTTTCTTCAAAATATTTCATAAAAACTTCGGCCCAACAAAGGTGATCTCATTGCTTGGCCTTTCACTTATTAAAATATATTCTATTAAAAATTAATCGCAAACGTAGTCTAGACAACATACGGCGTTTTAATGCCAAGAAGAAAATTAAAAATAATAATGTAATTTTAACTAAGGCAGACAGTGGCAATTGTTTAACTATTTTATATATAAATGACTATATTAATAAAGTAGAAACCTTCTTGGATTGCAATACTTTTGTCAAACTTAAATCTAATCCTATTAATCAATTTATAGCTAAAACGAGAAATCTGCGTATTGAACATAAATAATTTTTACAATATTTCAAAGTTAGCAATTTAGATTCAGTTAATCCAGGAACATCTGTGTTGTACGGACTACCTAAAATGCATAAAAAGACCAATGGTTTCTTTTGTTGGTTCACCTACCTATAAACCAAATGGAATTAATATGGAAAGCTACGACTACTTGATTACACCAACAATGGCATGGTGATATCTTTTGATGATTGTAATATATTTACTAATGTACCTGTCAAAGAGAGAGAATCTATTGTCAATACTACTTTATGTGAGTCGTCTCACTGGTAAGATGAAATGTGCGATAGCTTCTTTAAACTTCTTTACATATGCAGAGAGCAACATTAAATTTTTTTTATAATAAATAAATATATCATCACGCCTTTTACCTATTACTCGGTATGGCACTCCGTCGTAGCAGATCTCAGTAAATGTTATATTTCTTCGCGTGAAATGCGGTTATCAGACGTCAAATCACTGTTTCCAAAGTTGTTAGTGGTGGAAGAGCCACAGGGGTAGTTTTAACGTGGTGAAAATTGTTTGTAGGCTGGGGGAATCGAACCCGGGTTCTCAAATCCACAAGTCGACTCGATACCACTGAGCTATTAATTGATTAATAAGATAGGATTAAAGTTTGAAAAAGGTATTGCAATCCAAGGGGGCTTCTACTTGATTAATATAGGCATTTATATGTAAAATGAAAAAAAAATAAAAACCACGTGTTGTCTGGACTATGTTTTCGATATTTTTTTTTTACTTTTATACTCGTGTTATCCATAGCATGTACCGGCTCCGTTTTGATAGAGTCGTCTTTTATAAAACATTAAGTATTATCCAGCTCTGCAATTATATTTTTAAATTGTTTAATATTTGGACAAGGTATGGTGTTAAACTTAAGATCTTTCTTCATTAAATTATTCTCATTAAGGTCAAAATCTGCATTAATAATAATTTTAAATAAATTTAAAGTTGCAGCATGAAATGTATGTTAGATGTTATTAATATTTATTGTGGTGTGATAATTAAGTTCAGAATTATGTTTCTTAACTTCAACTAAATTAGCAAGCTAGTTTTTAAGTTTTGTAAATTTACGATTACTAATATGTGAAATCATTTCTTGTAGTCAGTTGGAAAATTATTAAAAATAATAAAATATAGCTGATCATTTAAGATGTTAAACATTAACTTAAGACTTAGATTTAAATGATTTAAAAAAACATATTGACTGGTAGCACAAACTCTGTTTTTGGGTGAGAGTACTGTTTTAACATGTTCGAGATAGCTAAAACACCCAAGAACACTGCTCTTAAAACTTTAAAACAGGCAAAAACAGAGCTTGTGCTACCAGCCAATGTATTTTGCGCCTGAACGACCAAATTTTTCTTTAAAATAGCGCGTTGTTTGACCTTCTACTCGCATAATTGTTTGGTTTCAACTTGCATTTTAATTTGTCTGGTTTACGTTACAAAATCTCTTACTTTTATATCAGTAGTCATCGCACCTCTTTTCTAAGGATACAAAATGATTTACCCCACCAGCTCGTTCTGATTTTTTGTTTGCCGTATCATTGTGATAGTGGACTACGACTGACAACTTGCATTGGCGTACATAGAATTTATAGAAGGGGTAGCTTTGAATCTATTCGAGATGTTTTTGATCTTAACCCAATACCCGCCGCAATTCAATGATCAATAAAAGAATACCTTTTCAGTAAAAATATCTTTATTTCAGTTCTAAAAAAACAAGTTTTTGATAATAAAAGTTATACATACTTAAGTGTTAAAATATATCTGACCTAGAAATATAATTGTTAAAAACACCGAAATTAAGTAACTTTGAATATTTTTAAAATTATTGGTTTTGCAAATAATTGAAAATTGACTGTGACTGGCTGTCATAACATAACTAATTAATATATTCATTAAAAAAAATATACATTTTAAATGTAAAAAAAATGATTACAGCCAAATATTTAAGCGTCCCAAAAATGGGACGTTGGCGGTTAATGGGTTAATAATTTATTAGGACTTGTTTCTTAATGATCCCGTACATCATCTAAAGTAACTTCCAGAGTTACGAAAACGTTCAATTAACCTACGAATATTGCGTGTAAAACTTTGTAATCAATGTGCTCGAGATTAAGAAAAATCTACAGAAATTGTTCGCGACACTGTTCTAGAGAGTACCTACTTCCAGTCATTTTCTTTATGCATTCCACTACGAAAATATACTTCCAAAAGAAACATATTATGTTCTTCTGTAATGTTTATAAAATGTGTATCACTCTAAATAAGGGAAAAATACGACAACGCTATTGATTTATCTAAATTTCATTAATTATATCATTATTATCTGCGTTTTCAGGGCAATTAATAATTATTGTATTACGTGGAAGACTGTTTTGACAATAATGCAAACTTTTTCATGTCATGTAAGGGCCAATCATTTTGTATCATTTTGTATATGTAACAACATTGTTCCTTTTTGTAGTTTTCACCAATGCCTAATGATGATCACTAATGTGATTGAAACCGGTCGTACTTAATTTATGAAAACAATGTTTTTACTTCCTTTTCACTATTTCAATCTAAATTTTCATTATAAATACTTTTGTCAATTTTGAGTGATTTCTTGTATATCATTAAGTGATATTTATTTATTTATTTATTTAGTATGTATTTAATTTTATAACAATTTAATAATTTTTGTAATCTCGGTGGTATCGCCTGATGATGATTACATTAATGATCGAAATTGGTAGCCTGATTTAAATAATAAAATTATAGAACAGTGTGAATAGACTTCTGGGAAAAAGTATTCTTAATTTTTTTCCATTCCTATTCAACTATTTGTTATTTATGTACGATAAACAAAGTCTGTCCGACAAAGAGTAATTCTAGGTACATATTTTATTTCCCCACTCCAAGACATTTTTATTGCAATACTTATTGACTAAACATTAAATTAAAGCTATTGTTTTGTACCTCTAGCTTTAATACAATAATTCCGTCTAAAATTGTTTTGTTGTTCTTAGATGTTATAAACTACACCTGCATTTACTCCGCAGAAAGTTGTGCAAGAAACAAAAAAAAAACAGGAAAAGCTTAGTTGCACCTGAAATGTCCGTATCCCGTTTAACGTGGCCGTCAAGCAAGCTGTTCCCGTGCCGGGGCACTTCAGCAAATTACTACAAATTCCATTTAAAACTTGCACCGGTGCCGGTGGTAGAACAGCACAAGCATAGGACGCGTCACAATGCTTGGAATTTATTTAAAATTTGTGCAACGGCGCAAAGAAAACTAAGACATATCGCGTTTAAATTCAATTGTTCTGTGAGACGTAATGTTTGCATGTTAATTCCGAGTGTTCCGGTGCCGATACGCGTCCCTGGAGCCGGCCTCATTTATACATCGGTCTCTAGCTCTAATCCCGCACTGTGTACTGGAGCCGTCGTAGTCGTACCGGCAAGGCGTACGTCGCGTCGCCTCTAGCCTGTCTCACATCTCATTTACGATGCGCAGTTGTCGAACGTCTTTTGTTCACGTTCTGCATTGTTCATAAACTATAGCGCGTGAATGGCACAACCGTTAAGTTGATAGAGTTGCTTTTAGCGATGGAGTCTCTTGTTTTGACACTCGCCAGTGACAAGGGACCAAAGTTTTCGCTTTTTTTTTCTTTTTTGTTTCTGTGGAACCACGGTGGAGAGTAGAGACCACTGAACAGACACGATCGTATTGATCACTGGAAGCTATGGTTCGGTCGGCTCGATTGGTCAGGCCATTGTTTTGATCGAAGAGCCCTTGTTTCGATGGATTTCCCAAGGTTTTCGTAATTAATCTCGAGTTGAAAACACTTTAAAACTTGCAGTGTTCTTTCCAGATAATTTTTACATCATTAATTATATCGTTTTACTACTTTGTCTTTGACCTGTAGAAGGGAAAATCGAGTAATTTTTTTTCAATTAATTGAGACCATTTTTTTCACTTATTTTCTTTTATCTTCTAGTTATACCATGAAAAATTAAATTTATTTTAGTATTATGATTACGAATACACATAAAACCTACAAATTAGTTCATTTTTTATACGTCGTAATTTTGTATACTACATTATCTGACTTAAACCATTATATATCAGTCGGCGGATACCGCAATAAATTAAAAAATAATAATTTACTTTCATCTTATAGCTAGAAGGCAACAGAGGATGCCAGATATACAATCGGGGTAGGTGATAAAATCGGTGACAAATCTTGTTTCTCTTGCGAATCAGAATTAAAATTCTGCCTCAAAGCTGAGCATAGGCACACGCGCGCTTATAATTAAAATAACTGCGGTGCCATAACTCTCGATGGCAAATTGCGTAAACTGTTTGTCAAATTAATTAAAATTCTGTTTGGCGGTGTGAGTTGTCACCGTTGGTGAACGTCTGCCCCACAACTCTTCGCCTGGCGCAGCTATTATTTCGGCAATTACATGTTTTCTCGTTTCGTTTTCGGAAACGCCAGCTTCTGTGGGCGAGGGAATCAAACAGGGCGAGGAGATCAGGGTGCGTTTGTTGTATACGACCGTAGGGAGAATTGTAATTATCAACCAATTCGAGAAGTGTTAAAAACAAATGGTTGAATTTTCGTTTCGTTTCTCCTTGAGAGTTAAGAATTGCCAAGAAAATATCTTAGAGGTTGAAACAAATAATGAAAACGAATTCTGTTCCTTTTAAACTATTTTAAGGTTGTTTCTCTTATTGTTTGATACATATATATATATATATATATATATATATATATATATATATATATATATATATATATATATATATATATATATATATATACATATAGCAGCATTAGGAATATCCAGATACGTGGCGATGTGGCCAGGATTCTGCCCAAATGTATTAATGCCAATTGGTAAAATAAAAACTACTTTCGTGTTTTCACAATTTTTGGTATTAAACCCATATAATTTTTAATAATATTTATATTATTTACTACGTCATCATCATTCAAAATCGTACAAGTCCTATGCCTATGTGTCTTTGTATCTTTTATACAAACGATTAGAATCGAGCCTTTTTCCTTGACATCATCGACACATAAATTATAAAACTTAAAACGCCGACAAGCTCTAAATAACCCAAAAATTTAAACCACTTAAAAACAACATTAAAAAAATTATAATAAATTAAGATATTATTTTTTTTACCTTCATGAGTAAGTGTTTGTCATTTGGCCCATTTACGAAATATGCTTGAAAATACTGAAGATAATCTCTGGTGATTAACTAACCGAGAAGTTCTTGAGAAAGATAGTGAGTTTAGGAAAATTAGTAATATCAATATTGTCTTTTAACCACAGGATACATTTCAATTTCGAGTACAAACAGCACAACGATGAAGGCTTGTAAATTTTTAACTTATAAAAAAGGATACAGTCATTTTAAAGGTAATAAATTTCTTATTTATTTATTTATTTATTTATTTATGTTACGCTGCACAACAGGAACTTAATCCCAATTATAGTACAGGGTCCGCACTCACCGAGCCGCAGTGTGGTAGTTCATATAATTTTTAGCTTTAGTTAGATTCGAACTCGGGATCTCCGGATTCGAATTTCTTATCGCTATCCACACCACCGTACTGATTATAATGCTAGCCGACGATAAAACCGTCAGTACGGTGGTGTGGATAGCATTTCGGAATTTGAATCCGGAGATCTCGTGTTCGAATCGCGCTAAAGTTAAAAAAATTAGATGAACTATCATACTGCGGCTCGGTGAGTGCAGACTCTGTACTGTTATTGGGATTAAATTCCAGTTGTACAGCGTAACATAAATAAATAAATAAAACAGTATATGAAACTCGTTTTTAATTCAGTATTATGATATTCACAATATACTATTATTCTAAAGAAATCAGATAACCGATAACGAAAATATTATTGGGACACTTCAACATTGGTTCTGTTTTTTGACGACACTCACTTACACGGTATTTTAAAAATCAACTATAGAAGCTGTCTACAAATTCATATCTTTATAGTAGATTGCAATAACTAAATGAAAAAATTAAATAAATTTATAAATCTCGCAATAACGTCAAATAAAAGTTTACACCTCTCTCCCAAAATCTTTCAACGATAATAATATACTAATAACTTATTATAGAAGTAATAAAATATGTTAACGCAAATATTTATCAAACACTGTAAGTTCGCATGTAGGCCAGCTATATTTTAAATTAGAAGGTACCTACAATCTCGAACGCGGGATTGTATTAAAAATAAAATCTTATAGATATATTCGGAAATTGTGCAAAATAATAGATAACTTCAACGCGAGATAGTTTATACCGATACTTACTATTGTTAAAATCCCCGCCTTAACCTCGACCCCAGCGCGGTAAAACGGCAGCCTCGAACACTTCCGGAGGCTGGACGGTGGGGAAAAAACCGGCAGAGTGAAGAAGTTGGGTTAAGGAACGCGTGCATAGAAGGGCTGTGTGGCGAGTCAACCGATATATTGCATTTTTAATACTTGTTTGTTGTAATTTTTTGGCGTGAGATATAATAAACACGATTCCATCGGTCTGCTGTGTGTATTTATTATTATTTCTAACACTATAATTAACTTTTGGATCTTATATGTTTCTTCATCATTATGGCTGTGTATTTCTCTTAGATTAATAATATATATTTTTCGTTAATTTAATTATAATTTCTTAACAGTAAACACAAAACAAATTAATTATTATCTATCAGTAATTTTCTACAGTTACCTTTAAATTTAGAGTTGCTCTCTAACTTAATTTAGAAGGAACAGTAAAGAATTTTACCGCCGTTAGCGGTATCGTTGCGCTATAAACTTGAATGTGGATAGGGCGCCCTTTAATTTTTTTGCCGGGCTTTCCTAAATGAAGAAAATAGCTTTCTGTTAAAGTGGCACGGCCGGTTTAAATTTAAATACTGGAATAATTTAAATAAAAATATGACAAAAAAGTACCAATATCAAGTTGGCCTGTGGGTTTGAGAACCCAGGTCCGATTCCACAGCCTGAAACAATTTTTTTCACATTAAAACTACTCCTGTGATTTCCCCACTACTAACATCTTAGGTATCGTAATTTGACAGCTGGTAACCGCACTTCACGCGTATAAATATATCACTTTCGGAGATCTACTGCCACGCCCAGTAATGGTTACAAGGCGTGATGATATATTTATTTTATTTATTTGTTTATAGAAGATAAATTTAATTTCCGAGCTACGACAGTATGAATATACAGAGTGTAACAGAAAGAAATACACTAAATTTGACCAGTAATGTAACTCGTCGAAAGAAACAATATTTCTTAATGTTGAAGGAAAAATAAACAGCCAATTTTTAACTTATTATCTTTTAATTTAAACCCAGCATTTCGCCAACTCTTTTGACATCATCAGGGAAACTAATCAAGTAAGTTACGCAAACTAAAGCAAAAATAATTAAATAAATATATAATGAAATGTTATATACAGATAATCGTCAAATCAAAGTAAACATAAAAACATTTAAATGTCGCATTACAGGATATATGCGAGATCAGTTTCACCATAGTAGCATACAAAGTGCACACAAGTATTACTTGTCAGATACTGATTCGGCACCCGTCCCCCGTGAGTCTGACTGTGAAACTCGTGGACCGAAATATCGCCGATTTAACCTTAAAAAGATTATAACAATATAACAGAAAATATTGTAAAAATACCCTAAGTAAAATATGTGAATAGCATTACAAGTGTAACTTTAAAAACACACTGTTTTATTTTTTTATGTTTAATAACTAATGTCACCACATGTCCAAACGTTTTATTAACTTCTCTAATGTCAGATCGAAAATTGACAGCTGTCTTTTCAGATTGGATATATAGCATTTCTAGGAGTATTCGTTTGCTAAGGTAGTATTACTACTGTTACATTTTCAAAATTGAGCCTGTGTTCTAAATCTACACACAATGCTGTATGAGCGCACACTTGCCGTTGCCTAGGTTAGTTTTCAAGCTTCTCTTGTATTTAACCATCCTCACCTTTGTGTAAAGCTTCGTTTATTCCACGTAGACAATTGAATAGGACAAATACTGTACATAAATACAGTTCCATTTCAGAGGTGTTGAGTAGACAAACTTTTATGTCATGTTTCCTATATTACAAAAAAAGACTATGCAACAAACGCTTATGAAAACGGACTGGGTATTAAAAATTCAAATATTGTAATATAAATTGAATTTTGTTTCTGCTTGGCATCTCCGAATCCGCCATTTTATGAATTTGAATAAAAATTATTGTAAATTTAAATTAATATGTTAAAACCTGATTCTTTGTATTATATTATCTTCTATACATCCATACTCGTAGAAGCCATGTAATCTTACATTGAATTTTTTTTTCGTAACCTGTAAATATAAACGAATTAGCTGTGCAAACACACTTCACAGAGTCCTCGGCGTTTGGTGGTTCGGCGCTCGGTACGACACTGCGGATAGGTATGTGTAATTGAAATTAACATGTTAATTAGATACAACAGCGAGTACTGACGGAGGCGGCGGCGTCTGTGGCAGTGCAGCACTCACGCTGTGCTGAGAACGCATATCCGTGAGTATGCAACCTTTGTGGAGATTATATCGCTAAGCAAACTAAAAAGTTGATGGCTAGCGTATGAAATGGAATTTACGAGTTTATATAGTTTAGTTCAGAATGGAAGTGTGTCTTGTTGGTAGTTAATAGAATAGTATTTTAATAATCAAGTCCGTTTTTCAATAGTTTATGGATAGAAATATTCTATAAACTCATTTCAAAAAAATACATTGGCATAGACTGACCTGAGTTGCTTGTTGCCAATCAATACAATTCCAAATATGGACAGAAACATCATTAATCGGTCATTTTTCAATAAAATTTCTAATTATTGGTTTTTGAAGAGTCTCATTTCGCTTGTCTAAAATTTATCATGCTTAATAAATTCAAATTCTTATATTCTATTCCAATAATCAAATATGTATACAATTTATAATACACTACGTACCATGAACTGTAAATATTAAAATAATATAATTAAAAATTAAGAAGTATCTTGCGGAACACAAATTTTGTCAATATCAACCAGAAATTTATACTTATTACATTGTAACCTAGACCAATATATAAATTCAGCTAAATCAAAACTGTTTTTCTATTATGATGCGATAATTTCAAACTAACTCGAGCCCACACCTTTCAGTTGGCTTAGTGTGACACCCAGTGTGAGACTCCTTGAAAGTAATGGAATGGTTCACAGTTAAATGCATAAATCTTTCTAACGACAAACAATCATATGCACAGCATGCGACTTCACTTCAACAAGAACCAAAAAATATTCTTTCGTCTCCCTGCACATACTACTAAAATCCCATCGGCCATTCAATTATTTATCCTTGTTATATTTTTATTTTCCATATTTAGACTCATCAATTTTGAAAATATACCTAATTCCTCCAATTTGTTTAATTTCGTTGATCAAAATTTTAGAACAAATCTCCTAGTAAAAGTTAAATAATAATAATAATAATAATAATGACTTTATTGACACATGTCAAAGGCGGAGTTCAGCCAAAGGCTGTTCTTCCACAGAACCACGTACATAAAATTACAAAAATTATAAAGAAAATGTAGCTTATGAATATAATGAGTATAGAGTACAAAATAGAAAAATAAACAAATAAAATACAATACAACAGAATACATTTAAATAAATTGCATCATTTCAAAAAAATTTATTAAACAAATAAAATATATAAAATAAGTTAGACAAAAAGTGCATATTAAATAAATAACTTCTTAATATGATATTTAAATGAACTTAACGACAGAGACTTTAAGTTATCTGGAATAGTGTTATACAGAGTTGATGCTAGATAAGAAAATGAACATTTGAATTTAGATTTGGATTTGGAGCTCCTAGACCGTATTCATAATTTTTATACTTAAGTTTATCATGGAGATATGATGGAGCCCCAGTAACTTTAATTTTGTGTGTGAGAGTAAGAAACAACTTATTAACTCGTGAATCAATGCTTTCCATATTTGCTAGAGATCTATATCTAGAAATAATGGTCCCAAAATTGAACCTTGCGGGACACCACGATGCAATGGAAAGGCAGTTGAATTAAATGTTTAGGCAGTGTCCTGCATACTGACATAAAATTGCCTACCTTCAAAATAATTCTCACACCAACGTAAAGCACTAACCGAGAATTTATAAAATTTTAGTTTAGCCAAAAGCAAACTAAAATCTACGCTTTAGAAAAATCTATTTGTATAAGAAGTGATAGTTTTGAATCGTCATAATTCTGAATCAATGAATTAAGTATATTTAGAAGGCAGGTATTAGTACTGTATCCGCGTCTAAACCCCGACTGAGTAGCAGGTAGTATATTATTCTCTACTACGTAAGACATGATCTGATCGCAGCAAATTCGTTCCAGTATTTTGGACAGTGTTGGAAGAATACTAATAGGACATAAATCATCAAAAGTTGAAATATTAGTATTCTTTAAAATTGGTTTCACAATCGCTGATTTCCATAAATCGGGAACTACTCCATCCAACAAACATGAATTTATAATGTGCATAATATGGTTCAAAATAACTGGAAGAACAATTAAGATCATTTTTCGCGATATTCCATCAATATCGACAGCATCAGATTTTAGTTCTCTAGCAATATCTTCAACCAAACAACTATCCACACATGTAAAATTAAAATACTCAGCATTGTTCTCCACGATAACATTTATCACAAAATAAATCATAGTTTCAGAATTTATATTTGCAGTGCCAACTTTCTCAATTAAATAATTACCATACTCCTGTGGCTTAAACAGAGAGTCAGGAATGTTCTTAGTTGAAGTAGAATTAACACCAAGACGTTTTAAATTGCTCCATAGTTTATTGGAATCGCTAATATTATTATTAATATTTTGGTTTAAGATAGCTTGCTTTTCTCTTCTAACAACGGCTGTAGTAAGATTCCTCAACTGTTTATAGTACTGTAGCCTTGAATCAGATTTATATTTTTTGTAGTCCGCAAGAGCCTTGTTCCTTTTCTTTTGCATGATTTTTATTACTGGAGTAATCCCGGGAGTATACTGCTTATTAGTTGTAATTTTTCTAATTGGGGCATGCTTGTCGAATAAATAGGATATATTCTGATTAAGAAAATATCATTAATATTATCTAAGATTAGCATATGATTCGAATAGACTGCTGCGCAATCGACATAAAAAATTTCTAAATTGAAGTTTTTAAAGTCTCTGTATGTTTTTTTGAGAACATATGTTTTTGGTAATTTCAATTCACAATAAAAGCAATCATGATCTGAAAATTGACTGCAATTCAAAACACCAGAATCTGCAAACATGACATCAATTAAGGATTGTGATGCAGCTCTGGTATACTGGTCAATTATCTGATGCATGTTACTTCCGGATAACAAGTTATTAAAAAACTGAGAACGTACATCGTTTGAAAGTAGATTAATATTAATATCACCCGTACATATAACATAGTCCGATTGCAATGCATATTCAGTGAACACAGAATCCAAAAACATGAGGTCCCTGTAATATTTATAGTGAGGATTGTATATAACTCCTAGACAAACACTTTTATTTTTAATATTGCATGATATCCATAAATGTTCTATATTATTATTCTCAACAAAAATTGTGTCCAAAATTTTAAATCCTAACCCACTACGAACATAGAATGAAACTCCTCCACCACGTTTATGAGATCTCTCTGCGCTAATTAAGTTGTAATTATTTATTTGAAAGAAATGTGGTGGAGCAGTTTCACTAATCCAAGTTTCGGTGACCGCAACGATATCAAAGTTATGTTCATTAACAAAATCGGTGAAATATAAAAAACAAGAATTGATCGATCTAACATTGATTTGCCCAACTGTAAACTTAGTATTGTAATCAGCTGACATAAATAATTTCAGAAAAAATTAAAACGAAAGTGAACAAAAATTAACAAAAATATAAATTATCAATGACAAATCAATTAAAGGTCATTGACTTTAGCTTGCTCTGGCGATATTAATTAGCAAAGAAGTAAGAGTGTCTACATAAAGTTGTTTTAAGATGATTAAAAAAATACAACATACATAAAGCAAATATATGAACCAGATTTAGAATTAAGGCTTTAGATTTTGTAAATCATCCATACTGCTAATAACATGTTTTTGATTTCTACCTTTTTTTTACATTTACGTGAATCCGGCCATCGGATGTCCAAACATCCATGAATGAAAATTTATCCACAGCTGCCTTGAGGAGCGATAATTTAGCTTTGATCAGGTCTTCTCGTATAGTAATGCCCGAACACTTGAGCTTCTTCTTCTCTGCGAACACTTTTTGGCGGGAACGGTAGCTCACGAATTTCACTATGACTGGTCTTTTGGTTGAATTAGAAACTGGTTTCCCTATTCTATGGCAACTATCGATTTATTTTATGGAGATGTCCACGTTCTTTTCCCGAAAAAGATTAACAACACACTCATCTATGTTTTCATTACGCGTCTCCTGTAATTCGAAGATTCTAATATTATTACGCCGGGTGTACTGCTCAAGATCGTCGACACTCTTCTCATAATTCGTGCACGATTCATTCAAAGACTTAATTTCATCACTAAGCTCGTTCAATTTATCTTGGAACACTTTTTGTACCGCACATGCCACTTGCTCTACTATTATCTTCACGAAGCTTTGATTTTTGCCCGGTTTCGACAGTGAGGTAGCAATCATATTGCTAATTGTTTCAACTTCTTCTTTAGACAGCATTTTTAGAGTAATGCCAGAACGAGCAAAACACGGCTAGTCGCACAGACAGTACATTGAAGAATGTACAGTATAACTTCAATTTCAAAACAGAAAAGTACAACCTTGTTTTTAATATTGCGACAAATACAATGATAATTGCCAGCAGATTCATGAAAGGCAGATATAAATATCGAACGATCACATTACGAAGGGGTATATTGTGTTCCAAAAAGTCTTATCTTGTAAATATTTTATTAAGGATAATCTTTTTACAAAATATTAAATACATAAATAATGTTAACATCATCATGTAAAATGGCCTTTTCTAAAATGATCTACATTATTACATAGAATAATATATTATTATGAGAAATGACAAATAAAACAAAGTAAGTAATTAGAAATGTCAAATTATAAGTTTCAGAACTAAAGTTTAAGAATCACTGGTAACAAAAATGGGGGAGGGAGTAATATTTGAGATTTGATATGACAAGTATACTATTCTGCACTTTAGCTGCCTATGCATCTCTTCTACCCGAATAAACGAGGAAGAGGTACGAATTTACTCGTAGTATTTTCCGAGAGTGGTCCAATGCTAAGAAGGTGGATATTTAAACCAGTCAAGCATAAATTTCTGCATCTAAATCAATAAACATAATTTTTATTACATGCTTTGTAACGACAGAAATTAAATATTAAAATGTCGAAAGTTGTGTTGAAAATACAGACGGCCATGGAATTGAACAAAAAATAAATAAATGCTTGACGTTTTATCTGTCATCTGCTGTCATCAATGTTTGATAGTAAGTGTCTTGATTAAAAATTATTTTATTAACTGGCCAGCGAGGTCACCTGATCTTTCTCCCAATGATTCTTTTCTTTGGGGTCATTTAAAATCTCTACTCTACAATGGCAGACAATTTCAAGATATTAATGATTTAAAATATCATATTAGCACAGAATGTCAAAATATATCTGCGTGTCAACTTGAAAATGTTAGTCGAGGATTTTATGACAGACTGGGATACTGTTTAGCAGTAAATGAAAATATTTTTGAACAATTATTGTAATAAATATAAGTTTTTCATCTATTAAATAAAATAAAAACTCTTAATTAATTTCACATTTGTTTTGTTATGTCTTGCCAATGTTTTTACACCGAATGAAATAAATAACGAGAACATTTTTAATGAAGTTAATGATAACATCTTATCTAAAGAAATCACGCCTGTAACTCCTAAAGAAGTAGCAGAAGAAATAAAAAATAATCTAAGTTCGAAGAAGGCACCGGGTTTCGATTTAATTACTGGAGAAATTTTAAAACAGCTACCAAAAAAAGGTATTGTCATGTTGACGTATCTGTTTAACGCAGCTTTCAGATTGAAGTATATACCAGCTAGCTGGAAAGTAGCTGAAGTTATCATGCTCGCGAAACCTGGAAAGCCACCGTATGAAGTTAAATCATATAGACCGATTTCATTATTGCCAGTAATATCAAAATTGTTAGAGAAACTGCTACTCAAAAGATTAAAACTGATCATTCAGGAAACAAACCTAATTCCAGTTCACCAATTTGGTTTTAGGCAAAATCACTCGACAATAGACCAAGTACACCGAATTACAGATGTAATAGAAAAAGCTTTAGAAGAGAAATTGATCTGCTCAGCTTTATTTCTAGATGTCGCACAAGCCTTCGATAAGGTGTGGCATGAAGGATTAATATATAAATTAAATAAAATGTTGCCCAAACAATATGTAGAAATTATAACCTCCTATATATCTAATAGACTCTTTCGAATCAAGCAAGAAACAGCATACTCGGATCTAAAATATATTCAAGCAGGAGTACCTCAGGGAAGTGTACTTGGCCCTGTCCTGTATGTGTTATTCACCAGTGATATTCCAAAATTAGAAAATGTGACACTTGCCACCTTCGCTGACGACACAGCGATATTAGCAACGGGGCAGGATCAGATATCATCCACTCAACTGCTACAATTTGCTTGTAATACTACATACGAATGGACCAGAAAATGGAAAATTAGGCTTAATGAATTAAAATCCATTCACATTAACTTCACGCATAAAAAATGAATAACCGGCAATTTCTCGAAATAAATGGAACCATAGTTCCTTACGAAAATATAGCCAAATATCTAGGTATGACGCTCGATACCAAATTAAAGTGGAAAGAACATGTAAAGAAAAAAAAGGCAGAACTCAACATGAAATTCCGACATTATAGATGGCTTATCGGAAGATATTCCAATCTGTCCTTATTTAACAAAACTTTGATATACAATCAAATTATTAAACCTACGTGGGTGTATGGCATGCAACTCTGGGGGTGTGCGAAAGATAGCAATATTAAGATGATACAGACCTTTCAAAATAAAGTTTTATGTGCCATGGTGAATGCACCATGGTATATTACGAGGGTCGTTCAATAAGTCCTTAGAAAATCCAAGAGATGGTGCTCGTAGTATCGAAAATGAATTTTTTCCAGTAAGCAGCACTCCTAACTAGTCAACTGTTAGAGTTTTAGCTTTAGCTGCCACGTAGTTTCATTGTTGTTGTCAATTGTAGTAAAAAACTTTTGATTGTTTATAATAATGGATAAAAGTGAGTTTCGAGCGGTGATTAAACATCTGTATTTAAAAGGCTTAACGCCGAAAGAAATTAAAGCTGAGTTGGAAGTTGGAAGTTCATGGCACATCTGCTCCTGTGTTTGCAACTGTTTACAATTAGGTGAATGAGTTTAAACGTGGCCGTACATCCACAAAAGATGAACATCGTTCCGGACGCCCTGTAGAAGTGTCTATCCCCGAAATGATTGACCAAATCCACGATATGGTTTTAAGTGACCGACGAATCAAAGTGCGCGAAATAGTTGAGGCTACAGGCATATCACAAGGCACAGTCGCTTTATTTTGCACGAAAAATTAGGTGTGAAAAAAATCTCGGCAAGATGGATGCCGCGGTTGCTCACAGTGGAGAATAAACGCAATCGTGTGGTGGACTCTGAGGCTGTTTTGGCGCTTTTCCGTCGTAATCCTGAAGATTTTCTGCGTCGATACATAACTGTGGATGAGACTTGGATACATTACTACACTCCAGAGACAAAAGAACAGTCAAAACAGTGGATTTTTAAAGGCGAACGGGCTCCGAAGAAGGCGAAGACGGAGAAATCGGCTAGCAAGGTTATGGCAACGGTCTTTTGGGATGCACGCGGAATCATCTTAATCGACTATTTGGAAAAGGGAAAAACGATAACAGGAGCGTATTATGCGTTGTTATTGGACCGGCTGAGCGAAGAAATAAAAGAAAAACGTCCTCATTTGAAACGCAAAAAGGTCCTTTTTCATTAAGACAATGCACGTGTGCACACCTGCGCAGTTGCGATAGCCAAAACTATGGAATTAAAGTTCCAATTATTGCAACATCCACCGTATTCACCAGATTTGGCCCCCAGTGACTTTTTCTTATTTCCAAACTTAAAGAAATGGCTTGGCGGACGAAGGTTTACGTCCAATGAGGAGGTCATCGCCCAAACGGAAGCCTATTTTGAGGAGCTTCCGAAATCCTACTTTTTGGACGGCTTAAAAAAATTTGGGAAAACGATTAGTGTATAGAGCTAAAAGGAGATTATGTAGAAAAATAAAAAAAAATCTACCCAAAAAAAGTGTTTTTTCTACTTTTTTCTAAGGACTTATTGAACGACCCTCGTAGAAACACCGACATCCATAGAGACCTTGGTATCGAAACTGTTAAAGAAGCAATTAAAAGGTTTGCTGGTAAACATAAAGCCAGGTTACACCTTCACGACAACGCAGAAGTACTTCAACTACTGGATAACCAACACCACATCCGAAGATTGAAGAGGACGAAACCATTTGAACTTGTGTAGTGTTTTGTGTAAAAAGCAGAGCATTGTGCGCGGGTGATTTTGTGCATACATGTAACATTTACTAATTAGAAAGAAGCTAAGGACATTGATGAATGGACTTTAGGAAGATAAGTTACTAGGATTAAGATATATCCGAAAAAATTAATGGTTGATCTGTTAGATCAGTTTTAATATGTACAATTCAAACGATAATAAATGTTTTTGTCAAAAAAAAATAAAAAAAAAAAAAAATAAATCTATTAAATAAAATAAAAACTCTTAATTAATTTCACATTTGTTTTGTTATGTCGTGGTACAAAATGTCAACGATTGACAGATAAAACGCCAAGCATTTATTTTTTTTGTTCAATTCCATGGCTGTCTGTATTTACAACACAACTTTCGACATTTTAATATTTAATTTCTGTCGTTACAAAGCATATAATAAAAATTATGTTTATTGATTTAGATGCAGAAATTTATGCCCTAAAACTTTTATTTGAAGCTTTTTTGCATAAAATAATTAGGGAAGCCAATAATTAAACATTTGAAAAATAGCATTGAAAACGCTATGGTGCGCAATTCGATTCACCATCCTGTATATGGGAAATATGTTACCCACAAGTTGAAAGAAACACATTTGTTAAAATATCTTCTAGATTACAAAATTCAAAAAGATATACTGGGCATTGATTTCGCGGAACATCGGCTACAGTTTTGGTTGACAACAGTGTCGACATAATTGGGTTGAAATTATATGGTGGCTGGAAGTCTTCAACAGTTATGTGGCAAGATATGGTGAATGCTCCATTTGCATATAGCATATTCAATCATGTGATAAATGCTGCTCTCGGTGATCCTGAATTAAGTGTAGAAATAAAAAAAACTCAGTTCTTACTGTTAATAATATAACTAAATGTCAATTTCATATTTTCATAAATAAAAAAGATACTTAAATCAAATTAAATACAGAAAAATTAGTATATTGCCAGGATTTAAACTAGGGATCTTATGACATATTTTATTCCAATTTTCCCTCTATTTTTGTTATGTGTCATTAATTAATTATTTATCAAAAATACTAATTAAAGATGCTTAAAATGTTGTACTTTATTCTGTATGTAAACTGATAACTAAAAAGATGTTTAAAATTTTGTATATTTTTAAAATACTTAATATTAACATAAATTTTTCTTGAAATTCTACGTATCTTAACAGAACCTTGATCTATAATATATACTTACTGTCCATGGCGGATGGTGAGCAAATATTATAGCCCAGATGCAACCATGGAAACCAACTGGGCAATAATAGTACCACTTATTATTTTTAAATTTTGTCATTAATAGGTAACTTACAGTACAGCTATTGCAAAAAGTATATTTTTAAGCCTGCTAATAATATCACAGTCTATATTTTACAAATGGGCTAAGGTGTACATATTTTAATTATGAATAAAAAAAAAATAGTACCTAACAAAGCAAACTATTATAATATTTGGTTGAGACCAGAGTCAAATAATTTTATTCTATACCATCCTTGTATTTTGAACACACATAATAACGACCAATGCAAATATACCCCAGCTAAAAAATAAACTTGATATTTTAAGTACAATTTAAATTTCCGTCTTATTTCATTGGTAAATAAAAAGAATATTGAATTGATTGAAATATTAAATTTTTTACATTAAGGTGGTATGGTTAGCGTTACGGCATTCGAAACCGAAGATTCTATATTATAATCCCATTCAGGCTAAACATATACCTATATGAACCACCATTCTACGGCTCGATAAGTCCGGACTCTGTACTGTAATTGAGATTAAATTCCTATTGTAGAGAGTAGTAAAAATTAATAAATAAATATTTTTTCTGTAATGTGCTCTTTTGTTCTCATTTAAAAACACGCATACATAAGAGTATTCTAATTAAAATATGGTCAAGCAATTACATACCTTTTACTTGCCGTTGCCATTGATATTTATAGATTTAAATTTTAATGTTAAGCAAGTTTTAATGAAGAGGGCAAAAAAACTCAAATTTCAATTTTCCCACTTGATAGTTTGATAATAACTGTATTTCACGCATTTACCGAAATTTGCTTAGTGGACTGTCATAATAAAATGACATGGCGTGACGATATATATATATATATATATATATATATATATATATATATATATATATATATATATATATATATATATATATATATATATTGGTAATCCTGTCACCTGTCTATCAAAATAATTTGGCATAACCAGATATTTTTGTTGTTACGCTGTATATTTGTCAATAATAATTTTTAATTCTATTAATAAATATTTATATTGTGAAAATAAGGAATGAATAGCTATTAAAACGACACACATCAGGCTTCATGTTTTTGTTTTGTATTAACGAGATTTTTAGAGAACATAATATAATTACATTTGAATAAAAAAATAATGTTGTATTGAATTATATTTGAAAGTATTATACAAAAGTTCCAGTATATTTTCTATTATTTTAAGTTAAGCTGAATGTGTATTACTGCGACCTTTATGAGACAAAAGCATATTGCGTCCGATGGAAGTTAAAATTTAATATTAAGTACTTACAAATTCTGAAGCGCACATCGATTGAAAGAATGATGAAACAGCTGTAGACCAGCGAATGAAGGGATGTGATTGAAGGTTTGTTAATGTGAAGAATAAATGAGCTTGTATAGAGGAAACATAAATGTGGTTTAAGGAAGTAGATTAGAACAACAATCTGTGATGAAAAGTGATTCTTTTATGAATTCATGGATATTATGTGATTGGTATTGTGACGAGTTATGGCGGACTCGTCGACAAAATGTTGGCGTGAGGTTGCTCGGGCGCCAACGGTCGGATAGCGGTTTCGGAGACAATAGGGTTTTCAAAAAGAAACACAAAGTTGGTAAAAAAATGACGAATTGAGTCTTTATTGAGCACTGGTGTCACTACAGAAATGTCGTTGATTAACGGCAGGTGTAGGATATACTGAGGCGGGATCGGGGAATATAGAGGTGACGTTTTTGGGAAAACGACGCCGGGCGTCGGGACGCCGGTATGTCCGGAGCGACGGTCGGGGCCCGCGGTGTAGGCCTGCGGGTTCGGAAACGGCGAAATCGCGGGTTGGTCACAAATCGACGCCGGGCGTCGCGGGGGTGGGGTTCCCGTAATAGCGGCTGGTCGACTCGTAACGATCGCGATGAGTGGTTTTTCACTTTTCCGGAAAATCGACGCCGGGCGTCGCGACGATGGGGTTCTCTGGACGACGGCTGGTGTGTCGGAAACGATTCCGCGACGCGTCTCGCGAAATTCGACGTGGTGAACTCCGGCCGTACACGCAAAACTCCTCACCGTAACGTCTCGGATTCGCTCACGACAGACGCCAAAGTGATTTGTCCGGTAGTCGCACAAAAGTTCCTAAAACGGAAGGTGGCACGCGACGAAGTCGCGAAGTTACGGTGTGAACTCCGGCCGTACACGCAAGACTCCTCACTGTAACGTCTCGGATTCGCTCACGACAGACGCCAAAGTGATTTGTCCGGTAGTCGCACAAGAGTTCCTAAAACGGAAGGTGGCACGAGACCTCGAGGAAGCACAGTACGGTACGGTAAATAAACAGGAGTGCTTTTCTTACCTAGAAGTCTGAGTGGCCTGGTGACTGGAAGACGGTAGCGGAGATGTCGATAAATTCACAGGTGAAATCTGACTGTCTTGGCTGTCTCGGCAGCGCGGTTTATATACTGTTTTGTTAATTAAACGAGTCCTAGGGTGTCAAAGTTAGTCCGTCCTATGTTAACATATAGGGCGGATTGGTTATAAACGGAAACTGGACTACCCGGTCCGTGATCTAGTTTAAATAGCAATTTTCTGATGCGCGTCTTACTTGTGAACCCGGTGTTGTTTTTTTCGCGTCTCTCAGGTGTTGCGTTCGCGGGATACAGACGTTTTCGCGATCGTGATCTACATAACACTATTTGTGACGAGCACACTTCGTCACAGTATACTTAGGTGTTAGCTCTATCCTATTAGATGGCGTATAAGTGTATGTTAAGTACATATGTACTTTCTGGATTAAATATAAGTAGTTCGTGGAATCAATTTTGTACTTTCAAAAGATTGAAATATATCAGTAAAATTGATTTTGTTTATTATAAAACACTAGGTTTGACATTTCGTTTGTTGCTTATGTTTGATTACATAATAATGCGAATAATATATCTTCATAGGTCGTGCGTTTTTCAGTATATTTATCTCATAGAAACGTTTGATATTTATCACTACACTCGTTCAATGTTCGCGCGGTGGTCTATATTTATGATATTGTTTATAATATATCAGATTAAAATACGAGTACCTTGTGCTTTTGTTTATATACATCTATATACCTATATATTTTATTATCTTCGAAGTGGTAGTTGCACTGAATGGATTTTTTAATTTTGATACGTTGTAAAAATATTATCTACTAGATATACAGCAACTAGTCAAAGCAAATAATATAATAAGTAAATTTGAATGATTCATACTGATTTTAAGCATGACTATATATGACCATTTAAATTTTTTTTGAAATAGTTTATTTAAAAAAAAATATACTCAAGATTATAAAATAGAAATGTTCAAATAACTGATACCTGTTAGCTTCATATTGTTGCGATTTGACATATACCTTTTTTGGTAAACTTACAATATATAAAACAATCACATTCCCTCGTATTACATTATGTAACACAATTTTACATGACAAATCTGGGTGGAACATAAATTTCAAATTTTTCAGGCGAAAACAATGACATTTATTCTAATTTCGAATGTAGATTTAATGTATCATACCTATGTTATATTTTGAAAATTAAATTACTGTTAAATAAATCTACAACAAAAACATGAAACATTTAATTAATTTTGATATCTGTTCTGCAACTACATTCCATTTTTTTTAAAATAATTTATTTTTATTAATTTTGCCAGAGATAGAATGTGATGCTGATGTTAACGTAGATGTTTGTAAACAAATTTCAGATCACGGAATGTCACACCATATAATATTATAGGGTCATGCATGTATAATTCTTGCCCGTTCACTATTCATTTAGGATCAGGCTTGCCTCCAAATATTAAAATAGATATAGTATAATTTTCATGACATTATGCAACTAGATTACAAGTTTTGAAAGTAATAATTCATTTTCAACTATCACGTCTAAATATGTAAAATTTTATATGTACAATTACTTTAATTTTCAAATACTTACGTGAAATCAGTTCTAAAATTCTCTCGGTTAATGTCTATTTAAAACTATTCTACTCTAATCTGACTGCAGTGTAATACAAATATCAAGAGTATACTACCTTCGTCTGTCATTTTTATATGCACATCAGTAATTTTTATTGCGAACACTGTACCTAAAGTATTGCCACGCTGGTAGAAAAAATTCAATGCTACTTTTTGTCTATACCTTGTATATTATAATTATGATTTTGCACTTTATTTATTGCAATATTCTAAAGCATTCTATTTTGTTTCAGGTAAGTACTCGTAGTCTGCATCAGTACAGATTGTTATGGATTTTTCCTGGGATAATATTGTAAGTTATGTTTTAATTATCAAGTGAAGTTTTTTGTTTTACTTACATTCGGGACCGTAGAAACCGCTGTATCATCTGTAGCAGTGATACAGAACCCTCAAAGTAAGGGAGGTCAGCCAACCGAAGTAAAAAATAAATTAATTATTGTTTTCAAAATCTGTATTTTGTAATTTTAATTTAAATAAGTAATTTAAATATATATATATATATATATATATATATATATATATATATATATATATATATATATATATATATATATATATTAAACTAGGCCATGTATACTCACTACCATGTTACTCCGATTAATTTATTTTTTAAGGAGAAGCCTGCGTTAAAATGTTTATGGTACAGTTTTGGAATTTAAACATTAATGGCACTAAGCTACTATAAGAAATAAAACTGCACCCGAGTATTTCCAGTTCTACTGAACATTGAACATAGTTAGTACATAAGTTAAATATATATATGAAGACTTGTAATGAAAACCGGGCTAAGTGCCATAGCAATAATTCTGAGATAAATGTTTTTTTTTTTCATTTATCAAATCTGAGAACATAACACATGCACTATCTTTCAGAATTTTTTTGAACTGTTTCTAACAATCCAGGCACTTAGCCCTCTTTATAGGTTGTTAGGCTTGGCACATAACACACGTTTCAGATTTAAAGTAAAATTTTAATATTTTGGCACTTAGCCCGGTTTTCATTACAAGTCTTCATATATGTATACAATTAACATTGTGATACTTAATGCCTAAACCAAAAATTTCTATATTATCTTTCAACTCAACTATGTTTCAAAATTACTTGATATCAATCTATAGTATAAGATACTGAAAGCACATGGCACAACTCGTTGATACTGATTTATACGATAAAGCGAATTAAGTAACGTGCATGAGGAATAACTGTTAACTAATAAGAACACAAACTCGGGATCAGGGCGTAATGGCAGCACATGATCTTAGTAGTTGGTTGATCAGTACCACAAAAATATTGTTTAATTTAATATTTGCATTCTATTAGTATTCAAAATTAGAACACAATAGATAAAATCAACAAAAACACATTGTGCGCGTATAAGTCCCGTACGTGCTCCCATGCAGTAGAAACGTAAGCACCGAAAGCATATATCTAACTATAGTTAGATCGATAGAAAGAACAAAAAGATATGCTATGCATGGAAAAGACCAGTTTAATAATCGCTAATTTTTATATCTCAACTTCACTGTGTCGGGATTCCATGCGTAAGAGCGAAGTTTTTATTTACGATGTAACACGTACACGCACAGTGCCTCAATTTGAATACATTACGTGCGCGCGTGAGTTCTCGAGCATTGCGCGCTGTGCAGTACTCATACAGCGTGCGCTCACGCAACATGCCTGCGGTTAAATGTGTATGTGTTTGCGTCTGAATTCCACTAACAAAAGCACGCATGACTTGAGGACTAAACGAGTTTAGCTTTTATGATTTTTGTTTGTATTTTTTTTTAATGAAAGTTGTTATTTCTTTTGTGTATAAATAAAACAGTACCTATTCGGTTTCATGTAAATAAAAGCTGTTTATGTAATATATACATAAAGTCCGGTTGCATACAAAGCTTTATGTCCGACTGTCTTCGATACGATTTAGTTTCTTAAAATATGTTAATGTGAAAAACTTAGTTGTATCTCAAATTTAGCTTTGTTTTGCTTTTGTTTAACAATGTTATTTATAATTATTAAACTGTCAAATATGTAAAAAAAAAGTGAAAGAATGTGTTAATAATGTCTCAAAACTTGGAAAAATATGGAAAGGAATTAAATAACTAATTAGGGTAGGTAGCTCAGTGGTATTAATTCGGCCTGCGTATTTGAGAATTCGGGTTCGATTCACACAGTCGACAAACAATTTTCACCACGTTAAAACTACCCCTGTGGCTCGCTCACCACTGTTATTTTTAAGGGCCGTAATTTTACGGCTGGTAACCGCACTTCACATGAAAAAATTTATCACTTACTGTCATCTGCTACGGCAGAGTGCCACACCCAGTAATGGCTAAAAGGCGTGATGATATATTTATTTATTATTTATATATGTCTCAAAACTATAAAAAAAAAATATAAAAAATGCATTAATTGGAAAGGAATTAAATCACTAATTAGGGTAGGTAACTCAGTGGTATTGAACCGGCCTGTGGATCTTGAAAACCCTGGTTCGATCCCCACAGCCGACAAACAAATACAATAAATAGATAATTTTTGTTTTACTAAAGAGGAAAACACGCAAAAACTGCATTATTTACTAACATAAAGGGTAATTTTACACAAAAAGCGGACCTTAGGTATTAAACATGGACAGTTATATTTTGAACAGGTACTGTTTTCAAATTAATTTAATAGGACAATATATCAAAAAATAGTTATAGAGATTCAAATTCTATGTATAAATCAGTCAATAAAATTGTATTTATTAAATAATTGTTAAAATAGTATATTATACAATAAGTTTTATATTCACCGTTTTTTATACAATCGTAACAAAAGACTTTATAAAACGAGTCACATACTATATTTTTCTACGATCGCAAATGAAGACAACAAAAATATGTAAAGTCTTATATTAGTTACATTGACAGATGCAAGAAGCTAACTTCACACCAATACTAAAACGTGCGAAGTCACAACTTGGTAATTATGGGAATGGAATAGAAACTAGCCTTTTTGTAACAAAATAAAAAAAAATATTTAGTTTCCAAAAATAAATAACAATTTTTATTTATATATATACAGGTGTTTCTATACCTTTGCACGAAACTTTAATGACATATATAATTTTATATATATATATATATATATATACCGGGTGGTGCTCGGTGAGTGCGAACATAGGAATTTAACATGGGATATTAGTTTTATGCAATTTCCTGCTCTCCTGTACATTTTACGGAAAAAACTGTAGAGGGAAGATTTGTTCAGAATTAAAAGTTACCCATGAAACTGTTTTTACATGTTTTATTAAGTTTTTGGTTTAGCCGTAACATTAAAAATAAATTTCGAAATTTCTGTTACTTTGTAGCAATAGCCATGACTTTTATTTTATTTTTATGACAAATGCGTTAAATGTCAATTTTTGATGTTTATTAAAGTTAATCTTATAATTTAAATTAAATCTTTGTGTAAGCTATAAAATGAATGTTTATTCAAACGAAGAACGTGTCTTCATTATTAAAAATTATTATGGAGGAAATAGTTATAGGAGGGTGCGGGATTTATTTTCAATTAAATATGAAGATAAACCAATTCCAAGTGTATCAACAATTTCAAAACTGGTTACAAAATTTGAGAGTACAGCTAGTGTAGCTGTGACCGATGGTAATGAAGGCAATAATAATAATAACAGAATACGTCATAACGAAGTGAATGAAGAATTGGTATTGGCTATGATATCTCAAAATTCAAGGTACAGCATAAGACATATTGCTTCTGAATGTGGTTTGCATCATTCAACAGTTCTGAGAATTTTAAAAACACATGGATATAAATCTTACAAATTTCAAACACATCAAGAACTTCTTTTGGCTGATTTTGAAACTAGAAGTACATTTTGTGAAATTATGCAAGAAAAGGCAAATCGGGACCAGCACTTTATTTCGTCGATTTGTTTTACAGATGAATGTACATTTACTTTAAATAATGAACCAAATGTTCAGAATACTCGTATGTGGACCACAGAAAATCATCATTTAACTGTGTGTACAGGTACCCAATATCCTGAGAAAATTAATATTTGGGTTGGAATTTTTAAGAACAGGATTATACCATTTGAAATTATGGGAAATTTAAATTCTGATATGTATTTAGAACTTCTGCAAAATCATATAGGTCCTGCATTGGATGAGGCAGCTGCAGTAGATGAGGATATTTGGTTCCAGCAGGATGGGTGCCCGGCTCATTATGGAATAAATGTGCGGGAATATTTAGATTTGGTTTTTCCTAATCGGTGGATTGGTCGTGGTGGTGGAATAAATTGGCCTGCAAGATCTCCGGACCTAGCTCCTTGCGATTTTTTTTTGTGGGGGCATCTTAAAAGTAAAATTTACTCTAAACACTACGAAAATTTAGATTTACTAAGACAAGCTATATTCGAAGAATGTGATAATATTACTGACAGGCAATTAGCCAATGTTAGAACTTCGTTTTACAATAGACTTGGTTATTGTCTTGCTGAAAATGGTGGCTTGTTTGAACATTTATTGTAATTTCTTTATTTTTTTATGTAGGTATATTAAATAATATTGTTACAATTATTACTTATTATTTCACATTAAATTATTGTAATTTAAAATTTTTAAAAAAAATTGAAATTGTTGATAAACTTGAAACTGATTTATTATTAAATATGAAAATAAAACTTTGTTCAAAGAATAAAAAATGTGGTTTTTTTGATTTAATTTAAATTATAAGATTAACTTTAATAAACATCAAAAATTGACATTTAACGCATTTGTCATAAAAATAAAAGAAAAGTCATGGCTATTACTACAAAGTAACAGAAATTTCGAAATTTATTTTTAATGTTACGGCTAAACCAAAAACTTAATAAAACATGTAAAAACAGTTTCATGGGTAACTTTTAATTCTGAACAAATCTTCCCTCTACAGTTTTTTCCGTAAAATGTACAGGAGAGCAGGAAATTGCATAAAACTAATATCCCATGTTAAATTCCTATGTTCGCACTCACCGAGCACCACCCGGTATATATATATACTGTTCAAAATTGTACAGGATTATTCAAACTTAATATTAAATAAATACTAGGCTACTTAAATACATATTTATAGAATTAAAACTATAAATTATATTCAAATCTTACTAACAAAAATAATACCTTACAAATATTTTAATGTAATTTGTAGGTTTTATGTTACATTAGATTTTTAAAATATGCCTGTACGATTTGGGGCAGTATATATATATATATATATATATATATATATATATATATATATATATATATATATATATATCCTACAGGTGTTTCACGTATAAGGGACACCTCAAATAATTCCTATACCAATAAAATGGTATAAGACAATCTTATAGAAGTCCAAGGGGGACATCCAATTAAATAAGAAAAAAATAATGTAAACCAGTGGTTCTGAAGTTAGAGTACGAAGTTATATTTTTTTAAATTAGATTATACATATTTTTATACCTATTCGATAGAGTATTATTTTCTGAATTTAACCATGTAATCATTTTATATTGTTAAATAACAAAAATATTGAAGAAATTTGATTTAAAGTTTCGATAATTTTTATTTAACATGACCCAAAATAGTAGGCCATGATGAACAACAATGCAATAAACGTAAAGGTAAACCATAAACATTTGATTACCTAATACAATACTCATAATTTATTTTCTCAATTAAAACAATAATCACAACTAATTATTATAAATAACAATAACTTGTTAGTGGTGGGGAAGTGACAGGGGTAGTTCTAATGTGGTGCAAATTGTTTAGTGACCCCGGTTTCCCAAATACACAGGCTAACTCGATACCACCGAGCAACCTACCACCACATAGTAAAATTTTTAATGTAATGTTTAATAGAAGAGCAGTAGGGTAACTTTAATTTTGTTGTTCTCTGCAAAATTAGATTTGTGCACCCTAATTGCCCTCAAAAACTTTTAACATCAATTAACCAGCAAATATAGAATATACGCTAGAAAGCACGTGTAAAGATTGAAAATACTTATATTTATTATTGTTTCATATGTATAACAAATACAAATTACAAAACAATAAAAAAAATTAACAAAAGAAAGAAATAGGTATAAAAATAATTCTATAAATAGCACATAAATTGTTTTCTTCTTTAATGATAGCAAAATTGCTTATTGTCTCCTTAAAAATATTTGTTTTGTTTCTCAAACATTTTTTTATAATTTTTAATTTTGAAAAATAAACGAAAAGGACAGCATACAGTCCTTCAGATTGAATTAGTAGAACGGAGAATAATAATAATATTTAAAGAAAAGTGTAAAAAAGTAATAATAAATACATCAAAAATTCCAAAATATTTTAAAAGAAATTTATTGTTTTCTGTAACGAAGATTACATTTAAATTATCTATTGATAAGTAATGTATATTTAGAACTTATTATTAACATATTCTATCAATAAAATTTCTTGTATTCCCGCTGGTCTAATAAAATTCCTAATTACAATTGCAAATAAAATAATTAGAATAATTCAGAACAGTAGCAAATCAATGGAATGTCCAAAATAAATTTTGTATGAAAACTGTATTGTATATTCCTAAATTATTAATCCATAAAGAAAAATATGGTGCAACTAAATGAATGAATGTATAAAAAATAAGAAATATATTATGAGAAAATATAGTGTTTAAGTTCTCAATTATGTAAATATGTATCAATAATTTACTATTTTCGTATATTAATAATATATAAGCATATTTTAATATAAAAGCATTTATAATTTCAATGTAATAGTGAAATAGTATCTTTACAAATAATCTGTAAGTAACTTTTATATTCTCAATGTCATATTGACACCATTATATTATGTCAGAATAGTGACTCTTCAAAACAAAAGCCATCACATTTTGGACCTCTTGTCCGTACTCTTAGTTCATTGAGTTATTTTATTATGTAACATACTTCGTATCCAAGGTAATAATACAAAAATTATATGCTATTTTAACATAATAGTTACGCAACTAGTCATTTTATAGCAAGAACGATAGGCTTCTAGCAAGAATCCATGTGTGCAATAAAGACACTTTTAGCATAACTTCCATACACCATTTTTTTCTATGATCAAGTTTTATACTAATTTTTTGTTGACATTTTAAAGTCAGAAACATTTGTTTTGTTTCGTAGTAATTATTTTATTGTACACTGTACAATAAACAGTCACTTTTTGTACTGAATATTAATATAAATTGAGTCACCTTATGCCCGATCGTAAGAAAATATGCTTTTAATACGAATTGCATACACTATTGTTTCAACGATCAAGGTTTAACTATATTTTTTAATGATATTTCAAACATCATAAATATTAATATTATAGGTTTATAGTTAACTTTCATCTTTCATAGCAACTATTTTAATGCACGCTATGCAATAAATACTTACATTTTAGAAAAAAATATTTATTTGACAGTTACATTGTTACATTTTGTCTGTATTTTGTTTCTCTTCGAAGACAATTTACTCAAAAAAGTTATTTCCAGCAATTTGAAATCCAGTTTGTATGGTTAACTATCTATTTTATAAAATTATAAATGATAGATTGACATAAATGAAAAATAATTTTCGGTATAGTGTACATTATTTCATAATACAGAAGTAAATCAGAATATGTACTTTGATGAGTTCATTTTGAAACTGATTCCATGTATTTTTTTAATTTCAACATATGCGTGGTAACATTATCTTCATAACTTTGTTGAAAGTATTTTCAAACATATTTGTCCTCAGAATACCAATACTGTAATAAAAGTTAATAATTTATGTTTATACTTAGTTTTATCTTCAAATTTTGTATTAATCTTTAATGTTTCAGGTGTATTTAAGTTTCTTTCAATATCATTAAGAGTTGCCATTTAGAACAACTTATACTAGAAGAGTCAATAATTATCCACTATACAGTTATATACTTTTTTTCTATAAAAATAGAACATTTATAATAACACCATTTTCACCATACTCCCTTTTATTTCCAATGCAATTCTTCTACCTTTATACCAGCTTCTTTATTACCTCAAAAACAAAACTTTTTTGGCTGAGTAGGTAGCCAAGTATTCAATACAATCCCATTCAAATATTATCTTAGACTGGTAAATAGTCTTTTTCGTTTTTGATACTCAGTAAACTAGAAATTGAACATATATTAACGAATGATCTTTGCGATATTTTGAACAAAAACAGGGACAATATAAGTAAGCAACAAGCAATAACACAATCAAAAATAACAAGAAAATATACAGTAGGTCGGTCAGTTCACTTTAAGTATACAAGATTTATGGGAAGGAATAAGGAAATATTTATAGTTTTTTTTTGTAAATTTTGTATGTTTATATAATAAATATTATATAGACGTTTTCAAAGCAAGATATTTCAAGTATTGCAAGAATTGAATTTTACCTTTATCAGAGATACAGATGAACTTTCTCCATTTGCTCCCTTAAAAGTAGAGGTATTTTAAATACGTAAACACTAAAACATCCTTGAATTTATATATTTGAGGTCTTTATATTGGCCCTTATTTCAAAATCAATATAATATTCGTAATTTCAATAGAAACTGGGAGGCTGCAAGAAATATTTGAAAAATTTGGATGTCCGTGATGAGAAAAAGAGTTAAGAACTGCTGGTCTATACTAAGTTATTCCTTCTTGTGCTCAGTGCTCGCTCTAGCTTTTAGGTCGCCCCGGACAAAAGCACAAATTGTCGCCCCGTTAAACATATATATATATATATATATATATATATGTAATTCCGTTCTTGATATCTTGTGTAGAATTGACACCAAATTGAATTCTCAGTGAACTAAAGAATGTTTATTTACATTAATTACATAAACAAAGTATTATATTACAATATTATTACCTAAAGAATCAATTTTAAATGTCCTTAATTATCTGTCATAAATTATTCAATGTTATTTATAAAACAAAATTTGACAACAAACAAATCAGTAGTGGGTGGCAACATATGAACTGTTGATAATACAGGTTACAAACTTATATCTCCCCTCCCCAAGTTTTAAACCCTGGTTTAAATGTAAATTTTGTTATGGCTTATTTTTAACTACTCGTATTCTAAATTTTACATAGATGACAATGTTATTCATTAACAATATTAACTGGTATTAATTTGCAAGTGTGAAATAAATTTGCTTCTTTACGTTTCTTTCCAGTATCAATTTCATAAATCTTATTAGAGATTTTCTTTTGTATTTTAAATGGTCCACTTCTAATCTCAGCTAATTTGTTCCTATTTAACTTATTTCCATTTTTAACATATACTAAATCATTCTTCTTGAATTCCCATTCTTTTCTATTCTTATCAATTCTTTCTTTATTTTTTTTGAAGTTTTTCATTGAATTCAACAATGCTTGTTCTCTATCTTTACTTAAATCACGTTTTTTTATAAACTCACTTGGTATAATCTCCTGTTCTTTACCATATAGTAAATAATTTGGTGAAAACTTTGTAACACTATATGTTGTTCTGTTGTATTCATCAACACATTCATGTGCAATATTAGGCCATGCTTTTTTACAATTACTATTAATTTTACAACGAATTCGATTTATTAGTGTTTGATTTAATCTCTCATTTAATCCATTAGATTCTGCACAATCAACTGATGTAAATACCAGTGAAATATTCTTTCTTTTTAGATAATTTTTTAATTCTTTACAGTTTATTCCAGTATACTGATCTGCTAAAATTATTGTTATTTCATTTTTACATGCTATTTTATCAATTAGATTTATAAAATCTCTTGCAGATTGACCTTTTGTTGTTGAAATAAATGCTGCTCTTGAAAAATGATCTGCTAAAATGTGCATGTATCTCTTTGATGATCTATTATTACCAAAACCACCAACAGAATCAATTGACATAATCTGATACGGTTTAATTGCTGGACCTAGTTTTGATAATAATCCAATTGGTCTACTTGTTCTTGTTTTATTTTTTATACAGATTTCACATTGTTTACTGTATTGCAGAATTATTTTATCCATATTCTTGAAATAATAATATGATCTCAACTTATTAATCATGTGCCCTACTCCAATGTGGCCATAAAATTGATGTATCATTTTAATTAATTTTAAACCAAAATCTTTAGACACGTAAATTCTTTGTTTATTTTTAAAATTTTTGAAACTAACATCACCTTTCTTAATCACTTTCTTTGAATTCTTGATTTCATTTTCTATCATTCTTTGATCATCAATTATCTCTTTTAATGTCACCATATTTACAACTTTCAATATATCTTCATTGTTTTCAATGCTTTCTAAAACTGGGTTTCTTGATAATGCATCAGCTTCTATATTTTCTTTACCTGGTGCATAAATAATTTTGAAAGAATATTGTGATAAATAATGCATTAAATATCCTAGTTCTTCATCTGTTCTTGCTTTCACTCTTAGTGTTTCTAGTGGTTTATGATCTGTTATTACTGTAAATTCTCTACCTATTAACCAGTATTGCCAATATACTATTGCTTCTTTGATTGCTAATGTTTCTAAATAAATTGCTTTCTTCTTTTGTTGACTTTCATTTAATTTTCTTGAAAAATATGCTACTGGATGAAGTCTACCATCCTCTTGTGGTTGCTTAAGAATTGCTCCTAAACCAGCTCCACTTGCATCCGTTTGAATATATACATCTTTCTTTGGATTATATATTGCCAATATAGGACTTGAACATAAATAATCTTTGATTTCACAAAATGCTTTTTCACATTCATTTGTCCATTCAAACTTGACTGTTTTTCTTAATAAATTATGTAATGGTTCTAGTTTCTTAGCTGCATTTTCAATGTATTTGTAATAAAAATTTGTTTTACCTAAAAATTGTCTCACATTTGTTCTATTCTTTGGTCTTTGGAAATTTCTTATTGATATCAAATTATCTTTATATGGTCTGATCTTGTTTTTTTCAATTACATGTCCCAGATATTTTACAGAATTTTTAGCAAAATTACATTTAAATAGTTTTAGTCTAAAACCTTCCTTCTTAATCGCACTCATCAATAATTCAATGTGTTCTGGATGCTCTTCAAATGTCTTAGAGAAAACTAGTATATCATCAATATAATTGATACAAAAATTACTCATTTTATTTCTTCTTATAATATTTGCAAGAATTCTTTGAAAAATCGCTGATGACGTCTTTAATCCAAATGGTAAACACACCCATTGCCAATGTCCATTCTGTGTTACAAATGCTGTTTTTTCTTTATCTGTTCTCCTTATTGGAATTGACCAAAATGCAGAATTTATATCAAATGCTGTAAACCAATTACAATCACCTGCTTTAACAATGATATCTTCAATCCTTGGAAATGGTTGTGGTTCAGTTACAACTAGTTTGTTTAATTCTCTAAAATCTATGCATAATCTTGATCTATTGCCATCTTCTTTCTTATATGCTAAAGTAACTGGTGATGCAAATGGTGAACTTGTTTCTTCTATAAGACCTGCTTCTAATAATTTAGTAATTTGTGATTCAATCTCTTTTTGATCTGGCAAGGAACACCTATATGGTTTCTTAGCTATATATTTTTCTTCTGTCAATTTAATCTGTGCTTCTTCATTCTTAACCATACCAACATCAAATTTATTCTTTGCAAATATTGATTCATATTTGTTTATTAATTTCATTATTTTCTCCATCTTCTTTTCATCTAAATGATCTAAGTTTTCTTCAAATTTATTAATATCAATGTATGCATTAAAATTTATTTGAAATTTTCTTTATCTTTTTCTTTTTTATAAATTATTTCTTTATCATTCTTCTTTAATCTTTGATATATTTTTAAATTCTCATCTTGAATCAATTTAAACTTCTTAATTGCATCTAGTCCCAATAATAAGTCATACGAAAAATTATTATTCTTTACTACATAAACATCTAAAATATCTTCAATCTTATTTATCTTTATATGTAAACGTGCCCGGCTATTAACGAAATTCACACCACTAATTGTTTTAAATATACTCTTATTTTCTATTAATTTTGTTTTTAATTCTTCTATTATACGATAATTAATCAATGTTACATTAGAACCACTATCATATATTCCTTTAACTTTTTTTTCTTTATTAATTATCACATTCAGTGCAATTAGTGGAGTAAAATTCACCGGGTAAGCTAGTTTTTTTTTATAATCTAACTCAATTTTCATTAATTCATCAATTTCTGTTTCAGTTGCATTTACATGTTTCATTTTTATGTATTTTTCTTTGTTTCGACACAATGCAATTGGATGAAAACGATCGTCTGCTGCTGGATATAATTCCTTACAGATGGTACATGGTTTCTTTTCAATTAATGTTCTAGCTGTAATAGCATTCTTCTCTGTACTCTTCTTATTAATTGCAACATCATTATTGTATGATCTTCTTTTTATTTCTATCTTTTGTTTTGTATAATATAAATCATATTTTCCTAATTCATTAATTAATTTATCTGTTGATTTGATTTCTTCACGATCTAATTTTTCTTGAATACTCAGTGGTAATCCTATAACAATATGATTTATTTTCGAAATAATAGACATTTCTTTCTCAATTTCAGATAGTAAACGTTCTTTCTTTAAAGCATAATCACTAACTGAACCATTTAAATATCTGAAATTGTATGCATGTCTAACATATGTCCAGCCTTTATCTGCAAATACCATTAAAAATGAATTACACCAAAGTAACCATTGGTCTGTAGGAATTTCTTTCAGTTTAGTACTGTACCATTCTTTTGCACCTTCTTCCAAAAAAAATTTTAGACAGTTGACTTTTTTACTGTCATCGTTAATTTTATTTCTTTCACATTCCTTTTCGAAACCAGTTAACCAATCTCTGGCATTTCTTTTACCGTCAAATTTATCAATTGCAAACTTCTTTTCAATATCAAATAGATTCAATTCTTTCTCAGTTAACTTCACTTTTAATTCATTAATCACTTCTATTAAATCACTTTTGTTTAAGTTCTCTAATGATGATGTTCTTTTTCTTGTTTCTTCAATACTTTTCTCTTCTAAATAAATATTTCTGAACACAAAATTATTGTCATCATCTATGTACAATGGCACAAGAATATCTGGTAAGGTTATTTGTAGATTACGAAATTGACCTGGTTTAATTAAGCCTGCAACACCATTTTTTACAGTGCCAATCTTGAACAAGTCAGTGTGAAATGACTCGTATTGAATATTCAATGGAAATTCATAGCAAACTGTATCATTTGGCCATTTTATTGATTTAACTGTATTTACTAATTTCTTCTCTACATCAAATATCTTCTCAAAATGAATCTTTACTTTAGTGGGCATCTTTCAGAACATAAAATTGATTTGTAATTCCGTTCTTGATATCTTGTGTAGAATTGACACCAAATTGAATTCTCAGTGAACTAAAGAATGTTTATTTACATTAATTACATAAACAAAGTATTATATTACAATATTATTACCTAAAGAATCAATTTTAAATGTCCTTAATTATCTGTCATAAATTATTCAATGTTATTTATAAAACAAAATTTGACAACAAACAAATCAGTAGTGGGTGGCAACATATGAACTGTTGATAATACAGGTTACAAACTTATATATATATATATATATATATATATATATATATATAATTGCCAGATTGGTTAAATATTACTTTTCCTGTGAAATGTAAATTATATTGCCAATAACATTCCTTTGGAGTTATAAATTATCATAAATAAAATATTTAGGTCCACCGTTTACAATATGGTTAATAATATAAAAACCATTAGTAAAATATGTTTTAGCATATTTGTTTATCGAAATGTAGCTTTTTAAACATCATTCTGATGCCAAATTAAGCCTCAAATTTAATATCGTAGATCAAAGCCGAAATGAAACTTCGATTTTCGAGAAACTTTTAATGTTTTGGCGGAGTAGATTACATGTAAAAATAAATAAAAATAAAAAGTCTACGGATTATAGATAAATATATCCTTTAAATTGGCTCTTCATAGATAAGTGAAGAAAAAAATAAATCTGTTAGTCATGCTAGAATATGAAAATAAAATGCCGTCCGTTTTATGAAAATCTTTGACAATAAAATACTATCTTCTTCCTTTAATATTTTTTTATATCCTTTACAATGTGTGTGTGTGTGAGGTTTATTACATTATTCAGTATTTGGTATAAATTTTAGTATAATTTATCATTATTTATATAAACTGAAATTTCAGTCTCAGTCCAGTATTATTATTTTTATTTGTTGTTATCATTGTGTTAGAATTAAATATACAAGTATTATGGTCTTGATTTTGACACAAATGTCAGATTTTATTTTTAAAATATCTAGTACTACTATTAATATTACGAAAATGAAAAAAAGAAATCGTACAGCTGTTAATATCATATTATATAATTACAAACTGCTGCCTTTTGCATATATTTACGTCATTTTTGCTATAAGAATGTAATTATCCATGAAGACAAATGGAAGTAAAAAGCACATGTTTAGACTTATAGGAGCAAACAGCAAACCAATAAAACATTCAGAGTCAGGAGTCAGTATGGAGATTCGCTGGCTGCTTGCTGCGGCCTGTGGCTGTATAGCTGTGTGTACGCGCGTGACATACGCGACCGTGCGTACGACAGCGCGACACATCGCCACTGAACGATTTCCTGGAGACGTTCAGGAAACGGAAGCGTTCTCCTTATTTCATCTATCGGGCTGTATGGCTAGGGTGCACGACGCTATAATGTGGCATAGCATCGCAGAAAAACGTCGCCGCGGTCGCACTCAGCCGGAAACAACGCCGGCGCCTTGCCTCCAGCCCCTTTACCGTCATGTGCTATTTCTTGAAGAACTGAGAAATGAATGGGGGATACGTTCTGAGAATTATTTGATAATACCAGGATTTAATATATTGCTGTGGATTTATTCTGTCACTTTATATTTACCTTATTAGTGTGTTCATGCAATGATCCATGGTATTTTTAATAAATTATACCTACTAGAAATACTAGTAAAGATATTTAATTTGGGAAAATAATTTTTGAAGGTTGTCCATAATATTCTCTACCGAAAAATATAAATATATCTCATTTTGTTCTGAATAAATGTGAATGTTTCATGACTTATCAAACGGTAGAACTTGAACTTATGATTGACTCAAGCCCGTCGATCTGTCGGTCTGTCCAAATATCATAAGCCAATTCTATCGCCTAGAATCTAAATTACTTAACCACTTCAATTGAAAATGTTATAGAAAATTAGTTAGGTAATATAAATTAAAATAGTACATTAAGAGTAAAAAATATTATATTTTAATGTTTTAATAATAAAATAACAAACTAAACACTTGTCTAAGTCTCACAAAATTCAGCCTCCAAGTCACCTTCTGAGAGCATCGTCAGAGGCTGGCCAGCACAGTTGGTAACCATAGACGCGTTTCGCTCTTATTAGAGCTCATCAGTATGGTATAACCTTCTTCTTCACCTAGAACAAAGTTCACGTGAAGAAGTAGGTTATACCATACTGATGAGCTCTAATAAGAGCGAAACGCGTCTATGGTTACCAACTGTGCTGGCCAGCCTCTGACGATGCCCTCATAAGGTGACTTGGAGACTGAATTTTGTGAGACTTAGACAAGTGTTTAGTTTATTTTATTATTAAACCTAGTTTCACCAAGTGAGCATTTAAAGACAATTAATTTTGTCTTTGTTGTTTTTTATTTAATGTTTTATTTCATTTAGAATCAGATAATTTTCTTTAAAAAGTGTGTTTTATTTAATAGCCAAAAAGTGGCTTGAATCTGTTGTTATGCGTCATTCTCAACATCATTAAATATTTCGTTCTGTAGATATAATTTAACCCTAGAATATATGAAAATATCTGCCATTTTAATTTCACCAACATTTATTAGTGTTATTTAACGATTAACTGTATTATTATGATCTGATATAAAGAATAACTTTTAATAACTATTAATTTCATAGTTATAGAAAACGGTTCTTAATAAATTTATATTAACAGTAAAACAAGCAAAACATGAGTTCATAGAATAGACACGGTGTTGAATCGACGTATAATAAGCTGTAATTGAAACTTGGTTGACCGATTAGATAGGGTTAAATAAATATTTATCTACAGGTGGTTAGCCGGAGTGGCTTCAAATTCAGGTATATGTTGAATTTTCTGTCTCAATAATAATTAAATAAATATTGTTATAAGTTTTTAGAATCATAGCCAATATAACGTAAATGCATAATGAATATTAATTTAACTTTTTTATAAATATTTACATATTTGAAATAATTATTCATAGCATTTTCATTGCTAATTTATACATAAAAAGTAAAAATTATATATATATATATATATATATATATATTTGTAAAACTAATAAACTGAAAATGATATCATGAACGTACACATCCATCATCAACTAGCTTACATGTTGTATGAATCATGTTATATGAACGAAATACTTAAGTTGACAAATAAGCGAGATATTTGCTGGGTCTATAGACATATAACACCCTATATATATATATATTTATATATATATATATATATATATATATATATATATACAGGGTGAGTCTGGGAAGACGCCCCCCCCCTTTAACTTTTTTATTATGAGTAATAGAAAAAAATGGTTCATATGAAAGTTTTATTATTTTAAATATACTATTTGATGGCAGATGTAGATATTTTTTATAAAGTCAGGTTTACAAGATACGACTATCAACTTTTATTTTGTAAATAGCAACCTATAATTATTTTACTAAAATAAAAACCGCCTTTTTTTCTCTTTTCAACGGTGTATTAGTTTTTATTAATGTATCTGAAAAAATTCGAGAAAAATAAGAAAATTGAGAAATACTAGAAATAATTTTTATACAAATATTATAGGTGGCTATGTGAAAATAAAAATAAAAATAAATTTTGAACATTTGTTTTAAGTTGTTTTTGTTACTGAATTTGTTGCTTTAGTTTGTTAAGTTGTATAACACAGTTACATTTTGTTTATTTTCACATAGCCACCTATAATATTTGTATAAAAATTATTTCTAGTATTTCTCAATTTTCTTATTTTTCTCGAATTTTTTCAGATACATTAATAAAAACTAATACACCGTTGAAAAGAGAAAAAATGGCGGTTTTTATTTTAGTAAAATAATTATAGGTTGCTATTTAAAAAATAAAAGTTGATAGTCGTATCTTGTAAACCTGACTTTATAAAAAATATCTACATCTGCCATCAAATAGTATATTTAAAATAATAAAACTTTCATATGAACCATTTTTTTCTATTACTCATAATAAAAAAGTTAAAGGGGGGGGGGGGGGCGTCTTCCCAGACTCACCCTGTATATGTGTGTATTCATATTTTCACTGTTATGTTAAACTCATGCATTACAGTTCAAATAGTTAATATCTTGACTGTAATGGTAATATAGGCGTGCAAACAAGGGTGGTAAGGGTTCTGTGCCCTTCTTCATTGCGAATAAAGATTGTAGTTTTACCTATAAATAATGAAAGGAAAATGTATTTTGCTTTATATTACTTTTCGTTTCTAATGTACCAATTATATTCTTGCTACATATTGATGAACAAAATTAGTTGCCCATTATTATTGTTTAAAATTTTAAAATTTTTAATCTTTCCCCCATTATAAATTTCTGACTACGTCTCTGTCTTATAGTATATACGCAGACTGTTTCCTTTAAAACAACCAGTGCTATTTTGGACGCACTAATAACTCTAGAGAAAAATATTATGTATATAGAACGATTAAAAATAAGAGGCTAATTTATCAGTAATAGCAAAGCCTATGTTCAACTAGTGGTTCGTAAACTAGAGAAAAAATTTGCATACTTTAGTAGAATGGTATCCTATTTAATTTTTTAGTCCACTAGATAGACTTTTTTCAGATGTCAACGATATAAAAATATTGTATAGGAAAGTATACAATTATTTCGAAAAATATGATATTTATACATTACAACTAAGAAATTATACAGGATATACCATAACTTCAGATACATATTGTATTCGTAGATAGTATTAAACGTACTGATTATTTAACAAGATTAAAAAAAATTCTTATAAAAAAGGGTAGTTTACTTAGAGAGAACATTTTTAGTACCACTGGATACTATTTATTTTGAATAATGAGATAATTATTGCCATTTTGTGATGTAATTTATGATTGAAATTAATTTATGCGATTGCGTAAAGCTTAGTAAATCCAATAACAATTAATTTAAATTTTAGAGATGTAATAAGTAAAGGAAAATAAATACATTTAAATTACTATACTTTATTTGTACAAAAAACAGTTCAAAATTATTTGCAATAACAGTTAAACATAATGCAATACTGTGAATTAAAGAAATTGTATTAAGCCCGCTGAAATGTATTTATTAGTCTGATTCTTTTAAAATAATTTCCAATTCGTTTAACATGTCACTTGATTGTTGTAGATGAGAAATTTAAAATTACCTCAAAAGTAAAAATCTAATTAATTTAAAACCGGTGATCTACGGGGTCAAGACATAGGACCTCCTAGACCAATCCATCTGCTCTCAAATATTCTAAAACATTTCTAATATTTCTATGAGGCGGCGCACCGTTATACATAAATCATGCCATTTGACGTACGTTACCCTCTAATAAGTCAGGCGAATTAGTTTGCAAAAATGATAAATAACCATTATTATACATTCTGTTAGGAAGTATGTACGGTTCCAGTAATGATCCCAGTCCATACATGACTCCTGATAACTACATTCGGATTTTCTTCATCCCAGTAGTGACTATTGTGAGTATTATACCATCACGAGTAAATATTGCTTTGTCAGAAAATATTGCTTCTAACGTAAAATTACGTTCTTCGACATGTTAATGCAGATGTCACTCGCAAAATCTTACTTGAAGATCATGATCGGGATCAATTAACTCATAAACTTGTTGAAATGATGAAGATATAAATTATTATTGTTTAAATTTCTTCAAACTTTTTTGGCGGTACATCTTGTAGGCGACATAGTCTCCTTGTACCAATTGTTTTTTAATTGATATTTGTTAAATAATTTGATTTGTGAATTTTAGAAACAATACGATACGTGGCCAGCGTAGTAAATTAATGTTTACAGGCGAGCTGCAAACCCAGTGAGCCCAGTAAAAATAATTGCAAGCGAGCTGTGCACAATGTTTTATTACCATCTTCACAGCGCGTTTTTATTGATTTTTATTAGTTTTATAAAAAGATATATTACATTTAGTATCAAAACCTGTTGGTGGCAGGACAATTTATAGCTAGACGTTGTCATGGTGTTATGATCGTTGTGATGAAAAAATCAACTAATGTCAGTGAAAACAATTAAAAGTATGGGCATTTAAATAATTAAGAAATGTTTATTTAACTCCTTCTCTAGGGGTTACGAGACTTTTAATGACCTAGCCCGTGTAAAGAGTATAACTGGCTGTTGACATTGGTTATCATGACAACATATCTTATTTGAAACATCTGACACTTTAATATTTTTTGATTAAATAAAATCATATTTTCAAATTCTACCTTGATTGAACATTTTAGTTATTGCGTTATACTATTGCAATTAATTTTATTAAATATAAATATATTACGATTCAAGTGCCCACAATGCATGACCGTTACCTGAAATTTATAGGCTCACACAGACATCTTTTCTATGCTCACCTATAAATTTCTGTATAACGGTCTTGCAATGTAAATAACTATTACAGGTCGAGGCGCTGTAATTATTCATTTACTTAATTACCACCAATAACCTATACAGTGTCATAGAAGGTGGAAATAAAAACCATAATCGACCCTATGTTATGTAACAATAAGTTCTTATTTGGGTCTCCTCTAATTGGCCTAAAAATTTGTAAGACGAATTTTTGCACAGCCTGTATAATGTACATATTAATTTCGAATCAATTTCCTTATCACTGAAGCGTTTTTATGAATACAAGATTTTTGGCATAATAATAATTAATTGATTACCTACTTAATCATATATTAGGAAATTTATGTACTTGGTAGCAAGTAGCTTTATCAAAATTTTAATTTCGCATTTTTTACGAAGTATAAAGATATTGATAATAATAGTAATTGCAATTATTTGATTTAATATTTATGATAAAATATATTTTAAAAATAAATCTGCTTAAAAACAGCGGCAGTAATTCTTATAAAATAAACGTATTTAACTTAAGAATGAAATTTAATAGAAAATATATAGCATATCTAAAGAAAAAACTATTATATATTACATGCAACGTTGCCAAAAAACCAGCTTCACACTCTTCTTCCAACACTTCTCTAAATCAAAAATGTATATTTCTTGGCTTGAATCTGAATTATTTATTGGCTGGCAGCACATGTGAGAAAAAAGAGTGCGTCTTCCCAGTAGAGAATTCCTCGCTCTTAATCTTTTTATTCTCCAAATTCGTTTTATCGAATGATTCGCGTATTTCCTACCACCAGCTTTCCGCCTACATCACAACGAATAATGGCGCTACAGTTGCGAGACACAAGGTGCGGCGAAATGACAAAAGGGGGGAAACAAGTGCGCATCCGTATCCGCTATTTGACAAATGACTGCCGGAAATACCTGAAAGTCTGGATAAATATTTTATTAGCAGTAAAACATTTCCTAGTTGCTAAATGATGTTTAGCTGATACTGTTACTGTAATTTAGTTATATTTGATAGTAAATGATAGTATGTAAGATATATATATATATATATATATATATATATATATATATATATATATATATATATATATATATATATATATATATATATATACCTATATATTGGTCAATATGGAGACAAGGTGGTGGTGTATCAGTGTGTGATATTTGTAGTAAAAAAGTCATAGATATTTCCATATACAGTGTGTTAATATTACAGTTGAAGCAATGAGACAGTATGAAGAAGAAGAAAACTGGATATGCAATGAATGTCAAACAAATGTGACCTTGGAGTTAAGTCAAATCGATTCACATGATAAAGTCAACTTAGAGAATGTCTATTTAAAAAGAGAAATTAATAATCTTCAAAAAATCATTGAAGAAATGCAAAAGGTAAATGAACAACACAATCAAGTTGACAACCACACTCTCGCGGCATCTAACACTATTCCACTAAAACAAACATACAGCATGATAACTGCGAAACCTATAGAAAAGGTATTGGTAATTAAACCAATCGAAACTAAACAAGAATCTACAACAACTAGAGAACAAATTAAACAGCTGATCGACCCGGTAAATTTATCAATCGAAATTAACAAAGTCACAAACTCCAAACAGGGTGGTATTATAATAAATTGTAAGGATGATGAATCAATAAAGAAATTAAAATCAAATTTAGAATCAGCTAAAGAAAAATACACCATCTATGAACCCAAACAATTCAGTCCTCGCATCATAATCTATGGAATTAATAAAAATGATGTCCCTGATGATAAAAATCAATTAGTTGAAAATATGATGAAACAAAATAAAATTGAGCAACATTTAACAAAAGATGTTAAATTTATACGAACTATTTCACATGAGAAATCTGGAACTGTCAGCATAGTAATTCAAGTTAACCCTCAAATTAGAAACTTACTTTTAAAATATAATTCTGTACCTTTTAACTGGAGAAGTTATAGATGCGCAGAATATTTTTCAGTAATCAGATGCTATCGATGCTCTACTTTTGGTCATCTTATTAAAGATTGCAATGAAAAAAATGCTGTATGTCCCAAGTGTTCGAATAATCATGGAATTAAAGAATGTAATATTGATACCGAAAAATGTGTTAATTGTTGCAATTCGAATACCAAAAATAATACCAAATATGATACAAATCATTCAGCAAATAATAATACATGTCCAGTTTATCAAAAATTAATAAAAATCATTCAGTCAAAAACAAACTACAACATTATATAGCAATTACCGAAAAAGATCGAAAAAAATTCTTCAAATTATAAAGCATTAAAAATCACGCAACAAAATCAACCAAATGACAAAATTTTAAATATTATGCATCAGAACATGCAATCACTAAGTAACAAAGTAGATAATTTAGAAGTTTTTGTACAAGATCGCAACATCGATATATTATGTGTCAGTGAACACTGGCTTTCTGAGAATGAACTGCCAAACATCAATATTAATAATTATAATAATATTACGTATTTCTGCAGACAGTCGCACATACATGGAGGAGTAATAATATATTGTAAATCAAGTTTGCATGCTACAAAACTCGACATATCACACTTCAATATTGAAACAGTTTTCGAGTGCGTTGCAGTTAAATTATTATTATCTTACAATCTATATATAGTTATATGTTTCTATCGACCACCAAAATGTGAATTTAATAAATTTTACTCACAACTTTGTCACCTACTAACAAAAGTAGTTTATACGTACAACAATGCAAAAATAATAGTTTGCGGGGACTTTAATATAAATTTTTTAGTGAACTCTAAACTAAGAGATGAATTACATGAATTATTCTTGTCACACGGACTGTCACAAACTATATTTGAACCAACCCGAATTACCGTTGGCTCCAGTACTTGCATTGACAATATTTTTATTAACATCGAAAAAGGATACTGGGTGTCTAGTGTAATACATAACGGACTATCAGATCATTCAAGTTAAATTATATCAATAACTTACGAGTATCAGCACACTGATTTATCTTGTGTTCAGCCATTCCGGAATGTTAGTGATGATAATATTAACATTTTTAACTTGTGCCTTTTACGTGAATGTTGGACAGAAGTTTACGATCAAAATAATGTTAATCAACAATTTACAACTTTTCTTACAATTTTTGATTATTACTTTAATATAGTGTTTCCAAAAATTAATACTAAGTTTAAAAATAAAAAGTGTTTCAATTGGATTACAAGTGGTATCAAAATTTCAGCACGACATCTTAAAGATTTATTTAAATTAAAAACAAGTGGACAAATAAGTGATCATTATTATAAAAAGTATAAATCAGTATATTCAAAAACTGTGCGACTAGCCAAACAAAAATATCATGAAGAGGTTTACAAAAAATCCACCAACAAAAGCAAAGCGGCTTGGCAAATTATTAATAATAATTTATGTACATCAAATAAACAATTAATGCGTGACTCTTTCATTATAGATGGGAAAAATACCACTAGCAGAGTGGATATTGTAAATGGATTTAATAAATTATTTTGTAATATTTCTAATAATAACAATGTTCCAACTTCATCTAATTGCAGAACAAATCAAAATTGTAACTCAATATTTATAAATTATGTTGATGAACATGAGGTGGAAAAATTAATTTTATCATTGAACAACTCGCATTCCAGTGGGATTGACGATATATCTAGTATTTTCCTTAAGAAAGTATATTACTACTTATTAAAACCACTAACATTCATTATAAATGAATCTTTTAGAACAGGCTGTTTTCCAGATAAACTTAAAGTAACAAAAGTTAAACCGTTATTTAAAAAAGGAGATCAGAGTGATATGTGCAACTATAGGCCCATATCACTTGTCTCAGTTTTCCACAAAATTTTTGAGAAAGCTATGCTTGATCGTATTTTATCGTTTGCAGTAAAAAACAATATATTTAATGACGAACAGCATGGTTTTAGAAAAAAAAGGTCTACAATCAGTGCACTAGCGACTTACTTGCAAGAAATCTACAATAACCTAGGCAAAAATGTAGAAACTTTGGACATTTTTATAGACTTATCTAAAGCCTTCGACCTTGTAAACCATGAAATCTTGCTTTCAAAATTATATGCTTCAGGTATACGGGGAATGTGCTACGAGTGGATGAAATCATATTTATGTAACAGATATCAATTAGTATACCTAGATGGTGTTAAATCCAGTGAAATATTAATACATTCAGGCGTGCCTCAAGGATCCATACTTGGGCCGATTTTATTCATTCTGTATATAAATGACATTAAACATCAAACAAACATCAACAATTATGTAGCTTATGCAGACGATATCTCACTATTTATTTTTAACAATAACTTATACAATTTAATACAAGATGTTAACTCGCAAATGCAGAAATTAAACACCTACTTTCTTAATAATTCTTTAGTAGTCAATATAAATAAATCAGTCTTTATGCATTTTTCTATTTCTACTAAAAACTCAGATGGCAGCAGTTTACTTATTAAGTATAATTCTACTTCTCTTCATCAAGTGAATAAATGCAAAGTTCTAGGCCTCACATTAACTGAAAATTTAACCTGGGAAATGCATGTAGATACTATATGTTTGAATGTATCTAAAACCTGTTATGCTATTAAAAGATTAAGAAATATTTGCGATCTAAATATTGTAAAATCTTATTATTTTAGTAAGTTTGTGTCTGTATGTACCTATGGAATTATGTTTTGGGGAGCATCTAATTCAGCTGTAAGATTGTTTAGATTACAAAAACGTGCTGTTAGATATATGTTCCAATTACATTATAACCAATCTTGTAAAAATACTTTTGCGACAAATGGACTTCTTACCTTGCCATATCATGTAATTGGTCTCTAGGATAAATAAAATTTATTATTATTATTATTATTATTATTATTATTATTATTATTATTATTATTATTATTATATATATAAATAAAAAGGGAAATAAAATATGAAGGAAAATTATTTATATGCTGTAAAGTGGCAAAAACTAAATATATATAAATTAAATGTCATTTAACGTACTGGTTTCCACGGCGCAAAATAACATCTTAATCACCTGTTGACAAGCCGTGACTTCAAACGTGGTAGTCATAGTTTGAGATATTAAGCATGGGGTGAAGTTAGCTTGAGACATTTGCCACTTTAACTTAAGCTTACATTTTAAATAATTCATAAAACTTAAAATTTTGTTTCTGTCTTAATTTCCTGCCTTAAAAAAGGATTGAATGTGAGTCGTTTTATAAACGTTTTAGATGTTCGTTTCTTATACATTCGTAACTAAAGAGGTGTTTATAAAACTTGTTATATAATAAATATAATATTATACACCAAACGAGAGAAGTGTATGGGTTTTACCTAAGTGAAGCACAAAGAGAAATCAAGCGATAAAAAGCACTTCTCTCACTAAATATATATACAATTTTTTTAAATCATAAACGAAAAACAATAAAAAAAATTCAAACAAATAATTAAACGATTGAAATTTGTAATATACATTTTTCCCGAAGGAACAAGACTAAAATATATTTTTATACGTGAGTTAAGATATATATATTGCATTATTTTTGTGATATCTACAAGTATATTCTATTTACAACATGGTTCACTGAAATTAGTTCAAACAAATTAGACACATACAAGAATCTAACTAACTGAACTGAATTAAACAAACTGATGCACTCACTGGAGTGAATTATCTCAAACTGAATCAGAATAAGTAAATATAATAACGGAAATCAAATGAGCGAAATAATTAATAATTGATCTGGTTCCGTGTGTTGTTGCTATGAAAAGAAAAAAAAATAACAATTGTCAATAGGTAGTTCATTTATTTGTTTACGCATTTTATTTATAACAATAAGTATTTGTTTTAAATAAAGTCATGGAAAGCATTATATATCGAAATATATTTTCCTTCAATGTATTGTAGCCTTCGCCTCAAACTTCAACGATACACCCCTGAAAAAAGCCATACCCTGCTTCCCTTTGGTATATATAATACTATAATTTTAATATTTTCTAAAATCATTGACTGGTAGTACAGTATTTTAAGAGCATGGTTTTAACATGTTAGAGATAACTAAAACACCCAAATACACTGCTCTTAAAACAAGCTAAAACAGAACTTGTGCTACCAACCTATGTGTTTAAAATAGTTAATAGATTTTATAGTTCATAAATAATTCGCAAGTAAAATATTTCTAGAAGAATCGTAGTAGATGCGATCAAGTTGATAAATTATAGAGTAGCGTAAAGATATTATATGTAATATATATATATATATATATATATATATATATATAGTGTCTACTGTATGAAAGCCATAATTAGGATATCGAAAACTGTAGGAGCCACGACTTCGGTTATATTAGAAAAACGTTTTTACATAAGTAAGCCAATTTAATAGTGTGTAAAGTAGTATTTTCTTTTAAATAATTTGAATTTTTAAATTATAGTTGGCAGAAAAAAAGTTTTCAAATAAAAATTATAAATACTAAAGAAGTCAAGAAGACCGGATTGGGCAAAAGTATTTTTAAATCGAGATCTATATAATTTTTCTGCGTGGATTCTCGCGTTACCATCGTCGCGTCGAGAGGCTTTTGTACATGAAAGAAAACTTTGATACTTGACATTTAATTAAAGAATAATTACGTAGTGCGCACTCTTACGACATCAGGACGGTAGGAATCCGGTGAATTCAGACAGCAATAGGCGAAAAGTGCATCAGCTCGTAATGAACACGCCTCGCCATTTCATGTACTTCCTGTTCACGAGCAAAAGTTAGCACAGTGGGTGTAGTTACTAATTACCTATAGCGTTATATTTATCAGGATCGTACTGAGCCCGCCGAAATTTCTCTGTGGTTCTGGCATAAATGAGTGTTTTAAAAAAATCATATTCTGTGAAAAAAGACAAATTTTAAGATTAAATAATAATTGTAATTTCATTATATTGATATATACTGTATTATTTTATGATTTCATTATTGAATTATAGTAACCTTGACGACTGACGAATACGGGGCAGTGGGAAGGCCATAGTTTATATTTAAGTGCTCAATTTTATATAACAGTGTAGGATGTAGTCGTAATTAAAGAATTTAAAAAAGGGTCCCGCAAAAAGAAATTCTATAGCGAAAAGTATTAATTTAAGGTCATGGACCTACGAGATGAATTAAAGGATTTTATATATATATATATATATATATATATATATATATATATATATATATATATATATATATATATATATATATATATATATATATTCGAATGCCGTAACGCTAACCATATCATATTGCTTAAACATAATTAATATTTAATATCGAGTCAAAATTAATTATACAAATCATAGATATCCATGGCCGGAATACTTGATATTATATATAAAAATATCATTTACTTACAAAATTCACAATTCATTGAATATTCGAAATTTCTACAAACAAATGTGATCGATAATTCGTCAATTACATTGTTCCACAAAAAAAAAAACAAATAATAATAATAATTTGTTTACTGAATTACATGAACAAAATATTTTTAAATTACATGAAATAATTAAAAATTACAATTAATGGAAATACAAAGTAATTCTATTTTTAATTATATTTTTTGCCGTTTGACATAAAAAGTAGGGTTTTGTTGACAATTAACAAGATGTTAAGTGCTACCTTTACATCCTAGGCACCTAGGCTATAAAATTGTTGCTGGAAGAAAGTAACAAATTTGACATTTATGATTTAATTTAATAAATATTGTTCCAACTGCATGCCACTTCTTTAATCTAGAGTTAACATTCTTTCGTCACTTTTCGTTATACATTATAAATTTAATTAAACATCAAATTTGTTTCTAAGTTTCTTCTCACTTTTTCACTAAGAGTTATAGTACTTCTTGACCTCGTTAAACCACTCGTTTCCGTTTTTGTCGCAAATTCCACCTTTAAAAAACTGTCTTCACTGTTCTATCCAACGGCATACGTGTCACGTGGCCTAGCCACCTAAGTCGTTGCGCTTTAATCGCCCTTGTTATACTGCGCTCACCATATAAATATATTATTTCTTTATTTGGCCCTCGCACTGTTTCGTCCCTTTGTTTTTTCCCACCATATATTATTCTTAGTATTTTCCTCTTCAATACTTTCAGTAGTTTTTGATCACATTTCTTTAGCGTCCATATCTCACTCCCGTACGTGTTTTAGTCATGAACACTATTATTTTTGCTGCTCGAGAATTTTTTTTGGATTTCAGGCAGTTCCACAGTATCCCTACACATTTACTCCCCTTGCTTATCAATGACTATCTCTGTTTGCTCGTTTATGACATTTGGTATTAAGTCCGGTGTTGCGCAAAGTCGTTTGAATATTTTTAATCGTGTTTTTTATCCGGTGAAGTTTTTTAATTAAGCTACCTAGATTAGTAAAGCTCTTCACAGTCTCAAACTTGTAAACTTCTCCGTTACTTATTATTATTTCTAACACTTTGCCATAATAGCGTAGCTGTTTTTGATGGTCTGTTTAAGTGTATTTCGTCTCTAATGTGAGTGTATTGTGTGCAACATACAGAACAGCAATTGTCTATATTTATCACAGTTTATCTTATCTCCCTTTGTATGTATCCGATGTGTTATTGCTCTATTCCATATGTCTGACATTTATTCAGTTCTGCATACTTCTTTTATTAAACCAAATAGTTCCTCTCATAGTTGAGTTCCTCCTTTTTTGAATATTTCTGCCGTAATCTCATTCTACCCTGGACTTTTGTTAATTTTTAAATCTGCTAATATTTTCTTCAGTTCGTCAAACTGTGCTTCTTCTATCATCATTATCATTAATATATTCCATTCATCTCTTAACTTTTTTATTCTGTCACTATTTGGCAATCCTTATTTTTGCAGTAAATAGTTTTTGGTTGATATTTTTTCTTTTGTTTCTTTATTTCTTGGTAAAAATGTTTTATGTTTTTCTTTGTAATTTTCTTCATTCTATTTAGATTTCTTTCCATTTTTCCCTTTTTGATCCTGAAATTTTTTTTTATAATTGCTTACTTTTTCTTCTTACTTACAGCTTATCGTTTTTTTAGATCTAATTCCGTTTGCGTCTTTTGTTATTCTAGAGATACCGAGTTGATATTCCACACCAAAGTTTGCCCTTAAATTGTAATTTTATTATAAGATACTTTAATCGTATACCCTTTTTCCTTTTCTTGCTTCGCATTGTTTTTGATTATTGCCTGATTTTTCTCTCATCTCTCGTATAGATTATATATATATATATATATATATATATATATATATATATATATATATATATATATATATATATATATATATTAGGGTGGGTCGAAAAGAATAGATTTCGTTCTCTAGGGTCTCAAATGAAAGAGTTCCATCCAAAAAGTTGCGGAGATGTGCTGAAACATTTTTCTGATGAATTCCCAGGCAGCACCGAGCACCACAAAACTCCGTTTTTTGCACTTTTTTTAGATTCTGGCCAATAACTTTTTTCAATTTGCTTCAAATTGGCTGAATTTTTTTTCTGGTATTCCCAGATCAATACCGAATAAGTCAATATAACCGACATTGGGGTTTACCCTTTCTTAAAGGCGAAGAAAAAATCTTCAAAGTACCCAGAAATCGGGTTTTTCAGGTATTCTGTTATTCCGTCCGTATTTTTGTTTCTGTGTACATCCAAAACATCAGATTCATCAATTGTATGATCTAAAGAATAGTTTCAGATCATATAAATGTGAAGATAGATGGCAGCACCTAATAAAATCCAATATTTATAGCCTATTTAATATTGATATAAATATTTATAAATGTGGTTCGTATATTTGATTTAAACCTATCTTCATACTTATATGATCTGAAACTGTTCTGTAGATCCATACAATTGATGAATCTAATGTTCTGGATGTAACACAGAAACAAAATATAACGATTCCAATCGACGGAATAACAAAATACCTGAAAACCCGATTTCTGGGTACTTTGAGGATTTTTTCTTCGCCTTTAGGAAAGGGCAAACCCCAATGTCGGTTATATTGACTTATTCGGTATTGATCTGGGAATACCAGAAAAAAAATCAGCCAATTTGAAGCAAATTGAAACCAGTTATTGGCCAGAATCTAAAAAAAGTGCAAAAACGGCGTTTTGAGGTGCTCGGTGCTGCCTGGGTATTCATCAGAAAAATGTTTCAGCATATCTCCACAACTTTTTGGATGGAACTCTTTCATTTGAAACCCTAGAGAACGAAATCTATTTTTTTAGACCCACCCTAATATATATATATATATATATATATATATATATATATATATATATATATATATATATACTCAGGATATTTCATAACTTCGAGTACATACGTTAATGGTATATGTTTTTTGATATGCTGATTATAAATCTAAAAGATTTTTTTTTTAATTTAAAGGGTTGTTTACCTAAAACACTTTTTGTAGTAGGTACTGTACTGGATTCGCTTTCCTATTAAACACAAACAATGAAGTAGGTAATCAACATCTAGAAGAGGGAGAAACGATCCTTACACGAGACTTAGAGTCACTGAACTCCTACTACCAAAAATGGAGACTATGCCCCAACCTTTCTAAAGCGGAGGTATGCGCCTTCCACCTCTACAACCATTTGGCTAACAAACAACTGAACGTAAACTTCTGCCAAAGGAGGGTAAAACACAACTTTAACCCTAAATATTTAGGCGTCACCCTGGACAGACCATTAACATACAAGAAACACTTGGAAGTCACTGGACAAAAACTAAAAGCAAGAACTAACATAGTCAAAAAATTAGCTGGCACAACATGGGGGGCCCAGGCATCGACCCTACGCACAGCCGCTATATCTCTGGTGTACTCCACAGCCGAGTACTGTGCACCAGTCTGGCAAGGAAGTCGCCATGTAAACAAGGTGGACAAACACCTCAACGAGACCATGAGAGTAATAAGTGGAACATTAAAATCCACTCCACTACCATGGCTCTACGTCTCCAGTAACATCGCTCCTCCAGAGCTAAGACGCCAAGAAGCAACTACTAAAGAATGGAGAAAAATTCACCAAGGCATTATACCAAATCTCCCGATCTGTGACATTATAAACGACGCCTCAAACACACGTTTAAAATCCCGCAAACCAATATGGAACAATGAATTTGTGAAGAGGCAGCGCAATTTCAATATCTCGGAAGAATGGAAAAACACCTGGAAACTATCAAATAGGAACCATCATGGAGTCCCAGATCCCTCAAAACGCCTTCCAGGTTTTGATCTCCCTAGGAAGGAATGGTCTAAACTTAACCGCATCCGGACTGGCCACGCAAAAAGTAGATACATGCTTCACAAATGGGGGCTGGCTGAATCCCCGAATTGCGATTGCGGTGCGCCTGAATAAACAATTGACCACATAATACAGGAATGCCCAATACGAAAAATACGATGGCCCCACAGAAGACATAATGAAAGCTTCCCCTGCAGCGCTGACATGGATACAACATCTAGATTTAGACCTGTGACCAGAATATATACTCTAATTTCACATGACATAATATACAAGTTATAATTTTGAGTAATACAAAATTATTTAAAAAAAGTTTATTTCACAAAACACAAGAGCTAGGTGTTGCTCGTACAAAGTATAGAACAGGAGTAACACAAACTTATAATCTATTCTATTTCAAACTACTTATCTCTTTTCCAAGAGTTTAGATTATATTATGCCGAATGGTCATTTTATGAGTGATGCAACTCTTTATTGTTCTTATGAAATCTTATGAAATACGGGGTGTGTCCTTACATAACTCCTCCACCCTTAGAGAAAACTTTATTTTTTTTAACAATTAAGTTTTTATAATTTAAATTTGATTTAATTCAATATCTTCAATCCCGTGATTAATTTTGTCTTTTGATTTCTTCATAATATAATCTTTACACTTACATTTCTTAATACAATACATAATAATTATAATTACTATAACTACTAATACAATATAAATTATTATATAATGAATATAATTATTTGAGACATTTTTATAAATGTTCTCTAATTCTATGGAATTGATTTCCTCGGTTTTAAATTGTGTCACATTCTTTATTATGTTTTCTAAGTATGTTACTCGAGTATTATTAATATTATTTTTATATTCCAATAAAATTCCAAAATTATTAATTAACTCAATTTGGTTATTAACCTCACAATTTTCGGTATAGTATATTCCCTCTAAGTTTTCTATTTTCATATTATTATTACAATTATATTTTGTTTCAATTTTATTTGGGAAAAATAAGCAATTTAATTTTGAATTTTGAATTTTTATAATAGAGTTTATATGTGATATGTTGTCGTAATCACAAAACTGAAAATCGTTGTAACATACAATATTGTCTATGCATTTATCATATTCTTTGCTCTCCGAATCACAATCGTACTCGGTTTTACTGAGTTTAATGCATTTATTGAGTGGTTTGATTTTACAACTGTCTTTGGAATATAATCCGTTTTTTATATTTATAGTTTCGTATATTCCATGTATTCTAGTAGGGATGGAAGTTATTTGGATCATATCTTTTATTCGGGTGTTAGATGGGGATTCGATAAGAATAATTAGATTTGGATTGTTATAGGAACAATACATCTTCAGGATATCACTATTTTGAATATTATTTATTATAATTGATCTCAAATATTTATCATCTATTTTATTTAATTCATACAAAAGTTGTTCATGATTAATTATCCCAAAATGTAATGTATTTAATTTACAAAAAGTCAATGTTTCTTCTAGCTGAACAATAGAAAAATATAGGTCTTGACTGACCTGGATAAATTCATTTATCAAATTTTGCGCTTTAATAATATCTATTTCATCTAATACTTTACCAATATCTTTTTGGATATTGTTTAGTTTCATATTTAATAAATTATTATTTTCATTTATAATATTAATTTTATCATTAAATTGGGTTGTAATATTATTGTTACTTTTAATTAAAGTATTTACTTTATCTGAAATTACTTTTTGATTATTATTAATATTTTCTATTATTTGATCATATTTTTCCTTATCATCTGAATCAAGGTTTCCTGTGATACTTTTTATAATTGCTCCTAAGCCATTTATTAAACCGCGTTTTGTTCTTTTAATATTTAGCAATTGAGTCTTTTCTTTTATATGGCTTATTAATGAGTTTAAAATACTTTTATAATTTGTTATTTTATTATCAAATTTATATTTTTCTAAATTTTGATATAGCGTGAATTATATTTTTCGATTTGTATTTAAGGAAAAAAATACAAATTCTTTCGTTTTGAAAATTATATTTTATTTATTTAGAATCTAATTACAACTGACGTGAATACGTTCAGCAACAGTACAAGAGTGTTCTAATCTAGTTTTTTCAAGCTTATATATCATTCTCTTATCATAACATAGTTCAAAGAAGTATGAGTCAGACAATGGAACCATTGTCTAATATAATAAAACACTTCGTCATCAAAATACAGATATCATAATCAAAATACAGATATCATAATTAAAATACAGATATCATAATTCCTCCCCTTCAAGTTTTTTATTATATTACTCGAGAGGGTGAGTCTTTATTAATTCTAAATCTTTTAAAGCAATTAATTTCAGTTTTCTTTCTTTTATATACTTATAAATCTTAAAACATATATAACTAATTATCATTATACTTATAAAGGAATATATAATAAAAAGATGATGATCGTTATTCTTTAAATTTAAATTTTGTATTTCTTCCAAATGATATTCAGTATTATTTACTTTATGCAATTCGATTAATTGTCTGCTTTTAACGTTTAACCCATTTATTTTATCAATTTTTCCTTCATAGATTAATTCTTTATAATTTTGTTCTATCTTTTCAAAATGATAATTATTTAATGTGCATTGTTGATCGTTATTAAATTTGTAAATTCCTATTATCTTTTTGTGAATTTCATTACTTTTACAATAAATTATGAAATTTTGTAAAATTGGGCTTATTATAATGATTTCATTTGTATTTGGTATTTGTTCGATATTATTTTCATTATCCATTAACAAGTAAGAACAATCATCATTTTTATATCTTATTGTTAAATCATTAATACATTTCTTTATTTCTACATTATCAGTTTTACAATAATAATTCTTATTTCTAACACAGTTATTGACAATAATATTCTTATTCATTTTATTAATATACAATATATTGAGTTCATCAAGGATATACATTTTTGTGTTATTCATAAAAGGTATTGACGTAAATTGATATAAAGGGTATACGGTGGTGCTCATAATAGGGATCTCGATAATATAGTAGATCATTTGTCCATCGTATTGACAGTGAGTTGTTATAAGTGACATAATTTCAAAGATATTTTGATTTTTGATAAAGTTCTGGAGTCTATTCATGGAAATTATAGTTGAATGTAATTTATTTAAGGAACAGAACGTAAGACTAGTTTCAATTTGTATAGCAAAATTTTGGATATTGTTCAGAATATTTATTATTAACTGGATTTTTCCTTCAGATTCTATTTTTGTTTCCCAAAGTTTATTTTTCTTCAAAATTTCTTTTATAAAGGTTAGTTCCTTTTTCATTTCTTTTTCGTTTATTTTAATATTTTCTATTTGTATATTAAATTGTTCCGTTACTTCTTTTAAGTTTTTAAATAATTTATTCTCATTATTACTTAAAATTTTTTCGTTCTTTTTTATAGTCTCAAATAATTTATCATATCGTTCACCATCTGAACTGTCCAAGTTACCGGAAATTGATTTTATAACACTTCCTAAACCGTTTATTAAGCCTCTTTTCCTTCTTTTGTTAAGTTTTAATTTGTTTAATTGTTCTTGTGTATTTTCAAAGGTGGAATTTAGTAATTGTATATAATTTGGGTTTATGTGTTGAACTGTGTGTATTTCGGTTAGGAGTTCGTTAATTATAGTTTCTATTCTATTAAAGTTTTCGTATAAAGGTGTTACGTTATAGTAAAAGTATGTATGTAATTTTTCCTGTTCAATGTGTGTCGATCCTAGGTTTGTCAGATGATATCCGTTGCCGTGTGTTATGTCTGTCAATTGTTGACCCTGCGCACTGGGAACAGAGATAAAGTTATAATTTTATTCTGTTGATACGTATGTTTCTAATTTTCTTTAAGGTTTTACTACGTTGTTTATATGGTTTCTCGACTTTTACAATACCTAATTTTGGGTTATATGCTAAGACTTTGCTTTTTATATACATTGGTTTTTTAAATTTTTGTATTCTCCTTACTTCTTCTTTTACGTATACGTCCTTTGGTAATGCTAACGGGTTTATGTTCTCTTGGTGACGTTTCTCTTTTTCTTGTTGTATCTTATTATTTATTATTTTGTATAATTCTTTTTGTTCTTTCAGATGTTGTTGTATCATTTCAGAGTTAGTTCGTATTTCTTTGGGGTATTTATACTCATGTGTCTCTCCAAATATTATTTCTGTTGGAGTTTTTTCGGTTATGGTGTGTTTTGAGTTATTGTAACTAAGTATGCATTTCTTTATTTTTTCATTTTGATTAAGATGTTTGAATTCTTCGTTATTTTGAATTAGTCTAAGGTGTTCTATTAATGTCGAATGAAATCTTTCGACCGCGTTACTCTTTGGATTGTTAATACAAATATAATGGGGTTTTACATTTAATGTTTTTAAATAATCTTTTAGTAATTCGTTGTTAAATTCTAGTCCATTATCCATAATGATTAATTTTGGTAGGGTATATGTCTCGAAATATTCTTTTAATGCTTTTAATACGTTTACTGAATCAACATTTATTGCTTTTATTTGTCCGAATTTGGAAAATTGGTCAAATATTGTGAGGTATTTTTGAGTATTTAATGATAGTATGTCTATGTTAATTGTCTCGAAAGGTCTTGTCGGAGTTATAGTTAAATTTTCATGAATTTTTATAGGTTTTCTATCGTATTTATTTTCTTTACATATTTTACAATTATTAATAAAATTTTGGATAGTTTGTACCATTTTTGGCCAGTAGTATTTCTTCTTCAGGTATCTGATTGTTTCCAATATTCCCCTGTGGTTTCTAAATCCGTTATGATCGTCAGCTACAATTTGTTTTTGTTCATCTATTGTAAAGATATCTTGTACAAATTTATTTACTCCGATTAATTTTAAAGAATTTGGTTCGAAATTTTTCTGTAGTTCTTGAGATATTACTTTATCCAGTTCGTCATTAAATATAGCCAGATATCTAACTTTAGGTACTAAATAGTCTTTCAGAAAATTATTTATTTCGTTTTTTAGATTATTCTTTGAGAAGGTTATATGAATTCTTTGTTTAGGTTGTACTGTTTCGAAAGGTAGTTTTTCTATTTTTAATTTTGAATATTCTCCTAATTTGAATATAATTTGGTTATCGGCAATATTCAGTCTATCTTCTTTATATTTTATACCGTTTACGATGTTTTCTGGGGAACTATGTATTGTTGCGTTTGTGTCATCGCTGGTAAGGAAGTTTTGTGGTAATGAATAGATATTCACGAGGATATTAGTTTCCGTGAAGGTTAATTTTAAATATTTTATTAAGTCTTTATAGTCCATTTGGTCTAAGCCGCAGGCAAGTTTTGGGATATTAATTTCATACAATTCATTTTTTATGCAGTAATCTCGAAGTTCCATTAATGCCTTTTTAAAGTTTTTTACAGATGGTAAGTCGTTGCATTTCTGCTTAGTAACTAAGTGTAATATAGTTTTGCCGTTTATAATTTGTGGTATTAGTTGAGAATTTTGATCTATATAATTTTGACAATATTTTTTACTATTATATGTTTGGTTTACTTGGAGTGCGAGTCCTTGACTCATAGCATAATCTCGTGATATGCAGTGTGAAAATATTGTTGTTTCAGTTACGTCTCCTATTTTTTCTACGATTTTAAATGGATTTCTTTGTCTACTAAGAAAGTCTGCAATGTTATTAGTTTTTCCCATGATATGTTCAATTTCGAAATTGTACTCTCCGAGTTCGATCTTCCAACGCATTAATTTTTGATTACCGTTTTTCATATTAAATAACCATACTAAAGGTCTATGGTCGGTTTTTATTCTGAATTTTTGTCCGTAAAGGTAAGGTTTAAAGTTGTTTATTGACCAGACGATACTTTTTAATTCTTTCTCTATAGTAGAGTAGTTTTGTTCGGCGGAGTTAAATGTTTTTGAGGCGTATGCTATAGGTTTTTCTTGGTTTTCTTGTACTTGTGACAAAACGGCTCCCATGGCGAAGTCTGAGGCGTCTGTAGTTAGTATAAATGGTTTAGAGAAATCTGGTGATATCAATATAGGTGGGTTTGATATTAATTGTTTCACGTGTTTAAAGGCTTTCTGATATTCTTCATTTTCTATTTCTATGTGTGAACCCTTTTTTAAACTATTTGTGAAAGGTTTTATTATTTTCGCGAGATTTGGAATAAATCTTCGGTACCAAGAAAGTTTTCCTAGGAAACTTTTAATTTCTTTACTAGTTTTTGGGATGGTGATTTGATTTATTGCTTCTATTTTCTTTTGATTGGGTTTTAAACCTTCGGATGATATTACGAATCCTAAGTATTCGACTTCGTTTTGAAAAAATTCAGATTTATCAATTTGGACTTTAAGGTTTGCTTTTCTAAGTGCTTCGAATATTTTTGTGATATTTTCTATATGTTCTTGTTCTGTATATCCGAAAATGATTATGTCGTCCATGTAGACGAGACATATTTTATTTATATATTCTTTTAATATTTCGTTCATCATTCGTTGGAATGATGCCGGTGCATTTACTAAGCCGAAAGGCATCCTAGTGTATTCATAATGTCCAGATGGTGTGGAGAAAGCCGTTTTTTCCCTGTCCGATCTTTCCAAGGGTATTTGGTGAAAACCTGAGTGGAGATCTAAAGTCGTGAAGTATTTTGGTTTTCCTATTCTATCCAATAAGTCGTCTATATTAGGAAGAGGGAATTTATCTTCTCTGGTTTTTTGGTTTAATTTTCGGAAGTCTATTACCAATCTAGTTTTCCGTTTCCCTGACGCATCTATTTTTTTTGGTACTATCCAAATAGGTGAGTTGTATGGTGATTTAGATTTTTGAATGATCTGTGCTTTTAATAAGTTTTTAATGTGTTCTTCTATATCTTCGTCATAACATTGGGGTAGTCTGTAGTTTTTTGTATATATGGGTGTTTCGTCTGTGGTGTGAATTTTGTGTGTGGTGACGTTAGTGGCGGAGAGTTGTTCTCCTTCTTTGGGGAACAAATCCTCGTATTGTTTTAGTAATTTAGCAATTTTTAGTTTTTTATTAATATCTAGATTTTGATCTCTAAATTGTATATAGTTTAGTTTATTATTGAGTTTATTTTGTGTTGTAAATTTCATCTTTCTGTTTTCAAAATAGATTTCATTTGTTTTAAAATTTAGTGTTATATTTAGTTCTTTTAATATATCCATACCGAATAATAGGTTACATAAATAATGAAAGTCTGTAATATAAAACTTAAATAATTTTTTATTTATTTTTAGATTAACTGAATTTGTAAGTGTTTTCTTTCCATTTGCTGTGTGAAAGGTAATTTTATCTTGATTGTTAATTTTCAGATTTCTTGATTTTGCGTAATCGGGTGATATGAAATTTATGTTTGATCCAGAGTCAATTAAAATAATGGAGTCGTGATCGTGTAATATCGGGATCGAATTTTGATAATTAGCCATTACGTATCTTCGTTTTCGACCAATGTGTCTTGAAAATCCTCGAAGGCGAATTCTGTTTCGTCTTCTTGTTGTTCATTATATTCGTTATTTGGTTCATTAGTGGTTGTTACGTCGTTTTCGATGTCTGTTTGGTAATTCTGTCTTGGTATGATTGTCTGTGTTGACATTGGGCCGGTCTGTCTAGTTTGTGTGGACATTGGGTGAGGTGTAAATGTCCTTCTTGTGTTTATGTCATTTACTATGTTTTGTCTGCCGAAGTTATTCCTACCGTGTGGTTGAAAGTGTCTTTGAATCGTGACTGGTTTTGAAGGAAACATTTGTGCCGGGAATTTCTGTGGTGGTGTATTCTTCTGTATGTTATTATGTGTTGTTTTTACTTGGTTTTCAAATCTCCTTAGGGGAGATTGATGTTGGGCGTAATTAAAATCGTTTACTAATAGCTGCTCACATTCTTCAAGAGATTTAGGATTTTTGACCGTGAAGGATCCTCGAATGAGATGAGGTAAACAATTTATGAAGTGAGATACTACGATTTTCTGATTTTCCGCGATAATTGCGTTTTTTGTTACTAATTGATGTTGTGTTAGCATGATTTTGTTCTTATATTTATTAAAATTATTAGTGATGTCTTTGAGAAACAAATCGGAATTGTTATTTTTGGTATTGTATATGATTTTTAATAATAAAGTTTCGGCTGTTGTTTTATCTTCGAAATTTAGTTGTAAGAATGATTTTAATGTTGGCCAATCAGCAAATGAATTCTCTGAGAGATATGTTTTTGCAGGTCCCTTTAATTTATTTTTTATTAATTGAATTAAAAATATTCTTTGAACGTTTGTCAATACAGTTCCTGCAAAACATGATATAAATTCGTCTACAGTATTTATAAAATATGGTAGATCTTTAATATTACCGTCGTATTCAGGGATACCTTTAGAGAGCATTTGAATTTCGTTGTTTGTGGTTGTGGCCATTTTTGAGTTGAGTTGTAATTTACTGGGCGTTAATATTAAATTTCTTATAACACTAGGTGTTTGGTTTGTTTCTGAATCAGAATCTGATGGGTTTGATTCTGGTTCACTATCGCTATTGTACATATGATTTGTAATGTGTGTGGAACTGTGCCGGTTCCTCGGTGTCTTTATTACTAGTTATTACTAGAGACACCCCTTTTGTGTAATATATTTAGGTTTATAATTTGTGTTATGCCTTGTGCTGGGGCTCGTTTTGATTCTTAAAAGCGTTAGCCTTTCCTCAAAACCCTTTAGTGTATTTTGTTACATATATTTTACTTACAGTTGAAGTAAAAGGATGATTAACAAGATAATCATGTTTGTTGAGAATCAGCTAGAGATTTTCTTCTGGTTTTCTCTGGTAATCGGGATCAGCGAAGTTGTGTTGTCCTGGTTTCCCGGAGAGGTGGAGTCAGCGAATGTGTGTTGTCCTGGTCCTCCTTGACTGCTTGCCTGGATGATGGTTAGAGATGGGTTGTTCAACCTCTGATGGGCCACTGTTTAGGCCTGGTGTTTCGCTCATAGATTCTTGTTCGGATGCCAAATAAATCGATGGAGATCGAAAGAGATTTATTTATTTTGCTTAAAACTCTTTTGGCGTCCTACCGACTGCGCCAATTATATTTTTCGATTTGTATTTAAGGAAAAAAATACAAATTCTTTCGTTTTGAAAATTATATTTTATTTATTTAGAATCTAATTACAACTGACGTGAATACGTTCAGCAACAGTACAAGAGTGTTCTAATCTAGTTTTTTCAAGCTTATATATCATTCTCTTATCATAACATAGTTCAAAGAAGTATGAGTCAGACAATGGAACCATTGTCTAATATAATAAAACACTTCGTCATCAAAATACAGATATCATAATCAAAATACAGATATCATAATTAAAATACAGATATCATAATTCGTGTCCACATTATTTTCTAATATGTTCTGTTGTTCAAATAATTTTTCTAGAGATATTTTAAGGGTTATTATTTGGGTGTTTACCTTTATATGGACAGTCCCGAGTTCGAGTATGTTAAGTCCAGGGTTATGTTCATCACGTATAATTTGTGATAAGCCGAGTGAGATTAATCTGAAACAATACGAGGCTTTTTGAGTTGTGACAATTTATGTTTTTTGTTCTGATCGTCTAATATTTGGCCTCTTTCGTGTACTAATGCTTTTACTGTAATTTGTTTAAATTTAGGCTTTTCAATTTTACCAGAGTTACGTTTGTTTATTTTAACGTGAACTCGTTTAGGAATATCAAATTGTTTTTCTTGTGGTGTGGAATATTTTAATTTACTCTTTTCAATATTATGTTTTACTTGTTCATTTATTTCTTTTAAAGTTTCTATATGTTTCTGCAGGTATTCGTCTACTATTATTTCTTCAGGTTTTAAATTTGATTCAAAATTTTGTCCATATATTATTTCTAAAGGGGTTCTTTTAGTAATTGAATGAATGCTGTTATTATAGCCTAATAAAGCATAATTCAATCTTTCTTTTAATTTCAAAGTTTTTATAACAGGGTTCTGATTTATTATTCTCATTTGCTCTATTAATGAGGAATGGAAACGTTCGACTATTCCATTGCTTTTGGGGTTATCGATTGAAATGTAATGAATGTTAATTTTTCTCACAGCTAAATAATTTTGAATGGTTTTGTTATTAAATTCTAAACCATTATCAGAAACGATTTCTTTTGGAATTATAAAATGAGTAAAATATTTTATTTTAATTTATTTAGTATAGTAATAGCATTCTTATCTTTAACAATATAACCTACTGCGAATTTAGAAAAAGAATCTATTATAGTTAAAATTTTTACTTGTTCAAGAGACAATAAATCAATGTGTATTTTCTCAAAAGGCTTTTCAGCTGTTGGTGTTAGAATATGTGAGATCTGTATGGGGTTTATTTCATATTTGGTGGCTAAACATACGCTGCATTTATTAACGTATTCTTGTATATCTTTTATCATATTAGGCCAGTAATATATTGATTTTAATTTATTATGAGTTTCAGTTATGCCTCTGTGGTTGGTTTTACTTTCATGATAGGTCTTTATGGTAATTTGTTGATCTTCTTTATTTTCTATGTCATTAGTCATTTTCTTACAGGATACGAGTTTGTAACTTCCTGCGTCAAAGTACGTTTGTAATACGCCGTTAAAATTTAATTTAAAAATGTCAGGGATTAGGCAATAATATGTAATACCTGGCTGTAAATAGTCTTTTATAAAATTCATTATTATCTGATTACAATTTATTTTATTTAAATAAAAATAAAGCCGGTGAATATTGTTATCAAATAATTTATTTATTTTAATTTCGTTCTTTCCGTTTGTCTCTTTGACTACGATTTGATTTTTACAGGTGTTGATAGGGGAATCTAAGTAAGATAAACCGTTTATCGGCTTCTCGTCGTCTGAATGTGCGGTGTCTGTAGTTTCGCTATCTGAGCCGGTTTCAACAATGATTGAGTCAGTGTCGGAGTTTAAATTTATTTCTAACTCTTTTGGTTTATTAAAAACATTAAAAATTATGGATGTATTTCCGAAAATTTCAGTTATTAAGTTTTCTATTTTTGTCCATGATTTTTTATCTAGTCCTGAACATATGCGAGGTAAATCGATTTGATCGATATCGTTTTGTATGCAGAATTCTAAAAGTTTTTCTAAACATTTTGTTATTTTTTGAATTATTGGTTTTTTATAATACAGATCTTTAGTAATTAAATGTAATATTAATCTTGGTTGTTTTTGAATAAAGATTTTATTATCTAAATTAAATAATTTTTCAATAGGATATTTTTCTTTAACTTGTCTAGCAAATCCTTGAGATAATTCTAAATCTTTTGAAATACAATGGACTAAAGGGTTATTTGATTCAAATATATCAGTATCATGATATTTAATTTCAAATTTAGGTTTAATTCTAGAAAGTGCGTCGGCTACATGATTTTGAGATTCTTTTTTATATTCAATAGTATAGTTGAACTCCTCTAACTTTAATCGCCAACGTATTAGTTTTTGGTTTGGCTCTTTAAGAGAGTTTAGCCAGACGAGTGGACGATGGTCTGTAATTATTTTGAATTTATGTCCTAGCAGATACGGACGAAATTGTTTCGTGGCCCATACAATACTGAAAAGTTCTTTTTCTATTGTGCTGTAGTTGATTTCATGATTATTTAACGTGCGTGATATAAAGGCAATAGGACGGTCTTTATTATTTCTGTCTCGTTGTGACAACACTGCGCCTATGGCATAGTTACTTGCGTCTGTCGTAAGTATAAAGTCTTTTGTGAAGTCTGGGTATTGGAGAATGGGATCATTAGATAAAAGCGTCTTACATTTTTCAAAACATTCTCTATATTCTTTATTGTTAATATCTATTTCATTATTTTTCTTTAAACAGTTTGTAAACGGTTTTGTAATTTTTGAATAATTTTCGATAAATCGTCGATAATAGCCAAGAAGTCCTAGAAATGATTTAATTTCTTTTTTCGTTTTTGGGATTGTATAATTTTTTATAGCCTGAATCTTATCGGGGTTTGGTTTTACACCTTCGGTTGTTATAATATGTCCGAGATAAGCGACTTCTTTTCTGAGAAATTCGCATTTGTCCAATTGTATTTTTAAATTTGCTTCCCGTAATTTTTTAAAAACCTTTTCAATATTTTCTAGATGCTCTTGAAGAGAGGTCCCTAGTATTACTATATCGTCGAGATATACAAAACAAATTTTATTAGCTAAATCTTTTAACACAAAATTCATCAATCTTTGAAAGGTTGATGGCGCATTTTTTAAGCCGAAAGGCATACGCTTAAATTCGTAATGCCCGGAATTAGTCGAAAAAGCAGTTTTTGGAATATCGTCGGAATCTTTTTCAATTTGGTGAAAGCCTGATGTTAAGTCGATAGTAGTAAAATAATTTGATTTGCCAAGTTTTTCAAGGATTTCGGTTATGTCAGGTATAGGAAATTTGTAATCGATTGTCTTCTCGTTCAGTTTACGATAGTCAACTACCATTCTGAATTTTTGTTTGCCTGAGGCGTCTTGTTTTTTAGGTACAACCCATATAGGTGACGACCATGGGGAGTATGAGTGTTGTATTATATCGTCTTTTAACATATTTTCTACTTGATTTTGTACTTCTACTTTATATGTTTCAGGGTATTTGTACTGTTTAGAATAGACAGGTATATTATCAGTGGTTTTTATATGATGTTTAATTTTATTAGTAAAGGTTAATTTTTGGTCTTCTTTTAGAATAAGATCTTTATTTTTACGTATAAGTTTTGTTAATTGTTCTTTTTCGTTATCATTTAAATGTTCGTCTCTAATTTGTTGGTTATTAATTTCCATATTAAAATTTGTTTCATTTCTTTGATTTAAATACTGGAATTTATACTTATATTTATTTAAGAATATTACTTCTTCTTTCTCAAAGTTAAATTTTGCTTTTAATAATTGTATTCCCGGTACGCCTATTAAAATATCAAAGTCTTTATGAAAATTAAATATATAAGATTTTAAATTATAATTTTTATATTTGAAGAAGGTAAACTCTGAACCAGTAGATTTTCCATTACAGGTGTGTATTATAAATTTTTTAAATTGGGACACTTGAATGAACGGTAATTTGCTAAAATTGTTTGTTAAAGACTCAATGTGGGTGATTTGTCTACGTGAAAAATTTCATTTTCGGTAGTTTCAATATATTCGTTGTCGTTTTCGATCTCGAGATTTTGTTCGATTTCAAAAAATTCATCTTGATTTTGGGATTCATTTTCATTTTCTAAATTTTGATGGAATAATTCTTCAGCAATATAATTTTGACGTGGTTGATTGAAATTTTGTCGTGATTGATTAAAATTTTGGCGTGGTGCCTGTCGTGATTGTATACTCATAGGAGTAGGATTTCTATTTGTCGCATTTCTGATATTTGTAGATGGTGCAAAAGGCTTTGGTTGATATGAATGTTGTGATTGTTGTTGTTGGAAAGGAAATCGGTGCATTGGAGATTGGTATTTTGGTGGGTTAAAGTGAATTTGATTTTTATAAATTGGTTTCTGATTTTGATTTTGAACTTGATTAATTTTTTGTTGTACATGGATATACTGCAAATCATTGGTTACAAGATTTAAAATTTCTGTTAATTTAGTCGGATTACGTGCGGATAACTGACTTCTAAAAGGTTCTTTGCAATTGTTAATGAAACATTGCACAAAATATTGTAACGAGTTACCTAATATAGCTGTACTTAGTTCTGCTGGGAATTTGCATTCGATTTTTGATTTATAAATTAAAAATAATTCATTAAATTTATTATAATACTCAACAATGCTTTCCTTTGATTGTTTAAAGTGTGTAGCTTCGTACATAATTGTGTGTTCGGATCGTGTATCAGAGAAATTTTGTAATAAGTGTTCTTTTAATGCTGTCCATGAGTTAATAGAACTCATATTTAAATTTTGAGCTGCTTTACCCTTAATTTTATTCTTTAAAGTCATTACTACTATTGTACGTGTTATTTCAGAGGGATTAGTTTGTATTATTAATGTACACATCTCATCTATAGTATTAATAAAATTAGACAGGGTTTTTACGTCTCCGTCGAATGTCGGTGCTAAGTCCAACATTCTCAAAATATCGTTATTTAGATTTGCAAAAATATTTGCTTGGGGTGCGGCTGGTATAGACATTGTGTCTGTATTAAGAGTTAGACTTTCTAATTTTGAAATAAGTAAATCCAGTTGGATTGTTTTTAGTACAATATTATATAAATATAAAAATTTAAAATTTTACTTACAGTGACAGTAACACTGTTTTTAACATTACTAGTTGAAATAAAGTCTTCTAGTTGATGTGCTCTCAACGTTGCTTGAAGAAGGGTTGGGTCGGCTCCCTCGATGTTCGTTCGTGGAATTTGCGACTCGTGACTCCCGTAGTTGAAGATGATCGAAGTCTTGACTGTAGCGGTTCTGACTGGACGTACGCCTGTTGTCGAAGAACTCGCTGGCGACGACTTGATCTCTCACTTTGCTTATGTAACTGATGATGTTTATTACCGATGTTTTAAACACTCGAAGGTGACGATTACGGATTTTTAACGGATTGAATTCGTTTTGAATTTCCGAATCACGTAAACTTGTTTTCGGTTGTCGTTATCGAGCTCTGCTTGTGTTTGAGTTAATGATGTTCGTTACCAATGTTTTAAACACTTGAAAATGACGATTACAGATTTTTAACGGATTGAATTCGTTTTGAATTTCCGAATCACGTAAACTTGTTTGGTAAATCCTACTGACTGCGCCAGTTATAATTTTGAGTAATACAAAATTATTTTTAAAAAGTTTATTTCACAAAACACAAGAGCTAGGTGTTGCTCGTACAAAGTATAGAACAGGAGTAACACAAACTTATAATCTATTCTATTTCAAACTACTTATCTCTTTTCCAAGAGTTTAGATTATATTATGCCGAATGGTCATTTTATGAGTGATGCAACTCTTTATTGTTCTTATGAAATCTTATGAAATACGGGGTGTGTCCTTACATAACTTACATAATATTTAACATACTTTATAATGCTGTTGTAATACCATACGATAAATAAATAAAATAAATAAATAATAATAACAATTTAAATTACATAATACTAGTAAAATAAACAAACAAAATTTAATTATTTTTAATGAAATGATAATTACAGTTTATTATGTATTCAAAATAATTGACATGTCAAAATAAATAAAACACATACAATTCGAATAATTTTTACAAAAATTGCTCAAAATTGTTGCCATTCTCTGCTATACATAATGCAGCATGGTGAATTAAAGACACGCTGTAAGCTTCGTTGAACGAATTATGATGTCTCATAAAATTAGCAGCGTTTTCAACCCGTTCCCTCAGTTGTTCCAGAGTTTGAGGAGCTTCCTGGTTATCATAAACTAATGATTTGAAATAGCCCCAAAAATAAAAATCTAATGGATTTAGATCTGGAAATCTAGGAGTCCATTGTACAGGACCACCACGTGCTATCCACCTATCCTCAAAAGTTTGAGTTAAGTATTGCCGCACATTACGAGTAAAGTGCGGTGGTGCACCGTCATGCTGGAACCATGCATGCTGCCGTACATTTAAGGGAATATCTTCCAATAACTCCGGCAAATTATTTTGCAAGAAAGATAAATAATTTGCACCATTCATTCTATTAGGTAGAACATAGGGACCAAGTAACGTTCCATTTATGATTCCAGCCCAGATATTCAAAGAAAATCGCTGCTGGAAATTGCTTCTTACAATAACATGCGGATTGTCAATCGCCCAGTGATGTGAGTTATGAAAATTATAAACTCCGTCTCTCGTAAAATTTGCTTCATCGGAGAAGATTATGTGCGGGGTGAAATTTTGATTTAGGGCATGTTGTCGTAGAAGCCACTCTCAAAAATTTACCCGAGTTGGATGGTCAGTTTGTAATAATCCATGCACTCTTTGAAAATGGTACGGATGATAACCATGATTCTGAATAGTTCTCCAAATACTGGAATGTGGAACATGTAAAAGTCGTGATATTTTTCTTGTGCTAACTGTAGGGTCCGCATGGACGGCGTTTAAAATTGCATCTTCAACAATGTGACGATTTTTTACTTGGCGAGGGTCTCCCTCACTACTACGATTAGATCGCAAAGATCCTGTGTCACGCAGGCGTTGTGTAATTCCAACAAACATACGGTGGTTAGGATGCCGTCGTTCCGCAAAAATACGCTCTGCAAGTCTTGCATTTTGTCTCGCCTCTCCATATGCTAGCACTATGTCCACTAATTCACTATTATTAGCAGTTATTTATAATAGAATTTTACTTAATTAATAACTTTAACATAATCATCCACCCAGTGGCAGTGGCAACGAAAAATTTTGGACTGGGAAACATGGAAAATAATTTTGCGATTTTAAAAAGAATTCTTTTTGATTCATAATCAGCATATCAAATAACATATACCATTAACGTATGTACCTGAAGTTATGAAACACTCTGTATATATATACAGGGTGTTTCACAACTTAGAGCAAAAAATTCAAGGGTATATTCTGTACGACGTGCTGATCATGAAACAAAAATAATTTTTTTAAATCGCAAAACTATTTTCCATGTTTCCCAGTCCAAAATTTTTCGTTGCCACTGCCACTGGGTGGATGATTATGTTAAAGTTATTAATTACATAAAATTCTATTATAAATAACTGCTAATAATTGAATTGTGTAATTATTCTTTCGTAGTTGAACCCTACCAACTTCATTGTTTGTGTTTAATAGGAAAGCGAATCCAGTGCAGTACTACAAAAAATGTTTTAGGTTAATGACCCTTAATTTTTCGAATTTAAGAAAAATTCTTTTTGTTTCATGATCAGCACGTCGTACAGAATATACCCTTTAATTTTTTGCTGTAAGTTGTGAAACAGCCTGTATATATATATATATATATATATATATATATATATATATATATATATATATATACGAGCCCTAACCACTAATATTTGGTACGGCTGTGTTTTTTAAATATATTGATCTTTGAAGCATTTTAAACATTATTTGGAATAAATTTACGTTATATATATTTGTACTATTTTAATATGTTATTATAATATCTACATCAACACAAAAACATAATAACCAAAAATTAAAATTAAAGGATTTATTCTATTATTCGTAAGAGAACATTTTTAAGTTGTGAAAATAATTGACCATAAATAATTGGTACGGCTAATTAAAACTTTAATATTGCGTAACATCTCCCACTCATTTAGTGTAACTGAATTCCAAATTTCAGTAATTTTTTGTTTCAAACCTAAAACAGTTCTTTGAGGCTCATTTCTTAAACGACGTTTATATAATATATATATATATATAATTGCTCTTTAGATTTGTTTTTTATTATTTTAAATTTATTATAATCTTCTATTTTCGTAAATATAATTAAGCTTGATTCCAGATTTTTTAATATTAAAACAAATTTTATTCTACACTAAATTAATATTAATTTTAAACAATCGGCAAAAACATGTGTTCAGCAATGCAAAAAAGTAGATTTACTTCCTTAGCTAAATTTAGTCGAGGCGGCTATGAAGCTGTAGACGCTGCAGTAAAGCTGCTAATTTTTGTCTAGTTAAACAAATTATTATTATGGATTTGAAAATCCGGGTTTGATTCTCCCGATCAATAATTTTCACAACACTACCCCTTTAGCCTCTAACTACTAACATTTTTGGGGCCGTGATTTGACGGCTGACAACCACACTTCACGCGAAGAAATATATTACTTATCGAGATCTGCTACGGTGGAGATCTGCACCCAGTAATGGATGAAAAACGTAATAATATATTTATTTTTTATTTTATTATTTTCTTTTAATATTTTGAAATACTTAACAAAATAGAACATTAGTAAAATATAAATCACTGGCAAAATACAATATTTATTGCAACAGATTTGTATAAGGTGTACGTGCGTTGATTGAATCAATTTACGACACAACAAACACAAATATCAAAAGATCAAAAGGAACAGAATGTGTGGGTCAAATGCTAATCTGTAACTCCCACTTGCTTAAAATTTCAAATGTAACCATAACTACTTTACTACTATAATTCAATGCACCACTGCTAGATGTTTGTTAGTTGTAAAAAAAAATTGTAATTACAATTACATAAAAATTAACAATTACATTAATAATGTAAGTATTTATAAACTTTTCAAATACAGACCGAATCTAATTCAAAATTTAAATTAACAATTACATTTCCGAAAAATATAATTAATTACTGTTCTTCTTTAGCAATCGAAAAAGATTGTTAAACGATGTATTCTCTTTGAACATTTCACAAGGAAAGCCAAAATACAAGTGGTTGCATTGCCCATGATAGCAATATTTTATTACATAAAAGATGGGTACGTTGACTTTCAAAATAACGGTTACTGAATATTACTTTTGCATAAAAATATGATAAATGTTTAACATACAATTGTTGGTATCGTCTGATTAAACAAGAACTGATCTAAACAAAAATTCAAAAGACTTGTGGAATATCTAGTGAAAAGCAATAACTAACCATAAATCTTTTTATGTACTTTCAAATCTATCTGAACCATTTTGCTACTTTTTGTCGTAATAAAAGCAACTGTTGTTTATTACAATAGAAACAAAAATATATAGTTTTCTAATTATTTACAATTAAAAAAAAACACACACACACATTTTAAATATCAAATAGTTACTAATAATAATATTCATTATCTATCATTAAACTTACCATACATTTTGTAAACTGTGTACGTATTATGTACGAGTATGTATACTCCAGGCTCCTGTATGGATTCTAGACTGAGACGAATAAGCACTAACGCTGAAATCGGATCCTCAAATGAGTTATTGTTTTACCTGTTGCTCACGAATTACTCACTTTTTCACTTGACTGAACCAAACTACTTTCTGAACAATGTTTGGACATCAGCTAGAATCAGGATCATGGTAGTTTATTTGGAAGTACTTATGAGAATTATAACTTTTTTCTATTAGACATTTGATCAATAGCATATACTGCTTAATGTTAAAATATTATATTTGAGCTGGCCTTAGTGCTGTTTAGTAAAAAATGTATGTCACATATTTCAACTGAATATAGATTAGTTAAAGATATTTAATTTTTCAAAATAATATATTGATAATGAGGTATAAAGATATTAATTAAGTTTGAAATTTTAATTATTATTACCAGTGAGTGAATTTTAGGCTCTTGTGCTTACACCTAATGTAGCAAGCATACATTTTACTAAATTTTGTATGAATTATAGAAAAATAAATTATTTCATAATATAATATAACATCTTTACATATTTATAATATTTAAAAAATATATTATATTTAAATATATGTTCAATAAAAAGAATCTATTACATTTTTAAAAAGTTTAATTATTCATTTATACTTTTATCTAACTATTTTTGTTCAATTTATTGGTATTTTTCAGTCTTTGAAACAAAACTAATACAAAACTTTAATTGTATTAGTTCCTTATCTTCGCTCTGTTTCTCATCCATTGTGTCATTGTGATATATTATTATGATTTTGGATAATTTTCTCAGTAATTTAATTTAAAAAAATACACTAGTGATCTTTCTCCTTCTATTTACTATTAGTGAATTAATTATTACTGTGATTTTAGTTTTTAAATCAGAGCATACAAGAAGCAGAAAAGAATAAAAACTTTCACGATTTATAATCTTAATTAAGAATTAATATTGATTTCCGTTTGTTTTTAATAGTATGAATACATTTGAACAAAATTTACAATGAAAGACCGTGCTTCCCAAACTTAGATAGATAATTAAATTAAGTCATTAATTTATAAAACATTATGACATTGACAAATGTTCCATGGTACCCTGTAAATAGATAAATATTATACATTTTTCTTATATCTTACGTCTATCTCATGAAAGGAACATATGTATATCAATAAATGTAGCTTTTAATCTGAACGTTTTTCATTAGTACGAGTACACTTTTGTTCTACAATTCATAGGGACGAACTATCGCCTAATAACAATTTTAACATTGTATTTCCTACAACGTATAAAAAAGTAGACACCCAGTATACTAATATACATGAAGCACCAAAATACACTGAAAGCATTTGTGAACTAACACCAAATAATATATGAAACCAAATTTTAAAAATTACAAAAATATATAAAAATAATAATAGTACATTATTTACCGAGCATATAATGTAGTTTACATTACACGAAGATGAAGTTCACAAAAGCAAACCGAAGGCGAGTGTTGTAATGTAATTGTCTGATTGTGAGTATAATATAACCATTATATACGAGTGAAATACTATACTTTATTTACAACTATTTTAGTATACTTATATTTATCATGGATTAACAAACTACAAACCACATGAGAAAATCATTTATTGTTATTCATTGAAAATAGGCTGTCGAATATATAGTTTTATATTGCAGTAACATAAAATGAACAGGTATATGTATTTAGAGTTAAATACATAATGAAGGTATTATCTAATAGATGTAGATAAATTACATAAATAAAATACGTTTTCTTTAAACATATATTTTCAACTTAGTATTCAAACATTCTCTGATAATTTAAAACTATGAAAGACAGTAGATAGCATTAAATAATTAGACGCGTTAAGAGTATTAACATAAACATCGGTTCATTAACTCTAACAGGAGTCTCGTACCTAATAGTAAATTATTAGATTTTTTTAGAAAATTTAGTTCTTAGATTGACTCAAGCGTCAAGTTGGATTCAATCTTAACCATTGATTTAATTTTCAAATTGTATAACTCAGTTTTCGAAATACATATTTAGATTTTTATTTTGACTTATTAAGGGTTAAATTTATTAGTAGAATTAGGAAAACTCTAATATAAGTAGACAAATATTCTTGTTAGTATGACAGTTATATAATGTGTACAACGAAACGCTGAATATAAAAAGCACTTTAATATTTTGTGCTTCGGCTCTTTGAATAACTGAATCCAGTCCTACATGACTCTATATTTATTCTTTGAGTCATTGAATCATAGAAAAAATAAACGCAAAATTACCATACGTTTTGTCATAAACAAATATTGTAAGCTATTGAAATTCTTCCGGGTTCTATCATACAATCAACCACGTTAGCGATTAGCATGTTGCTCTATGATCCTATTTGATCTTGATATGGTAATGTATGCATTTTATAATAAAATAAACAAATATATCATTACACCATTTCGATTGTTATTGGTTGTATGTTCTTCTGTCGCAGATCTAGGTAAATCGAATATTCTTGACTATAAAGTGTGATTTCGGTTACAAATAATCAAATAATGGCTTTCAAATATGTACATTAGCTGAGAAAGCCACAGGCCACAGAGATTATTTTATATAATGAACACCTGATTTCCTTTCCGGAATCAAACTCGATTTATATTTGTACAAATTAATAAGTTGCTGTTGAGCCACATACCCCAAATATTTATTAAAACTTAAACAGATTATACAAAGTTGAGATGTGTAATCACATTTGAAGATTTTCGACACGCATAAATTACAAACATGAAAATAAATTGCAAGAAAGTTAAGTTGAATTATATAAAATATTTCGACAAGACATAAAAATGTAGACAAAATGACAAAGAGAACAAAATTGTAGTTGAAAAAACATTAAGAACGAGCATAGCGTTTCGCAATATTGATCTGGCAACACGATTCTTGCTTCCTTGTTCATTTTGTGAAGCACCCTGTATATGTCAGTTCGCTTACCGTCAAAAAGAAACCTAAACAAATGAAAAAACCTAAAGAAAACAAAAATACACGGAAACAATGATACCAGTTTAACTACGAAACATTAGTCGCTTCAAGCACAAACCGGCAAACGTTTTTCCACTGTCGAAGTTTCTTTGTTTCCTTTCGAACAATTGACCATCTTGCTATCTTCTTTCTTATACGTAAACGTCAATATTTAGCAGTTGGCAGCACTACAGTACTAACATGAAAGCCAACTACATTGTTCCAATTTGTTTGAAAGAATTTCTTCACTACTGTACATTATTTGAAAAAAATGAGATATGTTTCTTTATCTCATGAAAGCTACTTTTTGCTTTTATTATTGATTATATTATTACATGCCGGTATCCTTCAATGTGTTTTTTTTCTCGCGATCACATAAGCTAACAAATTCCTCACGATTAAGTAGGTGCGAGAAATCGCATTTATGATATGGTAATTATAAAAAGAGCAGTTCGTGATGCTATCACCGGCGTACTCTACGTTCACTTCACATATATGTTGGTTGTTTGATGTTAGAACTAGTTAGAACATATTTATTGAGCGATGTGGTTGATATAAAAGTATAAATCAAAATCTATTTACTACAATAAAACTTGCATTAGTTAGAATGTGATGATCACATAAAAAATATAAATGGATTACAATGACAACAGCAACTTAAAAAAGATTGTACATGGGTAAGAATAAAACGCTAAACAGCGCTGATCGTTAAAACGCTGACCGCCGTTAAAGAACCCGCTGATCTAAGGCAAATATCCGCTGACTTATACTGAATAATATAAATAGAGTTATATAAGTAATATATAGTGTATTTTATCCTGGTATCGCGACGCCGACTGACGCTGACTGATATTAATGCACGCTGAAACCCGCTAACCCATGCTAAATATCCACTGACTAATACTAAATAATATCAAATAATATTTATTATATTTTATCCCGGAATCGCGACACCATCCAAAACTGACAGACATTAATACACGCTAAAATCCCCTGACATATGGTAAATATCCGCTGACTAATACCAAATAATATCAAATAGACCTATACCAGTGATATTTATATAATTATACTGGAACACCGAAACGCTGACCGACGCTGACTGACATGCATACACGTTGATACGAGCTGACTCATGCTTAATACCCACTGAATAATACTAAGAAATATCAAATAAAGCCATGCAAGTGATATTTACATAATATAATGCCGGCACCGCACATTGAAACCCGCCGACCCATGGTTAATATCCACTGATTCATAAAAATAATATCAAATATAGCCATACAAGTAATATTTAGTTTATTTTATTCCGACATCGAGACGGTGACCCACGCCAAGCGACATTGATACAAGCTAATACGTGCTGATTTTTACAAGTAGTATTGTGGTAATGCAAGTTACAGTAATATAAATGATGACATCTGTCGTATTGACTGTATGTATGTTTTCTATATTTTAAATATAAAATGAACTTTGAGATAAATCTCTTAAAACCTGGGATGTGGAACCTCTTTAGTGCAATGGACCTTTTAATATATACCTTTAATTAAAAAATTGTGGCCATATTTGTTAAATATGGTAAATAAGTATTTCACTGCGCAAAAATTCTTAATTTTTTTAAACAAAAATACTTCAAGTAAATGGTAATGGTTATTTGTAATTATTAGATACAAAATCCCACTTTGGTTACTTTATAGTAATTGAAACAAAATTAAAAATAATTACGACGTAGTAACTGGCCAATAAGTTTATCTTTTGTGAATTTCTTTCAATAATAGATATAACAATTTTTTCATAAAGAAAATCTTCATGCCATAAAATAGTTCTACTTTGTACCAAAAACAGGAGATACTAAGTTTTTTGATAGCTAGAATATTATAAAAAATTTTGTAATTTTATTTAAATTTTATGGTTATTTCTGTATCCGGGGTAGAACTACATCGAATCGATGTTGACATCGACTTTAATATCTTAATTGTTCATAAGAAATCTATGCAACGGATGATTATCATGTCAATGTCAATCCGATCGAGTTCAACTTTGGATTTTTATTTTTTTTTTTCAGTTATGAAATGTCAAATATAAAATCTAAATGCTGAATTATATGCAAAATTTAATTCTCTACAACATTTATTTATAGAGTTTTTGTCTAAAATAACCTGGACACTTTTCCGCAAGTAAATATAAACTCAATGTTCATTTTACTTTTAATAAGTCACAAAACGTACATACATTTAATATAACATACAGTTAATGAGACAGACATCACCATTCATATTACTGTAAATATCATCACCACTATAGTACGCATAAAAATCAGCGGGTATCAACCATTTGCCAGCGGACATCAGCATGAATCTATGTCGATCAACGTCAGTCGACGTCCCAATGTCGGGGTAAAATAAATTTAATAATACTTGTACGACTCTATGTGATATTATTTACTATTAATCAGCGAATATTAACCATGGGTCAGCATGTTACAGCGTGTATTCATATCAGTCAGGGTCGGTCAGTGTCTTGGTGCTGGCGTAAAATTATATAAATATGACTGTTACTGCCGCTATTTAATATTATTTAGTATTAATCAGCAGATATTTACCATGCAGCAGGTTTTTGCGTTTATTAATGTCGATCAGCGTCAGTCGGAGTCGTGGTTCCGGGATAAAATATACCACATATTAAATAAATAAGTATATATTCACGCCTTTTTCCCATTACTGGGTGTGGCATTATGTCGTAGCAGATCTCGGTAAGTGATATATTTTTACGCGTGAAGTGCGGTTACCAGCCGTCAAATCACGGCCCCCATAGTTGTTAGTGGAGGAGGAGCCACAGGAGTTGATATTCAATTGGTGAAAGTCAGTTTATCGATTTCGGGAATCGAACTCGGGTCCTCAAGAACATATTTCTTGTATATTATTTAGTTTTAGTCGGTAGATATTTAGCATGGATCAGCGGATTTCAATGTGTATTAATATCAGTCAGCGTCGGTCAGCTGCCGGCGTAAAATTATGTAAATGTTTGATATTATTTAGTATTAGTCGCGGATATTTACCATGGGTGTATTAATGTCGGTCAGCGGCGGTCGGCGTCGCGATGCCGGGATAAAATATACTAACTAGAACTTGTATGGTTCTATTTGATATTATTTAAATATAGAGAAGAGTAGGTCGGCATCGCGATACCGGGATAAAATATTCTGACTGTAACTTGTATGGCTCTGTTTGATATTATTTATATTTAGCATGGGTTTCAGCGTGCATTAATGTCGATCAGTGACGGTCGGCGTCGCGATGGCGGGATAAATACACTAAATATTATTTGTATGGCTCTATTTCATATTATTTAGTAAGTTACCTAATATTTACCATGGGTCAGAGGGTTTTAGCTTGTATTAATGTCGGTTAGCGGCGGACGGCGTCGCAATGCCGGGATAAAATATACTAAATATTACTTGTATGGTTCTATTTGATATTATTTAAATATAGAGAAGAGTAGGTCGGCATCGCGATACCGGGATAAAATATTCTGACTGTAACTTGTATGGCTCTGTTTGATATTATTTATATTTAGCATGGGTTTTAGCGTGCATTAATGTCGATCAGTGACGGTCGGCGTCGCGATGTCGGGATAAATACACTAAATATTATTTGTATGGCTCTATTTCATATTATTTAGTAAGTTACCTAATATTTACCATGGGTCAGCGGGTTTTAGCTTGTATTAATGTCGGTTAGCGGCGGACGGCGTCGCAATGCCGGGATAAAATATACTAAATATTACTTGTATGGTTCTATTTGATATTATTTAAATATAGAGAAAAATAGGTCGGCATCGCGATACCGGGATAAAATATTCTGACTGTAACTTGTATGGCTCTGTTTGATATTATTTATATTTAGCATGGGTTTCAGCGTGCATTAATGTCGATCAGTGACGGTCGGCGTCGCGATGTCGGGATAAATACACTAAATATTATTTGTATGGCTCTATTTCATATTATTTAGTAAGTTACCTAATATTTACCATGGGTCAGCGGGTTTTAGCTTGTATTAATGTCGGTTAGCGGCGGACGGCGTCGCAATGCCGGGATAAAATATACTAAATATTACTTGTATGGTTCTATTTGATATTATTTAAATATAGAGAAGAGTAGGTCGGCATCGCGATACCGGGATAAAATATTCTGACTGTAACTTGTATGGCTCTGTTTGATATTATTTATATTTAGCATGGGTTTCAGCGTGCATTAATGTCGATCTGTGACGGTCGGCGTCGCGATGTCGGGATAAATACACTAAATATTATTTGTATGGCTTTATTTCATATTATTTAGTAAGTTACCTAATATTTACCATGGGTCAGCGGGTTTTAGCTTGTATTAATGTCGGTTAGCGGCGGACGGCGTCGCAATGCCGGGATAAAATATACTAAATATTACTTGTATATTTGATATTATTTGGAATAGCCAGCAAATATTTATCATAGGTCGGCGGATTTTAGTGTATGTTAATGTCGGTCGACATCGTAATGCCGCGATAAAATATACTAAATATTACTTGCATGGCTCAAATTGATATTATTTAGTACCAGACAGCGAATATTTACCATGATTCAGTGGGTTTTAGCTTGTATTAATGTCAGTCAGCGGTGGTCGGCGTCATAATTCCGAGATAAAATACACTAAATATTATTTGTATAGCTCTATTTGATATTATTTAGTTTTCTTCAGCATATATTAATCATGGGTCATCGTCGCAATGCAGGCGTAAAATTATTTAAATATCACTTGTATAGCTCTATTTGATACATACATACATACATAACATCACGCTATATCCCATTAAATGGGGTAGCACGACATTCTCATCCTGACACACGATACTCGATTAACACTTCCTCCATACAAACTCTTTCTTTTCTCACAACCAAAATCCATCAACATACAACAAACATTCATCCATTCGCTAGTGTACACTGCGCTTGTTTCTGAAGATGGTCTCCACACAATTGCAGGTAAACACTCGAAACATCTAACCAATTAGTCTAAAATCAAGAATCATACGCTTGTCTTCATTCATCATATTTATCCCGCAATTAATTTTCTCCAAACATTCCTATCCTGACACACCACTTTTGCTTCAACCACATTCATAATTCTTTTCATACAAGCTCGTTTATTCTTCACGCTCAGAATCTTTCGCTCACGCAACAACCCTTCAATCATATTCATCCAGTTGTTCCTAGGCCGTCCACGCAAACTTTCACCCTCAATTTCACCAACATACACCTGTTTCACCAATCTGTCATTCGACATACGTTCTACATGACCAAACCATCTCAACTGACTTATTCCCACTCTTCTTACAACATTCTTCCCAATCTCACATTCACCATACACCAATGTATTCCGGACACGATCTCTTCTAGTATATCCACACACACCCCGCAAATATCTCATTTCCACAGCAGTTATACGCTCTATTTGATATTATTTAGTATTAGCTACCTGATATTTACCTTGGATCAGCGACTTCAGCGCATATTAATGTAGGTCAGCGATGACGGGATAAAATATACTAAGTGTTATTTGTAAGGTCCTATTTGATATTAAAATAATTTTAATTCTATAATCAATGAATATAAAAGATAATACAATATTCCTTTAAAACAACCAATGCTTTTTTGGGCGAATTAATAACTTTTCCGAAAAATGTTATATTTATACATAAAATGATCAGAATAAGGGTTTCAGTTATCAGTAATAAAAAACACTATATTCAACCAGTGGTTCTCAAACGGTAGAACAAAATTGTAATAGTTTTTAATAGTATCTTACATAATTTTTTACTTCATCAGATAGAGAATTTTCTTCTGATTTCAGCAACATTCCTATTGTGTAGGGTTGTATAATAATTATTTCGAGAATAATGGTGTATAGAATTATAAATAATGTTGCAATATTGAAATTGGCTACGAGTATATTTTTTATTTATTTTTTTTTAATTGTAACATACATGAAAACAGTAAAATCTTAATTCTTAAAAACAAATAAATAAATAAAATAGTCTTACATTTATAAATAATAGCGACATAAATATGGTTAATGTACGATGATTAGGCGCGAAATTTTACAATGGTAATATAAACGGTCATTCGGTCATTTATATATCTTACCTGACCGTTTTATGACCAAAATCGGTAATATGACTGCGGTCATATTGCCAACTTCCAATTCTAATTTCAATATTCAATATATTTGTTTTCCTGCTTTATCCGTAGTTATTAAGAAATCTGTGGAGAGAAAATAATATGTATTTCATTGATAATAAAGTATACGTGAATAGGGTTCTTTTAATATATTGCTTATATATTCTTCTGTTTTGATTATTTTAAGATTTATAATCCATTTATAGACAGCCTTTCCTATTCCAAGAAGAGTTTGCTTTTCTAAGCAGCTATAAAGCTTTAGCTTTATTTGCATAAAATTTATTGAAAAAAAATTAATTGTTTTTACGATTTATTCGGTTAACCTATTAATTCTAACACAAGACTTAAAGGCTATAATCATTATTTTTTTTAACAAATAGGCGTTGGACATGTTACTTTAATTAGAATTAGTTTCTATTTATGATTTCTCTGGAATAGTTAACATAAAAATAAATTTGTAGTTATTTTAAGTGGAGAAGCAAAAACAATATTGAAAAACGTGGAAATTGAAATATCACAATTGAAGTTAATAACTAGTGTGAAATTTGGTCGTAGGAAAAATCCACTATTGCAGGAGAATAGTAAATGCCGAGCACGTAACGGATTTAGGTTAAAATTTCAATAGATTGAGAAAGACAGCGAAACGTGGAAAGAATCGCCGGTCAGGCGGGGATATCCAGACCACCGCACGCTGGGCACAGAGTGAACTCTGGCAAAGGAGTGACAGCTCCGAAGGCAGGTAAATAGAGTAGGGACTACTGCTAAATGAGACATACAACATGTCAACGTATATCTACCCGCCTAGGTTATACGATTTCAAACATCAGTGTATCATCAAATGTTTCAGAAGTTAAATTAGATATGTTTACTATTTTAGAAAGTGCATATCTATCCTTCACTTCACTTCTCACTTATAGTATATATAGTTCAATAAGATTTATTTAATTAACTATATTTGATAACTTGAATAGGTGGCATGAAAAGCCCTATTGCTAACTATAAAATTTCAATTAATTCTGACTTTTAATGAATTGTGAATTAAAATTGATACAAGAAATAATAGTAAGATATGTTAAATTATTTCGATTAGAGGTATAGGTGTAAGTGAAATATTAATGAAACAGGTGTATAAGACCAAGTGGATGGGTGTTATTGAAGGGTTATTTCATGATGGAAGATATCGAGCGCAAGGAATAAATGAGGTAAGGGGGAATCAAGGGCAAGGTTCAGCCAAGGGCTGTTCTTCCACCTAACCCTTACAAAAACATTTAATGGGATATAGTATGATTATATCTATATCTATATCTATATATATATATTGAATAACAAAACTGTATATATTAATAAAATATAAATAAAACAGATTTACATTTAACGCCAATAACAGAACTTTAAATCTGTTTTTCTGCATCATGACAAACACTAAATGGTGTAACTTAATAGAAGTTCTAGAAAATTAAACTCTGTATTAATTTTGACACTATAATAATTATAATAATATCTATAGATATTAATTTCACCATAATTTAAAATAGGTACATTTTGCTTCCCAATATATCAAACATATATTTTCCATTTTCATAAAACCATTCACTTCTGCATCATTGTTCGCCATAAAGAGCCGACTTTAAAAGTTAGTATATACAGTTAATTTTACAAAATAAGAGTACAAATGTTTGCGTAACAGATCCCGCTTCACAACGGCGTCACCACCACTGTGAGAAACGTCCGGTCCATTGTCCCAAAATTCCAGCCTGCTTTTACCCTTGTTTTTGATAACGCGCTTTCAGATATTAATATGTAAATTTCGTTGTAAATTAGTAAGTTTTTGCTTGGCTTGAACAGACGGGCTCGACGGTGTGGCGACTTCTAAACTCAAGTGTTGTTCTTCTTCTAGTAATTGAATTCCACTCTTCTCCTTTGTTCTTAATATATAATGATAAGGATGAAGTATGCTTACGTCGACAGAGCTAGAATTTTAATGTCTATGCAAGTGAGAAATACCTACAAACTCAAATAAATTCTTTTCGATAGGATTTTATAAATGGATAAACTTTTTAATATGAGTATTTCATTTCCTTTAATAGGTATTAATTATTTTTCCCTTATACTGTATACTCGTAAGGTGAAAAATTTGTTGGCGACTAGTTGATTAAGCATTTATAATTCGCGGTTTTATTTTCACAATTAGATATACTAGGTTATCACAGAATTAATTTATCCCATTAAAAATTACACAAAGGAACAATTTTTGTATGTATTAATCATTATTTGTTTACATATTATGTATTTATATTTAAATAAATGTTAGAGAATAAAGCTTTTGGAAACAATAATAAATATATATTTTTTACCCTGTATCATTGAGACAGCTGATAAAACAGGATCCTACGATCCTGACTTCAAGCTCTGAGAAACGTTTCCTAATTATTATTTATTTGTAATTTAAACTCACTGAAGAACATATATTAGAAGTAAAATACATTGAAGGATAAGTTTGCTTCATTTGCATTTTTTAGATAAAAGCATATTTCTATAAATTAAATTTTCATCTGTATCTGTGTATAATGACCAAATCAGAGTTTGAATTTTCTGTAAATAATTATTAATTTAAGAAATTGTATGTAAAATAAATAACTATATCATGCCATTTACCCATTATTGGATGTGACACTTTACCGATGCAGGTCTCGATGAATTTTTTGTCTAATGTCATGCAATAATTTTTTGAGAAACTTTTATTCATTTTGAGTAAATACGATGATCGACTGTTTAAATAATGAAGAAACTTAGATAATTGGAATGTCAGTCTAATTTATTAAAATATTACAATTCCAACGTTTCGGCGATAACCATCGCCTTCTTCAGGGATCTACAAGGTAAATTTTTATTCATTTTATTTTGGTTTTCTGTTTGAAATAAGTCCTTGATTGAACCTCTTTTTGTGTTATGTTTTGCGAATAAATATTTTATAATATTTTCTGCTACCTTTTCTGGTATTATTACTGTTTTATATTTTATAAACATTTACAATATACATATATGTATATATGTATATATATATATATATATATATATATATATATATATATATATATATATATATATATATACATCGGTCATGTTACGAATCATATAAAACCTAAATGAAATAATATTAATAATGTTTGTTCGTGCTTTCCAAAAATCACCGAATTGAATATGAGATAATATTATATTTCATTTAAATTATTAACTAATATTGTGTTTATATTACTACTCTTTTTTTTTGGTCATTTGTTCTAAAGAAAATAAGAATAATCCAGTAGTGGCTTTGATATAATCTCGTAATACTTTTTCCAATGATTTCCCCTAATGTTCTTACTTCTCTCTTTGCATTTCGCCTATCCACATTTTCTCACGCCGTCCGTCGCTTATTCCGGAATGGGTAATTTTTTCTTCCGTGAAAAGCTTTTCACGCCTCATGTACTCCATCATCCGGACGCACGCAGCTGCGCTTCGCCCCGCGAGCTTGCACTGTTCCCCGCCGCCGCCATTCGGCGTACCTACCTTCGCCAGGCTAATGTTTTATTTCACATTCGTTTTGACTTGATGATGTCATTTCCTCATCGCTCGCTCGGTTCTTCGCTTGCTACTTCAAACCAATAAAATCTAACCGAACCTTAAAGGTACGCTGGAAATACGTATTTCAGACGATGGAAATCTTTTTCAAGCTCTTTATTTATACATAAATGAATTGTTTGATCTTGTGCTTGATTTTATTCAAATTTATTTCATTACTGATTAATTCGAAGAGTTAGAATTTATAATGAACATAATATTCAATGAGAATATGAAACATTTTAAACAAAATAATTAAAACCATTATTTGCGAGTATATTCTGCATTGACAATATTATAGAAATATTTTTTTGTTGATTAATAGAATTATTATTATTGTGCATTGTATGAACTTTTAATCTTGAAAGAGCGAGCAGAAGGCGTTTTACGAAAAAAGTGTTACACTTAAACTGATACTCTATAATATTAATCGGTTGATCTAATTTTATAAATATACAAAGAGAATGGTCGCCAAATACGTTTGTGAAAACAGAGCCGTAGAAGATAATTTTAATATGGTGAAACTAATTTCTCGCCTGTTTATATTACTATGAGTCAAAATTATTACACATATTTTATTAATACATTACTATTAAGATGACTGATGTCGGTAGAAAATATATCCAAATTAAATGAAAACCAAAATGACCGTGACGCTTAGCAAAAGCGACAGTATTTACAATCTTCATCTGATTAACATTACATAACTGTCAGTGAAATCAGATCGTGTCCAGCGATTTAACGTGTATAATTTATGAAAATTAAAGGCAAGTGGATGTCGTGAAAAACTCGAGTGCGCGCGTGCGATAACGAGAATTTTTTAATTAAATTTTTAAGGGGTCCTAGCCAGGTCTACATGCTTACAATCCGGACCGTGGCCTCATTCGCGACATGTGCGAGATAAAAGCTAGCGATACGCACCAGAGCACACCTTGATAATGAAAAGTGGTCCTGAGCTGCCAACTGACATCCCTTTAACCTGAACTTGATCCTCGACTTTTTGTATTCACCTACACAATGCATTCCATTTTGTTCTGATCTTTAATTTTTGTTCGATGCTTTAATGAATTTTACGTAGCAACGCATTTTTAATTAATTGAATACTATATATAAATTCAAATAAATAAAAGACATGCCTGAAGAGATTAGCAGAAAACAAAAAAAGTTAATAACTGTAATAACTAAGACATAAATATTTGGCTTTAACCTGAAACTTTCTGAACTCCGGTAAAACGATCTAGCCTACTGAACAATATGGAACTTCTGTAAATATAAATCTTATGTCATTCTACTTATTACTTTCTGTTTTCTCAAGTAATTAATAATTTTTACTGTAAAATTCAGCATGTTAAATAATTTTCACGAAATGATATCAGCACTACAGGCCACAGTTTTAAACAAACTGTGGGGTAAGTTGTCACTTTAAACGTATTATTTGTAACCGATTAATTATGATGTAGTTCGTGTATATAATTAATGGTTTGATATTTATATATATATATATATATATATATATATATATATACCGGGTGGAACATCATACCTGTGTACATAGGCGATTAACATGAAAAAACAGTTTTTCTGTGCGCATTGCTCCCCAAATTATTTTAGCCAAAAATGCTTCAAATAAATGTTGTAGAGCATAAAATTCTGCATCTAATCAATAAACAGAATTACATTTGCATGCGTTATAACGACAGAAATTAAATAAAAAGATATTAAAAATTACGTTGAAAATATCAAAGAGCCATGGAATTGAAACAAAAATAGTTAGATGCTTGACGTTTGACAGATCTCCTGATTTAACATCTAGCGATTTTTTTTATGGAGTCATCTTAAATGTAAAATTTATAAGCAACGCCACCCAAATATTAATTCTTTGAGAGAAGCTATCGTGGATAAGTGCGCCTTAATCACAAATAGGCTCGCTATTGTAGGACATTCCTTCTACAATAGACTTGGTTATTACTTGGCTGAAAATGGACGTTTATTTGAATATTTATTGTAATAATAAATTGTAGTGATTATTTTATTGAGAGAAGTATTGTTTGATATTTGAATTATAATAGATAGGTTATAATTTTTACATAACCAACCCTATAAGAAATAAACGTTTCATGTAATTGTTTATTTATTATTAAATCGTAATCATAGGTATGGAGTTTTTTGTATGAATTTTATTGAATGATTAATTTGTCGGGAGTAAAATATCAAATAGACGTCAAGCATTTATCTATTTTGTTTCACTTCCATGGCTATTTGATATTTTGAACGTAATTTTTAATATTTTTTTTATTTAATTTCTGTCGTTACAACGCATGTAAATGTAATTCTGTTTATTGATTTAGATGCAGAATTTTATGCTCTACAACATTTATTTGAAGCATTTTTGGCTAAAATAATTTGGGGAGCAATGCGCACGGAAAAACTGTTTTTTCATGTTAATCGCCTATGTACACAGGTATGATGTTCCACCCGGTATATATATATATATATATATATATATATATATATATATATATATATATATATATATATATATATATATATATATATATATATAATAGATATTTTATAATTGATATGTTCTTTACTTCATTTAATTTTAACTGTGTTTTCTAATAATAATAAATAAGAGCCTTCAGGAATCCAATGATTTTTTATCAAATTTTATTCATGAACATTTTGAAGAAAGATTTTGCTCATCTTTAAATGCAAATACGATTATAAAATAAAACCTATATAATTAATAATATCTAACAAAAATTAAACGTAAAGAACAAATATTTATAACATTATATTACAAGTCTGTGAAATAAGTGATTTTACGCGAGTGTGATAATTCTTACGAGCATAAAATGACATTTCACTAAAATGTGATGTACCTGTTTTATCTTACAGTAGCGGCTTCTGTACAATAAGGTTAGAAAAAGGTTGACACTGAATAGAATGGAGAAGTAGTCAAATAAGTAAGATATTGTCGAACTTTTAAATTGGTATATATTGTTATTTTTTATGGTTGTGATAAACATTTTAGTTACATGTGAATAATTGCTGATTTTATTCACTAAAACTGACTACATAATGTACATCATTAACCAGCAATCAGAAAATATTCACATGTGACTAAAATGTTGAAACCCATGATAACCATAAGCAACTGACAATTTACAACAATGAAAACATTGTTTAAAACAAACATCTCACTCGCATGTAATTTTTTATTTCATTTTATAGACGCTAATAAAAACAAAACAGATACGGGGGTGGGTCAATAAGTACCTGTGTTTGAAAGCAGATGGCGTTGTTGAGGGACGGTGGCATTACTACAGTGACTTGATATTCAGAGTGTCAAGTCACCGTAGACATTACTACCAAGTACTGCCATCTTTCAAACGTCGCTATACATAATTACAGACCGATTCATAGGTTAGTTCTGATTTGATAGTCATTTGTATTAAGCGTGTTTGGTGTTTTAAAATAAAATGGAAAAAGAACAATAATTCGCTGTTTATTTTTGGAAGAAAAAACTTGCGAAGAAATAAAAGAGAAGCTGGATGTTGTTTATGGGGACCTTTCACCATCAATGACAACCGTGAGATATTGGTTTAATCAATTTAAACGCGGCCGTACATCTGTTTTTGATGAGGAGCGCCTAGGACGCCGGGCAGACGTGGTTACTGAAGAAATCGTTGAAAAGGTCCACGTTATGATTCTCGCTGATCGCCGAATGAAAGTGCGTGAAGTAGCAGAGGCTGTTGGCGTGTCGCACGGATCGGATGATAAGTTAGGCATGAGAAAGCGGTCAGTCCGGTGGATACAAGCAGATACGGAAGACAATGTCGAAGCAGAGTTTGGACCTCTTTAAGCGAAATCCGCAGGAGTTTCTGCGTTGAGTCGTCACCGTCCATGAAACCTGGATCCATGACTACACGCCAAACACCAAGCAACAGTCAAAACAATGGACATTCCCGGGTGAACCTGCTCCGAAAAAGGCAAAGACTGGAAAAGTGGTGGCTACGATTTTTTGGGATTCGAAGGGAATAATAATTACAGTGACTTGTTGGATCGATTCAACGAGAAATAAAGGAGACACGGCCCCGTTCACCTAAGAAAAAAGTTCTGTTCCACCACGACAATGCCGCTGTTCACTAATCCAGAATCGTCGCGGCCAAACTGCATGAATTGCGGTACGAACTGTTGCCACACCTACCGTACTCGCCCGACTTGGCTCCCTGCGATTTCTGAATGTTCCCCAACAATTTTTGGCTATTATATCGGATATCTCTCCTCAAACCTTCAAATTTGATACTAAACGGTTTCTAAAAGATTTTAGAAAAAACAATTGACAATTAACCGATTATAATTTTAGGTCACTCTACTCGACATTTATTTTCAAACCCTTTAGTTTGACATATTTCTAATGACTTTTAGGACAAACAAATAACCACCTATGGATTATAATTTGTAATTTTTCTGCTCGAAATGAGTCTTTAAAACATTAATTTTGATACCAAACACTACATGTTTCTAATAAATTTTAGAAAAGAACAATTAAGTTAGTAGACACAACTTTTAATAATTCTGTTGGAAATCTCTCTTTAAACCCTTTAGTTTGATGTTAAACACAATAGATTTCTAATAACTTTTAGGAAAAGCAATTAAAAGTCAGTCGAATATAATGATAATAGTTGGTTACTATTTTGAATTAATTAATTTTGTCTTTTGTTTTTATATAAATTGTTAGTCAATAGCTTTTGCTTTTCTCGGTACATGGCATAACCGGTTCGACAGAAATTCTTATGTCATTTTACTAATTGTTAGGGATTTTATTCTCTGCTGGCACAGTTCTTCGTCACAGCTCCTTCATATGAACTTGTTCTCGTTGCAGCAGTTGCTTGTATAATACTGATGACCTGTAATAAATACGAATGGCGTCTATGGTTACTAACTGTCGGCCTCTGATGAAGACTTAATAAGCTGACTTTTGAGGCTGAAATCCTGTGAAACGAACACAAGCGTTTTTTTAAATATTTATTAAACCTAGTTTCACAAAAATGGATGAACAATTAATTTTGTCTTTTGCTGTTATTAGTTTGATAATTAACATAAATAGGTATAAAATAAGTCATTTTTATAACATCAATATTTTTAATTACAGAAAAATTTAAAATGTATCAAGTCTTCAGAGTTAAAGCATTAGGATTTGGATCAAGTAGTTTGCAAAGATAATTTTGTTTGGTATAATCTTTTATATAAACGATGTGAAGTCTCACTAATATACGAGTAACATTAGTAAATATTCTAGATCTGAATTCGATAATCATATTTTACATTACTATTTTAAGTAAATCTGCTTTTGTAAAATTTATTATAATATTACTAAAAGAAATATTAATAGGTTTCAGGTTCCAATCGTAGCGCTATCCCATTATTTGCCTTATAATTCAGTTAGTAATCTATATTTTGAAGATGAATGTTTATAAGGGACTAATTAAACCATTACTTTTTGTTTTCGGAATATATAAAAAATATTGTATGTAACATGTGTATTAAGTGTATTTTTGGAAGTTAGAATTTCAAAACTCGCCCGCGACTTGAGCTGAAAACATTCTACTTGTTGCAAAGAGATCCATTTTACACACTTATTACGTAAATAACTATTAAATCCAATTAGGACAATAAGTTTTAAATACCTTATGCAAATAGAGAAACATATTTGTATAATATGCATAAAACCTATAAAGATGAGTTTTTACAATCTAATGTACAATTCTATTGTTCTACATAAAAATGAAAACGGCCGTATTGATCAATATTATTATTATTCTAAGCACGTTTTTAATAATCAATCATTAGAAAAAATAATATTCATCTTAAGAATAAATATCTTTAATTTTGTTTGACAGACGTATTTTACTAAAAACTTGCATCTGTTTGCATACATATTTGCATCTAAATACGTTGTATAACGCAGAAAAATGTAAAACCCATTATCGATGTGAAACTACTGAAAACTCAGGTTTGACACATCCGCTGCAATCCCTGTGTCTTCGAGTTGTTCGTTGTTCTTTGTTCTTGTTTTCAAATGTTTCGATTAACCATTGTTCTGCTTCCTTTGTTTCTCCACTCATTTTATTTTCAAGTTAATTACCTTTTGTTTTTCTTCGTCTTTTGTTTTTTTTTTTACTTTTGTCACTTAATTTTTGAAGTCTTGAAACGACTTTAAGTTTTAGAATTTTTCTCCATTCTAAATGAAGGATAATTTTGACATTTAAATGAGAAAATTACTCATGTGTAAATTGGATACTAGCAACTCAGTTAAGTTGGAAAGAAAAAAGGATATTATCATTAAAATCTATCTATGGATTTGCAATTTTAAGATTTCTGGTTGTGCTTGTATTCTACTTGCAAATGACTTCTAAATAATAATTTTTATAATAAAATATAGTATAAATAAGAAACAATATTTAAACCAGTAATCTATACGATTTATAACAGTTAAAATCCAATTACTATTTAAATAATTTAATTTTTAATACCTATTCTAGATTCGATCATGTTTGCGAAAGTAGAAGCAAATATGGATCTTCCTAATTTGATTAACTTGATATAAAAACTAGGTTAGTTTAAATTTATGGTAGTTACTATGTCTGTTTCTTTTTAGTATTATTTTTCAAATCAATAGATTAACCAGGAATACGTTTTATCCCCATAGGCGACAAACAATTTTCACCACAAATAAACTATCCCTGTGGCTCCCCCTCCACTATCATATTTGGGGGCCGTGTTCTGACGGCTGGTAACCGCACTTCACTCGTAAAAATATATCATTTATCGAGATCTGCTACGACAGAGTGCCACACCCAGTAATGGGTAAAAGACGTGATGATATATTTATTTATTATTCACGTTTTATCAAACTACCAAAGTGAAAAAATACTATGATTTATCATTTTACATTCAGTTAGAGGAAATAATTTGAAATTACTTATGCATTTTTATATAGTTTCAGATTTTAGCATTTTATCATGTAGAATCTAGGATTAATCTGGTTAACTAAATATATTCAAACGCAGAAAATAGTTCACAGATTTTATGTTACTTTTACAAAAAATAAAATAATGTCGGAAACCAGTTACATCAGTATGAATAGAAATGTAATTTTCAAAAATGAATTATACTAACACAAATATAGTTGCATTATTGTTGTCTATAGACAAACACAACTAAACAAATATCTGCCTAGAAATATTCATTATTTGAAATATGTAATATAAACTTAAAAACGCGATATTAAATATTGAATACCTATGTAAACTGATTATTAAAAAAAATTATTATTTTTTCCGACGAATGTCAATATAAATATAGTTTAAAATCTAATAATATTTGTATAAATTATTAAGCTATAATATAGATGTAAAATTTTCTTTGTACAAAGGCTTAATATTATAAATAGTAAATAAGTAGTTAATATTTTTTATTTCTAAACATCAAATATATTTTAAAATTTTATGAAGACAATATAATATATACGATGATTACTGGTTGAGGTATGAAAATAATTTGATTTGATTAATTCTTTTACTCACAAAGTAAAAACTAAATAAAACTACACACTGAAAAATAATAATATGGTATTAAAACTAGATTTTGAATAAAGTTGGCATGCTTACTATAGCAAACATATATAACAATGACAAATAAATACAGCATACATTTTATACATATTACCCGTTCACTCCATTAATATTGTTCATAAATATTTTGAGATTTATTTGAAAAAAAAACTAGCGGGGGACCTAGGTAAGATACTTAAAATGTTAAAGACCGTGAATTTCGGGGACCCGAGTTTGCCACACCTTCATTTTTAAATATTTATTAACATTACACAAACACTCAATAATGCCCATATTCATAACACCGTTTGACAAATTGTTAAGTTAATTCTTTAAATCATGATATTTTTTTATAAAATTGCTCATTATCTCTATAATAAATCATTAAAGTTAACGAATTGTTATTATGATAATTTAGACAAATTTTATTATTATTATTATTATATAATATAATAATGTGAATAAATATAATTTATATTTATTCACATTACCAAAAAGGGACTAGCTAATAATTATTTTGCTGCGACCCATGCTACTATGTAACTTTACAATTTTGATACATTGAATTTTAACATAAAACATAGATATAATACAATCCAGATTTACTATGTACGTAGGTACCCATAAACAAATAAAAACCTACATATTTAATTTTGTGTTATGATTTTATTATTATCATATTTGTCATTCAGTTCTGCTCATTAAATTCGTGTAATAAGGTCAAAAGGAAAATGCTTGAATGTTGTAGTAACGCAAATATAAGTAAACTAGCTATGTAAACTTCGTAATAACTTTATGTAATAGCACATATGTGTACACACCGTTTGAAACTTCACAGCAATAGCCCATTCTATCCTTTGATGCTATGATAAATTTTAGTTAGTGACGTGAAAGCAAAAATAAATATGTTATACTACTGAATACATTCCAAGAAACTGTTAACAAACTTCATTTTAAGTTATCTATACAGGTGGTTGATCTTCTATTGGTCAGCTTATATCTGCTGAAATATTAAAGATACAAGCAAAATTTAAATGTAAGACTTTAATCTGGTTTTCAAAATATCGCAAAATACTATTTTACAAAGCCTACAAATTTTCTTTAAACTTTAGTTTTTTAAATAACAATGCAAATAATAAAATTAACACAATTGGCTGTTATTCTATTCTATATACCGGATCGTCTACAGAGGACCAATTTTGTAGCAAGTTTATAAATGCTTCTGAAACTCTTCAGGAACTTAGAAATAAAATCACCGCAGTTTGCTTTCTAATTACACCTGAAATGCTGTATACATGTCAGGAAAAACCTAATTAAGCGGCTCTAAAAATTTATTTAATTTTCTTAAATTGTAATTAAATTATTTTATTAATCATAGAGCAAATAATGAAAATAATATCAACTATTATATTTTGTCGTTTTCATTATTAAGCCTAATTTAAAGGCAAACCCCTACTTGTCATACATCATGGTAGAGAGAAATTGTATCCCTCATTCCGTCAAGTTATATATGAAGTTTCATTTTTAAAAACAAATGTTAAATAAGTTCTTCGGAAAATTAGTAGGCTATGGAAACAAATAGTTTTCGCTGTTTTATAGACCAGGTCCTGTTAGACAAGTTTTACATTTAACTTTTTCTTACATCTTTAATATTTAAGCATAGGTAGGTAAACTGGATAATGAAAAATTAGCGAATCTGCATATGAGTACCAATATTACCTATATTAAATTTGGATGAAAATTTCATTAACACGTTGACTGCCAACTACGAGATAACTCGTAGATTGCGTTCTTTGCTAGGACGCCGACTACGAGTTATCTCGTACTGTGTTTACTTACCATTTTCGCGCAGCTACGATTAAACTCGTAACATATCAGTGCTAATATGGATAGATGGCTTCTGGGAAGAGAACAAAAAATCAATGCTGGCTACATGAACAGAAATTGGCTTTTTAGACCGGAATTCTGAAAATTGCCGTGGCAGTCAACGTGTTAAATATATATTTCTAAATTCTACATATAATTTTAATATAAAATAAGATATACATATTTTGGAAATATGTTACGTTAATAATTGATTTTATTTTATTAAACTTTGTTGACGTTGACGAAAAAATTTTAAATGCGGCTGAATTCCGTTACTTCTTCACTTGCCAATTGACGTACGCGTTGTTCGAATCAGTGAGCATGACTAACTTTGAAATTAGTAAATATGATAAAAAAATTAAATAAAAATGAACTTATTTTTAAATTTAAATATAAAATGGGTATTATAATAATGAAATAAAAGTAGACAACCAATTCACAAATTGAAATGTCAGCGTAATCATTAATCTTGTAGTTTAAGGATTGTTTCCAAAAGAAAAATATAAAAATATATCAGTTAATTACAATTGTGTTATATTTTAACAAATTATATCCATTTATATTGTAAAATATTGATTGACATATAAACATTAAATTTGTATATTATTTTATTAATTATTTTTTTGTATGTAGTATTCGATCCAGTCTACCATACAAACCCTATAATATAGTTATCTTGTCAATATTTTTCTCTCTTTTTGCCAGGGGCGTTCCAACCCAGGGTTCTTGGGGTTCCCAGAACCCGGGCGCCAGCATAAAAGGACGGCAGACTGCAAAAAGTTAAAATAAATATGAGTATATTAAAAGAACACAAATACTGCGTCTTAATATTATTTGTAAAATAAATAAAGTAATTAAATGAATACCAAATGTAGGTACCGACTATCGTACTAAGGTCTTTAATTACAAAAGATCGCGAAGTAATGTGATTAATGTTTGAAATATAAAGTTAACTGTCAAGATTTCTTAATATTCACAACAAATCGTGACAGCTTCTGTTTCTATGACAAAGCTGTCACAAAAAATCATTAATTTCTCTAATTTGTGGCATTAAAATGAAGTAATCTGTATGAAATAATGTGTGTGGATAGGTCTAGTATGGTCATGAGCAATATTATACCATAATTTTTTACCGGACACTTTTTATTTACAAAAACCTTTTTTCCCATGTTATTTCCCTATGCCAACCTTTACGTGGAACGCGCGGTATAGTTATAAGTATTTAAGTATTTTTATTGTAAATTTAATTTACATGTATTGATATGTTATTTTGTTATTTGTATAATTGTTTGTGCTATTATGTGCAATTGTAAAATGTAAACTATATAGTTTTAATTAGGTTTAGGTATATTAGAATGTACCTATGTAGTGAACTAATTTCTTTTTGTTTTTTTTTGTATTTTTATTTAATTTTATGAGAAACTATATAATTAAATATTTATTTAAAAATAGTTATTTTTCTAGACAAACAATGTTCTATTATTCTACGCTAAGGTGAATAACATATTGTTTGTCATGAGTTTGCTTATTGCTCTAAATCTACACGCAAGTTTGGCATAGTATGGCGTGTCGGCTTACTGCCTTACTCTTTCTGTATCGTGGAGCATAAAATTCCACGTATTTTGAGTACCATATCGCATTTTAGTGCTCTAGGCCTCTAGGCGCTACAATCTGCTTCAGAACCCAGGCGCCAAGTACCCCAGATACGCCCCTGCTTTTTGCCAGGTTCTGTTTGATTCAACGACGTTTCAAACATACTATAGTTTTGAAGTATTTTTCTTTGCTTTTGCATTGAGTATAAATAAAAATTTAAAAAACAAATTAATCGAATTATAGAAAAAAAATAGTTTTTTCTGCAAAACCTCATTGCTTTATCACTCTCTTTGATAATTTGTGTGGATAAAGGATTGCATTTGTTCATGCCAAAACGCCTTAGTACTTTCGTGGTGTATGATTTCTAGCTTACTTTAATTAAACAGTGGTATTCAATCACTAAACTCAGATAATAAGAAGTAGATTTCGCTACAATTTCGAATTATGTTTTAAAATTTAATACAAATTCATCTAATAAATTTCTGTTTGTTGCTGCTATCAAACCATGATTAACATCAAGTTTATCAGATTCTTTGTTGAAAATGAATAAGCATCAATCAGATTAAATCCTAACTTGAGTAAAAATTATTAATATTGTTAATTCCAGCATCTAGGTGTCTGTTTGAGTCCATACAGACTTCTTTTAGGCGACATACTTTATCAGAGTGATCTTTGTAACATTTTGATTTCTGCATATGGATTTTTTTTATCGAGCTCACCGTAAAAGAAAATTGTTTATACGTCGATTTGAGTTAATGGTTCGAAACTTTGCTGCTGAACTAAACGTGTGATTATAGTCGTCTCCGTTTTGTTGTGGGAATCCTTTGTCTAGCTTTAAACTTGTCCACTGAATTATCTAAGTTAGTTTTAATTCTATAAATAAAATAAATAAAAATATATCATCACGTCTTTTACCCATTACTGGCTGTGGTACTCTTCCGTAGCTGATCTCGGTAAGTTATATATTCCTTCACGCGAAATGCGGTTACCAGCTGTTAAATCACGGCCCCCAAAGATGTTTATGGTGGGGGAGCCACAGGGATCGATTTAATTTGGTGAAAATTGTTTGTCGGGTGTGGGGATCAAACCAGGGTTCTCAAGATCCACAGGCCGACTCGATATCACTGAGCCACCTACTCCATAAAAAAATAAATAAAATTGTAATGTCAAAAATTGTAAAATAAAGAGTATTTGTTGGGCTATAAGTCGAAATGACTTCAAAAGCCGATACACAATTATTATTATTAATTAAATTATAAATAAAGTCATGGTTATAGATGCTGCTTGCATAATTATGTCATAAAAATAGATATTAAATTATAGTTATTCATCAGATACCTAGAAGTAAATAAAAATAAATAATTATGTTATTTATCCATTACTAAAATACGTAATTTAAAATGTAGGACTCTGTCGTAGCACATCTCGAGCTGTCAAATCCCGGCCTCCAAAGAAATTAGTAGAAAGAGAGCCAAAGGGGTAATTTTTATGGGGTAAAATTGTTTGTCGGCTTTGGGAATCGATCCCGGGTCCTCAAACCTACAGCCCGACTCAGTACCACTGAGTCACCAACCCTATAAATAATAAGTTATAATATTAATAAAAATATATAATATTTTATCGTTCACTGTCATGTCTAACACCTTCTGCTATGTCAAACTCCTCCTTGTTGCCCACCGTCATGCTAATATCGACCACTATGAGAAACACTGGAGTAGGTGCTTTTCAAATGAGTAGCATATTTTTAACAGTTAACATCTACGAACACCAGCTTTTCATTTTATAAGAAATCTAGAACTAGAATATTTCTTGTTATATACCGTGTCGAGTACAAGATTCCGTGCTACATTTTAGCATTTTTATTTTTTTTAGGTAATACTAAGCAACATGCAGTTTGAGATTTAGACGAAAAAAGATCGAAAGATTAATAGTCTATTAAATAGTTATAAAGCCATCAAGAATTACAAGTAGCTATGCACCACATTGATAAAATTGTAAATAAGATAAGAAAAAGTTATTACAATGAAATAAATACCAGTTTTTGAAAACTGAAAGTTTGATGAAGGATAGTGTTACCTCAACTATTTGAGGTACAACATGAAACATAGTTGAGTGTTCAGGAAGTGTGAAATGTGAAGGATGTTCGTTAGTCGGAAGCAGCCGGGTTCATTTTAGAATGTTTAACATTAGTCGCATTTGTAAATGTAAGTGACCAATATGCACTTTCGCTAAAAGCACCAACACCGTCACCATCATCGGAATCGACGCTAGTTCGCTTTGCTAATGTAAATAAGCGTCACGGCGACCTGGAATAGTTTCCGACCTGTTCAATTATTCATGTTGTATATCTCCGTGTCCGGAACCGTACTGCTGTACGGGTACATGGACAGATGGCGGCTCTTAGTACTATGTTGTCTGCGTTACTATATGAAAACACCACTAAGGTGTGTAGGTAATACTGGCGCTTTAATGCTATTCCAAGTTTACGAAAAAAATGTATTTAAAAAACAGTAGTTATACACCAAGACCTTCGAAAATAACCGAATATTATATATTAAGAGTATGAGATGTGTTGCGTAGGATACACAAAGACACGACGCGACAGGTGGAGTTGTGGTTTTAGATGATACGTCAAATCCGGAAACTATATTAAATGTACTATTGGTCTAGATAATTAATTGATGTAGAAAATGTCAAAAAATTAAATTACTTGTTTGTTTATTGATATCTACAGATACGATTCATTTGTCAGTGACCGAAATATGCAAAGGTTTGTGTTTCGCGAAACACGATTAGTAACGCAATAATATGCAATATTATACCGCATTACAAAAGAAAATTAAGCTATCTTATTAGTCTATTTTACGATTAATTGTGTAATCATTCTTATCGTTATTCTAATAAGGCATATATGACCTATATCCATTGAAACTTTTGTTACTACATCTTATTTTATGGAAGATAAACATAATTTTACTTTCAATGATTTATTGTTTCTTCAATATAATTTCGATTAGACATGACGGGTGAAGAGAAATGATTAAATAGACAAACAGTGATGTTTTTCTACAAATGTAATAATAAAAATTAAAATTATTGTATATAAAACAAACAAAAAATATTATATTCTCACGCCTTTTACCCTTTATTAGATGTGGCCCTCTGCATTTACATAATTTATATTGTACAGGTTTATCGGTAATGAATATAAAGATAAAAGTGTACCCAAACAATTGATCAAACGAAGTATTAACTAGTGTTGTACGAGTATTATGTTCAGTTGGCTTTTAGAAGTTCCATCTATATTTAATACTTCATTTCTTCATTAACATGTTGTTACCGCTGCTACATACCTACTCAACAAACGTGCGGCTTATAAAAATATTCGTTTACAGAAGTAGCAATACCGTTACATTGGTTGCCTAGATACTTATTGGTTTCATTAATCATTTTTATTGATGCTCGACTATCTTTTGTCGTAGAATCATCTGAAGGTAGTCAATTACGATTTTTGTCTTCTTTACTAACTACCTTTGATTGGGATCTTCTACTATGTTATTGTTTAACGTTGTGTAGCCATTTTATACGTTTATCATGTTCTTGGACAGATAAATCAAGATTTAGAAAGAAATTTGAGCTTTGCAGTTGTTTTCTGCTTGGCAAGAAGTAGAATCGAATTAAATTAATATTAGGCGTGATCTATCAGCTTGTATATTCCTTGTTTGACACAGATAAAACACTTCTTTAATATCGTCTTCGATTACTGTAGCAGTTTTTTTGTTTTCACTGGATTTTTCCTTTTTGTTAAAGTTCAATCAAAATTAGGTTTCTTAATTCTACAGATTGAACTAAAATTTTGTCTTCGTTTTAAAGCACATTGATTATTTTCTGTAGTTGTTTATGTTCGTTGTCTGTCATAGATTTTTTAAGTATTACTAGAGATAGCAGTTCCAAATGTTTTAATATTTAAATAATTAATTTATATCAAATTTCTAAAGCTTTTTCCAGATAACTTCTAATGTTGTTACTTACGACTTTTCAGCCATTCCGGTACATGCAAAAAAATGGTTACACTTGTATAAAATAAGTACTTTAATATTTTATAAGTAATCTCTAAAATTTCACTTACTACAAAACATATACTACTGTTTTATAAATAATTTCTTATTTAAAATTAATAATAATTTGTACATTTTAACTAACAGTAGGTATACAAATTTGTACATAAATATAATCATCAAGTTAATGTCACTATACTCAGTATATAAGACAATTTATAAATATTGATTTAAAATCAAGTATTCTTCATTTAATATAAGCAATAAGTTTTGATAGTTTTAAAATAGAATAAATACAATTTCATTGAATACAAAAAATATATTTTAAATAATTTAACTATATAATACGTTCAAAGTTTAAAGTTAAATCTTAACATATATGTACTAATAGTAAATATTCAAATATTGTTAGGCTTCTTGTATTAATTTTATAAATCAAACATAAATTATAAAACGTAAAAATTACCGTGTATATCGTAAAATAAGCAAAAACAAGTTAATAATATCAAGATACAGAATGGTAACAGCAAAAACATGTTCTTCAGGTGATATTTTGTATCTGTGGTCTCCAGTAACTATATACTGTATATCGATAATCAAACAAATTGAAAAGAAAAATATTGCCAGTCCAGACAGAGCTATGCGTCCTCCGATGGTTAAATACGATAGTGAAGTGATTGTTGTTAAGCCAAGAACGAGGGCGAAGGCAAGAACTATCATTCCTGTGCCGGTAAAGTCCCATTTCGTTTGGAATGCGAACCATGTTAATCCAAGTACGAGAACCGCAGTCATGGCAAATGCAATCATTACCTGCCGAAGTAAAACAGAAAATTGTAATAAATTCATTTGTCAGATATTTAAAACAAATCATGCGTTCTACCATTTACCCAGTTCTGCATATCATAAATATTTCATAATTACGGGCATCAGTTAAATAACGCGACATTCCCTAATGATATATTTTTTATTTATTTTGAAAATAGGTACATTTTTTATTATTTTTATTCATTTCAACGGGGAAAAATTACCTTCATGTTAATATCTGATTTACTGATTTTTATTTAAAATTATTTTTTTTTACAAATGAATAATATATATATATATATATATATATATATATATATATATATATGGTATTAAATCATAAGCAAATGGTAAATGAGTAATGTAATATTGCTGTCAAATATACTTTTATTAATTTTTTATTTAAGCGGGCCCAAATTTAAATACAAGTTACGCATCAAAATAGATAAATAAATAGGTGGTTCATTGGTGTCGAGTCGGCCTAAGGAATTGACAACCCGGGTTTCGCTGAGTTTGGAATTACAACGGATATTTATGTGATAAAATATTACTCACCGATTCTTCCCGAAATATTGCGCATATTCCGCCAATCATGTATGTGGTAGACGACGAAAACAATAAAAGAAGAATGTAGTTCCATGGTGACCTTTTCCGAATATTAGGACAGCAAATAATTATAAAAACAGTTGCAAAATATATAGGTAATCCCCATAAAACGTGAAGTAAATTATCATTCCAGAATTTACGAAGTGGTTGGCAATATATACATAGAGCCGAGTACAGAACCGTTTTCAGAAGTAATAAAGTTAAAAGTGAAAATACTTTTCGAGCAAATGCTCTACGTATCGATTCTTCGCTGAACATGAGAGCATATTCATTTGGTTCTTCTGCTTCTTCTTCTGCAAATAAAAACAATAACATTAACAAAAATATACTGAAGTTATGGTAAATGTTTTAAACGCGAAGTTTGCTAGTTTATAATGAAAAATGACATTTTTGTAGCTAAATAGATTTTATGTTTTCGTGTTTTGAAAACAACTATAGCACAAAACGTTATTATTATTTTAGAACTTGTAAATAACACAAATTATTTTTCTCAAAAAAAGAACATACCAAACTGAATCTATTTATAAATAATTTACAACTAAGTACATACTTTTGTCTATACTACTTTCGTCTGTTTCTGCATTCTTTACATCAATATTAAATTCCACATTCTTCACATGTGGATCAAGAAGCTTTTCTTGAAATTGTTTAGCGTCTTCAGCGGTGTATGGAGGAGGTTGAACACATGTGGAAGCAACAGCCGCGACTATTTGCTGTTCGTCGTTTGTTTTCTGCTGCACTTCCATTGTGATTCAAATAAAAGTTAATACTGATACTTTTGATTGCATTCGTTTGTTAGCGTATATAAATACGAGATAAGACGCCGCTGATTATCAAGTAGGGTGTGGTAATTTCCCCAACTATCAACACTGATGTCATTGACTTATCTATTATTTGTGGTTAAGAATTAAAGAATACAGTTTTTAAATGAAATACATCTCTAATACTATTATTAGACATATATATCTATATATATATATATATATATATATATATATATATATATATATATATATATATATATATATATATATATATTGCATAACCAGAAACCTTGAAACTCGAAAATAAAAAATTGTTAATAAAGTAATTTCTAGATTGCGAACTCATTATTTATTTCAAAAACTCAATTTTACTATACTCTTAATTTACCTATGATAATAATAATTATTAAAAAAATTGTATATATTAACAGACAACTACAGCGACCTACTCGAACATTGAGTGCATATTAATAAATACGAGATATAATACAAACTTATCTTATTTAAAAAAATATATATTAAAAGAATTACACTAAAATATTCTAGTTCACTAAATTTCAGATCTAATTAATTCAGTAATGGATTCATTTAATAGTTTTTAATTAATGGTTTACTAGAGGTACAATGTTCGGTTTATTAATAAACTTGGAAACATTTCGTATCCACGCCGCTGTTCATATTAGTGTTTTATCAATATAATTATCTATTATATCCGGTTAAATTAGAAGTGAACAATTCGAATATTTCTATGCGGCGTTCCGATATTAAAGTGAATTTAACAACGTATATCGAAACCTATCATGAAATAAATATGGCTAAATTTATTTGTTATGGTTATTAATATTGCATTCCCAACCAAACAGCGATTACTTTACCCTATAATTATCTTTTTCTGTCCGAATGTAGTCTCCCTTCTGTGTTACTACGTGCATCCCTACCGCATACGACTAAAACTAAAATAAATATATCATCACGCCTTTTATCCATTACTGGGTATTGTAATCTGCCGTAGCAGATCTCGGCAAGTGATATATTTCTTTGTGTGATGTGCTGTTACCAGCCATCAAATCACGACTCTTAAAGATGTTAGTGCAGGGGCAGCCACATAGGTAGTTTTGATGTGGTGAAAATTGTTTTTCGGCTGTGGGAATCAAATCCACAGGCAGACTTGATACCACTGAGCCACCCACCCCATGAATACTAAAATGCAACTAAATTACAATCGGTAAATGATGATATTTTTCCTAGTACGTTTTTAGTTATTCTGCATTTTCAATTGAGAATGGTATGTCGTTAAAAAGGTATGTTAAATAATTAATCATCTGTATTATTTTTTATAATTAAATATGGTATAAATAAATAGTTTGTAGTTTAGTAATAATTAAAGTAACAATAAATAAACATATTATTATAAGTGCGGTCGTTAGTCATTTGTTATTTACAAAAATTGGCCCTTTAAAGAAAAAGTTTGCCCACCACTGGAGTAGATAGAACTTAACCACTTATATATTTTGTGGAAATAGGTGAACTACAATTTCATAATTAAATATAGGATTTCCTGTTAGTTTAAGTTAGATTATGTAGAAAAATAAATATTTACATTTTTTCGTAATTACGTGCTGATAAAATTTTTAAGATAATTTTTTTTATAGATAATTGAATGAAATTCGAAATAAATAAAATATGAAATAGTAAACAGTCAATAATTAATATGGGTTTTTAAATTTTTTTTATTATTTGAGTCAAACATCTATATGGCGCTATAATAAAAATCAGTTTTATTGGAAAACAAGGAATATCTTTAGATTTGTTTAATTACTAGCTGACTTTCTGTAATTAGATCAATAATTTTTATATACTTGTTTTTACTGCCTGTTCAACTAATATACTTAATAACCATCGATTCGAGTACGGTGTTAACCGCGGCAAAACATGGTCGCCAATTTCAGTTTTGTTTTGCATTTAACCCGAATTTTAATGAGAAAAAGTATTATACGAATTTTAAAGTATAAAATAAAATTTTCATATTGGTGGTATGATTGGCGAGACAGTCGTAAAAAGCCATTTAAAAAATATGTTTCAGTCTAATTCTTTTACATATTTTATTATTTTACAGAATAAATACGATAAATAAGGATACAATTTTTCTTAACACAGAAAAATTACCGGAATATATTAATATTATGTATACTCTGAATATACTCACTTCTCCACAACTTTTGAGGTAGAGTACATATTTTTTACACGTGGTAACCGCACTCACCATTCACTATTTTAGATACTGTGCCTCGAAATTTATCTACAAGCTAAGTTTAATAATGATATTGTTGTAGATAAGTATACTTTCATTAATTTACTTAAAACAATTCGCATTCATCTGATTATTTTTACTATTCTCTCAAATGCTAATGTCAAATTTTCTACTGACGGTTTTCTGCTTTTCTTCCCAGTAAGCTGTAAGTAAGAATTTCGCCATGCAAGTATTATGATACAGAGCATCTTCCGCTATTAAATAAGCTACTCTGGAAACTCTAAATTTTATTTACTTCTCCCATTTTTATATACTTTTGCTAGTGTTTTGTCCGTAATGGTACATAATTGGCCACAAAATAAACTGTCGTCTCTCTTATACTCGTAGTTTACCAAATCCTAATGTACTGATTATATAAGAGAAAGATTTTTTTCAAAATTCGCAAATTTAATTGCACATTACATGATGTCAATATTTTTAGTGCCACTGGTTTGACCATTTTTTCTAATATATTAATAAATAAATTATAACTATAATAGTCCATTTATATATCAGATATATGCCTATTGGTAGTGTTATATTTATAATTTAATTATTAATTAGAAATAACTCTCAAACACATCACATCATGTAAAGAACAATAAAATTTCCAAATTTTGAAAAAAAAAATATTTCGTAATCAGTACTTGGAGTACTATATGTGGTTCAAATAAGTGCCATAATTTACGAAACTCCTGTATATATTCAAGCCTTTTTCCCATTAATGGTGGTGATACTCAACCGTAGTAAATCTCGGTAAATTCTGATTTTATTCAGTTTTCGATCGAATTAAAACTTTTATAAATATTACTTCTTTGTAGTGATACGAGTAGCTGTGGAATTGAAACAAAACGACAAACAAATGTTTAACGTTTTAATTATTAGGAAAGTTTAGTTTTGAATCGATTTGTTATTTATTTAAGTGGCAAAATGATAGTTATATCATTATTGAAAATGGTTAGCTACTCATATGAAGTAAAGTTGCAAACTAACATTTCTTAACAGTTAAAATATCATATTATTTTTTTGTTATTTTTCCTGAATCACTATAAAAAGAAAGTTTTATAAATCTTTAAAATTGATTTTTTTGGTCACAAAACGTAAATGTGATTACTGATAAAGTGATATAAAATTTAATTTCTACGACTTGTGTTGTGTGTGAAACATTTTTGTCTATAATTAACAGAACACTTTTGCGCAAATTCCAATGTTAAACGCCTCTGGCTAAGTTTTCATGTTACAACCGGTATTTGCAAAATTGATATGCAATATAATACAAAGTTATATTTTTTTAAATGAAAGCTATATTTGATTTTTATAACAAAAAAGTTGATTTTTTCCTCTTTTCATTAATATAAATTTTGTATTACTTTAAATTATTTTTATTAAAAACATTTGTTTGATAAAAATAACATGTGTGCCTAATGCAATTAATGTAATATATGAGAACGAATCAATATCACTGATAATTTTTCTCTTGACCTGTTTTTAACTAATCTTAATACAACACATTTAAAAATTCAACCAATAGACACAGTTATATACTGATAAAAGCCCGTTATTAGGGTAAAATCGAGCTAGTACGATAATATCCCGTTCCCAAATAAATATGTTTGTTTTACTGCTATGATACTATGTATTAAAATAACATCATAACATCCACGGGATAATAAGCGGGAATTATGGATCATAACGCCCACTGCGTTCATATGTTTAATTTATTTTATGTTTTAACCGTACAAGTAGTGTTCACAAATAACTATTCTGTAGTTGGTTATAATTAGTAGCGACATCTAGTGTAAAATAATATGGAAATTTTGGAGATTCGGTTACACTGTACTCAATCACATTTACCTACTGATTCGAAAACCTAATTTTTAAACTGTCAGATAATATTATTGATATTTATAAGGTTAATAAATAATAATGGTAATATTACTATTACATAACAATAGTGTTTATACTGTATGAATTTTGTAGGTGATGGAGCTAAAGAAAAAAAACATGTACAGATAGAAACATGTCAGAGAGGAAAACGTTGATCTAATCTGATTTATTTTTTATATTTTTTAGAAATTTACCTTATTGATTTTTTTAAATAGCTGCAAACAATTAAAAAGAACAATGTCAACTTTATCTCCTTCGCTCTCACTAAAATATCGAATTCTTTCTCCATTATCTCATATAAACAACGTAACACAACTGTTTAAAATGAATAAACAAAATTAAGAGACAATATCCTCGACAATGCAACACCACTGTTGATTAATAATTCTATACGCATTAATATAATTATAATTATTATAAGTTAAAACTAATTATACCCATCATCAGTGAACATTTTTTATATTTTTATGCACCACATACATTTTTAGATGATAATGACCTCGGGCATTATTCATCTCTCGAGCCAGAGACCCTCGAATTGGATACCATTGCCCTCTGTGCAGAATCATCCACTTAACGCTCTTGATGCATTAATTACTATTTTATGCCATCAATTCGGGACAAAATTATTTTATTTTAATTGTCAGAACATAATCTTACCAATAGCACGCGACCTGTCAGATTTTCTCTAGATAAATTTTTGTCTTCAATCACTATTTTTTTTGCTTGTAGCAAAATCACTCGAGCAAACTGACATAAGATAAACTCCCTTGTATTCGGGATTTTATCATGCAGTTTACTCTCGTTCTTGTTGCTAAGCAAATATAATCATGCAAAACCAAAATTTATGTGATAAAATAAGCTCAAATTAATTTTTGACCATGTTTGAGATGGCGCTCCAAAGGCACACAATAACTGCTATTTAATCGAAGTCGTAGTTGTTATTGTTTCCGAAATCCTAATTTGAGAATGTCCTTTATATGCTATATGAAATTTCTATCGGAACTTAAAAGTAGACACTTTAATAAAGCTATGCGGAATTCTCAAATTAATGAAGTACTGTTCCCGTCACATGCACGCGGCAGTAACGGCGTTAAGGCTGTTCGACCCTAAAATAAAATTTCGTTTCTTGATTTTGAAATATTCGCCTTGCACTTATACAACCAGCCCAGCACTGCACGTTGTATTTGAGTTCTTCTCAAAAGGGTCATGTCATAAATCATAAAATTTACCCACCCAAAACATTTTTTTTATCTGGTTCAGAAATTCACAACAAATTTGTCAATTTACAAAAACAGATTTATAAGAAAAAGAAACCCGTTGAACTAAAACGAATATATTTCACGCGTTGGACTGCACAAATTAATTAAGTAGTTTTAAATGTTGTATCCACACGAAAAAATTATACTAATTGAAAATTAATATATAAAACTGATTGTTTTTTGTTTTCAACGATGTAAAACACATAAACCTTAAAATTTTAAGTTGAAAAGTTATGCATGTGTTTTTATTTAACCCAAGGAGGATAATTATGAAAACAATAATTTAAATTAAATGATGCAAAAATATATGACAGCAGTTTGTAACATTTATTTGAATTATTAATTTAACATAAAAACTAGAAATAAATAAACAAAATATTGTATTTATGAAGGAGAAATAATATGGCACTCTGATAATTGCTTTAAAGCGTGTATTTTTTTTGGCTTCTAACTCGGATATAAGAAACAATTGAACGACAAACTTATACTCTGTGGATCCAGTATTTCATTCTGAACATTTTTCTTCAGTACATTTTTGTTCTAAAATTAATAGGTAAAGAGATATCGCTATCTATCCTATGTTCGGAAAAAAAAGTAGACACCCGGTATATTTATGAAAGAAAAGGCCAGAAATTGCATATTACTTTAATTAGAAATAATATTTAGAAAAATTTAAACTGAAAATTATAATTCGCCAACTTGTCAGCTATTGGCAGTCAGTTATGTTCTTTTCTAATGACTGACAAACAGATAATGTGTAAATATTAGCAAGAAACGTATAGTAAAGGACTACTGGGCCCTAAAAGTAGTAGTAGTACATAACAGTCTCATTTCTACCTATCCTCATCCTCATCCAATAATGTATAAAAAGCGTGATGACATATTTATTTATTTTTATTTTATGAAATAAAACGCATTAAAAAATATTTATACAAGTCAACAAATTAACTGACGTAATCTATAACTTTTTATCCTAGCAATTCGCAATGTAACCAAAGTCCGAAATTATATGCAATTATTTGAAATTAATATATTAATGATTTTGTGAATACTAGCTGAAATTATTTTCTTCGCTTTTACAGTTAACCGTGAACAAGTAAATTTATAAATTCAGGATACGAATCTCACGTCCGTTTGTGAGACAACTTAACTTGCTCGTTGAAAGTTCGTCTGCAGCAAGTGAGCTTTCGGTCACAAGAGCTTTACATAGAAAGGAGCTTTTTTACTTTGGCACCAGGGTTAATGAGAAGGCTTGAAAACCAAGCGTAACGCTTCTTACGTTGCTGGAATGCGTAATTCGGGATTACCTACGATACAGCTGGGACGACTTGGCTCCAGCTCTTATTGTTTGTCCACGCTGGTCATTCGGGAATGGACTGCTAATTGACATGGTTAAACAGTTCACTAAAGTTTTGAAGTTTCGATGTTACTCTGAATTCTAGAAGAGTAAACTGTAAGTTGAAACTAGAAGTGTTTCTATGGTTTTTCTTCAGAATTGTGTACACACTTTACTAACTCTTTTTTAGACAATATAGATACGTAATCTAAGGAAGTGTTTTGCAGCAAAAAATAAATAGAATTTCTTGACATTTTCGACTATTTAAAAATTGATTAAAGTAAAATATTTTGTAGTAACAGTAGAAGAAAATTTTGATAAATTGTTAACTGTTATGTTAAATACTAAGTTTGTAACATACTTTATTCAGCGTACATACATACTAACAAAATATGAAATATTTAAATTTAATTCCTATTCTCTATTAGTTACAAGTAGGCGCGGTGGCCGAGCGTGTTAAGGCACATCTCTTAGCATGCTGTGACGTCACCCGAACCAAGGTTCGTCGGTTCGAATCCGCCTGCCGACAATGTGTGATTTGTCGTAAAATATAAAAATACAGTTTCATGTATTTATCACACTCGGGCGCTATAAGCTAGTCACTTATACACCTTAAATAATCTGACTAAAGAAACCGGCAGTACGGCAGTGTAAAAACTGCGGCTCGGTGTGCCCGGCCCCTATGTTCCGACACGGAATTATGGGACTCATTATATATTATTATTAGTTACATAGATCAATCGTTTTGCATATTTATAAATTAATTTATTGTGTACACACTTTACTAACTCTTTTTTAGACAATATAGATACGTAATCTAAGGAAGTGTTTTGCAGCAAAAAATAAATAGAATTTCTTGACATTTTCGACTATTTAAAAATTGATTAAAGTAAAATATTTTGTAGTAACAGTAGAAGAAAATTTTGATAAATTGTTAACTGTTATGTTAAATACTAAGTTTGTAACATACTTTATTCAGCGTACATACATACTAACAAAATATGAAATATTTAAATTTAATTCCTATTCTCTATTAGTTACAAGTAGGCGCGGTGGCCGAGCGTGTTAAGGCACATCTCTTAGCATGCTGTGACGTCACCCGAACCAAGGTTCGTCGGTTCGAATCCGCCTGCCGACAATGTGTGATTTGTCGTAAAATATAAAAATACAGTTTCATGTATTTATCACACTCGGGCGCTATAAGCTAGTCACTTATACACCTTAAATAATCTGACTAAAGAAACCGGCAGTACGGCAGTGTAAAAACTGCGGCTCGGTGTGCCCGGCCCCTATGTTCCGACACGGAATTATGGGACTCATTATATATTATTATTAGTTACATAGATCAATCGTTTTGCATATTTATAAATTAATTTATTAATAAACTGAATTGCTTAAATCTTTTAAATATTTTTTTCACTATCCGAACTCGACTTAAAAAAATAACTTTTACCTTCCTTCTCGAATGTATATGGTTTTACATTCTCCAATAGTTCGTTAGTTCGTATATACTGTGTGCCTTATGTAGCAAACTAGATCTTGAAGTATTGAAGTTAAGCATTGTTCTATCATGTATGAACAGTTCCTTAATCTGGGTGTAGCAAGCGTGACAACCACTAGGTACATCACAATGAGAAGATATCAAATTGATAAATATTAAATATGCAAACTGTAATGTAAAATAAAAGAAAACGTAAGTAAAAAAATAAATAAAAACTTTCTTTGTTTTTCTGACACATGTTTATGATATAATGTATATCCCAAAAATATTTCCTGCATTCAAAAATATTTTCCAAAACGTGCTAGAAGATGTTCGTATACACCACAGTCATCGTTTGAACATTGGATCGTAATTTCAAGCATTTGTTTTAAGTTCCTTGATCTTATTACTCTGATTAAACTAATATCATGTCCAATGTTTTGTAATGCAAGAATTTAAATCTGAAAATTATCAAACAAATAGGCAACTAAATCTATCAAATATTTTGACATATTGAAGTCTTGCATTATTTAAAAGTAAGTCAATATTTTACAAAAAAAATTAAAGAATTAGTTTGTTATTTTGCTTTAACTCGTTCAATAACTTTAAATTGTGATTTTGTAAACTTTCATATTTAATTTCTACCTCACAAAACATAGGAAATGAAATTAGTTTATTGATTTATATGCAGAATTTATAGTTCTACAACTTTTATTTGCATATAATAATCCTAAGTTTTTATTTATATTATATACAAAAGCAACAGAAAACTGTTGAAAATTAAATATTACGTAATTTCTTAAGTTATTAAAATTTTAATGTACAAGTATTTTATATCGCTGAAATAAACAAATATATTTAGAAGTGTCATACTGTGAGTTCCGTATAAAAATTGAAATTTGCTATATACAAGGTGTTATATTTTAATAGACCCAGCAAATATCTCGCTTATTTATCAACTTAGTAATTTCTTTCATATAACATGATTTATACAGCAACATGTAAGCTATTTGATAACGGATGTACATTCATGATATCACTTCCGGTTTATAAGTAATTTATATCAACTTTGAAATTACAAATGGAACATACTATATTTTTTTACAAATTTGAAAAGTGCATCAAATATCCTTTACAATCATGTAAAATAATCCATATGTTACATTATTAAAAAGTAAAATGGCGGGCACTTTATTATACACCAAATCGGAAAGAGAATAGTGAGCCATGACTGTGGCTTGAAATAAAACAATTAACTAAAACAATTACAATTATTATTATTAAACGAAATAATATTTTTTTGTCATAATAATACAGAAAATAAGAATAAGTAACACTTAATAACAACAAAATGATTTTATAACAAAGAGACTGGGAGCCATTTTGAATATTTGTTATAAAATCATTTTATTGTTATTAAGTGTTACTTATTCTTATTTTCTGAATTATTATGACAAAAAAATATTATTTCTCGAAATGTATACGAGGAATAAAAACGGCCGTGAATTCCTTATTTAAAAAATGCCTGTATTATATGGAAGTTCAAAATTTGAATAACTCCAATCGAAAATGCTATAGGTGAAAAACAAGAATGACAAAATTACGTTTTTCCTTATATCTCACCTATGCGTTTTTGTAAGAAAACAAAAACATGTCTAAATTGGCCTCTTAACGAGGCAATTAATATCTAATTTAAATAACTTCATATCTCTTATAGTTCCGCATGCTTAAATAGATTCTTTGGACATTCTGTACATAATTATAACATATTTAAATTGGTTTTTAGCTAATACCTACAATTAATATTGAGAAAATGATTTATATTTAAAAATTTAATGTGAATACTGCCCTGAAGTGTGTAAAAAGTCCCACACAATTGATGAAGATTAGCGAATATCACTTGAATCACGAAGGGTGGATCTGTAACATCGTTCCAGCATTCCACCACGTGGCGCCTACACCGGGCACCCGGCCAAGTATAATTTGTTTCAAAAACAACAACTTGGCTGACTTCTGCTGGTCCAATCTAAGTTCCAACTTACACACTATAGAAACAAAATTCGAATAACTGTATGTACAACATCTCTATGAAAGTGTAACATAAGGTGTAGATTTGCATACCTAAGTTTGTTTTCGGCACAATCACAATGCTGTCTTGTTGATGTTATTGCACATATTCAATTTACTCCAGACACTATTTTCAGTTTATAACCATTATGAAAGCTTTCTACAGTTAGATGCACTAAAGCATTAGGATATTGCTATGCTGCGCTGAAATGCGGTGGTATGATAAAAGATGAAACATTTTTATGGAGAATTTTGTCGCACATTATCGATCGATGCAGTAGTGTTGATTTGCTGCCAATAGATGAACAGGAACAGTTTAGTGAAATACGGTTACAAACGGTTAATTGCGTCGCATTTATGGGAATAACATCTAAACAAAAGTACTTGTACTTTATTCATGTCGCCCTAACAGTGTAAGAATATATATATATATATATATATATATATATATATATATATATATATATATATATATATATATATATATATATATATATATATTCCAAGTGTATTTATGTATGGATAACATCAAAATTTATATTTTCTCTCATAAAATAATATTTAATATTGAAATTATCCATAAATCTCAGATCAGAAGAATACTGTGATTCTTGAGAAATAGTTTATTAAGAAGATTAGAACTTTGTATTCAAGCCAATAAAGGTAATTTTGAACAATATTTATAAATTTATTATAAATTATAGAACTTTTGTTTATTTTTATTTTATTCGTGGTATTTTTATCGTACCTACATAAAATGTATAATTATATTTATTTGTTTCTTTCATTGCACTCTTTGAATAATCATATTTTTTTTTAAATATGCATAATAAATTTTTTTATCGAATAAGGTCTTTAAACATATGTTGCGATTTAAAATAAAATGTTAGATGCCACATTTTAAGAAATTCTGGGTACATTTTTATATTTAGTCTCTTGAAATAAAAAATGTTTGCTAATTTAATCATTCAGTACCTATGTAGAAAAACTTTTATATTAGTTGGATTTCTGGTTTTAATTGGATATAAAAAGACTAAAATTAAATATTCATTTTTAAACCTTTTTTATTAAACTATGAAGGCGACGTTTCGGCCAATATTTAGGCCAACATCAAGCTTCAAAAAATCAATTAATATTTCTTTGACTTATTGTTAATAAATATTTTTTGTGAAACTACATCAAGTGTCTACGTTCATTATTCTTATTCTTAATGTTTCACCAAGTGTCCACGGCTCATACTTTTAATATTATAAAAAAATTAATTGTTAAATTCCCTAAACAATTTTGAACATATTTTAAATTATTATACGCATCCGTTTTATAATTAATCGAGGTATCATGGTGTAAATTTATATGTAACGTTTGTAAAATAAGTCTATGCTTTTTATTTTCCATAACATCAATAATTTTGTCTTCAGAAAAATTAAATAATAATAATTGTATTAAAATATTCTTTTTTCTAACGGTTGTGAAGTCTCTTCAATGTAATATTTTCCACAAGAACCACATGAAATTTTGTATACAACATTTTTATATTTAGATTTTTAAATTTTGTCTTTAGTTTGTGTATAAAGCGAATTAAATTAGTGAAATTAGTAGTTATAATATTAATATTGTAATTACCAATAGTTTTTCTAATTCCAGATATTTAGTCTCTTGAAATAAAAAATGTTTGCTAATTTAATCATTCAGCATGTAGAAAAACTTTTATATTAGTTGAATTTCTGGTTTTAATTGGATATAAAAAGACTAAAATTAAATATTCACTTTTAAACCTTTTTTTATTAAACTATGAAGGCGACGTTTCGGCCAATATTTAGGCCAATATCAAGCTTCAAAAAATCAATTAATATTTCTTTGACTTATTGTTAATAAATATTTTTTGTGAAACTACATCAAGTGTCTACGTTCATTATTCTTATTCTTAATGTTTCACCAAGTGTCCACGGCTCATACTTTTAATATTATAAAAAAATTAATTGTTAAATTCCCTAAACAATTTTGAACATATTTTAAATTATTATACGCATCCGTTTTATAATTAATCGAGGTATCATGGTGTAAATTTATATGTAACGTTTGTAAAATAAGTCTATGCTTTTTATTTTCCATAACATCAATAATTTTGTCTTCAGACAAATTAAATAATAATAATTGTATTAAAATATTCTTTTTTCTAACGGTTGTGAAGTCTCTTCAATGTAATATTTTCCACAAGAACCACATGAAATTTTGTATACAACATTTTTATATTTAGATTTTTAAATTTTGTCTTTAGTTTGTGTATAAAGCGAATTAAATTAGTGAAATTAGTAGTTATAATATTAATATTGTAATTACCAATAGTTTTTCTAATTCCAGATATTTAGTCTCTTGAAATAAAAAATGTTTGCTAATTTAATCATTCAGCATGTAGAAAAACTTTTATATTAGTTGAATTTCTGGTTTTAATTGGATATAAAAAGACTAAAATTAAATATTCACTTTTAAACCTTTTTTTATTAAACTATGAAGGCGACGTTTCGGCCAATATTTAGGCCAATATCAAGCTTCAAAAAATCAATTAATATTTCTTTGACTTTAATTATGTTACCTTTGATGGAAAAATTTAAATTTTTACTTGTTAATTCATACTAAAAATTGGTAAGTTCGGTTTATTATGTTACATTAATTAAAAAATATATTTATTTTTATTAATTTTTTGTAGCTTGATAATGGTCGAGACGTCGTCTTCATAGTTTAATAAAAAGAGGTTTAAAAATTAATATTTTATTTTACCCTTTTTATTTCCAATTAAAGCCTGAAATCCACTAATATAAAAATTTCAAAATTTACCATTTAGCTTATTAAAATAGAATTAAAATCTTTCGATTTTAAAAACAATTCTGTATGTAAATTGTTTGATGGCAGTTTTTGTTATTATTTAAATTCATTTATTTTAATATTGAGAAATCTTATATATATTGTTACATAAGTTTGTAAAATATTATGAGCCTTTTTATTGACACCCGTCTGTAAATTATTTGTAGTTATTCCACTGACTGGCGAGAATGAAGCAATTTCCTATCACTGACAGCGCACTATATACAAAATAGAAATCAGTGCCACCACATGAGTCAAGTTAAAAATACTTTTAAGATAGTTTTATTTTAGATTAGTTTAATATTTGCATGCAATTTTAGCATTTTTTATTATATATCCCATAAATAAAATGAAGTTAAATTCCTAAGTTTTTTAATTTGACAAAATAAAAATATTAAGTATTTTATTTTCTTATTTTAATGTTGGTTAAGCAATCAAATATACAATGCGACGAACATCATCTTTCTACAATGCACCTATTCTTACAGTTTATATGCTGAATTATTTTATACATATCATAAGTCAAAATAACTAAATACAATGACGTCATATCTTACTATCTTATATGTAGGTATCGTAATCATATCATTACAGATTTTTGTCGCATTTTAATATTTCATTAAATTTGTAATGAATATATCACTTTATCAACTTAAATTCTTCACCATTTTTAGTATTCATTAAATATTTACTACAGAAATAAAACTGTCAAAATACGCAGTTTGAGAAATGTTAATAAACATACATTTCAGTGTTGCGAATAGAAGTGAAATTAAAACATATTTTTGTTTATGTAACACTAACAAAACAGTTGTTATTACAATTTTGTATAAACTGATTTAGCAAATAAACCAAACTAATGTTCCTTCCATTACCAGTCGGCGACATAGTTCCTCCTATATACTCGTACTTTACATTATGGGAAGGTGTCGTAAGCCTGGCAGTTGAAGACACAATAACAGAAAACATGTTGCTATATTCTACAATTAAATGGCGTATCTATTTATAAGTATATTGTAGCAAACATATATTATTTTGATTTAATATTCTTCAACACAGACATGATATTTTTTCTTTATTTTATAATCTGCTTAACAAATACAATAATAAATTTGTGAGTAGATAACGTAAAATGTAGACAATTAAATACGTACTTCTAATTAAAAGCTATTTTCATTTAATCTCAATAGCTGAGCCTGTTAAATACGAAAACAAAATACCAATTTAAATTTGGTTCCCCGCGAAAGACGTTTGATATTCTTTCCCATCAATTATTTAATTTTAAAATTCTTTTCAAACGGCGCTAAAACAGGAGCGATTCAGATCGCAGCTGAAAGAATGCCTCGCATTGAAATTAAAATTTTAATTGAGAAAACTTAAAATTCCGTTTTTGTTTTGTCGACTTGCACGTTATCTTTTAATTGAAAATAAATATTCAGATTCTATTTTTTTTGTATAAGACTCAAAAAAAAGGTGTTCTTTATTTTTAACAAAACGCTTATTAAAATCTAATAGAAATGTTACTAAATGTTTATCGTCTTCAGAATCAGAGGAATTATTGAAATCCTTCATTGAAATTTATAATTGCCTGTCTATCATTGTCACTTCCATTGCTTTCGTCCTGTCTTTGTTCCAGATGAACTCTTTGGAATCGCTTCGTCCATTATACTCATGAACAAATAAATTTAATCATTTGTTATATTTAATTGTTGCTATTAGGTATATATTATCTTGCTAATTTTATTTGTTGTTGCATTCAATTATATTTACTTGCTCTTACAATATAAAACAACATTTTATCAGATAGATCACTTTAAGTAATAGTGCTAATGCTAAATTCAAGCATGTTATCTATTTGTAAACTAAAATAGAATAATTATCAAAAATAGGATTTTAGGGATAAAATTTGTAAAAATGGGTTACATACTCGTATTTTATTGTTTTAGGTTACAATAATCCAAAAATACATTCTGAAATTAACTTACAGATGATGAAATATTAATCATGTTTTCATTACAATTTCTAGGTAAGTGTATCGCCAATGCTAACTGTTAAGTCAGAAGAGCAAAAGAAGTAGTAATTCACTGCTGTTTCTTGTCTGCAGTCTTTCGTTTAAGTGCAAGAGGTTTTTTATTTCGTCTAATTAAACCGCTATTTCTATTTAAGAAAAAAATCAGGAATAAAGTCACATGTTTATTGATAATTGTATTACTTGTCAAAATTTAAGTTTAGATCAGTGGCATAACATATTAGTCAAAATAAGTTAAAGCAAACCAAGTTTATTAAAGAAAATACACAAAATTACAGCGGATGTTCAAATCGAATACCGATTTGATGCACACAAACTCTCACGCGATGCTCTAATGATCTTATACTCGTAATTGCTGTGAAAATTTCGACATTGTCTCTAAGTCATTCGAGGCTGTTTCAATTCCATTCCGCAAATAATTAATGTCAGGCACAGGCGTGCCATAGGCAATTTTCTTTATATATCCTCAGTAAAAAAAAGCCCAATGGATTGAGATCTGAAGTGCGAGGGAATAACAAAATAGTACCACTTCTGTCAATTCAACGCTGTTGAAATTCAGCATGTATGACATTCACCACATCACGTTGTATATTAGAAGGAGCTTCATCTGCATGAATCACATATTTAATCTAACTTGAAATAGAAAATCGTCTACAAAATTGATATGCTCGTGTTCTAAAAAATTTAGATAATTCTGAACTTTTAATATACGTGCTAAAATTATTGGATCAACTAACTGATTCCTAACGATACCAGCCCACACGTTAATAGAAAATCAATATTGATAAAATACTGGTCTTACTAAATACAGAGATTGCGGACAGCACAGTATTGTAAATTTCTTAAATGTATAAATCCATTTCTTTAGCTTTGTCTGTAAATATCATATTAAACAAGAATTCTGTATTTTCCTCAAGTCTTTGTCAGTTGCAGAAATTTACACGTAGAGGATAGTCTTCCGGTAATAAGGCAGCAAAAGTTGGTAACGATAAGGATGATGATTTTTTCTTTTCAACAAATTCCACACTGTAATAATAAATTACATAACTGATGGCAAACCTGGCGATTACTGAGATTTTGATTATTTTCAATTATCTGTTACAGATCTGCCCATATAAAAAATATTTCTTTTTACATTGCCAAATCCTCTCAGTCTTCTATTAACATTTTCGAATATTGTTCTGTGTGGCACTTTCTTGTTAGGAAATCTTTCTCTGTATAGTTTGACGACCTCTCTTTCATTTCCGTGTGCTTCGCTATACACAAAAATGCAAATCTGCATATTCACCAAAAGTAAATCTTTCTGTATAATTTTTTTTTCAAAATTGTAAGAAATTTTGACACATTGGACACCACTGCTTAAAAAAATCATAATTGTCATTGATAATTGCACTAAAAATAAAGGATTCACTATTAGATTAAAATTATTTAATCAGGTTTAACAATGAGCTGCGTAGTAATGAAGCCTCAGAGGACGATACAAAAACTTGTTTGATACTTCTTCAATCTTCTTTATTTATTATATACATTCTGTATATGTATAAGATCGTTCATGATTAAAAAATGCTGAATAATGAAAAACACTGTTAAATAATGAAATATTCGTCAATACTTTTTAAGCCAATAAGATTACGGTTAGCCGGTTATTATAGTAACAATATCATTCAGTAATTTGTAATACAATCAGGTAGCAGTTACTTTAGCATTGAATTGAAGAGTATTGCCAACAGTGATAGTACTAAAGTTTGATCTCAAAAATACATTATTTTTCTCAAACAACGACCTTTAAGGACAACTAACTGTACTAAACTAAAAGTACATTATTCAATTTGCATGTTATACAAATTAATTATTTGGATGAAGATTGTGATACGGGTCGTAGGCGAGAATAAGTCATGGTCAACTTTATGAATTACGCTACGCTTATTATGGCCGTTACATTATATCATTTTGCCATATAAAAATTTGTCGCGAGGTAAGTAATGTCATCTACTGATTTTCATTTCAATTAAAGGAAAGTAACCATGCTGTTTTTTTTTTTTTTTTTATTAATCTATATTTTAGGAGCACTTCGGCTGCTATGGCCACTAGTGCTCCGGTACAGTTATATACATAATGTTTACGTTAAATTATATTGTGTTACATTACACCATATTATGCTATATTGTATTATATCATATTAAGTTATATTACGCCATATTATATTATATTTCGTTTTTTATGTCTATGTCGTCGAGGAAGTTTAGTAGGTTTTTAGTCATTTCGGGGTCGTTGTCTGTTAGTGCTGCTTTTAATGTGTCTGGTATTTTATGTATTAGTCTTTGTCTTCGGTATTTGTTACAGTCTGTTAGTATGTGTTTGATTGTTTGTTGGGTGTTGCAAGAGTTGCACATTATGGGGTCTGTTCTGTCTAACAAGTATTTGTGTGTGTATGCTGTGTGTCCTATTCGCAGTCTTGTTAGGATTATTTGTGTTCTTCGGTCGTCTTGTGCAGTCCATGGTCTAGTTGTCTCTTTGATTTGTCGGAGTTTGTTATTCGTCGTCTGGTTCCAGTCGGAGTTCCATTTTTCTCTAGCTCTTGTTTTAACGTGGCTTTTGAAGTCTGCTGGGGTGGTTGCCATGGGAATTGGTGCTTGTTCTGTAGCATATTTGGCTGCTGTGTCTGCTGTTTCATTCCCCAGGATTCCGACGTGCGACGGGATCCAGACGAAGTCGATTGTCTTGTTGTGGTCGACGGTGGCTCTATGTATTGCCTCTTGGAGGTTTTGGGTGCATGGATTTCTTGGGAATGTTTCTTGGAGTGATTGGAGAACGCTGAGGGAGTCGGTACAGATAGCGAAGGAGTTTGTTTGGAGCATGGATATGTATTCTATAGCTTTTTGTATGCGATACGATTCTGCAGTGAAGATGCTAGCTATTTCTGGGAGGCGGTATTTGTTTGTATTGTCCTCTATTATGAATGCGGCTCCGGTTTTGTCTTCTGTTTTCGATCCATCAGTGTATATGAATTTGTGCTGTGTGTAGTTGTTTTGTATTTCTTTAAAGGTTTTCCTGTATAGTTCCTTGGGTGTTTCATTTTTTTGGTATTTGGTGAGTTGTAGGTTGGTGTTTGGTTTTTTCATTTGCCAGGGTGGCGTTTTGGTATAGGTTTTTTTGTAAATGGAGGGAAGTGTGATGTTTAGGGTTTGGATTGTTTTGATTAAGTTTTGTTGGAGTGGTGTGCTACTTTTTATTATAGTTTCGTTGTCTAGGGTGAGGAGTAAATTGTTGTGAGCTGGTATGTCGGGTCGATGTGCGAGATTAGCTAGGTATGATAAGGCAAGTTGCATTCTGCGGTAAGATAGTGGTAATTCTCCGGCTTCACACAGTAAGCTGTCTATGGGGCTAGTTCGGAAGGCACCTGTTGCAATTCTTATTGCAGTGTTTTGTATTGTTGTTAGAATTTTTAGGTTGCTTCGTTTTGCGGTGGTGTAGACTATACATCCATAGTCTAGCTTAGAGCGTATTAGTGTTCTATATAGTGTTAAAAGTGTGTCGCGATGTGCTCCCCATTTGTGATGTGCTAGTGTTTTTAATAGGTTGATGCGATTGTTGCATTCTTGTTTTAAGTTCTCTAAATGTGCTCGCCATGTTAGTTTTTTGTCGAGTGTAATTCCTAGGAATTTTACATTATGGACATAATTTATATTGTTGTTGTTTAGGCGGATTATTGGGTCGTGGTGTTGTGTTCTCTGTTGAAAACTTGAATCCTGTGTTCTTACTCCATTCCTTAAGTTTGTCGATGGTTGTCTGGAGGTTCCTCTGTATAGTGGTGAGGTTTTTCCCTTTGGTGTATATCACTAAATCGTCTGCAAACAGAGTTACTTTTGTGTGTTTCGGGATGTTTTTTGTTATGTTGTTCATTGCTAGGAGGAACAGAGTTACACTAAGTATTTCCCCTTGAGGCAGGCCGTTTGTTTGGGTTCTCTCCTCTGAGAGACAGCCATTTGCTTTAACTTGGAAATTGCGGTTGTCGAGAAAGTTTTTATTAAAGTGGAGAATGTGACCGTCTAGTCCGCATTCTTTTGCTTCCTGTAAAATATGGTACTTCCATGTCGTGTCGTATGCCTTTTCGATGTCGAAGAGCACGGCGATTGTATGTTGTTTGTTTATTACTGCGTATTGTATTTCAGTAACTATACTAATTAGTTGGTCTTGTGTTGATCTACCATGTCGAAATCCACTTTGTATACTATTGAAGTGATTTTTTGATTCCAAGTGCCATAGTAGTCTTTTGTTCACCATTTTCTGTAGTATTTTACTCAGACAGTTAGATAGTGATATAGGCCTGTAGTGTTGCGGATCCGTTTTGTTTTTATTTGGTTTGTGGATTGGGATGATGAGGGATGATTTCCATTGGTTAGGGAAAGTATTATTTAGCCACATATGGTTATAGATTTTTAGGAGTAGATCTATTGTCTCTGATGGGAGGTGTTTTATTAGCATGTAGGTTATTCCGTCTGGTCCGGGGCTACTGTTATTTTTGAGGGATTTTATAGTTTGGATTAACTCAGGTAGTGTGAATGGGGTGTTTATGGGGTCACTATTATTGTCGTCTATTGTGATTTTTTGTTTTTCTGTTTCTGTTTTGTGGGTGCTGAATTGTTGACTGTAGTGTTTGTCACTAGAGTTTAATTGAAATGTGTCTGCAAATATTTCTGTTATTTCTTGTGGATTTGTGATGGTTTGTGTACCTTTAATGAGTGAGGAAGTTTCGTAACTTATTTTTGTGCCTTTTAATTTTTTTATTTTATTCCATATATTTTTTGTCGGGGTGTTGGGGTTAATGGTGGATACGTAGTTTTGCCAAGAGTGTTGTTTGCTTTTTTGTATAATGCGGCGTGCGATGGCCCTGGTTCTTTTTAGATTAATTAGGTTTTCCATTGTCATATTTCTTCTGTATGTATATAGTGCTTTCTTGTTTTCTTTTATTGCTTTGTAGCATTCTTGGTTCCACCATGGTGTCACTCTTCTGTTATTTCTATTTGTTTTTCGTCCGAATGTTTGCTCTGCTGCGTTTGTGATGGAATCCGTAATTTGTTTGACGGTTTCGTCAATATTATGGAAGTCTAATGCGGTGTTGGTTTTAGTAAGCGTTGCAAATTTTTCCCAGTCTGGCTTGTCGAGGTTCCATTTGAAGTAGACGGTGTGTGAGTCTTGAGGATGTGTTGAGTCGGGGAATGAGATTTTGATGGGGAAGTGGTCGCTTCCGTGTAGGTATGGTATTACTTCCCATGTTAGATCGGGTGCTAGTGTGGCATCACAGAGTGTTAGGTCTATGTTGGAGAATTTGCCTGTTCTGGCACAGAAGTGGGTGGACTCGCCGTCATTTAGTAGTGTTGTGTCGTCGTCTATTATGTCTTCGATTAGTTTTCCTCGTCTATCTGTATGTGTACTGCCCCATAATAAATTGTGGCAGTTGTAGTCGCCTGTTAGAATAAATGGTTGGGGTAATTGGGTTATGAGTTCGGAAATATCTTGTTTATTTATGATTTCGTTTGGTGGTAAGTATATGGAGCACAGGGTGAATTTTTTTGGTACTAAACAGCTGACTGCGATGGCTTCTAGATTTGTTTGAAGGTTGATTTCTTGTACATGATGTTTGTTCTTTGCTAGTATTGATACTCCTCCGCTGGCGATCCGATCGTCTGTTCGGTCTTTCCTGAATATAGAATATCCTGTGAGGTTTGCTTTTTGGTTGGGTTTTAGTCGGGTTTCTTGGAGGCACAGGTAATCTGGGGATATTTGATTTACGATATTTTGTAGTTCTCCCAGGTGGGAGTAGAAGCTATTACAATTCCAATTTAAAATAGTCATTCTTCTAGTTGTCTTGAGATGCGATAGATTCTTGGCTTGAGTAAATTTTATTTGGGCCGTGTTTAATTTGACTGGTTATGTAGTAGCCGTTGCAGTTCCACTGCAGAATCATTATGCTATTGATTCTCTACTTGGTGCAAATATGAGTGATTCTTGACTTGAGAACATTTCTGAGTCTAGTTCTGTTTTCAGTTGTTTTTTTATTTTGTTTATTATTTTAGAGAATCTAGTTTTCATTGGTCTTTCTATAAGGTTTGGATATAGTTCATGCATCATTTCTATTAGACTGGGTATGTCTGTTGTATAGTCTCTCGCAATTGATAGTGGATCTGGGTTCCCATGTGTGTTTTCTAGGAATTCTTTAAAGTTTTCGTATGTTAGTACATACTTTTCCGTGTTAGTTTCTATTTTTGTTTTGATTGATTCGAGTATTACGTCTAATGGATCTGGTGAGATGTCTTCTCCTGGGCTTGAAGTTCTGGCTTTTTTCTTTGTTGGTTTGATCATTTTTTTGTTGTTATTTGTTGCATTTTCTGGTGGATTGGTGTTTTCGATAGTTGGGTTTTGGTTTTTGTCTTGTGTTGCGTTTTCTTGGGTATTTTCTGTGTCTGATGTTAAGTGAGATGCTGTTCGTTTAGTTTGTTTTATGTTTAGGGGTGTCATTTCTGTGTTCTCGCATTGGTTGCTGCTGTGACCTTGTTTTTTGCAGATAAAACATGTTATATTGTCTTCTGTGATAAATATTCTATAGTCTGTTTCTTCGTAGTTGATTAATATATTCTCAGGTATATTTTGCATATTATCAGGTAAAATATAAACTTGCCTTCTGAAACTTAAAACATGTGCATATTCAGTGTCCTGCATTCCAACTCGCAGGAAGTTGATGGGGGATACTAGTTTCATTCCGTTTTGTATTAGGTGTTTCTCAATAACGTTATGCGGGATTGAGGGGCATACATTAGACAATATTAGTCTTTTTGCTGGGGTAATTAGTCTTCGAACGTTGATTTCATTGTTTTCAATGAGTACTATGCTGTGGTTTTTTATTATGTTGTCGACTATTTCTTTTGTTTGTACATAAATACAGACTCTGTTGTTTGACATTCTGGACGCGAATAGAATGTTTTTGGGGCCTGTGATGCGGCCAATGGCCATTATGTAGTCTTTTATTTTTAGTTCGTTTATTGAATTCATTACAATGGCTTGCTCTTTATTTGGATAAGTTATTGTAGCTGGTTTACGCGCCATGTTAGCAAATGTCTGTTTTTGGTTTGCGTCTTTGATATTGTTCAGATTTGGCTGAGATTTAGATGTTGTTGCTGCCATGTTTAGTTTGGTTTAGTTTGGTTTGCAACGCCGCTGTAGTCAGCGGTGTTTTGATTCACGTAGTTATTCTAGTCCTTGTGTTAGTGTTGTCTTCATCCAGTACTTGGGTTCAATTTGACACATTTGAGTAAAATTATTCACAGCGTTAAGTATACACGTATTTGCTACTTGTTTACTGTCACTGTCACCTGAACTCTTCTTTTGTACTTTTATTCGTTAATTAATTACTATTTTTACTATATTAGAATGAATCAATTATTATTTTTTACTAATGACTGTTACCCATGCTGTTTATGTGATAAAATTATATATATATATATATATATATATATATATATATATATATATATATATATATACTTGAATCTCTAGAAATATACAAACATAAAAGAAATAAATATTACACTTTACTAAACGATCAGACTGATCTAATATATTCCCCTATCTGCAACAGTTGCACATAACGGTACTTTTATAATTGTATAAATACGCATGCTAAATTTATTGTATATATTGTCTGATGATAACCGTACAGGTCGAAACTTTAGCAAATTTTGTGTTAAATAAAGTGATATAAAACTAAGTTATATATTAAATAAATAAAAGGCTTCTGAATCCAATGTTTTTTTTATAAAAAATATTTATTTTTGGGATGTTTCGAGCAATAATGTTAGCTCATCATCAGCTTCTTAAAATATAAATACAATAATTATAATATAAAACTAACAAATTAATCAAAATGTCAAACCTTTAAAAAATATGAAACAATATTTGTAAAATGTCAATAATAACAAAAAAGAAAAAAGATACATATGAAAAATAAAAATTGAAAAAATAAAAAATAATAAATAATTAAAATAAGATTATAAAAAATTTATAAGAATAATGAACGTAGACACTTGATGTAGTTTCACAAAAATTATTTATTAACAATAAGCCGAAATCGATCAACTTATTTTTAATAAATATTTTTTGTGAAACTACATCAAGTGTCTACGTTCATTATTCTTATTCATAATGTTTCACCAAGTGCCAACGGCTCATACTTTTGATATTATAAAAAATTTATTTGTTAAATTCCCTAAACAATTTTGAACATATTTGAAATTATTATACGCATCAGTTTTATAATTAATCGAGATATCATGGTGTAAATTTATATGTAACGTTTTTAAAATAAGTCTATGCTTTTTATTTTCCATAACATCAATAATTTTAGCTTTAGAAAAATTAAATAATAATAATTATGTTAAAATATTCTTTTTTCTAACGGTTTTGAAGTCTCTTCAATGTAACAAGAACCACATGAAATTCCCAAGGAATAATAGCCATAACAAATTTTTCTTCATTATTTGGTAAATTAACTTGAAAATTATTATTATCATTATTATCCTTGAACCAATTTATATATTCTGTCTTTTATATGATTTTTTTTTATAAAAGATGGAGAGTAACCACTACGATTTAAGATGTTATTAATAAATTGTAAATTTGAATTGTGATAACATGGTTCAGATAGCTTAAAACATCGGTCAACTCAAGCAATTACAACAATCTTCTTGTATCGTTTTTAGTATAAGAATGAAAATTGAGATATCTACCAGATCAGTATTTTGTCTAAAACAATTCGTATAAATTTTATTATTAGATCTAAATAAAGTAAAATCCAGAAAAATAATTGAATTATTAAATTCATGCTCAATTGTAAAATTCAAACGTGGGTGGAAATTATTAAATTTTTGATAGATTGTTTCAACATTTTGAAAAGGAGTTATAAATAATCAATCATCAACATATCTTTTGTAATATAGTATGTTAAAATGACAATCAGGAATAGTATCTTCTTCAAGCATAAGTAAAACTAAGTCTGCAAGAGAACCACTAAGGCTAGATCCCATTATTAAAATAACATTGGATTCTGAAGCCTTTTATTTATTTAATATATCATATAATTGAATCCTTTTTAAAATATATATTAAAAACGAAGTTATTACAATTTATTTAAATTTTAAAATGTATCAAAGTAAAGGCTGAAATCATTCAAAGTTTAAAAATTTATTAAAGGTAGAAAGATAGTACCCTTCTGTTTGAAACCATTATCTCATTTTTATTTTGTATTATGAACGATTGAAAACGAATGATCGTTGCTGTCGAATGTAAGCAGGGCCGCAGCTAGGGGGGAGCAGGGAGGTTCATCTGCCCCGGGCGGCAAAATTTTGGAGGTGACAAAATTATGAACACAATTCAAATATAAACTAATTTCAAACCTGTAATCTGTAATATGTAACAAAAAGTTCTTAAGTAACTACTTGGCACAGTACATGGCCTGTGTTTTAAAATCGCGTGTGTGTCAGTCAGTATACTAAACTATCTGTGGGCAGTACAGTTTACTGTATACGCGTAGTCCGTCTTCTTTCCCTATGACCGCCTTCGCCTCTCCGCATCCCTAGACGATAGATAGTCTAGTATGCACCATGCGCTCGGCAATTTTATAACCTACGGGGTTAAGAATTAAGAATAGTACAAAGTAGTAGTAAAATATTTTTTTAAACCAATGGTTTTCAAGTTATGGCACAAAATTCTATTTTCTGAAATAGCATGATACATACAAATTATTGGACTATTCGATAGCATATTTTTTCTGAATTTAACCATGTAAAAAAATTATACTTATATATTTAAAAAAATCGAGAAAAATGCAATTGAAATTTAAATCTACTTTAAAAATTATTTATGAGCAACACCTCCAAGAGGGCTACCCAAATATAACAACAGCTCTGCAATTATTCCTTACTCTTCCAGTTTCTGTTGTTTCAGGTGAAATGAGCTTCAGCAAACTAAAATTAATAAATAGTTATTTGTGTATTAAGAGCGTAAAGTGATTCTTTGTTACTCGAACACGGTAATTGCAGCGCGAGCCGAATGCGAGAGCTGCAATAGTGTAAGAGGAACAAAGACACTTTACGCTCGTGATACGAGGGTCGTTCAATAAGTCCTTAGAAAATCCAAGAGATGGTGCTCGTAGTATCGAAAATGAATTTTTTCCAGTAAGCAGCACTCCTAACTAGTCAACTGTTAGAGTTTTAGCTTTAGCCGTCACGTAGTTTCATTGTTGTTGTCAATTGTAGTAAAAAAACTTTTGATTGTTTTTAATAATGGATAAAAGTGAGTTTCGAACGGTGATTAAACATCTGTATTTAAAAGGCTTAACGCCGAAATAAATTAAAGCTGAGTTGGATGAAGTTCATGGCACATCTGCTCCTGTGTTTGCAACTGTTTACAATTGGGTGAATTAGTTTAGTAAAATTGGTAAAGCAAAACCAATATTACCTAGTTTCTAACCTGTTCTTTTGCTCAACTTTTTTTTCCATTCTCCTACTCGCCTTCCTTTTTTTCTTGCCAAATCAGTTTTTCAATTTTATTAGCCATACGTAAAATGAAAATTAATAATTTGTATTAACAAAAAGAGCAAAACACATTAACATCACGAAACAAATACTTTCCAAACAATCTGACTAGCATGACAGTGACAGTTGTCACATGATCGAATTGTGCACTCTCATTGGTCGCTACCAATTTGTCGGTGTTTGATATGAAATATGGAAGGAGCCAGTTGAAATTTGTCGGGTTTTGAAACTAACCCCATATTTTGTACTTGTTTTTTCATATGATCTGGCGGGATTTGATAGAAAATATTTTGTTTGGGTTGTAGATATCGCTATAGGGAATTAGATGCAATGGCTATCTCAATTTTCATAAAAAGTGGATTTGTCGGGTTTTGAAACTAGAGGATTCATATATATTATATTATATTAACCGGACATACAAAGAAAGCTATATATATAGTAGAAAAATCTTCAAGGCTATTCCATAAATAATAGAACCGAGAATCTCTCCTTGCAACATGCTGATGATATAGCAATTATCGTATACTCACAACCGGACATACAAAGAAAGCTTAACGCGTTAAGTGAATACTGTGAATCAACTATCTATTAGTTTAAAAAAATATACGAGTACATACATAATTTTTTCTACGATTGCATTTTAAAATTATTAAAAAACGCATCCGTACTGAAAATAAATTTGTTCTGTTAACTGTCAATATGACAAGTTTCTGTTTTATTTGTATCCCTGGTAACTATTGAAATAAGCGCGCATTTAATATCTTTTTCGCGCGTTGCCATTGGAAACGCGCGCATTTAACATTATTTTCGCGCGTTGCCATTGGAGACGCGCAAAAAAGATATTTTTCGATTGTTCCACAGAAACCGTCAACTTTACGATGATAAATGAGAGCGTAATTGTCAACTTTTCATAGTAATCGTAGAAAAAATTATTTAAGAAGCACAATGAAATAACAGAGATTCACCAATTTAAGTCCCATATCAATTGAACATCAAAGAGCGTCATCAATCTTTATTTGACGACATAATCAAAACTTTTGCAGCCAAAAAATCAAGAAAAGTCAAATTTATATAATAGTGTTATGTATAATATTTTCCGGTGGTATAATAATTTTTTTTTACATGAATTGTTTCGTTCTCATTTACAAATAAACCGTACTTATTAACTTCAATTCCATCATAATGGTATTTGTATAACATCCCAAATATTTTTAAATAGGACTAAAAGTTATTTGCAAATTACTGGAGTTGTGTGGGGCATGGGGAGCGGCAAAATTAGGTCTTGCCCCTCCTGGAAAAATGTGTAGTTGCGGCCCTGAATGTAAGTCTAAATACATAGCGGTGAATAAGAGTGAAAAGTATGAAAAATGTTTCGCGAGAAATCTGTTTTACTTTATTTACGACCTGAAGTATTTGGCCGTTTCTAAAATACAAACATCAGGTCAGAAGTAAACCATTGTATCCCCATGTAAATAATATGGGAACAATTTGACAGAGCAGTTATCCAATATAAGTGTAATAAGTTAATAAAATGGTAAAATGAAATATATAAATTCAGAAGCAATTCGTAAAATGACATTTATTGTAGAAATATAAATTAACAACTGCACAATCAATAACTACCAAAAAAAACACTAAAAAACAATAATCTTTATTTATTTATATTACTTTTGTATCGAGAAGAAAAAATTTAAATAAATTTTGAATCTCATTTAATTAATATCTCGTGAACTATTCACATTTATGTAATGAAATTTACTTTATAGGAAGCGTTTTTAATTTCTGAACAATTTTTGTATTTACGCTTTTGCTCTAAAGTGAATAGGTAAAGAGATACAGCAATATTTAAAAAATAACATTGAAATCCCTAAACGCCACTTTTCAATTCTACACCCTGTATATATATATATATATATATATATATATATATATATATATATATATATATATATATATATATATATATATATGTATATATATATATATATATATATGTATATATATATATAATTTTCACCAATTTAAATCTACTCCTGTGGCTCCACTAATATATTTGGGGGCCGTGATTTGACGGCTGGTAACCGTACTTTACGCGAAAAAATATGTCACTTACCGAGATCTGCTTAGGCAGAGTGCCACACCCAGTAATGGGTAAAAGGCGTGATGATATATTTATGCATTTATTTATTTATATATATATATACCGGGTGTAACACGAAAAGTGAAACATAGGCGTTTAACATAGCAAATCAGTTTTTCCGTGCGCATTGCTTCCCTAATTATTTTAGGAAAAAATGTTTCAAATAAATGTTGTAAAGCATAAAATTCTACTTCCGAATCAATAAACAAAATTCATTTTGACTACTTCATAACTGCAGAAATTGAATTTAAAAATTCACGTAATTTCAATTTAATAGTGATAGCCATGGAATTAAAAACAAGAGATGAACAAATACGTAACGTTTTATACGTCAATGTCAGAATAAATTGTCAAAATCATTTTTACGTACTAAATATTTTAGTGGTTTTGAAATTTAAAAGGAATGTATTTATGTTTTTTGAGAAGTCTATGCACTGTCATAAAATTTATATTTAGCTCTCTGGAAATTTCCCGCACACTCATTGTTGGCTCCAGTTCTATTAAAGCAAAAATATTTTCTTCATTGTTATAAATTATTTCATTTATTTCTTTCTTGAAATTTAGTGTTCCTGTCTTTTCAAACTTGACTATAAACCTCTGAATAGTTGCCGTATTAGTAATATCATGATGCTGCCAAATAGTGCTAATATAGTCACGAATTAGTCGTAAACTATGGTCAGAATAATGCCATTTAATTATTTGCAACTTTACTTCATCTGAATAATTATTCATTTTTGATAATAATAAATAAATAAATAAATATATCATCACGCCTTTTACCCATCACTGGGTGTGGCACTCTGCCTAAGCAGATCTCGGTAAGTGATATATTTTTTCGCGTGAACTGCGGTTACCAGCCGTCAAATCACGGCCTCCAAAGATATTAGTGGTGGAGGTTGATAATAATAAACCCTAATATTCATTTAATATCATAGTTTGTCAAAATAAATACTAATAATTTGACGTATAAAACGTTACGCATTTGTTCATCTCTTGTTCTTAATTCCATGGCTATTACTATTAAATTGAAATTACGTGAATATTCAAATTTAATTTCTGCAGTTATGAAGTAGTCAAAATGAATTTTGTTTATTGATTCGGATGTAGAATTTTATGCTTTACAACATTTATTTGACACATTTTTTCCTAAAATAATTAGGGAAGCAATCCGCACGGAAAAACTGATTTGCCATGTTAAACGTCTATGTTTCACTTTTCGTGTTACACCCAGTATATATATATATATATATATATATATATATATATATATATATATATATATATATATATATATATATATATGGTAATGTATAAAAGAACTTAAACATCAATAATTCGCCTTTGCATTTTCAGCTTCCTGCTACAACCGGTTTTGTATTTTACATATTTACAACTTTACAATTCTACACTGTCACTATTATCTCTTCATCTTTAACTGGACTTCTAATTGAATTACTAACTGATCTAACAATGCTATATATCTAATTACAAAAGTACTAAATCAGCAAAGATTAATAAGTATATAAACCAACACTATTGTGAATAATTGAGCTCGGTACTGTATATCCTAATTACCTATTTAATTATATTCACTAGGAATGTATTGACTTCGACTTCTTGCAAATGTTATTAAATTATATTAGACAAAATTGCTTCGTAGGGCTTAGAACAAATTATCAGAATAACATAATAGTTATTTATGCAACTAGTGTTAAAAGTAAATCGTAATTGGTTGATCTTATACTTATATAAAATTTGTGTAGGAGTGTGTTTGTAGGTCATTAAATTGACATCAATTATTAAAAATTGTTAATTCAGGTTGGATGTTTTGAGCCCTAAAATGGGGTCATTGTCAGCGACATCAAAATGGTTACAAACAACCAAAAGGTACAGAATAAAAAACATTTAGCTGCAGCAAAGAAAAAAGCACATGCCAGTAACTGAATACTTTGAATACGTGAACGCAGTAAATGTGTCCTTAGAAAAAATAGTGTTTTCCTGGCAATAATAATTTAATCGAGGAATAATAATTAGATAGACATTTTATCATATCAGGAATACAATGTACGAGTATAAATTTTTGGCAAGTCAGTTAAGAAAAATTAATTGCACTATTGTCTCAAATATGTTCAATATTATATGCTGCGTAAATCTATTGTTATCATAGTCTCAAGATTGAAAAATTTTGTGATACATTTGTGTACCGCGACACACCGGTTAAAAAACTTTAACCTATATTTTAAACAATTTTTTTGTTAAATAAGGGGAACGTAGGCAAAGATAGATGCATATATTTTTTTGAAAATTCTTGTCTTTGTCTTTCGTACGAGTAAAATAAAAAATTATATACAAATATAAATTTTCATTAAATAGTAGATATTAACTAGATCTTGTTAAATGTAATCATACCTGCCCATAGAATCAAAAATAGCGTGATTTTTTTAAATATATAAAATATCAACTTCTATATTAAAAGAATATTTTTGCTGTATCAGATGTAGTTCTGATAGTTGTAACAAAATAGATTAAGGACTAAAACTAATACGATATAGAAAAATATTTTATAAGTACATAAGTCTTTCAAAGAACAGAATTTTACAAATTTTATTTGGTAACATCTTGAATCTGTAATGCATTATGCTATTTATAACAAAAGATTAAATGCTTTTGAGAGTCCAGTCCATGACGGTACGGTCCGTAGACATGGCTAGCAGCTCTCGTCCCGGAGCAACGCGTCCACCGAAACCGGCGAATAATAGTTTCCGTCTCGGTAGAACTTGCAATGCTCAGTAGTGAAGTTCTCGCCGGCGCCGGCCTCGCTCTGAAGCCCAAGGCCCTCAGTTCTGGCGAAGGAAATGCGTAAGGGCTTATTTGAGTTGCTGTGCGTCCTCCGGAAATAGAAGGGTTAAGAAACGGATGTTGACTCACCGCGGAACCCGACGTTTCCTCGCGAAGACACGCAAACCTCCTTAGACGATACCGATGTTTACTACTTGTTGTCTTCTCTTCTATTGTTATGTTTTTGCGCGTCTATATACAGCGTACTAAACGTAATCGTTTATTTATTGAAACTCATATTTGGTAAATCACACACACACACACACATACACGGGATCTCCGGAGTCATATTCCGCAACGATATCTACACTACCATTCTGCCAGACATATAATGATTGGATTCTTAATCCGGATATTTTACCATATAGGTACTTGAGAAAATATGTTATACAAATGCTACGATTAAATCATATAAAAATGAATGCATACAATGTAAATAACAAGATAGCCTGTATCTCGTACAAATAACTAACATCTATGTAGCGTCGTATTTCACGCTGCTAAACAATAACATGTATGATTGTGAAGAACATCGATGTTGTTTTTGTTTCCACTCTGTTTCGGCAGTTTTGTTTCATGTAGCATTTTATATGTGTTCGCAACCTGACAAAGGCGCTCATGTCACTGGGATCGTACCAAAACGGAATGGTCGCTTTGTTTATTTACTCCCCCTCCCCCTACGTTTTCCTAGTCCCTTGCGCCGTACAAGCAGCTCTCTGTTCTTTCTTTTCTTGTGTGGTTCAACGGCACTTCTTTTCCTCATGGCCTGCATGACCTTCGTCTTGTATTAGGTTTTACGAACATATGAGATCCTTCAAATTTAAAAAAACTGACTCCAATATGGCGATACATCAGAATGAAAAAAATCATACCTGCAACATCGACAATTTGGAAATTTTACACTTTACCAATAAAGGACGTAGAATGAACTTCTTAGAAGCATTTTAAATTCATAAAGCTATTCATAGCGGCTTAAATGTCCTCAATGACCAGTTGGATTTGTTTCATTCGGATAGTATTAAGATCTTTGTAAATGAACTTTACCGTTAATCACTGTACTATATAAACTGTGTGTAACTTGTATTTTAATCAGTCAACGTTCTGAAGATGGCCTAATAAGCCGAAATCGATCAACTTGTTAATAAATAATTTTGTGAAACTACATCAAGTGTAAATAAATAAATAAATAAATATATCATCACGCCTTTTACCCATTACTGGGTGTGGCACTCTGCCTAAGCAGATCTCGGTAAGTGATATATTTTGTCGCGTGAAGTGCGGTTACCAGCCGTCAAATCACGGCCCTCAAAGATATTAGTGGAGAGGGAGCCACAAGGGTAGATTTTTAAATTGGTGAAAATTTGTTTGTCGGCTGTGGGGATCGAACCAGGGTTCTCAAGATCCACAGACCGACTCGATACCACTGAGCCATCTACCCCATTACATCAAGTGTCTACGTTCTTTATTCTTATTCATAATGTTTCACCAAGTGCCAACGGCTCATACTTTTGATATTATTATTATTCTACTTTCGGAGTTTTTTTACAGGCAAAAGTGTACCTATATTAAAATATTGGTACTTAAACAATATTTTTCAATATAACTTGTGAAAATTACATTTCTCTCACTTGTGAGGCAAGTAATTTGAAATTTGTATCCACATTTATTCTGCAAAGTACATTTGCAAGATGTATTTTTTTCTAATATCAAATAAATAAAAATAAATATATCAGTATGCATTTTACCCAGTCGTAAATTATATATTTCTAAGCGTGAATTGCGGTTACCAGCCATCAAATTACTGTCTCCATAGATGTTAGTGTACGGGGAGCCAAAAGAGTAGTTTTAATATGGTGAAAATTGTTCGTCGGCTGTGGGAATAAAACCCGGATTCTCAAATTCACAGGCCGACTCTATATCATTAAGCCACCTACTCCATATAACAATAATAATAAATTATTATTAAAAAAATTTAAATTGCAACTTTTTCAAAAATGGGATTCCAAATTCCTCTAGTTTTCTTTTTACAATGTTTGTTGAAGTAGAGCTTGTTGCTGGCGCTAAAATATTTGACTTTTCACACGAAATTTCTTCAAGTATTTTAGTGGTGTAACAAGTTATGACGGCCTCGCCTACAAAATGTTGACGTATGTTGCGCCAACGGTCGGATAGCGGTGTCGGAGCTCAGAGGGTTTGAATAAATAAAACATAAGATCATCGGTGAAGTGAGGGATGATGTATGTATTATGTTCTAAACTCACTACAAATATATTGTTGATATTGACATGGTGCAAGATAGGCGCGGATCGCGAAAAACCACGTCAGGCGTCAGGACACCGAGGTGTCGCCAAAACGTACGTGTATCATCGGAGCGAATTGTCGAAGGTTATATATTTGATTGGCTGATAACAGTTAAATGAAAACCTAAATATAAATCCAGTAACTGATATTGAATAACAATTAATTTAATTTAGATTTACTGGTTTGTAGTATATACTGTCATTCGTTATAAAATTGAACAGTTTATCATAGTGTTATTGTTCATAAAATTGTTAAATCATGCTTTATATATATATATATATATATATATATATATATATATATATATATATATATATATATATATTCTTTTTAGCGGTTTTAAGTTTTTGGGATATTATAACAAATTAACAACCATTGATCGAAAAGAATAATATTTCGCAAAATAAAAAAAATTAAAATATTACAGGTAATATATTGTTGTAATCAGTATATTACTGTAATGAATACTTATTAATTTATATAGTCCAAGTGTACGCCGATTTCTTATTTTTTTATAAGAGTTTATTGAAAATCCTGGGTTTAATGTTTCTTACGACTTGCGACCTCGATCTTGCGCTTGTAGCGATTATAACTTCATATCAATATTTGTATATTTGACATTTGAGTGCATTAAAAGGCAAAAACATTGGACAAAAACGAATAACAATAAACTCCGAAACATCCGAGAAAACACAACACACTGGAAACCTGTTGGGAATAGAAAAAACCAAATCATCATGACCAGACTCCGCATTGGACACACCAGAATAACACATAGACACATCTTTACCAAAACAGACCCAGTCAAATGCAAAACGTGTAACAAAATACTAACCGTGGAACATATAATCACAGATTGCACCGAACACATAAGGGAAAGAAGAATACACAAGATCCCCAACAACATCAAAGTGGCGCTATCCGAGGAAAACACGAATAATGTAATTAACTTTATGAAAAGAATATCACTGTACAAAAAATATAAAGCAAATATTCAATATGTATACACTTATTGTACCCAGATACAAATAGCCCTAGCAGCTGAAGTATCTGTAACTTTATTAAATAAAAAAAAGGTCGTATTGTAAAATTATTATTGCATTTTTGTGCATACACGTTGAGATTAGTTTACTAATTAACTGGTTTTAGGTAAGTAATTATTTTGTAAAATTTAAGTAGTAAACCAACCTAATTTGGTCATTTATTTACTATTTGTAAAATGGAATGAAATATAACCTAAGTGTATCAAAACACTTTATACAAATGAAAGATAATAGCGGTGAAAAACATGAAAATCATACAAACTAGTCAAGTATGGAAATATTTTGGTGAATTGTGGTTTCGCAAAGCTGAAAACGTCGAAGAATGTAGTAAGGATGATACATTTTATTGTCAGCTTAGCTTCAATAAAGCATAAACAGAATAATGAGCCAAAAAGAAATAACAGAAAGTGATTATTAGATCGAAATATTTTTTTGTATATCAGTTAAGACGTATTGCCCTCCAATATTGTCACAAAGGATGGGTTACGAGATTATCTTTTTAAATAGGACATTATATTCAAAATAAAACAATTATGGCTGTTACGAATTGTGATGCAAATAATGAAAAAGCCATTATACTATCTAGAATAAATAATCACTTTTGTTTGGGACATACATTAAATAATTCAGTGTGGAATAAAATTTGTTCCTGAAGTAGCAAATTTTACTACCAAGGTGAAGAATATAATTCGCTCATTAAGACTTAAATCTGCGGAGAAGGAGATAGGATACAAAATAAAATTTTACGAAATATTGATTTGTTCATCGAATCTCAAAATTGGGATTTAGAAACTCCTACAATAGGAGTATTGCTATGATCCAGCAAAACATTGAACGTTAGCTTGATCTATAAGGAAAGTAAACTCTGGAAAAAAAATTATAGGTCGTATAATAAAAGTCTTTAACGGGATATTTATGAAACTTTGATGCTAGTACTACATTGTGAGGTGAGCTGTTTCAAGTTAGTATATTTCGAAGTATTAACATTACTGTAATATTTTGACATTTGTTGTTGTACCCATATTGTTCTCTTTAGTTTTAAATTTCGAAAATTTCTTAATTTACATAAAATACTAGTAAAATTTAATGCGGCAACGATTGTGGGTACATGTATTTAAATGGAATGAAAAAGAATCTCAGTAGCGCAGGAGATAATTTATCTGGAGTTTTTTTTGAGATATGACATAAACTTATACATTTTAAATGAAACCAATAGAAAAAGTAACCTAGTAAAAAAGCTTTTCTTTAATTCCGCATCAAGCTTTGTAACTAAGATTTGCAGACTGATATGTTATACTGTAATATACACGAGTAATGTTAATTATGTTTGATTTATTTAATATATATCTATATACATATATTTCTTATTTAATTAGTATTTTTTAAGTAAATACTTAATGTAAACCAAATTGATTATAATCACAAGCGATCGTGGCTTATTTGATTAAAGCATAAGACCGGAGTTCATAAGACCCCAGGTTCAAATCTTGACGGTATTTTAATTTTTCTCTTTATAATTTAGTCATAGTTCTCGTTTATAGTGCTGAACAAAGTTATCGTTACGTAAAATATAATTTCTATATAAAATATAGAAATTTAAAAATCACGTAAATTATTAAATTAATATACATATTATTTAATTTAAGCGAAAATATTAATTTGATCAAAGCAAGCTTAGCATAGTTAAATTGAGAAGAAATAATATTTTAGCTAGATTTATTTCACTATTATTATAAGTTTTATCATATCTCGAAAACGAGCCCCCAAAAAATAAAATATTCTACCCCAGTGGTTGAATAATATAAATATCCAATTTTTATTACAAACATTTTTCTCAATATACGATATAATTGAAGCAGAAATGCGCACATACATAATACGTTGACCAAATTTTACGACTGCTTCAGGTAAATAATGTATAGTAGGTATGTAAAATATGTAGAATATGAAATGTCTATATGAGTCTAATTCCAGATCGGCTCACAAAATATTAAATTAAAAAGCAAATACTATTAACTAGCAACTCTTAATATAAAAAGCAATATTTCCAACAATGGCAACAATGCAGGAAATCTCAGCTTAAATGGACAATCTACTTAAATTAGTAAGTGAAAAAATCGATGATGTTTATAATAAAGAGGAAGAAGTAAAACATTCTTTAAAAATCATACAAAATAAAAAAACTACAACAAACAACAATGCAATCAACTTGAAAGTTAAAGAACAAAATTTCAAAATTGAATACTTAGAACGAAAAACCGTGGAGACAAACTCAATATCTTTGGAATAAAAGAAAAAAAATGCAAACCGTATGAATAAAAACTTTAAAAATATTCCAGAACAGTCTTCTAATTATAAATCTGAAAGAATTTTAAATAGACAGTATAAGAAGAGTAGGCAACCAAATATAAATAGATAAGTCAAATTTGAACTTATCACCAAACACAGGTTATTTGAAATTATAAAACATTGCAAAAATCTAAGGAGCACATAAATAAGATAGGACACGAATTTCCCAAGTACATAATAGAACAACAGAAAAACTAAAGATACACCTAAATGAAGTGAAACAAATGGTCCCTAAAAATAACACATTGATCGTAAATGGAAACGAATTCACAATAACCAAACTTGAGAACACAGAAAAAAATTGCGACAACAAAATACAAATAATGTAACCTAAATTAGAAGATAATCAGTATTGTTAAACAACAAAACTGAAAAAAATATAGAGAAGAATAAGGAAAAAATTGTCAGCACACTCCAAGAAAATTAAATGCAGAAAGATTCAAATACTATCATACAAGAGCGTTTAGTTAGTAAATCAAACAACAACAGAAAATCGAAAAACTACATTGCATTAGAACTGATACTTTTAATTAACAGTAAACAAAAAAAGTAACAAGATATTTGTATAAAAGCCAAAATAGTAAGGAATAAATAAATACTACACCATGCATAAGTAAAAGCATTGTACTCTGGAATATATAGGGCTATAATAAGATATTTAACTTGGATACAGATGAAAAGATCAAAATAATAGAAAACGACATAATTTGCCTCTATGAAACGTGGGTACATAACAAGTTGCAAAATATGCTACAAAAATTGAATAATATCCAATATAATCTAAAGCCATAAATCCCACAAGTATAGGACGTGCCAGCTGGGGGTTCTTAATGTTAAACAACAACAAATTATAAATTACGGTGGTGTGGTTAGCATTATGGAATTCTAATCCGAAGATCCCGAGTTCAACTCTCACTGAAGCTAAATATTATATGAACTACCACACTGCGGCTCGGTGAGTGCGGACCCTGTACTGTAATTGGGATTAAATTCCTGTTGTACAGCGTAACATAAATAAATAAATAAAATACACCACACTGGACATCCGCAAATTTCTTTCACCATAGTATGTCTGAAAGTTTCATCCTCTTGTTCTGCTATCTTTCGCAATCATATATCTACGAATGTTAATAGAACAATTACAAAATACAGTAGAAGGGTTAAACGAACATTACCCAAACCAATCCATTATTCTAGCTCCAAATTTAAATGCAACTATAGGAAATTTAAATCAAAGCGAACAAACAATATTTAACGGCACTAATTTCACACATAAGACCATACAAGGGGTATAACAATAAATAAAAAAGTAGACAACTAACTGCAATTCTAGAATCATAGGGTTTCTTCATGCTAATCGGAAAATCAGAGAAAGATACAAATTCCGACTTCACATATATTAGTGGAAAAACAAGAACATTATAGAAGACATTCAAGATCTAGAAGTATTAAAGGACATATTTCAGATCATTTGTCGGTATAAATAAAATTCCTTGAATATAATAACAGAGACATATCGTAACACATGATAACTAAAACTAAAATTAAGAAAAACACACCGTAAAATAAATATATATACAGGGTGTAACATGAAAACCTGGCCATAGGCGTTTAACATGGGAAATCAGTTTTTTCTTGCGCAAAAGTGGCCAATTGATTTTAGGCAAAAATGCTTCAAATAAAAGTTGTAGAGCTTGAAATTATGGATCTAAATCAGTTTTTAGATTTTATTTTACACGTTTTGTAAGCGAAATAATCGCATTAATATTTTTTAAGAATTTCTACTTTATAGTGTGATAGCCATGGAATTGAGACAAAATGATAAACAAATGTATAACGTTTTAACTGTCAGAAAAGTTTAGTTTTAAATAGATTTGTGATTTATTTAAGTGTTGTTATATCATTATTGAAAATGGATAACTATTCACATAAAGAAAAGTTACAAATTATTAAGTGGAATTATTCTGGTGAAAGTTTTTGAAGCATACGTGATTTAATCAGTATTATTTGGCCGCACCATAACATTCCAAGTAAAACAACAATTCAGGACTTTATTACCAAATTTGAGAAGACCGGTACATTTAATAATCAAGTGGAACAGGAACAGGGACGTGTGCATGGAGATAGAAATAATAATAATGAAGAAAATGTACTAGCATTAATAGAAATGGAACCAAATCTCAGTGTCAGAGAAATTTCAAAAGAACTAAATATTAGTTTCATGACGGTATATAGAATATTAAATAAATACAAATACTATTCTTATAAAATACAAAACCACCAAGAAATTTTTGGACACGATTGCGAAAGACGCGCAACATTTTGCGAAATAATTATGGAAAAGGCCAACAATGATAGGATTTTTTTTAAAACATATTATTTACAGATGAGTGTACGCTGAATGGTGCACCAAATAAAAATAATTTTCGACACTGGTCTCAGAGATATCCGCACATGGTTATTGAATACAGAACACAATATCGACAATCAGTAAATGTATGGGCAGGAATTTTAGGCAACAAAATTATTGGTCCTTTTTTTTATTAAACGACTAAATGGAAACACTTATTTAGAATTGTTACGAGAAATAGTGGGACCGGAAATAGCCCACGCAAATAATGAGTATGTGTGGTTCCAGCACGACGGCTGTCCTGCACATAATACAAGAGAGCTTGTAAATTATCTGAATGATACGTTTCCAGAAAGTTGGATAGAGCATGGAGGGCCAGTAAACTGGCCAGCACGGTCTCCAGATATAAATCCCTGTGACTTTTTTTTATGGGGACACTTAAAGTCTTGCGTTTATAAAAAAAGATACAATGCCATCCAAGAACTTAAAAACGCTGTTGTAGGCGAATGCAACAAAATAAATATTAGACAGTTGTGCAATGTTAGAAATAGTTTCTACAATAGATTAGGCTACTGCTTAGCACAAAACGGAGGACTTTTCGAACATCTTTTGTAATTTAATGTTATTTCTAAATAAATAAAATAATTATTTGCGTAAAAGTTCTATTATTTATTATAATAAATATTAAAAAAAATATAAAATAAAATTATGCATTTTCAATAATGATATTACAACAATCATCTTTATTGTCAGTTAAATAAATCACAAATCTATTTAAAACTAAACTTTTCTGACAGTTAAAACGTTATACATTTGTTTATCATTTTGTCTCAATTCCATGGCTATCACTATAAAGTAGAAATTCATAAAAAATATTAATGCAATTATTTCGCTTACAAAACATGAAAAATAAAATCTGAAAACTGATTTAGATCCATAATTTCAAGCTCTACAACTTTTATTTGAAGCATTTTTGTCTAAAATCAATTGGCCACTTTTGCGCAAGGAAAAACTGATTTCCCATGTTAAACGCCTATGGCCAGGTTTTCATGTTACACCCGGTATATATATATATATATATATATATATATCATCATGCCTTTTACCCATTACTGGGTGTAGCACTCTGCCTAAGCAGATCTCGATAAGTGATATATTTTTTCGCGTGAAGTGCGGTTACCAGCCGTCAAATCACGGCCCTCAAAGATATTAGTGGAGAGGTAGCCACAGGGGTAGATTTAAATTGGTGAAAATTGTTTGTCGGCTGTGGGGATCGAACCAGGGTTCTCAAGATCCATAGGCCAACTCGATACCACTGAGCCACCTACCCCATAAAAAAATGGTTACATAGAAGAAAACATAGCAGAACTCACAAAAAATAAAAAAATATCAGTAAAACACAACAAAAACGTATACAAAGAAGAATTGAAAACCTTATAAGTAACATACAAAAGTCAAATGTCTTTTAGAAAACAGTAAAACAAAGTCAAGAAAGAACAATATATAACATTGAAATAACCTGAGCTAACAGCATACTATGAAAATGTTAACAAATAAAACAACGCCAACACCTAGTTTTTTTTTTTTTGAAACATTCATCACTATCTAGATGCAAAAATTACAAAAAAAAGAAGAAGAAAAGGTCATGAAGAGCTAAAAATTTACAAAAGCCCAGAGCCTGATAGCATAATAAATGAATTCTTATAGTTCCTATCAAATAAAGGAATAAAATACATAACAAAATGATGAATATGTGGTTTGCTGGAGAAAAGATCCTAATACGTCAAAGTAAAAAAATTACAATAATCTATAAAAAAAGGCGATAAATCTAGAATATTATCGGGGAATAACTTTGCTTAATACAACAACAAAACATATAATATCAAACAGAATCGCAAATTGGGTAGAGAACATACACATTCTCGTGGAAAATAAAGACTATATTTACCTTAAAGACCTTAGTACAACTCAGCCTCCTCAATTAAAAAAAATGTATCTCATATTCGTAGACTTGTCAAAAGCTTTCGACTCCGTTAACTAAGAAAACCTGAGAAAACTGTATCGCTTCGACATAAACACAAAACTAATAAGAATAATACAAAACATATATTCACATGCTACGATCCAGATCCAAGTGAACACAGAAACCTCAGACAAAATTAAAATAAATAAAGGAGTTTTACAAGGAGACTCGCTCGGCCCAATATTTATCGCACTCTGAATATCTGACTTTGAACACAGAAACCTCAGACAAAATTAAAATAAATAAAGGAGTTTTACAAGGAGACTCGCTCGGCCCAATATTTATCGCACTCTGAATATCTGACTTTGAAGATAGCTTGACAGAAAATGTACATGATGGAATTTAAGCGAATTCACAAGTAGCTGTACAAACCAAATTAAATACACTTGCACAAAATGTACGAAATAACGGTCTATAATTAAAACAAACAAAACGAAAATAATTTAATTTAACAGAAGGAGAACCCCACACCAATCGATGACATATCGTTGCTAAGAGAACAACACAGAGATAGTAAAAGAGTACATTTATTTAAGAATAATTATCATATCATCGGGACTACTTAATAAAACTTCCAAAGAAAGAATAAGTAAAGATAACGTAACTTCCGCCAACTTTAGAACATTAATGATAATAGTACGAATGCAAAATTGGGATGCAAGACTTAAATTCTATATCATAACAAAATAAATAGCACTATATGCAAGTGAAACTTGAGGACTACAGCACGAAGAGGAAATAGAGAAAGTGCAAACAAACTTTTATAAAAAAGACTCTTCAATTGGCTGAAATTTACACCCAATTATATCGTTCAAAGAGAAACAAGGCAATGTAATCTTTTAATACAAATATATGAACAAACACCTAAATGGAGGTTAAAAATGTTTTAAAATATGTTACAGTAAAATTAAAGCACTGGAAACACACGGACATCGAAATAAATATAAATAGTGCAACTCCTTGAAATTAGTGTTAAACAAAAAGTATAAAATAAACACTTGGCTCAGTTTCACAAAATTCAGCCTCCAAGTCACCTTATGAGGGCATCGTCAGAGGCTGGCCAGCACAGTTAGTAACCATAGACGCGTTTCGCTCTTATTAGAGCTCATCAGTATGGTATAACTCACTTCTTCACCTAGAACAAAGTTCACGTGAAGAAGCTGGTGACGAAGAACTGTGCCAGCTGAGAATAAGATCTCTAACAAACAGGTAAGATGACATGAGAAGTTCTGTGGAACAGGTCATGCCATCTACCGAAAAAAAGGAAAAGCTACGCAATAGCAATTTAAATAACAACAAAGACAAAATTAATTGTCATCCAACACTAGGGGAAACTAGGTTTAGTAAAAAGTATAAAATAAACACTTGGCTCAGTTTCACAAAATTCAGCCTCCAAGTCACCTTATGAGGGCATCGTCAGAGGCTGGCCAGCACAGTTAGTAACCATAGACGCGTTTCGCTCTTATTAGAGCTCATCAGTATGGTATAACTCACTTCTTCACCTAGAACAAAGTTCACGTGAAGAAGCTGGTGACGAAGAACTGTGCCAGCAGAGAATAATATCTCTAACAAACAGGTAAGATGACATGAGAAGTTCTGTGGAACAGGTCATGCCATCTACCGAAAAAAGGAAACTGAGCCAAGTGTTTATTTTATACTTTTTATTAAACCTAGTTTTACCAAGTGTTGGATGACAATTAATTTTGTCTTTGTTGTTAGTGTTAAATAATTTAGGATTTGAAAATAAGTGGATTAATCAAATTGTGGATAACTTAAAACGTAACATAGACTGTATTATTAGGACTTATAGGTGCTATCTTTTTAATACAGACTCTGATAGAATAATGAACTTTAGATGTTGACATGAATACTAAAACACTTAAATTAATTCTAACCTTCGAAATATAATATACAATAATAAATACCAAACAACTAAACTGTACACACAAATCAGAGTGGCAAACATAAGTGAACCAGTGCTCTACTAAAATGTAATTGAAATAAAATTCAGCGCATCAACCACCTGCACAATATGTCACACATAAGAAGAATTGTATATAAGTTATCCCATATAATAATGTTATTATTCCTTTACAATCCGTTTCATTATTGCTTACTCAATTCTCGTTTGCATTTCAATTATAACCATAGCAGATGATCTCCTAAAGCAATGCCTGGTGTATCTCAAAAGATTCGACAATTAAAATTTTTGCAATATATCTTGGTACGCCTGCAATGGTATTTATACGCACAGATTGTTTAGTACACTTTCCGTTTCGATACCCAAGAAAGAACCTTGTATTTTCATTCGATGATGGGCGCAGAGCGGCATGTTTTCTAAATATTTCAACGAGATCTAAATTTCTATTTGAAATAGAAAATTCTCTTCGTACATTGGTTTTTGTGTTAGGAATCTCAATCAGTATAAATGATCCCATGTTTTTGATGTTTGCAAGCTTAAGAAAAGATAATTCTTCTCGTCGACATGCTCCGCAAATTCCAACAATCAACACTACCTAAAATAATGAAGGAAATAATTAATTATGATTGAAGTATATGTTAATTTTTCAATTAACGTACTTTCATCATTATGTAAATTGTAACATCTGCTTCTTTTAAGAATTTTTCTATTTCTGATTTTGTTAGAACACTTGATTTCTTGGCTTGATATCCTGTCGAATTTCTTATAATGAAAGCTATTAAACTAACATGCTTCTTTATATGAATATTTTCTTTCATTGAAAATGTCGCTCTCAATATTGAATAAATGCTCCACAACATGGCAGGGCCCTGGATTTTTGTTTAAAATATACTAGCAAAATTTCTTCTCTGATCACCTTTACTCTTGTTTCGATTACACCAATTTTTGAATTGTTGAAAAGTATTTTCATATCTTTCTTTAGATTTTATAGGTTACAATGATTGAAATGCTAACGCTGCTGATTATTCTACATCCGAAGATTCAGATAGATCACTATTAGACATTTTAAATTAAGTACCTGAATTTTGTCTTCACTGACAAATACGCGTATAAACAAAGCGTTCTTATTTATAAACAAACAATATCAGTGTCCCTAGTTTTTCCAAAACGTCAAAATGTCGGAAACTAAAAAGTACAAAATGAATTTTTTTTAAATACTCTTTGTCTCAAGGGTAGTATAAAAAATATTGTGTACAAGACTTAAGAAAAGTATTAATTTCTGTATAGGATGCGTTTTTTATCTCGCTACCACTAAATTAAGAATTTCACACCTAATACGGAAAAATATTACTTTTCCTTACTTATTGTACAAATAACTATTACCTTTTTGTTTAGTTTTTACATACATACATACATAACATCACGCTATATCACATTAAATGGGGCAGCATGAACCCCTGAAACATTCATAGACCATCAGTTCACATCAACATTCTCATCCTGACACACGATACTCGTTTCAACCACATTAACACTTCCTCCATACGAACTCTTTCTTGCCTCTCAATCAAAATACATGATCACGCAACAAACATCCGTTCATTCGCTCCTGTATACCTGTTTCGTAAATCTTCAATTACGCCTACTTCTCTAATAATGAATCTATAAAAAAATTAAGGCAGGATCTCCTGCGTTTGTTTTTGAAACTGAATTCCACACAATTGCAGTTGGACACTCTGTAGTAAAAACAGAAAATGAATCAAAAAGATAAGAAAGGAAAGGAGCATCTCCCTATACTTGTTTTTGAAGGTGAACTCCACACAATTGAAGATAAACACTCGAAAAATCTAACCAATGAATCTAAAATCAAGAATCATACGCTTGTTCTAATTCATCATATTTATCCCGCAAATAATTTTTGCTAAACATTCCTATCCTGACACACCACTTTTGCTTCAACCACATTCATAATTCCTTTCATACAAGCTCATTTATTCTTCTCGCGCGGAATCTTTCGTTCACGCAACAACCTTTTAATCAAATTTATCCATTTGTTCCTAGGTCATCCACGCAAACTTTCACCCTCAATTTCACCAATCTGTCATTCGACATACGTTCCACATGACCAAACCATCTCAACTGACTTATTCCCACTCTTCTTACAACATTCTTTCCAATCTCACATTCGTCATACACTAATGTATTCTGGACACGATCTCTTCTAGTATATCCACACACAGCCCGCAAATATCTCATTTCTACAGCAGTAATACGCCGTTCAAGTTTCTTCATCCATATCCAACATTCACTACCATACATCAATGTAGGCACTAACACACCATTATAAACACTGGATACATTCACGTTCCAAATAAAGGTTCCCAGGCATCCATTATCTTACATCCAGCAGATACTCTTCTTTCAATCTCTCGATCAATACGTTCATCACTCGAAAACATTCTCCCCAAGCATACAAACTCATTTACTTGACCCAATCTCACACCATTCACCGAAACATTGCAATCAGTCACCGAATCACTCTTCTCAAACACTAACACATTACATTTGTCAACATTCAGTAATAGATTTAAACCTTTTCCTACTTCATTTATACTTAGAATCATTCTTCTCAATTGTTCTTCAGATTCACCCATTACAACTACAAAATCTGCATAAGCTAACGCAAGCACTACACTACCACCAATACGTACACCATCTACCCCATTCAGCGATTTTCGTAACAACACATCCATATACAAATTAAACAACCACGGAGACATTCCACAACAACATCTATAGAAAACCTATCACTCAATCTACCATCAAATTTCATCGCAGCCTCGCTATCTTAGTATAATGCACGAATCGCTCCCAACAAATTACCATTTATACCGTACTTTAGAAGTACATCCCACAGAATAACTCGAAGAACACTATCACATGCTTATTTAAGATCAAGAAAGCCACAGAACACCTTCTTGGTCTTTGCAAGTGATTTCTCAACAATCATACGAAGAGAAAACAATTGATCTACACACCCTCTCTCAGGCAAAAATCCACCTTGCATATTACTCAACTTGAAGATTATTAAGGTTCGTACCTTGTGAATAAGAATCTTCCCGTACAACTTCCCTACCACACTCAACAAACTTATCCCACGGAAATTAGTACAATCACTCGAACTACCTTTGTGCTTAAATAAAGGACAAATGATAGCACGTTTCCAATCATCAGGAGCCACACACCGTTTCAAACAAAATCTAATTAAATAAACTAACCAATCAAATAATCTCCCACCACCATACTTCAAAATCTCATTTAATATACCATCCAAACCAGGAGCTTTACCATTCTTCAAACTTAACAATGCAAAGGTAACATCACTTTCAACTATATCCCATTCATCACTTCTAACATTTTCTCTTGCATGTTCACTACAACAATTCGATCCATTTACGCTACCATATAAATCTCTAAAATACTCACACCATCTATTTATAATATCTAATTCATTCCACAATAACTCACCATTGGCATTCTTAATCGCTTTCGCAGCCCTTACATTACCACCTTTCAATCTCTTCACACTCAACCAAAACATTTTTTTATTCATACTAAAATCATTCGTCAATCTTTCACTCATGAAATCATCAAAACGCGCCTTACTTTCTCTCACTACTCTCTTAACATATTTATTTAACCTTTTATATTCTAGCAAACATTCATCACCTAAACTTCCAGTCACATATTTTACATGTAGAAATCGCAAATACGCTCTCTTTTCACCTCAATTTCACTTCACTATTCCACCATACATTCCTTGGACAAGAGCCTAATCTGCATTCACCAGAAACTTTGCACATTTACGAATTGTATCCTTAAATTTCATCCAAACATCATTTATGCTGCATTCAAAATTAGGCTCACTTACAGGCAACGATTCATTTATTTTTTCAACAAACATATCTCTAATATCGTCATTCTGTAGAACACTAGATTTCACATGAAACATTTTTTCGGTGCTTTTCACCCTTATTCGCCAACATTTATCCAGACGTATACGTGACACCACCAAATAATGGTCATTCGTACCTAATTCAGCACCACGCTTCCCACGCTTGTCCACAACTAAACTTCTTAGTCGTTCATCATACAAAATAAAATCAATCACACTCCGCCTATTCTCCCTCACATTCTCTCATGTATACAAATGAGCTAATTTATGCGTAAAGACAGAGTTGGAAACGAAAAGATCATGCTCTAAGCAGAAGGATACTATTGTCCTACCGTTTTCATTCACTCTCACATCACCAAACTTACCCAAAACATTTCCAGACATGCTTCTCTTGACACCCACCCAACCATTCAAATAACTTTAATAACAGTAACTTTTTCACCTGGATCACACGAATCAATCACACTATGTAACAAATTACAAAATCGGTCTTTTTCAAGATCCCTTTCGGATTTAATAGAGCCATAAACTGTGACACAACGAAGATGAAAGTCTTGTTTAAGTCTCAGCCAAGGAATTCGCGATGAAATACAACTATAATCCCTTACAAACGGTTTCATTCTTTCACTAACAAGCACTCCTACACCATGTTTTGCCCGTTCATTATCAGCAACACCCGACCACAAACAAAACAATCCATCTACCTCTTCCTCATTACAGCATTTCCTCTTAGTCTCGCTCACACACAAATCATCTTCATTATACACACGCATTATATTCACCAATTCATTTCACGTACCAAACTAACATTCATCAAATTTCGCCCATTTATTCCTCATTAGAACAAAAGATAAAAGAAATAGGGTTCTCTTGGTAAAAGAATCAGAACTCAGCGTATCTAAGCACGTAACTAATATAAACAAATAACGATATGAATACATATATATATATATATATATATATATATATATATATATATATATATATATATATATATATATATATGTATTCATATCGTTATTTGTTTATATTAGTTACGTGCTTAGATACGCTGAGTTCTGATTCTTTTACCAAGATATATATATATATATATGTCAATTATGTAATGGCTGTATTCCTATTCTACAATAATTATACGATGTCAGCATATCCTTCCAGTATATTTCCATTATGATAAGCTAGGTAATAAAAACCCTTGTAACTAAGATAAGGTGTTCATTGTTCCTGTATTCTTCTATCTCAACACATGTAACCAAGTTGATAATAAAAACATTTTTTTTTCAAATATATTAAATCAAATTATTTAATTGGCGCAGCATCGGTAGTATCAGAGAAACACATAACTGTGTGGTGAATATCGATTCTTTACTCTGATAAATCAATCAATAATAAACCAAAACAAAATACATTTCAACAAAACCGTCTACAACGACCTGTGGAAACAATCGAAACGCAGATCCCACGGAGAAATCTATTTTCCTTTGGCAACTCAACAACTGAAGAATCGAGAGAAGAAGAAGGAAGACTTGCTGTTCGAACCCGATCACGTCTCCAAACCCAGGAAGAATCAGCGACCCGGTGATGTCCGTAAAGCATCAAACGACCCTAGTACTATTCATAATATCTCAGTAAGTTAAAAACTTAAGATAATTACCTGTGTACTAGTCATAAATATTTAAAATAAATTTTCAATAACTGTTAGAAAATTTAAGACAATAATTTATGTAACACACTAAAGGGATACCTCTAGCAAACGACTAGTAACAAAGGTATCGAGGGACCGGCACAGTCCCAAACATACAGAACACACTTCATGCTAGATAGTGATAGTGAACCAGAGCCTACTCCGTCAAATTACATTAATAAAAATATAACACTAAGACCGAGTAGACTAAACGTGTTAAATAGTTTAATCATGACTACAACCACATATACTGAATTAAAAACCCTCTGTGAAATTATCCCTCCATACAACGGAGACATAAAAATACTTAATAATTTTATCAATGCCGTAGATGACGTAAAATCTACACTAATCGGCATTACACTAACTGCCATCCAGAACACATTTCTCTTTGGACTCATAAAAACGAAACTCACACACAAAGCTGCCGAATTAATAGCAGTAAATAACTTTAAAGATTGGGATGAACTACAATTCCATTTAACAACAAACTACTGTGATAAAAGCACAGCCGAGACAATACTATTAGAAATTTTACAAATAAAAAATAAAATTAACGCAGATAAAACTCTAGAAATTATTTCTCAAAAATTTTCAAAATATAAATCAAACATTTTACTAAAAGAATATAGTCAATCGCAAAAAAACGCGATAATAAATGAAAATCAAAAGTTAGTAATCTCTTATTTCATAACTCTTTTACCTTTATCAATAAGAGGAGCATTTATTGTTAAAGAACCCGGCACCCTAGAAGCGTGCGAACGTTTATTGAGAAATGAATTCAATTACTCACAACAGAGCACACATCAGTCACCCATGTTAAAAGATAAGCAAAATTTTAGCTTCAATGTACCACCAAGAAAATTCCCGGCTCAAGAATTCCCATCAAGAGCCATCCAATTCAATAAACCAGGCTTACTACGCCTATGTCAACACAAACGATAAGACAAAATTACAACCTCAACGAAAACTCAGATGAACAACCAGACCGCACTGAGGACGAATACGAATACGCGGAACAAGACAATGAAACCGAATATGACTCTTTTTTAGAACTCGAGATAGAAGTAGACGAAAACAAGTAATGTCTAGTCTAACTTTTAATCTACCATCATTACAAATACAAGATTATGTCATTTTATTAGATACGGGGTCAAGCATAAACTTAATACACCCAGATTTAGTTAAATTCAAAAATATCAAAACTTATGAAGAAAAATATACATGTAAATGGAAAATCCACTATTTCACACTTTGTTATATTAAAAATAAATAAAATTTCATTTAAATGTTATATTCACAAATTTCATAAACAATATAATCTATTATTAGGTATTGAAGCATTTAAGAAACTAGATATCCAAATTGATTTTAAGAAAAACTCCGTTAACATCCAAACAAAAGATGACAAATTTCCAATCCCCAATAACGACACTTTATTGGACCATATCCGTCATTCAAAATATTTCACGACTTTAGACCATCATTCGGGATTTCATCAAATTCCTATGAACAAAAACGATATCGAAAAAACCGCTTTCTCTACTTCATCCGGTCATTACGAATTTTTGCGTATGCCTTTCGGTTTTAAAAACGCCCCCGCGACATTCCAACGAATGATGAATACCGCCCTGGGAAAATTAGTTAACAAAATTTGTTTAGTTTACTTACACGATGTGATCATTTTTGGTAAAACTTTTGAAGAACATTCAAATAATATTAAACTAGTTTTCGAAAAATTAAGAAAAGCAAACCTAAAAATCCAAATGGACAAGTCCGAATTCCTACAAACACAAACAAAATATTTAGGATATATTATAACGCAAGACGGAATAAAATCAGATCCTTCCAAAATAGAAAAAATTCAAAATCTTAATATCCCTAAAACAAAAAAAGAAATTAAGCAATTTCTCGGTACCATAGGATGGTATCGTAAATTTATCCCAAATTTTGCCAAACTTACCAAACCCCTTACATTATGTCTCAAAAACGGTAAAAACATAGATATTTATAACGAATCCTATAGAAAAAGCTTTGATGAGTGTAAAGAAATTCTCACGTCATCCCCTATATTAAAATTTCCAAATTTTCATAAGAATTTTATTTTAACCACGGACGCCTCTGACTATGCCATAGGATCAGTTCTATTACAGAAAGATGAAAACGGTAAAGAAATGCCAATAGCTTACTTCTCAAAAACTTTAAGTAATACCGAACAAAATTATAGTACTATTGAAAAGGAATTATTAGCAATAATAGAATCTGTAAAAAATTTTAGACCTTACTTATTTGGCCGAAAATTCTTAATCAAAACAGACCATAGACCTCTATGCTGGTTATTCAATATGAAAAATCCCAACCAGAAACTCATGCGGTGGAAAATCGAGTTAAACGAATATAATTTCGATATAGAATTCCTTCAAGGTAAAATGAATGTAATAGCGGACAATCTCTCTCGACAACGCGAGAAAACACAAATTCACAATAAAATCGGTGACGTAACAAAAACAAAAATATTTGCCCACTGTATTTCCGAAGACCTAGAAATGAGCCAAGGGTTAGCAGACCAAGTTAATAAAAAATTCGATAGTAGAAATTTTTGCAAAAATAAAAATGTTACAGATAAATGTATTATTATTCAAAATTCTAATAATCAAACAATTATTCATTTGATTACAAAAAAAAGATATAACGATAAACCATCAATTAAAAACCTAGACAAACCATTAAAAGAACTTAGGGATTATCTTATACTTAACGAGATCTTTCAGATAAACCTACCCCTGCTAGGATGCGGTTTAGATCACTTAAAATGGACTCAGGTGTCAGCAAAAATATTAAAAATATTTGAAGATACAAATATACAAATATACGTTTATTCTTTACCCATATAGTAAATTTACATAGCAACGATAACGAATCAATTTCGTCAAATCAAAACACAATTCATTCAGATCCCGAAAATTTTGTAAATGGAATTAAATATATAGAAGACAGAATAAATATAGCTGATAATCAATTAACATTCGAAATCTATAATTCTGAAACTGAAATCAAAATAATAAAATTATTTGAAAATAAGAAACAACGAATTCAGTGTAAATTTAATCAACAAACTCTCGAAGATGATATCTTAAACTTCCTTAAAGAATATATAATTCCAAAAGTAAAATATTTAGCTATTTTTTATGAAAAAGATTTAGACCTTAAATTCTCAAAAATAATAAAAGAAAATTTCGAATTCAACACAATTAATATAATTGCTTGTAATAAAATAGTTCAAGACGTAGAAAACGAAGAAGAACAGACAGAAATTATTCATGACTTTCATACGGGCTTAACAAATCATAGAGGCATAATCGCCACTTTAAATTCATTTAAAGACAAATATTTTTGGCCAAAAATGGTCAATTCAATTACTGAATACATCAACAGATGTGAACTTTGTAAATTAAATAAATATAATCGAAAACCAATTCCAGCTATAGATAACCTAACACCAACACCTCAAAAACCATTTGACATAATAAATGTCGACGTACTATGTTTAAATAAAAATAATTTTTTAACAATTTTCGATCAATTCTCTAAACATGGTCAAATCTGTCCATTAGAATATAAAAGCTCAAATAATATATCACAGAAATTAATTCAATACTTCCAAATTTACACAATACCAAATAAAATAATTATGGACGCAGGTCCAGAATTTAAAGGTAACATCGTACAAGAATTACTCAAAATTAAAAATATAGAAAGTCATATAATCTGTGTAAGCAATCCTAAAAGCAATGCCGTTGAACGATTCCATTCAACACTCATAGAACATCTTAGACTCCTTGAAAATAACAATCATTTTAAGAATAAAACATTCTTGGAAAAACTCGATTTAGCCATCCTGGCCTATAACAATACCAAACACACCGTTACGAAATTAACCCCGAACGAAACACTATTCGGTAAAAATAATCAAATCCCTCTTATACCAATCACAGTCATTAACGAAAAAACAATACAAAAATATCAAACAGAACAAGAGGAATTATTTAAAATCATTAATAATAAAATTAAATTTGAAAAGCAAAAGCGGTACAAAGAAAATGACAACCCCCTACAAATAAAAAATACTATTTATGTGAAAGAAAACCCAAGATTAATTAAGAAATTTAAAAAGCCTTTATTTAGAAAATATAGAGTTCAACATTATGACCCGATACTCGGAAAGGTAAAAATCAGAGATCAAATAGCAGAAAAGCACGTAAGGATAGACAAAATCAAACAACTTACGGATATTTCAAACGATAATGGATTTCACCTAGCTAAATTAGGGAAAACACAAATAAAAACATCAGAACAAATAATCTATTTTAATTACAATATTACCCCGATTCACGATGAATTTATTAAAATCGCAAAATTAAAAGAAACTCTTCTCTTTCAAATTAAAGACGCTCAGGATGTGTTTGAAAACTATATTAATATCCTAACATATAATTTTAACGACTTGGAAAATCAAATCAGCAAAATATTTCACAAAATCTCAAAACGCGGTTTAATTAATGGATTAGGAGGTATTATTAAAGCAATATCAGGTAACTTAGATGCTTCAGACGATAAAATTCTTGAACAAATTAAAAATAATGAAAAATTATTACAAGATCAAACTAATCAAAATTTAAAAATCAGTAAGGAAATGATAAATAAATTTAATGATCAAATTGAAAATATTAAAAGTAATGAGAATACGTTGAAAATACAAATAGAAAATATTAAAGAGATCTTAAAGAATAACTTCAATTGGCAAGGAAGAATTGACGTAGAAAGCAAATTTCAAGAATTAATATTTATAATTCAAAACTTAAATGACCTCACCAAACAGATTGAAATCAGTTTAACCTTCTGTACTTTAAGAAAACTGCACACAAGCATCATTGACCCGACTAACATTAGAAAAATTACACAAAATAAAGACATTTGGCAATTAAACGAAATCATAGAAACTTACTGCCAACACGATAACGAACAGATACACTTCCTTATCACTTGTATCAATTTACTCCTCTACCGTTTATCAAAGATAATCAAGTCTTACAATTAAATGAGAAACAAACTATGTATTTTATAAACAATAACGATAATTTTAAGATAAATAATTGTATTTTTATTAATAATATGTATTACTGTAAAACAGAATATATAATTTTAAATAAATGTATAGTAAATATGTTAAAGGCTCAAACAAATGATGATTGTAAATATCATACTCTTGAATTGAAAAATACTTGGGAGAAAATTGAAAACAAAAATGAATTAATTATAATCATCCCTAATGAGCAACAAATTCAAATTAATTGTGAAAGTACTACATTAAATAAAAAAATCAAGGGTATATTTAAATTAAAACTTATTAATAAATGTGAAATAAACAATTTCAAATTTGATATAATCCAAGAAAGTTATAAAGAAATAATATTTGAACCTTTTAACTTTAATAAAACATTACAACAATTGACAGCAATAAATTTAGAGACAGTAAAAAAGGTAGATGTAACAATTAAAGAATTACCACAAATAAACGAGCCAAAACTGGAAGATCATTATTATTATTATTACACTATTTAAATTATATTGATTTTAATTTTAATAATATGTTCTGCTTCAGTTTATAAGTTTAGAAATAAGTTATTAATAATGTGTAAAAGAAATAAAAGACCTGGTTGTAATAAAGGACAAATAGAATTAAGTCCTATTAATTAATAATTATTGTATAATCTTAGAAGGGAGGAATTATGTAATGGCTGTATTCCTATTCTACAATAATTATGCGATGTCAGCATATCCTTCCAGTATATTTCTATTATGATAAGCTAGGTAATAAAAACCCTTGTAACTAAGATAAGGTGTTCATTGTTCCTGTATTCTTCTATCTCAATACATGTAACCAAGTTGATAATAAAAACATTTTTTTTCAAATATATTAAATCAAATTATTTAATTTGTATATGTAGGTTTTTAAAAATTTATTGTTTTTAAATGACATGTCAATCATGTCATATAAAATGTGTACTCGCACTCATGTAAACATAACATATAACACGAATTATATTACGAATAACAGGTTTGACAGTTTTAAACAAAAAAGTCACCTAGTCGCGAAATAAAGAATAATCATTTTTTATTATTTAGATTTTTATATACTTTAAAATTTTTACTCATGTTTTACAAGTAAACATAAAAATACTTTTTTATTGATAAATGCTCTGAGACATCTCAAATAAACCGACGTATTGCTCTTTGCACACTACCTTAATATATATATATATTAAACACATGTACAGTACAGGTATTTTTAAATAATATGTATATAGATTATAGTTTCCTTGTACTTGATAGATATATACAGGTTACCAACAAAGACTGATATGAGAACGGTATGTACAAGTTAAAATGAAGCACAAAAGTACTTTCTACATAACCTACTTGTATATATAAGCCCTGCCTTATATAAATTCAGACAATCAATTTAATTCTATTAATCAGATAGTTTACTGTGCAAAAATAAAAAAAAACTTCCAATATTTGCTTTCCTTTTATTAAATTAACAATAATGAACTTTAATTTTATTTTACATACTTCAAATAAATAAGAATTAATTGGTTTGAAGGAATACCGACGAATAACAAAAATTACTTACATTATAATTACGCTTCTGTAACGTCGTCTTGTCTTGTTATAACGCCTCTTATACATTTCAATAGTTTAAAATAGAAAATGTGAATATATGGTAACGCGACTGTCTGCATTTGTTGTAATATAAACTAGAAGCTCTGAGCAACTAATCTTTGCAATTCAGCGTTTATAATAGAAACGTTTTTATTATGTAAAAAAAAATTAAAACCATATAAACCAGTAAAGAATAGTAATATATTCTTACAGCATCATAATCGCAGTGACAGTTTCATAATTTGAAGCAAAATAATGAAACTGTGTGAACTAATGTGCTACAGGGCTCCTATTCTTTTTTTATATACGTAATACTTAAATGATATTATATTTCCTAGAACTTATCTAATTAGCTTACAATTTCAAAACTATGTATGTTTCAATAAAATAATAACTTATTATTAACGGGATAATTGATTCCAGTCAGAAAATATAATGTTTTTCATTACCAGTATCACCAGAATCTTGTAAGACATCCATTCACACCTTGCATCTGAACATGGTATGTACGTACAAAATCCCACTGAATCCTAGTCTGTCCAATTCCTCCGAAGTTTGGTACGTGCGATGCATCGCCAATGCTTTAATGAAAGCGGTAGCGCGAACCGAAAGTACAAAGGTAATTACTAACAAACACACATTCACACATATATACTTCCATGTCTGTGACTATTGTGTGCATTAGATGGCACATACATCAACGCTGTCACGATAAACAAGTCCGAAATTCGTATACACACATACAAAAGCTTTCGCTATATGTGTATTTATTTACGGCCTGATTTTCGTTTGTTCCCGAATGGAAATATGTTGCTGAAAATGGTATTTGTTAGCTTTCCATTTTTCCAATTTATAATGAAACAAATTTGCTGATGCTATTAGCATTTATTTACGAATGATATTTTGTTATAAACCCTATACAATGTTGTTTTGTATATTGATCACTTGATACGTTCAAGTACTTTCATTGGCGGTGAGTACATCGACACAAATATAAATTTGTATCCACGTATAAAATAAAATTAATTGAATGCTCCCACGTTAAACAAATATTTATCTACGCTCAGTGGTATCGAGTTGGACTGTGGATTTGAGAATCTTAGTTCGAGTTCCACGGCCAACAAACAATTTTTCCCAAACTTAAATTATCCTTTTGGCTCACTCTATATTAACATCTTTGGGATGGAGCGTGATTTTACGGCTGGTAAATATATCACTTATAGAGATTTAAAACGGCAGAGTACCACACTCAGGAATGGATAAAAGGCGTGATGATATATTTATTTGTTTTTATTTTTTATAAATAATATTTGAAAATTTTAGTAATAATACTATTTCAACTATTATTACATATTTGCAGTTACCATAAACATACATACCAGGAGTAGAATTGAAATATTTAATATAGGAAATAAAATAGTATTCTTTTTATATGGTGATTGTTGCTTTCCTCAATAAATTAAATAAAAGTGTAAATAAATACGATGATCGACTGTTTAAATAATGAAGAAACTTTGATAATTGGAATATCAGTCTAATATATTTTAAAATTGTTACAATTCCAACGTTTCAGTGATAACCATCGCCTTCTTCAGGGATACGTAACGTCTAATAATTAACATAAACAAAATTCTTGTACTAGATTTAAAACTGTGATCATGATTTTTTGTAATGTTCTTTTTAATATGTTTTATTGTTAGTGTTAAGAGTTGTTGTAATTTTAAACATTTTTGACTATTTATTATTTTAAATTGTGACTAATTATTAAAGTTAAATTTTTATGAAAGAAAAATTCGGACGACGCCTGGATTCGAAAGAAGAATTCGGTTGAAGCCATACGTCGGACACAGGTGACGTGGTGTAGCGGTTAGCATCTCTGCCCGGCAAGCGGAGGGTCCCTGGTTCGAATCCAGGCGTCATCCGAATTTTTATTTCATAAAAATTTAACTTTAAAATTATCTTCATTACTGTACGTTCAGTCGAAGTCATATGTTAAAAATTGTGACTAATTATGTTCAGTTTTTTTAAACATTTTGTTTATGTTAATTATTAGACGTTACATATCTCTGAAGAAGGCGATGGTTATCACCGAAACGTTGGAATTTTAACAATTTTAAAATATATTAGACTGATATTCCAATTATCAAAGTTTCGTCAAACGTGTAAATACTTAGCATTTTTGTATTTACACTTTTCGTCCAATTTATCGATATTAAATCATATTAAAAAAATACCATTGTATATCGTATGTTACCTATATCAATTCTATATTCGGTATAAATAAAAGAATATGTTTAATTTAACAAAACTATTAATATTGAAAGAGCATGAATTGTTTTAACTATTATTTAAACAATAAAAATTCTCCTGTTAGGTGAGTCCGACTCTGCATTGGAATTGCATAAATAAAACATAATCCATTTTTAAATATGTTTTTACATGCTTCTTTTATTGCCTGTGGTATTTAAATTCTTAGGAAATAAAAAGAAAAAAATGCAATGGTTAAAACTAAATTTTATATGCAAAGCAGGTAATTTAACTATATAAATAATGAAAGAAAATAAAAATTAAATATTGTATTCAAATAAATAACTAGATACTTTATTAAATTCCTTCAGGAAAACCTAATAACAGTTTATTATTCTAGTAATGTCCTCAATTTATATTTTCTTCCATTTCTCTGCTTACTTTCATCGGCATCTACTTGATTTTAAACGTTAAACAAGAATGCAGCGAACAAAAGATAATCGGATAATTTAATGTCTGAACGAAATGAAAATTTTTGTTTATATAAAATACGATTGTTTGCCAAGTTTCTACACAAATTTCACTTTATATTAATAGCAACGCAAGGAGATTTAAGATATATCAATATTTTCATATTTTTAGTTTGGTGGAATAGAAATAACACTTTGTACAATAACTTGATTTAATTTGTATAGAATATTTGTAGTTGAAATGCATCAAATATTAAATTATTTGTTATTAAAGAGCGAGCTAAATGCAAATTGTAGTAAAAACTGGAAAGGAAACTTGATTTTAAGTAAACTGATACTATAGATATTACTCGATATCGCAGCTTCGAAACTGCATGAAAAAAACAATGATACACAATATTTTGCTTTGATGTCAGTGAAATATGATCTAGATATTGAATAAATGTATAAATAACTTCTAATATGAATATTGAACAAAAAATAGTGCGTTAAAAACAAATAATAATTGAATTTAATTAAGTTCACTACATTAAGTAATTGTAATCTATTTTAGGTATAACATAATGCAAAATAATAATAATTTCTCATGTTGTGAGTCTAATAGAGTTGGAACCTTGGCAAATTGAATGCTGTTTTAAATAAATTTAATACCTCCAAAGCAGACATTAAAATTATCTTTATTTTGTAGATAAAATATATGAAATGTTATGTTTAAAATATTAATTTAAGCCTGGTCTTTACTTTAATTTATATATTAATGCTGGGCGAATAGAGTCAATATTACGAACAGAAAAATAATGACTGGCAATTCCGCTAATAAATTAAGTTTGTAAACATAATTTACCGAAGTTAATACATCAATAGCAGCGAGATCGTATCTCCATTAAGTTATCCGCCGCTAATAATAACCAAATAATTAAATCAAATGTATCATGTACAAGGATAGTGATTAATTGTGTAATGAATTATAATTTTAGTAAATAATATTAGATAATAAAAACTAAACCAACAGTTTATTAATCAGCAAGTCTATTCTAAATCAAATATCAGATCAAATAGATACTTGTCATGTTTATTTTGGTGTCTCACTAAATTTTCAATTAAAGTTGCTAGAGAGATCAAGATAAATACGAGTATATTACATTTCAATTTGCTATTTGAATTACTATAGGGCTCCTACTTTCGACAACGGCATTCTTTTGCTAAATATACGCAGCAGTCAAGCAAAAGATCGTAATCAATTATGAATTAAAATAGAATGGATAATTTCATTACACAGAAAAATATAGCCAACATTTATTTTAATAAACATATTTGTTAATGATATTAATCTCGAATATTGTATTTGCTATAGTAATAAGTTCCATACTTAAAAATAATCTTTCTCCCTATTTATTTCGTCTTAGTGTCACAGGTCAAAGTCAGTACATGGTACCTAATAAATACAATTAAGTAATTAGGATATGTTGAAATGAGGTCAAATATTCATAATAGTATTGTTTTCTGTATACACTAATCTTTGCTGAGTTAGTACTTTTGTAATTAGATATATAGTAGTATTAGGTCAGTTAAAAATTGAGTTAAGGAAGTCGAGATATTTAATAGTGTAGAATTGTAATATTGTAAATATACTGAATTTTTTTCATATGACATGACTGAAAGTACAGTGATGATGATACATTTAAAGTTAAATTTATGACATAAAAAATTGGGTGACTCCTGGATTCGAACCAGGGACCTTCCGCTTGCCGGGCAGAGATGCTAACCGCTACACAACGTCACCTGTGTCCGACGTATGGCATCAACCGTTAGACACTATGACAGAAGAATTCGGCGCAAGCTAAATAAGGAGGGTATGGAATCAGTTCAAACTTCATGTTTTACAGAGCTTCTCCAGTTGCATCACGCACAGATTTTACGGTATCCCAATTGTTTAATAATGAAGGCGACACGTTCCTGGGATATTCCAATATGGTTTGCGATACGCTTTTGACTGATTCACCGATCATTTTGAATCAAATCGTCAACGACTTTGCGATGTTTATCGTCTGTGGAAGTGAGCGAATGTCCGCTACGAGTTTCATCAACAATTGTGGCTTTTCCTCTTGCAACAACGAAATTTTACTATCCATCCATTAACAGTAGACATATCAACAGCATCGTCACCATAAACAGCCTTTAAACGACGATTAATCTCAGTAGGAGTCCCTTTTACAACAGTTAAAAATTCGATAATAACACGCTATTTAACTCGCGTTGACATAGCACGTGTTCACACTTCCGCCTCTCGAAATACACTGGTTGAACGCAACAATCTCAAACTGCGCATGCGTATTTGAGAGGGATTGTTATTTCAAATGCCATCTTGCCCTCTTTTAAAGGTTATTTCATTTGTGCTCTACAAGTATGTGTGCATTACTTTTAGTCTACCCTCGTAGTATAGTGGAAATAATTATTTATTATTGATATACCGGATGTAACACGAAAAGTGAAACATAGGCGTTTAACATGGTAAATCAGTTTTCCGTGCGCATTGCTTCCCTAATTATTTTAGGAAAAAATGTTTCAAATAAATGTTGTAAAGCATAAAATTCTACATCCGAATCAATAAACAAAATTCATTTTGACTACTTCATAACTGCAGAAATTAAATTTGAAAATTCACATAATTTCAATTTAATAGTAATAGCCATGGAATTAAAAACAAGAGATGAACAAATGCGTAACTTTTTATACGTCAAATTATTATTATTTATTTTGACAAACTCTGATATTAAATCAATATTAGGGTTTATTATTATCACAGTACGGCAACTATTCAGAGGTTTATAGTAAAGTTTGAAGACAGGAACACGAGATTTCAAGAAAGATATAAATGAAAGAATTTATAACAATGAAGAAAATATTCCTGCTTTAATAGAACTGGAACCAACAATGAGTGTGCGGGAAATTTCCAGAGAACTGAATATAAATTTTATGACAGTGCATAGAATTCTCAAAAAACATAAATACATTCCTTTTAAATTTCAAAACCACCAAAATATTTTGGAACGAGATTTTGAACTGCGTGCCTCATTCTGTGAAATAATGATGGAGTAATCAAATTGTAAAAGATAATTTTTAAGTAATATTTTATTCACAGATGAATGCACATTTACCATGAATGGCGAACCAAATTATCGGTACTGGTCACAAAATAATCCACATAATATTGTAGAATCGACGACACAATATCGTCATTCTGTCAATGTGTGGGCAGGAATTTTTGGTGATAACATCATTGGCCCATTCTTCATTCAACGAATAAATAGCATATCATGACCATGAGGACAATACGTTAAACACAAAAATATTAATTGATCTAGTCACAAATAAAAATTGATTGCGTTACGCAGATATACCAGGTGTAACACGAAAAGTGAAACATAGGCGTTTAACATGGCAAATCAGTTTTTCCGTGCGCATTGCTTCCCTAATTATTTTAGGAAAAAATGTTTCAAATAAATGTTGTAAAGCATAAAATTCTACATCCGAATCAATAAACAAAATTCATTTTGACTACTTCATAACTGCAGAAATTAAATTTGAAAATTCACGTAATTTCAATTTAATAGTAATAGCCATGGATTTAAAAACAAGAGATGAACAAATGCGTAACGTTTTATACGTCAAATTATTAGTATTTATTTTGACCAACTGTGATATTAAATCAATATTAGGGTTTATTATTACCAATAATGAATAATTATTCAGATGAAGAAAAGTTGCAAATAATTAAATGGCATTATTATGGCCATAGTTTACGACTAATTCGTGACTATATTAGCGCTATTTGGCAGCATCATGATATTCCTAGTACGGCAACTATTCAGAGGTTTATAGTAAAGTTTGAAAAGACAGGAACACTAAATTTCAAGAAAGAAATAAATGAAAGAATTTATAACAATGAAGAAAATATTCTTGCTTTAATAGAACTGGAGCCAACAATGAGTGTGCGGGAAATTTCCAGAGAACTAAATATAAATTTTATGACAGTGCATAGAATTCTCAAAAAACATAAATACATTCCTTTTAAATTTCAAAACCACCAAAATATTTTGGAACGAGATTTTGAACTGCGTGCCTCATTATGTGAAATAATGATGGAGAAATCAAATTGTAATAGAGAATTTTTAAGTAGTATTTTATTCACAGATGAATGCACATTTACCATGAATGGCGAACCAAACTGTCATAATTATCGGTACAGGTCACAAAATAATCCACATAATATTGTAGAATCGAGGACACAATATCGTCATTCTGTCAATGTGTGGGCAGGAATTTTTGGTGATCAAATCATTGGCCCATTCTTCATCCAACGATTAAATTCAGCATCATATTTGAATTTATTAATTAATGCTGTTGGACCACAAATTGTTGAAATAAACAAAGAAAATGTGTGGTTCCAGCATGATGGCTGCCCTGCACATAGCACTAGAGAAGTTGTGGAATATCTAAACCATGTATTTCCTGAAAGCTGGATAGGACGAAATGGACCAGTTAACTGGCCAGTACGGTCGCCAGATTTAAATCCGTGCGATTTTTTTTATGGGGCCATTTAAAATCTTATGTTTATAAAAAAAGATACCAGAATTTAGAACTTAAAAATGCTATATTACAAGAATGCCAGAAAATAAATAATCGACAATTAAGAAATGCTCGAGAAAGCTTCTACAACAGATTAGGTTATTGTTTAGCTCAAAACGGTGGACTATTTGAACATCTAATTTAACAATTTAAGAATATTTAGTTTGTTGATGTTTTTATTGAATTTAATTTATGTTACATTAATTAATTTGTTAAATATTTAATAACAACCTACCTTAAATATTTTATCGAGTTTATTATTTTATTATTCTTAAATAATAAATCTAAAAAATATTTTGCCTTATTAAGAAAATAAATATTTAGTACGTAAAAATGATTTTGACAGTTTATTCTGATATTGACGTATAAAAAGTTACGCATTTGTTCATCTCTTGTTTTTAATTCCATGGCTATTACTATTAAATTGAAATTATGTGAATTTTCAAATTTAATTTCTGCAGTTATGAAGTAGTCAAAATGAATTTTGTTTATTGATTCGGATGTAGAATTTTATGCTTTACAACATTTATTTGAAACATTTTTTCCTAAAATAATTAGGGAAGCAATGCGCACGGAAAACTGATTTTTATGTTAAACGCCTATGTTTCACTTTTCGTGTTACACCCGGTATATCAATAATAAATAATTATTTCCACTATACTACGAGGGTAGACTAAAAGTAATGCACACATACTTGTAGAGCACAAATGAAATAACCTTTAAAAGCGGCCAAGATGGCATTTGAAATGACTGGAGGTGTTGGCTCTCTGAGAAGGACAACGTCCGCTACCTTGAGTGGAGTACCCTTACGTTGCCACTTGACACGCTGTTGTAATGTTGACAGGTAGTCGTCGGACCAACGTTTCCAGAAATGTTGGTAAATCTTTTGCAATTTTTGCCAATAAGTAAGAACATTGTGGTTTGATGGGATATCAGGTTCTGGTAAATTGGCCAATGGTTCGCCAATTAAGAAAGGTGAGGGTGTAAGAACAGATTCGTCAGAGGGATCTGAGCTTATTACATACAGCGGTCTTGAATTAAAGCACGCTTCTATCTGAGCCAATAACGTAATCATTTCATCGAATGTGAGATTTGCATTGGCTGCTACCTTTTTTAATTAAGTTTTAGCTGACTTGACAGCCGCCTCCCAAATGCCCCCCCCCCCCCCTATGTAAAGATCGTGGTGGTATGAAGTAAAAATTTATTCGTTCTTCTGCCATTTTATTTTAAATTAGTTCCTGATTGGATTTTGAACCTCAAAATTCATACAATTTTCATAATTCGTTTTTAGCTCCGTCAAAATTTGTAGCATTGTCACAGTATATGTTCACCCATTTACGTCTGCGACAGATAAATCTTCTAAGCGAACCTAAGAAAGCTGTTGATAACTTGGTGACGAGTTCAAGTTGAAATGCGCGTGTGGCCAAACAAACGAAAACTGCAACGTAGCTTTTTATCAGTGTTTTGCCTTTCAAACGTACTACTTTAGTTTTAAAAGGTCCAAAATAGTTAATCCTCTTGTGACTGAAAGGTCTGGTCGCATTTATTCTTGGGAAAGGTAAATTGCCTATTAATTGTACTGGCATTTTAGAGTTTACTCTAGCGCAAATTACACAATCGTGAATATCCTTCCGAATCAATCCTTTTGCGGCAATTGGCCAAAATTCTTTTCTGAGGTTGCTCAACACCACTTGTGTACTGGCTTGCAAAGATCTTACATCTAGTTTTGAACCATTAATTTGGTCAAAATATGATTTTTTGGTAGAAGTCTTGGAAACTTATGGTCATGTGATTTGTTCGTATGTAGTAATCTTCCACCTACTCGTATTGTATCATTAGGATCTAAAAATTGATGCAGAGATTTTAATGAGCTTGTGCAACTAACTTGTTCGTGTTTCTTCAGTTCTTCAATGTCTTTTGAAAAACCTTGCCTCTGTGCTAACTGAATTAAACGATGTAGTGCTTCATCTAATTCGAGTACCGTTAATGTATTATGTATTCGCGCTTCAGATTTTTGAAAAATCTCAAACAGTATGCGACAATTCGTTGCAATCTCGTAAGATTTGAATATTTTTGGAAAATATTGTAGTCTATGGTTATTTGATGACATGTTGACGTTTCCGGTTTTAATTCTAAAACAGAGGTTTGTATTTCATGGCATCCTCGAGACAACAGGTCTGCAGGATTATCACCTGAGCTAATATGTTTGCAACGTAAGTTCTCCTTAATGATTCGAATTTCGGATACTCTATCAGCAACAAGTGTTTTTAGTTTACTTGGTTCTGTGCTGATTCACCATAGAGTTATAGGTGAATCTGATCACATGGTTACATTCTGAATATTTATTGTTAAAGCTTGTTTATTGTTTCGTATAATTTTGACAACAATAGAGCTGCACACAATTCTAGTCGTGGAAATTACAGTTTTTTTAGCGGTGCGACTCTAGATTTAAAGAAAACTAGTCGCAATGTATGTTCACCTTGCGAGTTTGTCGATCGCAAATAAATTACAGCGCCATATGCATCTTCTGACGCGTCTGCGAAACAATGTAACTACATTGTTTTATAATCTGATAGTACTATGCAACGAGGTATGTTCAGATCGTTTAAATGAGGTGCATTGTCTTGGAATTCTTTCCACCTTCCAATATGTTATTTGGTACTATTTCATCTCAATCGGACCGTATTTACCAAAGCCTTTGCATTATTATCTTGTCAAATGTTATTGTGAGTCCCAACAGTCCCAATGGGTCAAATAATTTGCAATTTTTTTAAAAAAATTGCCGTTTTGTCAAGGCTATGGTCTTGTCTTCTTATATTTCGAATGAGAAAATGTTCTTGCATGGAACCCATGCAATTCCTAATGTTCTTGTTGCTTTATCTCTTTCAGTAAACAGTGCTTTACTATCATTTTGTTTTTCGGTTGCTATGTTTTCAGAGTTTGATATCCATTTACTTAATTGAAAGCCTCCTGAGTTAAGTATAATACTTATTTCATCTCGTGACGGTTTTAATTCAAATGGATTGTCACATCCGGTCAGGTCCTTTGATTAGTTGTAGGATACAATTTGATGTGATCGCGTACTAATTGTTGTAATGATCGAATTGCCAAGAATGGAGCTGATGCAGTTCCATATGTGACCGTGTTTAACTTGAATATTTGAATTGACTGTTCTGCACTTTCTCTCCAAACAATTCTTTGTATGTCTCTTTCTTCATTCTTTATAAGAATTATCCTATACGTTCTTAAGAAATTTGCGGTAAGTACATGTATGTTGACGAAACCTGACGACTATTTTGGTCATGTGGTCTAGATTTTCATATTCTTTCATGAATGAAATGTACTGTTGTTTTAATAAGTTGTTGTTGTCTGCTTTTCTCTCATAATGTTTAAATCGTTCTATAGCTATTTGCTTTGATTTTCCTAGTGATGTAATACTTTCTTTGAATGGATAATTAACGATAAATCGTCTCAACTTATATCATGTGAATGTTTCGATATAATGCTGTTCGCATTCGTGTTCTTCACGTGATAGATGTTTTATTTCTGGTAGTTCCACTATCTTCCAAAATTTCTCTATGTAGTTTTTAAGTGACTTGTTCGCGATTGAAACATAAACGTGTGTTGTGTGGCTTGAATCTTTCGAATTTTTAAGAACTGGCCCATCAATTACTCAACCAAAAACAGTTTTTTTTTGCAAAATTAGTGAGTTTTGTCCCAGTTTTATTTTTTCATTTAATAGAAATTCAAAATATGATTCAGCGCCCAATAATACATCGATTTTCCCTGGATTGTAATAATTTTCATTAACTAATTCGACTTTTGGTAAGGTTTTTATAGTCACTTATGATATAGGTAGTTTGCATGTAATTCTAGGAATTAGCAGAAAATTCATTGATTTTGTGAAATTGGTTTTAATTGAACAAATTTGTAATGTTGTGCTTTTATTTACTGACGTTTCATTTTTACTTATTCCCATGACTATGATTTTTCTATCAGTTAATGAACAATTTAATTTGGTTGCAAATTTCGTAGTCACAAAATTTTATTGCGATCCTCCGTCTAATAATGTACGTCCTGTATGATATCGACTTTGGGCATCCTTGACCTTGATGCTGGCTGTTGCCAAAAAAAATTGTGATGACTGCATTACTACATTATTGTTTCATGACATTTCCGTTGTACTTGTATCTTCGGGTTTTGATTCAGTTATATTTTCTTGATGCAACATTGTATTATGTAATTTGTCGCATTTTCTGAATTTCCCTGCCTTGAACTTGATTGCATGGTGTCCAAATGTAGACAGTTTATACAAAGATTCAATTGTTTAACTAAATTATCTCTCGGTATAATTTTTGTTAATAAATGCGGGACATTTATAAATGGGATGTTCTTCAATCTTACAGAGTTTACAAGAAAATCTAACAAATCTTGTAACTGGCATGTTTATTTTTAGCAATTGTTTGTTTTTCCCATTCTTTAGACTAATTTTTGTCTAATTTTTCTGTAATTATGTATATTAGAAGACAATCTTAGGTGTCAACGGGTTCTCCTAATACCTTGAGTGCTCTTATATGTTTGTATATATTATCTAACATTTTTCTTAGAACTGCAGAAGATTCCCTTTGTTAACTTTCATACTCGACAATTGCCTTGATATTGTTGAAGACCATCATATTTTTTTTCATACCTTTTTATCAAAATAGACCAGGCAGTCTGACAATCGGACGTTGACGTTAATCCTTGAATAACCTGTGCGGCATCCCCTTGTAGCGCACTTTGCAAATATCGACATTTTGCAATGTCAGCTTTCATTGTCATGTATGACAGATTTAAATGTACCGTGAAATGTTGACCAATTTTCAAATACGCCGTTAAACGACGGCAGTTTAAGAATTGGTAAAGCTATGGGTTTTGTTTCATGCATTCTTGACCTTTTACTGAATTGATGTTAATTTGTTCAGCTAGGGCTAATATCTCGTAATATTGATTTCTTTGATTAGTTTGACTTTGTAAATCTGATTCTTCTACCAATTCTTCAATTTAATCTTGAATGTCATTGAATGTGGTCCAAATACTGTTTGCATTTTTTATGCGAATATTCAGCTCAGTAATTTTAAGTGATGCTTTTGTTGGATCTTTTGATTGATTTCTTGAACTGTGTTCACGAATTTAGAGAATTCTGTTAGTTTTGCTTTTGCACAACCTCGTCTGTGTTTGAGAGTAATTAATTGTTCCTCAGACATGATGATAAAGGAGTCAAAGGGATAAAAAAATGCTCTCACTTACCTTGTTTTGCAGTGTGAATACACCCGTTTGAGTACCTCTGGTCTGCTGTGACGTGTGACTGTGTTGTGTTGAAACCGATATGGCGTCTGAGTCTCCGCTTCGCTTCTTGCCTGCTGTGCTTTGCTTACTTTGTTTGATTTTACACTTGCAATGAATGTTTTCACTATGACTTTATGTTCAAACTGACCGGATTGAAGTGACCAATGTTTGAATGTTGTTTTTTTTAATGGACTGTATAAAGGTTTTGAAATGAATTGAACTAAAAATGCCTTGTTACAATTTTACATGTTTACTGTTTTACGTTCAGATACAGACTGCTTTCAACTCGCTTCCTATTGCTAGGCCCATGCTGTCCTCACCATTTCGCGTACTGTTGTGGAAAGATGTGATTATACACAAGTATATTTTTAAATTAAATGTTAAATGCTTTCTACATTAACAATAATTTCGTTTTTATTTCTCTAGAGGAATCAACTACCAATCTACCTCCCGGTCATATACTATTCAAGTGCAGTGTTATTTAACTTGCATTATCGAGTCATCCGAAATAAATGCACTTTGCAGAGGCCGTTTCAATCGATATTATTATTAATTCATTTGTTATACATAAGTATGATATCCAAGTTATCTTGTTAAAAGATTGGTAAAACAATTAATACAAGGAAATTCAGTCAATTATTTAGAATTTATATAATTTTAAACGTTTCGCCACCATTTGCAGCTTCTTTAAGGACAGGTACAAGTAAATCGTAAATACTTATTACACTAGCATATCATGACCATGAGGACAATACGTTAAACACAAAAATATTAATTGATCTAGTCACAAATAAAAATTGATTGCGTTACGCAGATATACCAGGTGTAACACGAAAAGTGAAACATAGGCGTTTAACATGGCAAATCAGTTTTTCCGTGCGCATTGCTTCCCTAATTATTTTAGGAAAAAATGTTTCAAATAAATGTTGTAAAGCATAAAATTCTACATCCGAATCAATAAACAAAATTCATTTTGACTACTTCATAACTGCAGAAATTAAATTTGAAAATTCACGTAATTTCAATTTAATAGTAATAGCCATGGAATTAAAAACAAGAGATGAACAAATGCGTAACGTTTTATACGTCAAATTATTAGTATTTATTTTGACCAACTGTGATATTAAATCAATATTAGGGTTTATTATTACCAATAATGAATAATTATTCAGATGAAGAAAAGTTGCAAATAATTAAATGGCATTATTATGGCCATAGTTTACGACTAATTCGTGACTATATTAGCGCTATTTGGCAGCATCATGATATTCCTAGTACGGCAACTATTCAGAGGTTTATAGTAAAGTTTGAAAAGACAGGAACACTAAATTTCAAGAAAGAAATAAATGAAAGAATTTATAACAATGAAGAAAATATTCTTGCTTTAATAGAACTGGAGCCAACAATGAGTGTGCGGGAAATTTCCAGAGAACTAAATATAAATTTTATGACAGTGCATAGAATTCTCAAAAAACATAAATACATTCCTTTTAAATTTCAAAACCACCAAAATATTTTGGAACGAGATTTTGAACTGCGTGCCTCATTATGTGAAATAATGATGGAGAAATCAAATTGTAATAGAGAATTTTTAAGTAGTATTTTATTCACAGATGAATGCACATTTACCATGAATGGCGAACCAAACTGTCATAATTATCGGTACTGGTCACAAAATAATCCACATAATATTGTAGAATCGAGGACACAATATCGTCATTCTGTCAATGTGTGGGCAGGAATTTTTGGTGATCAAATCATTGGCCCATTCTTCATCCAACGATTAAATTCAGCATCATATTAGAATTTATTAATTAATGCTGTTGGACCACAAATTGTTGAAACAAACAAAGAAAATGTGTGGCTCCAGCATGATGGCTGCCCTGCACATAGCACTAGAGAAGTGGAATATCTAAACCATGTATTTCCTGAAACTGGATAGGACTAAATGGACCAGTTAACTGGCCAGCACGGTCACCAGATTTAAATCCGTGCGAATTTTTTTTATGGGGCCATTTAAAATCTTATGTTTATAAAAAAATATACCAGAATTTAGAAGAACTTAAAAATGCTATATTACAAGAATGCCAGAAAATAAATAATCGACAATTAAAGAATACTCGAGAAAGCTTCTACAACAGATTAGGTTATTGTTTAGCTCAAAACGGTGGACTATTTGAACATCTAATTTAACAATTTAAGAATATTTAATTTGTTGATGTTTTTATTGAATTAAATTTATGTTACATTAATTAATTTGTTAAATAACAACCTACCTTAAATATTTTATCGAGTTTATTATTTTATTATTCTTAAATAATAAATCTAAAAAATATTTTATGCTTTACAACATTTATTTGAAACATTTTTTCCTAAAATAATTAGGGAAGCAATGCGCACGGAAAAACTGATTTGCCATGTTAAACGCCTATGTTTCACTTTTCGTGTTACACCCGGTATATATATATATATATATATATATATATATATATATATATATATATATATATATATATATATATATATATATATATATATATATATATATATATATATATATATAGTCAGTCTGTATGCATGCACAATATCTCAAATACAAACAATATAGTATAACATATAATTATAAAATTCCTGATTAAATCACCAGTGTCCGGGCAAAAGTCAATATTCCAGAATTTGACGACCTGCCGGCATTTTTGACACTACTTTACAATAGCAGAACGAAGGAATCATATCATGTAACTTAATATAAGAGAATGATGAAAATCAATGTGAGGTGGAGAGACAAAATTTAACCAAATTCAGAGTGTACATATTAAATAGTTACCCGTCACTGGATTCACCCACCTACATACAATATACAAGATTGCTAGGAGAATGTCAGCATGTCTTCTGACGACCAATTTATTTTCTCCTCAAAACAAGATTATGTTTCCGTATTGTAACGTATAATAGCTTGTATCTAAGAACTACAACCGCAAGGCAAATGTATAAAAGATGTAGTTTATTACAAATATTTTTGTTACAGATTTTCAATATGTTTTATTACATAAAGTTTCAACTTTAAATATATTATATACCCCGATCAATTTCTATCGATGTCGTCCTTTGCATTTGTAATAATTATTATTTTTCTTTTCCTAGGCCGTCCACGCAAACTTTCACCCTCAATTTCACCAACATACACCTGTTTCACCAATCTGTCATTCGACATACGTTCTACATGACCAAACCATCTAAGTTGAAGTGTTTATTCGCGATTGTGTGTTTTACATCAATCGGATCATATTTTATGTATATAACTTTATAACAATCAAATAACTTAAGTTAAAATAATATCCCATAATCTGTTTACATTGGATAAACGAGAAAAACCATTTCAACAAAACTTACTGAATATAAGTGCTCCGAGAATCGACTGAATCATGTTGATAATTCTTCGATTGCTCAACATGCTGTGCAATTTCTACACAAAATTAAATTTGAAGATACAAAAATAGTTGCCAGGCCTAAATATATGAATGATAGATTGACCATATAAGCTATTTAAATTTACAAGAACAAGAATAACATGCAAACTGTGATGGTTGTGAATTAAATAAAACTTGGCTTCCGTTAATCAAGAAATTATAATTACATGTTCACTTGTTACTAAGTTACTTGTTTATAGTTAAATTTTTTTATTTATAATTTTTTCCTGGTGAAGGTATCCGTTCAGGGTACCGAAATATTGAAAGAAATAAATTCACAGAACTCAAACCAAAAACTAATACTATTAATCGACAAATATTGTAAGTTTCCTTCACTCGTCATTGTATGAATTTTTTGCTATTCATATAAATAAAATTTAGATGTTTACTAAAATATATACAAAGAAAAATAGACATCTAAATAATAAAGGTCAGCAAACATATTCGATTTCTTTCTAATCCGATCCGAAGGCAGATTTCTGATTAAAAGGGATTAGAATGCTCTCGAATCGGTTGAAATATCAAATCTGATGTTCGAAGAAAACATTCGATCCGAAGTTGGGATTCGAAGATCGAATAAAACATCCGATTCGAAGATCAGATAAAACATCGATCCAAAATTCCGAACCGAAATTTTTATTTACAGCTTTAACGGCTATTTTTCATTCCAGTATACGACATGTAATCAAAAAATTATCAAATTTTTTTAATCTCACATAATTCCGATTGAACCTATCTTTTTATGTTGGTATACATATTATATACTTGCTTGTTAATTTTCAGCCATATTGAATGCGTACTTTTGTTTTGACAGACAATTAAGTTAGACGTGTTTGGCGCGATCGGTGATTGTTTAATTTAGAAAATGATGGAACAAAGAATTTACATTATATTTTGTGTTAAAAATTAAATAAAATGCAGTGAAGTGATTAAAATGTAGGAAAATTCTTTTGGGAAATTTACTATAAAAAAAAATGTTTATGAATGCTACAAATGATCGACAAGGAGAGTGAAGACGTTGAAGATGAGGAGAGAGCTGGATGACCTAACACAATAACTACCAATAAAAACGTGGAAAAAATAAGAATATAGTATTATTGATAATCGCTGAATTACTATTAGGGAGATTGCTGAAGAGGTTGGAAATGTTTACTGACAATTTGGACATGAGACGAGTGGCAGCCAAATTGTCCCAAAATTGTTGAATTTTCAACAAAAACCAAATTATAAAGAAATTTCTAAACAATTACTTTAGCATGTCCTAACAGGTGAATCATAGATGCATGGTTATGAGATCGAAACAATGACCAAATCGTCCCAATGGAAGCGTCCTGAAGAGCCAAAGCTAAAAAAGAACGTCAAGTCAAGATCTTCATTGCTGTTTTCTATCGAATATAACGGCATAATCCACTACGAACTCTTACCATCAGATCGTATTATCAACAAGGAGTATTAATTGGAAGATTTACGTTGTTTGCGTAAAGAATCTGAAAAATAGAGCAAAATTGTGAAAAAACAACTCGTGAAAAAATTTCTTCACGATAATTCACCAGCTCACACTTCACTATTTGTTCGTGAATTTTTAGTAAAAAAAAACAATTTTGTAGTGATGCCTTGTCCCCTTATTCTTCTTTTCCAAGATGAAAAGAACCCTGAAATAACAACGTTTTACAACTATAGAGGAGATAAAGGAAAAAATCGCTGAAACAAAAGTGTTTTGATGAATGGAAAAAACACTGATATAAATATAATATCCAATGGGGCCCCCAAAGATGTTAATGTATGGGGAGTCACAGGGGTAATTTAAAATTACTGATTATTAAAATTCGGAACATTTGTTGAAACTTGGAAATAACATCATGAAAAAACTTAATACTATACTACCATTTTCATATTTTATAGAAGCTAAAAAATTGCTGAAGTTCTTTCAAATATCAATCGAATCGATCAGAGCAACAATCGTAGCACCATTTCGTCTGTTAAACGAGACAATTGAGGTAAATTATTTCTTAGAATGACCAGTCCTTTTGTGAGAGCAAGAGCAAATTCAAGTCGGCGACCGTAGTTTCGGTGAAATGTACCCATTAACACGCAATTGCCACACAATCTGTATCCCCGAGGGCAGAGCCGTATCCGACCCGGGTCGCAGCAGGCCCTGGACGTGGTGGTGGCGGGGTAATTACTGGACAGCGCTGCGGACAACTGAGATGTTGGCTGGTGGCTTGCCGACGGCCACTGGACTCGGCTGAGGTAACGAATAAATTAGTTTACTCTATGTTCTAAGGCAGTGGTTCTCAATCTTTTCAATAATATCACTCCATTTAATAAGCTTGAAAACTCAATACCTACCCTGTCAAATATTATCAAGACACAAAATAAGATATCTAGATGATTTTTTAAACAAACTGTATTATTAATATGATCGTTGCGCCTGAATTGAGCTTACAAGCTTACAAAGAATAGTTTTGGAACCCGTGTTTGGCAACTGAGTTAATATTAATTCTGCCTGGATATCTTCTTGCAAAAATTGCAAATCTTTTACATACATTTGAAGGTACTAATACTTACATGTCTTATTTTTTTAATAAGATTAATTATATTGAAAAGATAATAAATTAATTATTAAATTAAGAGCATGCATGCCTTCTCTGCGAAGAAAATTGAAAATTAAATCTAAAATTATTATTCACTTTGAAATAAATATATATAGGTTACGTATATGTTTTACACTTTTAAAACAATATATATTTAAATATTTCTGAAACTATCCTGTTTTTCTGTTTCGTCGTCTAAACAAGCATGCTGCTATATTATTAGTACGCAGAAATGGAATGCAATGTGCGCATATTTGGTACGGCTGAATGCATATCTAGTTACAGGTTGCTAATCGTTTGAGAAACTCAAGACAAGATTACCACAAGCACCTTTGTTAATTAAAAAAGAAAGTTAAAATTACAACAATGTTGAAAATAAATCATTTGTAAAAAGTACAAGGCATTTATCTGATGTATAATGAATAAATGGACTAGTGTAGTATTTATAATTACGAATTTAATTATTAATATATTGGAAACAACTCTGAAACCAGTAGAACTAAAAATATTTAATTTATGGAAAGGGCAAATCATTTTACGATCTTTGAAAACAATCTTTCTGTTGCATAATTAGTACGTTGAGTACTATATAGGATTAAAATAAGTGCCAAAAATTGTGAAACATTCTATATTTAAATTTATCCAAATTATTAAAAAAGCAACCATTATTGATTCTTCTCATGTTTAACAGTTGACAAGAGACGTCAAAAACAAATGCGCTTCTGTTGTCATTTTTAAAAAGCCTTTTAGCAGGGCTTCCTACCGCGGGAACGATAAAAATTTGTATCTGTCACATTTTATTTGCATTCAACAAAATGTATTCATGAAACAAAGAAGCTCTCATCGATGGAAAAATGCTCTTAAAGAGTCTGTTTTCTGTTAAATCACTTTTTGTCAGTTTAGTGTAAATATAATTCATCAGAGCTTCTAAAACTTATAAGTACAACGTATTATATATATTTATGGTGTAAGTGGTTCAGTGGTATCGAGTTAGCCTATAGAACTGAAAAGCCGGGTTTAATTCTCACTGGCGACGAACAATTTTCACTACGTTAAAAATACCCCTGTGACTCCCCCACCACTAACATATTTGGGTCTATGATTTGACGGCTGGTAACCACACTTCATGTGAAGAAATATATCTCTTACAAAGATCTGTTACGACAGAGTGACTCCCAGTAATGGGTAAAAGGCGTGATGATATATTTATCTATTTATTTATATTCATATTTTTAAAATATTTGCAATAACTACATAGAGTCTATATTACTACATGTATGTACGAAATTAACAAGTTCAAATCTCACTGACTTATTCGTACCAAATATATATCACACAACTTTTAAATGGTATATGAATTACACTATTTCTATTGACATCAAGTTTATATCAGACTATATTCAAATTAGAATTATTTATTTAAATAATTTTTATTTCTATATTATATAAACAAACAAACTTTGGTGAAAATAATTATCAATTATTATTACGTTACCTACTCGCACTTATCATCACATATTTGTTATTTATTTTTGTATATTCTATTAAAGTTAATGCAAATCATTTGTTTAATTTGCCAACGTAGGACCACTAATAATTATGTTTATGTCAAAATATATAATTCCTGAAATATGAGAAATTTTATAAATTTTCTTTCTCACGTTATTTACAGACAAAATTTGCAATAACACCAGAATTTGAATTTAGGACCTTTAGAATTCGTTCGAATGCTCTTTATCAAACAGAGTTTATTAAAATAAATAAAAATCTTCTTGATATATTAATCCATAATATACGTACTTAGCTAATAGGTGTACTAGTACTCAATCGATATCAATTAGATAGCAGGTCTCATTCCGAACAAATATTTCTTTCATATATTTACGCTCAGCATCGTTATTTTTAAAATTGAAATTCGTTCTATAAATCTCCAGGAAATTCTCAAAGTTAAAATAGTTACTAATTGTTAACGATACAAAAACATTATAAAAATAAAGTTCTAATAGACTAAGGAGACCATCAGCATACACAAGAAATATACATATTCCATCAGGAAATCATTTATGATCAAAAACAATAATATTATTATTAATGCCCATAATAACTTTAAATTATAAATTGTGTGAATATACATATATTTATATTCTTTTCGCGGACCCTTTGTGAGGACATCTCGCCTCTCCCAAGAGTTAAGAACTGCCGTAGTAGGCTGTTGGTGAAAAACAAGAATAAGAAATGTGTAAATAAGTTCAACAAATAAATATGTAATGTAAACATAAATTCACACGAGTCTAAAGAGCGTGAAAAGTTGCCTTTATATTACCTCATACGTAAAAACAGATCTAGCTTATCTAACTCTATCCATCAAATTATTTTGTTGTCAGTGTTGTACAGTTTACTTTATTATTGAGATATCGCCATAAAATGATATCTAGTGGTGTTCAATCCGGCGAACGAGCAGGCCATTTATAGGGTCAATCCGTAGCTATCCACCAATGGTCAAACATTTCAGTGAGCCGTTGATACACTCAACCACATATTTTGCTTCTCATGCAAATTTAAGTCTTCCAAAAAATCTCAAAATCCATTTTCCAAGAAATCCAAATAATAGCACGATTTACGTTATTTTCGTAAAAATATGGTCCAATCATTTTATTCTCCAGTATTTTAATCTATGTATTAAATCGTCATCTGCGTTGTTTATTCGTTTTTCTAAATTAATACGGATATATGTGCTCATTATTTTTATTAATCATTTGTCATCCGTCTACTATATTTGTAAGAAATTAATTATTAGATAGAAATTATAACGTATTTAAATATTGAGCTGTCAAACATTTTAACATTAATTAGATGCGTTTTTTATTCGCTAGGAAATGGGAAATCCCTAGAGCAGGAATGCATAGGTGCTCCTCGATATAGCGATATAGGTTACATTAATTTTTATGGAGGAAAATATTGCATTTTAATTAATTTTTGAATTTGAATTTTGTTTTTAAAAAAAATATCCAGGCATTGCAATTTTTACTGTGGATGTAATCTTTTTGTGCCTCAAATAATTTTCTGGGATTTTAAAATGAGTGCTTTCGTTAAATATTGTTTTATTTGTCGTCCGTGCCAGATTTGAAAGATCCACCTCAGTTTTAAATATTGTAAAAATATTCTAACCGATGCATATTTTTTAAGCTTTAATTTTCCCGGTTGGGGTCATTGATTGAATTCGATCCACATATCGTCGTCTTGATAGTATCGTGGTCGACATTTTGTTTGACTGTACGAATTCCATCATTTCCGCTGTTGTTCGCTCATTTCGAGACTTCTGACATTTCAAACTTCGGAACGCTCCTTCCGCAACATAATTCAACCAAGTGACTTTTGCTAACGCCACCGAGTGATAGCCAGAGCCACGCTACATGTCACCGCTATCGATTTATCGATCAAAATGTTTACAATGAATAACAAATCGATCTGATATAGCTCGATTCATCATTTAAATCAGAAGATCGAATAAAATTATCACAATAAATAATAAACAGATTTGAATACAAGATCTATTGGTCAGTTCAATTTATCAATATTCGATCTTTTGATCAGAAAAATGAAACGATCTTCTATTGTAACGACAGAACAATTAAAATATAAATTTAATCGTGTAGATCTATGAGAACTCAAAATAAAACACATTGTTTTCATTAATCTGATCATTTAGACCGATTAAATCGAATGTTGTTTATACGAAGTGTATCGTAAGAAAATAAATGAGTAAGTGTACCAGTTAATATATTTATTGACATTGAATAAGTACGCACTTAATATAAAAATAACTTATTATTTCTGTTTAGTAAAAGTACTTAAATGTTTACAAACTATATTTTCTGTTTAATGAGAATAAATGTATTGCTCCACATGTTCTCCAGATAAACATGCCCTTGTGTCGATAACTATTTGACCACCTAGGCTAAAAACCCTCTAATGGAACACTAGTAGCTTGAATGTGCAAATATTTTAATACTAGTAGCGATAACTTTTAAAATGAGTATGTATTTTCCTTTACAAAACAGGATTCTCTTCAATAGAGAGGTGGGGAAATTGAGCATATTTTTCCATTTCTCCTTTAATAATGTCTTTTAAGTTGTGTAGGTGTAGGGGTACATGATTCATCGTGTATGTATTTATGTACAAGATTATATGGTTGCATTATCTACTACAATGTGATACGCAATTGTATTGGAAATAACCTCTTGTGTTTTTTTTGTCGATTAGTTTGTATTTATCTAATTGCATCTATCTCAGCTTAATTTTCTTTCTTGATGCAATAAATAAGCTAGGACTTTCATCTCCATTTGCGACAGTACTTTAATTTTCTTCTAGAGTTTGGCTCTGGCTTGATTCACGAGCAGTAATATTAGCGCTACTATTTCCCCTTTTTTCTGTTCGTAATCTTTGTAAACAAAGGGATGGCGTGCCATAAGATGTTGTATTTTCTTTATTTACAATGTTTAAAATACATTTGTTGCATTCTGCTTTCCCGTCGTTTCGCGTAAAATAATTTTATACCGCACTTCGTGTAGGAAGCATTTTTGCTAAAATATGATTAATTATTGCAATTATGTACAAAAATAATAATTATAGATATTTACTTTCATTACCTTTCAGAACTAAAATTTTGTATCGATAGTTTTCTTCTATGTGGTTGATTATACTCGAATAAAAAGGTAAGGAGAAATAATACGAAATACAACATTCACACTCACGCTAGAACAGATCAGTACCTATTGAAAATCTTAAATTCAGCGGTACACAATCCGCATAAACTTGTATCGTCTTGTAACATTTTGCCGAATAATATGCAAACTGAAATAAATTAAACATCATTAACAACGCAATGACTAGCGAAAAAGACATTGCAGTAAAACTATTACAATGTAGATTTGATCAATCAATCGATCTAAATAATTAGTTTTGTGATCGATCTAATTGATCAAGATCGATCTTCTTTGATTGAGCAAGATCAATTATTCGAGAAGATCGTTCAAAAATAAAGATTAATCATTGATCACATATTTCCATTATCGCATAGCCCTAGTCACCGCGCTAGAGCTAAGACGAATTTATTTTATTTGTTTCATTTTCATTATTTATTTGTAGACAGATTGTGTAGCTTATTTTAAATTAATTCAAATTATATTTCCCATTAGTTTTTGTAGTCTTTGAGATGTATTTAATATCAGCCAATTTTAACGTTTGCCTGTATAATCATGTCAATTATATAGTGCTGTTGCGCTCGCGGTACCGTAGTTGGTGCGTAAGTCGTTTAAGCGAGTAGGGCTGACACTGTTTGAATTGTCTCATATACACTTTCACGAACAACACTGATCGATCGTCAGTGTTCTTGTGTTCATGTTTGATCATTTTTTTGTTTACCCTCGGTAGTCCTTGACGTTTATTACAAACGACCTACTACATGCCTCTTTTTAGTTCATTACCATAGATTAAAAACTTTTTCGATTCTTGTAGAATTTGTAGTTGCGGATTTAAATATCAGTATTTGATTTTTTTGTAAACTTTAATTTTATCTACTATACTTACTTTCCATTATGATTATACTTCAACATTTATTTAAACTACGTTCTTATTGTAATAATTTTCATTTTAATATACTTAACTCATGTCAAGTTTTAATTTTCCTTCACAACCTTGTAACCGGGAAGTTAGTAGATCACTTTTGGTTGAGCGTAGGCAGAGATCTACTGGCGCCCAATCATATCATACTGCTTTTAACTATGACCCGCAGTCTCACGAGCTTACCGGGGATCAACCGGATTGGCCCGGAATCCTGTCACCAGAATCGTAGCAGCGTGATTTGTGAAATTATTATATAAAAAAAGAATTTAGATAGAAATTAAAATAAAAAATAATAATAAAATTATTGGTATAGGAGCCAAAAAAAAATCCTCATTTAATTATAACATCGCATACCCAATAACCAGAGAAAGTTAATGTATTGGTTGATATTTATGTGAAATTTATAATTGTGTCATTTTTTTTTAAATAATTTAAATAGAAATAAAACCTTGACAATGATTCAAAATGATATTGGTCCGCAATTAGAGGAATATTTTAATCAAGCTAATGTTGTTTGGTATTAACAAGATGCATGCCCATCACATTGCAGTAGGGACTTTAAACTATATTTAGATTAGTGTTTTCCATATTCTTCGATTGTTAGAGAAGGTCCAATTTATTGGCCAGCTAAATCGCCAGATTTAGATATTTGCGATTTTTTATGGCTGTACCGAAAGAGAAAATTTATAAACTCCATACTAACAATGTTATTGATTGAAAAAAGCAATTGTAGAAGAGTGCAATAACATTACGCAAAGAATTTTATCAGAGATTAGAACATTGTTTGGCAGTAAAATGTAAAACTTGTTTTAATTTAAATGATATTGTTTAAGTTCTTGTGTTTATCAATGACACTGTTTTATTTATTTTGAATATTTAATACTTAATTTGAAAAGATATTTATTTATGTTTCGCAGTACAACAGGAACTTGATCCTAATTACAATACAGGGACCGGACTCACTGAGCCGCGGTACAGTAGTTCATATAATTTTTAGCGTGAGTTCGATTCGATCTCGGGATCTTCGGATTCGAATTCCGTAACGCTAACCACACTACCGTATTGTTGGATCGTTTTGATATCATGAATTTGAGTTTTCATTTATTAGGACAAAACTATTATGCTACACATAATATAATTATTTTTTTTAGATTTCAAGTTAATAATTAAATAAACCAAACTGTCACACTCAAAGAATACAAAACAATACAATTATTTGTTTTATTTCTCATGGCACTCTGTAAACAACTTCAAGTTAGATATTTTATATTGCGTTTATTTTATGACAGGAACATATTAATCAATAAAGTGAAGCTCATTTAATGTAGTTTTAAATTCTGAATATCTTCTGTATTTACACTTTTTTTCAAAAATTTATAGAAAAAAATTTATCACCAATTGAGAATTTTACCATTGTATTCCATAAATTTCAGAAAAAAGTAGACATGCCGTATATATAATCATTAACATTCCGATTCTCAAGAAAGGTTTAGCTTATCCTGAATTTTGGATAACTAATCTTATAAGTATTTTAGTCTTATTTCAAAAAGTTGATTCAAATTGCTTTTTGATAACTAGAGGGTAACGAGATTATATTAGGGTTTATTTAAGCTTTCATGATAATGTGGTTTAGCTTAATTTTGGATAATTCAAAATTCAGAATTAGCTAAAACTCTTCTAAGAATTGGGTTGTAAAGGTTACTAAAACATTGTCAATTAATTTTTTTATTAATTTTTTAATGTTTTACGGTACAATGAGGGGTAAATTGGGACATTATTATATGTGTGCAAAAGAAAGGCGGTTGTACTAGATGTATTCTAGTAAATATTTTGGAACTTCTTCTACAACGTGCAAGTAAAGAAAAATATTTTTTTTCTATACAAATTTTTAATTTTGTCTCTTTTCACGCATTACCTACTTGACATCAATCGACATTTAAACATAAAATAATGTATTACCTCGCTACGAGGTTGAAAAACAAACAAAATGAATATAATTAGTTAGAGCAAAAGACCTTCCCTCATATACCAAAATTTGGTTTTTATATTTACAAAATTAAAGATAAGATTTATGGTATGTATAAATTCGGGCGACTGATAAAAAATGGGGAATAAATTATACCTACTTACATAATTACGTAAATACTTATTTACAATTAAATTCCTGCAAAGAAATCTACTGCATTTTATTTATGAAAATTTTGAAGAAAGTAAGATATAACTTAAGTATCATCTTCACGTTTAAACAGCAACAAAACAACAATTAGAGGATCTGCAAAATTATTGTTTAACCGCATATTAAATCCCTTTTAATAACCATAAACGTTCAAGTAACTCAGTTGACATCTTTCCTTCGTTACGTCTTCAGCGGTTAATAGTCAAACACGGCGCCATCTCTGAATGCCATCAACACTGCGAGTGAGTAAGTGCCAGACCAAAGAGCCATGAGCGTGAGCGTGAACGCCGAGAAGGGGGAACCGTCTCATATCTGTCAGAGGAACATGCCATATCTTGTGTTTGGCTTTCCAATGGCACCCTGCGGAACCCATGTACTGTCTGTTTAATTATATTAATTACAGATAAGAATTCATTGTCATGCTATAACGAACCACGTCGTGTAAAACTGGGGGATTATTAACAGAGTTGGTAGAAGTGATACAACTATTCTGGAATTCCCACTTGGGAATTTACTTGGATATACTGTAAAATTGTTTTATTTCAAAAGGTGTGTTTCAAACTATATAATATGCGGTGAATTTAGAAATAGAATAAATCTTCTGTTCATAATTTTATTTTAACTTTCTTTATGATTTGCTTCTAATTATTTTAAATTAAATTAGTTTAGTATGCTCATATCCGTTCATGCTTATCGATTACTATAAATATTTTTAAAGTTTAAAATAAAACAAAGGACAATAATTTTCAGAAAAAAAATAACAAGAAGATGAGAATAAAATACAAATATTTCGAATAGAAAAATTATCTCCAAATGTCAACAAGTTTAAGAAAGAAACTGGAGAATAATTATTTTCTAATTTAGCGAACTCTCGCATAACATTTAAGTAGATTATTTTATGACTCACAAATTTATTTCAAACCTAGGAATTTTTCTTCCGTGTTGAGGCGTTGACAATTACAAATAATTACTTCCTATTTGACATATACCATACAAACAAAAACTGGCAGTCTGACTCTCAAAAGAGTTTTAGCTAATTCAGAATTTTGGATTAATCATATTAAATTTAATCATATTCTCAGAAAAATTAAACTTTCCTCACATAGCCAGCAGGTGTGTAGGAAATCGTAGAAGTTTAACGAAGGTAATCCGCTACAACGAGCCTCGAGCAAACCGCGAACACGTTACTCGCATATAACAGCCATCTCCACGCGATAGTCAAACCAGCGTTCCGCTAAGAAATAAAAGCAAATAAAAAATATATTACCATTAGCTCTAGTCAGGGCACACAAAATGAAAAAATATTTTTTTTTACTACTAGCCTAGCAACATGCCATTATTGACTTCGTTTTGAGTCGTGAAATTGTTTTTCTCTACCGCGTCCTTAACAACGGTCAATAATAGATTATTATTGACCTAGGTAAATAATGAGAACTGTCACTTTTCAAAGAAATTCAAGCTTCTGAACTTATTTCACTCGTTAAATGGAAGGAACATATTAATACTGAATTTAAAATTGGCGCCTAATTTCAAGTTTACAATCGCAGTCAAATTTCTGTTTGAATAGTATCTTTCAAACTGTCACATTTTACAAGCGAGTGTGCTTTACTGTTACATTGTGAAATATGTATTTATGTATTTATTTATTGCTATATTTATTGTTAAATTCTCGAAAAGGTAAATGTTTACTATAATATTATTTAATAATCTTACATTGTACGGTTTTGTTCATTTTAGGGTTATAATTGCATTTTTAAATAAGAAATGGAAAAAATGATTAGAATTTATTGCTGCAGAACCCGTGTTTAATGAAATTTGAGTATTTCGTATATTTCATGAAGTTGCAGTAAGATTAACCACGGGCATATTAAGTTGCATTTGGAATTTCTGGCATCATTGGTTGAGGTTATGACGTTTTAGAGATAATATGTCGCCCACATTTTCTGCCAAAATGGTAGCGAAAGTACTTCGCAATGAATAACCAATGTAAGTTTCTGAGTTATTTAAATTTAAAAATGTTGGAACTATATTTGGACATCGTGCTTATTGTATTATGTCGTATATTTTGTCTTGTAGATTTGTCATGTCAGAAACTAATGAATACTTTTGCCATGTAAGGAGTGGGCCTCTTATTTAGATATTTTTTAACTATTTCAACCCAAAAAGAATCTACCAGAACAAAATTTCTCGAGGATTCAAATATTTTAAAAAACAATGCTAAAAACAACAGAACTTCATTTCTGCCTTCTCGGTTTTTGTAGATATTAGCAAGTATTCATATCAAATTGCTTGTTATGATTAAAAAATTCGTTAAATTGGATTAAAGAGCTAGTAGTGAAAAAAATAGTATATAAACCACGGTTGAGAAGATCATTATTGACCATGCGCCTTGTACCCCTCGGTTGTACCTCGGGGTACAATCTTGGCGCTAGGTCAATAATGATCATCTTCTCAACCTTGGCTTATAATATACTATTATGGCTCCACAGAGGGCTTCGGAAGGGCTGACGGTCTGGGATGGCTAGAACAGGTACTGGGACCACTCTCGGACGGTACCAGCTGTCACAGTGATCTTCAATCACATGTATTTTTCGAATGAGGCCATATTACAACAGTGTTTGACATAAATAAATTAAGAACGATATAATACTCAGGTTTTGTAGTTCCCGCTTGTAGGGGTCTATATTGATTTCCCACTTATATTATTATATTACAATTTTCCAGCGCAAGCCAGGTATAGTTTATGCGGGTTACCAATAAATTTGTGATAATTAGTTTTTTGGATTTAATATTACCGAAAACCGAGGTTCTTAATTACAACACTTGGGCTATGATAATACAATTATGATGTTAGTTAGAAATAGCTTCTGTGTCACCAACGAACTCGAAATAATGAGTTCGTTGTATTTTAATATTGCAATGAACAAGTTTACAATTTCACAAATTATAATCAGAGTTCTGCCGAAAAATGATTAGGTGTTAGTGCTCAACAATCTTAGGTGAAACCTGAACACAAATTAATATGGATGCGATCGTCTATCAAAACCAAAGCACAAGAGCAGAATTCTTTAGCCGAACGAGATCGGAATCAAATTCCCCGATTCGAATCAAGCTTGCATATATAACCTAATTATCCTACCGATGCTCCTATCCTCTCCAAATCAAAACTACCACCTGTACCACAAAGAAACACTTCTAAAAATATCGCGTATCTGTAACTATGTAAAAATTACGGCCCTGTTACGTCACATATACGCACATCGTTCTTTCCTAAACATACTTGGCGAAGATTCGTCCCATTTACTTAAACCGAACCCATACGGCCCAATCCAGGTCAGTATCCGTTAGAGTGAGACCGCGGAAACCTTCCTATTCCTATTCTTAGCTAGACGGAAATAGATAACCATCCTTCACAACTTTACTACAAACTTGTTCGTACTGGATTGGTTCTTGTATTAATTATGCAATTAATTTATTAGGAATCTTTTATAATTTTACAAACGTATGTGTATTTGCGACATTTCACTCAACCTCTTGAAATGCCTATTATTACAGAGCCTAATTCGTAGTAGTTTTTAGTTTATTGATGCTAACGTTTAAGAGAACACTAAGTGATCGAGAACAATATCGATATTAATTCATTACGCGCATGGACTATTACTCTACTCAGGAATCGTGTAATTTTAAGGCAATGATGTCCAGTTCATAGTATTTTCCTCCGAAATTGGAAGTTTTGGTTGTTTTACTAGTTACATGAATCTGTTAGACTAACACTGGTTTTAAACAAAGCATTTAAGAATTTGAAACCCGCGAAATATTAGTATTCAGTAACCAATATTTGTTGCGTTGCTTCGAGTATTTCCAGATGTCGGCTATAAATTACTCACTTGAATGTTCTGACAGTCAGGGCACAGACAAAAGTTGACTCGACAAGAAACAGACATTAAATATTTCAAAATGAGGCATCAGTGAGCCCGTTTTCCATCGACCGTATCCGGTCCTTCGTTTGTTACATCGCGAGGTCTGATAAGTGTAAAGCCGAGGCCGGCTGCCGACCGTTTCTCGTTTTACCTTGCAAATAATATTACATCGTGAGGAATATCCTTTAATTACATTTTTTTATTATTATTATTATAATTGATAGAGTACCTTTGGCCCGTTTCAATAGATACCAAAATAATTATTGGTTTGTTCGGTTTAAATAAAAAATAAATATTTGGTTAAACATATGAGGAGTGAAATAGTCACTATAATAATGAAAAGATTAGTTAAAACACACATAATGTAAAAACATTTTATTGGTTTCAACAACGTCAAAAAGCTAGTAGGTAATGATACAAATAGTCATTGACCGTAATGATTCTAATCTCGGATCTATGGATGGGTCCATTATCAAGCCAATAATAAAATCTGAGAGAATATATTTCTATTTTAAATATATTTGTCACTTATATGCAATCAAATATGAAACAAGTAATGATATAAATTCAGGTTATTAAATAATAATTACTCATTTAAAAATCTCACCTTGCAAAAATCAAAATTTCCGTCGTGCGTAATTGTCAATTACTAGAAAATCGTTAAAACGATATAAAGTACGCCAATTAGCAATTTTCCACGATCTAAGTTATGTCTTAGAACTTAGAGTACGATGTAAGGCCCGCGAATAAAGCTCACTTCCAGTTTAATAATACTTATCCATTATGGGTCTGTGCATACGATATCCGCAATCTACCAACTTCGAGGCGCCCTCATTAAAATGTTGGATATTCTTTCATTAAAGTTGTTTACATTCCTGAAGCCTGCTTGTTCGATGTCAGAGATGTTTCTTTCCCGTTTCATTTGTTTCCCCTTCTCAACTTTACGATGCTTCAACAATTGAGCATCGTCCATGCAAGTTACGATTTGCTGATGTTAATTATATGCTTGCGAATTCAACAAAATGAATTCCTACCGTCCTCGAAATAAGTCGCTCTCTTTGCTATTCTCCAATGATTACAAACAGAATTAAATTAGAACGGTAGCTACGATCTATTTTAATTATTCTTCGTGATATTTTGCTTGATAAAATATTTTCTTTCATTTATTATTAACCTGTTTAAATAGAAATTGTATTTTTGTAGATTTTGGATTTAATAAGATTCATATTTATATTAATAATCTCGGAAGTTAAAAATTATCGAAAAAATTCTATACATTTTGATATACTCTAATAATACTAATACTAATGGACTTCTCTATTAATTAGGTTTTGAAATTTTATGCAACTCATAAAAAATCTATACAATAACCTTTATTGTAATATGAATTACAGGTATTACAATTTGGTCATTGTATCACTTATTCATAGAATTTTTCTTAAATCGTATTAATTTCATTTTATCTCAAAATTAAAAAAAAAAATAAAGAAGATTTAATTTGGAATTTAAATTTATATTGATATTTAAAGAAGTTAGGGTAAAGTTAAAATTCGTAATTACCTAAGTTATGTTGTATAACTAAATGTTTATAATTTTAATGAAAAGATATTTATCAGCTTATTATACAAAAAAATGGATATAACTAAACAATAGCTGAATAATTATAGCTAAATTTTCCATTTAGACAACTTGACAACTTTATAAAAAATTATTCCCAGAAAGTTGTACCTGGTGACATTGTTTTTTATAAAAACAGTTACGCAAAATCCAGCCTGTATAAGCAAGATAGTAAAAATTATTTAAATTAATCGTACCTACATAGTATGATTTTTTCAGGACCGGGTGTATTTGACCATATATATGATACAAAAATCAGGACAAAAGGAAAATATTGCATTTCTAAAATGTGCACATAATAACCTAAGAACTTATTTATTTACATTCATTGTAAAAGATACAGAAACACAATTAATGTAAATTAATATTAGTTATTGGTCCTTGAAAATTGGGGCTTTCAAACTAACTGGAAATAGTTATATTTCAGTATCAACATCGGCATAAAGATGGTTCACTTACTTATGTCAATGTTGTTGTTCCCTAGAAGACATTACCTTGTCATGGAATTTGAGCTCATAATATAGATTTTATAATTTTAAGTCTTCATTGTCTAATTTTGTGTACAGATCAAGTTCATCCTGCAAATTGTCTCCAGCCGCTGTCATTAATTGGTCTTAACTTTTGTAGTATATATATATACACATTTTTATACGTGATGTGCAGGTACCAGACGACTTATAAAATATAACATATCTCTTAACATGCTGCACTGTTATAATTATCATCCCAGAGGAACAGTTGATAAAGTATGTTTTTATTATATCAAAATTCGATCTTATTATTTGTCTGTTAGATGATGTGTTATTATTAAAATTAATTTTTAAGTTTGTTTTTATTAGATATATTTGAAATAAAGATGAATTAATATAAAATTAATATTGATACATAAACTAGGCTTTCACTCAATAATTAAAGATCTGACTTTTAATCTAAGTATAAACAACATATTGCAACGTGTACTTAATTGACTGTGCCAGTTAATAAAATTAAATTATACCAAAAATTCTTTCAGTGTAAATGTATAATAATGAAATGTTACTAACTGTAGGGTAAAAAATTGCATATTTTACTTACTAACGGTAAAATATTATGTTTTTATTTTTTATCTATCCTAAAACTAAGAGATGCATATGGTAATTACATTGTCGTATTTAAAAAATAAATTAATAATATATGTGAAACTTGTTCTCCTCGCTTACATTATAAGTGCCGAACCCTTTACACAAACTCCGTACATTGTGCACACTGCCCAATAACTGATAGAGAGTCAGCGAGCTAGACCATAATTCTCCACGGGCTCCTAACAATGAATGCAGCGCCGCGGCGTTAAGCCCCAGTTCTACGCCCTATATTAATTACATTTTATAATTATTATAGTACACGTATGCGCAGCTGCCTCCACAGATGTGCCGGTGAAATCTCCAGAGAGTTATTGGTCCTTGAAAATTGGAGCTTACAAACTAACTGGGAATAGGTATATTTCAGTATCACCATCGGCCTAAAGATGATTCACTTGCTGTACCTGCGATACTGTAACATTGATGTCATTGTTAATATCAGGACGTACGAGTTTATTATAAATAAACATTATGTTGATTTTATTAACTTAGAGGTAGTAATAAATATATATATATATATATATATATATATATATATATATATATATATATATATATATCCCATGTATCAGATCTCGGTAAGTGATATATTTCTTCGCGTGAAGTTCGGTTACCAGCCGTCGGATAACGGCCCCCAAAATGTACATCCGTCATCAACTAGCTTTCATGTTGCTGTATAAATCATATTTTATGAAAGAAATTGCTAAGTTGATAAATAAGCGAGATATTTGCTGGGTCTATTAAAATATAACAACCTGTATATATATATGTATACATATCATTCGGGTAAATTATAGTTACCTGCCATTCAATCTAGACCTTAAAGATGTGACGATGTCATAATTATCAGAATAAAACTTAGGTTCTGAATATAGTCATAAAGACTTATTTCTTTATGCCTATACAATTTAAATTTTTTTCTTTTAATCATTGCCGTATAATAATGGAACAAAACCTAAGAAAGCAAAACACATGTTTTCATGCTATTTTTTGTACTCAAATTTATACCGGGTGGAACATCATACCTGTGCACATAGGCGATTAACATGAAAAAACAGTTTTTCTGTGCGCATTGCTCCCCAAATTATTTTAGCCAAAAATGCTTCAGATAAATGTTGTTGAGCATAAAATTCTGCATCTAAATCAATAAACAGAATTACATTTACATACGTTGTAACGACATAAATTAAATATTAAAAATTACGTTGAAAATATCAAATAGCCATGGAAGTGAAACAAAAATAGATAGATGCTTGACGTTTGACAGATCTCCTGATTTAACACCTAGCGATTTTTTTATGGAGTCATCTTAAATGTAAAATTTATAAGCAACGCCACCCAAATATTAATTCATTGAGAGAAGCTATCGTGGATAAGTGCGCCTTAATCACAAATAGGCAGCTCGCTAATGTATGACATTCCTTCTACAATAGACTTGGTTATTGCTTGGCTGAAAATGGAGGTTTATTTGAATATTTATTGTAATAATAAATTGTAATGACTATTTTATTGAGAGAATTATTGTTTGATATTTGAATTATAATAGATAGGTTATAATTTTTACATGACTAACCCTATAAGAAATAAACGTTTCATTGAAATGTACAATTGTTTATGTATTATTAAATTGTAATCATAGGTATGGAGTTTTTTGTATGAATTTTATTGAATGATTAATTTGTCGCGGGTAAAATATCAAATCAAAAAAACGTCAAGCATTTATCTATTTTTGTTTCCCTTCCATGGCTATTTGATATTTTCAACGTAATTTTTATTTAATTTCTGTCGTCATAACGCATGTAAATGTAATTCTGTTTATTGATTTAGATGCAGAATTTTATGCTGTACAACATTTATTTGAAGCATTTTTGGCTAAAATAATTTGGGGAGCAATGCGCACGGAAAAACTGTTTTTTCATGTTAATCGCCTATGTACACAGGTATGATGTTCCACCCGGTAATTATAAATCTTGACAAATTTTAATTTCTACTTTTTACTTCAAAAACATCAGAGATGGGAATAATATTTATCGCATATAAGTTGTTCAATAATATATTTTTCTACAATTGCTATGAAAAGGTGACAATTACGCTCTCATTTGTCATCGTAATGTTGACGTTTTCTGTGGAACAATCGAAAAATATCTTTTTTACGCGTCTCCAATGGCAACGCGCGAAAAGATGTTACATGCGTGCGTTTCCAATGGCAACGCGCGAAAAGATATTAAATGTGCGCATATTTCAATAGTTACCAGGGATACAAACAAAACAGAAACTTGTCATGTTGACAGTTAACAGAACGAATTTATTTTCAGTACGTATACGTTTTTGAATAATTTTAAGATACACGGTAATTGCAGCGCGAGCCGAAGGCGAGAGCTGCAATAGTGCAAGAGAATCACTTTACGCTTTTAATACACAAATAACTATTTTTTTAAATTGCTGAGAAGAGTAAAGAATCCAAATTATTAGAGATAGATATAATTTATAAGAAAGATATGTTTGCAATCATCTCCTAAATTAAATATAACAAAGCTCGTCAAATCTTTTTGCTATGTTATAAACTCAATGAAATCGTAAGAATAACAAATTGCTTAAGAGACCGAAAAAGTGTAATTTTACAGAAAAACTAAAATTATTATTAAGAAATGAATTATTAAAATTAAACGAGTTCCGGGTTTGGACCGTGTCAAAATTCGAGTGCATGAATTAGGCGTGATACGTGTAATAAAATATATCCAATATCGCTGGATTTAAACCTACGTTTATTATAATCAAGCACGAATCTTAAAAGTGCAAAAATATTATACCACAATAATTTTAAATGTCTCAAAAAGTGTCAGACGATTTATACAGAAGTTTATTGAACAAGAAAATAGGCACGTTGAAGTGTCATAAAATATTATTAGTTCGTCTATAAAATAAAAAACTATTATCCATTCGTGTTCATTTAGGTAAATATTAAATGAAGAAATGGGAAAATTGGGAACTAAAATGAAAAAATAGGCATTTGACAAAATTGTAAGCAAACTTAACCTATTGAAATATATTTCGGTTATTTTGAAATTTTTTAATTTCAACAGGGAAACAAAATAGCAATTTTCGGTATTTGGACGTGTAGTGTCCAATTAGTTCAATCCCTTATAGTTTTTATATAAAATTTTTTGGTTACAAAATATACTTGGAAAAACGACAGTAAAAAGATAATTTTATATATTAAAAATCTTTTTAAATAAATACTTAATTAATGCAAATGAAATTATCGAGAGAATTGAAATACCGCCAGGATTTGACTCCGGTCAAATGCTTTAACCAACTAAGCTACGTTCGCCTGTGTTTCAAATCTGATTTTATTTGATTTATTTTTCTCTCTATAATTTAATTTGATTTCACGTAATAGTAATTCAACAGCTCCTAAATATAAATATTAATAACCAAAATACTGTCGCATTTCGCATTTATACTGTTACTCAATCAAATAAAACCTCTATCAGCTCAGAACAAATTAAAATGAAATACAGAATCTAGAAATTGCGCATTATGATATACGAAAAAAACTGTTACATATGTGCGTTGGTCTGTAGTGCCATCTCAAGCTCACATGAAGCCATGCCATTGTCATGGGTTGGGTCGTTGCCGGGACAACATGCCTAGACCGCGACTACGGCGCCGAGTTGAAAGCTCCCTTTGTGTGCGCTGATGATGTTTAACTTGTCCAATTAAAGCTCTTTCGTTCCTAACGCGACATTAATAAGCCACGAGATATCATACTAACTTTCACTAAGAAGGATACTATAAATTTAAAAAATAAGTGTGGTATATCTTTATTTACTAATAATATAAAATAATATTACAAAAAAAACAAACACACACACACAAAACGATATGTACGGACTAAATATGCTAGTATGTTAGAAATATTATGCTACCATATTATTCAAGAAATTATCGTATTTAATTTATTATTTAATTCACTATGGTCAGTAGATAATGTAGTAAAAATATCTATATATATATATATATATATATATATATATATATATATATATATATATATATATATATATATATATATATGTATACATATATATATATATATATATATATATATATATATATATATATATATATATATATATATATATATATATATATCATGAAACAATTATTGTAAGCATTCAGAAATCAATTGTTCGGTAAATTTTGTAATTACATACATACATACATACATAACATCACGCTATATCCCATTAAATGGGGTAGCACGAACCTATCAACATTCTCATCCTGACACACGATACTCGATTCGACCACATTAACACTTCCTCCATACAAACTCTTTCTTTTCTCACAACCAAAATCCATCAACACGCAACAAACATTCATCCATTCGCTCCTGTACACCAGTTTGGTAAATCTTCACTTACGCCCACTTCTCTAACAACGAATCTATAAGAAATGAAGGCAGCATCTCCTGCGCTTGTTTAAAAATACATTTAACACAATTGCAGTTACACACTGTATAGTAAAAACTGAAAATGAAGTAAAAAAGATGAGGAAGGAAGGGAGTATCTCCCTGCGCTTGTTTTTGAAACTGAATTCCACACAATTGCAATGGACACTCTATAGTAAAAACAGAAAATGAACCAAAAGATAAGAAAGGAAGGGAGCATCTCCCTGCGCTTGTTTTTGAAGGTGAACTCCACACTATTGTAGGTAAACACTCGAAACATCTAACCAATGATTCTAAAATCAAGAATCATACGCTTGTCTTCATTCATCATATTTATCCCGCAATTAATTTTCTCCAAACATTCCTATCCTGACACACTACTTTTGCTTCAACCACATTCATAATTCTTTTCATACAAGCTCGTTTAGTCTTCACGCTCAGAATCTTTCGCTCCCGCTACCATATTAATATAAATATGTAAAGTTGACTATCAATACAGTTATTTGTTATTTTTTATATAAATGGCATTGAACAACAACGTTTCAGTGACGACCCACAGTACTTTTAATTGGGAGAGCATAAAAAATAAACTTATCATTTTAAAAATTACGTTTTTTTTGAGAATTTTTAAAAGTTTAAACATTTTGTTATCGTTAATTTTGTTTTGTAAATACGTGAAATACGTATGACCTCAAGGTGACCAGAAAAAAATGGCTGCAACAAGCAAATCATATTTTCTACGATTGCTATGTAAAGATGGCAATTACGCTCTTATTTATCATCCTGGCCGTGCTCGGGTAACAAAGAATCACGCTCTTAATACACAAATAACTATTTTGTGTAATATATCAACTAGTATGGTTTAACCATTATGTAAACAAAAAACTAAGGATTGTTTTGATGATAATGGAATTTACCATCGAAACGTTCAAATTGTATCAAAGAAATTAGTTTTATATCCAATGGAGCCAAAAGCCTAAAATCTTCATATTACAATATCTACTATGAATGAGATTTCACGGCAATGTCGAATTGTTTTTAATGAAATATTTGTCAAAAAGTTTTTAATGTACCAGAATTAAATAATTTTTCTATACTTAAGTGATCCTTTCCTTCATTTGTAATAAAATATTATAACACACTTCCTTTGCAAGAATATTTCTAGAATCTCCAACAGATGTAAATTTTACTCTTTTCTTTGCAAGTTGTTTTGCAATTTCAATTTCACGTACCTGGACTTAATTAAAAATATTTAATATATTGGGCATAATAAAATGGAAAATACTTATTTAATAAAGAAATTAAGAGCTTTATAAAAAATTCAAGAGGCCACATGCTTCATTTATTGTTTTTTGTTTGTTCCATCTGCATACCTAATTTTTTTCAAACAATCATAAATGAGTTTTTATATTGAAATAATGTGTTCACGGTTTTACTTTTGATAATGAGTAGTATTTTATATAATAATATAAATATTTATCACTACCTCGTCAAAAATTAATGTACTTTTAGCAGATCGAGTAAAGAAGCTAGAAAATGATTTTATATTAGCAAAAAATATTTTGGCTTGTTTATTACACTCTGCTGCTCATTCCATTATTAAATTGAATTGGTGCGCATAGCAGTGAATAAAGTGCGCGCGAGAAAATGACTTTTTAACAACAGATTGAACGCCGTTATTTTTACCACTCATAACTGACGTTCCGTCGTAATTTTGAGCGATCAACTTAGAATTATTTCAAGGAACAAATATGTGCTGGAACTCATTCAATAATACTTTAATTAAATACTCAGTCGTGGGACCTGTAGGCTTAATAAATGTCCAAAATCGTGCACAAATTTGACTATTAAAGACATATCGAATTATTATAAACATTTATTGATGATTACATGTGTCAGTTGTTTCGTCGGCTTTCAGAGGTATAAAATTCTTCGATTTTATTTGTTTAATTAATTTAGTAAACATTGCATCCAAAAACTCATTTTGAATTGTCTTTGAGGTGTATACCTCTGAATACCTTAGAATCTTTTAAGTGTACGACATGAATTGAATCCAATTCAGCTGCAAAGTTAGTTAGCCTTAAATAAATACCTGAATTATCAGATAATGTTTTTCAGCCAGTTCTAATGCTCCACAAATATGATGCAAAATATGGCGATTTTTACCACTTCCTCATTGTGTCTCATTTTATTTTACAGGTAAGCGTTGGCCATTATAAATTTTACCTAAAATAGTAAAATCATTATACGTATTTATGTGATCAACAGAGCATTGATATATTTTTGCTCTCTCTGCTATATGTTTTAAATTGTTTATGCCGTCCATTATTTACGGTTAAGCAGTTTTCTGACACAACAATCAAATAAACAAAATAACTTATTTTTAACGGAACTACACATCCATTCATATTTATCATAAACGGTTTTATTAAAATCTCTATTATACGTTCGCGTTTAATAAGTAGTATGTCATATTTTATTTGTAGATCCGGAGTTGGTCTGCCTATTTGTTTAATTAAAAGTTTTTGTTCATACGGAACAGGACAGTTATTTAATATATATATTGCACGGAATTTATTTGATTTTGCTCCATTGTAGCTATCTTTTATACGAGAAGTAATTAACCAACGCGAAGTCTGTATGTTGTACTCTGTCGCTAGTGCAGTGCATTTATTTGTTCATAACATTCGAATGGGCACAATATGTCTGTGCCTATTTATACCGCTATTCGACAATTGCCGCGGCAAGTTTATGATGCTATCGGATACTTGAAAACTGTTCATGATTTTGTGTGTCCCGAAAAACAGTTTTAAGTCGATGTTTATTTAATTAAGTAAATTAAGAAAATAGTATATTTACTTTTTTCTGAAACGTGGATAGGCTGAGCAAGTGCCCTTGTATCCTTCAGCACTATCCGCCACTGCAACATTTAAATATATAATACATTTTTTCACAGGTATACTTTGTTTATTATTAGTAAATATTATTATTATTATTATTGGATTAAATTACTTTATTCATTTTTAGATGTGAAGTAATTATAAAATTATAATTTTTCAGAATAATATTTTAAAGTTTAAAATTGGCTTCATGTAGTTTCCAAAATATTACAAGAAAATGAGAAAATATTTATTGAAAATTTCAAAATTTGACAAATTTATCATTTCTTTCTATTTATGTGTGGCTCCATTAAAAAAGTAATATTATGAACTTCAGATAATTTCACATTGTACTTAATAAATACGCTTCAAATTATTTTGAGCATGTATTATTATATTCTACTTGCATGCACATTCAAAATTATTTTAAAGCCAAATGTGAACAACTTTTTACAACTTTTATTTCCGTGAACAAATGACCTTCCACCTTCTCGAGAATTGAAGTGTTACTTTTAATCTCAGAGGGATTGAATCTCAAATATATTCCTTCGGGGATTAAATTCTCAAGTAAAGAAGTAACCGCAGCTACAAGTAAAGTAAGTATTTATTAAAATTATTTTGTATAATTTACATGTACATATATTTCCGTGTATTTTTTCACTTTTTAATTTATTGTCACACTTCTTCCTAAAATCTTCGTATAGTTTTTAATATGTTCTCCTAGATTTTATCGTCAGTAATTCCACTGTGGGCCCTTTTTTAATTTCAAATTATTATATATTATAATGAAACGACACTGAAAATAAGTACAAATCTTCTCATTTTGCTTATGATACCTCTACATACACAGAAATAAAGTGCCTTTAATTTCTCAGGTGATTATTTCCCTTGCCTAGGGCTCGTGAAATAAACTTCACCCTCAGAATTAAAATATACATTTTAGTTCCTTGGTATGTAATATACTATTAAACCCTTAGGCTCGGTAGCCCTGAGAACAATAACCACTTTTCTGTTGCTTTCATTAAGAATCATTCGTACTAAATATTTCATTATAATTTATTTATACATATCCCTATTCTCGGACAAAAGTATTAGGACGGCTACATAACCATTGGTATAAGACATATTCATAAGACGAATTCAAGAGAAAGAAGAAAAATTAATATTTCGACATTGTCATTTTATTTGTTATTGTTTATTAACCTCCAGAAAACATTAAATTATTTTAGTGCCTAGAGATATTAATATTATATTCTATAAATCTATAGAGTTAATTAATGTATAACATACATACTTAAAATTATTAATTGATATTGTAAATTTTGTACGAAACTAATTCGAAAAACTTTTCTTTTGACGCATTAACATCTTATTCTAAAATTTATGTTTTGAAATAAGTAATAAACTTACAAGATAACATCAAATTAAATAATAATTAAATAATAGTATTGTAGCGACTACGGTCCTGTTCCGTCTCGAACAGTCGACGCGTCAAAGTGTGCAGCACGTTCACCGCTGTCTCAGACGCAATAGACAAGTCCGAACCTGTTCGCTCTGCGTCCTGCTTCTACCGTGTTCCAGAGGCTCTTGTATATTCTGGAAAATCTTGTTCCAGTATATAAGGGAGAATTTCGGCCGGGAAGAGGCATTCAGTATTTGAAGTGTGAACAGTGCAAGTCGTTGCTAAATACTTTGTTGTGAATATAAATACGTGTTGATATAAATATATGTCTTAGTAGTTGTACTACATTAGTTTCGTTTTAAAATAAATATTTTGTTAGTGTTTTCATTACTCGTGTTTTATTTAATAATAAACTTCACCGAACCCGAAATTGTAATAAACGTTATAGTATATTATAAGCCAAGGTTGAGAGAAGATGATCATTATTGACCTAGCGCCAAAATTGTACCCCGAGGAGCAACCGAGGGGTACTAGGCGCATGGTCAATAATGATCTTCTCAACCGTGGTTTATATACTATTTTTTCCACTACTAGCTCATAAATCCTATGTAACGAATTTTATATTAATCATAACATAAGCATTTTGATATAAATACTTGTTAATATCTACAAAAACTGAGCAGGCAGAAATAACATTCTTTTGTTTTGAACATTGTTTTTATTATTTGACATATCATTTTGGTAACAATAAGCAACAATATTTAGAGAAAGTGATATGTAAAATTATACTCCTCCAGAAATTATAGAAGTGGCACGTCATGTGCAGTTTGATACATTGCTGCCCGAAAAAAAATTACTGTTTATAAAATGTGACAGGTACAAATATACAGTATCCTGTCACATTTTATAATCTGTTATTTAACTGGAATTGCCAACTTGAAATTAGGCGGCAATTTTAAATTCAGAATTAATACCTTCCTTGCATTTAATGAGTTAAATAAATTCAGAAGCTTGAATTTCTTTGAAAAGTGATAGTTCTCATTATTTATCTAGGTTAATAATAATTCGTTATTGACCGTTGTTAAGGACGCGGTAGAGAAAAACAATTTCACGACTCAAACCGAAGTCAATAATGGCATGTTGCTACGCTAGTAGTGGAAAAAATACTTTATAATTGAGTATGGCATTCCACTGATATTTTTGCGCGCAGTTATTAGTCGTCAATTTCAAATTCAAGACCAACGCGTTGCCCTTGAGCACTATAGAGCATTAAATAATGAAAGAGTGTTGCAGTGGAAACCATATAGGTAGAGGGTGAACAAGTGCAAATTCGTTTTCTTTCAAATAATATTTTGTTCCGTCATAACTGTCGAATTAAATACACCATTATTAGATACTCAGTGGCAGATGAAAGTAGTGTAGTTTTTATCAAATATTATCTCTTTAATTGGCCGTGACAAAAATGGGAATTTCTTTTTTACTTACATAAAATGTGATTTGTCCTAGGTCTAAATAACGATAGCTCAACAAGTTCATTTATTGCAAAAAATCTGGTGTTTTTGTGGCGGCTTTGAATAATTACTTCCTCTTATTTCATCATCACTGCCATTGTCTTTATTCCCTTTATAACTTGTAAAATAAAAATAAACTCAAGATCAATTTATGCACGAAATTTTAACTTCTTTAACAACCTCCTCCTTCTTGAATTATTGCGGATGTAGATATATATTAACTCTTTTTTATGTATATATTCACCACCCTGTATATATTTATATATATATATATATATATATATATATATATATATATATATATATATATATATATATATATATAAATATATATACAAGGTGGTGAATAGCGTTTTCAATGCTATTTTTTAAATGTTTAATTATTGGCTTCCCTAATTATTTTATGCAAAAAAGCTTCAAATAAAAGTATTAGGGCATAAATTTCTACATCTAAAACAATAAACATAATTTCTATTACATGCTTTGTAACGACAGAAATTAAATATTAAAATGTCGAAAGTTGTGTTGAAACTACAGACAGCCATGGAATTGAACAAAATATAAATAAATGCTTGGGCGTTTTATCTGTAAAAACGACAACGTCGGACGTTTTATTTGTCAATCGTTGACGTTTCAGTGCCATGACATAACAAAACAAATGTGATATTAATTAAGAGTTTTTATTTAATTTAATAGATGAAAAACTTATATTTATTACAATAATTGTTCAAAAATATTTCCATTTACTGCTAAACAGTATCCCAGTCTGTCATAAAATTGTCGTCTAACATTTGCAAGTTGATACGCAGATATATTTTGATATTCTGTGCTAGTATGATATTTTAAATCATTAATATCTTGAAATTGAGTCGAGATTTTAAATGACCCCAAAGAAAAAAATCATTGGGAGAAAGATCAGGTGACCTCGCTGGCCAGTAAATAAAATAATTAGGTCCGATAACTTTGTTGTTCAAACTATTATTTAAAAATTCCCGCACTATGGCAGTGTTGTGTGCAGGACAACCGTCCATTTGGAACCAAATATCTGTGTCCTCATTAACAACTTCTGTCACTGCTGGAGCTATTTCCTCTTCTAAAAGTTGAAGAAATCGTTCACCATTTAAAGTTTCATTTATAAAAAAGGCCCTATAACGCGCTGACCGAGAATACCTGCCCAAACATTAATTTTTCGGGGATATTGTGTCCTACTAGGTATTGCACAATGGGGATTCTCTATAGCCCATGTTCTCAAATTTTGAACATTCGGCTCATTATGTAACGTAAATGTACATTCACCCATGAAGCAAATTTGTTTAAAAAAATTTCTATCTCCGTTGTTTACTCTTTCCATCATTTGCAAACAAAATTCGCTTCGATTTTCCATATCTCTTTCAAGCAGTTCTTCGATTTCTTACATTATTATTACGCAAACATTTACAATTATTTAATGAAGTCCCAGAATTTTCAAATTTTCGAATTAATCTTGTAACACTTGTATGTCTTGGAACGGGCCGATTTGGATACTTTACATTAACCAAACCACATATTTGTCGAGCACTATTTTGACCATAAAACCATTTCACTATATCTAATTTTTCTTCTAAATTATACATTTTGAATCAAGACACTTGCTATCAAACAATGATGACAGCAGATGACAGATAAAACGTCAAGCATTTATTTATTTTTTGTTCAATTCCATGGCTGTCTGCATTTTCAACACAACTTTCGACATTTTAATATTTAATTTCTGTCGTTACAAAGCATGCAATAGAAATTACGGTTATTGATTTAGATGCAAAAATGTATGCCCTAAAACTTTTATTAGAAGCTTTTTTGCATAAAATAATTAGGGAAGCCAATAATTGAACATTTGAAAAAAAGCATTGCAACGCTATGGTGTGTAATTTGATTCACCACCCTGTATACATAAAAAAGGGTAAAAAAATTCAAGTTATATACATTTCGATGTGCTGATTCACAATCAATTTTTTTTTCAAAATTCGCAAAATTATGGACATGATTCTAGAAGAGTACATTTTTAATGCCACTGCTCTACACGTAATTTTTAATAAAAATAATTCAATCAACATTAATTACGTGGTTATAAAATCCATTATTATTTTTATTAAAAATTACGTGTCGATCAGTGGCACTAAAAATGTACTCTTCTAAAAGCATGACAATAATTTTGCGAATTTATAAAAACTTCATGTTGATTGTAAATCAGCACATCTAAATTAATTTTACCTTATTTTAACGGCCTGTATAAATATATATATATATATACGTTAATGATATATGTTGTTTGATATATGATTACGAATCTAAAAGAATTTTTTAAAAATTCGAAAAATTAAGGGTTGTTTACCTAAAACATTTTTTGTAGTACTGTACTGGATTCGCTTTCCTATTAAACACAAACAATGAAGTAGGTAATCAACAATTTAAATTACATAATACTAGTAATATAAACAATCAAAATTTAATTATTTTTAATGAAACGATAATTATAGTTTATTATGTATTCAAAATAATTGACATGTCAAAATAAATAAAACACATACAATTCGAATAATTTTTACAAAAATTGCTCAAAATTGTTGCCATTCTCATTCTCTGCCATACATAATGCTGCACGGTGAATTAAAGACACGCTGCAAGCTTCGTTGAAGAAATTATGATGTCTCATTAATTCATTATCACTAAATCCGTTCGCGTTATCCATTTTTAAAACAAATCACCAATTCTTTTACACTGTTATGTATGTATCATTCACAAAAGAAACAATAAATAGCCCTACTGACGTACTACGAAAGAATAATTACACAATTCAATTATTAGCTGTTATTTGTAATAAAATTCTATTTCATTAATAACTTTAACATAATCATCCATCCAATGGCAGTGGCAACGAAAAATTTTGTACTGGGAAACATGGAAAATATACCATTAACGTATGTACCAGAAGTTATGAGACAGCCTGTATATATATACCGGGTGTAACATGAAAACCTGGCGCAAAAGTGGCCAATTGATTTTAGACAAAAATGCTTCAAATAAATGTTGTAGAGCTTGAAATTACGGATCTAAATCAGGTTTCAGATTTTATTTTGCACGTTGTATAAGCAAAATAATCGCATTAATATTTTATAAGAATTTCTACTTTATAGTGATAACCATGGAATTGAGACAAAATTATAAACACATGTATGACGTTTTAACTATCTGAAACTTTTTTCCAATTCGGAATAGATGGCACTCTAATCGCAAAAATAAGTTTAGACATGATTCTGAAAGAAAAGTAAAAAACGGTCTAATATCACAAGAAATAAACATTGAATCAAATAAAAAAATCAACATAATCACAAGTAGCCACAAGCCTTTCACCGACTAAATGCTTAAAATAAATTTGCAAACCGATTTTATAAAATAAAGGTTATTTTATTCCTTTATTGTTTTTTTGGGGTGACTTTTTTAAGGTGAGTCCCCTTGCGATTAGAGCGACATCTATTCCGAATTGGAAAAAAGTTTAAGATAAAATTAACTTATTTTTTTTACATTGGCCATCATTTCAACAACAATACTCTCTGGGGACAGCTGTTGTTGGAGATGTCTCTGCAGGATCTCTCGATCCTCCTCGAAGCGCGGGCATGGAAAAAATACGTGCTCAACATCTTCCTGGACTAACTGGCAGGTGGGGCACGAAGCATCCTCGTCCAGCTTGAATCAATGCTGGTAAGCTCTAAAGCAGCCATGTCCCATAAGAAACTGGGTGAGGTAGTGGTCCACCTCTCCATGCTGCCTCACTGACAACGTCATGATGTCGGGGATAAGCCGGCGAGTCCAACGTCCCTTAGTTGAAGCGTCCCAGAGCTGTTGCACAGCTCTATTATGACCAGCCTGATCTCCGTGAAGACGGTGCGTCAACAAGTCACCTGGTCTTCCCGCCTTCGCTGGTGAATCAATGCCCGCTCCTATTCCATCAGGTAGATCGGCATCATGTCGGCAACAACGCATACGGCATCGTACGACACCGTACGGAATGCCCGAGCCACCCGCAGGACACTTCTCCGGTAGACCGATGCCATTTGTCGCACGTACGATGATACTGCCGTGGCTGTTGACCAGATTGGAGCTGCGTATAGCATTACCGAACTGACCACACTCGAGAGGTGCTTTCGCCGAGTCTGCCGTGGACCACCAATGTTTGGCATGATCCTGATTAATGCATCACATACTGCTCAAGCCCTTGCGCTCACGATTTGCAGGTGCTCATCAAAGCGTAGTCTGGCATCTATCTGGATTCCAAGGTATCGTAGTGACGGCTGTGAAGATATGCTGCAGCCTCCTACGGTGAGGGTGATGGTTTCCCTGGCCTTCCTGCTGGTCACGAGAACTGCCTCAGTCTTTTGATGCGAGGTGCAAACCAGCTAATGAGAGCCACTGGTGGATTGTTGCGACAGCCTCGTTTGCAGTTTGTACGATCTGTTCTAGGTGTTTGTTGACAACCACTACCGCAACATCGTCCGCAAAGCCAACCGTCGTTGTCCCTGCTAGCATCGGCAATCTGAGTACCTCGTCGTAAATGATGTTCCATAGCAAGGTTCCGAGCTTCGAACCTTGCGGAACATCTCCTGTAATGATACAGATTTTTGGTCCCGCATCCGTATTGTACACCAGGGTTCGATCGCTAAAATAGCTCATAATAATACGTCTTATAACCTCCATCCTCCTCAGCGCGCCCAAGATACGATACCAGTTCGCCGAGTTGAACGCGTTTCTCACATCCAAGGTGACGATGGCATAGTACTGCTTGGCCCCACGTTTCCACCGTCTGCCAGCAATGGTCTGGCGCTCGATATCTAAGACGACATTGATGGCATCTACTGTCGACCTCGCCTTGCGGAATCCATACTGGCTCTGCGAGAGACCTCGTGCGCCCTCGCTGAACTCCTCCAACCGGTTGCCGATGATTCTTTCGAGCACTTTGCCCGTCGTGTCCAGCAGACATATCGGACGGTACGATGTCGGTTCGTCTGGTGGCTTATTCCCTTTCGGGAGGAGGACCAACTTCTGCATCTTCCGCCGGCTAGGGAAGGTACTTTCAATGAGACACGTGTTTTACGTCCGAAGGAATACGTCTGGACGGGATCTGATGGCGGCTTTGAAAGCGACATTTGGAACGCCATATGGACCTGGCGCCTTTGTGACCCCGATCTTGCAGCAGGCTTTAAGCAGCTCATCTTCCGTGATGGACGGTATATCGGAGGGATGATCTACTGACATTACCTCGATGTAGGTGATTTCCGGCTGGTGTGGAAAGAGAGTTGCCACTATCTTTTCCAAAAGTACTGGGTAGGATGGTTGGGTCATAGTGCGAATTTTCAGCCTAGACAATACTGTCTTGTACGGCCGACCCTATGGGTCACTGTCTACCAAATCGCACAGCTCTCTCCAGCTACGCCGCTTGCTCTCCTTGATGGCTCTCTTCAGGGTTCCCCGCGCCTCGTGATATTGAAGTCTCAGAGCGTCGTGGTGTTCACGACCTCGGGCGCGCTGTGCCTGTCGTCGAGTGCGGTGACGCAGCCTCCGAAGTTCGGCAATGTCCTCGTTCCACCAGTAGACTGGAGCGTGGCGGCTTCCGCCAATGCCCTTAGTCATAGCTGCGTCGCAGGCGTTGACGACCAGCGATAGGAGCTGCGAAGACATCTGCTCAGCGGACCCCGCGAGCTGGACGTCTTCTGTCATCATGGCGTCGAAGGCCTCTTGAACAAAGGACCTGGATTTCCACCTGGCAAGAGCTGGCGATTCGCTTACCTTGCGTCCACTCTCCGTAGCAACTTCGATGATGATGGCTTGATGATCACTATGGGTATAGTGGCCACTGACTTGCCATGACGTTACTCGAGAAGAAAGATTCTCACTCGCAAAAGACACGTCGATAATGGAGGCATTGACGTTTCGGATGAACGTACCGGTGTTGAGAATAGCGACTTCCAAGGACGCTGCGAAATCTAATAGGGCCTCACCTCTCAGTTGATGTGTGTGTGTGTGTGTGTGCAGAGTGTTTCTATATATCTGCACGAAACTTTTATGACATATAAAATTTTATATACTGATTATAGAACAATAAGAAATTTTTGAAATTCGCAAATATTAGGGTATTACATTCCTAGCGAACATTTTTAGTGGCCCTGGTTTAATAGTACTTTTAATTATTTATAATTATGGTGCAAGTGAAATAAAGTAAACAAAACTAAAAGAATTCAAGGTATTATGTAATTTTCAGTAACGAGTGAATGATTTGATTGTTTAGGTAGGTCAAGGAAAAACAAAAAGGACGACATCATTCTTTCAAATTTTACATTAGAATAAACTCATTGCTACAAAAATTGTTCAAAATTATATTCTCCTGCAGCTATACAAAATACAGCACATTCAGGGCCGTCTTTTCGCCTAGACAAACTAGGCAAGTGCTGGGGGCCCATGACTCTGGGGGACCCGAATCGTTCGACTAAAATGAAAAAAATAGAAAAAAAATATACACATTTTAAGTTTTAAGTCATTTTCTGACCAAAATATTTTTAATAATTACTACATTTGATATGAATTCTATTGAGGGATGGCAGCTAGTAACACAAATGCAAAATAATACAATAATTATAATGTGCCACTGACACTCCGATACAATGTATTTATATACAGAGTGGTGACTCGCTCAGCCAGTCAAAGGACTTTAACATGGAAAATCAGTTTTTTGCAATATCCTGCTTCATTAATTATGTTATGCAAAAACGCGTCAAATAAAAGTTTTAGGGCATCAAATTCTACATCTAAACCAATAAACAGAATTACTTTTACGTGCTTTGTAACGACAGAAATTAAATATGAAAATGTCGAAAATTGCGTTGAAAATATTGATAGCCATGGAACTGAACAAAAAAATAAATAAATGCTTGACGTTTTATCTGTCAAAACATCAACGTTTGCCGCTGTAATTTATGCTCTTTGCTATTACGTAATATATAATGACGCATGCGTAAATATATTTTTGGTTTGGGGTTCTCCGGTTTCGTGATCCATAGATGCAACGTTTTGATCTCAGGTTGTTTAGTTTTTCCGTTTTTATTGCCAATAGTGTTGTATCGTGTTAACTTAAATACAATTATGAATTGTATATTGTATAATGTCGACAGAGATGTGCATCTACGTGTAATCTTTAATTGTCTACATCTACACGTAGACAATACGTCGACAATTCTAGCGACGTAGACAATGTAAACAATGTAGATAATGCAGCTGACAGTTGTAAAATTCAACATAACCTAAATTTATTCCTTTGTAACTATTACATGTATTCGTATTCGTGAGCTCGGGTCATTATCGGTCTTTATATAATAAAACTAATATAGCAAGTGCTCGTACATTACTAGACGAATGTCTGTCTTGGGTCTTGGGCGAACTGTCATATTATTAAATTCGATCAACGCGCCATCTCAAAAGACGAAGTTTTCCTTGGCGCTATTTTTAACAGTAACCAGTTGACAAATTTTGAACGTTTTGCCTTGAAAAACTATTTTTTTTAATGTAATACCTAGAATAAAAATAAAAATCTCGACCAACATTTAAAATTCCTTAGTTCTAGGGATAAAATTTTAATATGACTTAAGTGAACACAGGTGTTTTCATTGTCTACATAGTCTACATTGTTTACATGAAAAATGAAGACGTAAACTACATGATTGTTTACACGTAGAGAATGGCGTAGATTACTTGCAGTAGACTACACGCACATCCCTGAATGTCGAAGCAAAAAATCCCTATTGAAGAATGGATACGAGCGTATCCTGAATTGAAATTTTAAAATAATAAAATATTTTGTCAAATTTGCGGAAAAATGGTAACATTTTTTTAAAATGTTTGTAAATATAATACTGTAGCTTACAGTTTTTTAATGTAGAGTATGTGCGACAAAAAGTTCAATATAATTCAGCACGCTAAAACAGAATTACATCAAGAACACGTAAAAAAGGGCAAACAACAAACTATTAAAGCAACCATAGCCTCATCTTCCACATGGAGCCAACAAGAACAATTTAATTATGATCTTTGCAAAACTATGATAAAATCAAATATTACTTTAAACAAATTAAAAAATTCGTCTTAAAGCCTTCTTGGATAAATATTGTAAATGGCAAATTCCAGATGAAAGTAGTCTTCTAAAAAATTATAAGCAATAATTAAATATGGTTTTGTGTCCACGAAATTACAGACACATGCGGTATATACGCAAATTTAATAATAATACTAAATAATAAAATTTCGTCAAAAGATTTTTTAATATGCTCTAAAGAATTAAATAAAACTAACAGTAATACAATTTCAAATTTTATTCATGATGGATTACCAAATTTTTATTTGTCTGAGGCAGTTCCGAATGAAAAAATTTTGCTAATGCTATCAGACGCAGCAGCATACATGATAAAAGATGGTATTAATATAAGGATTTTTTATAAAAATTTTATTTGTTGCACATGATTAGCTCATGGACGCAATCGTATTGCTGAAACTATACGAATGCAGTTTTCTTTAGTAAATGAATTAATAAAAGACGGCAAAAAATATTCGTTAAAGCAAATATTCATAGAAAGGTTGCCTGGCACTCCACTCCCACCTGAACCAGTGTTAACAAGATGGGGTACCTGGCTAGATGTTGCTATTTATTATTCCAATAATTTTTAAAATTTTAAGAAACTTGTTTCTGAATATCTAGAACATATTAGCAAATCAATAAAAGATTGTCAAACTGTTCTAATGCAACCATAACTAAAACATAACTTAATCTTCATTAAAATTCATTATAATTTTGTACGCCAAAAATTTAATCTCTTGAGAAGCAAGAATTGTCGGTTGAATCAGTTAAAATAGTAAATAACTTCAAAGACGCTTATGCTGTTCCAGGTAGTGTTGGTGCAATAGTAAAATTCAAAGTAAATGATGTGTTTTCTAGGAATGAGGGATTTAAAAAATTATTAAAATATCAAATATTTTAGACGGGGAAATTGTTACTGATTTTGACCTGGATCCGACTATTATACCTAAATTCAAATACGCACCCATAACAAGTGTTGATGAAGTTTTCTCAACGTATAAGAATATTTTATGCGATAGAAGGCAAAATTTTACAATGGAGAATTAGGACAAACATTTATTGATTAATATATAATATAAATATAACAATATAACTATGTATACTAAAACATGTACCTATTTAATATAAATAAATTTACTTTTCGAAGCTGACAAAATTTCAAAACGTTAAAACTACCGCAGTGGCTTTCACTCCACTAACATCTTTCGGAGCAATAATCTGTGCTGGTAACCGCACTTCACGCGAAGAAATATATCACTTACAAAGATCTACTATGAGGGAGTGCCGCACCCAGTAATGGATCAAAGGCGTGATGATACATTATTATTATTATATAACGCTATGACTTATTTTCAATTTGCATATATGTTATATTTTATTTTGATATTTACTGTGATACTTTTCAAATGCTATTAAACACAAATAATAGTAGCAAGAAACTGAAAATGCAGTCACAGAACTTCGATCAGAGAAAGTTCAATTCAGTAACTTTTTTACATCAAGGTCTTCACGGAGTAAATGTACGAGAAACGATAAAGACTATTGTGTGTTATTTTTCGTTCTCTTTCTTGCTAGCCTGTCTCTTCTTTGCTCGTTCCTTTCCCGCTTGTATCGGTTGGACTTACTCAAGCCCAACCACTGTGAACGAGCAGGCTACCCCTTCACACTTCCACATGTTGTTGTGCACAATGTCCAGCCGATTTCGCGCACTCAAACTTTGAATTATTTGCTGAATGTAATTTTTGAACGCTACAAGTTATTTAGTAGCTACTTGTTTTGTTTTACAAGAACCACTTGTTTGAGAGGACCAACACAAATTCAAATTAGTAGCCTGTAGCTTACAAAACAATAAAAGTGTAAAACATAATAACGTAGATAATAGAAATAAATATAAGTTCTGTGTTAATACTTTTTTTAAATAAAAAGTACTTATATATATATATATATATATATATATATATATATAAATTACGTAAACCGAATTAGAATTTACTATAAAAAAATTTATTTTTAAACAACGAAAAAGTACAACTCAAGATTATGTGTTTACAGACTGGATTCTAACTTGTAACTAACTTACTAACTACGTTTACAAAGACAAAAATGAAATATAATATAAATGTAATAGGAGAGTTCTTCTGGGTTCATGGCTGCAGTAGTGCTGTTATCAGCACTTTCCTGTGGGAAGCTGTTCCATAACTCCTCCCTCCTTAAAATTGAGCATCCCCGGGAAGGTTCATCTGGGGCTGCTGCTGTTGGGGGGTTGAACGCCTGGGCTGGAGTTCATGGTCGTGGAGTCTTCTGGACTTCAGAATTTTTTTTCTGATGAAAGCTGCAAGCATTGTGACTGCAACTATAAATAAAGTTACGTATAATACTAATATTGAGTAATTTGAGATATCGGTAGTATTGTCGTAGTCTTTGATGTCTTCAAATTTATTTATGGGTAGTTTCAGGTCTTGTATGCTGTTGAGTTCTACAGTCGATCTTGGTGCTTGTATTTCATCAAATTTTATCTTGAAGTCGTCTAATATTATCGGTCTTCCGAATGTTCCCTCTTGAAAATGTAGGGTTTGGTTTCTGAATGTAATTTGGCAATTATTTTCTTTAATGAGGAATATACCTCGTATGGGTTTAATTTTGTCACCAAGTTGACATGACGCATGGATCTTTTCTTCATTTGGGAACACAATGAGAAATTGGTTAATTTCTTCGATGGTTTCTATGTGGTTTCTTTTTAAGTTTATTTTAGTGTATTGGCAGTTTTTGTTGTCGTTATGCAGGATGATATTCTTTTCGCAGGACTTCTCATCCGTGTTTTCGATCTTGTTTGGACATTGATAAATAGTTCCTTTAGCACATTTGTCCTTTAGAGATTTAATTTGGCCATCAAGAGATTTTAGAAAATATTCTTTATTTAAAATAACAGTCACAAATTCCATTTCAAGTTTACTAGGAATAAATATAAGGTGGAATAATTCAAAGTTAGTTTCGTAATTTATTGGGAGTTCTAGAAAGTAAATAATTTTATTTAAATCTACCTTACAATTTACTGTAATTAATTTTTCAATTTCTGGTATGTTTTCGAAAGTGGGTTCTAACGGGAATTCGTTATTATAACTTTTATAGATTTTATTTAATTCTGAATGAAATTCGTTAATTTTGATAATGCTTGGGTGCATTGCGTGAAGTTTACAAAAGACTAATGAATTTTCTATGTCTTGCATTACGTTTAGTATCGTATTAAACAAGGTGTATAGTTGACTGTAAATATCATGAATACTAAATTTATTTAGATTATGGGTTCCGCCGACAACAATATGCAACAACTGTTCTATTTTTAATTTCAATTCTAATTCATTATGTTTAATTGTTTCGATTGTTTTATTAAATTTCTCAATTAATACATGATTAACGGAATATTGGGCTTTTAATTGTTCATTTAATTTATGTTGGTTAAATTCCAAATGATTTAAAATTTTTGAATATCGCTTTTCATCTTCTGCGTCTAGGTTTCCGGTAATTGATTTAATTATGGATCCTAGTCCATTTATTAATCCTCTCTTTTGTCTATGGTTTTCATGATTAATAAGTAAGTTGCAAAATTTTTCGTCTATCAGGTTTTGAATGTAAGTAATGATTCCGTCATTGTTCTTAAACTCTTTTGCACTGATCTCATTTGCATTTATAGTTTGTTTTAAGTTATTGTGTTGTGTTTTTAGGTTGTTATATTGTTGGATAATAGGTTGCAGGTCGTAAAAATGAAGGAAAGTATGTTGGGATCTCTGTAATTTTGCTTGTCCTAGATTTAAGGTTAATAGTCCAGGGTTGTTCGTAATGTTCTTGATGTCTAGTCCGAACGTGTACGTGAAGTACATGGTCCTGGAAGATTGGGATTTTTATTAACAGTTTTATAAAGTTTCCTTGGTCGTTTAATGTTAGATAGGTGAATTTTAGTCTGTTTTCTATTGCCTTTCGTATCTGTTTTAATTTCTGCCGTTTTTAAGTTTTTATTTATTGTTTTAATAGTTTCTTTTTTGAATTTCGGTTGGCGTGTTTTATTAACTTTTTGCTTATTTTGTATATAGGCTGTTTCGGGTATGTTGGGTAAATTTTCACGATTTTCATTTAGTTTATTAATTAGAATAGATTTTTTATTTTGCATTCGCTCATTAATATTTTAATAGGCTAATTTTGTTTTTTCTTTATGCTTTTGAACATAGTCTTGTGTAATTTGTTTCTCTAATTCCACTTCAAGAGGTGAGTTAGTTTCAAAGTGCCCGTTAATAATTTCTGTTGGTTTTAAACCTGTGGAAGTATGATGAGTGTTATTATATGCTAATAAGCCAAAGTGAACTTTATTTTCTATCGTTTCATTTTTGAAATGGTCTTGTAAATTAAATAAGCGAATGTGTTCTATCAACGTGGAATGAAACCGTTCTATGAGGCCATTGGAATCGGGATGTTGGGAACTGATGAAATGGATTACTATTTTGTGCAAACTTAGCAATTCACGTAGAACAGTGTTTTTGAATTCTAGTCCGTTATCTGATATAATCGTCTTAGGGATACCGTGGTGTGAGAAGAATTTTGTTAATTTATTACTTATCTCGATTGCATTAGTTGAACTAACTTCATACGCTTGGGCGTATTTAGAGAACGCGTCGATTATTGTGAGAAACTTGTGGTTTTCTAAACTTAAAGAGTCAATGTGTATGATATCAAAAGGTTTATTCGCGGTAGGTGTAATATTAAATTTAAGTTTTAAGGGATTACGTTCGTACTTTGATTTTAAACAGATTTCACATTGGTTAATAAAGTCTGTAATAGTTTTAATTTGATTTGGCCAATAGTATATTCTTTTTATCTGATTATGGGTCTCGTTAATTCCGCGATGGTTGGTTTTACCTTCGTGGTAATTTCGGATAGTATCAGTGATTTCATCTTCCTTTTCTATATCTATTAATTTAATATTGCATTTTATAAATTTAATTTCAGAATTTTTAAAGTGTTTCTGTAAAATATGACTAAATTTTTCATATATAGGTTGTTCGAAATGTAAATAATATACGACCTTTGGAACTACATAATTTTTAACAAAATTTACAACGTCATTTTCAAAGTTATTTTGGGATAATTGTACATTAACTCTCATTTTATTTAAGTGTAATTTTTTTACTTTTGGATTAGATGGTGAATGTTCAACTTCCGTAATAATCAACTGATTTTTACCTACATTTACTGGTAATTCACTGATCGGTATTCCAACTATAGGGTTTTCGGGGTCGGAATGTACGGTAATGTCACTATCGTCGGACTCATCGTTTGAAATTTGAGTTCTGGCGTCCACTTCTACAATTAAGGATTCGTTGTCGTGTTCGTTGGTTTTATTCTGTTCTAATTGTTTATTAAATTCGTCCATATAATTAAAGAAATCATCGCAATTATCTTTAGTTTCATTAACATTAAGTTCGAACGGTGGTATTTTATTATTTGGTTTATTATACACGGTTATTACAGTACTACTATTTCTGAAAATAAATTCTATCATAGGTTTAACGTTAGTCCAATTCAGTTGGTCAAGTCCGCAACCTAATTTTGGTATATTTAAATATTTGATCTGATTTTTCAAGCAAAATGATTTTAAATTTAGAAGGGTATAGAATAAATCTTGATTCGTAGGTTTTTGCTTATAATAGTTTTTCGTTATTAGGTAAATAATGAATCTATTATTTTGGTCTTTTAGGTAAACTAAATTATATAATTTAGGGTTTTGATTTTTTAGTTTATCTATACTTTGAAATTTTTGTGCGAAGTCTTTTGCTATTCCATCTAACATTACTAGGTCTTTGCTAACACAATGTGCTAGACTTTCGTTACAGGGTGTATCAAAGAGGTTTGCTTCTACTTCAAAGATTTTATACTCTTTATCTGATTTAGTTAGTTTACTGTCTAAATAATTTTTATACTGAGTCGAAGGTGATGAATATTCTTCAGTATTTGAATTTTGAACAAGTTTTTCGTTTTTACATGGAATGCGGCTCAAAGCGTCAGCGTTCGTGTTTAATTTTCCTTTTTTATACAAAATTTCATAATCGAACTCTTCCAATTTCAATCTCCATCTTACTAATTTAGAGTTGGGTTCTTTCAAAGAGAATAACCACTGGAATGGTTTATGGTCCGTTATGATTTTAAATTTTCTGCCGAAAAGGTAAGGTCGAAAGTATTTTACTGCCCAAACTATGGCGAGTAATTCCTTTTCGATCGTCGAATAATTTTGTTCCGAATCATTTAGAGTTCTACTAGCATATGAGATAGGTAAATCTGAGCCAACATTACCTTGGGATAAAATAGCACCAATTGCATGGTTGCTAGCGTCGGTTGTAAGATTAAATGGTTTAGTAAAGCCCGGGTATTGAAGGATTGGTTCATTTACGAGTAGATTTTGACAAGTATTAAAGCATTTAACATATTCGGGGTCATTAATTTTGATCTCTACGCCTTTCTTGAGGCATTTAGTTAATGGTTTGGTGAGTTTAGCAAAATTCTTAATAAATTTTCGATAATATCCTAATAATCCTAAAAATCCTTTTATTTGCGTTGTGGTTTTTGGTAATGGATAATTTTTTATTGCATTAATTTTATCAGGGTTAGGTTTGACGCCTTCGGGAGTTACTATATGGCCTAAATATGCAACTTCTTTTTGAAGAAACTCGGATTTATCGAGCTGTATTTTTAGATTAGCCTTTTGAAGTCGTTTAAAAACAGTTCTTAAGTTTTCCATGTGTTCTTGTAGACTGGTACTAAATATTAAAACGTCATCAAGATACACAATACAAATTTCATTTGTTAAACCCCTTAATACATTGTCCATAACGCGCTGGAAGGTGGCGGGTGCATTTTTAAGACCGAATGGCATTCTGAGGAATTCATAATGTCCATTTTCAGTGTTGAACGCAGTCTTTTGAATGTCGTCTTTGTGCATTTCGATTTGGTGGAAACCGGAGGCCAAATCTAGGGTTGTGAAGTATTGGCATCTGCCAAGTTTGTCTAGTAATGAGTTAATATTCGGAATTGGGTATTTATCGTCAATTGTCTTATCGTTTAATTTACGATAGTCGATAACGATGCGCCATTATTTCTTTCCCGTTGTATCTAATTTTTTTGGTACAATCCAGACAGGGGATGACCAAGGGGAATGTGACGGCCTAATAATATTTTGACTCAACATTTTTTGTATTTGATCTTTTACTTCATTGCGATGTACTTCCGGGTATCTATACGTTTTTGAATAAATCGGGGTTTCATCGTTTGTCTGTATATGGTGTTTTATTTCGTTCGTAAAAGATAACGACTTATCTTCCGTATGAAAGATATCGGTGTACTCTTTCACTAGTTTCGTAATTGCGAATTTTTCCTCTGAATTCATGTGACCAGTTTGTATTTTATAAAAATTTAAATTTTGTAAATTAAGATTGATATTATTAATTTTAAAATTTTCTAACGATTCAGCACAGATATTATTTGTGGTGTCTATAATATATTCTTTTTCGCTTGGATTTATCGTTGGATAGTAAATGACATTATTTTCGATTTTTGCGATACCTTCGGGGATTATGATGTTATTAATATGTGTTTCCGGGACAAACACTTCGCCATTTTCAATGTTATCAACATAGAACTTTGTTATCTTCTCAGACTTAGGTGGGATCGTGACATAGTGAGGACGCGGTGTTACAGTGTGATAGTGAATTTTTATCTCAGCTGTTGGTGTTATTATCTTATCGCGTGTTAAGTCAATGATCGCTTCTAATGTTTTTAAGTTATCTAGTCCTAATAGAATATCAAATTGGTTATGAAAATCGAATAAATAATATTTAAGATTAATATTATGTTTTTTGAATATTTTTGAACAGGGTAGTACTAAGCTGAATTTTTCGGTTGAGTTTCCATGTGCAGTAGTAATTTTGAAAGGATCATATATAATTTCATTATTAAAATATTTATTTGCAATTTCTGGTTTAATGAATGAACGTGTACTTCCTGTGTCGAGTAGGACTTTTAAGTTATGTTCTGGAAAAATAAGGAAAGGTAGGTCGCTTTGATTATAGGCAAGATTCATTAATTCGATGGCGTTTCCGAGGCAGCTATTTCTAAAATATAGTTTGGATCGGAGTCTGATTCTAGTTCGTAATATTCGGTATCGACATTTGATTGGTAATTAGCAATATTATTTTCGTCAGGGTCTGGTTCGTCGTTTATGTCATTAACTTCTGTGTTATGAAGTTCTTCGAATGTAAGGTTTTGTCTTTGTTGCGTTTGTGGGTATTGACGGTACGCGAATTGTTGAGATCGCGGTTGATTGTAACCTGAACTGTAGCCTGCAGGTCCGGGTTTAGGTGCAAATGTTTGCCGTGTACTGATAGTCATTGGTGTAGGTTTAGGGAATTTTTGGTTAGGGTTAGATTTGAATACGTTATTTTGTTTTGCATTCTGGTGTTGGAAGTTATGTTGGTATTAATTGGTATTATGTGGAATCGGTCGGTACATTAGTTGAGGGGATTGTCTAAATGGTGGTCTGTTATGTGTGTTATTGATAAATTGTTTTGGTTTGGGTATTGTGTTAAATTTTTGATGTGTGCGTGAGTAACTATCTATTTGAAAATCGTTAGTTAACATATTAAGCGCGGTGTTCATATTTGATGGATTTTTAGTGCGCATTAAATTACCTAAGGGCTCTTTAAGCCCTCTTAAGAGAATTCTTACAGCGTAATTTTGAAAATATCCTATTAGAACGGCTTGTTCTTCAGCTTTTATTTGCGTGGATATGTACGCGATTTGTAAATTCAAAACTTCTTTAACTCTATTATAAAATTCAAACGCGGATTCATTGTTCTGTTTTAATTCAGACATTTCAATATTAAGCGTATAACAATCGCGTTTATCAGAATAAGTATCAATTAAAGCCTTTTTTAAGACAGCCCAACTAGAAATAGTGCAAGTTGCAATATTGGAAGCAGCTTCACCTTTGATTTTTGATAATATGCTTGACATTAAATAAACTTCTCACAAACTTCAATGAATCTCGATAAGAGTTTTGCGTCTCCGTAAAATTCGGGGACCATGTCTAGAAATCCTTTTTAAGTGTTGGGGTCGTCATTTCTGCTATATTTAAATTATTTATCTCTTCAATTAAATTTTCAACTATTATATTATTTTCTGTTATACTAGGGGTTGGTGAGTTACAAGAAACTATTGAACTTGTGTCTGTATTCTCTGAATCTGATTGATTTTCACTGATATTTCTAAAGGACATTAGTACTTACAGAAATATTATCAGCTTGTCCAGGGGCTTCTGCTTCGTATTCAGCGTAACAGGAGTCCTGGGATGTCGACTGGCAGCTCTGTGTTCCTCAGGGCTGGAGACTTCTGCGGTGTGGCACGATATACACTCGTTACGATGCGAAGTACTCAGCGACGATTTTCTTTGCAAATTCCCAGTAAATCGTTAAAACGAAACGGATTTATTTTGTTTAAATTCGTCTGGGAATCCTACCGACTGCGCCAATTACGTAAACCGAATTAGAGTTTACTATAAAAAAATTTATTTTTAAACAACGAAAAAGTACAACTCAAGATTATGTGTTTACAGACTGGATTCTAACTTGTAACTAACTTACTAACTACGTTTACAAAGACAAAAATGAAATATAATATAAATGTAATAGGAGTGTTCTTCTGGGTTCATGGCTGCAGTAGTGCTGTTATCAGCACTTTCCTGTGGGAAGCTGTTCCACAACTTATATATATATATATATATATATATATATATATATATATATATATATATAAATATAAATATATATAAACAGAAAAGAAAAGTTAAATTTATCTAAGAGATTTACAGTGCAATTAAGGCGGTTGCAGCGGAACTAATAAGGCAAAGCAACATTTATTGTTTTATAATATCCAAAATAATTGCTAAAACGTATAATATTAATTATATATATATATATATATATATATATATATATATATATATATATATATATATATATATATACCGGGTGGTGCTCGGTGAGTGCGAACATAGGAATTTAACATGGGATATTAGTTTTATGCAATTTCCTGCTCTCCTGTACATTTTACGGAAAAAACTGTAGAGGGAAGATTTGTTCAGAATTAAAAGTTACCCATGAAACGGTTTTTACATGTTTTATTAAGTTTTTGGTTTAGCCGTAACATTAAAAATAAATTTCGAAATTTCTGTTACTTTGTAGCAATAGCCATGACTTTTCTTTTATTTTTATGACAAATGCGTTAAATGTCAATTTTTGATGTTTATTAAAGTTAATCTTATAATTTAAATTAAATCGTTGTGTAAGCTATAAAATGAATGTTTATTCAAACGAAGAACGTGTCTTCATTATTAAAAATTATTATGGAGGAAATAGTTATAGGAGGGTGCGGGATTTATTTTCAATTAAATATGAAGATAAACCAATTCCAAGTGTATCAACAATTTCAAAACTGGTTACAAAATTTGAGAGTACAGCTAGTGTAGCTGTGACCGATGGTAATGAAGGCAATAATAATAATAACAGAATACGTCATAACGAAGTGAATGAAGAATTGGTATTGGCTATGATATCTCAAAATTCAAGGTACAGCATAAGACATATTGCTTCTGAATGTGGTTTGCATCATTCAACAGTTCTGAGAATTTTAAAAACACATGGATATAAATCTTACAAATTTCAAACACATCAAGAACTTCTTTTGGCTGATTTTGAAACTAGAAGTACATTTTGTGAAATTATGCAAGAAAAGGCAAATCGGGACCAGCACTTTATTTCGTCGATTTGTTTTACAGATGAATGTACATTTACTTTAAATAATGAACCAAATGTTCAGAATACTCGTATGTGGACCACAGAAAATCATCATTTAACTGTGTGTACAGGTACCCAATATCCTGAGAAAATTAATATTTGGGTTGGAATTTTTAAGAACAGGATTATACCATTTGAAATTATGGGAAATTTAAATTCTGATATGTATTTAGAACTTCTGCAAAATCATATAGGTCCTGCATTGGATGAGGCAGCTGCAGTAGATGAGGATATTTGGTTCCAGCAGGATGGGTGCCCGGCTCATTATGGAATAAATGTGCGGGAATATTTAGATTTGGTTTTTCCTAATCGGTGGATTGGTCGTGGTGGTGGAATAAATTGGCCTGCAAGATCTCCGGACCTAGCTCCTTGCGATTTTTTTTTGTGGGGGCATCTTAAAAGTAAAATTTACTCTAAACACTACGAAAATTTAGATTTACTAAGACAAGCTATATTCGAAGAATGTGATAATATTACTGACAGGCAATTAGCCAATGTTAGAACTTCGTTTTACAATAGACTTGGTTATTGTCTTGCTGAAAATGGTGGCTTGTTTGAACATTTATTGTAATTTCTTTATTTTTTTATGTAGGTATATTAAATAATATTGTTACAATTATTACTTATTATTTCACATTAAATTATTGTAATTTAAAATTTTTAAAAAAAATTGAAATTGTTGATAAACTTGAAACTGATTTATTATTAAATATGAAAATAAAACTTTGTTCAAAGAATAAAAAATGTGATTTTTTTGATTTAATTTAAATTATAAGATTAACTTTAATAAACATCAAAAATTGACATTTAACGCATTTGTCATAAAAATAAAAGAAAAGTCATGGCTATTACTACAAAGTAACAGAAATTTCGAAATTTATTTTTAATGTTACGGCTAAACCAAAAACTTAATAAAACATGTAAAAACAGTTTCATGGGTAACTTTTAATTCTGAACAAATCTTCCCTCTACAGTTTTTTCCGTAAAATGTACAGGAGAGCAGGAAATTGCATAAAACTAATATCCCATGTTAAATTTCTATGTTCGCACTCACCGAGCACCACCCGGTATATATATATATATAAACAGTAAAGAAAAGTTACATTTTTCTAAGAGATATACAGTACAATTAAGGCGATTGCTGCGGAACTAATAAGGCAAAGCAACATTTAATGTTTTATAATATCCAAAATAATTGCCAAAACTTATAATTTTAATTATTAAACGTATACTAAGCTTATACATACATAATTAATTTATATTTAATAAAAATAATATTGAAATGACTTGAGTAGTTTCAACGTATGTAGTTAAGAGTGTCGTTTACCTGATTTAGCGAAAACATGGTTCACTAGAATTGAAATATCTTTTGTTTAACAAAATACTGTGTTTTATCCAACAGTGCCTTCGATAGAAAAAATATCAAATAATGGATTGGGTGGAACACATTTTTTAATTTTTCATTTATTTGTTGTTAAATGGGGCTCAAAGTTTGCATGATTTTACACATATAACTCTCACTGAAATTTATTAATTTCCATTAAAAAGCACTTTAAAATTAATTCTTTCTGGTGTACTTATTATAATAAGTTATATTCATATAAATAGTATCAGAAAACGATGATATATTAAAATTTTGATTTTTATTTATAGATATTTGAACAAAAATAGTAAAGTATAGCTTTAAATCTAGATTTAAAATTCTGCCTATTCTAGCCGCCTGTTCATGTAAAGTTTTTTTTTTATTCATTGTTTATGATTATATCTATGGATTCATTGGAACAAAGTTCTAAAATTGTTAATAGTTTTCGAGTTAATAACACTTTTTCTGATTTAAACAAATGAGATTTTATCGGATTCCTGCACGTCATATATTGCGAAAAAATAAATATATGTACCTCCAACTGTCCTCTGCTAGATGTACTACATGGATTTTCTATCACTCTATTGTAATTATAGAAACACGCAAATTAATGTAAGAAAATCTTAGGAAAACGTCATTCAAGTTTAAAAATAATATTACTGTGAAATTCCAGTCCAGCAACCTTCACGACACTATACCTGCTCCTGTCAATATTCAGCGACATTCTATTTACTACCCTGTTCCTTTGTTATCTAAATTGCAGTAAGTAGGGTTCTCAAATAAAGACGAAATTTTTCCCAAGCTGGACAAGAAATATAAATATGGAATGAAAATACTATATTTAAATATTATGTTTATTAGATTTTTTAAATAAGAAAAAATTTATAACAAATAATAACTTTCTTAAAAACATAATTTTATTGAAGTATTCTTCTAGACTAAATTAAACTAATGGTTGTATAATTTTAATGACAATAAAACAAAACACAAAAAATTAAATATTAAATTAGCCACGTAATTTCATATTTCTTATTTTCCGAGGATCAATGATTTCTGGAAGTAAATAATTAAAATAAAAATTTTCTAATTTCTTCACACTGCGTTTCCAAAATTCCCTATTTCTTTCTACAATTTCTATGTGCATATCACACTTAGTATATACCATAAAAAAACACATTTGTCTGTTTGTTATTTCTAGTTGTCCTTGTATATGACAATAAAATTTATGGTTTTGTTTCAGTTTTATTTGATTAGATTTAATTTGCAAATAATTAATTTTTTTCTGTTGTACAGCTTCTTTTATATTCATATTTTTCGCTGAAAATGGACACTTGATTTCGGATTTGGATTAGAGCATGTTCGGATTAAAGAGGTCATACTGTATTCATTTTTCTATTATTTGTGTAATTATTTACTTCCCTATGTGAAAATAAACAAAATGTAACAGTGTTATACAACTTAACAAACTAAAGCAACAAATTCAGTAACAAAAACAACTTAAAACAAATTATTTTCACATAGCCACCTATAATATTTGTATAAAAATTATTTCTAGTATTTCTCAATTTTCTTATTTTTCTCGAATTTTTTCAGATACATTAATAAAAACTAATACGCCGTTGAAAAGAGAAAAAAATGGTGGTTTTTATTTTAGTAAAATAATTATAGGTTGCTATTTAAAAAATAAAAGTTGATAGTCGTATCTTGTAAACCTGACTTTATAAAAAATATCTACATCTGCCATCAAATAGTATATTTAAAATAATAAAACTTTCATATGAACCATTTTTGTCTATTACTCATAATAAAAAAGTTAAAGGGGGGGGGGCGTCTTCCCAGACTCATCCTGTATATATATATATACAGGGTGTTATATTTTAATAGACCCAGCAAATATCTCGGTAATTTATCAACTTAGCAATTTCTTTCATATAACATGATTTATACAGCAACATGTAAGCTAGTTGATGACGGATGTACATTCATGATATCATTTCCGGTTTATTAGTAATTAATATCAACTTTGAAATTTCAAATGGAACATACTATATTTTTTTACAAATTTGGAAAGTGCATCAAATTTGCTTTATAATCATGTAAAATCATCCATATGTTACATTATTAAAAAGTAAAATGGCGGACACTTTAATATACACCAAATCGGAAAGAGAATAGTGAGCCATGACTGTGTTCTGAAATAAAACAACTAACTAAAACAATTGTAATTATTATTATTAAACGAAATAATATTTTTTTGTCATAATAATACAGAAAATAAGAATAAGGCACACTGAGCATAGAAGTAAAAAGCCTTCAGGAACAATGTTTAAAATACATTTAGCGGCTACGGAAGACTACCTGGAAATCTAAGCCGGGGTTGGGACCAATGTCATAAATCTTTCTATTACCAGCTACCAGCGATTCAGAAAGAGCATTTAGGTTGCATATTTTACAAACCCACTTATTTACAGAAAACAGAAATAAAATTTAGGTAAACGACACTCTTAAAGAAAGTTATGTGGCAACAACGTGCTTTCATTTGTATGTGTAAGTATGCTTGTGAGATAAGACTGTCAAACGTGAGATAAAGTAGGATACTTTATAAATACGAGAATAAATAATTGAAATATAATTTTCCTTGTTAAAAAAAATTGTTTATTATATTCAATATTAAGTTATCTAGAAAATAATCCTATTTTTTATATTTATAACAACTGTCCTGTATAACGTTTACACGTTGTTCTTTATTTGTCCCGCAACTATAAATCGAAAATAATAAAAAAAGATTAATTTTCAAATTAATTTGAACTGTAAGAAGGCATTATATACCTTTTATAATATACTATGAGTCTTCATATTTATTAATACTTGTTTTTTGTTCATCATAGTCAGAAAGATCAGTACAAAACAAATAAAAAAGTGTGGAAATGCTTCTACCTAAGAGCTTATGTAGTACAATATTGAAAGAGTTAACTTCCTCAGCGATTTCTAAAAACTTACATGGTGGCTGTTTTTTTTTTAATTTTTAGAATAGTTGGATAAAACATCCTTCGTGATAATTACAAAATTTTAAACCATAAAATTGGAAATTAATTTTTATAGGACATTCACTCCAACCTCCTTATAAAATTGAGACAAATGAATTTTTTCTTGGACGAATACAAATGTGATTTTTTGTGTAACATGATCTTGAATTCCATAATTGTACTTCCGGTATGGCCTAAAGGATATCAAATTTATCACGCGAAAATTTCGATGGTGAGATTTCAATGAATACAATAGCCACAGTACAGGATCCCTAAAACACGATTTTAATTCTTTTGCATGTTTTTATACGTGTCTTTGTTTGTAGAGAACTCGGGTTCGATTTCCATAGCAGGCAAACAATTTTCATTACATTCAAATTACTCATGTGTCGTCCTCCTCCAGTAACATCTTTGAGGGCCTTGTTTTGACACGTGGTAACCGCACTTTACGCGAAGAAATATATCACTTACCAATAGCAAATGTTATTAATATATGGAAAATATTTATTATATTAAAAATAAAAAATTAAATGATTTATAAAAAATAAGACTTCCACTGATATTTGCCTATCCCTCAAATTTTATTACACTTGGTTACAGCTTACTTAGCCTGGTAAATCACAGCAAATAATTCTTGCCTCGCCTTATTTCAATTTCACATCTCGAGTCAAGACATATTTATTTATTTATTTATTATTCAAACAGGTTAAAAAAAAACAATTACAGAATAATATACTATTTACAAGCCACAAATAGTTATGGTTTCGTAAATATAAGTATAGAGTTCAAATCACGTGAACTTGAACTTTATAAAATAAATATGTCAGTGTCCAAGTGGTTCGAGTGGCAGAGTGTCCCCATGGCCTGATGAATAAATAAATAAATTACCGGATAGTCAAAGTTTCTTTATAATATTAATAATATTTTAATTACTGTGAAGCAAGTACATGCTTAGTACATAACGTTAAATTCAATATATAAATCATAATTATAGAATACAAAGTATAGTACATAAATAGTAGGAAAATAGAAACAAATTTGTTAGTTGATTAGATAGGGCTTGAATTATATTTTTTAATTAAATCTATATGAGACTGCATTTCTGGTCCTGGATTGGACTAATCTTCAAATAAAAATTGAAAACAAAATTGTACATAGTTCAAAGTCAAACAATAAATGCAGATGAATTTAAAGTTTAATTCATTTGCGTAAGGTGAGGATTTGGTTTTTCTTAAATATCTACATGCGTCTCTTGAATTCGCTCCAGAAAAAATTCTAATGGCTTGTTTTCCTCTTAAGAATATTCTATTGATGTGTGTGGATTATCCCCGTATGTCGGAACCGACATAAATAAAGCCAACAATGCAATATAATTTTCGGAATGCATAGACGCACTTATGTTAAATGTCATCTATAATACCTAACAAACAAAAAGAAGTTCATATTATTGTCGGTATAAATCCAAAGTATCATCATTATTATGTATTTGTCTTTATTTATCAGAAAGCCTAAGGATTTAAATTCAAACGAGGGCTGTTATATCTCCTCTTATACACACATTTGACAAATCCATACTTTGGGCGGAATTCTACTCAGTGCAGAATTTACGTAAAAGCTACACAAGCTATAGTTTAGGGCCCTTACTTTCTTCGGGAACCTCCAAAAAATTGCCCGAGTGAGCAAGTGGCATATTTGGCACTGACATAGAATATCTGGACTTATAAAGGGCCCCATATCTCAAAGAGCTTAGGGCCTTATCAAGTCTAAATCCGGCCCTGATTCAACTCCTTGATCTACAGTATGCAGAAGGCAAGCAGCCGCTGCGCTAACTAGTGACCTGGTTTATAATAGTCTAGAAAATATAACATAGACTGACCACTGCGAACAAAAAACCATTTTTCCCAAGGCATATGTCGCTGTCTACGAATTCAAAGTAAATTCTGGACCTGAAATCAAACCAAAACTTACAATGAAGAGAAGCGTACACCCAAGTCTAGCTATGCACTATTCCGACTAGACGCGCACAAAGCAAAATGCCTTTTGTATGTCACTGTAACTGTACGTGCATTTTCATGTGTTTGAAAGTGTGTGTTGTTAACGCTACATGTAGCTCTCTGTTGTCATGATCTTGAATTATACAGAACGCGGGAGGGCAAACACAGTTTCCATTTGCTATACAAATACATACCCAAATGGAATATTTTCAATGCATTTGCTATTGCTATGTGTTACAAGGATCTGAATATATATTTTTCTATTTGTTTTTTGTCTGTTCCAGTTTTAATCGTTGGAGAAAATGAAATTTGTTTTTGGAATAACCACGTAGAGTTGCATTGTTTTATTTTGATGACAAATAATTTTTATTTGGCTGTTTTTATTCTTTCAAAGATCTTTCCCGATCATCGATATAAATAGTTTTTATATGAGTAGCTTACCCATCTATATATTGTAAAATTCTGCAGCAGTTTCATGTAACTGTTTACATTTTACAAATATAAGTTTTAAAAAAGGACGTATAGAAACGCATATTTTATATATAAAACATTGTAATTCTGTCAATATAATCGTTAAGTATTCAGAAAAAATGTAATAATGGAGTTTACTTTAACATTTTAAAAACTTTTAAGAATCGTTTCATTACGTTCTCGACCAGAAAATGAATGGTTTAAAGAGGAGGCTTGCCTTTTCAGAGTCCGAAACATCAATAATGACTAGCCTAGGGATATATTTTCATGCGATACAGAATTTGTATTTCTTACATTTTCTTTCATTTTACTTTAATGTTGAAAATTTAAATAGAGTGTTATGTGCTGCACGAATGAATAGAAATCTGCATTCTATTTTTAGAATTAAGATATTTTAAACAAATATTTTACTGGACAAACAACTTCTTTATCGTAAATTTTCAATTTATATTTCTATATGAAAGTGACAAACTACTACCGATCTAATTTTTTATTTGTTCTTTAATTTGTAATTATTTGTGACAATTTATTAACCTGGAAATCCAGTTTACGGCAGGTACGTGAAATTAGCGATGTTAAGTAATTTATCGAAATTGTTTTGAATAATATATGGAGTAGGTGGCCCAGTGATATCAAGTCAACCTGTGAATTTGAGAACATGGGTTCGATTTTCACAGCTACTTACAATTTTCACCACGTTTAAACTACTCCTGTACCCTTTCACTAACATCTTTGGGGGTCGTGCTACGGCAGAGGGTCCAGAAATTTGTAAAAGGCATGATGATATATCTATTTATTTATTTAAGTATTTTGTGTGCCTTTAAATGTAAATCTAATTAAACTAAACCGTTTTAAAATATACAATCAACTTCTCGCTAGCGGTGAACTTTTGTTCAAAAATAAAATGTACATTGACCGCATGTATTTCGTTAGTATTATATTTTATTATACTATGTTCAAAGATACTCCGTTATAGCCTTCTCAGCGGGTCTATTGTTAGGGATTTAAGCTTGATTTATAGGGGTGCAAGGACAGGTATGTATTCAGTATTTCCCAAATTATTTTTATTACTTCCTTGTACGAAGTAAAGGAAGTATTGTAATCGCGAAAATTTTCGGTTCTCAGATTTCAACGGAAATAGGTGTTTTGGCCCTCCCTGAATCCATTTTGACTAATTTCGTCATGCCGTCTGTACGTACGTACGTACGTATCTCGCATAACTCAAAAACGGTAAGCCGTAGAAAATTGAAACTTTATATTTAGGACTGTTATAACATCTAGTTGTGCACCTCCCTTTTTGGTCATTATACAACTACCGGAAGTGGTACTTTACATGAAGCCTATAATAGATTTTCATGAAAAACTATATTCAAATATAATTTAAAACTTTCCAAATTTGGCATATAAGACTACTATATCAATGGAAATAACATAATAGATTTTGGTTAAAATAGACTAACCGGAAGTGGCACATTACATGAAGCTGCTAACAGTTTTCCTTGAAAAAAATGGTATTATTTTAATTTTAGAAAGGAATGCTGCAAATAAAATTTTAGAGAATTAAATTCTGCGTCTAGCACATTAAGAATTTTTAAATTAGCTTTTTGCATAAACGAGAGATCTAAATTTAAATATTATATATTTTTTGATTTTTTTTTAAATTAAGTTTGCTATGGATTAGAACAAAAAATAAAAGATTTAATGTCAAATATGTGCAATTAAAAAAATATCTATAGTTTAATACGCGTACAAGGAAGTCATGTGGTGTCCACATCAGATTTTTTTTATATATATTATAATAATGAAACAGAGAATTTTGTACAAATATTATTATTGATAATGAAGCAAAAAAAATATGTTACATTTAAGTATCATTGTATAACAATTCGTCATTTAGTTAAATAATGCAAATAATCAATAGCGTCATACATAACAATAAATACAAAATATTACACTGCTATACATATGTATTTATTCGACAATATCATTGTCACTATCACAATCCATTTCACTGTCGTCACTTGAGTCTTGAATATTTATAATAAAGTCTTTAGTAATGTTATTAATATCAATATATTGATTTTCTAAATCAATCACATGACGCATACTGTTAGCCCAATTTTCTGGTGTTATATTGTTCATTTCTCTTATTATTAATTCGATAACATCGTCACTTACAGTCGGTGATGTATTGTTCCGTCTTATATTGCATTTTAATTGCCCCCAAATTAATTCAATTGGATTAAAAATACAATAATAAGGAGGCATCGAAGTTTCACAGGGGGTTTAATTTGAACAACTTCTAACAATTGTTTTTTTATTATATGAATCTTCGAAGTACAGATCATTGTTAATTAAATATTCCTGAATTTCGGTCTTCGTCATGGAAATAGATGGTATTTCCGAGCTTCGCCGCGAATGGTAACTGGCATTATCCATAACAATAACGCTATTTTGCGGCAAATTAGGCAGTAAATTATCACAAAACCACGTCTCAAAAATATCAGCGCACATATTGTCATGATAATCTAAATAAACATTTTTAGTGTTATGGCCAGCTAAAAATCGCGCATCATTTATCCACCCTTGATCCCTTCCGGCCTCGTGCTGGTGGAACATCGATTGCACAATCATTTCTACCGTCTGTCCAACTTTTTGGTACTGTGTCGTGGGAGTCAAACCAAGTTTCGTCCAAATATATTATTGGACGATTCTCAGCACGATATTTTTTAATTTCTCTTAAAAATTTGAAGCGCCATTCGCGTATTCTTTGACTCTCCATTATTGTTTGCCGTTTATCAATTTTTTTAAAACGAAAACCGATTTTATGGAGAACTGAATGCAAAGTAGTCAAAGAACAATTTATTTCACATTTATCGTCTTTGAGTCTCTGATACAATATGCGAATAGACGGCAACATTTTTTCGGCATACATTGCATATATTTTGCGTCGAATTGTATCTTCTTGAAAAGAATTCACTATTCTCGAATTACCCGCGTCACGCCTTTTCTTTCATTTTCACCTTCACTATCTTTTTCTTTTAAATAGTTATACACATTTGAAACTATTGCTTTCGCTTCTTGCGGCAAAAATGTCCGTTTAATTTTATCACAATTTTCAACTGGTAAAACATCAGTATTGTCTTCTTCAAATGGTCGCCACATATTAAATACGTATATTGTTGACCTCAGTACGAAAGTTAGTATTACTACTGATTTTAAATTTTTTTAAACTCATTTATATACCTACTCAGTAAGTATGCCTTTGTTATCTTATTTTCCCTAATATGTAATAATACCGGTTTAATTTTGCGAATTCATTATTATTTCAAGTAAATCTGAAATACGTAATCCGCACAGAGATTAGAGATTTCCGAATTTAAATATTTTACAATCCTACCCTGAGCGCCAACAGGTAGAATCTCTTATTGTGTGCGGTTCAACACAGGCTTAGTAAGTTAAAGCCATAACGGAATATCTTTGAACATTCTATACAGCGAAGTTAATTTGAATAGTACATTTGATACACACAGATTGATTTTATTTCGTTAGTATTTGATTGGATATTACGTACAAATAATAGTATTTATATATATATATATATATATATATATATATATATATATATATATATATATATATATACACTTTTTTGTTAAGAAATTATTTTTAAATTTACAATTTTAGTTTAATACTTTCAAGATCATAATAGTAATCGTAGAGTTTTGTATTTGATTTTGTAACAAGTTAAAATGAGGACGAAAATTATATAATCATTTATACCTCTAGCAGCTTCACGCTAGCGGTAGATTATTATTTTTTAAGTAAGCAAATAATTTGTATTATAATATGTATTAAATAAAATTATCAAAAAAAGTCTTGAATTATTTAAAATAATTGTATAAAACAAACTCATAGATTATTAGCATCTTATTTGTAGGTATATTATTTTAATTCAAATTTTGTAGCAAAAATCTCTTGTACAAGGAAAAATTTTGTGGCAAATTCGAGTAATCGGGTTTGAATCGTTTTTATTTGTACCAACTTAGATACAATAATATAATGCAGCATACTTCTTTCTGCATACCTTGATACTGGATTACTCGTAGCTTCATAGATAGTGCCTATTATGTTAAACAGACAAATATACAAACTTATCCTAAGTTATATATCGTAGATTTAACGTTAACAGAGTCGGACCTACCATGAGCCGGTCTGACAGAATTCAATGAAAGTTGCAACTACAGCTACAGAGTCGTCAGACATCATAAAGTGCCAATATAATATTGCAGTCGATCTTTTTGTTATGTCACATTTTCTTATCTATTCTTATATTATTCAAAATATGTTTACCTGTCTTAAATTAAAATTTATTTTTATTTCTTAATTCATATTATTTCAATGGTAACAGATAATATTCATATACATTAGGTAGGTGGCTCAGTGGTATCGAGTCGGCCTGTGGATCTTGAGAACCTTGGTTCGATTCCCACAGCCGACAAACAATTTTCACCAATTTAAAAAATCTACCCCTGTGGCTCCTCCTCTACTAATATCTTTGGAGGCCGTGATTTGACGGCTGGTAACCGCACTTCACGCGAAAAAATATATCACTTACCGAGATCTGCTTAGGCAGAGTGCCACATCCAGTAATGGGTAAATGGCGTGATGATATATTTATATATATATTAGAAAGAGATAGACGAACCGTATACAAACAAATAACAGCACGCCATATTCGGAGAACCGTCAGTTTGACTTTTATTTTATTACAGTAGTTTTGTTCAATTTTTCAAATTTAATTTTATGTTATATAAATAAATAAATATATCATCACGCCTTTTACCCATCACTGGGTGTGGCACTCTGCCTAAGCAGATCTCGGTAAGTGATATATTTTTTCGCGTGAAGTGCGGTTACCAGCCGTCAAATCACGGCCTCCAAAGATATTAGTGGAGGAGGAGCCACAGGGGTAGATTTATTTAAATTGGTGAAAATTGTTTTGTCGGCTGTGGGGATCGAACCAGGGTTCTCAAGATCCACAGGCCGACTCGATACCACTGAGCCACCTACCCCATAAGATAAGATAGACTAGATATTTCATTTTTGAATTTCACATTGCCGAGTTGAACAGCGATTTGTTTATATATCACTACAGATTGTTTAAAAAATATCAAAAGATGATGCGCCATAAACCTGTTCTTTAAAAGTCTGCATTAAATTATACGTACGTACTTATCTTATCTATTTAAAGAAAAATTAAAAAACATATATTATTTAAAAACTAATTATTGACGTTAACCTAGTACCGAAAACCCATGCACCAATTGTTTACGCACCCGAAAAACGACGCCGCCGACTTATGCACGCATTAGGCATCTTATACTGAACACTTTTATATGTAGTTTCGGCTACGTGAAAAAATAGTGGGAGAAAGTTTGGGCGGCGTGGAAAAGTGATAAGAGAAAATTTGAACGGTGTGGTTTCTTCAGGCCCGTGAGAATTCTATTAATATTAATTCCTAATTCTCAAAAAAGTTTATGGCCGCTTAAGAAATTTTCCACATATACATTTTGGAGCCAGTCCGCACCTGCTTTTAATAATGAATAACAAAACAATTACTTCATTACATATATCGGGTATTAATATTTGTGGTTTGATCTTGTATACGTAGAATGTTGAATCTGCTCATAAAGTCCAATAATGACCTGTATATTGGGGATTAAGTATGCCTTTGCGAAACATTTACGTGCTATTATTAAGTAAATTAAACTAATTCACACGGGTGGATATATTGGATTATTTGCAAAACATAAATCAAGTTATCTAATTCACGTAAATACAGAGTATTGACCGCGATACCTGAACATAGGACTTTAGCATGTAAAATCATATTTTGGTAATTTCCTGCTACAAATATAGTTAAGAAAATACAATTCTTCACGTAATTCAAAAAACAAAAATTAAATTTGATTGCTTTGTAACAGTAGAAATTAAATTATAATAATAATGAATTAACTGTGAAAAGCATAGCTTATACAAAAGAGTGGTATAAGTTTGATATATGAAGTGAACATTTAGAAGTTAAAAGTATTGTTTACAAAATATATGAAATATTTATTTTATTTTATATATATATACCGGGTGTAACACGAAAAGTGAAACATAGGCGTTTAACATGGCAAATCAGTTTTTCCGTGCGCATTGCTTCCCTAATTATTTTAGGAAAAAATGTTTCAAATAAATGTTGTAAAGAATAAAATTCTACATACGAATCAATAAACAAAATTAATTTTGACTACTTCATAACTGCAGAAATTAAATTTGAAAATTCACGTAATTTCAATTTAATAGCCATGGAATTAAAAACAAGAACAAATGCGCAATGTTTTATACGTCAATGTCAGAATAAATTGTCAAAATCATTTTTACGTACTAAATATTTATTTTCTAAATAAAAATTTAATAAAAATAAGGCAAAATATTTTTTAAATTTATTATTTAAGAATAATAAAATAATAAACTCGATAAAATATGTAAGGTAGGTTGTTATTAAATATTTAACAAATTAATTACTGTAACATAAATTAAATTCAATAAAAACATCAACAAACTAAATATTCTTAAATTGTAAAATTAGATGTTCAAATAGTTCACCGTTTTGAGCTAAACAATAACCTAATCTGTTGTAGAAGCTTTCTCAAGATTTCCTTAATTGTCGATTATTTATTTTCTGGCATTCTTGTAATATATCATTTTTAAGTTCTTCTAAATTCTGGTATCTTTTTTATAAACATAAGATTTTAAATGTCCCCATAAAAAAAATCGCACGGATTTAAATCTGGCAACCGTGCTGGCCAGTTAACTGGTCCATTTCGTCCTATCCAGCTTTCAGGAAATCCATGGTTTAGATATTCCACAACTTCTCTAGTGCTATGTGCAGGGCAGCCATCATGCTGGAACCACACATTTTCTTTGTTTCAACGATTTGTTGTCCAACAGCATTAATTAATAAATTCAAATATGATGCTGAATTTATTCGCTGGATGAAGAATGGGCCAATGATTTTATCACCAAAAATTCCTGCCCACACATTGACAGAATGACGATATTGTGTCCTCGATTCTACAATATTATGTGGATTATTTTGTGACCAGTACCGATAATTATGACAGTTTGGTTCGCCATTCATGGTAAATCTGTGAATAAAATACTACTTAAAAATTACAATTTGATTTCTCCATCATTATTTCACAGAATGAGGCACGCAGTTCAAAATCTCGTTCCAAAATATTTTGGTGGTTGTGAAATATAAAAAGAATGTATTTATGTTTTTTGAGAATTCTATGCACTGTCATAAAATTTATATTTAGTTCTCTGGAAATTTCCCGCACACTCATTGTTGGCTCCAGTTCTATTAAAGCAAGAATATTTTCTTCATTGTTATAAATTCTTTCATTTATTTCTTTCTTGAAATTTAGTGTTCCTGTCTTTTCAAACTTTACTATAAACCTCTGAATAGTTGCCGTACTAGGAATATCATGATGCTGCCAAATAGCGCTAATATAGTCACGAATTAGTCGTAAACTATGGCCAGAATAATGCCATTTAATTATTTGCAACTTTTCTTCATCTGAATAATTATTCATTTTTGATAATAATAAACCCTAATATTGATTTAATATCACAGTTGGTCAAAATAAATACTAATAATTTGACGTATAAAATGTTACGCATTTGTTCATCTCTTGTTTTTAATTCCATGGCTATTACTATTAAATTGAAATTACGTGAAGTTTCAAATTTAATTTCTGCAGTTATGAAGTAGTCTAAATGAATTTTGTTTATTGATTCCGATGTAGAATTTTATGCTTTACAACATTTATTTGAAACATTTTTTCCTAAAATAATTAGGGAAGCAATGCGCCCGGAAAAACTGATTTGCCATGTTAAACGCCTATGTTTCATTTTTCGTGTTACACCCGGTATATATATATATATATATGTAAAGCATTTAAATTTAGATGTATGTAGATTCATTTTATTTAAATATATGACACTGAATTTAGAAATATATAATATAGAAGATGTGTACACTTTTAATTTTGAAAGAAGAATGAAAATAAATAAATAGTTGACAGAAAAGTAAACATAAACAACAGAGTAATAATAAGAAGTAACTTGGAGACGAAATAATGTAACGTCGCCAAACTACTTGATAGCGACGCTACATTACTCCCCCCTCAAGAAAAGAAAAGAGAGGGAAAAGAAAGGACAATAAAAATGTTGTGCTCAACATCTAAAATGTTAAATTTAATGTGTGAAAGATAAGAATAAAGAGATAGTGAACAATACATTGGATAAATATCATCCAGAAACGATGAAACCAAAAGAATGATAATTTCAACGGAAAAAGTTAAGTAAAAATTGCTGAAAGGGGTTATTGAGAAGGGATAAAATTATCAAGAATTAATTAAAACATTACTGAAAGAATTTAAGAAGTATTAGTAGCACTAGATTGGCTTTAAACTAAATGTCACACAACACAACATTGATATTGATGAAAATGGAAAGGAAATAGTAAGAAAAAGCACGTAACACATAATGTAATGTAGTGTTTGGTAATGTAGAAAATGTGTTGCAAAGGTAATAATAATAATAATAATAAAATTATCTAATCAAGTAAATCTGATTAGTTAATTGTGTTAGCGTACGTGTTAGTGAATAAATGTATGTGTTACGTGTTGAAAGAATAGAAATAGAAAATAGTTATAGTTACATTAAATACTTAATAAAATAATTTAAATTAAAATAATGTTCATATTTCTTGAAAGATGGGTAGACTGGCAGAGTTGGATAGACTGGTAGAACTGGGAAGACTGGTAGAATTGGAGAGACTGGTAAAAGTGGGTAGACTGGTAGAAGTGAGTAGACTTGAAGAAAATCAGGAAACGTTGGGCACTTTGTTAAGCACTATGATATTCGCGGCACTGAGTTATGATTATTTTTTTCTTTTTGTCGGGGGTCACCAATGTAAAGCATTTAAATTTAGATGTATGTAGATTCATTTTATTTAAATATATGACACTGAATTTAGAAATATATAATATAGAAGATGTGTACACTTTTAATTTTGAAAGAAGAATGAAAATAAATAAATAGTTGACAGAAAAGTAAACATAAACAACAGAGTAATAATAAGAAGTAACTTGGAGACGAAATAATGTAACGTCGCCAAACTACTTGATAGCGACGCTACATATATATATATATATATAAGTTATAGGGTGGAATAGTGCTGACATAGACAGTTAATATTTAAGAACGTGACTTTATGTAGAATTATCATATTACATTATACGTAGTTGTAGTTTAGCCATGAAATATTATTGTATGTTTTAAGTTAGTCTTAGCTCAGAATTTGTACAAGTAGGAACGTCTAAAGTAAAATAAATACTTTTTAAAAACAAAGTTAATTTGTTTAACGTTATAATTGGCGCAGTCGGTAGGATTGGCCTTAACAAATTAGTGAAAATAATTTGGTTCACCTTTGTGATTTATTTGGCCAACGAACAGTCTTTTTGTGTTAACGAAAATAACACTTCGTGCGCGTAGTGAGTTAACGTATATAACTAACTAACACGCATCTTAAAAGACTAACATAAAACAAATTAACTAAAGTTCCTGAGCGTCCTCACTGTGCTGAGTGCAAATCAGTCAACGAGAACGTCAACCTTGCAGCGTCGATCAGCTGGACGGCATCTCCGATTCCAGAGGCTCCTGCACCCGACCTGACAAGACTACAGTTCCAGGAAATCATCAAGCGATTTCAACGAATATGAAACCGTCACTGATACTGCTACTGTAAGTACCACATGTCATTTAGAGGTCTAAACGTAATAATAAACTCAAGCGAAAGCTCAAATTCTGAATCTGACTCAGATCTTGACGATCTTAATTTAAATCCAAATACCTTAAATAATCCTTCAATTATACTAAGACAACCTATATTAAACATGGCAACCCCAGTCTTAAAAAAAGAATATCTGGATATGGTGCCAGAATTCTTCGGTGAAAGAGAACTTTTACCAAGATTTATCGAAATCTGTGAAAAATTAGTAAAACGATTTTATAATCAAGCAGATCCACAAGATTTCCAAAATGAATATTTAATGAGTACAATATTAGCTAAAATAAAAGGTGAAGCAGCGATAAATATTTCTAGTTGTTCCGTCAAAACATGGGAAAACTTAAAAACTTCACTAATAGATACGTATGCAGACAAAAGAGATTGTTTCACATTAACAATAGAAATGACCGAACTAAAACAAGGCGCGAACGATACGGTATTTGAATTTTACAATAAGATACAACATATTCTAAATTTACAAGTATCGTATGTAGTAACAAACCACCCGGCTACTGCAGCAATAATGACCGATTTCTTTAGAAATTACGCCCTCAGAATTTTATTAAAAGGTTTAAAAGAGCCAATAGGGCAACTTATGAAAGCAAAGAAACCTGCTGACCTAAACGCTGCTCTGAGTATGCTTACTAATGACTTTCAATTCGAAAATCATTCCAAACCATCTAAAAATGTAATGCCTATTCAAAAACCATTTCAAAAACAAAATAATCAAAATTTTAGAAATAACAGGCCTTTCCAACTAACAAGTGTACCACAGAACACTAACTACACGTTTAATAAACCGCCGACATATTTTAATAACCAACAAACAGCGCAGCGTAGAACTAACTTTCCTACAATGATTAGAAATACTAATCAACCACTCCCCAGACCTACACCAATGAGCATATCCACACGAAACACACAATTCAATGCTCCAAGACCCGGACCTTCCACTCAAAGACAAAATTTCATAAGTCAAAACAGACAATTCTTTCCAAAAAATATCGCGGAAGAACTTTATAACATAGATCAATCAGAAATAGTAAATTACACAGACGAACACAATACTATAGATCAACCAGAGACACAAGATTATACGATGAACGAATACCCACTCGATGATAACCCAGAAATTACAAATGAAACAAACATATCAGATCAAAACGAACATTCTTTTTTAGACGAAATGGCCTCGGATCAAATACTTCATACTTCCAATTAATGAATTTAACAAATAACCAAAGCAAGCTACCATTCATTGTAATTCCAGAAAATAATTTAAAAATTTTGATAGACACTGGAAGCACGAAATCATTTGTAAATCCCGACATTGCATCCAAACACTACAAACACGCTATCAGTGCAGACCCGTTTCAAATTACAACTGCACACGGTTCATCTACCGAGAAATACAGTACACAAATTCCTATCTCAAACGTGTTTAATCTCAAAGACAATCCAAAACCAGCGTTAAAATATTATCTTTTTAAATTTCATAATCAATTTGATTTACTACTTGGCATGGAAAATATGAAAAAATTAAAAATTTCAATCGACACAGTAAACGACATGATAATTACTCCACACAGTAAAATAAAAATTCATTACCATAATTTTAAAGCTACCCCAGACACAAATAATTTAACAGTAAATCAAAAATATCGTAATAATGGCATAATAGAACCAATGTCTGAAAGAATTATTAAAATAAAAGTTAACAAAGAAAAAGGTAATATTCTAGTTCCAAATATCAGAACAAAAAATTGATTAATTCCTGAATGTGCTACTGTAGCAAAAAACTATGAAGCTATGTGTACAATTATTAACTTGTCAGAGAGCGAAGTTAAATATCAGTTTAAAATTCCAATTATAGTAGAAGCGTTAGACAATTACGAAATTTATACAATGAATGCAGACTCAAATTTAAACCTCACACAAACAGAAAAAATTAAATTCGATGAATCAAAAATTAGAACTGATCATTTGAATAAAGAAGAATAAATTGTAATCTCAAAATTAATTAAACAATACTCGAATATTTTTTATTTAGAAAATCAAAATCTATCTTTTAGTAATCAAGTCAAACATAAAATCAGAACAAAAGATGAAGTACCCATTTATACGAAATCATACCGATACCCCCATATTCACAGAGAGGAAGTTAGGTCCCAAGTTAATAAAATGCTTAATCAAAAAATAATACGACCTTCTAATTCACCATGGTCTTCCCCGATTTGGGTTGTCCCCAAAAAGCTAGACGCATCGGGCAAACAAAAATGGCGAGTAGTCATTGACTATCGCAAACTAAATGAAAATACCATCGGAGATAAGTATCCCATACCTAACATTACCGACTTGCTGGACAAACTCGGACGATGTCTATATTTTACCACCCTGGACCTCGCGTCGGGTTACCACCAAATTGAAATGGACAAGAATGACATACCTAAGACAGCTTTCTGCACGGAAGACGGACATTACGAGTTCCTACGAATGCCTTTCGGGCTAAAGAACGCACCCGCGACTTTTCAACGTGTCATGGACAATGTTTTGAGAGGGTTAACTAACAAAATTTGCTTAGTATATCTCGACGATATAATTATTTTTAGCACAAGCCTAGACGAACATATAATCAATTTAAAACTAGTATTCGACCGATTAAAAGAAGCCAACTTAAAAATTCAATTAGACAAGTCGGAATTTTTAAAAAAAGAAGTTGCGTATCTCGGACACATTGTAACCCCTCATGGCGTTAAACCAAACCCAGATAAAATTTCAGCTATTCTAAATTACCCATTACCTACCACGACAAAACAAATTAAGGGATTTTTAGGACTTATTGGATATTATAGGAAGTTCATAAAAGACTTCGCAAAAATTACCAAACCCATGACAAAATTTCTAAAAAAAGACGCGATCATTGACATTAATAATTCAGAATATAAACAATGCTTTGAGACATGTAAACTATTACTAACTAACGAACCGATATTACAATACCCAGACTTTGACAAAGAATTTATCCTGACATGCGATGCGAGCAATGTAGCACTCGGTGCCGTCTTATCACAAGGTAAGATAGGCAGTGACCTTCCAATCGCTTACGCTAGCAGAACGCTTAACGAAACAGAAATTAATTACTCCACGATCGAGAAGGAACTTTTAGCAATACACTGGGCAACAAAATATTTTCGGCCGTATCTTTTTGGAAGAAAGTTTTCAATTTGCACTGATCACAGACCATTACAGTGGCTGTTTTCCCTTAAGGATTGTAGCCAAAAATTAATACGTTGGAGATTGAAACTCGAAGAATATGATTACGATATTATTTACAAAAAAGGAAAATTAAATGCAAATGCAGACGCCCTAAGCCGAATTCCGCGAGAACCCGATGACAAAATTCAAAATTTATTAAAACAGTACGAAAGCGAATCTGTCCTAGCACAATACCAAGACTACCTAACGAAAAACAAACAGACAAACCGACCCACACAAATATCATCGAAGTAGTTGGGAACTTATTTAATGCACCATCAGATAACAGTCTCGCACATTGCGTCAGCAAGGACTTACAAATGTCAAAAGGAATTGCTAAACAATTTAAAAACAAATTTCAAAATATTGACAAACTAAAATCTCAGAACCCTCAACTTCATAATTTAATTCATCTTAAAGAAAATAACCGTTTTATAATATATCTAATAACAAAAGAAAATTACTACAATAAACCGACAAAACAAGACATGTTTTATACACTACTACAATTAAGAAGCTTTTGCTTAAAAAATAAAATACAAAACCTAAGTTTACCCAGAATTGCTTGCGGACGCGACCAACTAAACTGGAACGATGTTAAATCAATGCTCGAATATATCTTCGACAAAACAAACATACTAATCACAATCTTTACCTTACCAGATAGCACACTCCCACGCATAGAAATTAATACAAACGATTCAGACGAAAACATTAACCATTTTCAAAAATTCATGGATAACTTTAATAAAGAATTAAGTAATAAAAACTCTAATAATCAAGATGATAATCAATCTTTAGTTGTCGAAGTGGGGGATGATATTCAAACTGTAAATGTAAACAACGAACATCACAACGATAACGATAGTGACGTCACTGTTCATTCTAATCAAGAGAACCCAGTAATCGGCATACCTATTGCTGAATACCCTGTTAATTTCGAAAAAAATCAGATAATCATATCTGAAGTAGAGTTCAACCCTAATCCACCAAAAATTCTGAAACTTTTCGAGAACACAAAACAAAGAATGCTGGTACAATTTTCAAAATCAAACTACGAAAAAGAAATGATTCAATTCCTTAAAGAGTATATAGTACCAAAAGTTAAATATTATTTATATTTTGAAGACGAATTATATGAAAAATTATCTCTAGTTCTCCAAAAATATTTCACACATTCACAAATACACATGGTTAAATGCACACAACATCTTACAGACGTCACTAACGAAGAAGAAATACTAGAAATCATAAATAACTACCACACGGGAAAAACAAACCACAGAGGTATTGACGATACAGAGGCACGCATTAAACAGAGGTATTACTGGCCAAAATTAAGAAAAACGGTTCAAACGTATATTAATAACTGTGAAACATGTCAACTTACGAAATATGACAGAAAACCCCTAAATTTAAAATTTAATATAACACCGACAGCAACAAAACCCTTTGAAATTGTGCATGTAGATACGATAACACTAGAAAACTCTAAATTTTTAACAGTAGTTGACTCATTTTCCAAATTCGCACAAGCATATAAACTTAATTCCGGACAAGGTATCGAAGTAGCTAATAACTTAATAAAACATTTCACGCACCATGGAATACCGGAGCAAATAATTTCTGATAACGGACTAGAATTTAGAAACTCAGTAGTTAAAGAACTTTTAGACATACACAAAATTCACACCCACTTCATTAGTTCACAAAATCCTCAATCTAACGGAATAATAGAACGTTTCCACTCGACTCTCATAGAACACATTAGATTGTTCAACAATCAGGCAGAATTTTCGAAAGAAACAATTGAAGCTAAAGTAAACTATGCTCTTTTAGCATACAATAATACAATTCACTCTGTTACGAAAATAAAACCATCAGAAATCATATCCGGTCACCTGGAAATAAACTCCCCCTTCAATATAGATATTGATAAACAGCTTGTTAATAACTACATGGAAAATCATAGAAATAAAACAAAAATTTTATATCAAACTATTAATAACAAAATTTTGCAAAATAAAGAAAAAATAATTAGTAAACGTAATGAAACCAGAGAAGAATTACCAAAAATTCCTAAAGAAATTTTCGTAAAAAATAAACAAAAACAACAGAAAACAAAAAATAAATTTAAATCCGAAAAATTAAAATCAATTAATAAAAATTTAAAAACTGCCAAATTAGAAACTAAACACGGGAACACAATGGAAAAAATCCATCTCTCTAATATAAAACGTCCTAGACAAAAGACTTATAAATTTAATACTCTTCCAGGCTGTTCACATTTGGACAAGGATCGATCATCAAAAACATAACCGAAAATATTGGATTACTACCTATTAGACTGGGACCGGCTAAATTAGAAAAAACAACACACACACTTATCCACTACTACAACCTCAAACCCCTTTTCGAACAATATGACAACCTAAACAACCAATATAATGACCTAAAGACAACAATATCTAATAACTCTAAATATTTACATGAACTTGACAATTATGTGAAAATAATACAATTTATTCGTACGAACATTAATAACAAAATTGATAATATAGAATTTCATACAAATAAAAATAGAAATAAAAGAGGCTTAATAGATGGATTGGGATCAGTTTTCAAAGCCGTTACTGGCAACTTAGATGCAGAAGACGGTAAGAGATATGACAAAATATTAAATCACATGCAAAAGAATGAACACAATTTAGAAAACCAATTAAAACTGGCATACTCGGTAAACCACCAAATTATAACAAATTTTAATAATACCATTTTGGACATACAACATAATGAATCTATTCTGAAATCCAAAATACTACAACTCAGTGAAATAATAAATAACATGCATATTCAAGATATTCTTTTTGCAAAAACTATTTACGATCAATTAATAATCCTATACAACTCGATCCTAGATATCCTACAAGATATCGAAAATTCCATTACCTTTTGTAAATTGAGAACATTACACCCCAGTATAATACATCCAAATGAATTATTATCTGAATTACAAAAAATCTCTAAACATTATAAATCCCAATTACCTTTTGAACCAAACTCCGAGAATATTTTAGAATTTGAATCACTACTAAAAGTAGACTGTAAAGTTGAACTATCCCAAATAATTTACTTAATATCAATTCCCATTAACTTTGAAAAGGACTTTGAACTGTTTTACTTGTACCCTATACCAACAATATACGATTCAGAATTTGTAACGATTATCCCTAGTGCAAGATATTTTCTAAAATCTAATACTGAAATAATGCCTCTAAATGACATATGTACTGCAACCAAAGTTTATCAGTGCCCCAATAAATTCTACAACCACCATCAGTCATCATGTGAACAAGAAATCTTACAACAACAGTCCTCTACCCAGTGTCACTATTCTAAAATTAATATAAAAGAAAACCATATCGAAGTAATTCCGGAAATTAATAAATATTTGTTAATATTCCTTCACGAAGATAAAATAACGCTTAAGTGTTTAGATGAAATAAATATCAAAACTTTGCGCGGAATCTATTTAATAAAAAAATGATAAAAATTGTGAAATAATATACAACCAACAAAAATTAATATTTTTGAATAAAGAACAAGGACAACCAATAATTTTACCAAAACTAAATTTCGCACTTAAAACTTCGACATTAACAAATTTTTCAATAAACCTAAACCCTGTGAAACTAGAAGACATTTCATTAAATCCTGTAGTAACTATTCAAGAAGAAGCCATCAACATCCATGTGCCAAGTGTATGGACTGTTTTGTTATATTTGTTAATAATAATAATTGGACTGTACTTCCTAATAAAATGGATAAAAACCAGGAAACTAAGGAAACCAACCATCAACTCAAAACCGGAAGAAGAACAAATTGAGCTACCAGGAGGTGCTCCTTTCTGATAAGGGAGGAGTTATAGGGTGGAATAGTGCTGACATAGACAGTTAATATTTAAGAACGTGACTTTATGTAGAATTATCATATTACATTATACGTAGTTGTAGTTTAGCCATGAAATATTATTGTATGTTTTAAGTTAGTCTTAGCTCAGAATTTGTACAAGTAGGAACGTCTAAAGTAAAATAAATACTTTTTAAAAACAAAGTTAATTTGTTTAACGTTATAATTTATATATATATATATATATATATATATATATATATATATATAAGATATTTGGGATAATATAGTGTTAATTAAATATTTAGATATTTAGATCGAAGGTTCGTATTTGAAAATCGTGTAATTGTGTGTCCTTTGGTTCAATTCCTATCGTAAGTGTATTGTAGATGCTTCTTTAGGTATGTTGACCGAAGTGTGACGAAGAATGGGCATCTAAGAAAGAAGTTTTGGAGGTCATCAGACTTTAAAAAATTACAAATTGTACATATGTTATTTACATCAAATATGTGTGCTACTCTTTTTACATATGTCTGTGCCTTGTCTCGGGTAGACGCTATCCGGATTTGACTTATTATTTTTTTACATTGATATTCACTACCTGTGTAAGGTAATGAACTTCGTTGTTGGAGTATGATATTTCTTTATAAATCGTGTTGTTGTTTTTCTATTGTCATCGTTACGTAAATATAAGTTCAATTTATATCTCAGGTTATTTGTAAAGTTTTCTAGTACGATAAAGCTTTGTTTATTCCAAATATCTGTACTGTCTCTTTTTTCACACATATGCTTTACTTGCGTGACCCAGTTGTATTTTAAAATGTTAACTTTGCTTTTGTCGAGTAGTACTAGCTTGTCATAACATAACTTAGGGTATCTTTGAGAACTCATTAGCAATAGTTTCGTTTGGTGTCTTAGTATTGATAGGAATACTAATAGTTCCAATTTGGACTGGTCAGTTTTCGTTCTAATTATGTAATTTGGCGTATATTTGGACCAGTTATATAACTTCTTGAAGACGCGTTCTTGCACGTTTTCTATTTCGTTTGGGTAGTGTAGGCTATATACCTCTGTTGCATATAATAATGTGGGAAGTACCACTGTTTTGTATAAATTTTTTTTTTGTATGCCATTAAGTCATTTTTTATTCTATAATTACGTTTTTAACGTAGGCCGCTGCTGATCTTGCCTTACTGATCATTATGTCTTTAGCTTTGTTGACCAGACCTGAGCTACTAGACAGTATTCTTAAATATGTATATTCCGAGGTGAGCTCTATAGTTGAGATTTGATAAGTAAAAAATATGTTAATGAATCGTGGTATTCCTTTAAAAAATTTCATGACTTCAGTTATCTGTTGATTAATCTGAAGATTGTTATTATTACAATATTTTTATAAACAATGCAATTTATTGTGAACATCTACTATAGAATCACACAAGATCACCATATCGTCCGCATAAAGTAACATAAGGATGTCTGAAAAATGAAGAGACTAAATAGTAAGGGGCTAATGGATCTTCCTGAAGAACTTCTTTTTTTTAGTTTATTGGCTTAGAATATTGTTTATTAATATTCAGTATTATCGACGCATTATATATATATATATATATATATATATATATATATATATACCGGGTGTAACTCGAAAAGTGAAACATAGGCGTTTAACATGGCAAATCAGTTTTTCCGTGCGCATTGCTTCCCTAATTATTTTAGGAAAAAATGTTTCAAATGAATATTGTAAAGCCTAAAATTCTACATCCGAATCAATAAACAAAATTCATTTTGACTACTTCATAGCTGTAGAAATTAAATTTAAAAATTCACATAATTTCAATTTAATAGTAATAGCCATGGAATTAAAAACAAGAGATGAACAAATGCGTAACGTTTTATACGTCAAATTATTAGTATTTATTTTGACAAACTGTGATATTAAATCAATATTAGGGTTTATTATTATCAAAATGAATAATTATTCAGATGAAGAAAAGTTGCAAATAATTAAATGGCATTATTCTGGCCATAGTTTACGACTAATTCATGACTATATTAGCGCTATTTGGTAGCATCATGATATTCCTAGTTCGGCAACTATTCAGAGGTTTATAGTTTGAAAAGACAGGAACACTAAATTTCAAGAAAGAAATAAATGAAAGAATTTATAACAATGAAGAAAATATTCTTGCTTTAATAGAACTGGAGCCTGATTCTGTATCTTGCGTGACTACTTGCGACACCCATACTAACACAGATATGTCACATGCATATAGTAAACCATCTATCGGACATTTCAAGAACTAATGGGTATGACGTCACTTCTTGCGAGACACGCAAATATAGATGCGTGACCTCCGTAGGTCCTGTTTCTTACTTGCGACACTACCTGTCTCATTCTAACATTATGTTTGTCTTTTACTTTCTTGTCATTTTGCGTTATCAACGCCATATCTGCAATAAAGTTTATTAAAATTTGTTTTTGCTCCTCTGTAGCGTTAATATCACGTTTTCTATCTTCTGCCATAATGAAATCGTTTAAAAAAACTACAAAACGATGTTGACAAACAATGACATGTGATTGCAACTGACAGTTCTAGTTTCAAAACCATTACACTAAACACTAAACTTGGCGCGAAAACGTAAAACACGGAATTCCCTATGCACGACAACAGAAAAGAATCGGTGACGTCATTCATTGTACTAACGCAAATTTAATCACGCAACTGCTCACGCAAGATACAGAATCAACCTCCTGGAGTGTGCGGGAAATTTCCAGAGAACTAAATATAAATTTTATGACAGTGCATAGAATTCTCAAAAAAACATAAATACATTCCTTTTAAATTTCAAAACCCCCAAAATATTTTGAACTAGATTTAGAACTGCGTGCCTCATTCTGTGAAATAATGATGGAGAAATCAAATTGTAATAGCACATAGCACTAGAGAAGTTGTGGAATATCTAAACCATGTATTTCCTGAAAGCTGGATAGGACGAAATGGACCAGTTAACTGGCCAGCACGGTCGCCAGATTTAAATCCGTGCGATTTTTTTTTATGGGGCCATTTAAAATCTTATGTTTATAAAAAAAGATACCAGAATTTAGAAGAACTTAAAAATGCTATATTACAAGAATGCCAGAAAATAAATAATCGACAATTAAGGAATGCTCGAGAAAGCTTCTACAATAGATTAGGTTATTGTTTAGCTCAAAATATCTCCCACTCATTTAAGCTGCTGGGATTAGCAGCTCTGCTCTTAAAATTCTGTTTATAGATTTTCCAAAATGCTTTACTGTCATGTATGTTCTTAATTTAAGTTTGTATTGTTCTAGTATCTTCCTTTATTTTTTCGCTTATCATATTTTTGTATTTTGTCTTATCTTCTATGAATTGATTTAATTAATTTTTATTATCTCTGTCTTTTATAAAGTTGTGATAGCTTTTCCTCATTTGTTTCTTGTTTATTATGCATTCGTTATTGTACCATGGTTTATTTTGATTCTGACTTGTATTGTATCTTAGTGTGTGGACAATTTCTACTTCTTTGGAGACAGAGATAGCTGGTAGTTAGACTTTTTTTGTATAACTCCGTGCTGGAATTTGTCGATTTTGTCTGTATTTCATACTGTTGTATTTTTGTTTGAAATTTCCCTGCCTTGTAGCTGCCAGGTAATTTGTTGCTGAGGCTCTGTCTAGGTTTGTTTGGGTTTAGTTAGGTTTGGTATTGTAATTTTAACTGTAACTTTTCGAGATGATCTGATAAAAGTTTATTCTCATCTTCAAAGTCGTTTATTAGGTTGATGCTGTTCACGTTAATCCAAATTAAATCTATTATACTTTGACCTAAATTGCTTACATAAGAAGGTTGGACTGGTGTATCACTCGGGGATCTGCCATTTAGTACGCAGAGGCATTCGTTTTCCATCATTTCAACTAAGTCTTTTCCTTTCTTATTTGTTTTATTGTCTGTCAATCTTTCTTAATTTACTCTGGAAGAGTCAAAAACGATAGCTTCTGCTTGATTGCTGCTGCCTATGTGTGCGTTAAAGTCCCCCTTATAATTATTGGCAAAAATACGTATGTTTCGCTTATTTCTTTTACTAAAATAGAAAGTAAATGTAACATAATGTCGTAGTTGTAACTGTGTGACATATTAAAATTAAGATTAGTAGTATTTTGTTTCTTTTCAACGAAATTTTTAATACAATCCAGTGCACCGATTTTTAATTTTATTCTATTATGTATGACTCTTCTTTGGTATAAACTATTAAGCCGCCTATTGCTCTGCCCCGACTTGTATCTTGTACTGCCCCGCTTGAGTAATAATTATAGTCTTTTAGGATAACGTCTGGTCTGAGATAACAATGATTTTTTTCTTCCACCCATGTCTCATATATGCTAAAAATGTCGAAATTTTTTAAATAATCAATCTGCGTGTTATCTAGTTAGGTAAAGTTTTTTTATCCCTGCATATTTCAAAACCCGATTAAGAATAATTTGTTGTCTTTCTTTTGTTTAATGTTGACAGTATTTTTTGTTACTTTGCGATCTTTCCGGAGATAGTTTGATTTCTTGGGCGTAATAATCGGTCCAATGTTCCATTTTTTTTCTGTGGTTTTTGTTGTTTTTTTTGGTCTTTCTCGTTTTTTAGCTGATTGATTTTGTTTGTTGATGACGGAGTATACTCATTGTTTAGAATGGTATTTTCTTCATTATGTTTATCTCGCACCGTGTCATTACTTGGTTCAATATCTGCATCAATGACCTCTAAATCATCATGTTGTAGAGTCGATAGTATAGCGGATATTGATTGAGACAGCCTTCGTATTCTCTTGTTCTTATCTTTTTTGGCCTCATATTGCGACTCTAATTCATCGATGAAGTATTTTTCACCATCTACTATAAGATATGAATCCTTAATATAAGCTTTATGTACTGCGTTTCTGGCTTCTTTTAGATACGGTTGCAATTTATTTCTTACTATTAATTGATTTTTTGTAAGATTTTCTTCTATTGCTATTTTGGTTCTTTTCAAATATTTTCTATTCGTAAGAATCTCAATTTTTTTGTTTAGGTTCCATAGAGACAGTAGAATATTACGATTTTTGTTGTTTTTTTTCATCCGATTCTATGTATATTTTCAATGTCTTCATGAAAGATGCCTAAATTTAGTTTTTCTAATTGAATTCTGTTTGTAGATTTTGTACGTCAATTTTGTTTTGTTATTTTTTGTTGGTTTTGGTTTACAATTTCCATTATTTCCGATTTAGCTTCATTAATCACCTTCATTGTTTTTAGGCTACTTTCTTCGATTTTTCTTATGATTAAGTCAGTGTTCGGATTGTCTGCCATTTTAAAGTAGAATATAACGGATTAATTAAAACTTTAATGAAATTTATTTAATTGTTTAATTTATTTAATATTTAAATATACTATTATTAACAGCACTGCTTTTGATATTTGTTACGGCTAGATAAAATATTTATACAAATCAGTAATTTAAATCAAAAAATATTATTTATTATTATTATTTGTAAATCAAGTATTCGGTATTTATATATATATATATATATATATATATATATATATATATATATATATATATTAAAACAAAAACAAAAGATATATGACAAGTAAATAAGCAGAAAAAAATTGCGGAAATACAGAGTTCAATAATTATTAATCATTGCAGTCAGAATACAAAGTAAGTTTCTTTAATAATAAAAAGGTTAAAAGATTAAATAAGATTCCTCTTTTCAGGAAATTTGAAGCTAATATCTAATTACTTATCTAGCTGATTCTAAGATATTATATATTACCGAAAATTTGATAGAGAACTACATGTAATCAAGTTAGAATAGAAAATAAATTAGCTATCTAAATTTACGGAACTGCAATTATTAAAGTATTTTCAATATTCTTCAAATTTCTTTAAAAAAAAAGAAAACATTCAATTCTTCTAATATTGCGGTGAACACAACGAAGACAATGGAAAACCCGCAAGGTCACTCAGCTCCTGAAGCCGCAAATTTAGTTCTGCAGCCAAGAATGTCTATACAAGCAAACCCACAAAATGGTAATGTTTCACGTAAAGAAAAAACATTCAAAACAGGGTGAGCTAATCAAGACGAACAGGCAGCGCACAAAATTACTCAAGGTTGTATTTTGTGCAAAGAAGCAGACAATGATAATATGGTTCAGTGTGATAACTGCGATAAATGGTTCCACTTCGAATGTGTTGGTGTCGACGAAGAAGTTGCTTACATAGATTGGTCATGCAAAAGATGTAAATCAAAGGAGAAACTATCTAGAAAAAGTTCGACACTTTCAATCACCAATTCAAGACGCAAGTTGCTCCAAAATGAATTAGAAAAAATTAATGAAGAACACGTCGCAATTGAAAAGAAGAGAAGTGAAGAAATGAAGGCATTTGACAGAAGAATAAACAATCTAGGTAAAATTCTTTTGGAAGAAGAATATAATTCGCAGAATGATGATGTCGAATCCAAACTATGAAACGAAAGAACAGCAAAATGGGTTGCACGTCAACAAGAAGATAAAAGTCAACAAGAATTAAAATTTCATCAATTTAATTACGAAACTTCGAAAAGAACCTTAAAAGAAGATATGTGTCAACTAGGTGTCGTAACTGACGACAAAAATTCAATGCTAACGACACAACAAATTGCTGTTAGACAAGTTTTATCAGTTAGAAGTAATCTGCCCATCTTCAACGGAAATCCTATAGACTGGCCCATGTTCTACAGCAGTTATTTAGAATCAACGAACAGATGTGGCTATACAAACCAAGAAAATCTGATACGCCTTCAACAAAGTTTAAAGGGAAAAGCATTAGATGTCGTTAGAAGTATGCTGCTTATTCCTGATACTGTACCTATGGTCATGGAGAACTTAAAAATGCTATTTGGTCGGCCAGAAATAATTATAAACACACTGATAAGTAAAATAAGAAATGAAAAATCAATACGAATGGATCGAATGGATATGATGATTAACTTCGCAATGACAGTCCAAAATTTAGTTGCCACTATGGTAGCTTCAAAATTAAATGGTCACTTGAACAATCCAATACTGTTACAAGAATTAATAGTGAAACTACCCCCTAATATGAGATTGGATTGGGCACGATATACATACCAATTTGATGATATAAATTTATCACATTTTAACAAATGGCTCTACCAGCAAGCACAAGCAGCTAGTAAAATAAATTTTTACTTCGAAGGAAGCTACGGTAGCTATGCCAGTGAAGAAAGAAGTAATCAGAAAGAAACAAAATATATACATGTCACTCACACAGACACAAAGCCAATAAACAAGAATATATGTTCTGTATGTGAAAGCAAGTCACATATCATCGTAGAATGTCCTAAATTCATAAATCTTAATAAAAATCAGCGATGGAATATAATTAAAGAAAGGAAGCTGTGTTGGTGCTGCCTTAAATCACATTTTTCTCCAAAATGTCAAAATAAGAAAATTTGTTTGATTGATGGCTGTCAAAAATATCATCATCCGTTATTACACAATCCAAATTATGTCAACAATCATGAAAAACAAAAAACGGAAGAATCTTGTACTAGAAATAAAAATGGACATTATACTCACCTTCCAGTAAACCAGTCTGTATTGATTCGCATCGTTCCAGTAAGATTATTTAATGACAGTACTTACATTGAAACCTTTGCCCTTTTGGATGACGGAGAACTGATGCTGGATGGACCAAAGTCAAACCTTCATTTGCAATGGTCGAATGACATGTCAGTATCATGTGAAATATCAGGGACTAATGACGGTGCAGAAAGATACCAAATAACAAATATTAGAACAGTAAAGAAACTTGGATTACCAATTCAATCAATACTTTTAAACCAAATTCAAAAACATTGCAAATATCTTCATGGTTTACCACTACAATCATATGTGAATGCATCGCCAAGACTTTTAATAGGCTTAGATAATTTTAAACTATGTGTACCACTCGAGATATGTGAAGAAAAAGATAGTAACCTTCCAATAGCTACAAGAACCCGTCTCGGATGGGTATTAAGTGGTCCATCTCGCCAGAAGTCACATTTGAGAAAAGAACCTACTTTGCATATATGTGAATGTCAAAAAGAGGATGAAAATTTACATAAATTATTCAAAGAGTTTTCATCTATAGAAAAATTTGGAGTAAAACCTCAAATGAAAATATTAGAATCGAAAGATGACTCCCGAGCACGAGATATTTTGACATTGACAACAGTTCGTAAGGAAGGAAGATTTGAAACTGGGTTACTATGGAAACAAAATCATGTCAAATATCCTGACAGTTTTCAAATGGCATTTAAACGTCTTTTATATTTAGAAGAGAAAATGTTACAAGACAAACATATGGCCGCAAGTTTAAAACAGCAACTGAGAGAATATGAAGAAAAAACTATATTCGCAAACTAAAAGCAAAAGAAATAACTTTGGGTTCTCGTATATGGTATTTACCAATGTTTATCGTTAGAAATTCTAATAAACCAAAGAAAATGAGAATAGTGTGGGATGCAGCAGCCCAAGTAGAAGGAATTTCTCTTAACTCCATGCTACTACCCGGACCAGACCTAATGTCACCTTTAATAAGCATTTTACATAGCTTTAGACAAGGAAAATTTGCTATCTGCGGAGATATCAAGGAGATGTTTCATCAAGTATTAATAAAAGAAGATGATCAACATTCTAAACGTTTTCTCGGGAGAGATGGAAACTTTGAACAAAAACCAGACATCTACGTCATGCAAGTGATGACATTTGGAGCTACATGCTCCCCAAGTTCAGCACAGTTCGTGAAAAATTTAAATGCAGAGGATTTTAAGAGAGAATATTCTCGAGCAGTCGAAGCAATACAAGAAAATCACTATGTCGATGATTGGCTTGATAGTTTCAATAATGAAGATGAAGCTATACAAGTAGCAAGAGATGTTAAATTCGTACATTCACAAGGAGGATTCGAAATACGAAATTGGATGTCAAATTAAAAAAAAATGATCTCGAAAATGAATATAGAATGCGAAGTAAGTACAAAGAATTTAAATGAAAAAGAATCGACTGGAAAAATTCTTGGCATGTGGTGGAATACGATAAAAGATACATTGTACAGGAGGTTGATTCTGTATATTGCGTGAGCAGTTGCGTGATTAAATTTGCGTTAGTACAATGTATGACGTCACCGATTCTTTTCTGGTGTCGAGCATAGGGAATTCCGTGCTTTACGTTTTCGCGCCAAGTTTAGTGATGGTAATGGTTTTGAAACTATAACTGTCAGTTGAAATCACATGTCATTGTTTGTCAACATCGTTTTGTAGTTTTTTTATACGATTTTATTATGGCAGAAGATAGAAAACGTGATATGAACGCTACAGAGGAGCAAAAATTAATTTTAATAAACTTTATGGCAGATATGGTGTTGATAACGCAAAATGACAGGAAAGTAAAAGACAAACATAATGTTAGAATAAGACAGGTAGTGTCGCAAGTAATAAACAGGACCTACGGAGGTCACGCATCTATATTTGCGTGTCTCGCAAGAAGTGACGTCATACCCATTAGTTCTTTAAATGTCCGATAGATGGTTTACTATATGCATGTGACATATCTGTGTTAGTATGGGTGCCGCAAGTAGTCACGCAAGATACAGAATCAGGCTCCTGAGCTCTTTCGAGTTAGCAGCTGTTTTCTTAGTTCTGCAGTTTTTGTGTGTTATTTTTGGTCTGTTTTAGCATATCATTTTGAATTTGGTATCACTATTTTCGGCATATTATTCTCTACGTATGTGTATTATTGATTTTTGTGTTCTCGTAACAGGGGTGAGTTTTTTCGTTATAGTTTGATATCTATTTACTTAGCCTTGGAGAAATATTTAATTATTTTCGTTCTCGCTGGTTGTTAATTAATTCAAATAAGTTGGTTTTTGTTTGCTTGAGTTTATACTTTAAACTTTTAACAACTATACAGGGTGCTGCTTTTTTACTATGGATTTATGCAATTGTTGTATGACTCAAACTGATGCACAAAATTCTGTAATCTGTACTATCTGCAAGAAACTTTTCAACGCAACTTGTGTTAAAGTTAGAAGGATACGTACATCGAGATGTGGTTTGAAATGGAACTGTTCAAACTGTGAAAGTTTAGGAAATGATTTTGATAGCCTTAAATCTCTCATAATAAGTCTACAGAATGATATAAAGGAATTAAAAAATAATTCTATTGCATCTTCTTCACAAACAACTATTTCAACTGAGGCAATTATTCAAGAAATCTCTGAGCGTGAACGTCGTAGTTCCAATATAATGATATTCGGTTTTACCGAGTGTAGTTCTAATTCAAAACAACAACAAGCTACTTTAGATAATAACTTAATCTCTAATATTCTAAAGGTGTCAGAAGTTTCCGCTGGAAACATCAAACCTTTTCGTCTTGGAAAATATGATCCTACTCGTTCTCCACATCGTCCTCGCCCAATTCGAGTAGTTCTTAATTCTCGCGAAGATGTTGGCAAAGTTTTCAAAAATATTAAAAAAATCAAATCTAATACCAACTGTGAAAAATTCATTATTACTCGAGATCAAACTCGAATGCAAATAGATTTTTATAAATCTGTTAAAAAAGAGCTTAATGATCGCTTAGCCAAGGGTGAGCAGGACATTATGTTAAAGTATATTTCTGGTGTTCCTAAAATAGTACAGTCTCGCTCGGAAAACTAATTTCGCCCAACAGGAATCTAATATCCTTAAATTGTTTCTATCAAAATGTTCGGGGACTTAAATCTAAATCCCACACGTTTTATATTAATTGTTGCGCATGTTCTTATGGTGTAATAATCTTATCTGAAACTTGGCTAGATAATTCGGTTATAAATGCAGAATTATTTCCTTCTAATTATAATATTGTTAGATTTGATAGAGATTTTTCACTTGTTGGGCGCTCTAAAGGTGGTGGTGTTTTATTAGCTGTGAACAATCTTATTACTACAACTACACTGGATACCTCCATGATTAATGTTCAAGTTCCGCTTATTGACGTCACTGCTATTAATTGTCATTTTGATAATTTCTCTTTTGTAATTTGTGTTGTGTATGTACCACCAAATATTCCAGTGAATGATTTTGAAGATTTTGTTGATGCTTTTGAGACTTTTCTACTTAATAAAAATGTTCTACTTGTTGGTGATTTTAATTTAACTGAGTTATATAATGTATCAGTCAACTGCTCTAAATCTTCCTCTATGCGTAATTTATGTAATATCTTGGACCTCAATCAGTACAGTAATATTGCCAATGACTACGGCAACCAGCTTGATCTTATATTTTCAAATTTACCTGCTGTATTCCATGTTGAAAAATCTGATTTTCCACTTGTACCGGAAGACAAAAGATTTCATCCGGCAATTTCTTTCAGCTTTGAATTTTCTGCCGTAAAACGTGACAAATTTCCGCTAGCTAAGTGTAATCTACGGTATAACTTTCGCAGAGCCGATTTTCAGCAGTTATACGGTGATCTTTGTAATATTGATTGGACATATCTTGAACATTTTAATAACGTAAATGAAGCCTTACATAAATTTTATGATACTTTATATACTACTTTTGATGTATCTGTTCCCAAAAGTAACTTTAAAGCCAGTAATTTTCCACCGTGGTTCACATCAGCTATTAAATATAACTTGCGAACAAAAGAATACTATAGGAAGAAATGGGTTAAATATAAGGAAGAAAGTTATCTATTAGAATTTAGAAGATTGAGATGTTTAGGTAAAGAGCAAATAAAGGAAGCTTATGACTCCTACATACGTAAAGTAGAATCTGACCTTATAAACAATCCCACTAAATTATGGAAGTACGTTCAATTAAAAAAAGGTAATACCCGTATTCCCAGTGCACTTCATGATGGCCAATCTACTACATTCGACAATCCCCAAGACATTGTTAACGCATTTGCCACGTATTTCTCTGGATTTTTCATTCAAAGTTCACCATTCAATGGTTGTGATGAATACTCTAATTTTCCGACCTTTTCTATTAATTCAGTTACTGAAGATGAACTTATCTCTTTAATGTCGTCTCTCTCTAATAAACCCTCAGCTGGTGAGTATTTAATTTCAAGCTTCTTAATTAAAGATTCTCGATTTATTCTTGCTAAACCACTCTGCATTATAATTAATCTAGCTATTAATACATGTACCTTTCCGACAGCTTGGAAAAAAACTAGAATCACTCCAGTTCTGAAGAAAAACGATAAATCTAACATAAACAATTATCGGCCTATTTCTATATTGAACAATTTCGCAAAACTTTTTGAAATGGTTATTTATAACTCTATATATAGTTCTACTCGTTTTCTCATATCGTCTGATCAACATGGCTTCATAAAGGGTCGGTCGACCTCAACTAATCTTATTTGTTTCACGCAATTTATATCTGAAGTCCTAGATGAACGTGATCAAGCCGATGTGGTTTATACGGACTTTTCGCGTGCCTTCGATTCTCTTGATCATGGTATCCTACTCGCTAAAATTAGCTCATTTGGTGCTTCTTCCGTTTTATTAAAACTTCTTGGGTCATATTTAAGTAATCGTCATTCTTTCGTATTTTATAATGGTTTCACTTCGTTTAAATTTACTGCCACATCTGGAGTTCCGCAGGGTTCTAACTTAGGACCGCTCTTGTTTCTATTTTTTATAAACGAGCTACTGTTATCTTTAAGCTGTCCTGTGCTCGCATATGCTGACGACTTGAAACTTTATTATAAAATTAATTCAATCGATGATGCTGTTTTTCTGCAAAATAATGTTGAGGGTCTGCTCCAATGGTGTCATGTCAATAAATTAATTGTTAATGTAGAAAAATGCTGCATAATGTCTTTTACCCGCCGAACTTCGCCTCTTATCTATGCTTATCATATGCATGATATTCCTCTTGTTAAAGTCACTTCTGTCAAAGATTTAGGGGTCACATTTGTTCCGAATCTGAGTTCTTCTGAACATATTGAAAACATCTGCGCTGCTGCCAGTAAAACATTAGGATACATAATGAGAATTTCTAAAATGTTTCATGATGTCAGTCTTCTCAAAAGTTATATTTTGCTCTAGTTGTCAGTAAACTAGAATATGCTGTACTTGTTTGGTATCCTCATTATACCTATCAGTGTCTTGCTATTGATCGTATTCATAGAAGATTTCTGAAATTTTAATCTTTCAAATTAGACAATGTCTATCCTGATAGAGGAATTGATCAGAATTCTCTTCTTCTGAGACACGGCCTTCCCTCCTTAAGTCAACGACGCGAATTGTGCACTGCGAAATTTGTATGGATGCTATTTCACAATATGGTTGATGCGCCTTTTTTTGCTTTCTCGTACACCTATACGAGTCCCGCGATCTGTTTCTAGGATCACCAATACGTTCTATTTACCGACGCCGCATACTGATGTACTACAGAGGTCCCCCATTTACGTGATGTGCCGGAACGCCGAACTGCAGATTAGCGATATTTTTCTGTAATGTATTTTTACTTTGTTTGTTTTTTTCGATGTATGTTTATTATTTTTTTATATATAAACATTTTTGTATGAATTTCCCTGTAATTGGTTCTTGTTGGGAAATAAATATTATTATTATTTTTTTTTTTTTTAATTTATATATCGGACCAACTACTAAGGTCATATGCCGGTATGTCCTTTGTATGGTCGCCACGGGCGGGACCCGAACCCACGACCTTATGGTTGCGAGTCAGGCCCTCAACCCGCGCGACCATCACGTGGGACAATTATTATTATTATTATTATTATTATTATGTTCAAAATAAACCGTCAAAAGATAGACATCAATTTACTTGATGGTTCTAAATGTCCGACAAAAAGAGAAGTTTTGAGAACATTTATGTGTATTTATGACCCTCTGGGCCTAATACGTATTTTTTTGGTTTATTTGAAAATTCTTCTTCAAGATATTTGGCGATCAGCAATTACTTGGGACGAGAAAATAAAAGAGGAACACTACAACAAATGAAAAATTTGTCAAAAAAATTATGGAATTTGGAGAAATTACAAATACCACGTCACTATGGTTGTTCCAACACCTCCAAATGTTTTGAACTTCATACATTCGTTGATGTTAGCGAATACGCATATTCTGCTGTAGTGTATCTACGATTTGAAGATGAAACATGCGTACATTGTGTATTAGTTGGTTCTAAAACAAAAGTAGCTCCACAGAAACCTATTTCAATTCCTCGCCTTGAGTTACTTGCAGCCGTTTTAGGAGCACGTTTAGCAAATACCATAAGAGAAGACTTAACTATAAAAATCTGTAAGAATATTTATTGGACTGATTCTAAAACAGTTTTGTATTGAATAAAATCTGAAGCTAGAAAATATCGTCAGTTTGTTGCTTTAAGAATTGGAGAGCTGCTAGAATTAACTGATCTAGAAGAATGGTACTGGGTTCCGATAGATCAAAATATAGCTGATGAAGCAACCAAATGGAAGACTGACCCAAAATTCTGTCTAGAAAGTTGTTGGTTCTCTGGTCCACAATTCTTAAGAAAATTACAGGAAGAATGGCCTATACAAACATTACACTCAAATTTAGTTGAAGATAATGATGAATTGAGAGTAATTAATTTAGTTCATCAACAAGTAGATGTACAAGAACCAGTTACTCCAAATATAAATTATTTTTCAAAATGGAGGAGATTGGTAAGATCACAAGCATACTTATTGCGATCTGTTACAAACTTCAAAGCATTGAGAAATAAAAAGAAAGTAGACAAGAAAATCGGCTCTCTTCTACCTGAGGAAATAAAAACAGCAGAAATGATGCTCTACAGAAAAGCACAATGGGATTACTATCGAGATGAAATTATTGCATTAAATACAAAAAACCATTGTAAAATTGAGAAGAATAGCCAGCTCTATAATATGAATCCATATTTAGAAGACAGAATTTTAAGAAATCATGGAAGAATAGATGCAGCAGAAGTTCAGTACGACGTAAAAAGGCCTATAATACTACCAAGTAAACACTCAATCACAAATTTAATTATCACAGAATATCATGAAATATTTCACCACAAGAATAATGAAATAATAATTAATGAAATTAGACAAAAATATGCAATACCAAAATTGTGAGTACTTGTTAAGAAAATTAAAAATATTTGCCAAAAATGTAAAAATAACAGAGCGATGCCAAAGCCTCCGATGATGGGAGAATTGCCAAAGGCAAGATTGGCAGCTTTCCAAAGACCCTTCACATTCGTTGGAATTGATTATTTTGGTCCAATGGAAGTAATAGTTGGGCGAAGAACAGAACAAAGATGGGGTGTCTTGTTCACCTGTTTAACAATTCGTGCTATTCACATTGAAATAGCAAACAGTTTATCAACTGATTCATGCATTCAATGTCTTAAGCAATTTATATTTACAAGAGGTTGTCCATTTGAAATATACACTGAAAATGGTACAAATTTCCGTGGTGCCAGGAACGAATTACATCGTGAAATCCAGAAAATAGAGATAAGTAAACTTGTAGAATATTCTCCACCAATAAAATGGGTATTTATTCCTCCCGCAACGCCACATATGGGCGGTTCTTGGGAACGCTTAATCCGCTGTGTGAAGTCAAATTTAATGGAAATTTTGAAAACAAAGAAACCAAAAGAAGAAGTTTTACGGTGTAGTTTAAAAGAAATTGAGTTTATAATAAACTCCAGGCCACTCACTTATTTACCTCTGGATTCGGAGGAAAATGAAGCCAAACCATTTCATATTGGGAACATCAAATGGACTTAAACCACCTGCCGAGTTTCGTAACGATGAAACAACCTTGAAGGGTGAAAAATAATTGGAAATCGTCTGAACTGATGGCACAACAGTTTTGGAAACGATGGGTGCAAGAATATTTGCCAACTCTTATTCGACGTACGAAATGGTTCGAACCTTCACCAGCATTGAAGTTAGGAGACTTGGTCATAATCATCGATTAAAAAAAGAAGAAATGTCTGGCCAAAAGGTATCATCGTCGATATTATAAAAGGGAAAGATGGACATGTAAGAAGTGCGGTTATTAAAACCAAACAAGGTCTACTAACAAGACCAACAGTTAAGCTAGCCGTATTAGACGTCCTTAAGTAAGCCGGAAACAAATGTTTCGACTTACTAGGGGGGAGAATGTTACGGCTAGATAAAATATTTATACAAATCAGTAATTTAAATCAAAAAATCTGATGTGGACACCACATGACTTCCTTGTACGCGTATTAAACTATAGATATTTTTTTTTGACATAAAATCTTTTATTTTTTATTTTTTGTTCTAATCCATAGCAAACTTAATTTAAAAACAAAAATATATAATATTTACATTTAGATATCTCGCTTATACAAAAGGCTAATTTAAAAATTCTTAATGTGCTAGACGCAGAATTTAATTCTCTAAAACTTTTATTTGCAGCATTCACTTCTAAAATTAAAATAATACCATTTTTTTCAAGGAAAACTGTTATCAGCTTCATGTAATGTTCCACTTCCGGTTAGTCTATTTTTACCAAAATCCATTATGTTATTTTCATTGATATAGTAGTCTTATATATCAAATTTGGAAACTTTTAAATTATATTTGAATATAGTTTTTCATGAAAATCTATTATAGGCTTCAAGTAAAGTACCACTTCCGGTAGTTGTATAATGACCAAAAAGAGAGGTGCACAACTAGATGTTATAACAGTCCTAAATATAATGTTTGAATTTTCTACGGCTTACCGTTTTTGAGTTATGCGAGATACATACGTACGTACAGACGGCATGACGAAATTAGTCAAAATGGATTCAGGGATGGCCAAAATACCTATTTCCGTTGAAATCTGAGAACCGAAAATTTTCGCGATTACAATACTTCCTTTACTTCGTACAAGGAAGTAAAAATATTATTTATTATTATTTGTAAATCAAGTATTCGGTATTTATATATATATATATATATATATATATATATATATATATATATATATATATATATATATAAGGTATATATATATATATTAAAACAAAAACAAAAGATATATGACAAGTAAATAAACAGAAAAAATTTGCGAAAATACAGAGTTCAATAATTATTAATCATTGCAGTCAGAATACAAAGTAAGTTTCTTTAATAATAAAAAGGTTAAAAGATTAAATAAGATTTCTCTTTGAAGCTAATTTCTAATTACTTATCTAGCTGATTCTAAGATATTATATATTACCGAAAATTTGATAGAGAACTACATGTAATCAAGTTAGAACAGAAAATATATTAGCTATCTAAATTTACGGAACTGCAATTATTAAAGTATTTTCAATAATATTTTTATTACTATATTGTGAATTCTGACCGGTTTTTATTTTATAAATTAGGTTGAGGCAGATTATAAATTGAATTTAATTAAATTTTATGGTTTTAGTAATTTATTTTGCTATTATTATTAATCAAATACTAATTATATTTAATTGTGCGAATAATTATTTTGTTCAACGTTAGCGTATATGTATATTATATAATATCTATATATATATAAAACTGTCGAAGTGTTGATGTAATGATACACCGAAAAAAATGAAATATGTACATTTCGTAAACTTTACAAGGAAATTATATATTTATAGATTTTTTTTTTAATAATATTTGAATAAATATCAATGGTGTAATTTATCGGATAATTTTTAATATATATTTTTTATTAAAAAAATATATATACCGGGTGTTTTAAAAGTGTATATAGGAGATTAACATGGGAAATCAGTTTTTTGCATGCTGTTGCTCAGTGCTCTACCGGACAACAAAGATTGAGGTGTCAATCGAAAGATATCATTTTTCTGAATCAAACGATGTAAAACACATTTCAATTTACTAGTAATTTGGTCCCGTAAATTAACTTTTAAGTTTTGTAAATTCACCGATTTATTAAATTTTTAACGAAAATAAATGTGGTTACCTATGACTGTTTTGTTTTGATATCTTGCAAGCGATTTATTTGACGTTTCTGACATTTTGACATGACAATTTATAAAATATGGTTATTTACATAAATAAATATCGTTAGTTACTGTGCACACAAATTTTATTAAATAAATAAAAGTAAAAAAAAACAGTTTTGTTTAAATAATATTAATTTATTAAGAGTTAGGCTTTTAAAATATTGCACAACAAAATTTAGGTACTCAAACAAACAACAAATGTGTGTTTTTTTTAATTAGTAAATCATTAGCACATAATTATAATAAATATTCAAAAACACCACCATTTTCAATAAGACAATAACCTAATCTAGTATAAAAACCTGTTCGCTCTTTAAGTAGTTGCCGTGGAGTTATACGACGACATTAATTAACTATGACATCTCTAAAAGTATTTATATATTCGTGCCTTTTTTATAAATTTGACTTATTATGTGACCCCATAAAAAATAGTCACATGGAGCAAAATCTGGAGATCTAGCAAGCCAGTTAATAGCACCTCCTCGTCCAATCCAGCGTCCAGGAAATGCCAAATCCAAATATTATCGGACGTTCCTATTATAGTGTGCTGGACATCCATCTTGCTGTAATCAGACCTCTTGATTTGGGCGCGCAACATCCTCTATTGCAGAACCAATATCATTCTGCAACAATCCCAAATTTGTTGAATTTAGATTGCCACGTATTTCTATCGGACCAATTATGTGGCAACCCAAAATTACGGCCCACATATTATTTTTTTGAGGATAGAGTGTCCCAGTTGAAATAATAATTCTTGGATTTGCGGTAGCCCAACAACGTGTGTTTTGAACTTTCCTTAGCCCTGTTTTGAATATCTTCGCAAAATACTCTTCTACTTTCTTCGTCATATGGAAAAAGTTCATGATGACACTGCATTTTGTAGGAATAATAAGATTTTTTTTTCAAAATACTGTAAACGATGCTATGATGTACTCCCAATTGATTTGCAATAAATCTAGTGCTACACAAAGGATCTACATTTATCATTCCTAGAACCCTTTCTTCCAATAACGCACGTTTGTCTGTTCTTTTTAAATTGTGATTTCCGAGCTCATGTGTACTTTTCGTGGATACAACTGCTATCTTTTTAAATTTTGCCACTAATTTAGCAATTGTGGTTACACTTGGAATCGGTCGATCCATAAACTTAATAGAAAATTGATCTCGTACTCTAAAGTAACTATTTCCTCCATAATACATTTTTATTATAAATATACGCTCGTCATTAGTGTAAATAACCAAATTTTATAAATTGTCAAATCAAATCGCTCGCAAAAAATTAAACAAAACAGTCATTGGTAACGATATTTATTTTCATTAAAAATTGAATAAATTTGCAAAATTTAAAAAATAATTTACCGGACCAAATTACTAGTAAATTGAAATGTGTTTTACATCGTTTGATTAAGAAAAACGATATCTTTAGATTGACACTTCAATCTTTGTTGTCCGGTAGAGCACCGAGCAACAGCATGCAAAAAACTGATTTCCCATGTTAATCTTCTATATACACTTTTGAAACAGACACCCGGTATATATATACCGGGTGTAACACGAAAAGTGAAACATAGGCGTTTAACATGGCAAATCAGTTTTTCCGTGCGCATTGCTTCCCTAATTATTTTAGGAAAAAATGTTTCAAATAAATGTTGTAAAGCATAAAATTCTACATCTGAATCAATAAACAAAATTTATTTTGACTACTTCATAACTGCAGAAATTAAATTTGAAAATTCACGTAATTTCAATTTAATAGTAATAGCCATGGAATTAAAAACAAGAGATGAACAAATGCGTAACGTTTTATACGTCAAATTATTAGTATTTATTTTGACCAACTGTGATATTAAATCAATATTAGGGTTTATTATTATCAAAAATGAATAATTATTCAGATGAAGAAAAGTTGCAAATAATTAAATGGCATTATTCTGGCCATAGTTTACTACTAATACGTGACTATATTAGCGCTATTTGGCAGCATCATGATATTCCTAGTACGGCAACTATTCAGAGGTTTATAGTAAAGTTTGAAAAGACAGGAACACTAAATTTCAAGAAAGAAATAAATGAAAGAATTTATAACAATGAAGAAAATATTCTTGCTTTAATAGAACTGGAGCCAATAATGAGTGTGCGGGAAATTTCCAGAGAACTAAATATAAATTTTATGACAGTGCATAGAATTCTCAAAAAACATAAATACATTCCTTTTAAATTTCAAAACCATCAAAATATTTTGGAACGAGATTTTGAACTGCGTTCCTCATTCTGTGAAATAATGATGGAGAAATCAAATTGTAATAGAGAATTTTTAAGTAGTATTTTATTCACAGATGAATGCACATTTACCATGAATGGCGAACCAAACTGTCATAATTATCGGTACTGGTCACAAAATAATCCACATAATATTGTAGAATCGAGGACACAATATCGTCATTCAGTCAATGTGTTGTGGGCAGGAATTTTTGGTGATTATTTCACTTATGTCAATTATACTGATTATTTCACTTATGTCAATTATACTGACAAATTTTACATAGTTTCATAAACAATTACAGTAACAAATGCCTTGGCAACGGGGGTTTGTCGCGCGGTAAATGCCCAAGACCATTTGTCACCGACAAATCGCCGTTGCCTAGGAGACACAAACACCACATTTTCAAAATAAACAATCAGTTTTCTAAAATGTCAGAAGTGAATCGTTTTGGAGATGCGTGTTTGGCGGCAATTTGTACCGAAATAGAAAATAAGAAATCAGAAAATACAAAAAAGTGTCAAGGTAGTATCTGGAGAATATTTACCTAATTGAAATAATCACATTTAAAATAAATTTTTAATTTAATACAAAAATATAGAGATATCATTCGAGAAATATTCTTCACAAATACCACTCGCGACTCTTATTTTATCAGTAAACTTTTCTTTCAAACATTGTTTACCTTTAAGCAACATCCTTCGAGTCATCTGCTCAGAATAAATCCCTCGAGCTACGTTCTCGTGATTTATTCGAACAGATGACTCTCACGATGTTGCTAGGTAAACAATGTTTTCAAGAAAAGTTTACTGATAAAACTTGAGTCCCTTGTGATATTATATACGACAAATTTTACATAGTTTCATAAACAATTACAGTAACAAATGCCTTGGCAACGGGGGTTTGTCGCGCGGTAAATGCCCAAGACCATTTGTCACCGACAAATCGCCGTTGCCTAGGAGACACAAACACCACACTTTCAAAATAAACAATCAGTTTTCTAAAATGTCAGAAGTGAATCGTTTTGGAGATGCGTGTTTGGCGGCAATTTGTACCGAAATAGAAAATAAGAAATCAGAAAATACAAAAAAGTGTCAAGGTAGTACCTGGAGAATATTTACCTAATTAAAATAATCACATTTAAAATAAATTTTTAATTTAATACAAAAATATAGAGATATCATTCGTGAAATATTCTTCACAAATACCACTCGCGACTCTTATTTTATCAGTAATCTTTTCTTTCAAACATTGTTTACCTTTAAGCAACATCCTTCGAGTCATCTGCTCAGAATAAATCCCTCGAGCTACGCTCTCGTGATTTATTCGAACAGATGACTCTCACGATGTTGCTAGGTAAACAATGTTTTCAAGAAAAGTTTACTGATAAAACTTGAGTCCCTTGTGATATTATATACGATTATTTCACTTATGTCAATTATACTGACAAATTTTACATAGTTTCATAAACAATTACAGTAACAAATGCCTTGCCAACGGGGGTTTGTCGCGCGGTAAATGCCCAAGACCATTTGTCACCGACAAATCGCCGTTGCCTAAGAGAAACAAACACCACATTTTCAAAATAAACAATCAGTTTTCTAAAATGTCAGAAGTGAATCGTTTTGGAGATGCGTCTTTGGCGGCAATTTGTACCGAAATAGAAAATAAGAAATCAGAATTAGCAAAAAAAGGGATAGGTGAACAAGAACTTATAAAAATTACAGGGCATTCCAGCGCATCTTCTATAAAACCCTATTTACAATTAGATGCGGAACATCATTTAAACATAATACAAAACCTACGATCAACAAGCTGCATTACTACAAATGAAATAGCTCCTGAAGAACCTAGCACAAGTAGTGGCGATGTTATTTCCAAAAAATCTAATATTCCAAATAATATTGTATTTAATAATTGCACAATAAATTGTAACAACTTTAATACCTAATTAAAATAATACATTTAAAATAAATTTTTAATTTAATACAAAAATATAGAGATATCATTCGAGAAATATTCTTCACAAATACCACTCGCGACTCTTATTTTATCAGTAAACTTTTCTTTCAAACATTGTTTACCTTTAAGCAACATCCTTCGAGTCATCTGCTCAGAATAAATCCCTCGAGCTACGCTCTCGTGATTTATTCGAACAGATGACTCTCACGATGTTGCTAGGTAAACAATGTTTTCAAGAAAAGTTTACTGATAAAACTTGAGTCCCTTGTGATATTATATACGATAAAATCATTGGCCCATTCTTCATCCAACGAATAAATTCAGCATCATATTTGAATTTATTAATTAATGCTGTTGGACCACAAATTGTTGAAACAAACAAAGAAAATGTGAGGTTCCAGCATGATGTCTGCCCTGCACATAGCACTAGAGAAGTTGTGGAATATCTAAACCATGTATTTCCTGAAAGCTGGATAGGACGAAATGGACCAGTTAACTGGCCAGCACGGTCGCCAGATTTAAATCCGTGCGATTTTTTTTATGGGGCCATTTAAAATCTTATGTTTATAAAAAAAGATACCAGAATTTAGAAGAACTTAAAAATGCTATATTACAAGAATGCCAGAAAATAAATAATCGACAATTAAAGAATACTCGAGAAAGCTTCTACAACAGATTAGGTTATTGTTTACCTCAAAACGGTGGACTATTTGAACATCTAATTTAACAATTTAAGAATATTTAGTTTGTTGATGTTTTTATTGAATTAAATTTATGTTACATTAATTAATTTGTTAAATAACAACCTATCTTAAATATTTTATCGAGATTATTATTTTATAATTCTTAAATAATAAATCTAAAAAATATTTTGCCTTATTATTATTAAATTTTTATTTAGAAAATAAATATTTAGTAGTAAAAATTATTTTGACAATTTATTCTGACATTGACGTATAAAACGTTACACATTTGTTCATCTCTTGTTTCTAATTCCATGGCTATTACTATTAAATTGAAATTACGTGAATTTTCAAATTTAATTTCTGCAGTTATGAAGTAGTCAAAATGAATTTTGTTTATTGTTTCGGATGTAGAATTTTATGCTTTACAACATTTATTTGAAACATTTTTTCCTAAAATAATTAGGGAAGCAATGCGCACGGAAAAACTGTTTTGCCATGTTAAACGCCTATGTTTCACTTTTCGTGTTACACCCGGTATATATATATATATATATATATATTGACAGTCGTGTTTATGCATTGATAATTTTGTTTTCAGTTTTTATATTTATTTCGTAAATCGAAGTTTTTATCACAAAATATATAATAACTAAAATTAACCCTAATCAAATTTAAAATAACTTTTGTTTGAAATATTGTTAGAAATTATTATTGATTCATTTGTTATAAGTAGTAACATTTTTTAAAAAATCGTTGTTAAAAAAATAGGTACTGTTTGAATTGCGCGGGCCTAGTTGGTTCCAGGGAAATCCCCTTGGTATCGCCTTCTTCGTAAAGATCATCTGATTACAAGGCAGTTATTTGATTACTAATATCAGTATGGGTTGATTAGCTACGCAGTTGTTTGTGAAGTGTGTTTTGTTTGTTTGGTGGATTGTAAAATGAGTGACTTGAACGAGCAAAGAGTTGCTGTGAACTTACTACATAGAAGTTCTTAAGCGTCTCTGATACGCTATCCGGCTGTAAAGGCCAGAAATGTGGAGAAGTCGAATCTGGTTTTTTCACACAACAACGATCCAGCCCATTCAGACCTCGCGAGTTTTTTGCCAAACACTCGATCGCAGTTCTTCCCCACCCATCCTACTCACCTGACCTCGCTCCTTGTGATCTCGTCATGACACTCAAAATCAAAAGACCTTTAAAAGGAAGAAGATTTGAGACGATTCCTGATGTTGGGGCAAATACGACGAAAGAGCTGAAGAACATCACAAAAGAAGCAATTCAGGCCTGTTTCCAAAAGTGGAAACACTGTTGGGATAAGGCATCGGGAAGGGGAGAACTTTAAAGGTAACCCAAACATGTAACTTCTAAATAAGGTATATTTTGTTTTATGACGTGTATTTTTTGAACAGACCTCGTATAGGTAGTAAAAAATGTGAAAATAAAAATTATCGAAACCATAATTTAAAATTAAAGTCCTTATTCATAGTTGAGTATCAAAAATGACAATTTTTCAGTTTAAAAAGTTTTTCATAATAAAGCTAATTGGACAGAGAACTCTAGATAAAGGATAAACAAGAAAGTTGTTCTTAAGTGTAATTGAATTACATGGCTTTATTTGTTAGTTTATAGAAAACTGACAATGTTTAGAATAGAAATTTTGTCCTTTTTCAAGTCAAATATAAAAATATTGTAACATTTTAAAAGTCAATTAGTGAAGACTTCTTTATATAAAATTATATTATAAAATATATTTTCTACGGTTGCTATGAGAAGTTTAAAATTACTTTCTCATTTGACGGCGTAAAGTTTACATTTTGTATGTCACAATCGAAAAATAACTTTGTCGCTCGTCTTCCATGGCAATGCACGAAGAAGATTTTAAAAGCTCGCGTTTCCAATGGTAACGCGCGAAAAAGATAATAGATGCGTGCTTACTTCAATCGTTACCAGGGATACAAATAAAACAGAAACTTGTCATATTGACAGACCGAATTTATTTTCAATACGTATACGTTTTTAAATAATTTAACATGCATACGAGAAAAATATTATGTGTTAATTACGAGCGTAATGTGTCTTTGATCCTCTTACATTATTACAGCGCGAGCCGAAGGCTCGAGTAACAAAGAAACACTTTAAGCTCTTAATACACAAATAACTGTTTTTACGTATAAAGTTCGACATTTAAATTCATATAATTTTCAGATATAATACCCAAAATTTCGAATTAATGGACGAGCTTATAATATAGCTACCTCTATCAATGGTTAATTATAGTACTGTCATAACTTATAACTGAGCAAAGTAAATGTTGTAAATATTCAATAATTATATCACAAGTGCAAGGCAAATACCTGAATATTTTCTCGAGTGCACAAATGTGCACGAGCGAAAATATTCTGATTGTATTTGACTTGCACGAGTGGTATATTGGTAGAATATTTCCCGAGAAAAAGTTCACATTCGATATTTTAAATTATTTTTATTATAATTTAATATTTATTTAAACTATCATATAAACGTCAGTTGTCAGATCTTTAACACTTGATAAACGTCCAATGCAATTTTAGATAAAAAATATATATTTATCAAGTGGTGTAAGCAATAAAACAATTTTCTTAGAAACGTTATTAAACAAATGTAAATTTTTCATTGGTGTTGTCAAATTGACATATTTGAGTATTGCACTTGTGCAAATACCCGGATATTGCACTTGTGCAAAATATTCACTGATATTCGATTGTGATTGGTCGAAATTAAAAAAAATACTGTAACCTGATTGGTTGAAATTTTTCGAGTGAAATATTCATAGGTATTCATTATCATTCAACATGTGATTTAATATTATGTACAACATAAGCAGTAAAACAAAATAAATATGTAAATTTGTAAAATATCTGGATATATAAATTTAATTAATTAATGAAATTAATGTAACAGAAATATAAAAAAGAAATCAACCTTATAAATTGCAGAGAATTAACTATTTAATTGCGTTGAATCCAGAACAAGAACTTACATTTTCAATTAAATGCACTACCGTGCTCTGCGTCAACTTCGATTTAATCACAGCCGATAATCAATCGGTTTCAAGTTAAATTAATTCCGGATTGCAACGGAATCATTTCAGGAAGTCTCGTCACTAGCCAAATTACCGGCACAGCAACTATCGTTAGTCGCAAGTCGTATGTTGGCCTAAACACATATCCCTCGTATTTACCATAACCTAATTGGAACCTAATTTAATATTATAATTTCCAAAAAGTATTTATTACAGAGTAAATCGAAAATCAAGACAATATATTCTAATACATATTTGTTGTATTTGTTGTAAGTGTGATTACATAAATCAACCAATTATACTTAAGAATTTTTCTTGGTTGCCACATATAGATAAACGAATATATCCTTGACGACGCAACGTGGTATAATCACTTTCATTTATTCATCTAGTCAAAAAATGTAAAATTAAGAACTAGAATGAACGAAATAACGAAAAAATATAAAATCTTGCCGCCACAAATACATCAAAATGCATCGTTGTCACAGTATCAAACAATTGCGTTCTTTATTCAACAAACTAAAGTTATTGCTAACGTCAAAATTTTTATTTAAATTGTAGTTTTGATGTTACATTGTGATAGACCGATTTCTGTTCAGTTTTATTAATAGTACGGACTCGTGATTTTCCAAAATAATACATTTCGTGGTAACACAATATATTCGATAATTCTTAACACACGTGTTGTATTATATAAGAAAATAATATTTATGCTCTAATTATCACCAACTGTTAAGTAGATATTAAATGACAGCAGTGAGTACTAATTAATACTAGTAGCAACATAAATTATATAGTGCAGCTTAGGGGTAAACAGAGATTTAACATGTAAAATTCGTTTTAAACGATTTCCTGCTCTCGTATTCATTTTACAGCCAAAACTTTAGATGTGGAGAGACAACTATAAACCGGCCCCAACATAATAAATAGGTATAAGTATACTAGTATTTTAATTCGATTATACGACAATTTATACAATCCATTTTTCCACAATTTTTTTATATACAGGCTGATTCTACGAAGATGAACCCCCCTTAACTTTTTGATTATAAAAAATAGAAAAAAAAATTCCTATGGAAGTTTTAGTATATTAAATATACTATTTTATGATACATATATAAATTTTTTATAAGTCAGGTTTACATGATACGACTATCAACTTTTATTTTTCAAATGGGAACCTAAAATTATTTTATTAAAATAAAAACCGCTATTTGTTTCTCTTTTCAACGATGTATTACTTGTCATAAATGTATTTGAAAAAATTCGAGATAAATAAGGTAATTGAGAAATATCAGAAATTATTTTTATTGAATTATTCTAGGTGGCTATGCGAAATTAAACAAATTGTAACAAGGTATAATTAATGACAACAATGCAAATATTTATTTGGTACTAGTTTCACGTGTTTTGTCATTCATTTTACCTTGAGATGAGATGATGAGATGGTTCAGTGGTATCGAATCGGCCTGAGGAATAAAGATTCCGGGTTCAATTATAACAGGTGACAAACAATTTTCACTATATTAAAACTCCTCCTGTGCTTTCCCTCTACTAACATCTTTAGGGGCCGTGATTTTACGGTTGGTAACCGCACTTCACTGGAAGAAATACATCACTTATCGAGATCTGCTACGACCGAGTGTCATACTCAGTAATAAGTAAAAGGCGTGATGAAATATTTATTTAATTAGCCGTATTAGATATATCTTGTAGTAATTTTTTTTTCAAAATGTCTTTGACACGCGGTTATTGCTGAATACCGAGCAAGGAATGTTTGTTATTGGGCAAACACCTACTAGTGTGGATGGTGTAATATTGGTAATACCAATATATTATTTACTTAATTAATTAATTATAATTATAATATTAGTTTTTATTTCATTTATTTTCTTCTTTACTGCCACTTCTTTTTCTTTGAATTAAAACCAATTTATTTTGAACTTCCATTATCTTTATTAGTGAAAAAATACTTTTAACAATTTATAACACAACGTTTCGATAGCGCAAATCTGCTATCGTCATCAGGTGAACTGATACTACTGACTAATTCCTTAACATACGGGCCTTATATCTAGTGTCATGAGGGTGGTCAGGTAGAACGGTTAACGGTTGGTCGAGTATGACATGCGGTTGGTCGAGTGTAACATGTGGATGGTCAGGTATAACGGGTGGGTGGGGCGTTCTTGACGTCTGAGGGTCAATGCTTAGGCCGGGATCTGCTGCGATGTGCTTCCTCCACAAGGGTCGTATTTCCACACTCGGTTGACTGAAAACTGTTTTTTTATTCTTCTGGATGATGGCGGCTTCTTTGAACTTCCTCTTATACCAATGTTCTTCCTTCTTGAGGATCCTCGCGCCCTCCCATTGAATTCGATGATGGTGCTGCCACGCGTGTTCGGCAAGTCCTGATTTTGATGTCTCTCCTCTCTCTGTGTGCCGTCTGTGTTCTTTAATTCTGGTACACAAAGGTCGTTTTGTTTCACCTATATAGGTTTTCCCACATTCACAGTCCACCTGGTAAATGCCTGCTTGTAGTTTTGGTGACTGCTCTGGTTTCGTAGTAGATACGATGTTCTTGATTGTCGTTGTTGTCTGAAACCTGGTTAATATTTTAAACTTGCTGGCGATCCTTTTTATTTTGTCCGAGACTCCCTTCACATACGGAATGTATAATTCATTTTTCTTTTCTTCGTCTCTGTTTGTTTGTTTCGATTTGTTACTTTGGCTCTTCTTTATTAGTTTCTTGATGACATTTCCCGCGTAGCCGTTTCAATTGGAACCAGAAGACCGCTTCATAAGTTTTGATGTGGAGAGCCTTTTTACTAATGTACCAGTCGACGAAGCTTTACATGTGGTAGCCGAAAAACTAGAAGAAGATACAGAAGTACACAACAGAACAAACTTGCCTATCAACGCAATACTGGAGCTGTTGGAATGTTGTCTGAAGACTACGTATTTTCAGGCTCATACCGACTTCTATCAGCAAACCGACGGACTACCCATGGGATCTCCACTTTCTCCAGTCATCGCCAATATCTACATGGAGTTCTTCGAAGATGCCGCCATAAACTCAGCCCTGATCCAGCCGAAGAAGTGGATAAGGTACGTGGATGACACTTTCATTATCTGGAACCACAGTGACGCGGACTTAGAAGAATTTTTCTGCCACATAAATTCTCAGAAACTAAGAATCAAATTCACCATGGAGAAAGAAGAAAACAATAGAATTCCGTTCTTAGATGTCCTAGTGGAGAGAGTGAACAACGCCATACGAACATCGGTTTACCGTAAACCGACGCACACAGGTCGTTATTTGAGCTATGAATCAAACCATTCCGAAGAAACCAAGATTGGGGTAGCAAATGCGCTACTTGATAGAGCTAAGACACACTGCAACACAGTACAAGGATATGAGATAGAGGTCAAGGATGTCATAAATACACTCCAACGAAACGGCTACGCGGGAAATGTCATCAAGAAACTAATAAAGAAGAGCCAAAGTAACAAATCGAAACAAACAAACAGAGACGAAGAAAAGAAAAATGAATTATACATTCCGTATGTGAAGGGAGTCTCGGACAAAATAAAAAGGATCGCCAGCAAGTTTAAAATATTAACCAGGTTTCAGACAACAACGACAATCAAGAACATCGTATCTACTACGAAACCAGAGAAGTCACCAAAACTACAAGCAGGCATTTACCAGGTGGACTGTGAATGTGGGAAAACCTATATAGGTGAAACAAAACGACCTTTGTATACCAGAATTAAAGAACACAGACGTCACACAGAGAGAGGAGAGACATCAAAATCAGGACTTGCCGAACACGCGTGGGAGCACCATCATCGAATTCAATGGGAGGGCGCGAGGATCCTCAAGAAGGAAGAACATTGGTATAAGAGGAAGTTCAAAGAAGCCGCCATCATCCAGAAGAACAAAAAAACAGTTTTCAGTCAACCGAGTGTGGAAACACGACCCTTGTGGAGGAAGCACATCGCAGCAGATCCCGGCCTAAGCATTGACCCTCAGACGTCTAGAACGCCCCACCCACCCGTTATACCTGACCATCCACATGTTACACTCGACCAACCGCATGTCATACTCGACCAACCGTTAACCGTTCTACCTGACCACCCTCATGACACTAGATATAAGGCCCGTATGTTAAGGAATTAGTCAGTAGTATCAGTTCACCTGATGACGATAGCAGATTTGCGCTATCGAAACGTTGTGTTATAAATTGTTAAAAGAATTTTTTTCACTAATAAAGATAATGGAAGTTCAAAATAAATTGGTTTTAATTCAAAGTGAATCATTATCTTATAAATTTAAAAATAAGTTCTTTTTCTTATCACCCTGACCACTACTCAATCCAAACTAGTCATAGCAAACTAGTTCAATATCCAATAATAACATTACTGCCCTTTCGCTAATTAAAATTAAAATAATTACAAAAACAATAAACATTTAACTATTATTAAATATAAATATGTGTCTTCCAAGAAAACATTTTATTTTGTATAATTTTTAAATCTAATGGGAGCTTTAATTTCATCACGACTTTGAAGATTGTAATTATGACATAATATGTGATTAGAATTTGCACTTGAAGTAATTAGTTTTTGTTTATTCATATGAAAGCTAGAGATATAATGATCAAAGTTTTCAAATGTTGTATAACAATTTTTGGATAATGTTCTGTTTTCTACTTCATTATCAACTATATATGAATGTTGTGATGATAAAATATCACATATTCTATTCTTCTCCCGTTATAGTTTATTTCTATTAAAAAACATAATTTTATTTACTATTTTCCATAGTGAAACAAATTTAGAATCTCCATCATAACGAAATTTTTGTTTATTTTGTCTTGTTTTAGTATAGTTTAAATTTCATAAATATTATAAATTTTAGGAATCAAAAGTTTGTCAACAGCGAAAATCTTCTACTAGAGAGTAGTTGAGCCGACAACAAACGAATACCTGGAATAGGTGTAATACGATGTATGATATTAGGATTGTTTTTACAAATATGGACTTATTTTTTAGCTTGATCGTTATTACGTGGGTAATATGGACTAGAAGAAATTAAATTAATGTTTACGGAATTTAAATAAGTGATAAATATATGACTGTTAAATAGTAATAGAATATTTTTGAATCTGGATAGCGATTTATTGCAAATAAATCACTTAAAACATATATTATTGAATTCGAAGAGTTAGATTTGAAATTAGGCATTTCTAACCATTTTGAAATATTATTTCCAGAATCAAAAAAGTCAATATCATAGGAAGTTTAGCATTAGCAGAGCAAAATTTATTACATACGAGTACATCACAACAAAGAATCAAATCATTTATATCTGATGACGTATTAAGTGAAAAGTTTAGTTTTTGTAATACACATATGAACTTTTAATATTTACGCTTTTAAATTACTGGGAACAACTAAATTATAGTCTATAAAAAGTAAATGATCAATTATTTGAAAATTGACTTGAAATATCCAATATGCTTTTAAATGTTCTTGAATTGATTTATAATTTTCTGGCCAACAATTATTTACTACATAATTAAAAATATGTTTGAAAATATTATCTAATTGTGTTTCTTTAATAAAAATCTCTTTTATTGTGGTGAAATTTGTAATTTGCAATTTAACTTGATAATTCTATTTTGTCATTGTTTTCAATATCATCTTTGTAAATCAGAAATATATACACACGACAATGCATCGGCAATATAAATTTTACAAATCAAAAAGGTGTTTTATTTGTGTCTTTTTTATTACTTTAGAAATGAAATGTTTATGATCTGATTTAATAACATTAATAAAATAATATATACTGTATAAGAGCATATTCACATTTTAATCAGGATTAAATCCCTAGGTTAACCAAAGTGATGAATTCGCTTTTTTTATTATAGTATCTCAAACAATATTCAAATAATCTAATCTGGTAGAAAATACATCAAATTGGCAACAGTGGCGTGTGTGATATATGAGCTGTTCCTTTGTGCATATTTATGAATTATTATTATTAATTAATTATTTATGAATCATCACACTTACAATTTTATCCCTTATCTTTTTTTCTACCGTACATTCGATCGTATTGATGTTTTCTAAGAAATTATAGCTTACTAGCATGTCTATTGTTATACTTTGTAATATTGTAAAAAAAATAATACAAAAGCAAACGAGATCACTATGTTCCTATCTATAATTAAAAATGTATTTTGTTCATTTTTTAAACTACAGTAAATGTAATATATTTAAATTCCAAAAATAAACAATTTTATAATGATCATATTGCTCATTTAACTCCAAATTACAATGTAATATGAGTTTAGAAATTTGGTAAGAAGGTTATGACCTTAACTATCCAAATTCAACCTGTCCATCAGCAATCTTCTCGATAAAGTTGTTCTGAGTTTAAAGTTGCAAACAAAATTAATTTATATTTTTTATTAAAATTTTAGTTTCTTCATTATTTTGAAAAGAAATTGCAAATATGTTTACAAATAACAGGCAATAGTCATGACTTTTGGTTTCTGTTTAATGAAGTGTGTCAAATGTTATTAAAAAAAATTCTACTGTAAGCTGTACCACTTGTAAACTAAGCATAGCGGTGGTACAGCAGTTGCCGCTTTTTGTAACACGCCAATTTCTATTCTTTCCGAATCATCTTCCTCTAGTTTTCGTGCTACCGTGAACTCTGATATTCTTTATTTCCACATTCTTCTTAGGTTACCCTCTGTTACCTCTATTTGTTACGATAGTTCAATATTCTTCATGACTATCTTTCATCAGTCATTTGCTTGACACGTCTGTACTATGTATGTCTGTTGTCTCACAATATCATTTTTAATATGTTCTGATCTTGATATTTGACAGACTTGATGGAAATAGTTAACTTCCCTGGGGAGGTGGATTAGTGTGATCAAGTCGGCTTGTGGATTTGAGAATCCGGGTTCTAGTTCCTACAGCCAACAAATAATTTTCACCACTATAAAATTACCCTTGTAGCTCTCCCTCTTTGGAGCCTGTGATATGACAGCTAGTAACTGTACTTCAGGCGAAGAAATATATCACTTGCCGAGATTTGCTATGCAGATTGCCACATCCAGTATTGGGTAAAAGACGTGATGATATATTTATTTATTTATTTGAATTCTTCCCTGGTTCCCTGACATTGATATGCAAACGTCAAAACAAACTACAGTGGTTCAGTAGGTTGTCTTTTTGTGTTCATTTTCATTTTATTAGACCACAACGTAAAATTTACCTTCCCTTGCGTTGCTGTACTTTTGATTTCGTTCTGGTATGCTGCATCCTCTGAAACTATACTTCCTATATACTTATTTTCACTACACCTGTTTAAACCGGTTATCAAAACATAACTATGACGTAAGTAATCTATCATACATGTAGGAATTAATATGGATCTACTGCAAGAAGTACCTTGACACTATACCTATTTAACTTTGAAATGATAGCGTTCTTTGATACTATTTCTGACTAACTCTATTATTAAGGTAGTTTATTCTTTATTCCTGGCACTGATGTAAGATTCACATAAGTAAAACAATTTTTTAATTTTGCACGATAGTTCATCTCAAGTATCAATTAAGTAAGTACATACATAGTATATAATTTTGGACTCTTCGTAAATGAATATTATTCTCCTAAAATTTAGATGAACAGGATGAATTTGACCTGTAAAAATATGGTTCAAACCGGTTGAAAATTGTAGACTTGCGAAAATTAAATATTTATATCGCCAAAATTTAATAACACATACAAAAAAAAATTAAATATCTCACATCGCAGTATACTATTGGTCGAACTTGACTTGTAAAAATAGTAGGTCTATTGTAAACTGCAGGAGTTTGAGTGATCAAAAAATCGTACGACCAACGACCGAGTGGACTGCTTACATACGTACATCTGCTGAAACTAAAGTCGAATTAGTAATTTAGTATTTCTATATACCATATTTTTATTATTACTGATGATACAGATACTGTATCGTTCACTTAAGATCAATTTACACAACCGTCCCGTATCTTATTCATGCAGTGCACATTTACACTAATAACAGTAGCGTCCTTATAGAATAATATGAAATAGTTTACATACATATATCTATATCAGCTAGAAGAAAGTGATCTGTGACAATATTTTTACTAAATAGACGGTATGGTGCTGTTCCAAAATATCGTTTGTTTTCAATTCTTATTTTTTTTTCAGCAAGACTTACACAACCATTGCGATATACGAAAATATTGATAAAATAGCGTCTCATAATTTATTATGTAACAATGCAAATTCGCTTTTCATTTTTCTTATTCTACATATCTCATGAATCACTTATACTCTTTTTAATGTACGTAAAGCAATTTCATCTTGATCTAAGAGTAAAATAATTACTCAGGAATTCATGTCGATGTCATTAAACATACTGATATGTACGGATACGGTACGAACACTCGTACTCTCTGATTCGACCTTTAAATTAGTCCGTTTGAGAATTAAAAATGTTAAAATCCTGGAAATCTTTATTGCTGGCCAGTGACACAAATAGGTGTACTGGTATATCTATCATCGTTTTAAAAATATAACGAATAAATTGTTATGAGCGATAATTTTAGGCGAATGAAATAAAGGGACGATGTTGTTAATTGATGTAACTGAGCTTACTTACATAAGATGGGATTCGTGAAACTCAAAAAATTCTCTGTACAAAAAGGGGCTGCTGTATAATTACGGTTTGGTATCTAAATAGAACACACTAATGCATTAAAGTTTAATGGGAACATATCTCAAATCATTCCCTTCAGATACCCCACAGGCACATAAGATACGATATTCTTTGTTATTTTATTGGTTACGTGATCATAGTTAATAGCAAGTATCGACTAAAATAACTAAAAAACTACGTGCGCGTTTGTGTTACACTTTTAACCTAATACACTAAAGCTCTAAAACTGGACCTTAAATAACGTCACTATTTAATGATTTAGATTAAATTTTAGAATTTGTTAAAACACACTACGCCGTAAAGTATTTGTTGACATGAACAATAATTTTAGGGAATTTCAAGAATAGAGAAATATTTCAAGATTTCTGGTTGTCGGTTATAAACATTATTTTTTATTTATTTTCGTTGTTTTTACAATTTTTATTCGCTTTTTGTGGAGTAATTCCACAGTTGTTCATCTAAGTCCATTACTACAAAATGACATCTTATTTGATGAAATGTTAACAATTATTTTAAGATAGGTTATATTCATGTAAACACAGAGAAGTTCGACATTTATGAATTTTAGAATTTATTCCAATAATTCAGCAACAGATACTAACACTTATTTATTTATTCATTTCATTGTTTTAAAATAAATAAAATAAATAAATATATCATCACGCCTTTTACCCATCACTGGGTGTGGCACTCTGCCTAAGCAGATCTCGGTAAGTGATATATTTTTTTCGCGTGAAGTGCGGTTACCAGCCGTCAAATCACGGCCTCCAAAGATATTAGTGGAGGAGGAGCCACAGGGGTAGATTTTTTAAATTGGTGAAAATTGTTTGTCGGCTGTGGGGATCGAACCAAGGTTCTCAAGATCCACATGCCGACTCGATACCACTGAGCCATCTACCACATTATGGGGTAGATTTCATCGTTTTGCCATATAAAAAATTATCGTGAGCAAATGAAAGTGACCACGCTGTAAAGTTACAAAAATAACCTTAAAATATTTGAAAATTATGCTAATACTACCTTAAAATGTTTGAAAATTGAAGTTTATGTGATAAAATGAAATGCATTTAATGGAATTGCGTATTTTATTTATACATCCAATATTATTATGTTAGCTTAAGTCATATTAGTTACGACGTATTTCGTTATAGATGATAGTTGACGTGCCAGATCTGTTAATTTAAAACTAGAAATTTTAATGACATTTGAATCGACCATGTTAACCATTCAATAAAGTTGACCATAGCCGAAGTTTGATTTTTAGTAGGTCTAAATTATCCACATTAAATTATTAAATACTAACATCAGAATATAACTTCGCACATGCCCTAAGAGTATGAACAAGAGGTTTAAATCTTAATAGCTTTTGTTTTCCGAAGTCACTATTCTGACAAAATCATTCCGTCAATTTTGATTTTGGTAGTACAAAACTTTAATATATAAGTTATTATGTATGGATTACTTGTGAAGAAGCAACTTTACTATTCTCATGAAATCATAAAAGCACTTATATAAAAACGTGCTTAAATATATGAATAGTATAAATATATGTAAATTAAATATTGATTTATTGAATATTTAATAAAAAAAAATCTTCATTAATTTTTTGTTGCCCTACAATGACATGTACGTGTGCTTTCAAGAAGTTACAAGAGCAAGTGAACAATCTTATCTTATGAGACGTGCTACTCGTATCTATCCTATTTCTAACATGATGGAAAACTACTGGGTGTTTGGCTGATGCAGCAAGTCACAACTTACAATGTTTGTGAAATACTTTCAAGGCCTTACATAATTTGTATGTATATATATATATAAAAATATATATATATATATATATATATATATATATATATATATATATATATATATATATATATATATATATGTATATATATATATAATATGGCTTGTTTATATCATAAAAATAATTATAATTATTACAATTTTTAATTCTCATTTTTCCGTGTGGGATTAAATGGACAGAGTTTGGAAGGATTGGGACAGTGCAAATAAGATAAAAATTATTTTAAAAACTGGCATATATTTACGTAGGTAGGTACCTATGAAACAAAATAATATTCTAAGGCAATACAAGTCAGTGCTTTTTATAAATAAAGAAATAATGAAATTTTTGTTATTGAAACGGTAGAGTTTCTTAGCCCTCTCAGTTCCTCCTCCTGAAGAGGGCTGTGGTAGTTTAAATACCACATTATCTTTATGGACAATGCTTTTGTCGTCAACAATAGGAAAACTAAAACTCAATTCGTGGCCATTTCTTCTTAAAAAGATATACATCGAAGTTTCATTATTGTCCAATTCCTTCGTAACTTTAGCAGTATAATGGAAAACAGATTTCTTGATCACAAATTTTACAATTATAAAGTCATCGTATTTAATATTATCTAAATTTATATTAATATGATCAATTTTATTGAAGGATTCTGAGTCCCCAACATCTGAAGTAGGTATTCACGAGTAGCACTCCTTCCGATTCATCACTGGATGAATTTTCCCGTAAATTTTTTTCTTTTAGGTTGTTTTTGTTTCATCAACTTCTTCTTTAAATTTTCGTCTATTTCTATCTTCTCCGGTGTGTCTGTTAAAATGCGTGTTCGTCCGCGTATTCTGCCTCTTCCGCTATTTTTTCTAGGTGCGGGCTTTGGAAAAGGCCGGACACATTCAAGTGTTATATTGAGATCTTTGCACAATGCACCTAACTGTGATGATGTAGCCAAATTTGACAGTTTTGAAATCGAGGACTGTGGAGCGCAATCTGTATTATTTGAGACAGAAATTGATGTTTCATCTTCAATATCTTCACGTATCATAGGGCGATCTGTTACACACGATATTAGATAATCATCATTAAAAACAGTTGCGTCAAATGGCCAAATTCCAGTCGTTGAAAATCCCTTCATGATATTGTCTTTTGTTATTGCTAATGTAAAAGCTTTGTTCACTAATGCAGCTATGTCATAAATCGTGAGAATTTTTCCAAGATTTTGTATCATCCATTCTTCGCAGGCTTGGTTATATTTAGTGTTGAATGGGCCATATACCGCTACATCTAACGGCTGCAGTCGGTGACTACAGTGAGGTGGAAATGTAACGAGATAAACACAATTTTCTTTACACAGATTTATAACATCTAGACTTATATGACTCTCGTGGTTGTCTAGGAACAAAACAATAAGATTAGCCTTGAAGCATTTAGTAAAATAAAATGTTGTAAAACAATTATACAATTTTCGGCAGTCATCCAACCACTTTCTTTCAAGTTTTTTCTTGAAAACACAAATGCAGGTGGTACTGTGTTTTCAGCTGCACTTATAAAACAACATAATGTTGTTAATGACGTCATTTTCCCAACTTGCTTTAATCCTTTTTGTGCAATAACTTTCGCCGGCTTGTGCACGGTTGTGACACCAGTCTTATCTTAGTTCCATATAGTACTAACGTCAAAATTTGCTCTGCTATACACGATCACAATGTTAGCGAAGAACTTATCTACGTTATTTTTATTAATATATAACTAAATATATCATCACGCCTTTTACCCATTACTGGGTGTGGCACTCTGCCTAAGCAGATCTCGGTAAGTGATATATTTTTGTCGCGTGAAGAGCGGTTACCAGCCGTCAAATCACGGCCCTCAAAGATATTAGTGGAGAGGGAGCCACAGGGATAGATTTTTAAATTGGTGAAAATTGTTTGTCGGCTGTGGGGATCGAACCAGGGTTCTCAAGATCCACAGGCCGACTCGATACTTGTTATACGAGACAAGCTTGTGGCTTCAGGAGTTCTGAGTTTCTATGCATGAACCCAGCAGTATTTTAATAATTCCATTCTTTTGGTAAATTAACTTTTTTAGGGCGATGGCCAAATCTCTCGTTTGAGTTATTGTCAGACCATAATGCATTTTACCGCAAGTTTTAAAATATGATGCTAGTTGCCACTCTTCAGTTTCTGTGAAAACTTGACGACCTTCCGGTATGTTATTAACAAGATGAACATGTCATGCTATTGCAGATTTGGAAATTCCGAATTGTTCTGCGGCATTTCGAATTGACATTCCATTTTTAACTTCATCAATTGCCAACTGTATTTCACGTTCTGTCTTTCTCTGTTGTTTTTTTTATCTTAACCCAAAACCGCTCCATAATTAATTACTACGAGTAGTTGTACTGAAAAATTTTAAACAACAATTTTTCAATTACAAAATATATCACGCAGGAGCAATGAAACTAGCCCAAACCTCCTACTTCGTACTGTCCCATACCCATAACCTATTAGTTAGCAATGCAGTCATAAATGTTTAACTAAAATATATTCATATGTATAAAGTTATTTCAAAAGAACCGTGTAACAAGAAAAAATAGATATAATATAATGAGTAAAATACTTACTTTGCAATACACAAAACACTCATAATGCTCTCATAGACGCGAATGGTTACTCACACGGTTGTTACTACGATTCGTAGATGGACATCAGCGATACTCTAAATATGCAGTGATTGAAAGACGTGAAATTTAACTTAGGCTGCAGATGATATGTCCCAAACCTGCAAACTCTCCCCTATATACTGCAGTAGCTATTGCCAATATTTCTATAGGAGTCTCGTATTTAAGAACTGCTACACATTACTTTTCTGCGGGACTAGTATCTCACACAAATTATTGGATCTTTCATATTATGTTCATTTATTTATTTATTATTTGTTATTTAATAGGAATAACATCCTAATTACAGAATAATTATACAATATATAAAAATAAAGACATGACAATATATAAATGAAAGAACAGAAATAAACATACAAATTTATAAATTGAACTTTACAAATTAAATTGGCTAAAAATGTAACATAATATGAAATAAATGTAAAAAGTGTTTCAAAATAACATTGTTGAAAATAATATTCAAGAATACAGATAAGATCCAAACTTTCCATAAATAGTTATAAGTTTATGACGCAATTAAACAATTTAGTTTTAAATGAAACCAATTTACCTGACCACAAAATGTGCGACAAATTGAATTTAATGCCGAGTTAAAATAGAAATTTGTGTGTGACAAAGTACATAAGAAGAAGAATAAAATTTAAACTTTCTAAAGGAAATCTTTACCGTTGGAATTGGACATCTTGTGATAGTGTCAGTGAAACAATTGCTAATATTTACAAGTAATGAGAGCATGGTAATAAGGTTTTTATGTGAACAGTTAAAACCGAAGATCAAGAATTACAGAAAATATTATCTCCGCATAATATCTTGTATCCTTTTGACAAATACAAAAACATAAATATAACCTTAATTACAGACTACGAAAATTACAATATTCACATAGTATCTCGAGCAGTCAGGCAACGACATCTATCCGTCGAACAATAAAACACCGAAAAACACAGGCAAAACCACCAGCAATACATATAAGTATCCCGCAGCACCTGAGTCACAGGCGCAAAAACCATGGGAGACAACAAAGATATTTTAGATGCAATTCAAAAACTACAAACAAGCTTACAAGATAAAATCGAGGAACTAAGGGATGACCTAAAAAATTCCAACAAGACAAATGAAGAAAAATTTGTTAAACACGAGGAATCGCTACACGAACACGAAAGAAAATTTGCTGTACAAGAAAAAGAATACAGACAATACAACTTAATAATTCATGGCTTAAACGAACTAGAGAAAAATAGAAAAGAATTAGAAGATTTGGTCATTACGTTTTTTAACAACACACTGAAGAACAACACGAAGATAACCGAAATCGACTTCATAAAAAGAATAGGCCCTAGAATAGAAAATAAAACCCGTCCTATAAAAGTACGCTTCCTGGCACTCAGGAAAACACAGGACATATTAGGCAGCAGAGGAAAACTAAAGGATTACAATATTTATATAGTAGAGGATCTACCCAAACATATCATCGCAGAAAGAAAGAAACTTATACCGATAATGAAGAAATACAGAGGTCAAGGTTGTTATGCAATAATAAAATACAACAAGCTTTATGTCAACGGTAAAGAAATCACAAAAGAAGAACTCCAAAATGAACCTTCGGAAAATAAAAAGCGTCAACTTTCTGAGGATGAAGTCGTAGAAACACATAAATCAGCCAATAAACAGAACAAAGAACGCAAAACTCTAAATATTAGAAGAAACAGCATAATATCTAATAACTCTAAACAAGACACAGGCGAAAAAATAAGCGGAAGCATGTTACAATATATACAAAGGGAAAAACCTAACCAGAACAATTTTTCAAGCTCAAGCACAATTGTTAACAATACAGAAATAAAATAGCAATTACATCTACGACTGCCCTCCTCAACGACAACACTAGCAATGAACCAGGTTCAGGATATCTCAAACGAGAAGAGTAAAATAAACAGGACAATACCAAAGAAATTCTCCCACCATGGCCGGTCACCATGGGAGAAATATCTGATGTGGACACCACATGACTTCCTTGTACACGTATTAAACTATAGATATTTTTTTAATTGCACATATTTGACATTAAATCTTTTATTTTTTGTTCTAATCCATAGCAAACTTAATTTTTAAAAAAATCAAAAAATATATAATATTTAACTTTAGATATCTCGTTTATGCAAAAAGCTAATTTAAAAATTCTTAATGTGCTAGACGCAGAATTTAATTCTCTAAAACTTTTATTTGCAGCATACATTTCTAAAATTAAAATAATACCATTATTTTCAAGCAAATCTGTTAGCAGCTTCATGTAATGTGCCACTTCCGGTTAGTCTATTTTAACCAAAATCTATTATGTTATTTCCATTGATATGGTAGTCTAATATACCAAATTTGGAAAGTTTTGGATTATATTTTGATATAGTTTTTCAATATATTATAGGCTCCAAGTATGGTACTTTACTTTCCGGAAGTTATATAATGACCAAAAAAGGAGGTGCACAACTAGATGTTATAACAGTCATAATTATAAAATTTTAACTTTCTACGGCTTACCGTTTTTGAGTTATGCGAGATACATTACGTACGTACAGACGGCACGACGAAATTAGTCAAAATGGATTCAGGGATGGCCAAAATGCGTATTTCCGCTGAAATCTGAGAACCGAAAATTTTCGCGATTACAATACTTCCTTTACTTCGTGCAACTTCTCTTAATTTTTTTTATTCTTTCCTTCGTCTTAACATTTTCTCCCTCTTTATATTCATCTTTCTCTCTAAGAATTTTTATTCTCTTTTTGTTGTTAAAATTTTCTAGCTTTTTATTCATCTGCTTGTCGTTTTTCAGAAATGTATTTCTTCATTCTACCCTTCTTTTGCCTGTTTGATTGTTTCTTTCCCATCCTTTAATTATTCAATGAATACAACGAAAGGTGCACAACTAAATGTTGCTAATGCAATGACATTGACATTTAATTTTTTATTTTTTTCTTATTTTTTGTTCTAATCCATAGCAAACTTAATTTTTTTTAAAAATAAATATATAATTTTTAAATTTAGATATCTCGCGTATACAAAAGGCTAATTTAATAATTCTTAATGTGCTAGACGCAGAATTTAATTCTCTAAAACTTTTATTTGCATCATTTATTTATAAAATTTAAATAATATCATTTTTTTCAAGGAAAACTGTTAGCAGCTTCATGTAATGTGCCACTTCCGGTTAGTCTATTTTAACCAAAATCTATTATGTTATTTCCATTGATATAGTAGTCTTATATACCAAATTTGGAAAGTTTTAAATTATATTTGAATATAGTTTTTCATGAAAATCTATTATAGGCTTCAAGTAAAGTACCACTTCCGGTAGTTTTATAATGACCAAAAAGGGAGGTGCACAACTAGATGTTATAACAGTCCTAAATATAAAGTTTCAATTTTCTACGGTTTACCGTTTTTGAGTTATGCGAAATACGTACGTACGTACGTACGTACGTACGTACATACGTACGTACAGACGGCATGACGAAATTAGTCAAAATGGATTCAGGGAGGGCCAAAACACCTATTTCCGTTGAAATCTGAGAACCGAAAATTTTCGCGATTACAATACTTCCTTTACTTCGTACAAGGAAGTAAAAAGACCACAACTCCCCAAAGAAAACAACAAGTAAAATTCCACTTATGTACATTAAATACAAAAACATTAAAAGAAGAGGACAGATTAGAAGAACTCGAATATGCCCTAAACAAAATAAAGTGGGACGTAATAGGCCTAGCAGAAATAAGAAGAAATTTCGAATCAATCACTAATAGAAAAACAGGCCTAATTCTCATGCATGGTGAAGCAAAGAATGGTAACTATGGAGTGGGATTTTACGTAAAACCCAAGTGGAAAGACTCGATAATCCAGTTCCAACCAATAAATACAAGGATAGCTATACTCGAATTAGAAGTGAGTAAGGATTATATACTAAAACTAATCCAGGTACATGCACCAACAAGCAAAGCATCAGACGATGAGATAATGCAATTTTACGAAAACTTAGATGATATAATGAACAACTCAACTAATAAAGGTAAAGAAATAGTAATATTAGGCGATTTTAACTCCAAAATAGGTCGCAGAATCCGTGGTGAAGAATCAGTGCTAGGTACTTCATACTATGGTTTTCGCAACGAAAGAGGCAACTTACTGATTCAATTCGCTCTAAAATACCAATTAAAAATCACTAACTCATACTTCACTAAAAAACCAAATCGTAAATGGACGTGGATATCACCCTCAGGATACAAGAACGAAATTGATTTTATTCTCATAAAAGATATGAAACAAGCTTCAAACCTAGAAGTTCTCAGCAACTTCGAATTCGTAAGTGACCATAGGCCACTACGAATAACGTTAATGCCAGCAAATAATATACAAAACCAACGACATTGTATAATAACTAGAAGTCCAACAACAATGGAACAATATCACCTATATAGAATGAAATTAACAGAAAACTTGCAAACTCTGATGAGTCATAACCAAAATACAGAGGCGCAAAAATATTACGACTTACTTGAGACAGCGATTATAAAATCTACACGTGCATTGAATTCCACCAAAAAAGAAAAAATATCAAAATTCCAAGAAGACACACAGGAAATAATAAGTAAAAGAGCAGAACTAGAAAGAAGGAAACATAAAACCAGCCTAGAAAAAATCGAACTTGCAGAAACAAGAAAACTAGTTCGTAAATACATAAGAAGAGATTTGAAAGCAATAGAAGAAAAACAAGTAGACGAACTTTTAAAAACTAATTTTTCTACAAAGAAACTGCAAAGAAAAATGCAAAGCGACAAGAAATGGATCTTTAGTGTAAAAAATTCTGGAGACGTGACCTATCATCGCAAAAACATATTAGAGGATGCCACCTCCTTTTACAAAGAACTATACTCCACTAATTCCCCAGAGGACAACGACAGCCAATCAATAAACTCATCCGTTGCCCCTACAGTCTTGCCATCGGAAATAGAAAGCGCCATCATGTCACTAAAACCTAATAAATGCCCAGGGGAGGACAACATAACAAACGAATTAATAAAAGCAGGAAAGGACGAACTGTCAAAACCTCTGCAAATCCTATTTAATAAAATTCTAACTTCCGGAGAAATACCAAAACAATGGAAAAATTCACAGATTATTTTACTTCATAAAAAAGGAGACAAAAAAAAACATTAACAACTACAGACCCATAAGCTTGATAACGGCACTCTATAAAATCTTTACAAAAATCATTCAACAAAGAATAAAAAATAACTTGGAAGAATACCAACCAGACGAACAAGCCGGATTTAGGAAAAATAAGTCCACAGTAACCCATTTACACACAATCAATCAGATAATAGAAAAAACAACAGAATATGGACTAAAAGTGTACATAGCTTTCATAGATTTCTTCAAGGCATTTGACTCTATAGAGCATCAGTACATCAGACTAGCACTTGAAGATGCAAACGTTGATCCTAAATATATTCAAATAATACAAAATATCTACAATAACTCTACTGGACAAATTAAGTTAGAAAAACTAGGGAGACCTTTTCCAATCAAAAAAGGAGTCAAACAAGGTGACCCCTTGTCTCCCGATATTTTTAACTGTGTACTACAGTTTGCAATGAAAAGGCTAGATTGGGAAAATAATACCGGAATCAAGATAAATGGCAGACATCTAACAAACTTAAGATTCGCAGACGATATAGTCATATTTACAAATTCAGCTAAGGAAATGCAACACCAAATACTCGAATTAAGTAAGCACTGTACATCAGTTGGTCTAAAAATAAACTTCGAGAAGACCAAACTAATGACAAATGAAGTACAAACAACAATCAAGATCAACGATACAGATATTAACTACGTAGATGAATTTATATATCTAGGCCAACTTATCTCATTTCAAGGTAGACTAAACAAAGAAATAGTCAGGAGATCAGCAATGGCATGGAAAAAATACTGGGCACAGAAACACATCTTTAAAAATACAAAAACCAGCTTACACATCAAAAGAAAAATCTTCGATTTGTGCATAAGCCCTATAATTACTTATGGATCTCAAACATGGGCAATGACAAGATTGCAAGAACACAAAATAGACGTGTTACAGAATCGCATGCTGAGAAGTATGCTCGGTATAAAACTGCGGGACAAAGTCCCAATTACAGAACTTTACCGCAGAACAAAAATCGCAAAGATTACTACAACAATCAGATCGCTTAAATGGAGCTGGGCAGGACACGTGATGAGACAGACGGCGGGATGGTGCAGAGCAACCACAGAGTGGATTCCTTTAGATCAAACTAGGAGAAGAGGCCGTAGCAAGATGAAGTGGAGTGCTGACTTCAAGAAAGCCGCAGGGGTTCACTGGCCAACCAAAGCAGGTAACCGGGAAGAATGGAGAAGACTGGGGGAGACCTTCGTCCAAGGGGCAACCATTTAAATAACATATTATATTTAAAATTGATTTATTATTGTAATGTAACATTAAAATACTGATATAATTAACTTTCTTCAAATTAAGGCTTTTTGTTATGTATTTAGAAATGGTAATAAAGGTTTAATAATAAAAAAGGAAACATATCATCAATGCAATTATTAATCATTTTGTATATCAGAATTTGATGCGTACTATGACGCATTTGAAGTGATTCTAGTCCTACTTCAAGCAAAAGATCTGTATATAGCGTATTAGGCCATTGCAAGTGGCTTTCGTAGAAGCAAATCTTTCTTATTTACATTTTCGATTAAGTTAATCTTATATATGTAATATGCATTCCAGATAACGCGACAGTATTCAAGTTTACTACGTACAAAAGATATAAACAATGAACGCAAACTATTTGTATTTTTAAAATTGTATGTTGTACGTAATCTGAAACCCATGTTTTACATGCTGCAGATAACGTTTAGTCAATATGCAAATTAAATAAAAATTTACTTTTAAAATAGATACCTAGATCTTTTATGACTCGGTTCAAATCAATGTTATTCATTTTATATTTCAAGTTTTCCTAAAAATCTCAATACATGACACTTGTTGATATTAAAGTGTAATTTAATATTCAGAGACCATTGATGAATGCAATTAATATCAAACTGCAATTCTAAACAGTTCTCTAACGATGAAATGCACTGAAACAATTTAAAGTTATCAGCAAATAATAGGTAACTAGAGTATTTGACAGTACTTACAATAACATTCAAAACAACAGGAATAATATTGGAAAGTTTTGTGACACACCTAATGAGGCCATGAAAATATTTGAGTAAAAACCATTCATATTAACATACTGTATTCTATTGTGTAAGTAAGATGACATTAAAATAAGTATTTCAGTAGAGAAACCAATTAGTTGTAATTTCTGAATAAATAAAGAGTGTGAGACTATGTCAAATGCCTTTGATTAAGCGGTGTAGATAACATCTACTTGCTGTTTGTTATCGAGAGCATTGCTGGTAAATTGTGTGAAATTAAGTAGATTTGTAACAGTTGAACTATTACGCACAAAACCATGTTGCAGAGGACTGACATAACCTAATTCTGAATATTCTGAAATAAGATAAACGCAAATAATTTTGTAAAACAATATTAAACATGAAATAGGTCCGTAATTACATTATTTGTTCCTGTCACCTGATTTAAATATAAGGCAAATATTCGCTACTTTCCATAAATCGGGAATTGACATTGATTTAAGACAAATATTGAATACATAATACAGTGGCTCAACCAATATATTTGAACAGCCTTTGATTACGAATATTGCAATGTTATCAAGGTCTGTAGATTTACTGTTATTTTGATTCTTAATTGCTAATAATATTTCCTTAGGTGACACAGAATTAATACAAACTATATCAATATGACTTAAATACGGTCTCAAAAAAATTAATTGCAAAAGCCTCAGCAATGTTTTTCCCGCCTACATAGGTTATAAGGTGTGTGTAAATGCTCTTTTATCGTGATTAGATGCCATGTTTTTTTAGAGCTTTTGGAATACTCAGTGGTATCGAGTCGGCCTGTGGATCTTGAGAACCTTGGTTCGATCCCCACAGCCGACAAACAATTTTCACCAATTTAAAAAATCTACCTCTGTGGCTCCTCCTCCACTAATATCTTTGGAGGCCGTGATTTGACGGCTGGTAACCGCACTTCACGCGAAAAAATATATCAATTACCGAGATCTGCTTAGGCAGAGTGCCACACCCAGTGATGGGTAAAAGGCGTGATGATATATTTATTTATTTATTTAAATAAAATTAGATACATATTTTCTATAGCTATATTGATATCTACACACTCTGTTCCTAAACTCCAATCAGCGTTTTAAATTAAATTTTATAAAACTTTAATGTTATCCTTATGATATTGATAATAATATTCATATTTTGATGAAAGACTGGTGGTATTCGTGGATATTTTGTATATAATTGATAAAGTGAGATGATCTTCTGAGATAAAAAACATATCCGTACAATGGTTCGTAGTACATTCAATATTTTTGAAGGGAAACAAATATAATACAACTTACATACACGTTTATAAATGAATTAATTTCAAACAAAACGATGTTATTGTAAAACTTCAATGACAGTTTTTTAAAAACAAAATGTATAAAATTTTAACTATGTTGAATAGAATACTTTGCACTGAAATATATACTACCTGCAACTCGCATACTCTGTCTGAATCAAGTAATATTCCGATTGCCTCCAGCCGCTGTAATTTTTGTAATATATATATATATATATATATATATATATATATATATATATATATATATATATATATATATATATATATATATATATATATATATATATATATATATATATATATATATATATATACAGGGTGTTATATTTTAATAGACCCAGCAAATATCTCGCTTATTTATCAACTTAGCAATTTCTTTCATATAACATGATTTATACCGCAACATGTAAGCTAGTTTATGACGGATGTACATTCATCATTTCCGGTTTATTAGTAATTAATATCAAGTTTGAAATATCAAATGGAACATACTATATTTTTTTACAAATTTGAAAAGTACATCAAATTTTCTTTACAATCATGTAAAATAATCCATATGTTACATTATTAAAAAGTAAAATGGCGGGCACTTTATTATACACCTAATCAGAAAGAGAATAGCGAGCCATGACTGTGGCTTGAAATAAAACAATTAACTAAAACAATTGTAACTATTATTACTAATGAAATAATATTTTAAGGAATACTTAATAACAACAAAATGATTTTATAACAAATATTCAAAATGAGCTAAGTTGATAAATACGCTAAATGGTGAATAAGCGAGATATTTGCTGGTTCTATTAAAATATATATATATATATATATATATATATATATATATATATATATATATATTACTCATAATACTTTAAAAAACACATGGAGCATAAAACTACTATTACTAGATGCACTAACAACTCATCTACACAACCTACAAATACAGCAACAATTAATTCTCACACAATAATCAATTAAAACATGACACAATTTTGACTCTAACAGTACTCACATATTATACACGTACCCCAATTTTAAGTCTAGAGATGATTTACAGTAGTGCTGTTTCAAATTCTATCAACCTCCGAACTGATACTACTAACCTTAATTACACATTACTTATTGACATATTTCTCGGCGAACAGAAAAAAAAACACCTTTGTAGACGACATCTAATGACGCATATTCTCACTTTCATGTTTATAGCTATCTACCTATCTCACACGCATATATTCATTCTTTTTCATTCACACTTCATATCATCGCACCACCATCAAACAAGCTATGGACTTATAATTATGAAAATTTTAAACTTTTTGAAATTTAACTTTTAATGTTATCGTGTTAGTTGAAGATGGTATTAAATAATAAAAAAATTAATATTCTTTTAGTGTTATCCTAGATATCACTATCCATAATAAGAAACTGTATGTATTTATACGCGAAAAAGTATAGATCTTCACGTTACAAAAAAAAATCGACCACCAATGGTTTATTTTAATAATTTTACATTATTTTTATATTATGAGCAGGTGCTCCATCCTGTAGAAACCAGCAGTTATTAGCTTCTGCAAGAGGTAGTTTATCAAGAATATCTTCAATTTAATTTTTGTAAAAATTTACAATAGATGATGCTTGCCAAAATTTCATGAAAAATTTAAATTAAAAATATCATTGCACTTTTTACCCATTACTGAGTGTGGCACTCTGCAGTAGCAAATCTCGGTAAGTGATATATTTCCTCGCTTGAAGTACGGTTACCAGCCGCCAGATCACGGCTCTCAAAGATATTAGTGGAGGGGTAGTCACAGGGGTAGTGTTAACATGGTGAAAATTCTCAAATCCACAGGCCGATTTCCTTAATAGGACCTATTTTCTTTGATTCTAATATTCCTACCCAAAAATTAAGACCAAAATACTACTTAATACCTTAATACCGTCAATAAGTGCTTATTTGGTCGAACAATATTACTGATTTTGTCCGTTGTTTTTTTTTTAATTTGGCACTCTATTTGTTTATTTGATATCCATCGTCCGTCAGTATGGTGGTGTGGATAGCGATACGGAATTCGAATCCGGAGATCCCGAGTTCGAATCCCACTCAAGCTAAAAATTATATAAACTATTACACTGTGGCTCGGTGAGTACGGACCCTGTACTGTAATTGGGCTTTAGATCCTGTTGTACAGCATAACATAAATAAATAAATAAATAAATAAATAGATATTTAGATTTTATATTATTGATTGCAAAATTGTATTTTTAGTAATATAATTCTTTTGGCTTTGTTTTTATTATAGGCTTTGAAAATTAATCATATTCATTTAGATTTGATTTAGGAAATTTATTTGCGTACATTCATTGAGCTCTATCTAATTTTTCATTGTTAGAACTTAATACTTCTAGACATTCTAAATTAGTTTTCAACAAATATACCTAAGATCTAATGCCTAAAAACTGATATAATGGTTATGATTACTATTAACAAATTCATTTGTCTTCCAAAGTACTCTACGAATTAAAATTTAATTTCTTTTTCATACATTTTAAAATTTTGACCTAAATGTGTTTTGTATTGATGAAAAGAATACTTTATTCAACTGTTTATACATTAAATTAAGGTCCATAATTACTATAATATTTTAATGCAGCAACTTTTGCTTACATTAATCGAACTCGAATCTCCAATTGTTCCTGAGATCTTTATGTGTTACATGCGAAAGTGGGACACCTGCATTCTTTCTCCCTACACTGGAGTCGCAAAGACGACTTATTCAGCAGTGTATAGGTAATAGATATATGGCGGTATTACTACGACCTAAAGCTGCTCGCTGCATAGTTGGGACCAGTCACGGTCCACTGCAGCATAAATGCTCGCTGCAATCCATCCACAGACTATTCCAGCTCGAAGCTGAGGTCAGCATGAAGCCGCTACTTATACACACTCAGCTAAAGTCATATTAAGTGCTCCGAATTGTTGCAGAGTGTTTCAAATATAATAATATCCTCAATACTTTTAAATATACTTGATTAAGATTGAAAAATAATGAAATATATATATATATATATATATATATATATATATATATATATATATATATATATATTAATAATAATAATGTGCGGTTGTCGTCGAGGTGGAATAAATACGTAGACGTTCACGTAATATTTATTAATAAAACAACAATAAACACAATATAATAAAAAATGATAAATGAAAAGTAACAAGCAAAAAAGTAAAACGAAATGGCGAAGTGACGTGTCGAGTTGATGGTGCGTCGGAGACTGGTCACTCTGGTTCCCTTGATCCCTTGACTCTCTGTTCCCTTCCCCCGCGGCCCAGATGTTGCTGGTGGCATGTTCACGTGGCCGGGCCGTGATGTCCACGATCCGCACATCTGGCTTTCACGTGATGTTGCCCTCGAGGGAAGGTTCGGCGTGGCGATGCACTTAGCTTTCCTGGAATTGGAAAGTTTGCTATCGCCCGACCGCATTTCTCAGAAAGCCAAGGGCGGGAAATCGAACGCATTCCTCAGCCAGCCAAGGACGGGAAATCTTCGTGGCCGCCACATCACCCCCTTGCCAGTGAAAACGCTGAAACGATATAAAACAAATAACAAAATTAGAAACCCGCTTGGTAGCGGTCGGCAAACCGGACACGACGTCCTTATCTCGTGACATGTTTGGAATCTGTCGTCTCGTTATCAGTTGCCGTGTTGGCAACGGCTTCGTCACTGGTCGTCGTGGTGCTAGTTTTTTCGGCGGCTGCAGGCGTCAACGCTTCGTCGGAGACGGTGTACGCGGGCTTCAGGCGGTCTATAGCGATGAGTACCACCTTACCGTTGATGCGCAGGTTGAAGGTCCTATCTCCGCGTTTTATGACTTCGAATGGTCCGTCGTACGTGGGCTGCAGCGGACGTCGGACGGCGTCGTGGCGAACGAACACGCATGGAACAGTATATAAATCTTTGAAAATAAATATTTTCCTGTTCCCATGTCGCGCAGCTGCTGCACGTAGTCCGTGGTAAGCGCGGTATGCTGCGAGTCGAAGAATTCGCCCGGGAGTCGGATTGTCGCACCGTACACCAACTCGGCCGTGGACGCTTGCAGATCCTCCTTGTACGCTGACCTGATCCCGAGGAGCACCACCGGGAGGACGTCCACCCATGCCTCTATTTCGTGGCACTTTATCGCGGCTTTAAATTGTCGGTGGAATCTTTCCACCATGCCATTCGACGCTGGGTAATAAGCTGTAGTGCGCAGATGAGTCGTGCCTATTAATTGGTTTAGCTCGTTAAATAAGCGCGACTCGAACTGCCGTCCTTGGTCGGTGGTGACTCTATGCGGGACTCCAAATCTTGCGATCCACTGGTCGACGAACGCGCGTGCCACCGTTGCTGCCTCGATGTCGGGAAGAGGAATCGCCTCGGGCCATCTGGTGGCGCGATCGACGCAGGTGAGACAGTAGCGATATCCTCTTGACACTGGCAGTGGTCCTACGATGTCGACGTGGATGTGGTCGAATCGGTCCGCGTTGCCCTGGAACGTTCCCATGGGTGCTGCGACGTGCCTTGTTACTTTTGTCCTCTGGCATTGTACGCATGATCGCGCCCACTCGCGAAGGTCTTTATTCATGCCCGGCCACACGTAGCGCTGTGCGACCAGTTTCTGCGTAGCGCGTACTCCGGGGTGCGACAAACTGTGGAGATTAATGAATATTTGTTTGCGTAACGAGGCGGTGACATAGGGGCGAACCGTGCCCGTCGACACGTCGCAATATAACTCGTTGTCGGAGTCACGCAAACAAATCTTCTTCAGCTGTAACCCAGTTTGCGTGGAGTTTAGAAGCTGTTGCAGTTCATGATCTTCTATCTGGGCTGACGCGAGTTTGCAGCTGTCCACCGAGGTCGAGACTTCTTCGACGCGTGAGAGTGCGTCGGCAACGCAGTTCTCGCGGCCCTTGATGTGTCGGATGTCCGTCGTGAACTGGCCGATGAGGTCGAGGTAGCGGAACTGCCTCGGCGTACTTTTCTCTGGCTTTTGTTTAAAAGCGAAGATCAGCGGTTTGTGATCCGTGAAGACAGTAACTGGTCTACCTTCGATACTGTGTCGAAACCGTTTAACCGCAGCGTAAACAGCGAGAAGTTCCCGATCGTAGGCGCTGTATTTACGCTGTGCCGGAGATAAAGCTTTGGTGAAGTACGCCAGCGGCTGCCAGGCATTGCCGCACCGTTGTTGCAGTGTCGCTCCGATAGCGTAATCGGAGGCATCGACCATCATCGACAGTTGGGCGCCGGCCACAGGGTGCGCGAGCATGGCTGAGTTAGCCAAGCCTGTTTTTACAGCTGTGAATGCGCACACCACCTCGGTGGTGAAGTGCACGGGTGCGTTGCCCTTTGTGTGTGCTCCGTGGAGCAGTGCGTTGAGTGCCTGCTGGAGTTCCGCGGCGTTTGGGATGAATCGGCGGTAGAAATTCACCATGCCGAGAAAACGACGCAACTCTCTGACCGTTTTCGGCTGTGGATACTTAGCGATCGCTTCCACCCGCTCCGGAAGTGGCTTCGTACCGTCTTTGTTCACTTCGTAGCCGAGAAACCGCACTGCTTTTTGTCCGAACACACACTTGTCACCATTAATTATTAGTCCATAGTTTTTGAGACGCGCAAATAACTGCCGGAGATGTCCTGTGTGCTGCTCGTCACTCGTGGACGCTACCAGGATGTCGTAGAGGTAGACGTAGCAGAAATCCAGTCCTCGGAGTGCCTCGTCCATAAACCGCTGGAACGTTTGTGCCGCATTCCGCAATCCGAACGGCATGCGGGGGAACTCGAAGAGCCCTAACGGGTTTTGTGATGGCGGTTTTCTCGACGTCTTCAGATGCTACCGGTATCTGGTTGTACGCCCGCACCAAGTCGATGGTACTGAACACGTGATTACCGGCGAGCATCTGCGAGAAGTCCTCGATGTGTGGAATGGGATAGCGGTCGGGGATTGTGCGACTGTTGAGCGCGCGGTAATCACCGCACGGCCGCATCTCCTCATTCTTCTTGGGCACCAGGTGAAGAGCTGAGGCCCAGGCACTCTTGGACGGACGGATGATGCCTTCGTGTAGCAGGAGCTCGAACTCCTGCTTCGCTACCTTAAGACGATCTAGTGCAAGTCTTCTTGGGCGGCAGAATACGGGTGGTCCCGGCGTCGTGGTGATATAATGCACTACGTTGTGCTTTACACCGACGTCGGGTCCTTGTGGTTGAGTCAGTTCGGGGAACTCGCCAAGAACATTATGGAATATTGATTCGCCCCGCACTGATTGATCTAGTCTTCTGATGATTTCTTTTAGCTCGTCGCGCAAATCGTCAGCTTTGATGGAGACGGCCGAACATTGAACCGCTGATAAAGCCTCGCCGACGGCTTGTATTTCGCCGTTTGGCATGGTGGAATTCACAGGCACTTTTCACAGGCACCATAATTATTTTAGTTCAGTCCGCGATTACACTACATGATAATCGAGCGGCAAAACAAACACTTCTTTATCGTGATCACGTCGGGGTCACCAATTTGTGGGGTTGTCGTCGAGGTGGAATAAATACGTAGACGTTCATGTAATATTTATTAATAAAACAACAATAAACACAATATAATAAAAAATGATAAATGAAAAGTAACAAGCAAAAAAGTAAAACGAAATGGCGAAGTGACGTGTCGAGTTGATGGTGCGTCGGAGACTGGTCACTCTGGTTCCCTTGATCCCTTGACTCTCTGTTCCCTTCCCCCGCGGCCCAGATGTTGCTGGTGGCATGTTCACGTGGCCGGGCCGTGATGTCCACGATCCGCACATCTGGCTTTCACGTGATGTTGCCCTCGAGGGAAGGTTCGGCGTGGCGATGCACTTAGCTTTCCTGGAATTGGAAAGTTTGCTATCGCCCGACCGCATTTCTCAGAAAGCCAAGGGCGGGAAATCGAACGCATTCCTCAGCCAGCCAAGGACGGGAAATCTTCGTGGCCGCCACAATAATAATTTATTTGTATATAGAAGTCTCTTTACAAATGGATTAGTTAACATAATACATTTTTGTCTATACTTTATTCAAATATTTAATATGAACGCTCTAATTTTGAACGCTATCTTACAATAATTGAAAATATCGTATATCTTTTCCCTGGTTGGTTCCATAAATAAGTCCATGTTTGCCTCTTGTGGGTTGCTACGAGTGATATATTTCTGTAAATAATAATTTCTGACTGGATTGTACAAGAAGCAAATGAAAAGGAAATGAACTAAGGTATTATCATCATGTAGGTTACAAAGACTACATAACTCATCTGTTTTAAATCTATGATATAGTCCGTCTTGGTAAAGATAGCAGTCCTGAGCTTGCCAAACAATTTTTAAGGCTGTAGAGTGGATGTTATAGGAAAGGTAGTTTAGACTAGTTACATAGATTAGATACTGAGGACTATAAGTGGAGCTTATTATTCTTCTGCTGTCTTCATCGTACAGTAGTACATTTAATGATCTTATTGTATTTCTTTATGTTGATATACGTGGGCCATTGATTTTGTTGTGTTGTGGTCTTCCTTTATGGAAGTGGATAGTTGATTCACAGTATTCACTTAACGCGTTAAGCTTTCTTTGTATGTCCGGTTGTGAGTATACGATAATTGCTATATCATCAGCATGTTGCAAGGAGAGATTCTCGGTTCTATTATTTATGGAATAGCCTTGAAGATTTTTCTACTATATATATATATATATATATATATATATATATATATAGCTTTCTTTGTATGTCCGGTTAATATAATATAATATATAAAGAGTGACTCTTCGAAGACGAGCCCCCCTTAACTTTTTTATTATAAGAAATAGAAAAAAAAATTCAAATGGAAGTTTTAGTATATTAAGTATACTATTTTATGACATGTATAGAAATTTTTTATAAAGTCACGTTTACATGATACGACTATCAATCTTTATATATATTTATATACCTGCATTGTTGTCATTAATTTTGCATTGTTACATTTTGTTTAATTTCACATAACCAGCTAAAATAGTTGAATAAAAATAATTTCTAACATTTTTAATTATCTTATTTATCTCGATTTTTACTTCCTTGTACGAAGTAAAGGAAGTATTGTTATCGCGAAAATTTTCGGTTCTCAGATTTCAGTGGAAATACGCATTTTGGCCCTCCCTGAGTCCATTTTGACTAATTTCGTCGTGACGTCTGTACGTACGTATGTATCTCGCATAACTCAAAAACGGTAAGCCGTAGAAAATTGAAATTTTATATTTAGGACTGTTATAACATCTAGTTGTGCACCTCCCTTTTTGGTCATTATATAACTTCCGGAAGTGATACTTTACTTGAAGCCTATAATAGATTTTCATGAAAAACTATATTCAAATATAATTTAAAACTTTCCAAATTTGGTATATAAGACTACTATATCAATAAAAATAATATAATAGATTTTGGTTAAAATACATTAACCGGAAGTGACACATTACTTGAAGCTGCTAACAGTTTTCCTTGAAAAAAATGGTATTATTACTTCCTTGTACGAAGTAAAGGAAGTATTGTAATCGCGAAAATTTTCGGTTCTCAGATTTCAACGGAAATAGGTGTTTTGGCCCTCCCTGAATCCATTTTGACTAATTTCGTCATGCCGTCTGTACGTACGTATGTACGTACGTACGTACGTATCTCGCATAACTCAAAAACGGTAAGCCGTAGAAAATTGAAACTTTATATTTAGGACTGTTATAACATCTAGTTGTGCACCTCCCTTTTTGGTCATTATACAACTACCGGAAGTGGTACTTTACTTGAAGCCTATAATAGATTTTCATGAAAAACTATATTCAAATATAATTTAAAACTTTCCAAATTTGATATATAAGACTACTATATCAATGGAAATAACATAATAGATTTTGGTTAAAATAGACTAACCGGAAGTGACACATTACATGAAGCTGCTAACAGTTTTCCTTGAAAAAAATGGTATTCTTTTAATTTTAGAAATAAATGCTGCAAATAAAAGTTTTAGAGAATTAAATTCTGCGTCTAGCACATTAAGAATTTTTAAATTAGCTTTTTGCATAAACGAGATATCTAAATTTAAATATTATATATTTTTTGATTTAAAAAAAATTAAGTTTGCTATGGATTAGAACAAAAAATAAAAGATTTTATGTCAAATATGTGCAATTAAAAAAATATCTATAGTTTAATACGTGTACAAGGAAGTCATGTGGTGTCCACATCAGATATTTTTAATTTTAGAAATAAATGCTTCAAATAAAAGATTTAGAGAATTAAATTCTGCGTCTAGCACATCAAGAATTTTTAAATTAGCCTTTTGCATAAGCGAGATATCTAAATTTAAATAGTATATATTTTGTGTGTTTTTACTTCCTTGTACGAAGTAAAGGAAGTATTGTAATCGCGAAAATTTTCGGTTCTCAGATTTCAACGGAAATAGGTGTTTTGGCCCTCCCTGAATCCATTTTGACTAATTTCGTCATGCCGTCTGTACGTACGTATCTCGCATAACTCAAAAACGGTAAGCCGTAGAAAATTGAAACTTTATATTTAGGACTGTTATAACATCTAGTTGTGCACCTCCCTTTTTGGTCATTATACAACTACCGGAAGTGGTACTTTACTTGAAGCCTATAATAGATTTTCATGAAAAACTATATTCAAATATAATTTAAAACTTTCCAAATTTGGTATATAAGACTACTATATCAATGGAAATAACATAATAGATTTTGGTTAAAATAGACTAACCGGAAGTGGCACATTACATGAAGCTGCTAACAGTTTTCCTTGAAAAAAATGGTATTATTTTAATTTTAGAAATGAATGCTGCAAATAAAAGTTTTAAAGAATTAAATTCTGCGTCTAGCACATTAAGAATTTTTAAATTAGCTTTTTGCATAAACGAGATATCTAAATTTAAATATTATATATTTTTTTATTTTAAAAAAAATTAAGTTTGCTATGGATTAGAACAAAAAATAAAAGATTTAATGTCAAATATGTGCAATTAAAAAAATATCTATAGTTTAATACTTGTACAAGGAAGTCATGTGGTGTCCACATCAGATATTTTCATATACAATTATAACAAATAATACATCGTTGAAAAGAGAAAAATATAGCGATTTTTATTTTAATAAAATAATTCTAGGTTTCTATTTGAAACATAAAAGTTGATAGTCGTATCATGTAAACCTGACTTTATAAAAAAAATATCTATATGCCATAAAATAGTATATTTAATATACTAAAACTTCCATATGTAGAAAATGTATCAAAATAATCTACTCCTGCTTTTTGCCAACATTCTTGGACAACTAGACGCGCTTTATATTTGTCAAAAGATCCATCAGGTTTCATTTTAATTCGAAATACCTATTTGTTAAAAGTTGCTTCCAAATTGCCATTAATTGATTATTTCGTATTAGTTTAATTTATAATTTTCAAATTCTGCTTTTACTCCTTTTTATAATGCAGATCCAATGCTAAATAAGTTTTTCGGTATATGTTTCACGTACCAAACATTTTTGATAACATGTTCCATCTTCTTTTGTCCAATAACAGTTTCTATCCATATATCTCCTTGACGAGTTGTATAAACGAGCTGACCATTACCAACTTCAATTGCTTTTCCTGTTTTCTCAATAGACTTGAAATTAATAAACCAATCTTTTCGAAAAGACATATGTTCTCTTGCACCTGAATCCGCATAAATATGTTGGCTTTGAATTGAAAAATCTACTGCTGAAAAGGCACATGTTTTATTGTCATTTATTGCTGAATGTGCTTGACTATATTTCTGTTGATTACGGTACTTTAAAAAATCAGATTTTGTATGTCCTGTTTTCTTGTAGAAGTGGTATTTACCATGAAACTTCATAAAATATTGAGGACTGTTCTTTTACAACAGTATTCTTTTGTTTATTTTGCGTGCAAAATACAGCTCCACAATCATTGTTCTTCAGTTTTTTTGAATACTTGTTTAGCATTTCTTCTTTAAGTAAACAAGGCAACAAGTTTGACATATTTTCTTCTCCTTTAGTAATTGAGTCCCAAGCGGAAATTAAGTGTCTAAAACTTGAAGGTAAACTGTGAAGAACTTTAGTTATTAAAGCAGTATCTGTTTTTGACCTAAATCTTTAAGTTGTCTTACCATCTATTCTACAGCAGCTACATGTTCAGCAACACTTGATTCAAGATTCGTTTGTTATTCATAAAATTTTTGAAGTAACATATGAACTGTCGTTTCATTTATTTATTTTTTAAATTTATATATCGGACCAACTACTAAGGTCATATGCCGATATGTCCTTTGTATGGTCGCCACGGGCGGGACCCGAACCCACGACCTTATGGTTGCGAGTCAGGCCCTCAACCCGCGCGACCATCACCATCACGTTTCCACATTTCAGGGGCTGTATTAAAACTCATTACTTTCCGAATTTGCGCCGGTTCAAGAGTACAACCGATATAAAACTTTGCTCGCTCATTTTTCTCATCCCATTTCTTCTGCTTTGATAACTCTTCCGGACGTTCCTCCGTTCCATTAACAACATGCCACAAATCATATATACCTAAAAATTATTTCATTTGGATCTTTCAAACTGACCAGTCGCTCCCATTCATTTTCGAAATAGGTAGCTTATCCCTATTTGAAAGATATCAATTAACTGCAGTAACATATCAAATTTTACTTATCAGTTTAAAAGCATCACCACCAAACTGAACCACTGTTACTGTTATATTGATTAGAAAAAAATACTGTACTGGGCCTATAACCTGTTGCAGAGTGTTTCTAATGTAATAATAGTCTCAATAATTTTAAATATCATTTATGAAGATTGAAAAATCATGACTTTCAAAGATGTTAGTGGAGGGAGAGCCACAAAGGTAAAAGTGGAGGGCAAATGATCCTCCAGTTGGCAAAATTATTTACTATTTATTAACTGATTGTAGTAGATCCAGTTATCAGCGAACAATTGCTAGACCAATTTACATAGTATATTGCAGGTATTTACACTTCTGTTGTGAAATTAATAGGAAAGGAATTATAGCCAAATGTAAATTTTATTATTGAACTGTGTAACATAAAAGTATATACTCGGTATATATCATAATAATTTTTAAAATTATTTTTGTTACCAATTCTAATGCTCCTCCACCCTGCCATATAAAAATATATGATCGCGGCTGTTCAAAGTATACTTTTTTGAGATTTATTTGTAGGAATAAGATAGAAGAACAGCTTTCAATCGAAACTAGTTCTCAGCTAATCTAGCTAATACAGTCAAATATATAATAATAATAACATTTTAGATGTGTTTATATTTGTCGCATTCACTTGGAGCAAATAAATTAATTAAATTTACGAAGAGGAAGATACTTAACAGATCTTTAAGCTACAATATTTTGTCTACGTTTTTTTGTAAAATAATAACAATAATTAGTGCATTCACTTTAAATAGTCTTGAGTAGATAGAAAGTACAACGGAATACATTATTAATATTACAGAACAGCAGAAAATTCGCAAGATATTTACGTTAAAATAATTAAAAGTAAATTTCTCATAACACTCAACTAGAAAAAAATTGATTAAAAAGACTTTATTCACCAGATACTCAGTCGATATGAAAATATAAAATCTAGTAAATTAGAATAAATATTTTTCATTTTGCCATATAATTAAAAATAGAAATTAAAAATGCTGTAAAAAATCGATTTTAATAATAAAGTACATTGAGCACATAGACATTTCAGAGAATTTAGCCAAATTGGGAAGTTAAAAAAAATGGAACGAAAGTAAATTAAAAAAAAATTAGATTAATAAAACAACTAAACTGAGAGGTAAGTTTGTGTATATAAATATCTAAAGAGTACAATTGGATATGGGAACGCTAAATTTATGTCTGTCTCTCCTTATCCTTGACCGTCAGTAATTGTTTCGTGATTTTATTTCTTCTTCTTTCTATTTTCCCTTTTTGTTGTTCAAGCGTGAAACAAAAAACAGAAAAAAATTAAGTTGGTAAACATAGCGGAGAGTGCTGACACACCCAGATAATCTATGGTTGCCCAACCGGAAATAAATCGTGAATGTGCTCTCCAAAAAAAATCTTCTGACCTAAAATGTTCACAATTATGTATCTAAATTCATGAAATGAAAATAACATTACAAATTAAGTTTTAATAAGAAGTAAATAACTTTATATTTTCAATTAATTCAATATACGTATACTTCAGACAATTTCATATTCAACTCAAACCAAATTTTATCGTATTTAAAATAATAGCCGAAAAGATTAAAATTTGAATAACTTGGCAATTATTTAAAATAAGTAGATATCAATAATTTGAATATAATTATTTTAAAATAAATGTAAAAAATCTAAGGCTAAGAACTAACAAAGAACCCCTAAGCCTTAATAAAAGAATCAAATCAATATACGTATTTCGAGAACTCAGTTCCCATTCTCAGTAGAAAAGAGAACAAATAAAGATTACACGACTTGTGAATCAAGCCAGTATTCATGATAGAATCCAATTTGCCCAGACGGGACATACCTATTTATACTAAAACGAAGCAATGACCCGTGCCCTAGAAATTAATAATCATAACGTTTAAGTCAACTAAAAACTAATTACCTAAAATATCAAACAAGTTACTGTTATGTACGAAACACAGACATGTAGGTTAATTTTTATATTATTCAGCATTTCCACATGAAGTTCTATTTTTTCTGCCTAATATGATACAGACAGAAAAGTCAATTTCTTTCTACAAAAAATATAACGTTAAACTCCTTAACTTGTGTAGTGCAAATGATGGGGTAAATTTACAGTACCGCTTTTATTTTCGAGATTATCATAACAACTTTGAAATTGAAAATTAAACACGCCACGAACATACATATATTTTTTGTACAGTTTAATCAGTTAGACAAATAGGTAATTTACAATTTGTTTTTTTGTTTCGTTATTTATTTATTTGAACTTATAAGCCCAAATTTTTTTTCTTTATAATGAAAATATCTAATATTCTCCTACTCATATGTCAATGGTAGGTAGATATAGATATCCTAATATACGTTACATAAATAAATATGAAGGTACTTACATTTAATTTTATTTTTCATTTTGTTTTAATACTTTCTCACGTTCTTTGATAGCAGTGTGAACTTTATTATATGTAAGCAAATCGTAATGTTTCCAAGTATGCTTCGTTCTGGAAGTAATTTGGAACATTGGATCACACATTTCTTTCTTCGAGCAATGAAATTTATTTAACTATTTTTAAGAACTCTGAACTTATACTAGAAGTACAATATATTTCGGTTTAAAAAATGTTGCAAGGTAGACGATTTTACTATAATACAAATGATCCACGGCATCGATAATCTTTTACTTCGCCAATCGTGGTTATTTATTTTTGAACTGGGCTTTTCAACGATTCAATAAAGTTGCATACAACGAGTTTGTAATGGTTTTACTCTTTTGCAAATAATAGCTGAGGATAATTCCTTGAACATCCCAAAATACTATGGCCATAACCTTTCCACTCGACAAAACAGACGTCACCTTCTTTGATGTACTTTCACCAGGCAGTATTAATTGTGTCGACTGTCTCTTTGTCTCGGGTATATAATAGTTAATCCAGGTTACGTTCCCAGTCACGAATCAATGCAAAAAGTCCTGCAGATTCCGATTAAACATCGTAAGACATTGCTCTCAAATGTCTTTTCGATTGAATTTTTGGTCGGGAGTCAAAAATCGCGGCACCCATCTTGCACACACCTTGTTGATCTCCAATTTATCATGAAGTATGTTATGCAGTTTTTTTCTATCGTATCTGATGCAGTGTCTTCAATTGGGCATCCAGCGCGCACTTCATCTTTAGTCAACGTAGGAGCTGAGTCCCCCCCCCCCCATGAACTTCATTTAACTCAGCTTTGATCTGCGCGGCTGTCCTCTACTTAAGAAATGAAAATGTTTTATCACTAGTAGGTGGCTCAGTGGTATCGAGGCGGCCTGTGGATCTTGAGAACCCTGGTTCCATCCCCACAGTCGACAAACAATTTTCACCAATTTAAATCTACCCTTGTGGCTCCTCCTCCAGTAACACCTTTGGAGGGCGTGATTTGACGGCCGGTAATCGCAATTCACGCGAAGAAATATATCATTTACCGCGATCTAATTACGGCAGAGTGCCACACCCAGTAATGGGTAAAAGGCGTGATGATATATTTATTTATTATTTATAACAATGATATAATTTTCCATAACATACAAATTTATTAATTTTTATGATAATTAAAAATTGTAATCTCATATTGTCAAATCAGTCTTTTCAGTAAAATTTCCATAGCTATGAAGAATTTTCAGTTTTGTTAATGTTATTTAAACTAAACCTAAGATAGTTATTTTGAATCCGGTTAAAAAAATCATATTTTGTACACCTGCATATATATATGTAACTTGAATTCTTCTGGGTATCTTCTCGCGTTGGTCTGGTTTGGTTCTGAGAAGAACCGTTGTTTAGACGACGTTTCGGCAAGGTCTCACTTGCCATCTTCAGGTCTTGGATTGATTCCGTGTTCTCGATCTGGTGTTAGGTCTTGAACTTATATATATATATATATATATACACAATATTTTATGTGATATAAAAAATTTAGTATTTATTGTGAAAAGAATTATATATTTACGAGTTTGTATATTGTCGAAAACGACACATAATAGAAAATATTGAAATGTAAAATACTAACCTTAAAAAATAAATTTTATGTACGAGTATTATTTTGAATTTTTTTATGTAGATATATATTTAAATTTAAGGTCTATTCGGAGTAGCAACAAAAGGAAAATTAGATTAATTTATAAAAGCTGTCCAAGAGGAATTTAATATTTCATATTTTCTTGTATATTATTCTTTTGATTTTATTTTTATAAATGGAAAGATCTACAAATTGTCTTATCATTTTTAAATTAAACTTCTGACAGTAGTGATCATCGAAGCGGACGGTATGAACGGAGCGGGCGTTATTAATAATAATAATAATAATAAATAAATCTTTATTGACTAATAAGTCAGAGGCAAGGTTCAGCTCAGGGCTGTTTTTCCACCTAACCTTACAAAAACAAAACTATACAGTAATACAAATAAATTATAAACACAAGGATGAAATACACAAAAATTAAAGGTACAGAGATATTAACAAACACGTGTTACATAAATATATAAATAATTAAATAATTAAAAGAGAAACTAAAGTACATATTATCCAATAAATATATTCTTAATATGTTGACGAAAAGTACTTAAAGACAGAGACTTTAAAGAAGCAGGGATGTTGTTATACAATGTTGATGCCAGGATACGAGAAGGAGCCTTTATATTTGGACTTTCTAAAAGATGGTACAATATATAAGTCCTTAATTCGAAGAGTGTAATTATATTCTTTTCAATAAGTTTATCAAACAAATAAGAGGGGGTGCCAGTCAATCTAATTTTATGTACCAGACAGAGATACGAAATTTTTACGCGATTGTCAACCGTGGTCTTTTTTCATATCTCGCGGAATTCACTTATGTGGTCATATTTACGCACATCATAAACAAAACGTAAACATGAATTTTGCATAAGAGTAATTCTATGTTTATCCGTGTGAGTGAGGTTTGGGATATACACGCAAGAACAATAATCAAACAGCGGCAGAATTAATGTGTTAATTATACGTAGCTTGATAGGTAAACTAATATCATGTCTAAATTGAAAGAGATGGCGTAATTTAAGCCTTGCAGCAGTAAGTTTTTTATTTAAATGACAACTAAAATTTAAGTTTTGATCGAGATATAGACCCAAGATTTTAGTAACAGGATTACGTGTAACTACTATCTCTCCGTCCAAAAAGATATCTGGTAAAGCACCATAATTTCCAACCACAAGGAGAGACGATTTATTTGTATTGATTTTCAGACCATTGTTCTTTATCCAAATTACCAGTTTTTCAAGTTTACTGTTAACTATTGCACATTGATCATTGATATATTGAGGTTCTGAGTTTATAGAAGCCAAAATATGAGTATCATCTGCGTAAGTATGTGTCTTACAAAAATTAAATACAGATGGCATATCAGCAACGTAGATGAGAAAGAACAAAGGTCTTAAAATTGATCCTTGCGGAACACCAGATGTAAGGTGAAACTTGGCAGAATTATGTATATCACTTTTTGAGGACATATTTACCTGGAAGTATCTGTCATTCAAATAATTTCTACACCATTTCATTGCCAATCTCGAAAAATTATAATACTCCAATTTTGCTAGAAGCATGTTGTGATTAACCAGGTCGAAGGCCTTAGAAAAATCAATCTGAATTAATAATGAGATAACAGATTTATCATAATTTTCTAATAGAATATCAGTAATATTTAAAAGGCACGTGTTCGTGGAATGACCAGCTCTGAACCCAGATTGATTAGTAGGTAAAATATTGTTATCCACGATATATGACATGATTTGATCACAACATACTCTCTCCAGAATCTTGGACAATGTTGGTAGAATACTAATAGGTCTCAGATCATCAAGTGTGGAACAGTTCTTTACATTTTCTATACGTTTGATTATTGCTTGTTTCCAATTGTCAGGCATCACACCTTCCAAAATGCAAGTATTTACTATGTGCGTAATATAACCAACAATAATAGGCAAGACCATTTTAATCATTTTTAATGATATCCCATCAATGCCCGACGCATTAGATTTGAACTTATGTAAAATTTTAATCACAGTATCATTGTCTATACATTTAAATACAAAAGACTGACCAGAGTGCCCTGAATATTTATTGTTTAAATAAAAGTTTATCAAATCAAGGTTAACATCATGTGTACCAACTTTATGCAATATATGTTGACCATATTCATCTGGCTTGCAAAGAAATTCTGGGACATTATTCGCTTTGTTGTCTGTAGCACCCAAACGTTTAAGACTATTTCATAATTTGCTAGCATCTCTAAAATTATTGTTAAATTCACTTTCAAAAAATGCCTGTTTTTCTCTACGTATTGAAGCAGTCGTTAAGTTACGTAGTTAATATTATTCGAGTTTAGCTTCAGTTTTATGTTATTTATACTCACTCAAAGCTTTATCTCGTTTTCTTTGCATAATTTTAATAACTGGAGTGAACCACGGGCAATAAATTTTAGAGGTTTTAGAAATTCGAATGGGTGCATGTTTATCAAATAAAGAAATGATATTATTGTTTAAAAATTCGAGTTTTTGATTAACATCACTTAACTGTAACATATTGTGCCAATTTACCCTTTGACAATCAGCATAAAATGCACCAGAATCAAGATATTTAAAATCTCTGTAAATAAATCCTTTACTTGGTACAACACAGTTTGGTAAATCTAAAGTACAATATACACAATAATGATCTGTAAAATCAGTACCTTCAATAACACCAGCATATGAACAAAGCGCTTGATCAGATATTGCTATAATATCCAAAAGAGATTTGGAGGCTTGTCGAGTATGGCTATCAATCAACTGACACATTCCATACGCAGAAAGAAGATTAGTAACATAAATTGAACGTGCATCATTTGATAATAGATTTACATTAAAATCTCCAATACAGATAATACAGTCTGCCATTGTGCTAAATTCAACAAATATTGGTTCCAGAACATAAAGTTCTTTATACAAATCAGAATGCGGGTTGTAAACAACACCAACAATTATTTTACGATTTCTGACAGTGATCTGGATCCAGAGATGTTCAACAACATTATTTGTTACAAATGAAGTAGATAAAATTTTACGATTAATGTTATTGCGAACATAGAAAGCGACACCTCCACCACGTTTATCGGATCTTTGTGCGCTGATTAATTTATAATCATTAATGTGAAACAAGTGAGCTGGGGAGGTATCACTAATCCATGTTTCAGTGACCGCTAGAATATCAAAACTATGATTGTATAAGAAATCTCTGAATTCTGAAAAACGTGAATTTAACGATCTAACATTTATGTGACCGCACGAAAAACTAGAATTATTAATGTCAGATGTATTCATCATTTACACGAAATGGATCATAAATGCTAAAACAATTTATAACAACTTACGAATATCAGAAATATTGTTGATTTGATGTGTACTAGTAGACTCGTTCTTACGAGCATTGACATACACATTAGCTTCATTGCCTTCAAAGTGCAATTCCTTTGTTGTAAGTTGTTTTCTGATTTTAATAGCACTTAAGAACTTATCTTTTAAATTTCGCGAAACAAATTTATCAACAATAGCTTTAGGACGAGTATTATTGTCTTTATTATATGACGGAATTCGGTGAGCAGCATCAATATCAGAATGTTCAATGTCAACACCAACTAATTTCCCTATCTCAGATACAATATCAACTACTTTTTCATTTGTTTTTAGTGGGATATTGTTAATGATCACATTATTTAATCTGGAATATTGTTCAAGATCATTGATTTTATTTGACAAAGAAGTGACTTCGTATTTGAGTTTTGTGTTTACTGCTTTCATTTCATCAAATTCTTTTAATTTGCTGGTGATCTGTTTTAATGATAGTTCGAAATCTGTAATTTTGTCACAACAGAACTTTACATAGGTAAAAAGATCGTCAATTTTATGAGTAACTTCAGATATGATGTCATCCTTCATTCTGGTTATAAGAGTGTAAATGTCCGCGTCAGTATCACATTGATCATTGTTGTCGTTTAGTACAGCTGAAGTATTCAAATCACCCGCCTGACGACATACTGAACAGAACCATACACAGCTCTTGTCCTTGAACAGTTCAATTTGAGCAGGACTTATTTTAACGCAAGACGTGTGGAATATTCGCGCGCATTTACCACAGTTGATGCCTGGCGACCTCTTGCTGACAACGCGAGTACAGGTGACACAGGTACTGCTAGGTGCCATCGCTCGGTTTGAACAAGTTGAACTATGAAATTTGAAATGAGACAGCTGGGCGTTTAAAAAAAATTCACTTTTAAAAGTAGTTTAGCAAAATAATCAACACAGAATGCACGATGAACCGGCACAATAAACTCACTGTTTTGCTGACACTTTTCGAAGAATATTACACAGATTTTACAAAATTGCAAAACAGCAACAACACCAATAAATTTGCAAAATATTAGAGCAAAGTAAGAACACGTGTTTACTTATCAACTTTCAAATTACAAAAAAAAAAATAATGCCCCGATCGTTATAGAGTTGTTTTATTTCATATCATAGTTATAAAAAACAGATAATGTTTAAGTGATAAATAATAGTTATTTACGTATTAAGGGTGTAATGAAGCTTTTTTGATGGTAGACGTGATTTTGAGCCCGAGGCGTTTTTGAATATAGGTAGTAATTACATTTGTGAAGAATGTCGCCACATTATTTTTCGAAGGATAAAATTTTTCGAATAAATAATGAGCTGTAGTATTGAAAATTAATAACACTGTTTCACCATTTATCCTGGCGAGTTTTATTAGTTTATATATTGTGTAATAAAATTTAAAATATTAGTAATTTTAATCTGCAGCGAATTAAAAAATTAGAAGTTTAAAAACTTGATATACCAAGCCATAAATCTTCCTTTAAGAACATTAGATGTGAGAGGGTTAAAATTCATCAAGAAATGAAAAATATATAAAAGGAAAATTGACGTAAAAATAAATGATACTTAAAAATTACTCTTTAAAATTTTTATTCACTATTTTTAGTAAATTTTATACGGATATTTCCACCATATTTGGAGAGGAGTCTGTCATATATTCACATAACAAAATATGGCCATCTACAAAGGAAACTGTACAATATTGCCTATAATATTTAATTTTCCTTTACCTGTTAATCGATGAATCATCGATCGCCCTCTTCTTTTAAGAAATAAATATATCTCTCTTAATCGTAGTTAGGAACATCCGCGTCTAGGTGATTTTCCTGGTATTTATAATCAAAATATATTTACTTTCCACAAATAATAATAAAATATGTTTCTATTGCGCATCACATTTTATTATACAATTTGCGAATACATCTTTTCTCTAAAATATATTGAGAATAGTCAATAAATCAATTTTGAAAAATGATTACAACCTTACGTACATAACTATAACTCAGCTTTCCGCGATATTTCGGTGGAAAATTTATTTATGTTATAGTAATTAGTTTCTTCTGCAGTTGGCATCTTAAGTAAGGTTTCACAAATTTCAGCTTACTAAATGATCTTTGACAAAATGCGGGCCTAACAGGTATCGTTAATGGTAAACGAAAACATATATCTATGTTTAGGTAATTCGATGAACCCGTTTTCATAAATATAACTTAGCATAGTCAGTAAATTAGTTTCTTTCATATTCGGTATTAGATAACAACTTTCAATCTCCAAGCAACTTCATCATCGATATTTAAATTTTGGTATCCAGTCGAATTTGACAATTTTTGTTTTTCGTCTTAATTTTTTATATTCTAACCCTGATTTGTTTTTCGGTGACATTCTAATTTAGGTATAATATTTATTTACTAGAATCAGATTCCACAAATAAAAACTAGGTTTGAATCTCTAATTGCGTTTGAACTGCAACTAAAATATTGGAAATACAAACGACAACATATTGGGGCGAACAGTTTGCTTAAGTGTCGCTCCCAGTACATCATCGCGCACAATTCATTACTTCGTTAGGCCGCGATTCAGCGCCCCACCGGGGCGACTTTTATTTCAATAAATGAAAGCCATGCTAGTTACAAAAACAACGTTAATATATTTACAAAGTAAAGTAAAACAACCTTAAAATATTTAAAAATTGGAGTTTATATCATAAAATGTAAAACACTTAATGATATTGCTTATTTTATCTATATATTCAATATTATTAGGTTAAGTTAGATTATGTTACTTACGACGTATCTCGTCAGAGGCTCTGAAAATTTTAAATTGCGAATTTTAATGACGTATGAAACGGCCATAATTAAGTGACAATGTCCGAAGTTTCATTTTTAATAGATCTAAATTATTCACATTAAATTACTAAATACTAATATCACAATACAAGTACGGACAAGAAGTTTTGTGTTCCATAATCACTATTCTGACAAAATAATGCTGTCAATTATGACTTTGGGAGGACAAAACTGACTATATAAGTATATTATGTACAGATAATGGCAGCTAGTAAGTTAGAATAAGATGTATTCTGCAGTGGCTATTGCCCATATGTTTCTATTGGAAAGTATCGTATTTAAGAACTGCCGCACAATAGTGTTCTTGCGGGACTAGTATCTCACAGAAATTATTGGATCTCTCTTTTAGTGTCAATTTGATAGGCAAATAATTTATTTATAAATTGTGTATTTTTTCCACAAGATAAATATACAAATTATGAATACTTTCACATACAACATCAAATATTATAAAAGATCTCACTGAATATTACGACGTAACAACTTATATTTTTTCTGTCGGACAATGTCGCGGCGACTGTTGTCCCAAAGTCACGTCGGGTAAGAATAAAACGCAGAACAGTGCTGATCGCAAAAACGCTGACCGACGTTAAAGAGCGCTGAAACCCGCTAAATTATGGTAAATATCCGCAGACCAATACTAAATAATAACAAATAGAGCCATACAAGTAATATTTAGTATATTTTATCCCGGCATCGCGACGCCGACCGATGCTGACCGGCATTAATACACGCTGACCCCGCTAAAAAATGATAAATATTCGCTGACCAATAATAAGTGATAGCAAACAGAGACTTGCAAGTAATATTTAGTATATTTTATTCCGGCATCACGACGCCGACCGACGCTGACCGGCATTAATATACGCTGGCCCTGATAAAAAATGATAAATATTCGCTGACCAATACTAAGTGATAATAAATAGAGACTTGCAAGTAATATTTAGAATATTTTATTCCGGCATCGCGACGCCGACCGACGCTGACCGGCATTAATACTCGTTGACCCCGCTAAAAATGATAAATATTCGCTGACCAATACTAAGTGATATCAAACAGTATTATTTAGTATATTTTATTCCGACATCGCGACGCCGACCGACGCTGACCGGCATTAATACACGCTGACCCCGCTAAAAAATGATAAATATTCGCTGACCAATACTGAGTGATATCAAACAGAGACTTACAAGTAATATTTAGTATATTTTATTCCGGCATCGCGACGCCGACCGACGCTGGTCGGCATTAATACACGCTGACCCCGCTAACAAATGACAAATATCCGCTGACCAATACTAAGTGATATCAAACAGAGAGTTACAAGTAATATTTAGTATATTTTATTCCGGCATCGCGACGCTGACCGGCATAAATACACGCTGGCCCTGATAAAAAATGATAAATATCCGCTGACCAATACTAAATAATATCAAATAGAGACTTGCAAGTAATATTTAGTATATTTTATTCCGGCTGATCGACATTTAAACACGCAGACCCCGCTGACAAATGGTAAATATCTCTTTAATTTATGGAATATTGATTTCTGCCTGTAATTTCTTGAATATAAACTCTGATAAAGCTTTATTTAAAAGATTTAAAAATATTCGAGAGACGTTTAAATATCATACAATCTCTTGGGAAAAACATTCTCATAACGCATTGTAATAAAACAAACAAAATAGAAACACAAGTTTTCATAATATTTTGAAATATAAGGAAAATACTAACCTGCTTAAATATAATTATTATGCATACACAACAGGTGACAACGGTCTAGTGAATTGAAAATATTGTTTGACACTTCAAATCAATTACGTAGTACCAGGAAATTGCTTAAAATTAAGAAGCTAAGAATACATCTATTACATTATTGTAATGACAAAAAAATCCCCTCTGTAGGCACATTTTAAATAATACCAAATGAAATCAATAATATTACAGGATAATATTTATTTATTTTTATTATATATAATTTTTTAAAAAATACTGAGTTTATAAAGGTGTACAGTTTATTGAAAAAATTAAATAGGTAGCAGGTAGTTTTTATCATAACAGAAAAGTAAATTACATTTATTTAAAATTAACAAAAATTATTAATTTACATATAAAACTAAACAGAGAAATAGAACTCAGTAATACATTAAGAAATCTATAAAGCAGTAAATATATATAATCAATGCTTTTATTTGCAGTGTGTACAACAATAATATGTTATTTGAGATGTATTTAATTCGTGACTATGGTACCACTTTCTACATTTAACGCATAACACTTGCTTTATGAATGGTGAGTTACATCCTTGCAAATTTGTACATAAATTCCAATCAGTATTGGAACCGGAAGTAAAAGACGATAATTTTTTTTCGGTTTTTATACTTACATAGCAAATATTCATCGGTAACCCTGGTACGAACGAGTATAGGTAATCTTCTGTGTAATCAAAAAAGTACGATTGATCTACTCCTTGTAACCCAGAATTTAAAATTAAATATAACCATTTTCGACCAACACTGCTTCGAACAATTTTAGTGGTTGTTTTTCTTAATATTGCATAAATATAAAAAATACAAAACAAACCGCAATCGTAAGTATTGTTCTGTTGTGGACAATCTGAACTATAAAAACATTGCCATTTTGTAATTTCATTTTGTTGGCATATTGCACTATAATAAGCCATTTGTACAAAAGTTAATAAAGTCTTGAAATGGTCGGTATATGTTGTATTGCTGCTAGTTGTATTTGAATCTAATATATATATTTCTTGAAAATTAAATATTGTTATCCCTAAAATCCAATGATTATTTTGGTGGTGAATTAATGCAATTAAAATATCTCTATTTAATGCTTCATTGTAATTCATGAAAGATGTTCCTCATGAGTATTGCTTTAAGAAAACTTGTTGATATATTGTGTCCGGTATAAATAATATTCGGTCTTCAGATTGATATATTCTCATTAATATATTTATGTATTAATGCTGGTCAGCGTTGGTCGGCGTCGCGGTGCCGGATTAAAATCTACTAAGTATTACTTGTAAGTCTCTGTTTTGATATCACTTAGTATTGGTCAGTGAATATTTATCATGTTTTAGCGGAGTCAGTGTGTATTAATGCCGGTCAGCGTCGGTCGGCGTCGCGATGCCGGAATAAAATATACTAAATAATACTTGTTCGGCTCTATTTGATATTATTTAGTATTGGTCAGCGAATATTTATCGTTTTTAGCGGGGTCAGCGTGTATTAATGCCGGTCAGCGTCGGTCGGCGTCGCAATGCCGGGATAAAATATACTAAATATTACTTGTATGGCTCTATTTGTTATTATTTAGTATTGGTCAGCGGATATTTACCATAATTTAGCGGGTTTCAGCGCTCTTTAACGTCGGTCAGCGTTTTTGCGATCAGCACTGTTCAGCGTTTTATTCTTACCCAGTCACGTCGGCTGCTTTCTCGTTCGGGTAATGTTCCTGTCGACCGATGTCCATGCAATCAAAAGTTATGGTATGTTCCATTTAAAAATATTAATAATATCATAAATCTCATCTGCCGTTATTAACTTTTCGCGCCACCGTCCGGCATTAGTAGTATTACATAACTCAAAATCGTCCGGAAACCATGTGTTTACTGGCCGACGCCGGCAAAAATTAGTGACTTTGTATGGTTATATGTTGGCATCACTAGTATAGCGAACTCCTGAACGTACGAAATGCCAAAATATTGCATTGGCGTAAAAATATTATGATAAAATACTCATAGTATTTTCAATACAACAAAACAGAATATTTGTACATATATTTTAAACAAAATTGCATGTAATTATAATTGAATTAGCAATGTAAAGTCCAAATGGGAATGAGAAGTCGTGAAATAGACAAAGAAATGAATAATGTTTTATGTTTATTAAATAAAGTGTACAGTGTAATTACACTTATTGAAGATGTAAATTGATGAACAATAAATAATTAATTAAAATTAAAAGTACAGTTCTGACAATTAGATGATACCAACAGAAAAAAATTCCCTGACATTTAGAATGTGAGTAATAAATTAAACTTTTTTATTAAATTTACAAAAACGTCGGCGCGAAAAATCTTGTGTATTACACGTACGTTGTTATACATGTAAATTGTGTTACATCGCTAAAATCATATGAATGCCTAATATTACAGTGACAGTTTAAACTTTATCTTACACTTAAACTGTAAAATAACAATCATTATGTGCATATTTCGACAGTAACTTTTAGTTTAAGCCGTCACTGTAATTTTCGCCCTTAGGGATTCAACCTACAAGCATAAATATTTTTATAACTAGGAAATACCATCTTTTAAAAATATGTACACAGTAAATCCAACATAAATGTTACTTGTCCTTAAAGATATAAACATAAACGTAAATTGCAAACAATTCCAACTGTTTTGAATTCTAAAATAAAATAACGTTCTAAATATACAGTAAATAAGAAAAATAAACAATAACGTAAACATACAAGCTGCGAGCATCTTTTGTTTGCACAGAAAAGCGAGCGCAAGTACGAGGTGTTCCATCATTTGATCACAGTCATACACGTCGCCCTGTCGCTGCGGCTGCCGTTGTTGCGAACACAGATAGATGAGCTCGCAAAGATTGTACTACACTATAATGCTTGGAGCAGTGCTTTGTGAAGTCTAGAAACAACTCTGACAAAACTTCCACAAACTGCGCCGCTTCAAGCAGATAAAAACGTATGCATTTTTAAAACCAGTCCCCGGGGATGCGTTGTCAACTTTGCGTGATATGGTTAAATGGATAACAACTGCCGCTATTTCCATTTCAGTCACATTCACACACTTTTTATATACAACGCATTATTATTGCTGATAAAATAATGTCGTAAATTTAAGAAATAACTCCTCGTTCTGTATTCGGAGAATTGGGTTTCGGTATTTGATCCCCGTGCATGTTCGGCCTCACACAATAATTGATCTAAAAAAAAAATATTCTCGATAAAGCGTTTTTGGTAAAAATTTAAATATGTTGATAGTTTATACTCATACCATATTTATGTAACTAGACAAAAAGTAGCAGATTTATAGCGTTTCATATATAGTAGAATTTATATTATCGTGACTATTTCCCTCAAAAAGAAATAAACTAAATATAACAATTACTATTTCACTTACAAGTTATAAATCAATAAGAATGCTTTATTTTCTTTAGTGACAATGTCTTACAGCTATAATTGTAGAACCAATGACAATATTGAAAACACCAACCTTGGTATTCTCGAGAGTAATATAATTAGTGTTAAGTTTATCATTGGTGACAGCAGCTAGTTCAAGTCGATGAAATGATTTTTTGAGGTCATTACCGGATACAATTCCACTAACATCTTTGGGGGCCGTGATTTGACGGCTGGTAACCGCACTTCAAGCGGAAAAAATATATCACTTACCGAGATATGCTTCGGCAGTGTGCCACACTCAGTAATGGGTAAAAGGCGTGATGATATATTTATTTTATTTTTATTTATTACCGGGTACTATCACCCATGGCTAATCGTTGCATGATCTATATTTAGAGAGATAATATAATGAAAGAATATTCAAATGTTGGATTATTATTCTTTAATAGCTGTTAAATACGCTTTAATTTCTGTTTTCTTTTTACTAATGAACTATATTTTAATTGAGCATTTTAAATATATACAAGGTTTTTATAAACCTTAAAACTTAGATGTAATACATTGTGATACACTATTATGTCGTTAAATTAGTAAAAGAAATATTCGTCAGCTATTCTCTCAATGTTACCAATACAAATTTATTAGTATTGTCAATTTACATTTTATATTTCAATATCAATTAATTATTGAATTTAAACTTCAGTAACGTCTTACTAATTCAGGAAATTAAAAAAAAATCAATATCAAATAGGCAAGCAGCATTATCTGATTATGAAAGTAACAGTAAATAATAAATAAAACAGGTGACAAATAACATGAGATGATAAGAACACTATCATCGATTTGATAACGACTTAGTCGAATATATACCACATAATATATGAATTATATTTTCGCGGTAATACTAACCTTAGTGTGTCACTATTATTTAAATCTCTTAGATAGTCTTGAAAACAAAAAATAATTTTTTCGTATATTTTTTTGTTCGTGATATTCGACAATCGATAATTCTCGAAGCAGTAGAATCACAAATTTGTTTCAAAATTAACCAATGAAATGAAAGCTACTTTGATAGTTTTCTACTAGTGAAATTAATAAGAGATAATATTTCACTGTATCTTTGCGTACCAATTGTAAAAAAATTATCGTAATTAAAATTTTAGATGGGGAACTACTTCTCACGCAAAATATAACTCGTAATATGATATTAATCAGATAATATTTCGACATAGTTTTAAATTCATTCTTACGGACTTGCTATATTTCCATTTCCATAACAATTCATAATGTCAATATTATAGGTAATTATCATATAATTTGTCAAATATGTTATTATTATTTTGATAACTAAGCAGGTTTACACCAACAATTTTCACTCAGGTATCTTATGTGAAATGTCAAATTTGCTAATTTCACATCGATTTAATGAATAAGGCAAAAGTTTTACCGTAATAAAACCATGTTTACCATTGTAACATCCTTAAAATATGCGAATCTTCGTTAAAACGTCAAAAACTAAATAAATATAAACGTCTAAAAATTCTTGCATTATTCGTAATAAAGGATAAGAAAAATCGTTTCTGAAATATTTCGAAAGAACCATTGAAATCTAAAATCTGAAGACCGTACACCAAAAAACACAATAAAACAAAACATTCATTTTTAAATATTTTGTGTCAGAAAAAGTTATTAGTTACTATATTAGTAGAAGTAATTGTTAATATATTAACAGATTGGTCCTTTATTATGAAAATCTGATGCGGATACCACACTACTTCCTTGTAAGTGTATACTATACCTACATTTTTTTATTGCACATATTTGACGTAATTTGACACTGACATAATTTTTTTTATTATTTTTTATTTTTTGTTCTAATCCATAGCCAACTTGATTACAAAAATATATAATTTTTTAATTTGCGTGTCTCACTTATACAAAAGGCTAATTTAATAATTATTAATGTGCCAGACGCAGAATGTAATTATCTAAAACTTTTATTTGCAGCATTTATTTCTAAAATCAAAATAATAATTTTTTTCAAGAAAACTGTTAGCAGCTTCATGTAATGTATCACTTCCAGTTAGTCCATTTTAACCAAAATCTAGTATGTTATTTCTATTGATATAGTAGTCCTATATACCAAATTTGAAAAGTTTTGAATTATATTTTAATATAGTTTTTCATTAAAATCTATTATAGGCTTTAAATAAAGTACCACTTCCGGAAGTTATATAATAACCAAAAAGGGAGGTACACAACTAGATGTTATAACAGTCCTAGATACAAAATTTCAACTTTCTACGGTTTACCGTTTTTTAGTTACATACGTATGTACAGACGTCACGACGAAATTAGTCAAAATGAATTCAGCGATAGTAAAAATGGATTTTTACGCTGATTTCTGAATACCGAAAATTTTCACGATTACAATACTTCCTTTACGTTTATAAATATAAAGGAAATCAACACCCAAGTTAATTCAAAGCAGCAGTCTTCGTTAAACCGATTGGTTCATAATAATTGTATTTTGATAGTTGTACATTGAAAAGAGTTTAAAATGTTTTATTTAAATAAAATTTAAACATTACTGATTTTATTTTAATATATTAATACATAATATTACTTCAACAAATAACATTCGAACTATTTGTTTTCATCAAGTTACATTTTGATTTACTTAACTCACACTTAATTGCTTTAAGATAACGTATGGTCGAGCAACCAAGTATTCGATGTAAATAAAAGTAGAAACGATAAATCAATAAGCTCTTATGGTATTATCTTTGACTATACAATTGATCAAGAAATAGACCAATCAGATAGCTCAATTTTCCTTAGTTATGCTGTATAACATTGCATATTAGGGGTCATTCAAATTATTCGTCACGCGTTTTTTTGAACTTTTTGTCAATCATTGTTAATCTCTATTCCCCCGTGTTAAGTAGCAAAAGCACAAAATTCAATTTTCGAAGCACATAATGTTTCATAAGTCGTGTTTTTGTTTTGAATGAAGCGTAAACAATTATGACTGATCAAAATACACATGAATTACCATAAACATATATTGTAAGACAAAAGTCGCCATAGTGTTTTCGCACCCTTTCACATGCGAAAAGATAGAATACAATTTACGTGACGTCACGTATGATGGCCAGCCCCTCTACTCTATGTCACATTTCTAAACTCCCTCCAACCGCGAATTGCTTGACGTATTATATAAATAGCTCCTTATTGCGTTACTCAGCGTGTTTTACGAAATGAATCGCATCTATAGATATCAATAAATAAACAAGTAATTCTATTTGTTTACATTTCCTCCAGCAATACTTCTGCTGGCAACATTATCTATAACAATTGTATATTTAATATTTCTCATAATAAATAATCTGTTTAATGTTGCTGATTGATTCATTATACAGTCATAATATATACAACTCGAGTATAGAAAATCACTTGAGTATAGTCTTCGAACTCAATATGTTACCTTAAAACAACTTCACCTAGGCTGTTGTGTTTCCTAAGCAACACATCTCGTCCTCTTAACTGTATATTCGATTATTTTCAAAGCTCTTATTGAATAACTACGTACTGAATATACTCATAGTATGCATATATTATTATTATTATACTATGACAATATATTTTATTTGATTTTGTAATTAAGTGTGAATTATGCTGAATGTTGTTGTTGAATTTATTAAATTCGTGGAATAGTCAATACATATACCACTCGAGCATCGACAATAATAGAAAATATTTTTGCTTTCAGTTTGACGTATTGCCGCAAAACACGTATTTACACTTTTGTTCTAAAATTCATAGGAATTAATCAAACGTTAAATAAAAATGTTGCTATTGTTAGCAATTATAGATTTCTGATTTTTTTTGTTATTAATTATGAATTTCTTGTGTCACTACTTTCAAAATTATGTTTTGGTTGTTTATTATCTGATGTATTTATTTAATTAATTATTTTTATGTAATTAACCAGCCGCTGGAAATCGTGCAGTGATTACGTTAGTATTCACCGGACGCTTGTAGCAAACGGCCGCTAAATATTATTTTGGGTGATTTCGAATAATAAATTTGTGACACAAAAGTGTATCACGCGCTTTGACTTACGAACCTTCTTTATCCTGATATTTAGTGTGTGTGTGTCTTGTGTTTATACAATACTGTGAGGTTACGTGTTGGTCTTATTTATTTTTTTTATTTATTTAATCATTTTACCGCTAACACTATTGTATTTCTTATACAACAAAAAAAGATACTTGTATAGTGATGCTCGCATTTATATTTTTGGTGGAATACTTAACTAGTGTAGTAGAACCAAGAGTCATAAGAAAATGTATTTATATAATTGGTATTAATCCAATTTCGACAAAATATGCATTTCAGAAAACTCTAGGATTAAGAATACGCTAAAAATAAACATTAAATAAAAAATAAGCAAATATGTGTTACACACTTCTTCAATTTAATAAAAAAAAATAAATATGCAAAAAGGCATATAATCCACTCTATAATGACTGGAAAATAATAATAATAATATAATATTTCAGTTTATTGCTTATATCAAATCTATATCTGCTTGCATGTTCATCTGCAGTTCTTATTTTAGGTGGAAAATAACTTATTTCCGATTATAGGTGGCTCAGTAGTATCGAATCGGCCTGTGGAATTGCGAACACGGGTTCGATTCCTATAGGCGCCAAACAATTTTCACTACGTTAAAACTACCTCTGTGGCTTCTCCTCCATTAATATCTTTGGGATCCGTGATCCGACGGCTGGTAACCGTATTTCACGATAGGAAATATATTACTTACCAAGATTTGCTACGACAGAGTGCCAGACTCAGTAATGTGTAAAAGGCGTGATGATATATTTATTATTATTTCGTAATACCAATAATGTTACTAAAATGTCTTCAAAATATATGTGCAGTTCACAGCTAATAAATTAATATTATTAATTTTATATTAATCTTAATTTCTTAACGCCTTCTTAATATATTGACCAAAATTTAACTAGTTTAATTAGGACAGTATCAGTTGTATTAAATGATATTGATAAGTACATAAAAGTGATAACTTGCTAAAGCAGTAAATATTTTTATTTACATATTAATACACACAGAACAAATTAATTCAGGACACAGGATAGAAAAAAGGGATAAACAGAAACAAATAAACCAATGCCACCTTAGAATAAACTTACTCTCTGTATGTGTTTTGACGTTTGTATTTTCTACCTTTAAATTGCTACACATTAACTATAAAATGTTTTACTCAATAAAATGTATTAATTACATCTCCGTTTTACATTATCTTTGATGAATGAATTGAAATGTGATATACTGTTATAAAATTGTAATAATTTAATAATAAAAACAAAAGAGAAATTTTTATTATTCCTGATGAAAGTTCACCTACTGTAGTATTTCTCAGAAAATGCGTGAAATGAGGTTACCATTCCTGAACTTACGGTGCTCAAAACCTTTCCAACAAACCGATGCGTTAGTAAGGAGCAATTAGAAAATTATAATATTAGGATTACTATATTATTCTTAATCACCAAATTATGCATATTAACGTTATACGTATTCGGAATCTTAATAATATATATTGATGTGTGTTATTTTATTTAGCTTGAAGAGTTAGTCTCCAGTGTGTTGACGAATACTTGTTCCATAGTTCTGGTCTAGACTTCCTGTATGACAACACCGCGAACAACGACTGATTTTCCACGTACGGTCAACCATGAAAACATGCTACTACAGAAACTGCACTGAAACATACGTCGTTGATAACATTATATACCTACACAAGTGTACAAGTCGGTATAGAAATATCAGTGGCTGAAGTTTTGTGTAGAATGTACATCTACGTTGTGCTATGTACATTGTCCCAACTGAAGTTGTATGCATTTGGTGTGATGTATTTGAACTGGTAATTGTTCAAGTTGAATAACTAATTCGTTGTTCGAATCAAGTTATACCGCGTATTAATGATTGTTGGTTTATACACGAAAATAAACTACATTAATTTAGAGCATAATTACAATAGAAAGTTGAAAAACATAATCATAAATCATAATGTTATGTTGTCGCCAGCCAGAAAAAGTTATAATGTGCACGTAATAGTTTTTTTTTAATATTACCAAATTAAAATGAAATCAAATGACAAGATACACGGACTAGTCAAATCGTATAGGGATCGCTAAGTATACGATAGCTACTTATGTTATAGTATTAAGTATATATTTTTAAATGATCTTTAATATTGTCCGGTAGTACGGTGGTGTAACTGGCGTTACGGCATTCGAATCCCACTTAAACAATATTTCAACTACCAGAGATGGACAGTAATTAAATTACGTAATTAATTAATTTAAATTTCAGTTACATTCGACCTGTAATTATTTGGCAAAATTTCAGCCTAAGTTTCTCTTGCACTTAATCTTTACAATTGTTTACACATAAAATAAAATAATTAAGGTATATACATTTTTTTTTAAATCATCCTAAGTGATACAGTGAAATGAAAGGAAATCATTGTAATGATATCTGATGACTGAGCAATATTTTTTTAATGTAATGGCAAAAGTGCTAAACTTTAAATTTAAGAAAGATGGTGAGATTTTATGTAAGATATATGGATAAATATAGCTATAGGTACATTTCAATAGGATGGTTTTATATGAGAGAATGTGAAGCAATGGCGTAAGTTGCATTTATTGGTCTAAAAACGTAATGATAATTTACTATAAAGGTAGTCAGGAAATTTGTTCTGTGTAATGCAATGCAGCATGGACCTGTTTTTTCTCTTTCATACTGAGTCAATCTAATTTAGCAAGATATGATGCGGTATTGTCACGTCTGCGAAGACCGAAAATAAAACGTATGCAACAGTTTTGTACCTTCTGTATTTTGTTTAGGTGTCGAGTGGTGGTATGAGAACCTTAAATAGTATAACAATAAATAAATAAATAAATACAGGAAGTACAAGAATGCTGGATAAAACTATCTTATTTTTCTTCGACAAAACAAACTTGTTCATACACATTTTTTAAAATCTAATAAGCCTCTTTTAATTAAAAAAGTCACATACTTATAAATTCTGAGTTTGTGATCTAGTATTAAAAAGAGGTTTTTATATGAATCAGAAATATTAATCCTTATATTATTTACAAAAATACTGATTATATTATTACGTAGTTCTGTTCTAATATTCTGATTGCCAAATAGCATCACTGTGGATTTCAATTAATTAATTTTAAGACAATTATCTGAACAATACCCTGCTTACAGATGACCAGCTCTGTCCGTGTACTTAAGATAAAAAGATAAATTGACATGGGTGTCATCGGTATACATATGAACTTTACATAAAATTAGTAATAGGGAATACAAACGCAATGATAGGGAAGGAACAACAATACCAACAAATAGTGGGAAAAGAAAGTAAACACGAACTCACAAATGAAAATGGAGAAATATTGAGAGAGTTTGCAGCCTAAAATTTAATGGTCGTGAAAAGCACATTCTTTGCACACAAAGAAATATATAAAGGAACCTGGGTAGCACCAAACGGTACAACAATCGATCAAATAGATCATGTACTAATTGATAGAAAATACTCCCAACTGATAACAAACAGCAGACGCTACAGAGGAGCAGAAGTAAACTCAGATCATTCTCTAGTAAAAATAGAATGAAAAGAAGAAAGACCAAGGACAACTAGACAGAAAACAACACAACAAAGATTTAACATAGAGAATCTAGAAACAGAACAAACTGCATAAAAGTACACATTAAAACTAGAACATACTTTATCTAAAAATACTACGACATCCACGATAGAGGAAGATTGGCTCAAAATACAAATCAAAATACAAGAAGTAGCAAACTACTTCGAGGAACTGTTAAATAAGAACGAACAAGAACTGACTATAGCTCAAGATACAGAGAGGAACATGGAAGAAGATCGATTCACGGAACCAGAAGAAAGAGATATCGACGGAATAATAAATAACATGAAAGATAATAAAATTCCTGGGGACAACGGGTTGTCAACTGAACTAATCAAATACAGTGAAGCCAGACTAAGACAAGAAATACACAGGTTAATAACAGAAAGCTTGAGTGAAGAACAAATACTACAGACATTGAAGCAGCAGTACTCTCTCCGATATACAAGAAAGAAAATGGCTCACTCTGGGACCCTGACTCAAACTTTTCTAGAACATAGTGTTCAGAGGACAGAAGGTTGGAAACTATTGATCGTTTACATCTAAATCATTCTGTTCATCAATCAATACAGAACTCACCAAAGTAGTCAATTTGTCCGTAATACGGTACTGAGAATGCTTATCGGACGATAGTTTGAGATATCGTGTTGATTTTCACTCTTAAACACTGGTGTTATAAACGCTTTCTTCCAAACCAACGGAAAGACCCCTTCGTATAATTCTAATATTACTCATTAGAAACATCATGCTTGGTATCAAATTAAATGTTTTACAGACAGCTTTTGAGCAGAATAATTAAAAATTCAAGTGATTGTCAATTGTTTTCTTAAATGTTATTACATATCTGTCGTTTTTGGTATTAAATGAAAAGTTTGAAAGAGAGATTTCGAACAGAATAACTAAAAGTTGTAATCGATTGAGTGTCAATTGTTTTAACTTGAGTGAGATTCGAACTCGGAATCTTCGAATTCGAATTCCGTATCGTTATCCACACCACCGTACTGACGGATTAAACTTTAATAAATAATTAAAAATAAACGATAATTGTCAGGACCACATCACTTTTAAAAAAGAGAATTTCTTTTCCTGCAATTTATCATAAAAACTAATAATTCCAAATTATTTTATCTTCTGATAATTTTGTTTCATTTCCAAGGTTATCCCAAATTTTAGGCTAATTTTTAATATTTTTAATTTAATTTCTACCGTTATTAAAGCATGCTAAATTAATTCTATTTCTTGACCTTAATGCAGAATTGTATGCTCTACAAAATTTATTTGAACTTTTTTCTTTTATTCTTTTAATTATTAAAATATGATTTTACATGTTAAAGTCTTATGTTTTAGCTACTAAAAAGTGACTCTAAAACACCTGCGATGTCGAGTTTGTCGTATTAGAGTCAGTCTGGCGCCGATAATCTTGCAACATGACAACGCACGTCCATTCACCTCGCGCGCATCTGAAGAGGTTCTGCGAAACCTAAAGTTTGAACCGATGCCACACCTTTCTTATTGCCCCAATCTTGCGATTTTTCTTTTTTCTTTTATTCTAGAGAGACCTCAAGTGTAATCATTACACCTCGGACGATGAGGTAAAGGCAGCTGTCAAGTACTGGATTCGAGAAAAGTCGGAAGAATTTCTCAGTGACGGGATAAAAAAACTTATAACACGTAGGGTGATTATGTTGAAAAACAAATATATTATTTTGCTATTTCTCTTTGTTCGCGCTGTACAAGCATGTGTTCATTACTTTTAAGTCTACCCTCGTATATATATAAGTAACGTAAACGTGATTTATGGTTACAATAAAAAATTATTTATTATTTGACAACGAAAGATTACATAGATTTTTCATACAAGTTGATACTTCAATCTCTCAACAGTAACTGACATACAAATGTGAATACAGAGTACAGGTTGTGCTAAAAGTGCTTATGCACACATAGTATAATATTACATATTGTAGGGAAAGAGAGTGGTGACTGCGCCTGGAATGTGCAGCGGTCGGCGGTTCTCATGGGAACGGGTGATCTAACTCCTCCCTCCTTAGAATGTAACATCGTCGAGGATGTTCAACTGATGATTTCGGGGTGAAGGCCCTGGCTGGAGTTCTATGGGTTGAACCTTGGATGGTCGTTTCTTCTTCTGAAAGAACTTTCTTTTAGCAATAACAGCGAAAATAATTGTACTAGTAATTGAAACAATGACATATAGAGATATAATGTCCTCGATGTCTTAATTTTCTTGGATGTTTTCGGATTTGTTTATAGGTGACTTCAGATCTTGAATATTTTGGATATTGATACTCATCGTTGGAATTATGGAATTTGACTTGTGTTTAAATTGATTTGGAAGTTTTCTAAGATGATTGATTTGCCGAAAGTACGTCTCGAAATTTTTGAAATTTGGTTTTTAAATTTCAATAGGCATTGGTGGATGTTTCTTTTTGTACATACGCCGTTCAGTGATTTAATATGACCATCAGAGGTTTTTTAGAGATAATATTTATTTGGTATGGTGGTTACAAATTCAGTCTGGTATTTGGTTGGGATAGAAATAAGGTGAAATAATTTGGACATCAATTTCGTAGTTAATAGGGATTTCTAGAAAATATACAATTTTATTTGAATTTACTTTGCAATTAACTGTTATTAATTTTTCAAATTCTAACATATTTTCGAATGTTGGCTCTAAAGGGAATTCATTATTGTAATAGTTGTAAATTTTATGTAGTTCTAAATAGAAATCGTTCAATTTTATAATGCTAGGGTGCATTGTGTTTAATTTGCAAAAAGTTAATAATTTTTCTGTTTGTAAAGTACTAAAAATCATATTGAATACGGTATTTAGTTGATTGTAAATATCGTGAATAATAATAATAATAATAATAATAATATTTATTGTCTCGAGAAGAACTCATACAATGGGATTGGTATAAGATAATAATAAAATTTGTATAAATTTGTATAAGAAGGATATATCAAATATGATATATTTTAACATTGTTTAAGTACTATTTTACTTTAGTACTATTTTACTTTAGGTTCGGTTTATTTAATATTGTAAGTTGGGTAGATAATTCAGCAAGTTTTTTCTTATTCATTTCTGCAAAAGCTTCTAATTTTTAACATGTTAATTACAAAGCAGTATATATCCTGGATTTTGGTGTGAGTGAGATTAGTTAATAGGGCGTAGTAGGGCGTATCTGGGATTGGGAGATATTTTATCAAGAAACTTGATCTTGAGGATTTGTAACATGGGCAGCGGAGGAAGATGTGGTCCAAGTTTTCAAACTGATTTAAATTGCAGATTGTGCATAATTCCATTGCGTTTATTTGATATTTGATGCGATTTACTGTTATGTTGAAAATTTTTTTACTCGCCATTCGTAATTGGGCTATGATACGTACTTTGTTTATAGAAATTTTCATGTTCAAATATTCTTCTGTCTCGTAATTATTTTTTATATGCTTGTATGACTCATTAAATTTTGAAGTAGATACTAGTTGCATATCTTGCGCTGTTAAATTATCTTTAATTTTTCCAGTAATTTCTTCTATGTCTTGGATTGTAATGTTTTGGTTTTCCCAGATTGTAGGTTTTCCAACAGAAAATAGAATAGCTTTGATTTGAGAGGCCCAGTTGTATTCAATTTTATTTTCAGTATTACTGTCGAGTGCCAATAGTCTGTTATAGATTAATTTGGGGTATCTTGTTTCCTCCATTTCTAGTATTTTCTTAAACCATTTTAGCGCTTTTTTTGTTAGTATAATTTCTATATGCTCTATGCCAGTCTCGGCTCGTATCATGTAGTGCGGCGTATTTCTTTGGCACTGAAGTAAATTTTTATTGAATCTCGTTACGGTGATATCCAGTGTTTTCAGTTGTTGGAGTCCCCAGATTTCAGCTGCATACAATGTGGAAGTGTTCAAGACAGATTTTATTAATTTTTTCTTTTCTTGCCAAGAGCTAGATTTTGCTTTTGTTAGGATAGTCTTTATATTGCTGCTCGCGATTGCTGTTTTTTTCACGGCATATGTTGCGGCTTCGGTAAATTTTCCGGAGGTTGTGAGCATTACTCCTAGATAAACAAATTTATTAACTGTTTCGATTATCTCTGCCTTATATTTAAATGAAAAAGGTTGAGATTTCGGTCTGCCATGGTGAAACATGAGAATTTTTGTCTTCTGTGTTACTTGTAACGAGTTTTCTTCACAATATTTCGCTAAAGCTTGCAGTTTCAAGTTTAAGTCAACCGGCGAATTTCCCAATATTACCATGTCATCCGCGTATGCGAGAAGAATTATATCTCTATATCCATCAATGTTGATTCCGTTTAGGTTTGAAGCTCTCAGGTGATCTTCCAGATCATTTACCATGAGCGCAAATAGCAGTGGGCTTAGTGTATCGCCTTGAAGTACGCCTTCTGAGATTTCGATATATTTAGATGTTTCCTGTCGCTTATTTTTTACGCATGCTTTAGCATTGTCGTACAAATATTTTATTATTCTAATTAGTTTAGCGCTGATGCCCGTTTCGTATAGTTTTTGCCAGAGGAGATTATGGTTTATGGAGTCGAAAGCACGCGTGAAGTCTATGAACGCTGCGTAAACATATGTTTTTCTTAGGCGAAGGTGTAGGTGAATGACTGATGTAAGCGTAAAGATGCAATCTGTGGTGCCCCTAGCAGCTCTGAACCCCATTTGGTTCTCTTTTATTATTTTATATTCTTCAGCCCAGTGCTGGATTCTTCTATATATTATGCGCGTGAAGAGTTTGCAGATAGTGTTTATAAGAGCGATACCCCTGTAGTAGAGTGGGTCTTCTCTATCTCCTTTTTTGTGTATCATTTTAAATTGTATTTCGCACCATGATTTAGGAACTGTTTCTGTCTCCATTACTTTATTGAACATGTTAAGTATATAATGTTCCCATTGAGGGGGAAGGTTCTTTAGAAGTTCGTTTGATATGTCGTCGCTACCTGGTGTTTTGTTAAGTTTAGTAATCTGGATACTTAATTGTAGTTCTTCACGTGAGATGTCTTTATCTAGCATTGGATGTAAGCAGTCCTGAAGTGATAGTTTGTGGAATATTTTCGGAGGGTACATATTAATATAAAATTGTTCCCAGTGTTTCAGAGAGATTGTGTCTTCAAAAGGTTCCATTCTAGGTTTTAATCCCTTTATTGTAGCCCAAAATTCAGAGGCGTTTTTTGAATTGGAAATTTTTTCGCTTATATCTCGAAAATAATTATTTTTACATTTGTTTATTGTGTTCCGATATTGTTTTTTGCTGGATACGAAGAGGCTCAATGTTTCGCTTGATGCTGATTTGCGATATTGTCTCAGGTATTTGTTGGTTATCTGACGTTGTTCTTTACATTTTTGGTCGTACCATGGTTTATGACTTAAATTTAGATACTTATTTGTTTGTTTGAGTGCACTTTCCATTCCTGCTTTGACAGCTGCGTCTTTGATAGCTAATGTAAGATTGTATTGAAGTTTGGTAACACAGTTACTATTAAAATAGATAAGATGGGATGAGTTTAAATGTTGTTGGAAAGGCATAATTTTTTCCGGTTTTGGTATAAGTTTTTTTGTTACTTTATTGTTATTAATTTTATTATGAATAGTTGAACCGTCCATATTTGGTTTATAAGATTTATATTTGTCGTGAATAGTGATCATGCAAATCGAGTGGTTAGTGCTAGATGTAGTGGGTATGATGTCAATTTCTTTAGTAATATTGAGGAAGTCCACATTAGCCCAAATTAAATCAATAATACTATGCCCATTTTGGCTTATGTAAGTTGGCTTACCTGGTATGTTTCCGTTACATCGACCATTTAAGACTACCATTCCTAGGTTTTCCATAGCGTTTACAAGTAGCTGACCTCTTCGATTTACGGTATTTAAGGTACTGATTCTTGTTTCTGCGATATTTGGGTTTTGCACCATATGTTCCTCGAGTTGGTTCAAGTTGCCAATTTTTGCGTTGAAATTTCCTAAAGCTAAAATATCTTCCATTGTGGAGGATAACAATTTGATGCATTCTCCATCGTGTAGGCTTGGCTTGAGATATATGTTCCCGATAATATAATTGGACTTGTTTATATTGAGGTGCGCAAAAATCCAGTGAAGGCCCTGGCTGGAGTTCTATGGGTTGAACCTTGGATGGTCGTTTCTTCTTCTGAAAGAACTTTCTTTTAGCAATAACTGCGAAAATAATTGTACTAGTAATTGAAACAATGACATATAGAGTTATAATGTCCTCGATGTCTTAATTTTCTTGGATGTTTTCGGATTTGTTTATAGGTGACTTCAGATCTTGAATATTTTGGATATTGATACTCATCGTTGGAATTATGGAATTTGACTTGTGTTTAAATTGATTTGGAAGTTTTCTAAGATGATTGATTTGCCGAAAGTACGTCTCGAAATTATTGAAATTTGGTTTTTAAATTTCAATAGGCATTGGTGGATGTTTCTTTTTGTACATACGCCGTTCAGTGATTTAATATGACCATCAGAGGTTTTTTAGAGATAATATTTATTTGGTATGGTGGTTACAAATTCAGTCTGGTATTTGGTTGGGGTAGAAATAAGGTGAAATAATTTGGACATCAATTTCGTAGTTAATAGGGATTTCTAGAAAATATACAATTTTATTTGAATTTACTTTGCAATTAACTGTTATTAATTTTTCAAATTCTAACATATTTTCGAATGTTGGCTCTAAAGGGAATTCATTATTATAATAGTTGTAAATTTTATTTAGTTCTAAATAGAAATCGTTCAATTTTATAATGCTAGGGTGCATTGTGTTTAATTTGCAAAAAGTTAATAATTTTTCTGTTTGTAAAGTACTAAAAATCATATTGAATACGATATTTAGTTGATTGTAAATATCGTGAATGACTAATTTATTTAATTGCTGAGTTCCATCAATAACTATGTGCATTAGCTGTTTAATTTTTGACTTTAATTCTTTTTCATTATTCTTTGTGTTAATAATTTTGTTTTTACAATGGATCCTAATCCATTTACTATTCCTCTTTTATATCTACGTTGTTCATAATTTGACAATTAATTATTTTATTATGGTTAATAAATTCTGCTAGGCTAACATTGTTTATGTAAATTATGTGTTTGAGATTGTAGTGTTGTGTTTTTAAATTATTGTACTGATCGAGGATGGGTTGTAGGCCGTAAAAGTGTAAGAAAGTGTGTGTTGATTTCTGTAACTTTGCCGTTCCTAAATTGAGTGGTAAGAGTCCAGTGTTTTGTGTAATGTTTTTATTTCTAGTCCGTAGGTGTACGTGAGGTAGATGGACTTGGTAGATCGTAATTTGTATTAATATTCTTATTTTTAAAGTTAAATTTATGACAGAAAAATTCAGATGACGCCTGGATTCGAACGAGGGACCCTCCGCTTGCCGATTTTATGTAAAATGAATAATTCGCGTAAGATATTATTTTTACATTCTGGGCCGTTGTCGGATATAACTAACTTGGGAATTCCGTGATGTGAGAAGAATCTTGTGAGTTTGTTACATATTTCAATTGCGTTTTTTGAAGTGATTTGGTATGCTTGAGCGTATTTAGAAAAGGCGTCTGTGATTGTAAGGAATTTACAGTTCTCTAAATTCAGCGTGTCTACATGAATTATGTTAAAGGGTTTATTAGGGGTTGGAGTTTAGTTTTTATGGGATTGCGCTCATATTTGGATTTTAGGCAGATTTCACACTGGTTTATATAATCACTAATGTATTTGCATTGGTTAGGCCAATAATACTTTTTTCTAATTTGGTTATAAGTTTCGTGAATACCTCTGTGATTTGTTTTACCCTCGTGATAGTTTTTTATCGTATCAGAGATGTCATTTTGCTTTTCTAAATCTATTAATTTTATATTGCATTTAACAAAGTTTATTTCTCAGTTTTTGAAATATTTCTGTAAGATTACACTAAATTTCTCGTAAATTGGTTGTTCGAAATATAAATTGTATTTTATTTTGGGTACCACGAATTCTTTGACAAAATTTGTTATATCTTTTTCGAAATTACTTTTTGAGATTTGTACTTGGGGTCTCATTTTATCAGTGTGTAGTTTGATGAATTTAGGTTTAGCGGGTGAGTGTAAGACTTCCGACAATATAAGTTGATTTTTTCCTACATTAACGGGGCTTTCGATAATGGGAATACCGATGACAGGGTGTTTAGGGTTAGAGTGTATTGTTGCGTCAGAGTCGTCTAGTTCTTCGATATTATGTGGTATGTCGTCGTGTTCAACAATTAAGGATTCATTGTCATTCTCAAATTTTTTATTAAAATCTTCCATAAACTTAAAGAAAGCGTCATTATTCGTGTCTTCCGTGTCGTTTGTATTAATTTCGAGATTAGGTGGTGGGATACGTTTTAATTACGATTTTGGAATAATTACTTCTGCGTTATCAATGCAGTTAGTATGAAGCTTTATTATTTTATCAGATTTGGGTGTTACTTGTACGTAGTGTGGACGCGGCTTTAGCTGATGATAGTGAATGTTTATCTCGCATGTCGGTGTTCTTATCTTATCGTTTACTAGGTCCTCGGAGTAAAGAATAAATGGAGAGAGTATAACCTACGCTTGTGGGTATGTTGCGTGAAGCCATGAAACGGAAGGGGGGATCAAGCAGCCGCCATATTACGACGGTCAAACCTAGTATAGCTAGCATTATGAAATACATTTATAACTTAGTTTAAACATGTCAGATGCGAACAGTATTAAAATAATGCTCATAATTAAATCGTAGGGCAACAAAGTAAAGAAAACAACAGTTTCTTATTACTTTAACATATTTATATTATTAAAAAATCACCATTAAGTGTAGAGGTGCATAATAAAAAATTATATTAATGACCAGAAAACAGTACAAATTTGTTAAACCGTTGTCTATCACTTTCGCACATCAACAAACATTGTTAATAAATAATAATAAAACATGTGAATATATTAAAATTTATTCATAATATGGATGAAAAATATTTAATTATGGTTTATAGTAATACATTACATAAAAATACAACGAAGTATATTAAATATAATAAGAAATTTAAGTTTCCCTCAAACATTTTATAGCTAGTGGTATTGGATATATTGGGTATTGGTCATTTTAGACTTTTATCTGAAATATACCTTTTGTAAATACGTGGGAAATGATTTAAATATCCTAGGTATCGCAGTCTCGAAGTCTTATACACGACAACGATGTTCTATCGAAGCACTCGGCTGCAATGTGTTCAGAACACACAACACTTGTATCTGTAGGTGACCATCTAACTCTTCTGATGGCTTTAAGCCAAACATTTCGCCTTTCTGGATTTTTCGAAAATCTAAATAAAATTAAAAAATATATGTAAATAACAATTACTTATGGCCAAGTTGCACCAACAAAGCTTAAATTTTAAACTTGGTTTAATTAAATAATAGCAAATCGAATATTTGACAGCAATGTAAATTATTCCATATGATACCTAACTTTGATTTGCTTTTATTTATTCAAGCCAAGTTTAAAATTTAAGCTTTGTGCGTGCAACTGGCCATTATTCATCATATTTTACTTGTGAAATGAAATTTTCGTTTTCTGTTCTTCTACAAGCTGTTTTTTTTTTATTTAGTTGAAGTTCTGTTGTCACATCCAAATGCACAACAAGCTGGCATTTTTAAAACACTAAAAAGAAAAAAGACCACATAAATATAGTACATACAATATATAAATAAATATAATTTTACCTTGTTTCCTTCTTCAGTACTTATTATAAATTGTTAAAATTCTTATTTTAAATCTTCATACGAAAATATATAAACTTTAAATAACTACTTAATCACTATATAAACAAATAACAACGAACAAAATACAAAACCACGTGTATATTACAATAAACGGCAAAATACTATTGACCGGCGTAAGATGGCTGCCAAAAGTAAACGTCAAATGACGTTTGGCTTCAAGCTTGCGAATTACAGCTCCCCCTGTGACTAGGTCAATGGTTGCTTATATTGTTTTGAGGTTGTCGAGTCCTAATATTATGTCAAATTGATCATGAAAGGCGAAAAGATGATATTTGAGCATAGTATCTGATTTTTAAAATAATTTTGAACATGGCATAAATAAACTAAAATTTTCAGTGGATGTGCCATGTGCGGTGGAAATTTTAAAAGGATCATTTTGAATTTTGTTTTTGAAAAACTTATGTGCGATACTCGGTTTTATAAAAGAGCGTGTACTACCTGTATCAAGAAGGACTTTTAAATTTTGTTCGGGGTAAATAATGAATGGTAATTCGCTTTGATTGGTAGTTAAGTTCATTAATTCAAATTCAGTTCCGAGGCTATGAGTTCTACAAAATTACTCGAGCTAGATTTTTATTCAAGTTCTTGGCTATCGTTGTCTGATTCTTGTTTGTAGATAAGAGCGTTATTTTCATCGTAATATTGTTCGTCATTATATTCCGTAATTTCTGTGTTATATAGTTGTTCGTTTGGTCGTGGTTGTGTCTGGGGGTAATGTCGTGTGTATTGTTGCGGTCGAGCTTGATTGTTGTAGCCTGATGGGCTTGGTCTGGGTACGAATGACTGTCGAGTGCTGACACTCATAGGAATAGTATTTGGAAATCGTGTATTGGGATTTGAATTAAAAACATTTTGTTTGGATGATTTAATTTGGTTAAATGATTTATTTGTTGAGTTTTGAGGATATGGATTAGATTGGTATGTTAATTGTGGTGTTTGTGTAGGTGTGTATCTGAGTTGTGGTTGTTGATATCTGATATGTGTGTTTGTGTGAATGAAATGTTTTGGTTTTTGTAGTGTGTGTGTTTTGTTTTGTGCGCGTAAACAACTTTCAATTTGAAAATCGTTGGTGAGCATGTTCAATGCTTGGTTCATGTCTTTAGGATTCTTTGTGCGCATGAGTGTACCTAGTGGTTCTTTTAAACCGCGAAGCAAAATTCGCAGTGCGTACTGCCTGAAATATTCGCCACGTACTAAAGCTTCGTCACCTGAGTTATTTAAAGTGACGTAGGAAATTTTTAGGTTTAGTAAATCTTGTATTTTATGGTAATAATCGAAAGGTGTTTCACTGTTTTGTTTTAATTCTGTTAGTTCTATTCCGAGAGTATAGCAATCTCTTTTATCAGAGTAAGAATTTACTAGGGCAGATTTTATAGAAGACCATGAGCTAAAGTTGGAACTAGCTAAGTTTACGGCAGCATCGCCTTTAATTTTTGAAAGAATGGTCGACAACAGATATTCATTCTGAAAGTCTCCCGGTTCTACTGTATTAAAAAATTTAGTTAATAACTTTTCGCAAATTTAAATAAATCGCAGTTTAGGGTCCCCGTGAAATTCGGGAATCATATCCAAGTATTCTTTTTTCAATACTGGAGTAGCCATATTTTTATTTATGTTTAAATTATTAAATTCTTTTAATAAAGTTTCAATATTATTTTCTATAGGATTTTTATTAATAAGGGATGAATTACTGGATGAAATTTAGTTGAATGATATCACTGATAGACATAAGCACTTACAGGATAAACATCAACTTGTCCATGGGCTCGGCCGTGGCGATTCCGTGGACTGGTGTCGGCTTCCGGCGTTCTGTGTACAGCTGGGCTTCCGTCGGTCTCTTCTCGTACGATGTTCTCTTGTAGCGTGATAGAGCTGGATTTTTGGTGTACAGCAGGGCCTTCTGAAGATCTCTTCTTACACGATATTCACTCGTTGTAAATTTTAATACTCAGTTAATCGTTGAAACGAAACGTGATTTTTTGATATTTGTATTAATCAATAATCCGTCTGAGTATCCCACCAAGACTGCGCCTGTAACGTAAACGTGATTTACGGTTACAATAAAAAATTATTTATTATTTGACAACGAAAGATTACATAGATTTTTCACACAAGTTGATACTTCAATCTTCCACCAGTAACTGACCTACAAATGTGAATACAGAGTACAGGTTGTGCTAAACGTGCTTATGCACACATAGTATAATATTACATATTGTAGGGAAAGAGAGTGGTGACTGTGCCTGGAATGCGCAGTGGTCGGCGGTTCTCATGGGAACGGGTGATCTAACTTATATATATATATATATATGTCCGAAGTACATGATGGCTATAACATTAAAAATAATTATAAAATTAATATTAATTTTAAACAATTCACAGAAAATTCATATCTGCAACATAGCAAAAACATAAACTTACTGCCTTGGCAAAATTCATAACCTCAGCTACATTTTTAAAAATCGCTTCGACTCATTTCCATTTATGTAATTTGTTAAAAATGTTACATAATGTACTAAGACAGGGTTAATTTAACTTTATACTTTACACCAGTATATTGGTAAAAATACACTAATGACTAGTATTATTTTTTTACACCACAGCAAGTAATATTATTCCATAAATTATAAGAGTTATTAAAATGAGTGTAATATGTCTGGAATTGAGTAACACATGTGGAAATAGTGTAATATTACTGTAATTAAACGGCAAACCAATATTATTTTTTATGGAAATATATTGCGACTTAGCCAATAGGTTTAGATTTACGAATATCTAGTATGTAGTACCATAGATCGTTAATGCGGTTTGTAATATTTGCTTGCTAGTTTCACGTTAATCAGTTGATTTTAAATTAAAATATACGAATGTGTCAATTTATTGTACTATGTTTTATAATTAAAAATAATTTTTGTTTTAAGTTTTGTACAAAAATTCTTATTTCCAGACGAACCTATACCATCAGTGTACCAAAACGTTTACCTTTGTCAGGAAATAGTTATTGATGTTATAAACTCGGTAAATAAATTTTTACGCTATGAGTAAGAAGTTTCCATACTAGGCGACGAATGACGTACAGAGTTTTATTTCATAAAATTAATATTTGTAAGCAAAATATTTCAATTTAATACTACACTATATCAATATGTAAATAAAATTAGTAGATGTATTGCACTATGATGAGTATAATATCGATTTTATTTTTAATTAAATTTGTTGGAGTTTGGACCTAAAGCATATGCAAGACGCGTCGATGCAAGTCTGCAAGTTGTTTTCAACAAAAATACAGCACGGCGAGCATACGCATAATGATGATGTGTATTTATACTTTTGATGTAAAATATCTGAAAACTTTTCTTATAAAGGTAAGTAGGTACACTTTTCGAATAAAGGTTGAGTAAGTATAACTATAGTGAAAATAAAAATTTAACTTTGTAAATTTCTCAAAACTTATTGTTTTAATTATAGACTTTATATTTTCAATTATTGAGAGAAGATAAAGATATAAAGATGAATGTAATTATAATTAAGAAGAATATAGATAGTATCTCCAAGTTGCATAATTTTTATGCGGTGGCATAAGTATCTGTTGTAGAAACAGAAGCTCTGGGTATTAACTATTTTACTGAGTTGTTAGGAACCTTATCCTCTGCTGGCACAGTTCTTCATCACACAGCTCCTTCACGTGAACTTGTTCTAAGTTAAGGAGTGGGTTATACCATACTGATGAGTTCTAATAAAAGCGAAACGCGTCTATGGTTACTAACTGTGCTGGCCGGCCTCTGATGATGACCTAATAAGTTTATTCGAAGGCTGAAACATTTTGTGAAACTCTGAAAAGTGTTTGTTTTTATTTTTTATTAAACCTGGTTTCACTAAGCAGATGGACAATTAATTTTGTCTTAGTTATTGTTTTAATTGAACAGGATGTAGGTGTTTATATGTATGGTATATAGGATATTTAATTGAGCTAAATAATAAGTGTACTTTAGATGTACCTGCACTAAAAGAATGAATAGAAAGACAAATGAAATGCCTGTTATAATACACAGAACGAGATAATTGAAGTTATGACACATCATATTATAGAGTAGGTGGCTCAGTGGTATCTAGTCGGCCTGTGGGTCTTGAGAACCCTAGTTTGATCTCCACAGCCGACAAACAATTTTTACCAAAATTAAATCTACCCCTGTAGCTCCCCCACCACTAACATCTTCTAGGGCCGTGATTTTACGGCTAGTAACCCCATTTCACGCAAAGAAATATATCACTTACCGAGATATGCTCCGACAGAGTGCCACACCCAGTAATGGGTACAAGGCGTGATGATATATTTGTAGTCAACAAAACCTTTTTTCCGATATACGACTAAATAAATTTTTCGTAATAATAGCAAATGCCACAACAGACACTGCTGATAATGAACAATTTAGTTTATCTATTCTTTGGATAAGTAACATTATGGTTATCAAAGATGAGTTTATTTGGATTTATAATGCATTTGGCACGCGAACAGAAACATTGTGTATTATTACTCGTATTAAAGGTGTATTAATAAGACTAGAATTAGACATTACTTTGCTTAAGAAAGACTATTTTGATGGAACTGCCAATATATTCAGTGTTATATCTGGAGTTTAACAAAGAATTTATGGTGAATAACCAAAATCAATCTCTTATTATTGTTCCACTCACGCTATTGACCTTCCGTTACAAGAAGTTGGAAGAATTGTAATATAGTGCACGATGCCCTCTTGTTACTAAGACAGGTTTTTAACGTAATATTAGAATCTGCGAAATGAAGAACATTTATAAAATTGTGATAAATTCTGTAAATGAAGACGATGATATTAAAAATCCCCCAAACTTATTACCTCTTTGTCCAACTCGGTGGTAGAATGAAGGCTTAGTTTATAGAAAATTATAAGATACAATAAACTTTTAAAGATATCCTAAATGAAAGTATTTCTTCCATAACGAAAGAATGGAATACTTTTTAATTTACTTTTTCTTCATAATCACAAAAAAAACTTATAACTTTGATTTACCTCGAGCAATCAAAAATTTTATTGAAAAAAACTGTAGTACGAATTTTTCGAGTACCATAATGCTTAGGCTGATACTACGTACAAGTTGTAACCAAATCTGTTAAATTATATATGATTTTTTTACGAGAAATAATTAAAATTAATTTCATATACTAACATAATTTTAGATTATTATTATTGCAAATATGAAATAAATTTTCATTTCTGTGTTAACTTATTTATCTTTTTTCATATTTTTATTCTCTGCTCCCCTTTTTGCTTCCGCACCGCTTGTGAAAATGTCAACATTGTTTCAAAGCTGCGTGAAAACATTATTTTCATATCCTAATCATGAAATAAACATCTCAAAATAATTATAATTAAATGTCAAATACTCAGCAACTCCATAACTGTTAAGTCTCACTTTCTAGACTGATATCAGTATTGTAAACATGGCAATGCGATACAGAATGATACATAAATATTAAATCAATAAAACAATATCTGATGTGGACACCACATGACTTCCTTGTACACGTATTAAACTATAGATATTTTTTTAATTGCACATATTTGACATTAAATCTTTTATTTTTTGTTCTAATCCATAGCAAACTTAATTTTTTAAAAAATCAAATAATATATAATATTTAAATTTAGATATCTCGTTTATGCAAAAAGCTAATTTAAAAATTCTTAATGTGCTAGACGCAGAATTTAATTCTCTAAAACTTTTATTTGCAGCATTCCTTTCTAAAATTAAAATAATACCATTTTTTTCAAGGAAAACTGTTAGCAGCTTCATGTAATGTGCCACTTCCGGTTAGTCTATTTTAACCAAAATCTATTATGTTATTTCCATTGATATAGTAGTCTTATATACCAAATTTGGAAAGTTTTAAATTATATTTGAATATAGTTTTTCATGAAAATCTATTATAGGCTTCAAGTAAAGTACCACTTCCGGTAGTTGTATAATGACCAAAAAGGGAGGTGCACAACTAGAAGTTATAACAGTCCTAAATATAAAGTTTCAATTTTCTACGGCTTACCGTTTTTGAGTTATGCGAGATACGTACGTACGTACAGACGGCATGACGAAATTAGTCAAAATGGATTCAGGGAGGGCCAAAACACCTATTTCCGTTGAAATCTGAGAACCGAAAATTTTCGCGATTACAATACTTCCTTTACTTCGTACAAGGAAGTAACAACTATAGATAAGTAAGTAAGTAACAACAAATAAACAGTAACTAAGTAACAAGAAATGAAGTAAACAAGTAATTATAATTTCTTAATGAACGATAGTAAAGATTTATGTGCTGTGTGTAAAGTGACGAAGTGAAATATTGACGTTTCAATTGTTATTAAATATTTGTTAACTATAAAGCATATCACTTATTGAGAAGTAGTGATGATCACGTATTATAAAAATATCTGGATTGTAAAAAATAAATAAAAAAAATATATATCATCTCGCCTGTTATCCATGACTGGGTGTGGAACTCGGCCGTAGCAGATTTCGGTAAATGATACATTTCTTCGTGTGAAGTGCGGTTACCAGTCGTAAAATCAAGGCCCCCAAAGATGTTAGTGGCGGAGGAGTCACAGGGGTACATTTAATTTCGTGAAAATTGTTTGTCGGCTGTGGGGATAGAACCAGGGTTCTCAAGATCCACAGGCCGACTCGATTCCATTGAGCCACCTAAAATAAGTTGAATTTAATGATGTAAATTATTTACTACTATAGGTATTATTTTTAATATAATAAATAATTACAATAATATCTCCGTTATTATTATTACTCTCTCATATACTATTAACATTATATAATAAAAGTAAATATTTTGCAGTCTAACAATGTAGTTAGACTAAATTTACACTATTGTTAGAACTACCAATGTGTACTTATAACCGTTTGAGTTTTGGTTAAAATACACTAACATTAATCGTTTTGGTAAATGTAAAAACTGGCATTAAATATTTTATTCTCGATGGCATGTTTGATTAGTTTAGTGCAACATTTTATACTATATTTTGTTACAGTGTATTATATTTAGTCACAATAGTAAATCTAAGCAAAACACCACAACATGTCACAAATAATTATTTATAATAGCGCAGTAAAGAAAGCTAAAACGTCAATAATTCAAGAACTAAAAGACGTCTGCGACCACGACGCCTCTTGGTCCGTACTCAATGGCGGCACTCCCAAAATCAGCTGCTTTTGATGTCAAGTTATTTGCAAGTTTGCCGCACAAACGGATACGTAATCTACATACAATCACCTACAGTGGAGCAAGTTGTGTCTGCCTGCTACTTGGCTCCCTCCACAGATTACCGGTTCATACAGTGGTAAATTTGCCGGTTCGTGTTACTCTGCAAGCAGCCGTAGGTGCTACGAGATTGAACCAAATTACATGAATCACAGTTGGGTGAGCGCAAGAGCACAGTCACGCGAGATACTGTTGGATATTATAGCTTTGTTGTTGACTTGTTAGATGTTTCATGATTTTTATTTTAATGAGGTTGCAAATATGTGCTTACTCTGGATTAGAGATGAAAAACTATCGGTAATTTCAACTATCGATTGTTCGATAGTGCTATCAGTAACTATCGATATATCGATAGTACTATCAATAGTCAATTTAATTACTAAACGATAGTTTTAGTTACTAAACGATAGTTACTAAACGATAGTTACTAAACGATAGTTACTAAACGATAGTTACTAAACGATAGTTACTAAACGATAGTTACTAAACGATAGTTACTAAACGATAGTTACTAAACGATAGATACTAAACGATAATTACTAAACGATAATTACTAAACAATAGTTACTAAACGATAGTTACTAAACGTCAGTTACTACAGAGTCTTAAATCATTTATTAAATTTGTTCCTTTTTTGAGAGAGAGGTAAAATAAAATTTATAATTTTTTAAATGTTACCCCCATCCCCTAAAATTTAAAACTTTTGATGTTGCTCTATATTAAGGGATATTTGCTAAATAATTTATGTGAATGTGGTTTTGTTACAGTTAATATTTTTCGCTCTAAGGTATGTAAAATGGGAGAAATTTAGGCTTAATAACAAGATTTCAGAAGTTACAAATGTGAAAAATAAAAATCAAATGCAAATATGTACTTCTATCCCTAGGTATGTATGATTTCTTACATTAATTTATATATTTGTCGAGATCAAGATATTAGAAAAACTAATTGCAATTCGAAACACCTTTTATATTAATTTAGATCAAATAAAAAAGAAATGTGGTGTTGTGATAGTATTTTTGGAGTTGTGATGCATACTGGATGAGTGGTAAGCGGAGACTGTCCTGGTTAGAAGGAAAAAATGGTGGATTTTGGGGTGAACAAAGAAGTTTGGAATGTAGGTACTTGAAAAACAGATGTTGTTAGGTTCGGAGAAAGCGGGCGAAGTTACAATAGCAGGTAGTGGAGAAACATAAAAATTGTACAGCAATGTTGCTTAGAAACTACAGAAAATGAACGAATATGGTCTATTTGATTCTTTGTTCTTCTTCCTGACACCGTCCAAGTTTATATGTGTATGGTTTTGTGCTGAACCATTTTTTCCCCGATAATCATATTGTTCATTATGCAAAATTCTATTAGTAGCTCTCTGTTATTATTCTTAACTCCTACACAATATTTTACTATTATTTGTTCCACGCCAGTGTTGTTTTGACCTACTTTTACATTCCAGTCTCCAATTATAATTTTAATATTTCGTTTATATTTCCTATCGAGTTTCCTTGCATTTCAACATAGAATAATTGTTTTTATACTGGTTCTTTGTCGTTTATCGGTGCGTAGATGTTAAGTATTGAAATAATCCTGTATTTTGCTTTAAATCGAGGACACATTATTTTTTCTGAGATACCTTTCCATTCCATTAGTGACCTTTTTGCTTCTTGGTTAATCATTATTGCTATTCCTTTGTCATTTTTTTTATTCTCTTCGGTAATACCGATTATGCTGCTTTTGTTTGTTATTTTCATATAACCCCAGTTCCATTTCATCTAGTTTCGCTTAAGCCAAGTATTTTAAGGTTGTTTTCGTCCATTTCTTGGACAATTTCCTGCGTTTTGCTGGTGTCTAGCATTGTTCTCACGTTCCAGCATCCAATATAGAAGTTTTCCCTAGTATCTATTTAATTTTTTGTGACAATTTTCTACTTTGTTTTCTTCTGTTTCCTTTTCTTTGCTTTTTTCTGTTTCACTAAAATCTAATTCATGTCCACTAGTATTGTTATTCCGTTTTGCCAAGTTCGTATCCGGGTTTCTAGCTATGGTTGCCATAAACATGTATTTGGGGGTATTTATGAGTTTTTTTTTATATTATTAGCTCTGCTTTCTCATGTGACCAAATGAATGTTTTATCGTTGCCTTGTAGTTTTTGGAATCCTATTTTAATTAGGCTACCTTTTTCTTTTTCTTGGCGTGCAGTTAGCCGTATTATGAATTGTATTTACCTTTCATTTGCTGTTAAGTCACTTTCTATGCAGATATCCTTCCCTTGGAGTTTCCTCTTGTTTTGCTTTTATTTTATCGTCCCAGGATTCGAGTCCTACAGTTATCATAGACTAGGAGTCCTTGGTGTTAATTTTGTAAGCAGATTTTATTTTTACATTGGTGTGTAGATCTCCATGTAATACACTTTTCACATTCGGTAATATGTTGTTGTCTTCATAGCTCATGCCCTTAATTATTATGTTGTTTCACCGTTTGTATTTGTCTTGCATTTCTATTATTTTTCTACTTTCATAATACGGACTTCGAAATTATCTTTATCCTTATTCCATTGTTATTATTTTACTAGGAGGTCAGTTTTTAGCTTCTCTATTATGTCGTTGGTTTTTCTGATTTCATTTATTAATTCTTGTCTGTTATGTTTCATTTCTTCTTTCATATCTTTTTTCATATCAAGTAGTACATTCTTTATATCCTCCATATTTGCTTTATTAAGGTTTGCTTGGTGTTTTTTTTATTATTGAAGAGTTGGTTTGAATGGCTTTTTTTGCTGATGATCTTGTTAATTTTTTACTCCTCTTAAAAATATCTTCTTCAGTTTTCGCTAGTTCTTCTTTTTGGTCTCGTTTTCTTTTAAATAAGTCTGGAATTGATCCATTAGAATATATTCTTGGCTCTGCATTGTCTAAGGTGGACATATGTTGTTTATTTCCAAACATGCACGTAAGTACGGCTGGTTGCTAGTCTTATGGCGAATATCTTTCCGCTAGAGTTGTTCCCTATATTGTAGTGTGTCCTAGCTTCGTGGTTTGCTAGTTTACACAGCCTCGCTCAAAAGACACCTTCCTCCTTCTTCCAACAGATTGAAAGATATATAGAAATAACAATTTTTTCTTTATTTTCCTCAATATCAAGCACGATTAAATAGCTGACACCTGTCACCTTGACTAAATTTCTCTTTCGCTTTTCTTCCCTCTTCTCTTACTTCTTATTATTAGATTCTAACCCTAGGTCACTAGTATACCCTGTTATTTGATTAACTCAACTGAATTAACTTAATTTGTATACTATAAGTCTCTATCTTCGTTTTTCCGTTTTCCGCTGTTTCATTGCATCTGGTCTTGCCCGCTTATTCAGACGACCTTCTACTCTTCTGCATGTAATTGGTTGCTTGTCTACTACAACTGGGCGTAGTCTCTCCCTAGATTACTAAAGCTGTAGTCTCTAGCTGGATTTAACTTTAATTTCTTAAAGGATACAGGATATTTCTATGGTAGTTTGTTCCTTCTTTCCTCAGTTTATTTTCTCGTTTACTTATTTCCCTCACATTAGGTTATGGATGATGCATGTAATAGATTTTTTTGGGTTATTACCTATCAATAAAAATATATTTTATTCTGCCGTGAGAAAGTTCCAGCAATTTTTCTCTCTAAGTGAATGAGCGTTTTATCTATCCTCTGATTGCTTTTGCTGTTTAATATTCACTATTTTTTTGCGTTTCATTATCTCAAATCACACCGATTTTTTGTTGCCACTAGGTCTACAATGTACAAAACAGTCTACCAATTAATCGATGTATTTTCTTACGTAATCAGGTCCTCGCGCAATTTTTCTTCACTGTCTTCAAGAAAGTTCAGTACTGAGTCAAATTAATTGAAAAAACGATTGAGATAAACACCCTTAGCGAGCCAACGTACTTCTGTGTGCGGCAGCAAACGATTGTAATCTTCACCATTTTCAATACAAAGCTTATCAATAATCGCTCATTCAATGAATTGAATCTAATAGTATTGATTAATTTAATACCGCAATGCAGCGACGTATGTAGACGTTCATTCAATTTTTTTGCAACCAAATTCTGACGATGAATAATACTATGTACAACGAGTACATTTGGTACTGCTTGTTACAAATGCACTATGAATCCCTTATGACGCCCTGTTATTACTGGAGCACCATCAGTAGCAGCAGATAAAACATTGTAAATAGGAATTTCTGTCTCTTGAAAAACTTTTGCATGGTATTAAATATAGATTCTCCTTTAGGATCAGATTCCAATTTTTGTGCAAATCATTAATTTTTTTTATTTGACCATTTATTCTTAACTGCCTCAACCTACCCCGCCAACACCCATTTGTCCCTAATCCGCGCCCATTGAGGGGCGTTGACGCCCAAGTTGGGAATCACTGGTTTATATATATATATATATATATATATATATATATATATACCCCGCCACCACTCATTTGTCACTGGATCCGCTACCGTCTTTCACAAAAGGATCCAGCGCCCACTGAGGCGCGGTAACGCCCCCGTTGGGAATCACTGGTTTATATATATATATATATATATATATATATATATATATATATATATATATATATATATATTCTAAAAAAATTTCATTCCATGATAAAATAATGTATGTACTGCACACATGTATGGACAAGTTGTTCTTACATATTCGTTGTAAACTTCCAGTAGTTTTAAAGTAATGTTTTTAGTTTGAAATTTAATTAAATAATGCGTCTAAGTTATAAAATTCATCTTGAAATAGTTTTGACCATGACAGCCAGAAATAAAATGATATTAAAATTAGCTCTTGGACAACTAGGTTAAAGTAAGTTTATATATATTTTTTAATATGTGAATATTGTTTATCGTAACTACTCGGAAAGTATGTTAAGAAAATATTTATATTACAGAAAACATATCGCTAAGTACTAGTGAAAATTCTTCAAAATCAAAGAAGGCTTAAGTACGATCGACTGATCTTAACATTTTGGTCTTAAAGTCGAAACAATTTTACAAACTAGTAGCACAGGACAAAGATTCACATATACTAACAAATGTGCAAGAACCCATTACTATTGTTATGAGACAATAAATGTGGAAGATCAGTTAAACATATTAAATGATTTCAATAAAGTTGCTGCCAGAGATGATCAAGTATCAATAATTTAAAAACCAAAAAAGTAAAAGGAAAAGAGGGTTTAAAAACAGTCCCGATATAAATAAGGACTTGACTGCGATTTATAATGTTTGTGTTCATGGAGAAAAAGAAATCTTATGTAAGCAAATATTTCTGCAGAGTAAATGTAAAATAAATAATAAATAAGTATCCATCGCATCATCTGCAAATATGGTTGACCTAAAATATTTATGATCATTTTTGAAAGAGAAACTTATTTTTTAAATTTTTATAAGAAAAATAGCACGTGTCATTCAAATTGAATGTGGTGTTTGAAATTTTTTGTTTTAAATGAATGGAATAGAATATTTTATATGATATTGAAACCCCAATATGCATATGGGTTACTGGTTTGATTGTGTTTGAAACAATAAAATGACGAGGTTTCGGTTTTTATTTATGCCATTATCAAGCTATAAATACATTTTAAATTTCATAATTGTAAACAAAGATTAGTTTGATAAATTAAACAAAACAAGAATTTTGAACTTATCAAGAAATACATGATATAAAACTATAAATAACCTACCCAGGTTACAAAAATTCAATTGCAGTGTACACTGCAAGGGTTAGATAATGACTAATTTAAAAATTTTATCAAAATTTTAAATTAAACTAAAGAAAACATCACCGCCATCTACCAGACAAGGTGAGAAAACATAATTGAAAAGAATAACAAGTATCGATCAAGAAGAACTATGAGACTCAAATAATTGATATATATATATATATATATATATTAAATAAGCGTTCAATGTTGAAAAATCTGATTTTGTATTAACCGTTTATATGATCCAAATTGATACAAAAACTTTATAAAATGTGCCGGTTATATTTATTTGCTACGGAATGTAAAATTTTTTAATTATCAAAATCTAACTTATGGGAATGTAATAAAACATGGTCTACAATCGCACTATGTTGTTGTTACAACTTTTCAGATGATACTGACATATTGTTTAGTTACACCGACATATGTAGAATTACAATAAATTTTATACACTTCATTTCTAAATTTTTCTCTAAGCATATTTGATTTCAACTTAGTAACAAGGTATCTGAGAGAGTTGTGCACCTATATTTAAATTAAGATCGCTTGCGATAAGTTTCGACATTCTATCAAGCTGTTTGTAGTACTGATTTGAAATATATTTATTAGATTGTTTATTTGGTAGAATAATTGAGTTATTATTATTATAGTATAATTTATGGAGTCTATTTGTAATGTTCTTAACATATTCTATTGGGCAATTATCATTTTTATAGTGTCAATAAATAAGTTAATATTTTTATTATTAATATTTTTTTGTAATAAGGCTATTAATCACTGCTTTTTTATATTTTATTTGATAATACCTTTCGAAAAACAGATATCTACCAGATCAAGTTGGTTTTTTGTATCAATTATTATAAAGGTATTATTTAAAAGAAAGTTGTGTAAATCACATACATCCATTAGAGAGTTATTACGCAGTGAATTCCAAGTGTATTCAATAAGGTTCATTATATTAATAATAGTCAATTCACCTCTAAGAAAGCCATGTTGATGAATAGAAGTATAATTTTGAACGAAATTGAAAATAATATATAAAGGATAGATTTGAAAACTTTGGAAATATTAAAGAAAATAGTGCCAGATTTGGAAATAGATAAAGGATGAATAGATGGGATATTATTTAGTTAACGGAAGATTAAAAAAGTGAAGAGGTTTGAGAAAATATGAGGACATGCTTTTTTATACCGGAAGATTATCAGGATCTTGATTAGATAAGGGTTTTAGTCTATTATAACGAGAAGTATTCCATTCTTGGTAATGCTCGAAATATATATTAAAATTATTATTTGAATACAATTGAAAAAAAAATGCGACTTCTTGAATAACTGCAGAAGTATTATTAAGGAGCAGTTAATTACGAGACATACGTCCATGAATGCATGAAACACGGTTTGTTGCTGTTAATAGAACCCTAAATTTTATTTAGATTTTGAGAAATGGACTCTTTAATATTCAACAAATATTAATCATCCTCAACTTTAATATCTTTTTAATTGTTTCTCTTAGACATTTAACTTACTTTAAATTTCGAATATTATTTTTTTTGTATAAAGTATGGTGTTCTGATTTGAGCTGAATATTTATGTTTATTTCTTAATTAAACTACGGTAAAAAAATAAAACGCTTTCTTTTCGTACACGGGAGAAATTGAAGGTGAAACATATATAACAACTACAAAAAATATATATTTTGTTTGACATTATCATATGTAAATACCTTAATGTTGCAACAATCTGAAACGATGTCCATGGATTTACATTTTAACATAAAAACACTTCCGTCCGCTAATTCAATCAAGGTACTAGCGATCGTTTTCAAGTTCTTCATTATCTTGTGTAAATATATGTATTTCATATTAATTTGCCGACTCACTATAGTTTGTCGTGGAAATTTACACGCTCGGAACACATATTTTCACATTTACTCCTAATAACACAATATACATTTTTGTCGATTGATATTATAAATGTGATTTTCTTGACAAATTCGAGAATAAAAAATTATTTCTGTAGGAAAACATTAACATTTATGATATAATAACAACAAATAACCACAAATATCTATTCTCATTGTTATTTTTCATTTTCTATTGTAAATTTTATTAACATATACTAATTCATAACATCCACAAAAAGCAGAATGATAGTTATGAAATTATAATCGTCAAATTGGTTGATTTAACAACCGCTTAATAAATATATAGTAACATGAATACTATTACGATGGTAATAACAATATTAAAAATAATCACAAAATTCATGTTGAATCTAAACAATCAAATATATACAAATACAGATTTACTGCCTTGGCTAGTGGTTGCGTTAGGTCGCGTATACTCGTTGATTGTATGAACGCGAACACTAGATTGGATACTTGCTGGTTTTTTGCAATTTAAACAACGATGTATAAATAACACTTTATTTAACACACGTTGAATATATACATTATTTACAATTTAAGTGGACTGTATTATTTAAATTGATGCCTTGATGGCTCGAAAACGACTACTCCTTAAAATTACGACAAATATCCCAAGACAATTCTCAGGGTGATGGGTGGTAACACTTGGAAGCAGGTAGGGGTGCCTTAGGCGTCGCTCATTGGCTCTATTACGCTTGGTATCGATAATTTGGAACGATTGGTTGCTAGTGATGTCATCGGCTGCGGACCACCTGGTTCCAAGTATTAGTGAGATAAACTCAATTCTCCAAAACACATTAACAGCTTAACGGTATGTAAGACAACAAACAATAAACTAATCTGCTACGAAAGTGTAGCTGTAAAGTCCCATTGTAGGCTGTCCCGTCTAGAACTAATTACATATACAGGTATCCATTTACGGATAGCGACTCGTCCATTCCGGCCGCCTTAAAAAACTAAAGTTTTTATTTTTTAACTATGAGGTAGTACACAAATCTTTGAAACACTTCGTTTATATACACCATTCTTTGTTTTTACACTTACAACACGAATATGTCCATCTGAACTTGGCCAAACACTTTCGATGCGTCCCAGTTTCCACATAAGAGGGGGTTGATTGTCCTCAATTAAAACAACTAATTGTCCTTCAGTAATCAAACTGAGATTTTTAGACTGCCATTTATGGCGTAGCTGGAGATGTGATAGATATTCCGTTTTCCATCTTGACCAAAATTCTTGCACCATTCTTTGCAATTTTGCGAAAGTTTTCAGTCTACCTTCCTTGACATTGCTATAATTTTCATCTGGTGCAGCAGTCAATGGACGTCCAATTAGAAAGTGGCCCGGTATAAGTGGGTTTAGATCATTAGGGTCGTCACTTAAGGCAGTCAGTGGACGAGAATTTGCTATAGCTTCGATTTGCGTTAAAATGGTTACAAATTCCTCATATGTGAGAATATTCTTATCTACTACCTTAACTAAGTGTTTTTTAACAATTTTTACATTAGATTCCCATAAACCTCCGTGATGCGGAGCTCTAGGGGGAATAAATCGCCATTCAATACCTTCATTTGAAGTGGTTTTATTTGACTGATTAATTAACATATTTAATTCAGACTTCGCCCCAACAAAATTGGTTCCATTATCGGAATATATAATTGCAGGTTTACCTCGACGAGCAATAAAACGACGCAGAGTTGCTAAGAAAGCTTCAGTGCTTAAATTTGACACTACTTCTAAATGTATTGCCTTAGTTACCATGCAGACAAATAAGCAAATGTAAGTTTTAAAAACCTTATAACCCCTTGCTCTTCTTTCGCGAGTATTAAATGGACCTGCATAGTCTATTCCTACATTATAAAATGGTGGAACAGGAGTGACACGTGTGTCGGGTAGTTGCCCCATTAATTGAAAATACGGTTTTGCATTCAATTTAGCACATTTCATACAATTCCTTACAATAAGTTTAGCTGTGTTTTTTTCCGTGAATCGGCCAGTAATTTTGACGTATTAGGTACAATAATTGTTGAGGTCCACAATGTAATTGACTCTTATGTTCTCTTTCCATAATAAGATTTGTTAACCTGTGGCGCGGTAATAATATGGGATGTTTTGAATTATAATCTAATTCTGAATTAACTAGACGACCGCCTACACGTAATAAATTTATACTGTCTAAAAATGGAGTGAGAGATAAAATTTTTGAATGAGAAGGGATTTCTTTCTGCTTAGATAAATGTTGAATTTCCTCTGGATAACACTCTCTTTGTACCAAACCAACTAATTTAAGTAATGAATCCCTTCTTTCTTCTACCGATAAGATTCCTATTCTTTTTGAATTTGGATGTTTACAGTAGTATATAAATCGTAATAGATATGCAAATACATTCTGAAGTTTATTTAAACAAGAGAATCTATTTATTAACTCGAAATTTTGTACTTCTGTTATTGAATATGATTGCCTTTGTTCTAAAATTGGCATATGTTCAATATTAATAATTGGCTGTTTAGGTTCTGGAGAGAACTCGGTTTGCAAACATTCAGGTCCATGCCACCATAGACTTGAATCCTTAAGAATGTTTGGAGTCACTCCTCGCGATATTAAATCTGCTGGATTTTTAGCAGAAGGAATATGATACCAGTTATTGACATTAGTATATTCCTGAATTTCCGAAACTCGATTAGCAACAAACGTTTTCCAATTACTTGAAGAACTATGAATCCATGATAGGACTATCTTTAAATCGGTGTATAATTGAATTTTTGTAAACGGCGAGGGCCAAATCGATTTAATTTTGTTAACTAGATTAGCAAGTAAATGAGCCGCGCATAGTTCTAACCTAGGTATCGTTACTTGTTTTAGAGGTGCTACTCTAGACCTTGCCGTTAAAAGATTCACACTATACTGATTGTTACTAGTATTCAAGGATCTCACATATAGACAAGCACCGTACGCTAATTGAGATGCGTCCGCGAACCCATGCAATTCTAAATGATCAGAACCCTCCTTTATGATGTGTCGATTTATTTGGATTTCATTAATATGAGTTAAATTTTCTGTGTAGTTAAGCCATTGAGATTTTATGTTACTCGGAATTTCTTCGTTCCAGCCTAGGTTAAGTTTCCAAAGAGATTGAATTATTAATTTAGGCATGATTATCACTGGACTTAGTAAACCTAGTGGATCGAACAACTGTGCCGTATTACTTACTATGCTTCGCTTTGTAATATGTGACGAATCAACCCGTATATTTGAATTAAAATACAACATATCCGACTCTGTATCATATAGTAACCCTAAAATTTTCTGTGAGCATTCTGAATTCGCTATTCTGTAAGGAATGGAATCACCACATTCGAAATGATTTTTTAAAATATCTGAATTAAAATTCCACTTTCGTAAATTAAATCCTCCCGATTTTAATATTTTGTCTACTTCCTTACAGTCTGCTAAAACAGAATCTAAATTGTCATTTCCTGTAATGAAATCATCCATATACATGTCTTCCGATATTATACGAGCCGCTTCAGGGTTTGATGATTTTGAATCTAAAGCTAACAACGCGTAGCCAGATATGGAGCGGATGCGGTTCCATAAGTTACTGTATTTAACGCATAATAGCGTAACTTGTCATGTTGCTGTTCTCGCCACACTAATTTTTGTAGGGACCGTTGAGATTCTGCAATCAAAATCTGGCGGTACATTTTTTCGATGTCAGCAATTGCAATGAATTTGAAACGTCTAAATCTGATTAAAATAGTGAACAATTCTGATTGTGAAATCGAACCTACGTATTGTACATCATTCAGTGATAAGTTATTTGAATGTTTTGCCAAACCGTCAAAAACTACTCTAAGTTTTGTTGTAATACTTTCTTCCCTCAAGACCCCATGGTGAGGCAGAAAATATTCTAGCTCCTGTGATTCATTTGAAATCTCCGTCATGTAGCCGAGTTCACAATATTCTCGCATAAATTTAGTATACTGTTCCTGTAGAAAGGGATTTCGGTCTAATTTTCTTTCTAAATTACAAAACCGTTTGATTGCAATATCTCTAGAGCTATCTAATTGATTTACTGAGTATTTTAAAGGAATCGCCACTACGAACCATCCTTCTTTATTGCGCTTAGTTGTTTGATTAAAATGTATCTCGCAAATTTGTTCCTCATCAGACAATATCCTTTTTGAGGTTGATACTTGATCTAATTGCCAAAATCTTTCAATTTCTTCGTTTAAAGTTAGATGTGATAACAAATGTTGATTAGTTTGAGGTATTGGAACCCATCCTGCAACAATTCAGCCTAATTTTCTATTTTGCAAACATATGCTACTGTCCTTGAATTGTAAATTTCCCTCAGTAATCAAGCTCCAAAACAAGTTTGAACCTATTAACATATCTACTGGTCTAGGTTTATTGAAATTGTCATCTGCTAGACATATACCTGTAGGTAAATTTAATACCGCTTTATTAAAACTAGTTGGAGGCAAATTCTCGGTTATTTTGTTTAGAACTAGACATTGTACTGATGTCTTGAATGAATTATCCTTTGAAGCTATTTGTATTGTGACACATGCATTTATTTTTTGCAAATCTTGTGTAATACCCGAAATTGTACTTTCATAAGATCGCATCTCTAACTTTAATTTTTTGCAAAATGTTTCTGTAACAAAGCTTGACTGTGAGCCCGAATCTAATAAAACTCGTGCTGTGAATCTTTTACCAAAATGGTCAAAAACAATTATTTCGGCGGTGGATAACAGCGTTTGAGAAGATTTGAATGACGATAAACCAGTAAATTCAGCGTCCTGCTGATTTTTTACCTTCGATTGAGCTTCGAGTTGAACCGAAGCTGGTATATTTGCGTTATTGAAATGTAGTAATGAGTTATGACGCATACTTCAATGTTTACAACTTCTAGCTTTACACGTATTTGCAATATGTCCGGCCTTTAAGCAATTTATGCACAACTGCAATTTTCGAACTAACTTATACCTATCCTCCGCTGATGCATCTGTGAATTTCTTGCAGTGGTATATTTTATGATTTTGTTTGCAGTTCGGACAACATTCATACGAATTATTAGAGGTATAAGAAACAAATTTCGCTGGAGTCTTTGGTTTATTAATTTGAGTTGTTTGATATGATTTAGTTGAATCTAACGTGTATGATTTTCCTAACAAGAATTTAATTAGAGCTTCACAAGTGGGCAATTCATCATTTTTGTAGTTTGAATTAACGCGAGTTTCCCATTCTGTTATTATTCGACTGTCTAACTTTGAAACTATAAAAGGCATAAAAAATGCATGCCAATCAACTGTATTAACTTGCATTGCTTCCAACGTTCTAATGTATTGTTCGAGGGAGTTAGCTAAGGTTTTTAAATTTACATATTTTAAATTTAAAATTTCATTTGTATGGCTGTAAATTATTCTACGTTTATGATTAAATCTGTCATTCAATAACTTGTATGCCACTTCATAATTTTCCTCAGTCGTGTCTATTGCTTGAATTGTATGCAACGCTTCTCCAGAAATGGAATTTTTCAAATAATAGAATTTTTGTACACTCGATAGTGAATTGTTTGAATGAATTAATGCATTGAAAGAATCTTTAAAGGCGCGCCATTTTGTTAAATCTCCGTCGAATGAAGGTAATTGAATAATTGGCAATTTTACATTTTGATTAGAATCAGTTGATACATGTGAATTACTGCGCGAATTTGATCTGTCTATCTCTCGTTTGTTAATAATTGATTTCGCAGTTCCTACAGCTTGAAAGTAGGTTTCTTCAATTTGTATTCTTAATTGTAATTCCTCATCAATATTCGTAGCTTGTTCTTCTATTAAAGTTTGTACGGTCTCAAACTCATCTGCCTTTATATTAGTTTTTTCAAGTTTTGAAACGATTGACTCATATTCAGCTGCTGTTGGCTCAGTAATAGAGAATTTTTCTAAAGATTTAACAAACGCTGCTAATTGCACTTCAAAGGTTTTACGTTTATCAGCAAGCTTCTTAGGAGTCAACGATTCTAACCTTGACATTTTTGCAAATCGAAGCTACTAGCTATTATTAAATTAAAATATATGACTGACTCACGTGACACCCTTACTTGATGATGCAAATCGCCTGGATATGTGGGTTCACTAACGTGTTGATTCCGAAGACGCACCAACTGGTTGATTTGTAGATGTGAAGATGCGACAACTGGATGATCTTGCAGACGCCCCAATAGCTTGATCTGCAGATTCGACAACTGGCCTTTTGGCAGGCACTCAAACAGTTACTACCACAATTATTTGATGGATCAAACCCTGATCCGGCTCGAAGGACCAATGGTTGCGTTAGGTCGCGTATACTCTTTGATTGTATGAACGCGAACACTAGATTGGATACTTGCTGGTTTTTTGCAATTTAAACAACGATGTATAAATAACACTTTATTTAACACACGTTGAATATATACATTATTTACAATTTAAGTGGACTGTATTATTTAAATTGATGCCTTGATGGCTCGAAAACGACAACTCCTTAAAATTACGACAAATATCCCATGACAATTCTCAGGGTGATGGGTGGTAACACTTGGAAGCAGGTAGGGGTGCCTTAGGCGTCGCTCATTGGCTCTATTACGCTTGGTATCGATAATTTGGAACGATTGGTTGCTAGTGATGTCATCGGCTGCGGACCACCTGGTTCCAAGTATTAGTGAGATAAACTCAATTCTCCAAAACACATTAACAGCTTAACGGTATGTAAGACAACAAACAATAAACTAATCTGCTACGAAAGTGTAGCTGTAAAGTCCCATTGTAGGCTGTCCCGTCTAGAACTAATTACATATACAGGTATCCATTTACGGATAGCGACGCGTCCAGCTAGATTCATAGCCTCAGCTGCTCGTTGTCTATGAAACTTTAGTTGCGGTATTAAATCAGCTACTTTTTTCCCTAATTAAATAACTAAACTGCATTTGAAATGTAATCTTGGAAGTAAAATTTTAATAAAATAAAACCGTCTTGTAATTTCGTTTACAACATTATATTCATAATGTTACTGTTTTACGATTATTTAACATCTGGTAGTCTGCGGACCAAATTCAATCCATTTATGAAATCTTTCAGACCGGACAAAGATTTTTAACAGATTTCTAAAATTAAATTAAAATTATTACTAAAAATATAGTACGATTGCATGTATTTATTATATAGGATTTTTAAAAAGGGGTAAAAATCTTTGTGGGCTTTATATACTTTAATGTTATTATTTTACAAAATTCGAAAATTTATGAGTATGACTTTAAATATCTAAATATTTTAAATAATATTAATAATAATTTTTTCTAACAACTTAACTGATGTTAAATATCAAGTAATTAAATAAATTTTGTTTTGAGGTATTAATTTGTTCTTAAAATGATACAGTTTAACAACGAATTTATTTTTCAGTTAATCAAATTATTATTATTATTATTAAATAATGAAGAAATGTATCCAAATCGTGTATTTCCATCATTTAGATATTTTCCAAAAAATTTAAAACGACTGCAGGATACAAATATTTTCAGTTGGTAGTGCATGACCGAGAACAATGACTACGTTTGAGAATTTTGAATTTAGTAACTGAAAATTCCGAAACAAGCGTAAGAAGTATATCCGCTGAAGTGGGTGTAAGGTGTCCTCTTATTTGGAGAACTTTGTGTTCTCAACTTTTATTTTCGTACCACATTACTGTAACTTTTCATAACAATTAAATTTAGTCGAACGATACTTCTTAGCCCGTTGTTAAATTGAAACTTCAATATCTGGCTTAGTATTTTAGAAAATGTGTTGCGAGTCTCCTAGATAATGCTACAATACATTAAAGGATGAATATGTGGTTTGTGCATTTACCACATTTTACGTTTCATGTTAGAGGGCACTTGATTAACAAGAAGCGAAAGTATCGCTACAAGGCCTTCTAGATCCTCTGCTATGACAGAATAAAATTTTGTTGTTAGACGTTACCTTACAAAATTAGTGTATGCGCCATTCGTAGGTAATACTTACAATATAAAGTTAATACTTACTTTAATTAATACGCACACAAGAAGTCAGAATCCTAAATGTTCAAAACGTAAAAGTCATGATGACTTTTATTATTATTGTACCAATATTTTGCCCTGTAAAATACAATAGTATGTACTGCTACACCCTTTAAGGGTAGTAACAACACGGGGTTTATAAAGCGGCGTTCGTGTATCTAATTGTAAGGTTCAGTTAGATTAGTCAACGAACCTAGATGGAAAAAAAGACGGACGCTTCGGAGATAAACGTGAATTTAATATATATATATATATATATATATATATATATATATATATAATATTTATTAATACAGAATAACATACACGGGAATAAATAATTCAACTGATAAAACTGATGAGATCAGAAATAAATACGACTATTTGTTTTTTGAAAAAATTACTAAATCAGTTATATCTAGTATATTCGCGTATTTGCTGCATAAAAATATTTAAATTCCAAGTCACAAATTGCTAAATATAGCAATTGCTAGGACCCCTAATCAACAAGGGCTGCTATGAAAGTTACTATCAAAACATCATATTAGCAATTGTTATACTTGGCAATTTTTGTTAAACTGTGCAAAAAATGCAGCAGTGAAGAAACTGTTGTCTAAAACGGGGCCCCAGAAAAAATAAAAACGTCTAGTACGGTTCTGTCATTAAATACAAACTCAAACTCTACATTATACTCTGCAACGCACACGAATGAAATCGTTAGATAATTAGGCTTGTAATTTAACTAAAAATGATAATTTGTACGCGTTTCACCAACGATAACGCGAATGTTAGCTCTGGTACTCAGCCCAGCTCATGTCTGCTTGTAGCTCGCTTCGCTAGAGTAATTAAAATAAATACAGTTGCGTATTTGCTTTTGTTTCTCTATGTGTAAACAATTGCCGGCGTTGTCGTTTTGTTTTCCAACTAATTTCACATTAAAACAAGTGACAATACGCCAACAGCGGCTGAACTCTCGCATTCGACAGCTACTGATGGTGATAGTTATATCTCTGTTAATATTCTGGCATCTTGTTGCGTACTCACCGGCAAATTGCACAGAACTTCATCTTCAGCACCGGATTATACCTGCTTATAAACTGCACTATAATTATAATATATCTTTTTTGGATTTAGAAAGATTTTAAATCTCATTTTTTAAATGATTTAAAAATTGCACGATAATTTTTTTGCTGTTTCCAAGTACTTATAATTTTATACGAAATATAAAAAGTGCTGGGTTCACATTAAATATTTAAATTTGTTCATATAATAAAAATGTACTCGTATATATATTTTTTAAAATTTTCTTTGTAATATATATTTACAAAAATACATAAATAATATTTTGACAGCGACTCAATTCTAATTATTAAATAGCATTATTTTTCGAAATATTCTTCTCAATCGACTCATTATTTCTGAATTAGTATTAACTTTGATTTGTAAATGACTTTACTACCGTTAATTTAATTATTCTCTTATATTTGACTTCTGTTAGTCACTAAACGACTGCAACACAACAAATTATTTAAATATTTGATTGAAATGTAACTTCAATGAAATAACAAAATACAAAAACGTCGCAATAAAAAATTATAATATAAAATATAACTACAAGTTAGACCAATAAAAACCTTATTTAGTATTAATTTTTAATAATGATTATTCTAAATGTTCATTTAGTGTTCAATAGTTTTAAAAACATTTATTGAAGAATTAAAATAAATAGCTAATCAATAAACTGCATGAATTTTTTGATGATCATTTAATGCGCTAAAAATAATTGAGTCAAACTAATTCATAATTTCAGGAGAACCCAGTTTGAGATTTGTTGTGTTGGTGTTCTAGGTATCGCGGTCAGACAGCCGAAACGTTACACTGAGAGACGTGCAGCGTGAGCTTACCGGCTTCTACAAGTGTGAGGTGTCTGCGGACGCGCCGCTATTCCACACGGATATCCGCTCCGCCTACATGATGATTGCAGGTATGAATAAGAGCCTTGCAACTACAGAATATATTATGAAACATATTAATTATCGAAATTCTTTAATTTATATGACAATACCAACCAAAAATATCTGTGACAATGGATATATATATATATATATATATATATATATATATATATATATATATATATATATATATATATACAGGGTGAGTCTGGGAAGACGCCCCCCTCTTTAACTTTTTTATTATGAGTAATAGAAAAAAATGGTTCATATGAAAGTTTTATTATTTTAAATATACTATTTGATGGCAGATGTAGATATTTTTTATAAAGTCAGGTTTACAAGATACGACTATCAACTTTTATTTTTTAAATAGCAACCTATAATTATTTTACTAAAATAAAAACCGCCATTTTTTTCTCTTTTCAACGGTGTATTAGTTTTTATTAATGTATCTGAAAAAATTCGAGAAAAATAAGAAAATTGAGAAATACTAGAAATAATTTTTATACAAATATTATAGGTGGCTATGTGAAAATAAAATGTAACAGTGTTAAATTAATGTCAAAAAAGTATACATTTGCTGGTTACTTTATTTAACTTATTTTGCAAACAATAAAAAAAACGTTTTCAAATGTTTACGAAAGAAGAATTAATAGATATGATTCTAATAATTGGTGAATCGACTGGAATCATGAGAAGGGCAAAAAGAATTTACCGGGAGCGGTTTCCTAGACGTCGGCAACCGAGTTTAAGATCACTGAGGAGGATTTTTACCCGATTTCGAGAAACAGGTTCAGTAGAAAAACCAAAACGAAATACATCTAATATTATAGTAAATGAAGAAACCGAAATTATGGTTTTGGCTTCTGTTTACGAAAATCCTCATGTCAGTACGAGGAATATATCAAATTTAATTGACATTAGCCAAAGTTCTGCGTCTAGAATTTTAAGAAAACATAAATTTCATCCTTACCATATTAACCTTACACAAGAATTGCACGGTGAAGATTTTAATAATAGAATTCGATTTTGCAATTGGGCGATGGAAAATATTAGACGAAATCCGCTGCTATTATCTAATATTTTATTTACGGATGAGGCTACTTTTAAAAGTAATGGTTGCGTAAATAGGCATAATATGCATTATTATGCAACTGAAAATCCTCACTGGATGCGGAACGTCGACAGGTATGGTCCTTGAATGTTTGGGGTGGCATAATAGGAAATTTTGTTGTTGGTCCACATTTTTTTGAAGGTCCATTGAATGGAGACGGTTATTTAAATTTTTTAATAATGATCCTCCCGGAATTATTGGAAGATATTCCATTAAATGTCCGCCAAAATTTGATATTCCAACATGACGGAGCGCCACCACATTATGCCGGTAATGTTCGGAATTATTTAAATAATCACTGGAGGGGACAATGGATAGGACGAGGTGGACATATTTCATGGCCAGCAAGATCTCCTGACCTTACGCCTATGGACTTTTTTCTTTGGGGATACGTCAAGGATCTTGTCTACCAGAAGATACCTACAGATGCAGAAGACATGAAAGAGCGTATTCGAAATGCTTTCCAAAATATTTCGCGAAACATGCTGGCAGATGTTCGAACACATCACGTTCAACGCTTAAATTTTTGTATTACAGAACATGGTCGTAATTTTGAACATTTGTTTTAAGTTGTTTTTGTTACTGAATTTGTTGCTTTAGTTTGTTAAGTTGTATAACACTGTTACATTTTGTTTATTTTCACATAGCCACCTATAATATTTGTATAAAAATTATTTCTAGTATTTCTCAATTTTCTTATTTTTCTCGAATTTTTTCAGATACATTAATAAAAACTAATACACCGTTGAAAAGAGAAAAAAATGGCGGTTTTTAATTTAGTAAAATAATTATAGGTTGCTGTTTAAAAAATAAAAGTTGATAGTCGTATCTTGTAAACCTGACTTTATAAAAAATATCTACATCTGCCATCAAATAGTATATTTAAAATAATAAAACTTTCATATGAACCATTTTTTCTATTACTCATAATAAAAAAGTTAAAGGGGGGGGGGCGTCTTCCCAGACTCACCCTGTATATACAGGGTGTTAAAAAAGGTCCGGGACGGTTAAATATCTCGAGAAATACACATTGAATCAAGAAACAAAAAACACGTGTTTCATATTTTGTAAAACCTTTCTAAGCACACCAAACACAAACCCCAACTCCCACCCCTAGGGAGTGGGGCGGTGGGTAACTTTGAAACCTTAAATGGGAACCCCATTTTTTATTGCAGATTCGTGTTCTGCGAAAAAGAAATAAGTTAATTTTATCTGAAACTTTTTTTCCAATTCGGAATAGATGGCGCTCTAATCGCAAAAATTAGTTTTAACATGATGCTGAAAGAAAAATAAAAAACGGTCTAATATCACAAAAAATAAACATTGAACCAAATAAAAAAATCAACATAATCACAAGTAGCCACAAGCCTTTCAGCGACTAAATGCTTGAAATAAATTTGCAAAACGATTTTATAAAATAAACGTTATTTTATTCCTTTATATTTTTATGGGATAGGTGGCTCAGTGGTATGGAGTCGGCATGTGGATTTTGAGAACCCTGGTTCGATCCCCACAACCGACCAACAATTTTCACCAATTCAAATCCACCCCTGTGGCTCCCTCACCACTAATACCTTTAAGGGCCGTGATTTGACGGCTGGTAACCGCACTTCACGCGAAAAAATATATCACTTACCGAGATCTGCTTAGGCAGAGTGCCACACCCAGTAATGGGTAAATGGCGTGATGATATATTTATTTATTTTATTCCTTTATTGTTTTTTGGGGTGACTTTTTTTCGGTGAGTCCCCTTGCGATTAGAACGCCATCTATTCCGAATTGGAAAAAAAGTTTCAGATAAAATTAACTTATTTTTTTCGCAGAACACGAATCTGCAATAAAAAATTTGGGTTCCCATTTAAGGTTTCAAACTTACCCCCCGCGCCACCTCCTGGGGGTGGGAGTTGGGGTTTGTTTTTGGTGTGCTTAGATAGGTTTTTGCAAAATATGAAACACGTGTTTTTTTGTTTCTTGATTCGATGTGTATTTCTCGAGATATTTCACCGTATTTGACAGCTGTCATGTAGCTGAATACTGTTATTACCGTCAGATTCGGGTTCAGCGATGTCAAATCCTTTACATAAGTCATATTAGAGTCCAAAATAGAGGACTAACTGAGTTATATCGTGTAATACCAGCAAGTATCCAAAACCCATGTTAATTCCCATTTAAACTTTAACCGTCTTGGGGCACGGGTTAACCTTAATATTTTTTCATGAAACTTGGCCGAAAATGGTATTTTAATATAAGCTTTCGTGGGAGCGAAAAAAAATAATTTTTAAGAACCACCCTAATATATACCGGGTGGAACATCATACCTGTGTACATAGGCCATTAACATGAAAAAACAGTTTTTCTGTGCGCATTGCTCCCCAAATTATTTTAGTCAAAAATGCTTCAAATAAATGTTGTAGAGCATAAAATTCTGCATCTAAATCAATAAACAGAATTACATTTACATGCGTTATAACGACAGAAATTAAATAAAAAAATATTAAAAATTACGTTGAAAATATCAAATAGCCATGGAACTGAAACAAAAATAGATAGATGCTTGACGTTTGACAGATCTCCTGATTTAACACCTAGCGATTTTTTTTATGGGGTCATCTTAAATGTAAAATTTATAAGCAACGCCACCCAAATATTAATTCTGTGAGAGAAGCTATCGTGGATAAGTGCGCCTTAATCACAAATAGGCAGCTCGCAAATGTACGACATTCCTTCTACAATAGACTTGGTTATTGCTTGGCTGAAAATTGAGGTTTATTTGAATATTTATTGTAATAATAAATTGTAGTGATTATTTTATTAATAGAATTATTGTTTGATATTTGAATTATAATAGATAGGTTATAATTTTTACATGACCAACCCTATAAGAAATAAACGTTTCATTGAAATGTACAATTGTTTATTTATTATTAAATTGTAATCATAGGTATGGAGTTTTTTGTATGAATTTTATTGAATGATTAATTTGTTGGGGGTAAAATATCAAATAGACAGAAAAACGTCAAGAATTTATCTATTTTTGTTTCACTTCCATGGCTATTTGATATTTTGAACTTAATTTTTAATAATTTTTTATTTAATTTCTGTCGTTACAACGCATGTACATGTAATTCTGTTTATTGATTTAGATGCAGAATTTTATGCTCTACAACATTTATTTGAAGCATTTTTGGCTAAAATAATTTGTGGAGCAATGCGCACGGAAAAACTGTTTTTTCATGTTAATCGTCTATGTACACAGGTATGATGTTCCACCCGGTATATATATATATATCACGCCTTTGACCCATTACTGAATGAGACAATTCCCGTAGAAGATCTCGGTAATTCCATCAAGGTACGGCTTCAAAGATGTTAGTGGTGAGGGGCCACAGGGGTATTTTTAACATGGTGAAAATTGTTTATCGGTTATGGGAATCGAACCCGATTTCCCAAATCCACAGGTCGACTCGATACAACTGTGTATCTGTTCTTCGGGATAAAAATTAAAGGATATATACTATAATGCGTACTGATCATGGAACAAAAAGAATTATTTTTAAATTCGCAAAAAAATAGCATCGTATTTAAAGGCAACATTTTGTTAGCCACTGGTTGATAGCTATTTTAATTAACTTTATTTACAAGTAATTGTTTACACAACACAAAATAAATGCATGATGTTGTATAACTAATAATTTTATTTAGTTAAATGCAGTATGTCAAGCAATAAAGTACGAGTACGGTAATCCAGAGGCTCTAATCATTTCAAATAAACCATCGTTAATTTAGCGAATGTTTTGAAAATTCGTTTTGTTTCATGATCAGTACGTCTTATATTATACGAGTATACCCATTTTTTTTCCGAAGTACAGATACACCATATATATATATATATATATATATATATATATGTATATATGTATATATATATATTCAAATAATAATGACATGCTTTGTAAAATTATACTTCAACCAAACTCATTCTTTTTGGAGAAACTTACTGAGTAAGTTGCAACTGCTATTCTAAACCTAAATAACTTTGACTGTCTTGATATTCATGAATGAAATATAAAAATTATCAAATCTGTTAATGCCATAATAACAGTGCCATTAACTAATCCTTGTAATAAATGCATAGATAGTGAAATTTTCTCTGATGCATTTAAAGTTGCGAAAATTTTAAATATACGTAAAGAAGGGATACTTCGACGTTGAATAACTATCGATCAATTTTAATATTGACTATATTCGATAGAATACTAGAATCTTTAGTTTAAGACAGATTCGACTAATATATTAATACATTTTCTATACTTAATCCCTGTCAGCATGGATTCCGTAAATCTTGTTTAACACTCAAAGCTGTAAAGAAAGTAATCTTAGAGGTTGTGCATGGATCCAAGAACGAAAACATACTGCCATCACGCTTTGTGATGTCCAAGGCGGTCGATTGCATTTCTCATTCCATTCTAAGTAAAATACTAAAACTCGACGGTATAAGTGTTTTTCAAGAATTGATAACAATGCATTTTCATAAATCATACATTCTCTGACTATCTGCCAATTGAACATGGATTGCCGCAAGAGTTAATATTAGAACCGTTGGTATTTAAATTATTCAATAGACTTTATCTATTTAATGTGTCCTTGAAAAATAGTTGATACGAGGACTCTAATAGCTTCTGATGAAAGATATGAGTGTCCAATTATGAGAACGATGCTGAATCGTGGTTTGCTTCTATAAGTTTAAACTAAATGGAGACAAAATACAAACTAATTTTATTGTCGAAATTTTAATATTCACCAAAATATAGTTACATTATTACAGTTGTATATTGATGCTACTATGAATTAGTAGGTACATATTGATAAGCTGTGTACATTATCATATTTACTTTTTAAAGTCTTTGATTAAAAACAAATATCCTTAGATTCATTTTTAACACTATCGTCTTTAATTTTTATAGTACCACTGCCAAATCCCCATATTCATTTTTCACTAATAGAAATTCACTAGCACGCGACACGATAAGCACAATACTTTAGAGTACGACTTTAGATTTGATCATATATAATTACTTACCAAATATGTAGTATCAAAGGACTAAATAATATTCAGTTTAAAAATAAAACAAAAATGTTTCTACCAAATCATTGTTTTATTCAATTAATGAATTCCAAAATACACCGTATTTGACAGCATTGAATACTTGTTTCGATTTTGTTGTATTTCATTTCTTTTATTATAACTTGTTATAAATATATTTGCATCACGTTGTTATTATTATATGTAGCTCCAAATTTATATGAAAAACAGTCACTGAATATTTCGTCATGTCATTAACTTCTTTGCTAAACAAAACTGTTAAATCGGGTTTTTATCTTCAAAGCCTAAAAATAAATCATCGTTGGCACTATTCAAATGCAAAGAATCAAATACAATGTTAAACTGTCGTTCTGTAGCACTCAACTCTTTCAAAAATTAAGGAAAATATATATATTTTTTTACGATAGGTAAAAACATTTTTATTTTATTTGTATTGTTTTCCTAGTTACTTAAATTCTAAATTTATATTAGGTACAATAAAAATCAATTAATCTTAATGTCCGATCTTCAAAAAAATGTTGTATACACTTTTGGTTGAAAGTATCTTTGAAGATCTCAAATAATTCCAACCGTCCCTGCTCTTGTGCTATAATCTTTAGTTTCGATGTACAAATAACAATTTTTTACCTTCAGCATGGGAAATCACTTATCGACCAAAGGAAAATTTTAAATTGTTATGATAAAAATATAATAATCATCGCAAATAAAAATTAGACACTGTTATAGCAGCAATAAATTAATCATCGCACTTAACAGATATATTTAAGATATTTGTATGTACCACGAGCATTAATTGAATTTAAAGATTTTTAGGATACCTGCTCGTCGTGTCCTAAACGAAACCTTTAACTTTAGAATGTGATTTTAGTACATAAATAACTATTTAATCAACTAATTAGGATTTTCATTTATGTCTTATACAATAGCCATAGATTTAATGCAGGGCATTTTGTCAATACAGCAATTTTATTATTCATAAATCGCCTATATAATATATTATATAATTTAGATAGTTTCAAGCATCTTTAAGGATATTAGTAAAGCTTTTAAGTATATCGTTGATAATGATATATTACTCGTAGTAGAGAAATTAGATTTTTATGAGATTACGATTTATTGTTTAAAATAACTATATCTATTAGGTAATTATCAAGTGGTATTTGTCAGTGGTGTATATTCCAATAAATAAATGAACAAATAAAGCGTATATTAAGAATACGTCTTATATACTTTACTTTTCAGCATATACATAAATAAATCGCCAAATTTAACATCTACGCTTGCATATGATACAAAACTTTTATATATTGAAGAACAGTAAAAATGAAAATTTAACCTAAGCTGGAAACGTTTTATTTAGAAACACAAAGTTTAAACAACAATTCAATGCAATACAGTGTAACATAAATGACCTCAACTAAAATTCTTAGGACTTTTCATCCAAAACAATGTATCTTGAGACATACAAATAATATACAATTGTAAAAAATTTGCAAAATACCTAACCACAAACTAGAATTTTGTAAAAATGTTCATATTTCAGTGAAGTCATATAAAATATATTACACAGTAAATTTAAATTACTTACAGATTTCAAACTGTGCAGAAGACCTATAACAAAATTTTTAAAATGTTTTTATTTCATTACAGAATATGTATTACATTAGATAATACCTTGTAAATTGTACTATAGTATTATTATATAATATGAATGTATATTCTGACTAAATCCATTTTCATGATTTCATTAATTCAATAAAATAACTAATGTAAAATACATTAATTATTCAATAAGTCAAGTGGCAAGGTTAGTGTTATATTTATTCAGCATTCATTTGGTTGATTTAATTAAAAGTAAGGGAATTAACTCGAATCTATTAATACTATAAAACTCAAAATTATCAAATATAATATCCCAATCACGTGTTTAATTATCGATAATTTTATCGATAATGACATGCACGGGAGATATTCGACGGACTATTTCCCAATTAAAATTTACTCAGACGCTGTTTTTTTTATTAATAATAAAACAAAATTAAAATATATCTTTTGACAACAAGCTGAAACCGTATTGCTATGCCATATCCAAGTTATTTTCAATAGCAACACATAAATAAACAGTATGTTTTCTGAATTTCATCAAATTGTGTGATCGTTTCGGAAAGATCAAGATTTCAGTATGCAAACAATTAGTGTATTTTGTAGTGAGCAAACATATAATTCTATTCGTGCATCACCCAAAATTTCATTGATACTGGCACAACTAATTTATGATGTCTTTCGTTACATGTTTTTTCTTTAAATACGAGACCTTCGACATCTACGAAGAATCCTTCCTTCTTTTTGCATTGTGTTATCTCTGCATCTGCTTGCTGTTTTTGTATTATAGCATGTCTGTCCCATACTGGCATGTACGCATTTTCTTCCGCTTCGATTGCTTGCCCTGGAAATCTTGATAACACGTCAGCATTAATTTGTTTTTTCCCTGGTCTGTGAATTACTTCGAAGTCGTGTTCACTCAATGTTAGTGCCCACCTGGATAATCTTGAATTGTTGTCCTTGAACTTCATCAGCCATTTTAGTGGTTCATGATCCGTGATAACTCTGAATTTGCGGCCATATAAATAACAACTATAGTATTTCACACCCCAACATACAGCTAAACATTCCCATTCTGATGTGGTATAATTCATTTCGGCCTTGTTTAGTTGTCGGCTAGCGAAAGCTATCTCTTTTTCATACCCTCCAAATTTCTGACTTAGAATAGCGCTGATCGCTTTTCCGCTGGCATCCGTTGATAGTAAAAATTCTTTAGAAAAGTCTGGATGAGTTAGTACTGAATCTGAGCAGAGGGCATTTTCAATCCCTTGAATGCTTTTTCACAATCATCTGTCCAGTTGAATGTTATATTTTTCTTTGTTAATTCTGTAAGTGGTTTTGCTATTGTTGCAAAATTTAAAATAAAGCGTCTATAAAATCCTACAAGACCAGTAAAAGCCCTGATTTCTTTTACATTTTTCGTTCTTGGATAATTTTGAATAATTTAAATTTTGTCGGGATCTGGTTTTACCCCTTCGCCAATAATAACGTGACCTAAATATTTGGTTTCTGGTTTCAAAAATTTAACTTTACTCGGTTGTAGTTTCAAGTTTGCTTGTCTCAACCTGTCAAACACTTCCTTTAGTCGTTTCAAATGATTCTTAATTCCGCCATTATTAAAAACAACTACATCATCCAGATATACTAAGCATCTTTCACCTATTAGTCCTGCTAAAACGCTATACATAAGTCTCTGGAATGTACTGGGTGCATTCGCTAAACCGAACGCCATTTTTGTGAATTGATAATGTCCACCATCAGTTGTGAACGCTGTTTTCTCTTTATCTTGGTCCTTTACTTCAACTTGCCAGTATCCTGATGCCAAATCCAGTGTAGTAAACTGTTTTGCATCCCCTAACTGGTCCAAGGTCTCTTGCATCTTAACAACAGAAAAATAGTCCCTTTTTGTTACTTTATTTAGACCTCTAAAGTCTATGCAGACCCTGATTTTGCTTTCGCCATTTACTGATTTTTTTTGGTACCATAACCACTGGCGCTGACCTCGGTGAGTTCAACTGCTCAATAACCCCTGCTTCAAGCATCTTAACCAGCTCCGTTTTCAATTTTTCTTTTTGACTAAACGGTACTCTGTATGGTGCTTTTGCTATAGGCTGTGCATCTCCTGTGCTTATCTTGTGTTTTATATTATGTGTGCATCCTAGTTTGCTGTCTCCCCAGAGAAATACATCCTCGTATTCTCTCAATAAGACCAGTAATTCTTGTTTTATATCTTCTGACAGATACTCTAACTGTAATTGTTTCTCAATATCGCGCGTACCCTTATTTTTGTGTATTCCGTGTACATCCATTTTCCTTAACTTTCATTCTGCATCTCTATATTCTTCTTTTATCTTCTTTTCATTGAATAATTCTGCTTTTCTCACAATGGTATTTTTTCTGAATATCCATTTCCTTATTGGTTATATTCACTAGCTTGATAAGTATTTCTTTTTGTGCTTTAGCTAGCACCCTTGCTGCCATAACGTCATGTATTTGGATCTCTACTGGTTCCATCAAAATATCGTGTTCCGTATTGCCCAGATTCTGAACGGCTGTACACATTATTTCGCAGTTTGGTGGAATCGTAACTGTATCCTTTAACCTAACCAATTCACTGGTTTTTGTGACTTTTTGCCTTGTTTTAGGGTACTGATTTCCGACTTCTGAATTTTTGCGTTTATCTTCGGTATTTTACTATCAAGTTCTCCCATTTTTAAAGGTATCGTAATGTTGCTAGCTTACAATTTCTGACCTTTCTCAACTACGGTACTTGACTCCGTGACGTTATCGTGCATTGTTTCCACTTTTGCTGCTGTCAGCACTTCTTGGTTCGAGTTGTCCGCTAACAGTTTTATACGCATATTACCTACCGTGATTTCATAAGTGCCGTAATCTATGCTGGCTTTAAAACATTTAAAAAAACGCGACCCAAAAGACCGTCTGCTTCTAACTTTATGTTGTCTGAACAAACTACACAATTAAATGCAATATTTGAATTTTCAAAACAGAAATTTACATTTGTTGTTCCGTAATACACTATCTCGCAACCTGATATTGATGTTAACGCTCCCACATCCTCCGTTTCTATTTGCCCCTTTGTGAATTTTCTTTTAATTAATGAAACAGTTGTACCTGTGTCTACTAACAGTTTTAAAATTTTATTGTTTACCAATGCTAACACAAAATTTGGAATATCTTTTAATTTGAAATCTGAATTTGGACTAATTTTCTTAATTACTGTTTGTTTATGATTTTGACCCGAATATACTAATACCTCCCGCGCACGTTTAAATGTGACGTATTAGACTGATAGCGTGAACTCTCTGTGTATCTGTTTTTGTTTTCTCCTCCTCGATATCCATTGTTCCAGTTATATCTATTGCTTCTTTCTGGTGGTGGATCTCGATATATATGTGTATTGTTATAGCTTCTGTTGTAATTGTTCCTGTTTGTTTTTTTCAACATTCAGCAATGTTGTGGCCTGGCTTTCCACAATAGTTACACGTTTCTATTTGTTTGCAGTCTCTTTTAAAATGATCTGTAGCTCCGCAATTGTAGCATTTTTTCACTTCCTAGACTTTAGTTGTTCTTCTGTCTACAGCTCCGATTTATACATTTTCCATTTTTACACGAGCTATTTCCATTTCTTCTCGTTCAGCCATCGTTACCGCTCGCTCGAATGTGAGATCATCTTGGGAGTCCATGATGGTACTAATGTATCTACGGATTTCTTGACGTAGCCCTATTTTGAATTGTTCCAAACATATCTTCGCCACCGATTATTCTTCTATATTTTCTGCCGATATTCAGTTCTTTCTTGAGTTTTCTTAGCCTTTGTGCAAAATTTTGGACGTTTTCACCGATCTTCTGTTCGCAATTCGTCAAGTCGCGATAGACCTGGCCTGGTTATCGTTATTTCGAAAATCACTCCGTCAATATTTTACTGAATTGTTTTAATGTTATCGTTTTACTGTGTAATTCTGGAGTCAACATGTAAAAATCAAATGCGTCGTCTGTCAGTTTTAGTCTTACCAAGTCTACTGTGTTCGTGTCCGACCATTTTTCAATTTCGGCCCGAATTTGAAATTTGGCGAAATATTCTGAAGGATTTTGACCTGTAAAGTTATCTAATACGTACACACTGTACTGAAATCTGTTTGCAGCGAATAATGTCTCTAGTTCTGTTTTAATCGCCGTCTGTATTGTGGTGCGGTCCGACGCGCTGCTACCTCCCGGTATATCCCCGGGTTTACCCAAGTTATAATAAATAATAAAGACGGAAAATACCAGACATAGAAAATAAACAACGAAAACTTATAATACTTGGCCTCCGCGAATGTAACAAAAAAAATATTATTTTTTCTTCTTTTTGTTCACCTTGATCTGACACGATATCCCAAACCGCTGCCACCAATTTGTAACACTCCTCGTTATGATGAGACTTAGCAAATAATATACGGGTTCTTGTCAGATTGAAGGACGCAATAAATAGGTTTTTTACATACGTTATACACAGCACTACTTGATATACTCTTGATGTGTTGACTCTATACTATTTACACTCTTTTCTGCTGGCCCAATCGGTCAGCCCTCTCACACTAACTATCCTCGAGTATAATATTCACACCTTAAATATGTATATTGGAACAATGCTAAGTCAGCAAAATAAGTATTACAGTTTACTACAATGTTTATATATTACATGTCACACCATGACCCAGTTATTGAAGTTACTTAATATGTATGTCTTAATTGTGTTGACTTAGACTAGTTACAACTTGACAAAAAGTATTGTCAAATTAGCAATCATGTTCATTTTCTTTTACATAATATAAAGAATATACTAATTTATGTTTTTGCTTCAAAAATGTTTTATGTTTGAGAGCAACATATTTTAAATTAATACCATTAAAACTATAATTTTAAATGTATTGAAACTAATTTCGTATGATTTTTTAACTCGTCTTTCTTTAGGTTGTCGTTTTTTGGTTGCAATGTTTCTTCTGTTTGTGTAGGTACTATTTTCATTGTATCTTCATTTTTTTGTATGCTACTGGTGGCATTTTACCTTTATTTCTTTCTTTTTTTGCTATCTCATAACTTGCTTGTATTTTTCTTTCTCCTACTGTTATATTTATTTATGTTACTCTATACAACAGGAACTGAATCCCAATTACAGTTCAGGGTCCGCACTCACCGAGCCGCAGTGTGGTAGTTCATTTATTTAATTTGTAGCTTGAGTGAGATTCGAACTCGGGATCTCCGGATTCGAATTCCGTATCGCTATCCACACCACCGTACTGACGGATATTATGAACTGTATACATTTCCTTTTCCTGTAGCCCGTATTTATTTTTCATTATTTTTTTTTCTATCCAATTTTGACATAATCAACTATAATTAATTCATTTTTCCATTTTTTCCTTTTTTGTTTCTTGTTCTTTGTATTTCATATCATCTTCAAGTTTCATTATAATTTTTTTGTTATAAAAATAATAATACCGAATTAAATACAAATAATTTTACAAAAGAAAATATATAAAACAGTAGAATCAAAATAGGTAACGAAGAATGGCGCTTAAACTTTAAAAAAATCAATCACGGACATGGAGAACAACGTAGAAGAAATACAAGAAAATAATTTAAATGTACGAATAGCGGAGATAAAGGATGGAATATATTAAACGGAAATATGACAGGAAACGAGATAGGTGAATATACATTCATTAACAGTAGGAACCAACTCTCAATAATTGGCTATGGGATATCTAATAATCAACCTTTGTACAAAGCCGAACATTTACCTATAGCAATAACATTAAAAAATCGAACATATTCACAATTTAAAAAAGCAAAAGAACGAAAAATTATTAATTGGAATAATTTGGAGGATACAAAGAGAAAATGCCCTTACAACTTTAAAATAAGAATGTTGCAGAAATATAAGATTGGTTGAAAAGTAGTCAACTAGAAAACATACAGAATAAACATCTAAAACCTAAGTCTGGAGACGCATATACTACATTGTTTTGGAATAGACAAATAGAGATAAAATGAGAATATCGACGGGTCTGTGAGCAACGAAATATAAAGGAAAAATCAAAAAAGTATGCTATATATACAGGGTGTTAAAAAAGTTCCGGGGTGGTGAAATATCTCGACAGATACACATCGAATCAAGAAAAAAACACGTGTTTCATATTTTGCAAAAACCTATCTAAGCACACCAAACACAAACCTCAACTCCCACCCCTGCGGGTGGGACGAGGGGCAACTTTGAAACCTTAAATGGGAACCCCATTTTTTATTGCAGATTCGTATTCTGCGAAAAAAAATAAGTTAATTTTATCTGAAACTTTTTTCCAATTCGGAATAGCAAGGGGACTCACCGAAAAAAAGTCACCCCAAAAAACAATAATGGAATAAAATAACGTTTATTTTATAAAATCGTTTTGCAAATTTATTTTAAGCATTTAGTCGGTGAAAGGCTTGTGGCTACTTGTTATTAAGTTGATTTTTTTATTTGATTCAATGTTTATTTCTTGTGATATTAGACCGTTTTTATTTTTCTTTCAGAATTATGTTAAAATTTATTTTTGCGATTAGAGCGCCATCTATTCGAAAGTGGAACAAAGTTTCAGATAAAATTAAGTTATTTAAATTTCGCAGAATACGAATCTGCAATAAAAAATGGGGGTTCCCATTTAAGGTTTCAAAGTTGCCCCCCGCCCCACCCCTGGGGGTGGGAGTTGGGGTTTGTGTTTGGTGAGCATAGATACGTTTTTTCAAAATATGAAACATGTGTTTTTTTGTTTCTTGATTCGATGTGTACCTATTTCTTGAGATATTTCACCGTCCCGGAACTTTTTTAACATCCTGTATATATCTATATATATATATATATATATATACAAGTTATGCAACAGCTTCCAACAGGAAAGTGCTGATAACAGCATTACTCCAGCCATGACTCCAATGATCCCATTACGATTATATTATATTTCATTTTGTATTTGTAAACGTAGTTAGTAAGTTATTTACAAGTTAACATCCAGTCTGTAAACATTTAAACTTGAATTGTAATTTTCGTTGATTAAAATTTTTTTTAAAGTAAATTTTAATTCAGTTAACCTAATTGGCGCAATCACGGTAGGATTCCCAAGTGAATTTATCCGTTTCCGTTTGAACAATTTGCTGGGAATTTGCAATGAAAATCGTCGCTGAGTACTTCGCATCGTCACGAGCGCATATCGTGCCACACAGAAGTTCTCCAGCCCTGAGGAACACAGAGATGCTTGTAAATATCCCAGGACTCCTGTTACGCTGAACAAAGCAGAAGCTCATAGACAAGCTGCTATTTCTGTAAGTACTAATATCCTTTAGAAATATCAGTGAAAATCAATCAGATTCAAGGAATACGCAGGGGCATTCCAACCCAGGGTTCTTGGGGTTCCCAAAACCCGGGCGCCAGCATAAAAGGGCGGCAGACTGCAAAAAGTTAAAATAAATATGAGTATATTAAAAGAACACAAATACTGCGTCTTAATATTATTTGTAAAATAAATAAAGTAATTAAATGAATACCAAATGTAGGTACCTCCTATCGTACTAAGGCCTTTAATTACAAAAGATCGCGAAGTAATGTGATTAATGTTTGAAATATAAAGTTAACTGTCAAGATTTCTTAATATTCACAACAAATCGTGACAGCTTCTGTTTCTATGACAAAGCTGTCACAAAAAAATCATAATTAGTAGGCGATTTACTCGAACTATTTTCATTAATTTCTCTAATTTGTGGCATTAAAATGAAGTAATCTGTATGAAATAATGTGTGTGGATAGGTCTAGTATGGTCATGTGCAATATTATACCATAATTTTTTACCGGACACTTTTAATTTACAAAAACCTTTTTTCCCATGTTATTTCCCTATGCCAACCTTTACGTGGAACGCGCGGTATAGTTATAAGTATTTAAGTATTTTTATTGTAAATTTAATTTACATGTATTGATATGTTATTTTGTTATTTGTATAATTGTTTGTGCTATTATGTACAATTGTAAAATGTAAACTTTAATTTTAATTAGGTTTAGGTATATTAGAATGTACCTATGTGGTGAACTAATTTCTTTTTGTTTTTTTTTGTATTTTTATTTAATTTTATGAGAAACTATATAATAAAATATTTATTTAAAAATAGTTATTTTTCTAGACAAACAATGTTCTATTATTCTACGCTAAGGTGAATAACATATTGTTTGTCATGAGTTTGCTTATTGCTCTAAATCTACACGCAAGTTTCGCATAGTATGGCGTGTCGGCTTACTGCCTTACTCTTTCTGTATCGTGGAGCATAAAATTCCACGTATTTTGAGTACCATATCGCATTTTTGTGCTCCAAAATTTTCGCCTGCGGCGCACGCCTCTAGGCGCCACATTCTGCTTCTGAACCCAGGCGCCAAGTACCCCAGATACGCCCCTGGGAATACGGACACAGGTTCAATAGTTTCTTGTAACTCGCCAACCCCTAATATAACAGAATATAATATAATAGTTAAAGGTTTTATTGAAGATATAAATAATTTAAATTTAGCAGAGATAACTACCCGAATACTTAAAAAAGAATTTTTAGACATAGTCTCCGAATTTTACTTAGATGCTAAACTCTTATCGAGATTCATTGAAGTTTGTGAGAAGTTAGTAAATACATTCTATAACGTAACTAACTCAAACGATTTCCAAAATAAGTATTTAATGTCAAGCATATTGTCAAAAATTAAGGGTGAAGCTGCTTAAAATATTGCAACTTGCACTATACCTCGTTGGACTGTCTTAAAAAAGCTTTAATAGATACTTATTCTGATAAACGCGATTGTTATCCGCTAAATATTGTCTGAATTAAAACATCAATTAATCCGCGTTTGAATTTTATAACAGAGTTAAAGAAGTTTGGAACTTACAAATCGCGTACATATCCACGCAAATAAAAGCTAAAAAACATGTCGTTCTAATAAGATATTTTCAAATTGACGCTGTAAAATTTCTCTTAAGAGGGCTTAAGAAGCCCTTAGGTAATTTAATGCGCACTAAATATCCATCAGATATGAATACTGCGCTTAATATGTTGACTAACGATTTTCAATTAGCAAGTTATTCATGCACACATAAAAATTTAACACGATACTTAAACCAAAACAATTTATCAACAATACACATAATAATACACATAATAGAGCACCGTAAAGGCAATAACAATTCGCATACCGTCAATACCCAAAAACGCAACAGAGATAAAACTTTACATTCGAAGAACTTCATAACACGGAAGTTAATGACATAAGCGACGAACTTGACCCTGATGAAAATAACATTGTTAATTACTAATCAAATGTAGATAGGTACCGAATATTACGAACTAGAACCAGACTCCGATCCAAACTATTTTTTTAGAAATAGCTGCCTCGGAAACACCATCGAACACTCGACACATGAAGCACACGTTCATTCATTAAACCAGAAATTGCTCAACCGAAAAATTTAGCTTATTACTACCCTGTTCAAAAATATTTTCAAAACATAATATTAAGCTTAAATATTATTTATTCGATTTTCATAACCAATTTGTTATTCTATTAGGACTAGATAACTTATAAACTTTAGAAGCGATCATTTACTTAACACACGATAAGATAATAACACCACAGCTGAGACAAAAATTCACTATCACACTGTAACACCGCGTCCTCACTATGCCACGATTCCGCTTAAGTCTGTGAAGATAACAAAGTTCTATGTTGATAATATTAAAAATGGGGAAACATATTAATAATATCATAATCCCCAAAGGTATTGCAAAAATCTAAAATATTGTCACTTACTATCCAACGATAAATCCAAACGAAAAAGAATATATTACAGACACCACAAATAATATCTCTGCTGAATCGTTAAAAAATTTTGAAATTAACAATATCTTAATGTAGAAAATTTATATAATAGCTTTGATTTTTATAAAATACGAACTGATCACATGAACTCAGAGAAAAAAGTCTCAATCACGAAACTAGTGAAAGAGTACACCGATATCTTTCATACGGAAAATAAGTCGTTATCTTTTACAAACGAAACAAAACACCATATACGGACAAACGATGATATCCGATTTATTCAAAAACGTACAGATACCAGGAAATAAATCACAATGAAGTAAAAGATCAAATAAAAAAAATGTCGAGTCAAAATATTATTAGGCCGTCACATTCCCCCTGGTCATCCCCAGTCTGGACTGTACCAAAAAAATTAGATGCATCGGGAAAGAAAAAATGGCGCATGGTTATCGATTATCGTAAATTAAACGATAAGTCAATTGATGATAAATGCTCAAATCCGAATATTAACTCATTATTAGATATATTTGGCAGTTGCCAATATTTGACAATCCTAGATTTGGCCTCCGGTTTCAACCAAATCAAAATGCACAAAACGATATCCAAAAGACCGCGTTCAACATTGAAAATGGACATTATGAATTTCTCAGAATCTATCTCAATAAATCCGAGTTTATTCAGAAGGAAGTTGCATATTTAGACCATATAGTCTCTCCCGAAGGCGTCTGATAAAATTAAAGCAATAAAAAATTATCCATTATCAGAAACCACAACGCAAATAAAAGGATTTTTACGATTGTTAGGATATTACCGAAACTTTATCAAGAACTTCGCTAAATTTACTAAACCATTAACTAAATGCCTCAAGTAAGGTATAGAGATCAAAATAAATTAACCAATTCTTCAATACCCGGACTTTACTAAACCATTTAATCTTACAACCGACGCTAGCAACCAATGCAATTGGTGCTATTTTATCCCAAGGCAATGTTGGCTCAGATTTATCTATCTCATATGCTAGCAGAACTCTAAATGATTCAGAACAAAATTATTCTACGATCGAAAAAGAATTACTCTTCATAGTTTGGTTAGTAAAATACTTTCGACTTTATCTTTTCGGCGGAAAATTTAAATTCCTAACGGACCATAAACCATTACAGTGGTTATTCTCTCTTAAAAATCTCAATTTTACATTAGTAAGATGGAGATTGAAATTTAGTATAAAAAAAGGGAAATTAAACATGAACGCTGACGCCTTGAACCGCATTCCATGTAAAAATGAAAAACTTGTTCAAATATCAAGTACTGAAGAAGATTCACCACCTTCAACTCTGTATAAAAATTATTTAGACAGTAAATTGATTAAATCAAATAAAGAGTATAAAATCTTTGAAGTAGAAGCTGACCTCTTAGGTTCACCCTGTAATGAAAGTCTAGCACATTTTGTTAGCAAAGATCTAGTAATGTTAAATGGAATAGCAAAGGATTTCGCACAAAAATTTCGAGGGTATAGATAAATTAAACCCAAAATTATATAATTTAGTTTACCTAACAGATCAAAATTATAGATTCATTATTAACCTAATAACGGCAAACTATTGCAATCAAAAACCCACGAATCAAGATTTATTCTAAACCCTTCTAAATTTAAAATCATTTTGCTGAAAAATAAAATTAAATATTTAAATATACCAAAATTAGGTTACGGACTTGATCAACTAAATTGGCCTAACGTTAAACCTACGATAGAATTTATTTTCTGAAATAGTAGTATAGTAATAACCGTGTACCTATATAATAAACCAATTGATAAAATACCACCGTTTGAACTTAACGTTAATGAATCTAAGGACAATTGCGATAATTTCTTTAATTATTTGGACGAATTTAATAAACAATTAAAACATAATAAAACCAACGAACACGACAACGAATCCTTAATTGTAGAAGTGGACACTACAATTCAAATTTTATTCCAACCCCGAAAACCCCATAGTTGGAATGCTGATCAGTGAATTACCAGTAAATGTAGGTAAAAATCAGTTGATTATTACGGAAGCTGAACATTCACTACCTAGTCCAAAAATAAAAAAATTACACTTGAATAAAATGAGAGTTAATGTATAATTATTGTAAAATAACCTTGAAAATGAATTTTGTTAAAAATTATGTAGTTCCAAAGGTTGCATATTATTTATATTTCGAACAACCTATATATGAAAAAATTAGTAAGATTTTCCAAAAATTCAAAATTCTGTTGTTAAATTTATAAAATGCAATAATAAAGAAATTAATAGATATAGAAAAGGAAGATGAAATCATTGATACTATCCGAAATTACCACGAAGGTAAAACTAACCATCGCGGATTTATGAAACCCCATAATCAGATAAAAAGAATATATTATTGGCTAAATTGAATTTTATTAATCAATGTGATATTTGTTAAAAATAAAAGTACGAACGTAATCCCTTAAAATTTAAATTTAATATTATACCTACCCCGAATATTTTGATATTATACGCATTGACTTCTTAAGTTTAGAAAACCACAAGTTTCTCACAATAATCGACGCGTTCTCTAAATACGTCCAATAGTATGAAGTCAGTTCAACTAACGCAATCGAGATAAGTAATAAATTAACAAAATTCTTTTCCCACCACGGTATCCCTAAGACGATTATAACAGATAACGGGCTAGAATTGAAAAACACTGTTCTACACGATTTGATAAGTTTACACAAAATAGATATCCATTTCATTAGTTCCCAACATCCTTATCCAATTGCCTTATAGAACGATTTCATTCTACGTTGATAGAACATATTCACTTATTTAATTTACAAGACCATTTCACAAATGACACGATAGAAAATAAAGTCCACTTTGGCTTATTAGCATATAGTAACACTCATCATACTTCCATCGGATTAAAACCAACAGAAATTATTAACGGGCACTTTAAAACTAACTCACCTCTTGAAGTACAATTAGAGAAAAAAATAACACAAAAGCATAAAGAAAAAACTAAATTAGCCTATCAAAATATTAATGAGCGAATGCAAAATAAAAAATCAAATCTAATTAATAAACTAAATGAAAATCGTGAAATTTTATTTGACATACCCGAAACAGCCTATATACAAAATAAACAAAAAGTGAACAAAACACGTCAACCGAAATTCAAAAAAGAAATTATTAAAACAATAAATAAAAACTTAAAAACGGCAGAAATTAAAACAGATACGAAAGACAATAGAGAGGATTAGTAAAAGGACTAGGATCCATAATTAAATCAATTACCAGAAACATAGACGCGGAAGATGAAAAACAATATTCAAAAATTTTAAATCATTTGGCATTTAACCAACATAAATGAACAATTAAAAGCCCAATATTCCGTTAACCATGTATTAATAGAGAAATTTAATAAAACAATTGAAACGATTAAACTTAATGAATTATAAATGAAATTAAAAATAGAACAGTTGTTGCATATTGTTGTCGGCGGAACCCATAATCTAAATAAATTCAGTATTTATGATATTTACAGTCAACTATACACCTGGTTTAATATGATACTAAATGTAATGCAAGACATAGAAAATACATTAACCTTTTGTAAACTTCACGCAATGTATCCAATCATTATCAAAATTAACGAATTTCATTCAGAATTAAATAAGATCTATAAAAGTAATAGTAACTAAATCCTGTTAGAACCCACTTTCGAAAACACAAAAGAAATTGAAAAATTTATTATTAATAAAGTAAATTGTAAGGTAGATTTAAATAAAATTATTTACTGTCTGGAATTCCCTATAAATTACGAAACTAGTTTTGAATTAGTCCACCCAGGGTAGGATTAAGACAATCGGGAACCTGGAGCCAAATTAATCATTGGACCCTGTCCCCACTACTTTTTAAACTGAACTCTGTTTTTATAAAAAATAATAAAATTGAACAAAAATATTAAAACTTATAATAATCGTAATTAAAATTGATATAAAATTGAGATTAGCGTTCAAATAAGTAAAATGAAAAACATTTTTAGTCGGATAGTGGACAGGAATAAATCAAAATCAGTGTTGATCTGTTAACGTTTATGTCTTTTTAAGATCATCATCAGAACTATTCTTAAAAGTTGCTTGTGTCTTGTTGACCTTGGCCCAGTTCTTTAGCAGATGATAGGCATTGAGTCGGATCAACTTGTTTTCGTGGTTATTGAAATAAAACAATTTAATGTACGTACGTTGGTTGCAGGTAAATGTGCCAGAAAAGGTATGCGACACTATGACACCAAAATATCTTATGACTATACGTATGAGTTGTGCGAAGTGCAGTAAGTCGATGTGAACCACAGAACTAGACACAGTGTTGCCACAGCCATATTGTTCGCGACTTCGTTCTCCTTCCTATGTCCTTTGTATGGGGCAGTGGAAAATAAATGGCAGTAGAGCACGGAATTTTGTCTCTACTATAACTTGTAGAATATCAAAATTAAATATTTTGGGAATTATAATATTAATATAATTAGTATAATACATTTGAAAAACAGTGATGTAAATTTGATAAATAGATATCTGCTGGACGGGTCCCCTAAACGTCGAGGGCCCTGGAGCCATGGCTCCATGGTTTATCTGGCCCTGAGTCTACCTTATATCAATTCCTAGTAAACTTCAAATGGAATTTGTGACTTATTTTAAATAAAGAACACTTTCTAAAATCTCTTGATGGCCAAGTTGAATCTCTAAAGGACAAATGTAGTAAAGGAACTATTTATCAATGTTCAAATAAGATCGAAAACACGGATGAGAAGTCCTGCGAAAAAAATTTCGCTGTCCCGGAACAACAACGCTATAACTGCAAAAATGTCATTTTGCAAGAGGCTCAAAAAACAAAACCAGTTATATATTAATACGAAAATGTTTTCATTTATATTCCCCCCTCATTTGTTAATATTCTTCGAACATGATAATACACATTTATCAGTACAAGAGGCTCTGATCTTTCTAGCATCAACAATTTTCCCAGTTCTAGATCTATAACGTTTTCCGGAATTTTGCAATACTTTGGCTTTTTCTTTTATCCAATTGCCTCCATCCTGTACCCTTTTCTTACCCTTTTTTCGACTGCAACTAGGAGCAAGTTCATTTTCTACGGATTCCACGTCATTAGAAATTTGTTGACGGCTTACGGGTTCTGTATCCGGATTTGACGAACTTCTTGAATCATCACTTGTGGGTTCATAATTATCACTAGAACCACTTTTCAAGTGATTTTCAATCCACCCGAGCTAGATGAACGTATGTCACTGGGATCTTGATTTGGCGTTTGGACTCTTTTCAATTGCAGTTTGCATGAACTCGAATTCTGTACGACGTATAGATATGAATTATCATTTACGGGGTTTTCTTCATGAACACGCTGCGATGGTTCACACAGTGGTAAAATAGGATTGTTATTTGACGGATCTTTGATTTTACAATTACTATGCGCGCAGCGCATAATTTTCAGAATTCGCTCGCTAACAATTTGTTTTCCAGGTAAGTCACTGATTATCTATAAAAAAAATAACAATTACGTCATAAAACAGATCAGAATTTGTGTAAACACAATGACGCAAAGAACAAATATGACATCAAGTTCAACAAAACATTTGGGAGAAGAATGACACATCATACACTTACGTCGTTGTGTTGCTAAACACTACACAAACATTGACGCAAAGAAAAAATATGACATCTAGTTCAACAAAACATTTGTGACAAGAATGACACAAAATAAACTTACGTTGTTGTGCTGCTAAACACTACACCACAAAATTCACTCCGCTGCTGTTTTTCACAATTATGTCAATGTTACTCCAGAAACCTACACATACAAACTACATTTGGAACCCAACTAACTGTTAGGCCGATATTCTCCCAATCCTTAATAACAAACAGCTGTTGTTTCCACAATGACACAACTACCCTCTGGCGTTCTAGAGGCGAACTACAAATACGTCGTTGTATCTCCCGATTTATGACATTTTTAAAATTAGTGGTACGTTTATCTCCATTTGACCTACTTTTGCAGATACAGCTTTGTTCTTCCGGGACTACGATATCATCCTGCATAACGACAACAAAAACTGCCAATACACTAAAGTAAACTTAAAAAGAAACCTCACAGAAACCATCGAAGAAAATAACCAATTTCTCATTGTATTCCCAAAAAAGAAAAGATTCCAGCGACATGTCAACTTGGTGATGAAATTAAACCCATACGAGGCATATTCCTCATGAAAGAAAATAATTGCCAAATTACATTTAGAAACCAAACTCTACATTTTCAAGAGGGATCAATCGGGAGACCGATAATATTAGACGACTTCAAGATAAAATTTGATTAAATACAAGCTACAAGATCGACTGTAGAACTCAACAGCATACAAGACCTGAAACTGCCCATAAATAAATTTGAAGACATCGAAGACTACGACACTACTGCCGATTACTACTCAATATTAGCTTTGTACGTAATTTTAATTATAGTTGCAGTTACAATACTTGCAGTTTTCAGAAGAATCCACGACCATGAACTCCATCCCAAGCGTTCCACCCCCCAACAGCAGCAGCCCCAGCTGAACCTTCCCGGGGATACTCAATTCTAAGGAGGGAGGAGTTATGGAACAGTTTCCTGCAGAAAAGTGCCGATAACAGCATTACTCCAGCCATGACCCCAGAAGAACTCTCCCATTACACTTATATTATATTTCATTTTGTATTTGTAAACGTAGTTGGTAAGTTAGTTACAAGTTCGAATCCCGTCTATAAACATCTAAACTTGAGTTGTAATTTTCGTTGATTTAAAAAAATTATTTTTAAATAAACTCTATATACGTATATACATACCACATCAGCTTGAATTTGCTCATTTCATTCAAAACAAGGATCTATAGTAATGCCCAGTATTTTTACTGCTGTATGTACAAGCACTCGTGGATTTATATTTATGAAATAAAATTTCCTGATTTTTGTCGCTATAGACAATTAACTTGTTTGCAGTGAACCATTGCTCAGAGGTACGGAGTACTTTGTCTGATATTATTTGCAGCTGTGCATTTGATTTTGTGGCAAAATAAAAAGTTGTATCGTCAGCATACAAACAGGATTCTACGAAATTATGTGTAGCAATTATGTCATTTACATAGATAATAAATAGAGTGGGGCCAAGATGCGACCCTTGCGGCACGCCATGAAGGGCAGGAAGGGTCTCAGACTCAGTATCATGGTGAACAACTTTTTGAGATCTTTGGAACAAGTAAGAACTAATCAGATTTGAGCAATTTCCCCTGATTCCATAGAATTCTAGTTTCGATAGAAATATTTCATGATTAACACAATCGAATGCCTTACTCAAATCACACAAGATGGCTTTAACAGTATTTGAGCAGTTAGTATTTTTGGAGATATAGGTAAGGAGGTTACCAATTGCATCTGCAGTACCAAGACCTCTCCTGAAGCCGAATTGTTTCGGTGAGATTATGTTGTTACTTTCACAAAATGAGATTAATCTATTATTTAATACAATCTCAAATACTTTCGAGATAGTTGGAATGATTGAAATTGGTCTGTAGTTGGCTCATTGCGCATGTGTGCCCTTTTTAAAGACCGGTATTACTAATTTTGAGTAGTTTAGGATATTTACCGCTAGAAAAAGACAAGTTTACTAAATGTGTTAATGGAATTACTATATATAATGCGATTTGTTTTCAAAAAATTGGGACTAATGCCGTATATATCCGTGCAATTGTTGTTTGATAAGCTTATTAACATATTATAAACTTCTGCCTCAGTGACAGGTTGAAGAAATATTGACGAATTATTAGTGCAAGGAATTTTATTTATATATTCTAAGGGATTTGTACGACATTTTGGCAACTGTGAAATCAATTCTTGAGCTACGTTAGCTAAGAAATTGTTAAAATCATTAGCAGATTAGCTGTTGTTATCCAAAACTTGTTTTTAGTTATTATTATTTAGCTCATTTTTAATTACTTGCCAACAAGCTGTATTAATATTATCAGCATTAGTTAGGAAATTTTCATTTGCTTTTTTCTTAGCCCAAATTACAGATTTTTTTATAAAATTTTCTGTAATTATTTAGAATAATCCTAATATTATCACATTTTAATCTAGCATATATGGCTTTTATGTAGTACAGAATTTCTCGAATTTATATAATGTCATCAGACATCCAATTTATTTTATTAAACTTATTATTAACTACTTTAACTTTTTTAATCACAAAATGCGTTAAAAATGCATCATAGAATATGTTGTGAAATTGAATATAAGCATCATTCATCTCTTGAGATTGTAAAACACAATCCCACTGAGTTTGGTTTAAATAAACGATGAAGCTTTGAATATCATGGTAGTTAATAATTCGTTTACGAATATATTTTTGTGGAGTTATCAAATGGTTATGATTATCAAATAATTTAAATTTTATTGCAAAATGATCTGACAATTCAAGATCAAGAACTTTAAAAGAACACTGATCAAGGCTAATGTTAGTTGCGGCATTATCAATGCACGAAGAGCTATGTTCTGTGATTCTAGTAAATTCCTGTACAATAAATTGCCATACGAATTGCACAAATTCAAAAGAGACCGAGAATAATAGTTTTTGATTAAAAAATTTGCATTAAAATCACCAATTACTAAAATACGTTTTAAAGGTCTACATAAAATAATATCTAAGTTAATTAAAAAGTCAGTCAAACTGGTGTTAGGAGCTCTGTAGACGCACACGACAATAAGATTTGCGAGTGTTAGTTGTATTGCAGCACATTCGAGACATTGTTCTTCGCAGATTCGATCCACTTCTGGAGGTCGAGAAAATTGAAGTCTAGTTCGTATGTAAATAACTACACCACCATAACCATTATCGCGACAATAGGCAGCAGCCAGGCTGAAGTTTTGAATCACAATTATTATTTAGATATAATTCAAGCTCAAAAGTTTTAAATTTTAAAGAACGAATATTTATGAAAAGGACTGAATCAGTAATCTGTTTATTTTCTTCACATAGATTGTCTGTTATTTCACTAGGCTGGATTGCTGATGTTCTTCTAAAAAATGAGTATTTTCTTTTGGTGCCTGCCTTGGTATGTAAAATTTATTGATGAAAGTGCCAAGAGGCCATGAGTTGGCACATGATATTTTTTCACAAAATACATGAGGAATGCTTATTTTAAATGATGCATATGTGTTAAATTTGGATTTTAATTGAAGCACAGTAAAATTAATTGTGTTTAGTTTTTTTTTAATGTTCTTCTACATTAGTTTTAGATACTTCCGAGGATAGATGCGAAATAAAAAAGTGTGCAATTTTGGGTGCAGCACTTAATTTTGAATTTAGACTATTTAAATCCTTGCCACTACCAATAGTTATTTGATTGCGTCTCCGTTGTAGCCGTTTATTTACGACAGTTAAAAAAATGTGAGCCGTCATGGGACGCCTGGCAGATGTGAAACATCGTGTGTGTACAAGTAATATGCATAAAAGATAATATTATTACAGGAATTAAATATAGCCTAATGAAAAAATGAAGTATTACGAATTTCTTACAGAAAATTCTACTTACTGATGACTTGGTAGTATGCCATAGTGTAGTTTCACTTTCTTTGCACAAGGTTGATCACTTTGATCTTCTGAGTTATCACTATCACACATATTTTATTGTCAAAAATTAAAATAAAAAATTAAATAAAACGCAGGTTATGTGTACTGTAGTAAACAACAACGTCGAACTGAGTGAGAAGCCACACCGTACACTCTACTACATATAAAATATATATATATAAAATAAAATATATATTAATAATATATATATATATATATATATATATATATATATATATATATATATATATATATATATATATATATATATATATATTTTATATGTAGTAGAGTGTACGGTGTGGCTTCTCACTCAGTTCGACGTTGTTGTTTACTACGGTACACATAACCTGCGGTTTATTTAATTTTTTATTAATATATATTATATATATAATATAATATTATTAATATATATAATATATATATATATATATATATATATATATATATATATATATATATATATATATATATAAGTAATATAGGAGTCCAGCCCTGTATTTCACAATCTTTCAAGTTCATTGCATCAGACTTGTTTCTCACGGTGAAACATGAGAGACATTGCTGAGTAAGGTAATTTCTGCATATTATCAAGAACATGTGTAGTTAGAAGTCAGATTCTGTTAGTAACTTGTACTGTAAACACGCTGTACTGTTTGTGTTGAAATAATAAATAAATTTTTTATTATATTGAATCAATCAATCAATATATTTGGCGCAGTCGGTAGGATCGTGAAATATCAATATATCGAAAATTCTGCAAGAATTCAATTCGTTAAAAAATATCGATAGTCAGTTTCTACTGTTAATTCGCGATCCGAACATAATCAAATAATCGTCTCCCGAAGAAACTAACTTCATAAGTGCCAGCAAAGCTAGTGCCATAAGTTATCACGAAAGACATTATTTCCAACATCAAAAATCTCATCACACAAGCAGTCCGAGAGGCCTGAAGCCGTCGTCATAGTCAGAGCATCATCCCACTCTCCAGCGTGAACCAGAATTCTCAACAACGAAGGAACCGGCATCAACTTCCCCAGTAGAGCGGATCCGTCCCTGTCTTCCAATCTGCCGAGCGAACATCGGAAAGAAGACAACAACCTCAATGATTAAAGAAGTAATACTATTACTGTAAGTTTATTTATATAATTGTCATAATCACTGTACACACAAATTCACTGACACAATTCCAATCCAAACCTGGATTCTTTACTCGAAGTATTAAATAATTTAAATATTAACATTGAAACAATGCCTGAAACAGGACTTCCGGGTCAGCGCACGGCACAAATCGCCGCAGAACCCCTAAAAAACCAACAAACAATTAACGATTTAGTTAGCGCTATACCTAAATATAACGGTAATCCTAAATCACTTACGCGTTTCATAACTCAAACAGATGAAATAATTGAACTAATTAATAGCTTGCATCCTAACGCAATCCAAGTAAAATTAATATTATTCCAAATTAAAGCGAAACTAACAGATCGCGCAGAAGAACTAATAAACGATCATAAATTCGATACATGGAAAGAGCTTCGCGAATTTCTTATTGCAAAATACGATGATAAACAGCAGGCTCCAACTATCGCATGTAACATGGTTAAACTCCAACAAGGAAAACTTACAACTTTCGAATATTTGAAAGAAATTCAAAAACATTACGATCGTGCAGTAGCAAAAATTAACTTGTGCCATCTTGTGCCTGACGCAAAAGAAGGCATAATTGCTTTTATTCAATCCATAGCCGTACACTCGTTCATTTCAAATTGTAAAGATCCTTACAGAAACAACCTCGCTACTCGCAATCCTTCTTCTCTAGAAGAAATTGAAAACCTCCTTACAAATGACTTCCAATATTTACAAGAAACCCAACACCAAAATTTAAATTTAAATAAATCTAAACCAATTTATAAACCCACATCATATAACTTTAACCTTCCTGCTCAACAAAAATCACAACCCACATATCAAAAATACCAATCTCCGATGCAAAAATTTCCAACACCTCAAAGAACACAACAAGTGTACCAACCTAAACCATTCGCCCCACGAGCAAATATCCGAAACTCACAATTCATGAATCCAACCCCTATGAGTACACAAACTCGACCAGTCCGTCCACAAAATTATTTCCAACAAAATCAGCCACAACAAAACTTCGTATTTGAGGAACTATTTAATCAAAATCTCGAAAATAATGAATTCGAAAATCCCGAAATTGAAGAATACCCTGATAAACAACAAATTGATGATAATACTGAAAACGAAAATGAATACATCGAACAAATCGACACTCAAAATTTTCCCCAACTCGATTCACAAGAATCGAATCTTTAACGAATAATTTTAGTAAACTCCCATTTATTCAAATTAATAATTTTAAAATACTTTTAGATACAGGCTCAACTCAAAATTACATACATCCAAAATTAATTAAATCCGACACAACAAAATTTCGTGAATATTTTACAATTTATACTTGTAACGGTAAATCGTCCGGAACTGAATTTACCTATTTCCAATTTAAGAAATTAAACATTAAAAGCTACATTTTCAATTTTCATAAAGATTTTGATATTTTATTGGGCATACCCGGCATCGAATTACTTAAAACTAAATTAAATTTTGAAAAAGGTGATGTAACGTTTCTAAATAAATATAAATATCAATTTCAATATTTAAACCAAAAACAAAATAAAATATTTAATATAGAAATAAATAAGCAAGCCATCAGAACCGATCATTTAAACGAGTCGGAACAAAAAGGACTGTTCGTAACATTAAATAAATACAGAGATCTCATTTTGGATGATAATCAAAAACTTTCGTTCACAAATAAAATAAAACATTGAAAAAATGTTGAACGACGACATAATTCAACATTCTTACTCCCCCTGGTCGTCCCCCATTTGGGTAGTCCCCAAAAAACTTGACGCATCGGGTAAACAGAAATTTCGCGTTGTGATAGACTATCGTAAACTCAACGACAAAACTATCGACGACAAATTCCCTATCCCAGACGTAACTGACATCCTCGACAAACTCGGAAAATCTAATTACTTTACAACCATTGACTTAACTTCCGGCTTCCACCAAATAGAAGTCAATCCCGAAGACATTCCTAAAACCGCCTTCTCAACCAACAGCGGACACTACGAATTTAAGCGTATGCCGTTTGGGCTAAAGAACGCCCCCGCTACTTTTCAGCGCTTGATGAATTTTGTTTTAAAAGATCTGATAAATAAGATATGCTTCGTATATCTCGACGATATTATTATTCTTGGTACATCTTTCGAAGAACATTTAATAAATATTGAAAAAGTTTTCAAAAAATTGCGCGAAGCAAATCTCAAAATTCAATTGGATAAATGCGAATTCCTACGTAAGGAAGTAGCATATTTAGGCCACATCATCACTACTAAAGGGATTAAACCAAACCCCGCGAAAATACAAGCGATAAAAAATTTTTCGATACCAAAATCACCTAAAGAAATAAAATCCTTTCTTGGACTACTCGGTTATTACCGTCGTTTTATAGATAACTTTTCTAAAATAACAAAACCGCTTACAAATTGCTTGAAAAAAGGAAATAAAATAGACATAACTAATAAAAATTATACGGAATGTTTCGAGAAATGCAAAACCCTTTTATCAAACAACCCCATTCTCCAATATCCTGACTTCAACAAAGATTTCATATTAACGACCGACGCTAGTAATTACGCAATCGGCGCTGTACTTTCTCAACGCGACGGAAACAACAAAGATCTCCCCATCTCTTACATCTCACGGACACTTAATTCTCACGAAATCAACTATTCTGTTATCGAAAAAGAACTGCTAGCAATTGTCTGGGCAACCAAACAATTCCGCCCATACCTTTTAGGTCGAAAATTCAAAATTATCACCGATCACCGCCCTCTCGTTTGGCTAAATTCACTAAAGGAACCAAACCAAAAACTTATTAGATGGCGCCTCAAACTAGAAGAATTCAATTATGTAATCGAATATAAAAAAGGTTGCCAAAATTACGTCGCCGACGCCCTCTCGCGAATAAAACCAAAATTCGAAATTCGATATAATAACGCAGACATCTTTAAATCAGACAACCCATTAGTACACTGTGTTTCAAAAGATCTACATATGTCACAAGGATTCGCCAAGCAAGTAAAACAAAATTACCCTGTATCAAAATTATTTAACGTAGATAACAAAATTTATATTCAAAAAGCACCCCGAACAATTTTACATTTAATAACGAAGGAAATTTATAATCAAAGGAAACCAACCCTGCTAGATGTTAAGAAATGCCTGAATAAATTACTAGAATATTGTATCCAAAATGACATCAACCAACTCGACTTACCACGTATTTGTACAGGACATGACAAAATACCTTGGATAAAAATCGAAAATCTAATCCAAGAATTATTCGCTAACACCTCAATTATTTTTAACGTGTAAATTAAATTTTGAGTATTCGATTTTATGTTTTTAAAAAGAATACTAAAATCTTTATTAATATTATAACTTTATTATAATTTGTATATGGTTACATATGAGTCACAGTACTTGACTGTGCAGAGTCTACGATACAAAAAGCGTGCTTATTCACTAAACTAGCCTATTTATACATTTCTCTTATCTTCTAAATATGCAACCTATGCTAGATGATATTATGACTAATGTAATGAAACAACAGGTTCAAGATACATAATTTACATTTATCTTATCTTCTAAATGTGCAACCTATGCTAGATGATGTTATGACTAATGTAATGAAACAACAGGTTCAAGATACATAATTCCTCCCCTTTTAGTTTTTTCATTATATTTGTTCTTGCATAGCTAGTTCACTTAGCTTTTTTCTTACTGTTTTTATCTTTCTTAATTTTCTTTCATTTCTATATAATTTTATTTTAGGTAATACATATTTTCTTAAAATATAACAACTTATTAATATAAATATTATAACATATATTATATAAGAGTGATGACTGCTATTTTCAATTTTGATTTCTTTTATTTTTATAATTTTCGGTTCATTTAATATAATATCGGAGATATTCTGTAATTTAGTATCATTAAATTTTGAACTTATTAATTCCTTCTCAAATGTTTTAAATTCAATTTCTTTATATTTTTGTAGAATTCTTTTAAATGTGAAATTATTTATTTGACATTCTTGGTTAATTTTTATCTTATAGATTCCTTGAATATTTCTTTTTATTTTTATTCGTTACAGTTCATTTGAATTTCTTGCTTATTTGGACTAATCATAATTAGTTCATTTGTATTTTGAATTAATTCAAAAGTATTCTTTTTCTCAATATTATGGTATTTGCAATCATCATCCTTCTGCTTATCTTGTATATTTCCCATACATTTACTTATTTTTATAAATTGTGTAATACACAAGTATTTATTCTTAATATAACTACATTCGCTTATTTTATAAGTCTTATCTTGTGTGAAATATAATTGTTGAGGTTCACTCATTATTATGAATCTATCATTCTGAATCATTGGTAATGGGGTAAACTGGTTTAATTTGAAGGATTCTTGGGAGAAGGTTGGTATTGATATTATAAAGTATATTTCTCCGTTATAGTATTTACAATGGGTTTCTATTAGTTCGTTTAAATTCCAAATGTCGTTATTTTGTGTAGTTTGTTTTAAATTTTCATAAGATATTATACTAACGTCTAGTTTGTGTAATGAGCAAAAGGTTAAACTTGTTTCTATTTGTTTTGTTAATTCATTTAAATTCATTATTATTAATATTAATTTCTGAAATTTACTTTCCATATCTATTTGTAATTTCCAATCTAAATTTCCTTTTAAAGCCTGAATTATGTTCTCAATTTGATGTGTTAATTCTTTTTTATTGTGTCTAACATTTTCTAGTTGTGTAATAAATTTATTTGTCATATCTTTATTATGTTTAATGACTTCATCATTCTGTCCTTGTAGTATTTCCTGATTTGTTTTTAATTTATTAAACATTTCTTCATATCTTTGACTATCCGTAGAATCTAAATTTCCTGTTATTGATTTAACAATGGAGCCTAATCCGTTTATAAGTCCGCGTTTTTGTCTTTTATTAAATAGTTTTTGAATTTGATTATTTAAGTCTAAATAATTATAATTTAAAATATTAATGTATGTTTGGAATGTTTCATTATAGGGTTTTATATTCTTTAATAAATTATCTCTATTTGTTCTTAATTTTAGGAATTCTTCATAGATGGGATTTATGTTGTAGTTATAGTATATTAGTTGTTCACCAGTCTTGATTTTGCATTCACCTAATTCGGCAAGGTGGAATCCATTATTGTTCGAGATATCTTGAATTTGTCCTTGACATCTGAAATTTTTATTTAATTTTTAGTTGATTTATTTTTATATTTTTACTTCTGTTCTTTTTATCTAATATTTTAATTTTTCCTAATAGAGGGTTATAATTTTTAACTGAATATTTTCTGTATATTGGTTTCTTTATTTTATGAATAATTCTAGGATTCTGTTTAACATATACTTTATCTGTTAATTCTAAAGGATTGTCATTTTCTGTATTTCGTTTTAATTTTTCTCTTTCTATTCTATCTTTAATAATATGCTTAATTTTCCTTTGTTGTTCTTCATAATTTTCTCTTAATTTGGATTGGTCTGTTTTTATAAAAATGTTTTCATTTGATATTCCGTAAAGTATTTCAACTGGACTGAGTTGTGTTGTACTATGTTTTGTATTATTATACGCTAATGTAGCCATTCGTATTTTTTCTGACATTGCTATGTTTTTAGTGTCTGGTCTTGAGTGTAATATTCTCAATTGTTCTATTAATGTTTAGTGAAGTCTTTCCACTGCATTACTTTTAGGGTTATTAACACAAGTTATATGTAATTTAATTTTCTTTTTACTTAAGAGATCTTTCATTAATGTGTTATTAAATTCTGTACCATTGTCCATTATTATTTCCTTAGGTATTTTGTATGTTTCAAAGTATATTCTTAATTTATCTGTTATTTGTTTTGCGCTCTTATTTTCGACCTTGATAATCTGTGCGTGCTTGGAGAACTGATCTAATATCGTCAAGTAAGGTTCTTTATTTAGTGATAACAAGTCTATGTTTATCATTTCAAATGGTGTGCTTGGTGTTATTGTAAGATTGTCGGTTATTTTTATAGGTTTTCTTTCATATTTATTACATCGGCACGTTTCACAGTTGTTTATATATTCTTGAATGTCTTTATTCATGTTTGGCCAATAATATTTTTCTTTTAATTCTCTTATGGTGGCTAAAATTCCTCTATGATTTGTAAGGCCTGTGTGAAAGTCATGTATAATTTCTAATTGTTCCTCGTTATTTTCTACGTTGTTTACTAATTTTGTACACGCTATGATATTTATAGAATTTGGTTGGAAATTTTCTTGTAATATTTTTGAAACTTCTTTATCTAAATCTTTTTGAAATAAGGCTAAATATCTAATTTTTGGGGTTAGATAAGTTTTTATAAAATCTATAACATCTTGTTTAAAAGTTACTTTATTAAATTTACAAATAAGTCTTTGTTTTTTATTGTCAAAATATTTTTCTATTTTTATTTCAGTATCCCTGTCTACTTTATAAATTATTATTTGATTATCCGCTATATTAATTCTCTCATCTAAATATTTTATTCCTGCTATGGGATTCTCATTTGCGCTGTGTACCGTTTGGTTATCTTCTTCTTGATCTATATTATTTTGTTCGCTACTGTTTTCTGTTTCGTTATGGTTAACGTCGGGTAATGTGAAAACGTTTATTTCTATATTAGTATCTTCAAATATTTTATTTATCTTTTCTCTTACTTTTTCCCATTCTAATTTGTCTAAACCGCATCCTAATTTTGGGATGTTTATTATAGGTAGTTCATTTATAATCATGTAATCTCTTAAATCTTTTAAAGGTTTGTCCAAATTTTTTAATAATGGTTTATCAAAATGATTTATTTTTGTAATTAGGTGAAATATTATTTTATTATTTATTTTTTGAATAATGATATTTTTATTATTTCGTTCTTTGCAAAAGTCTTTGCACTCATATTTTAAATTTATTTGTTCCGCCAGACCTCGTGACATTTCGCAGTTTTTTGATATACAGTGTGCGATGGGATTTTGTTCTAATACGTCTCCTATTAAATTATTTAATTTAAATTTGGGTTTCTGTCTGGATAGTAGGTCTGCAACAACATTCTCTTTACCTTGTAAATAATTTATCTCAAAGTTATATTCACTCAATTCTATTTTCCATCTAATTAGTTTTTGATTCGGGTTTTTCATGTTGAATAACCAGATTAAAGGTTTATGATCTGTTTTTATGGTGAACTTCCGTCCGTAAATATATGGTCTAAAATTTCTAACTGCCCATACTATTGCTTTTAGTTCTTTTTCTATTGTACTGTAATTCTGTTCCGCTTTATTTAAAGTTTTAGAGGCATAACATATAGGTAATTCTTTATCGTCTGTTTTTTGTGCTAATATAGCGCCTATTGCAAAGTCGCTTGCGTCTGTAGTTAATATAAATTCTTTGTTAAAGTCTGGGTTTTGTAATATTGGGGATTTTATTAATGTGTTTTTACATTGTTCAAATGCGTTCTTATAATTTTCATCATCTATATCTATTTTAACATTTTTTCTTAGACATTGTGTAAAAGGTTTTGTCAAGTTTGCGTAATTAGGTATGAATCGTCTATACCATCCTAAAGTTCCTAAGAATTGTTTTATTTCTTTTTGTGTTTTTGGTAAATTAAAATTTTTTATTATCTCTATTTTCTTTTCATCTGTTGTTAGTCCGGTTTGATTAATTTTATATCCTAAAAATTTAACTTCTTGTTGTAAAAATTCTGACTTGTCTATTTGTATTTTTAAATTTGCTTGACGTAGTTTTTCGAATACTAGTCTTATATTTTTTAAATGTTCTTCTAAGTTTTTGCCAAATATTATAATGTCGTCCATATATACTAAACAGATTTTATTAATTAATTCGCCTAATGCTTCATTAATCATTCGTTGAAATGTGGCAGGTGCGTTTTTAAGTCCAAAAGGCATTCTAATGTATTCGTAGTGTCCAGAACTTGTGGAAAAAGCTGTTTTTTCTCTATCATTTTTATTCATTTTTATCTGGTGGAATCCTGAATGTAGGTCTAGGGTTGTAAAGTATTCGGAGGGTCCGATGTGATCAAATATCGTGTCAATGTTAGGTATTGGGTATTTATCATCTTTCGTTACTGAATTTAGTTTTCTGAAATCTATTACCATTCTAGTTTTTTGTTTTCCTGAAGCGTCTAATTTTTTTGGTACGATCCAAATAGGGGATGACCAGGATGAAAATGATTTTTGTATTATTTTATTATCTAATAATTTTTTTACATGTTCTTCGATGTCTTTTTCGTAAATTTGTGGAAGTCGGTAATTTTTTGTGTATACCGGCGTTTCATTTGTTACGTGAATTTTGTGTTCTATGGTGGTAGTGCAGGTTAGGTTTTCGTTTTCGTTTGGAAACAGATCTGTGTATGTGTTTATTAGTTTATCTAACTCTCTTTTTTCTATATTATCTAAGTGACTATTTCTAATTTGTATATTATTTGTTTCTGCTTTTAAATTTGTTGATTCTTCTAATTTATATATTTTATCGTCTAATTTTACTTTATTGTCTTTAAAGTTTAGTTGTATATTTAATATTTTAAATGCTTCTATTCCGAGTAATATATTATATGTTTTATGAAATTTATAAACATAACATTTTAAAGGTTTTTTATGAATTTTTATTATTGTATATTTATCGCAATTAGATTTTCCGTTTACTGTTTTAAAAGTTAATTTTTCGTTATATGTTTTACTTTAAATTGTTTTACTAAATCCGGGTGTATAAAGTTTATTGAAGAGCCTGTATCGAACAGTATGACATATGGATTAATTTTTAATGCTGGTAAGTTCGTTGTTATAGAAGACATTACTACTGTATCGCATCTATCTGTGTCTCTAAATCTAAAAAAGAATCTTCATAGATTTTCTTTTGTTTTTCTTTCTCTAATCTTTCGTTGTTTAACTCTTCGTCTATTTGTTTATGAAATTCTTGGTCCATATCGAAATCTATTTCGTCTAAGTCTACTTCTTCTATGTTATTATTTTGTCTGATTGTTTGTGTAGACATTGGTTGTGTGATTCGTGTTTGTTGTGTAATAGGTTTTGGGTTAAATCGTTTCGTCTCATAATAATTTTTTATATTTTGTCTAGGTGCAAAATTTGGGTTAGTTCTCTGGTATTGAGGTGGTTGTTTGGGATTAAATGATGTTGATGGGAATGTTTGTGATGGGAACTTTTGTGGAGGTTGCCCATTGCCAAATTTTGGTCTTTCTACATTGTTTCTCAACATAGGTGATTGATTATACGTATTAATAAAGTTAAATTCATTTTGAATCATTAATTCTATTTGTTCCAAAGTTATAGGGTTTTTAATAAGGAATGATCCTCTAACATGATTTGGTAGTAGAGATATAAATCTTTTTACTATAAATTTTTGGTTTTCATGAATTATTGCGTTCTTCTGATCTTGTGAATAATTAGTTAAGTGTATTTTTGATTTGTAAAGTGAAAATTTTTCAAGCATTATTTTCAAAGTTTGTTCTATTGATTTTGAAAATTTCGTATCCATGAGTTCTATCATCAGTGTTTCTGATGTACTCTTGTCTACAAAGTTTGTGGTCAGATATAGTTTTCAATCTTCCCATTCTGCAAATTCGTTATTACTTGTAATTTCTATTGCTTGTTCAGTGAGTTTTAATTTTATCATGCTGAATGCAAACATTCGCTGATTTGCAGTGAGTTCTAGTGTATTAAAAATGTCCATAACCTTTGTGGCTTGTTTTATAAAATTATTTAATGTTTTAATATTTCCATTATAACATGGGATTGTTTTGAGATACATTTCTATTTCTTGTACAGTTGTGGTAGCCATTGTTATGCGATTTAATCTACTAGGTTTTAATTTAATTTTGATATATTTAGTTGTTGGTAACGGTGTTAAGGAATCGTCTGATTCTATTGATTCAGAGCTATCGCTTTCTGACATAAGTTGTATTATGTGTGTGATTGACCTGTGCCGGGTCTCGGTATTTTTATTACTAGTCGTAGCTAGAAATACCCCTGAGTATTATAATATAAATGTTTTACAAACTTATAAAGATATTCTTACATTTGTATCGTGATTGTGATTATGATGATTCTTGTGAACATCATCTTCTGTTGCGGCTTCTTTTTCGTAGTTTTCGTGTTGTCTAGTAGAGACAGCAAGTGCTTCTGATGAGTGACGTGTTTCGGAACAGCAAGTCTTCCTAGTGGATTGGTCGACGTGATCTCGGAACAGCACTCTGGAGTACGTGAATCTTGTAGACGAACGTTGTGCCTTTGCGGCCTGATGGGTCCTGTTCGACCGGTTTTCGTAGATTTTTGTAGGTTTTGCTTGGTAAAGGATAAAAATCCACCACACAATTTTTTTTATTGTGTTTCGAAGTTATTAGTCCTACCGACTGCGCCAATTAAATTTTGAGTATTCGATTTTATGTTTTTAAAAAGAATACTAAAATCTTTATTAATATTATAACTTTATTATAATTTGTATATGGTTACATATGAGTCACAGTACTTGACTGTGCAGAGTCTACGATACAAAAAGCGTGCTTATTCACTAAACTAGCCTATTTATACATTTCTCTTATCTTCTAAATATGCAACCTATGCTAGATGATATTATGACTAATGTAATGAAACAACAGGTTCAAGATACATAATTTACATTTATCTTATCTTCTAAATGTGCAACCTATGCTAGATGATGTTATGACTAATGTAATGAAACAACAGGTTCAAGATACATAATTTGTACGATAAGCCCGAAAATTTAGAATTAAATTTGAATACTGATAATGAATCAGAAATAGCCGAAGTAGGATCGGAATCCGAAAACGAAACGATACATTCAGACGAAGAAAGCCCCGTAAACGGACTAACCTATTTAGACTCAAGTATTAACACTTGTCGCAACCAAGTAGTCGTAAAAGAAACCAATGGCAAAAATAATGTTAAAACAGAAAAAATTTTCGAAAATAAAATCCAACGCATTTATTTTTATTTAAATAAACAAAACTCAAACCCAAATATCACACAATTCATAAAAAAATATCTTCAACCCGGAATAATACTACTGTCTGATACCCGAAAATTTCAAAAAATATTTCAATTCCGTATTACAAGTATACTTTCAAAAAGGAAGTTATAGACTAATATGCTGTCAAAACATGGTTAAAGATATAGAAAACGTAGAAGAACAACAACTTATCATACGAAATTACCATGAGGGTAAAACTAACCACCGTGGTATCACTGAAACCTACAACAAACTAAAACTACAATATTACTGGCCGAACATGTCGAAAGACGTACAAAATTTTATTAATAAATGTGATATATGTCTCGCGAATAAATATGAACGGAATCCCATCCAGATCCCTAATATCCTAACCCCAACAGCGGAGAAGCCTTTCGAAATATTACACATAGACTTGCTTTCTCTAGAACAAACCAAAATCCTTACTATTGTTGACGCATTTTCAAAATTCGCCATGGCCTACGTTGTAAAAGATAAAAACGCGATCACTATTTTAGGAAAATTAATAAAATACTTTACAATTTCACTATTCCAATAAAAATTATATCTGATAACGGTTTAGAGTTCAATAACAAAGTGATCCAAAATTACCTAGAATTACGAAATATAAAAATTCATTACACTTCAGTAGACAACCCGAAAAGCAATGGAATAGTAGAGCGATTCCACTCGTCTCTAATTGAACATATGCGTATTATAAATCAAAATCCGATAATAAAATCCCTCAAACTTAAAGAACGCTTAAACTACGCATTAATTGCGTACAACAACAGTATTCATGCTACTACAAAACGAACCCCAATCGAAATTATATACGGCATAGAAATAAATTTAAACGTAAAACCCGAAGAAATTGTTGTTGAAGATTATATGCTTAAACATTCCGAAATACTAAAAGAAATAAATCAACAAGTTAAGCAAAATATTAATAAGGCTAAATTAAAATACGCTCAACCTCTAAATAAACAAATTAATATCCCGGAACAAGTACACGTAAAAATCCACAAACGAAACACAGGCAAGATTGAGAAACCTAAATTTAAGAAAATTAACGTAAAAGCAGTTGTACATGAACGCGGACAAATAATCGATGATAAAAATAAAAAACATAAGTTAACACAACTAAAGAAACCCCGTGTTACTGTTTCAGATTAATTCCCTTCGGAATTACATTAATAACAAAAGATGACCAAAACCCTGGCATCAATATTCTCGAACTCGGCCTTGCACACATACAGGTAAACACTCAAACCATAATTGTCAAAATTCCCCTAGAAGAACTATTCAAACAATCCGAAATACTTGAAGGAAACATCAACGCATTTTATTCAAAACTAGATCTCTATAAGATTGATAATAGTGTAATTAATAACCGTAACATATTAAATTCCTTATTAAATCACATTCATGAAAAAATTCAACTACTTAACCTACATCGCAAAAACGTGGATTGATCAACGGTCTTGGCTCAATAATTAAAAGTATAACCGGCAATCTCGACGATTCAGATAAGGAACGTTACGATCAAATACTTACTAATGTTGAGAATAATCAGAAAATCACATCCGTTAAAATTAACACACTTATCCAAATAAATAATAATATCACAGCCCAATTCAATGACAAAATAAAATTGATTAATGAAAATAATAATGCTTTAAATGAAAAAATTCAAATAATAAACGAACACGTTATAGTAATGTGGGACGAACTAACAACAATAAAATTTCAGAATATTATTAACGAATTTATACAAGTAGCACAAGATATTTATTTTACTTTAGTCCAACTTGAAGAGACATTCACATTCTGTAAATTAAACGTTCTATACTTTGGCGTAATTAACCACGAACTGTTCCTCAGAGAAATAAACAAAATCGAAAATAAACAACTACGTTCACTTGTACTAAACAACATTCAGAACAACGACATACTAAAGACCTATTGCACTTATAATAACTTAAAACTAACAATCCTTATTGAAATACCTGCAAACACACGAGTAGAGAACCTAATACAAGTCACACCTATCCCGACAAAATTACATAACACATATGAGACTATAAATATTGTAAATGGATTGTATTCAAGAAATAATTGTAGAGTTAGATCCATTAATAAATGTACGAAACTAGATGATAAGGAATATTACTGTATAGTTGAAAATAATGAGTATAGTAAATGTCTAGAAAATATTGTCTGTTATAAAGAATTCGAACACTGCCAATATTCAAAATTATCACAAATAAACTCAATAATAAATATAAAAAACTCTTAAAGGAATTTATGTCACCGAAATGTGTGAAATAAATAATCAAATAGAAGTATCCAATAACTTTGGCAATTTAATTGATTTAAATCAAAATGTAACAAACTTACAAATAAAACATTTAGAGAATAAAATTCAGAATATTTCAAATTTTAATATAGAAAAACAAAAGGAAATTCGTTTGGATTCAATTTATAATATTAATAATCAAACTCATTATATAATATTGTACACTTTTAAAATAATAATTATTATTATTATTATATGTTGTAGTTTAAGAAACTTTTGTAAATGCAGAACTTATCTCTCCAAAAACACAAATAATCATAATGATATAGAATTAAACCAAATTACATAAAAGCAACACTCCCTCAGAGTTAGCTTTTCTTCTTAAGGGTGGAGGAGTAATATAGGAGTCCAGCCCTGTATTTCACAATCTTTCAAGTTCATTGCATCAGACTTGTCTCTCACAGTGAAACATGAGAGACATTGCTGAGTAAGGTAATTTCTGCATATTATCAAGAACATGTGTAGTTAGAAGTCAGATTCTGTTAGTAACTTGTACTGTAAACACGCTGTACTGTTTGTGTTGAAATAATAAATAAATTTTTTTATTATATTGAATCAATCAATCAATATATTTTATATATATATATATATATATATATATATATATATATATATATATATATATATATATATATATATATATATATATGTATACCTCAGTATAGCGTGGCGACCCGTCGCCACACCGTACACTCTACTACACATAAAATATATATATGTATACCTTAGTATAGCGTGGCACGGCAAGCGTCGCCACGCCAACAATTCGGTTTACAAGTGAGCCTATAGATGTTTCACATCAAAAATCATCATTATTATCCAATTCAGGTGTATTGTTAATTGGATAACTATTGTTAGCTACTTCAAGATTATCGTTAATATTTGAATTAGGCGTGACGGAGTTTGAAGTTGATGTAGATCTTATTTTTAATGCATTCGCATTAATTTGTTTATTTTTGGTTACATTTTTAACAGTGTTGACATCTGTTGTGGATTTATTGTAATTAGAGTTTATTTGTTTACCTGTTGGTATAGAAGAACTTGGCTTATCTTGTTTATTGAAATTTGGTTGAGTCGGTGATTGACCTTGTCCATTTTTAATAAGTTATTTGTATTTGTAGGGTTATTATTAATTTCTAAAATGTGCGATTTCAGATTTGAAATTTCACTATTCAAATTATTTATAACATTTCCTTGATTTTCAATTAATTTTACGCATCCTTGTAATGTCTTTAGTAGATCGCCTAGTTCACAATTTTCAAATTTATTTACGGTGCTGACACATTCATTACAAAACCACATAATGTTGATATTAGCAGTTAGACTACTTAATTCAGTTCTTTTTATAGAAGCACAAATCGTATGGAATATCTTCTCACATTTTCCCGCACATTGCACTCTTGATTGTACACTTATATTCACATTTTCTTCACAGAAAGAACATAGTGAACTCTCACTATTCGACATCTTGAATATTTCGCATTTTAACGTCAACCATTACGCATTTTAACGTCAACCATTAAATCCAAGAGGATGGTAGTGATGCTACGCTGAAATGTCCCGTTGATCGCTCTCTGTACCATACTAACATGATTATACCATTGTTTCGGGTAGTCTACCGATATTTTGGATAAAACCCGTTTGATTATTTGGTTTACCCGTTCGACTTGTCCATTATCTCGTGGTATCCCGGTGGTTATCAGCAAATGTACAATTCCTTCCTTTGTACAGTAATCTTCAAAATCTCGTGAAGTAAAAGTAGTATCTCTATCGGTGATAAATCTGGCTGGATTACCGAACATTTGTTGTATCACTTAAAATTTCTGTATCGCTTCTAAAGTACTCGCCGAGAAAATCCATGTGAATTTGGTGAAGTCATCAGTAATTACAAAAAGATATTTGTAATTTTTGTTACTTGAAAGTGTTCCAAATGAAGTGTTTGCAAAGGTTCTTCACGTTTATCAATAGGATTCAGCAACTCCTCCTTTTTTCCAAGCTTGGCATTCGCTAATATGCAAGGCACACAGTTTTCCATTACGGATCTTACTTTTTTTCCAACTTAGGAATCCAATAGTCTTTTCGTATAACCTCCTCCGTTTTTCGCACTCCAAAGTGGCCTAAATCATGTGTGCTTTTAATTATTTCCAATTTCAAACATTTATGAATTACTAATAAATCAATCACTTCTTGGTATTTATAGATCAATCCATTGATCTAATGATATGCCGAATCTTTACGATTTTTAATTTGTTCCCTAATCTCGAGTAAGTATTCGTCCTTATCTTGTATCTTTTTTATTTGTGCGATGAGTCCATTGGTATTAACGTGTACTACCGCTGCTCTTGACAAAGCATCCACATGTTTTAGCTTTTCACCAGGTCTATTTTCAATGGTATACTCGAAGTCTTCCAGCTGTAGAACCAACCTAGCAATTCTGGTATTCAATTAGTTTTTGCTCATTATCATCTTGAACGCACCGCGGTCTGCAATGATTTAGGGCATAAATTTCTACATCTAAATCAGTGGTTCCCAACCTTTTTTTAATCGTGACCCTTTTTAGTTTTTTAAAAATGTTCGCGACCCCCCTTTCGCATATTTGATCAATAAAACAAAAAATAAAAGGTTTGACAAAATATATTTTAGGACTTAGTGATTATATTTTTTCCCCTCAAAAAAGCCAAGGCGACCCCCCAAAAAAGCTAAGGCGACCCCCTTGGGGGTCGCGACCCACCGGTTGGGAACCGCTGATCTAAATCAATAAACATAATTTCAATTACATGCTTTGTAACGAGAGAAATTAAATATTAAAATGTCGAAAGTTGTGTTGAAACTACAGACAGCCATGGAATTGACCAAAATATAAATAAATTCTTGGGCGTTTTATCAGTCAAAATGACAACGTTGGACGTTTTATCTGTCAATCGTTGACGTTTCTGTGCCGTGACATAACAAAACAAATGTGATATTAATTAAGAGTTTTTATTTTATTTAATAGATGAAAAACTTATATTTATTACAATAATTGTTCAAAAATATTTCCATTTACTGCTAAACAGTATTTCAGTCTGTCATAAAATTCTCGTCTAACATTTGCAAGTTGATACGCAGATATATTTTGACATTCTGTGCTAATATGATATTTTAAATAATTAATATCTTGAAATTATCTGCCATTGTCGTCGAGATTTTAAATGACACTAAAGAAAAAAATCATTGAGAGAAAGATCAGGTGACCTCGCTAGCCAGTTAATAAAATAATTAGGTCCGATAACTTTGTTGTTAAAACTATTATTTAAAAATTTCCGCACTATGGCAGTGTTGTGTGCATGTTAACCGTCCATTTGGAACCAAATTTCTGTGTCCTCATTAACAACTTCTGCCACTGCCGGTGCTATTTCCTCTTCTAAAAGTTGAAGAAATCGTTCACCATTTAAAGTTTCATTTATAAAAAAAGGCTCTATAACGCGCTGACCGAGAATACATGCCAAACATTAATTTTTCTGGGATATTGTGTCCTAGTAGGTATTGCACAATGGGGATTGTCCGTAGCCCATGTTCTCCAATTTTGAATATTCGGCTCATTATGTAACGTAAATGTACATTCATCCGTGAAGCAAATTTGTTTTAAAAATTTTCTATCTCTATTGTTTACTCTTTCCATCATTTGAAAACAAAATTCGCTTCGATTTTCCATATCTCTTTCAAGCAGTTCTTGGTGAAATTTATATTTGTATGAATGAAATGTATGTTTTTTGAGAATATGCAAAGCTGTTGTGTGGTGTATTACATAATTTTGTCCAAGTTCTCTTAAACTTATATTTGGATTTTCTATCACTGATTCCAAAACGTTAAATTCATTTTCATATTCTACGTTTCGATTTCTTATATTATTATTACGCAAACATTTACAATTATTTAATATAGTCCCAGAATTTTCAAATTTTCGAATTAATCTTGTAACAGTTGTATGACTTGGAATGGGCCGATTTGGATACTTTACATAAAATAAAGCACATATTTGTCGAGCACTATTTTGACCTTAAAACCATTTCACTATATCTAATTTTTCTTCTGAATTATACATTTTGAATCAAGACACTTGCTATCAAACACTGATGACAGCAGATGACAGATAAAACGCTAAGCATTTATTAATTTTTTGTTGAATTCCATGGCTGTCTGTATTTTCAACACAACTTTCGACATATTAATATTTAATTTCTCTCGTTACAAAGCATGTAATAGAAATTATGTTTATAGATTTAGATGTAGAAATTTATGCCCTAAAACTTTTATTTGAATCTTTTTTGCATAAAATAATTAGGGAAGCCAATAATTGAACATTTGAATAATGGCATTGAAAACGCTATGGTGCGCAATTCGATTCACCAACCTGTATATATATATATATATAAGTTAGCGAACCACTATTCCCATAGAAGACGCTGAATCCGCAAGAATCCCCACTAGTAGCTGTAGTCATATTTCATTTTTTATGTTAGACTCTCATAATGTAGTTAGTTAAGAATTGACCTCTGTTTTGTAATGATCTACTTTTGAATGTTCTAATAAATCTTTGTGTGAAATAATTTTTTTTTAAAAACTCGAATCTCAATTCAAGTTTCGTAATTGGCGCAGTCGGTAGGATACTCAAACGAATAATTATTGCAATTTTCGTTTCGTATTTACGATTAATTGAGTATCAAGAAAAACCTACGGAAGAACCACGTCCAAGAACGTCGACGGAGCACCCAAGCTTATCCAGACCCTGCTGCACACAGAGTCCCGTCTACATCCACACGTTTCTATCGCAGAGACCAATGGACCAACGGATATTCTTTCTGTAAGTACTTATGTCACTTAGAGTTATCATTGAAACAGATTCAGAGTCAGATTCAAGTACAGATTCAGACAGTTCCTCTAACTCACTTATTTTATCCCAATCAAGTGATATCCTTGATCAATCTTTAATTAATCAAATTAATAATTTAAATTTAAGAGAAATGGCAACCCCAATTTTAAAAAGGGAATACATTGATATGATTCCTGAATTTTTCGGAGATAATGAACTTCTCCCGCGTTTCGTTGAAATATGCGAAAAGTTAGTTAACAAATTTTACAATAATAACGATGTAAATGACTTTCAAAATGAGTATCTCATGTTGAGTATTCTCGCTAAGTTCAAAGGCGACGCCGCAGTCAATATTGCTAGTTGTACTATTACCACATGGGCAGACGTAAAAACTGCTCTAGTAAATACTTACTCAGATAAAGAGAGATTATTACACCCTAAACATCGAACTTTGAAATTAAACAAACGAACGAATCGCCGTTCGAATTTTACAATAGAGTTTTAGAACTATTAAACTTACAAATTTCGTACCTAACAAATCACGTCCATGTAGACGAAGCAAGAATTTTAATAGCTTATTTTCGTGGTTTGGTATTAAGAATTTTATTAAGAGGGCTAAAAGAACCCTTGGGCACTCTCATGAGAACCAAAAATCCAAAAGATCTAAACGAAGCATTAAACATGCTAACAAATGATTTTCAACTAGAAACAGCACAAAGATCACTACAAAAATTTAATAATAAATCTAGTTTTAAACCAAAACAAAGTTTTCATAATAATATTGGCAGATCACCACTCTTGAGAAATGTACCACAACATTCACAGCCACAATACTGGCAACCACAACACTCACAAACACAACATTCATACCCAGCACAACACTCACACCCAGCACAAAGACAAAATCATAATTTTGCAACAAACAAACCTCCAACACAAAACGCGAAAACAAATGTTTTCAGACCACAATTTAATTCACAGCAGAAATTTCCCAAGCAGACGCCTATGAGTGTAAGCACGACACACACATTTACACCAAAATCAAACACAAACTTTTATCGTCCTCAAGAACTATATAACACAGAAATAAACGAAATAACAACTGACGAACACGAATACGATGACATTACCTATGAGCAAGATCCTGATCCAAATCCTGATAATTTGGAACCAGAATTTTACCCAGATCCTTTTTTAGAACTAGTAGCCTCGGAAACCGCATAGAATTAATGAATTTGTCACAAAATCAAAGTGAATTACCCTTCATCATCTTTCCAGAATTTAATATTAAAGCGTTAATTGATACAGGCAGTACGCGTTCGTTTATAAATCCAGAAACTGCAGAAAAATATTTTAAGTCAAAAATTAAAAACGATCCGTTTCAAATAACAACAGCTCATGGAACTTCTACTGAAAAATTTAGCGTTTTGTTACCATGTTCAAAATTATTTAATAAAACCGACATTATATATTTTTTTTTTTTTGTGGCTTCTTGTCGGACCAACTACTTAGGTCATATGCCGCCATTACGCCCTGATCCGCGTTTTAGGTCTTTTTGTCAACAGCAACGCGGGTTTTTCTCTGGACGGTCACCCATCCAAATACTCCCCGCACGCAACGTTGCTTAACTCGCGTTATCGCTTGGATCAGTATCAACGAGTTGTGCCATGGCCGTTGACAACATTATATTAAAATATCATTTATTCAACTTTCATAATAATTTTGATATCTTACTCGGATTAGATAATTTAAAACTGTTGGAAGCAAACATTGATTTAGCACGCGACAAAATTTCAAATTCAGTATCACAAAATAGTACCACATCCTCATTACATAAGAATTCCATCAAATTCAGAAAAAGTTACAAAATTGTACGTAGATAACATTGCAAATGGAGATGCGCTTATCTCTGAGACACATGTGAATAACTTGATAATACCAGAAGGCATTGCAAAAGTGCAAGATCATCAAATTCAGTACCCGCTTATCAACACCAGTGACAATGACCTGATTATAAAATCTTTTAATCGCATTCAAGCTCAGTCTTTAGAAAATTTTGAAATAAATAATTTAAATTTTAATAAACAATATTCAAAAAAATCTTTTGATCTTAACAAAATTCGAACAGAACACATGAATAGCGCAGAAAAATTAGCCATCTCAAAATTATTAAAAGAATTTTCAGAAATTCTTCATGATGAAAATAACGCTCTAACTTTTACGAACGAAGTAAAACATAAAATCCGTAGCAAAGACGAAATCCCGACATACACTAAGACATACCGATACCCGGAAATTCATAGAACGGAAGTACAATCACAAATAAAAAAAATGCTCGATCAAAAAATCATTAGGCCATCCCATTCACCCTGGTCATCCCCAGTGTGGATCGTACCTAAAAAACTTGACGCGTCCGGAAAAAAGAAATGGAGAATTGTTATCGACTATAGGAAGTTGAACGATAAGACTATAGACGATAAGTACCCCATTCCCAACATAACCACTCTACTAGACAAACTCGGCAAATGTCAATACTTTTCAACACTCGATCTAGCATCCGGATTTCATCAAATTGAAATGAGTAAAGAAGACATTCAAAAGACCGCATTCAATACAGAAAACGGACACTATGAATTCTTAAGAATGCCATTTGGTTTGAAAAACGCACCCGCGACATTCCAACGAGTCATGGATAACGTTTTAAGAAATTTAGTGAATGAAATTTGCCTAGTTTATCTGGATGATGTTATCATATTCAGCACCAGCCTCCAAGAACATGTTGAGAGTTTAAGATCAGTATTCGATAGATTAAAGAAAGCCAATCTCAAAATTCAACAAGACAAGTCTGAATTCTTTCGAAAAGAAGTGGCTTATTTAGGGCATGTTGTTACACCCTCTGGCGTAAAACCGCACCCCGACAAAATTATAGCTATCAAAAACTACCCTATTCCGAAAACTACCAAACAAATAAAAGGATTTTTAGGCCTCCTAGGATATTACCGGAAGTTTATAAAAGATTTCGCTAAATTGACAAAATCACTAACCAAATGTTTAAAAAAGGGTGCTGAAATCAAAATTAACGACCCTGATTACGTAAATTGTTTTAATATCTGCAAAAATCTTTTAATTAATGAACCGATACTTCACTAAATCTTTCAATTTAACTACCGATGCGAGCAATTTTGCTATAGGTGCAGTTCTTTCACAAGGACCTATAGGTTCAGATCTCCCTGCTCCATATGCAAGTAGTACATTAAACGAATCGGAGCAAAATTATTCTACAATTGAGAAAGAACTACCCGCGATTGTCTGGTCAACAAAATATTTCAGACCGTATCTTTTTGGCCGGAAATTCAAAATTATCACCGACCATAAACCACTACAATGGTTATTTTCGCTTAAAGAACCAAATTCTAAATTAGTACGTTGGCGGCTTAAATTAGAAGAATTCGATTTCGAAATATCTTATAAAAAAGGCTCGTTAAATAAAAATGCTGACGCTCTTTCTCGTATCGAATTAAATGTTAAAACAGTAGAACCCGGTACCGAAAATCTTTTCGATTGGTATATCGAAAATTTTGACGAAACATTCAATACAAATAATGATTCACAATCTATGATTGTAGAACCAGATGATACCCCAGACTCAGACTCAAACTCAGACACAAACAACACTATTCACTCAAATTTAGAAAATCCCATCATCGGAATTCCAATAAGTGAATCATCTGTTAATGCAGGTAAAAACCAAATAATTATATCGGAAGTATTACATTCACCCTCAAAACCTAAATTAACTAAATTGCACTCGGATAAAATGCGAATTAATATACAATTATCTAAAACTAATTTCGAAGCAGATTCAATAAAATTTATTAAAGAATTCGTAGTTCCAAAAGTAAAATATTATTTATATTTTGAACAATTTACTAAAGTCTTACAAAAACATTTCAAAAATGCGGAAATCAACTTTGTAAAATGTAACACAAAATTATTAGATGTAGAGAATGAAGACGACATACAAGAAACAATACAAAATTATCACACGGGCAAGACCAATCACCGTGGAATTCACGAAGTTTACAACCAATTAAAGAAAAAATATTACAGGCCAAATCAAATAAAGACTATAACAGATTACATTAACCAATGCGAAGTTTGTTTAGCCTCAAAATATGAACGAAACCCAGTTAAGCCGAAATTAAACATAACACCAACACCGATCAAACCTTTTGACACTATTCATATCGATACACTCAGTTTAGAAAATTGTAAATTTCTTACAATAATTGATGCTTTTTCAAGATATGCGCAAGCATACAAAATTAGCTCAAGAAATGCAATTGAAGTGACAAGTAAACTAACAAAATTCTTTTCTCATCATGGCATTTCAAAATTAATTATCTCAGATAACGGAGTAGAATTTAAAAATTGTTTATTGAAAGAATTGCTAACTTTACACAAAATCGATATACACTTCACTAGTTCTCAACATCCAAATTCAAACGGTCTCGTGGAAAGGTTCCACTCTACTCTTATTGAGCATATTAGATTATTTAATTTACAACAAAATTTCAAAAACGAAACAATCGAAGACAAAGTTCACTATGCTATCCTAGCTTATAACAACACAAGTCTCACCGCGACCGGATTAAAACCAATAGAAATAACAAATGGTCACTTAGAAACAAACTCACCCCTTGACGTAGAGCTAGAAAAACAAGAAACACAAGATTACGTGCAAAAAACACAAAGATAAGACCAAATTAGTCTACCAGAACATTAACGAAAAAATGCATAACACAAAATCAGATTTGATAAATAAATTAAACGAAAATCTCGAAAATTTACCTAACATTCCTCAAACCGTTTTTGTACACAATAAACAAAAAGTCAATAAAACAAAACAACCAAAATTTAAGAAAGAAAAAATTAAGACAATAAATCAAAATTTAAAAACTGCCGAAATTGAGACAAGTCCTAATGACAAAAAACAACCAAAAATACACCTGTCAAATATAAAAAGACCAAGGAAAATAATTCATAAAAATTACGCTATTCCAGGTCCTTCCTGTTCACGTACTCCTACGGATTAAACATCAAGAATATTACACAAAACACAGGACTACTGACAATAAACCTAGGACTAGCAAAACTACAAAAAACCACACATACGTTCATTCACTACTACGACCTACAACCACTCTTTAAACAATATGACAGTCTGAATACACAATACAACAATCTCAAACAAACAATTACAAACAATAAAATAATTTTGAAAGAATTTGAAAACGATGACAAGATTATCCAATTTATTCAAAATTCTATTGACGAAAAAATTTGTCACTTATCAGTACACTTTCAAAAATCTAGATCAAAGAGAGGATTAATAAATGGCCTCGGATCCGTAATTAAATCCATAACGGGTAATTTAGACGCTGATGATGAAAAACGATACACAAATATTCTAAACCATTTACAAAACAATCAACACAAAATAGACAATCAATTAAAACATCAATACTCTGTCAATAACCAATTAATCGATTATTTCAATCACACAATCGACACTATCAAACAAAATGAGATAATACTCAAAAAGAAAATTGAACAATTGGCACATATTGTTATCGGTGAAACCCAAGATCAAGAGAGATATTTTTTAAAAGAAATTTTTAGTCAACAAAATACTTTACTAACGTTAACCCTTAATACGTTGCAAGATATAGAAAATTCTCTAACTTTTTGCAAACTTCACGTTATGCACCCAAGTATAATAAAAACTAATGATCTGTATGTAGAATTGAATAAAATTTCAAAATACTATAATCATGAATTACCTCTTGAACCATTACCGGAAAATATACCAGAATTAGAAAAATTAATTACTGTAAATTGTAAACTCCAATCAGATAAAATAATTTATTTTATCGAAATTCCTATTAATTATGAAACAGATTTCCAATTACTTCATCTCATTCCAATACCTACCCGATATCAGTCTGAATTTGTAACAATTATACCAAGTAATGAATATTATTTAAAATCAATCGATGGTCATATTAAAGCTCTAAATGGCGTATGTACTAAAGGAAATAATAATTACCAATGTCCAAACAAAATGTCAGAAGTAGATGACAACTCCTGCGAGAAGAATATCATCTCAAGAAACAAGAACGAAAATTGCGAGTACTTAAGAATAAACATTAAACGAAATCATATAGAAACTTTAGAAGAAGCGAATCAATTTTTAGCCGTACTTCCTAAACCTGATGTTATTCAAGCTTACTGCAAGCATGGCGACGAAATAAAGAATTTACAAGGCATATTCTTAATTAAAGAAGACGATTGCCAAATAAAATTTCAGAAGCAGAATTTAAACTTCAAAGAAGCAAACCAACAATAATAGAAAACTTCAATATCAAGCTTAATACTTCGCAAATACCAAAAATGACAGTCGCCCTGAACTCCATCCAAGAATTAAAAATACCAATAAACAAGTACGAAGAAATAGAACAAGATCAAGACAACAATAACCTCATAAACTACCCCACGATAATATTATACGTAATTATTATCATTGCTGGCATCATCGTGACGATAATTTACGGAAGAAAATGGCTGTTAAAATCCAAATCAACCGAACGTCCAGACCTTCAATCGAGAATATCAGCCAATAAATCGAACCTGATTCTTCCCGATGAAGCTCAATTTTAAGGAGGGAGGAGTTAGCGAACCACTATTCCCATAGAAGACGCTGAATCCGCAAGAATCCCCACTAGTAGCTGTAGTTTATGTTAGACTCTCATAATGTAGTTAGTTAAGAATTGACCTCTGTTTTGTAAAGATCTACTTTTGAATGTTATAATAAATCTTTGTGTGAAATAATTTTTTTTTAAAAACTCGAATCTCAATTCAAATTTCGTAATTTATATATATATATATATATATATATATATATATATATATATATATATATATATATATATATATATATATATATATATATATATAATCATCATCATCTGTGGCGCTACAGCCCGAATCGGGCCTGGGCCTACCGGACACACCGAGCCGCAGTTTTTACACTGCTGTACTGCCGGTTTTCGTAGTCAAATGCTACATTATTTAAGACGTATAAGTGACTAGCTTATAGCGCCCGAGTGTGATAAATACATGTAACTGTATTTTTATCACACATTGTCGGCAGGCGGTTTCGAACTGACGAACTTTGGTTCGGGTGACGTCACAGCATGTTAAGAGATGTGCCTTAACACGGCCACCGCGCCTGTATATATATAATACAAATACTAAATATTTAGTATAATACGCCATCATTTTAAATTTTCATGAAAATAGAAATGTAGAATTCTGAACCGAAAGGTAGGAATTTAATAAATAATCTATCTGTCGCTATCTAGTAGTTTAGCTACGTTACATTATTTCGTAACTTATTATTACTCTATTGTTTATGTTTACTTTTTGTCAACTATTTATTCTGTCATACTGCAAACTAAAAGTATCTTCTATATTATAACATTTATTTTATATCTAATTATACAATTTTGATTAAATACATTAAAAGTTATTTTATTAATGAGTGATATTCATCAGTTTAAATAAAGTAAAGCATTAAAAAGATTTTCATTGGTGACCCCCCGACATAATGTTATTGTACAATATGTTGAATGTTCCCTGATGTTTTACATTACTTTACACAGAAAAAACCAAACGTGAACATGAAGCCTCCTTCTTGTTGAGATATGTGTTTCATAGTGAAAATCTGGATAGTGTAAGTCTATAATTCGCAGTAATCTGACACTGAGACTTTAATTTCGGATGCTACAACTTCAAGTCTTGAAGTCCAAGATTTAGAACCTAAGCGCCAAACATAAACCAAACAGTTCAGTTAAAACTTCATCCAAGATTTAATTTTCTTCAGCAATAAATATTTAGTTCGTTAATGGGATACCTACAATCAATGGTACAACTTTATTAATGTGAAATTTTTAATTGAAACTTGATATTAAGCTTTTAAGAGAAATATGGGGGTCTAGTTCGGTAATGGGCTACCTACAATCAGTGATACTACAATTTTATTAATGGGTCTTTTATGTTTTTATTTCGTAAACGGTTTATCACAAAATACGTAATAATTACAATGTATCCCAATTTAATTGAAAACGTCGTTTATTTCAAACATTTTTCGACATAATTATCGATTCATTTGTATATAAATATAAATAAATACATCATCACGCTTTTTACCCATTACTGGGTGTGGCACTCCGCAATAAGCAGATCTTGGTAAGTGATATATTTCTTCGCGTGAAGTGCGGTCCCAAATATATTAGTGGAGGGGAAGCCACACAGATTTAAATTGGTGAAAATTGTTTGTCGGCTGTGGGGCTAGAACAGGGTTATCAAGATCCATAGGCCGACTCGATACCACTGAGCCACCTACCCCATATAATATGTTGATAATATTAAAAATCGGTATGATATCAAGTTATTAAAATCGTAATATAAAATTAGAGTCCTCATTATACATAGTCAAAAATGTCAAAAATTACATTGAAGCATTCGTTATTATTTTTTTAATAATTATTCGAAATACGTTTGGTATTAAAATAATACTCTTAAACAAAGAATTGTAGTAGAACTGGAAAAATTAAAATATAAGAATGAAGTTATTGATATTAAAGTTTGATCGTAGATATACAGTAATAAAGTAATTGTCGCTTTATTTTTCCAAAAATTTTTGGACTTTGGTCGAATTTAGTATCAAATTAAAGCTTTATGGCGAAGATTCCATTAAAAATATAAAATATGATATTTAACCGATCGTTAATGATTTTTTATACAAATTAATCCAACTTCATCTGAAGTTATGGTCTGGAAAGTACAACACCAGACTTTTAAAATATACAATAGTTTTTATTCACGGACATAGCAACATAATAGTTATTTATTATACAAGCGGTATAAATGTATATTTAATGAGCGGTAAGTTTAAGCGCGCGAGCGGCGAAGCCGCAAGCGCGTTAATACCACGATTTGAACATACATTTTAACCGCGAGTGTAATACAACTATTTATTCAATTTTGCCTTAATAAACTTCTCCAATTTGAGTGTAGGATTTTTTTATATGAAGTCAAAATCTTGAAATGTCACTAATCGCTGATTGTGAGTTTTGTTGTTACGTTGCCATGGGTTGAATTGTTTACAAGAAAAGAAAATTGGAACAGAATTAGTGAATGAAACTAAATTCTCTACAATAAATTTTAAATAAAGTCTTTACAGAGTAAAAAGTGAAAATGGAAAACGGAGATTCTATTATGGAACAATTGTTACCGCAGAAATCGAAGGAAACATATAAAAAAATATATCAAACATTTTGCTCATGGAAAATGAAGAAAAATATCACGGAAGTTACTGAAGCTGTCGTTTTAAATTATATTTCTGAAAATTCCAAGAATCTGAAGCCATCCTCACTCTGGAGTTATTGCTCCATGCTAAAAGCTTGCCTTAGTATTTTCGAGAACGTGGATATTGGGAGGTAATTAGAAAAAATTGTGTTTCTAGAGACTAGATTGTAAATATTTACATTATTCTTGTAGATTCCCTAAAGTGAAAGCTCTGTTGAAACAAAATTCAAGAGGCTTTAGGAGCAAAAATGAAAACATAATAAGTGAAATAATGTCTTGATCCATTGTAGACAATACTTGTCATGGGTATAGCTGGTGGATGCCGCATTGGTGAACTCGTAAACATGAAAATCGACGATGTGGACGATCGAGGAAATGTCTTAGTTGTAACTCTACCAGACACAAAAACTAATAAACCTCGCGTGTTCACTATAATCAATGAAGTAGCCATAAATGCTGTGGATATCTACAAGAAGTACGTCAAATTTCGATCCCAAGCGGTAGCCCATAGACGCCTTTTTTTAAACTACCAACATGGCAAATGTACTGTCCAGCCGGTAGGAGAGAACAAAATACGTAATATGCCTAGCGTTATTGCGACATTTTTGGGTCTTCCTGAGCCAGCATTATATACAGGTCATGCTTTTCGAAGGAGTTCCGCGTCACTTTTGGTGGATGGCGGTGCTAATCTTCTTGAACTTAAAAGACATGGCGGATGGAGCTCCACTACAGTCGCCGAAAATTATATAGAAGACTCTATTACGAAGAAGATAGAGACTTGTGGAAAGATTTTTGGGAAAAAAATCTTCTTTGGTACCCGCGGAGAAACCAAGTACTTCAGTTATTGTTTCAGAGGAGAAAACTCCTGTTCTAATTGATGATGCAGTTTATTTACATAAAGTCGTGAACGACGAATATAGTGCTACGAGAAGTGTAAACTTTGAAAGTGGCAGTGTTCAAAACTGCAACATTTTTTTCATAAGCGAACCCTTGCAATACCTAACTTCGTTAATGAGAAAATGAAATGCTTAGTTAAACTTGTTCTTGTACCTGTAATGTTTCGTATGAATAATTATATAATAAATTTTTGGTTTATTTTAATTGACATATATTTGATATTTTTAACCCGCTAGTGAAATAAACATTTTAAACCGCTAGCGAAATAAAATTTTCAAATGGCTGTTTTTAAAACAATAACTTTAATGGTCTGTATCCAAGTAATTAAACATGTTAATGAAGAATACAGGAAATACAACGCTATACATGTAAAAACACTGAAAATTAAGAATGCACAGTTTTTCATATTGCAAGTCTATATCTTTCTGAATATATAATATTTATTATTAAGTATTATGTTACTTCCTAAAAGGGTATTCGGAATTCGGTAGAAATGAAATTTTCTGTAGTAAATGAACAATAAAATGTAACGACGGTCACCCTTTCCATCGGCTGCCTGCGGACGGAGGTACGCACTGCACGCCCGGTAGGAACAGCCCTGCTACTTTCGCTGGCAATCGAAATCATTGTCATCGAAGATATTCGTACATTCCGCTCCTTCGATAGAAATATGAACAGTCTTTATAGCCATTTAGGCTAAGATCAAGCCTCACTTAACGATGTATATTTGAATTCAGTGCTAGACAACGACATAGTACTCATCTTTCTAATATCCCAAGCAACCGTTTCTCAAAATACTCTAATACAAAATCCAGAAACTGATTTTCAAGTTTTATCTTGTTAAATTAATACCATTCGCTTTAATATCGACAATGATCTTTAATTTAAATGACCTAGCCTCATAGCCCAGTTAACTGCTCTCATTGCTTTACATATATACATTCGTATTTTAACAAATTGTTTTCATTATGAAATAAATATTATATTCGGATGAGCCAACAAAGTGGCTGATATCTGGTGTTGAAATTTAGAACAAGAGCAACAGATGAAGTGGTTTTATTAAGTAAAATGTCTAGTAAATTAAAAAGATATTGTTCGGTGCTTTAATGCAGTTATTATGTCAGTACAGAAATATCCATATATATCTGTCCCAAAAACATTGAATTAAAAAATAAATGAAAAATGGAATTAAAGATAAGTAGAAAAGTGACTCCATATAACCGTTTGTGCTGTTCATTTCTTGCCTTCAAATTATGATTAAAGTAAGTATTCTGTAACGTTTCTTATAATTTTTTTAATATTAAATATTATTTACAAGCTAGAACTTTAAATAAGACAGGAATTTTGCAACATAATATTATCCGAACTAAAAAAACTGGCACAAAAACAATTTGACAGCAAAAATGTCAAATTTTAGACGAAAAGCAGAAAGAAATAATGTGTAAATATGTTTTTTCTTTTTATCTACTTGTAATTTGCATAAACGATACACACAGAACCAATAAATTATTCAAAATTCAAATAATGTGTAAGTTCAACAGTTTGCCCACACATTATTATAAGACGAGTTAAAATTTTCAATATAACCTCAAATTTTGATGTAATTTTATCTTTAAATGTCTTTTCTTCCACCATTGGTGTTACTGCATCATTTAAATATATGTAAATATCTCCTAATAAAATAAATATATTTTTTCTTGTAATTACTTTACACAAATAAACAAAATTAAATCACAAACTCGAGATTTTACCTATACCATCAATATATAAAATGCAATGCTTTCTCTATTGCGAATATTTTGGTGCTGCTATCTATTATCAGTGGTTAGTCTGAATAGCGCTCCCTCATTATAACCTTGAACAATTATTGTTCTTCTTTTCTTGAAGAATACAATCTTTTCATATAAAGTTAGACTTAGAACTATTTTGTAAATTTACGAATCGATTTTTTTCAAATCTAATAAAAAATCATATATTCTCTATTCTAATTTCAAAATATCTTACGTCTATAATTATTGTTCCAATACTTTCAGCTGTAATTGACAAATTTTTCTTTGCGACCTCTATCTTTATTTTAGAATATATTTTCTCCTCATCTATAGAATAATCTTGAACATTTACTAAATGAAATACAATCTTTTCAGAAACGTCTTTTTCACTTATGACAAATAATATTCTTGAAATTCTTCTGTTCTCAATTCATAATTTCCTACAGAAAAGTTTGCTTTGTGCTTTTTTTGAGTTGCGTTTACTCTACGTGCTTCTACACGGAAATCTAGTTTGAAATGTCTAAATTTTTCACAATTGTAGTATTTTATACTCATTTTGCATTCAGTTTTGATATAACATACTCCTACTTTGCTTCATTTATTTGTCTGAAATGCTACATCATCATTTTTAATCTTTTCTCGCAATTATTTTTTTCATATCTTCATCCAAGAAATGCAATTTAGCAAATTCAACTGTTATTTTTTGTCATGAACAGTTTCTATACCAGAAATAAATCCATTGTATTCCTCTGGCAATGATTTAATCAGAATACAGACAATTTCGTTTTCGGTCAACGTAACACCTCCAGCATTCAATTATGTTACTAATTTCTTAAATGTAGTAATAGTCTTCAAGTCTTTTCGTGTCATCAAATTTTAATTGTAAAAAGTATTTTTCTCAATATATTGTAATTGTGTTGCAACAGATTATCTTCCATACTTATTTATTAATGCACCTACTATTAATTTTGCTGTTTTTTTTCTTTAACTTTTCTAATTCATTGTCATACACGAAATTATGGTTGAGTTCGCTTTCAAGTTTTCGTTTGTCCACTTATCATCTTCTCCTTTCTTTAAAAAATTCGTTCATCAAAATTAAAACTTTATATACATCTTGTTCTTCCAATACCACTAGCAATATGTACTTCCAATTATTAAAATTATATTCATTAAATATTGAAATTCCGAAACTCGAGCATCCCGGCCTCATAACCTGTTGAATGATTAAAAACATGTTTTAGGTAATACAAGCTCCAAGATTAAAAATTCAGATTAATAGCACAAAATGAAAAACATTTCTTTTTTATTATATATATTGTTACACTGACATGTATTGTCTTTTTAATTACTATGGTGACACAGCTTATTCTTCTAGCATTTATAAAGTACTTATAATTTTGTCACAATTTCTTAATTTAAAAAGTTTTTTAAATTTTATTTCTTGGGATATTATGGCTGAAAATCTCCCATGGACGATTAAAAATTATGTTATGATATATAAACAGTTTTTAACATTTTATAATTTAATAATAATTGTTTTAGAATGTCAATGTTACGGTTTGGATATGACATAAATATTTAATTGAAATTTGCTTTTCCTAGAGTAAGTTACATTTATTACGTTCTTTAAAAGGGAGATAAAGAATCACCTTTTTATTTTAGCTTTAGTATATTTATATGTTAAAGGACCAAATGCCATGAATCCAAATTGTTAAATAATATTGTGATGGAGTTTTAGTGGGCAACAGCACCAGCATGATAAAACGTTTATCGTTGTCTGTCACGGGTACGACAGCGAGACATAACTAACGTCTGGCGCAGGCGTGTGGTCGTCACACGCATGCACGCTTACGCGCGTACATACATCACACAGCTAACGAGCTATTTACCCCGTGCGTCATGCTTAACGGCGCTAATAATTGATTTCGTCGCTGTTCAGTTTATCGCTTGGTAGGTCAGTTATTGTTCGTGCTGGTTTTTAACCTTTATCCTTATTTCATGTAGCCTCGTATCCCATGCGCCGGTCGTTACAACTGTTTGCTTCACATTTTGCTAAGGCTTTATCGACGTCAAGGATGAAGGACGAGAATTAACGCTATTTCCTTTTATCTTTTATTCCCATACAGGTTATTTATGGATCATTTAGAACTTCTTTTCATTTTGATGATAAATAAGTTTAGTTCTTAGCTTCGATTTCAGTATAAATTATTATGATGGAAGTTAAAACAACTAGAATTGTTTGCTTCTAAAGTAAAATTAAGCAATGTCGACTATACTGCTGTAAATTTACAGGCCTACAATGTCCTGAAATATGATAAGTTTACGGAAAAAATATTTATTTGGCATTCATAAAAGGTACATTAAAACATAAATTATAAGTTATATTCGAAGAGCGATAAGATATGATAAAGATTGAAGGTTTTATTTGGAATGAGGCGCAGTCGAGGGTCCCAAAAATTCTAGAACTTTTAAATTCATCTGACGCTCGTTGTACAATAAAAAGTTTTCTGCTTATAACAAAAAATAAATAAAAATGTCTTAAATATTATTTCGTACATAATACGGAGATGTGAGTAGCGTTATGAAATTCAAATCCAAAGATCCCGATTTCGAATCCTAGTCAAGTTAAAACTATATGAACTATAAAACTGGAATACTGCGCACAGTGGGACCAAAACATATAAAAAAGTTCAAAAATCGTTCTCCAGCCCAATTTTTATTTAAATAATGTTTTTAGAGCTTTATAAAAACCTGCGGTTTTTTTGATCATATTTTTTTTGAGGTTAAGTATTTTGTAATATTTAAAAAAATTTAAACTTTTACATTTTATTAGGACAAATACATTTTTAATGTGTATTTGAAATATACTTAATAGGTTTTTCGGTTCGCTGATTACGAAAATAGTAATCCCGAACACCTAAACTTTAAAACAACCCCTAAGTATAAAACATAAGTTTATTTAAGCATACATTTTAAAAAATAAGCTAAAAACTCATGAATGATGCAAGGTATTTTTTGCGATTTTGAGACGATAAGTCAAATGATATATTTTCTAACAATTGTTGACCAAATTGTACGAAAATTACATTTACCAAAAATAAAAAAGGTGGATTTATGTCTATTTTTAAATTAAAATTAAAAATAATATTTTAACCCTACTGTAACCTAACTTTTTGAAAAAACCATTATTACAATATTGAAAACATCAGCTGCATATTTAATTAATTTCTTTTTTTAATACAATTATGGTTAATTTCTAATTCCTAAATAAGAAAAATGACTATTACTATGGTGTATAACAGATATATGGCTGATTTTTAGTTTCAAACAAAGAATTGATAAATTTGTTTTTAACCAAAAGAGATATGATTAATTTTATAACTATTTATAGGGGTTTGTATGAGCATAAGTTCGTTTTTGTAATCTCTTAGAACACTATGGAATTAAACTGATTTTTCTCGAACTAGAAATATATTCTGAATATTATATAAGAAAGTCGAAAATTAACTAATTTATACCCTACAGAAAACAATTAGTTTTCAAAGACATTATTAATTCAGACTCCTTTATTGAATTGCATTTTTAATAAGTTATTTTGTTAATAAACATAAATAGTTTTCTATCGATGATTCTTTTTGCACTTTTTTAGCTACTTTATTGTTATTTAAACTTTTATTTTAATTATAATTTTTTGCAGGTTAATAATGTTTTTTTTAATTAATCAAAACAAGTCTTTGTGAATGGTTATGGAATAATCATGAAAAGGGTAAACAAAATCGATATTTTAATGGATAATATAAACAAAGAAAATAGTTTTGACGAATTTTTTTAGATCAAATAAGAAAAAATAAAAAAGTTGCTTTTTATCAAAATTTTATCTATATTGGAATCAAGCATCTCTAAAAAAAGATGATTTTATTCTTAAACATAAAATTTCTTAAATAATACTTTTTTGTTTCCTTTTGTCCGGTTGAACTAAATTATCAAAAAATTCAAAATTCTTTTAAATCCTCTCTTGAGTTAACGATAGATGTTGTAAAACGAGGATACGGGACGACAAATGACGGAAATACATCCAGAAGATTTATTTATGCTTCGGATATTGTTTTCGAAATAACTGGAGATTCGGGAAAACAGATACTTAATACAATATAAACTTAATGCCGAAAAATTCGGAAAATACGCTAACAAAACTGCTGATTTATATGTAAAAATATACGATTGGTTCACAGTGCCACCTTCCGTACATAAAGTCTTAATCCATGGTTGGCAAATAATAAACTAATTTAGGTTACCGATTGAATGTCTCACAAGGGAAGCTCAAGAATCAAATAATACAATTTTTAAAGAAGCTCAAGCTAAGCATGGTCTCATGTGCTCTAAAAAAATGCAACTTAGATGTTATGCATTATTTACTGATTCCATCAGGCCCATATATTAGTAGTCTTCAAATAAAATATCTGATGTGGACACCACATGACTTCCTTGTACACGTATAGATATTTTTTAATTGCACATATTTCACATTAAATCTTTTACTTTTTGTTCCAAGCCATAGCAAACTTAATTTAAAAAAAAATCAAAAAATATTTAATATTTAAATTTAGATATCTCGTTTATGCAAAAAGCTAATTTAAAAATTCTTAATGTGCTAGACGCAGAATTTAATTCTCTAAAACTTTTATTTGCAGCATTCCTTTCTAAAATTAAAATAATACCATTTTTTTCAAGGAAAACTGTTAGCAGCTTCATGTAATGTGCCACTTCCGGTTAGTCTATTTTAACCAAAATCTATTATGTTATTTCCATTGATATAGTAGTCTTATATACCAAATTTGGAAAGTTTTAAATTATATTTGAATATAGTTTTTCATGAAAATCTATTATAGGCTTCAAGTAAAGTACCACTTCCGGTAGTTGTATAATGACCAAAGAGGGAGGTGCACAACTAGATGTTATAACAGTCCTAAATATAAAGTTTCAATTTTCTACGGCTTACCGTTTTTGAATTATGCGAGATACGTACGTACGTACGTACATACGTACGTACAGACGGCATGACGAAATTAGTCAAAATGGATTCAAGGAGGGCCAAAACACCTATTTCCGTTGAAATCTGAAAACCGAAAATTTTCGCGATTACAATACTTCCTTTACTTCGTACAAGGAAGTAAAAATAACATTATCCAAAAAATTATAAATAATGATAGAAATAATTAAATATTATTTTTTTTTAATTGACTGAATTCTGAAAAGAAGTATTATTTCATAATTTTAAAAACAGTCGAAATAAAAATTTATATCCTCTTATAAATTATAACGTTAAACAAATTAATATTGTTTTTAAAAAGTATTTATTTTACTTTTAGACGTACCTACTTGTACAAATTCTGAGCTAAGACTAACTTAAACATACAATAATATCTCATGGCTAAACTACAACTACGTAAATTAATAAGATAATTCTACATAAAGTCACGTTCTTAAATATTAACTGTCTATGTCAGCACTATTTCATCCTATAACTCCTCCCTTATCAGAAAGGAGCACCTCCTGGTAGCTCAATTTGTTCTTCTTCCGGTTTTGAATTGATGATTGGTTTCCTTAGTTTCCTGGTTTTTATCCATTTTATTAGAAAGTACAGTCCAATTATTATTATTAACAAATATAACAAAACAGTCCATACACTTGGCACATGGATGTTGATGGCTTCTTCTTGAATAGCTACTACAGGATTTAATGAAATGTCTTCTAGTTTCACAGGGTTTAGGTTTATTTAAAAATTTGTTCATATCGAAGTTTTAAGTGCGAAATTTAATTTTGCTACAATTATTGGTTGTCCTTGTTCTTTATTCAAAAATATAAATTTTTGTTGGTTGTATATTATTTCACAATTTTTATCATTTTTTATTAAATAGATGCCGTGCAAAGTTTTGATATTTACTTCATCTAAACACATAAGCGTTATTTTATCTTCGTGAAGGAATATTAACAAATACTTATTGATTTCCGGAATTACTTCGATATGGTTTTCTTTTATGTTAATAAATAATAGTGATACTGGGTGACATGATGACTGATGGTGGTTGTAGAATTTATTGGGGCATTGATAAACCTTGGTTGCAGTACATATGTCATTTAGAGGCATTATTTCAGTATTAGATTTTAGAAAATATCTTACACTAGGGATAATCGTTACAAATTCTGAATCGTATATTGTTGGTATAAGGTACAAGTTAATGGGAATTGATATTAAGTAAATAATTTGGGTTAGTTCAACTTTACAGTTTACTTTTAGTAATGATTCAAATTCTAAAATATTCTCTGATTTTGGTTCAAAAGGTAATTGGGATTTATAATGTTCAGAGATTTTTTGTAATTCGGATAATAATTCATTTGGATGTATTATAATGGGGTGTAATGTTCTCAATTTACAAAAGGTAATGGAGTTTTCGATATCTTGTAGGATATCTAGGATCGAGTTGTATAGGATTATTAATTGATCATAAAAAGTTTTTGCAAAAAGAATATCTTGAATATACATGTTATTTATTATTTCACTGAGTTGTAGTATTTTAGATTTCAGAATAGATTCATTATGTTGTATGTCTAAAATGGTATTATTAAAATTTGTTATAATTTGGTGCTTTACCGAGTATGCTAGTTTTAATTGGTTTTCTAAATTGTGTTCATTCTTTTGCATATGGTTTAATATTTTGTCATATCTCTTACCGTCTTCTGCATCTAAGTTGCCAGTAACGGCTTTGAAAACTGATCCCAATCCATCTATTAATCCTCTTTTGTTTCTATTTTTATTTGTATGAAATTCAATATTATCAATTTTGTTATTAATGTTCGTACGAATAAATTGTATTATTTTGACATAGTTGTCAAGTTCATGTAAATATTTAGTGTTATTAGATATCGTTGTCTTTATGTCATTATATTGGTTGTTTAGGTTGTCGTTGTTCGAAAAGGGATTTTAGGTTGTAGTAGTGGATGAGTGTGTGTTTTGTTTTTTCTAGTTTAGCAGGGCCTAGTTTAATAGGTAGTAATCCAATATTTTCAGTTATGTTTTTGATGATCCATCCTTGTCCAAATGTGAACAGCCTGGAAGAGTATTACATTGATAAGTCTTTTGTCTAGGACGTTTTATATTAGATAGATGGATTTTTTCCATTGTGTTCCCGTGTTTAGTTTCTAATTTGGCGGTTTTAAAATTTTTATTAATTGATTTTAATGTTTCGGATTTAAATTTATTTTTTGTTTTCTGTAGTTTTTGCTTATTTTTTTACGAATATTTCTTTAGGAATTTTTGGTAATTTTTCTCTGGTGTCATTACGTTTACTAATTATTTTTTCTTTATTTTGCAAAATGTTGTTATTAATAGTTTGATATATTTTTGTTTTATTTCTATGATTTTCCATGTAATTATTAACAAGCTGTTTATCAATATCTAAATTGAAGGGGGAATTTATTTCCAGGTGACCAGATATGATTTCTAATGGTTTTATTTTCGTAACAGAGTGAATTGTATTATTATATGCTAAAAGAGCATAGTTTACTTTAGCTTCAATTGTTTCTTTCGAAAATTATGTCTGATTGTTGAACACACCCAGTGATGGGTAAAAGGCGTGATGATATATTTATTTATTTATTTTTATATTGTTGAACAATCTAATGTGTTCTATGAGAGTCGAGTGGAAACGTTCTATTATTCCGTTAGATTGAGGATTTGGTGAACTAATGAAGTGGGTGTGAATTTTGTGTATGTCTAAAAGTTCTTTAACTACTGAGTTTCTTAATTCAAGTTCGTTATCAGAAATTATTTGCTCTGGTATTCCATGGGACGTGAAATGTTTTATTAAATTATTAGCTATTTCGATACCTTGTCCGGAATTAAGTTTATATGCCTGTGCGAATTTGGAAAATGAGTCACCTACTGTTAAAAATTTAGAGTTTTCTAGTGTTATGGTATCTACGTGCACAATTTCAAAGGGTTTTGTTGCTGTCGGTGTTATATTAAATTTTAAATTTAGAGGTTTTCTGTCATATTTCGTAAGTTGACATATTTCACAGTTATTAATATACGTTTGAACCGTTTTTCTTAATTTTGGCCAGTAATACCTCTGTTTAATGCGTGACTCTGTATCGTCAATATCTCTGGTTTGTTTTTGCCGTGTGGTAGTTATTTAAGATTTCTAGTATTTCTTCTTCGTTAGTAACGTCTGTAAGATATTGTGTGCATTTAACCATGTGTATTTGTGAATGTGTGAAATATTTCTGGAGAACTAGAGATAATTTTTCATATAATTCGTTTTCAAAATATAAATAATATTTAACTTTTGGTACGATATATTATTTAAAGAATTGAATCATTTCTTTTCCGTAGTTTGATTTCGAAAATTGTACCAGCATTCTTTGTTTTGTATTCTCAAAGAGTTTCAGAATTTTTGGTGAATTAGGGTTGAATTCTACTGCAGATATGATTATCTGATTTTTTCCGACATTAACAGGATATTCAGCAATAGGTATGCCGATTACTGGGTTCTCTTGATTAGAATGAACTGTGACGTCACTATCGTTATCATTGTGTTGTTCGTTATTTACATTTACAGTATGAATATCATCTCCCACTTCGACAACTAAAGATTGATTATCATCTTGATTATTAGAATTTATATTATTACTTAATTCTTTATTAAAATTATCCATGAATTTTTGAAATTGGTTAATGTTTTCATCTGAATCATTTGTATTAATTTCGATGCATGGGAGTGTACTATCTGGTAAGGTAAAGATTGTAATTAGTATATTCGTTTTGTCGAAAATATATTCGAGCATTGATTTAACATCGGTCCAGTTTAATTGGTCGCGTCCGCAAGAAATTCTGGGTAAGCTTAGGTTTAGTATCTTATTTTTTAAGCAAAAGTTTCTTAATTGTAGTAGTGTATAAAAAACGTCTTGTTTTGTTGGTTTATTATAATAATTTTCTTTAGTTATTAGATATATTATGAAACGGTTCTTTTCTTTAAGATAAAATAAATTATGAAGTTGTGGGTTGTGATATTTTATCCATTTTTGAAATTTGTATCTAAATTGTTTAGCAATTCCTGTTGACATTTGTAAGTCCTTGCTGACGTAATGTGCGAGACTGTTATCTGACGGTGCATTAAATAAGTTCCCAACTACTTCAATGATATTTGTGTGGGTCGGTTTGTCTGTTTGTTTTTTCGTTAGGTAGTCTTGGTATGTTGCTAGGACAGATTCGCTTACGTACTGTTTTAATAAATTTTGAATTTTATCATCGGGTTCTCGCGGAATTCGGCTTAGGGCGTTTGCATTTGCATTTAATTTTCCTTTATTTGTAAATAATATCGTAATAATATTCTTCGAGTTTCAATCTCCAACGTATTAATTTTTGGCTACAATCCTTAAGGGAAAACAGCCACTGTAATGGTCTGTGATCTGTGCAAATTGAAAATTTTCTTCCAAAAAGATACGACCGAAAATATTTTGTTGTCCAATGTATCGCTAAAAGTTCCTGCTCGATCGTGGAATAATTAATTTCTGTTCCGTTAAGCGTTCTGCTAGCGTAAGCAAATTGGCAGGACCTTGTGATAAGACGGCACCGAGTGCTACATTGCTCGCATCGCATGTCAAGATAAATTCTTTGTCAAAGTCGTTAGTTTACATGTCTCAAAGCATTGTTTATATTTTGAATTATTAATGTTAATGATCGCGTCTTTTTTTAGAAATTTTGTCATGGGTTTGGTAATTTTTATAATAATATCCAATAAGTTCTAAAAATCCCTTAATTTGTTTTGTCGTGGTAGGTAATGGGTAATTTATAATAGCTGAAATTTTATCTGGGTTTGGTTTAAAGCCAAGAGGGGTTACAATGTGTCCGAGATACGCAACTTCTTTTTTTTTAATTCCGACTTGTCTAATTGAATTTTTAAGTTGGCTTCTTTTAATCGGTCGAATACTACCCCATTTAATGGGATATAGCGTGATGTTATGTATGTATGTATGTACTAGTTTTAAATTGATTATATGTTCGTCTAGGCTTGTGCTAAAAATAATTATATCGTCGCGATGTACTAAGCAAATTTTGTTAGTTAACCCTCTCAAAACATTGTTCATGACACGTTGAAAAGTTGCGGGTGCGTTCTTTAGCCCGAAAGGCATTCGTAAGAACTCGTAATGTCCGTCTTCCGTGCAGAAAGCTGTCTTAGGTATGGCATTCTTGTCCATTTCAATTTGGTGGTAAGCCGACGCGAAGTCCAGGGTGGTAAAATATAGGCATCGTCCGAGTTTGTCCAGCAAGTCAGTAATGTTAGGTATGGGATATTTATCTCCGATGGTATTTTCATTTAGTTTGCGATAGTCAATAACTACTAGCCATTTTTGTTTGCCCGATGCGTCCAGCTTTTTGGGGACAACCCGAATCGGGGAAGACCATGGTGAATTAGAAGGTCGAATTATTTTTTGGTTAAGCATTTTATTTACTTGGGACCTAACTTCCTCTCTGTGAATGTGAGGGTATCGGTATGATTTCGTATAAATGGGTACTTCATCTTTTGTTCTAATTTTATGTTTTACTTGATTACTAAAAGATAGATTTTGATTTTCTAAATAAAAAATATTCGAGTATTGTTTAATTAATTTTGAAATTGCAATTTCTTCTTCTTTATTCAAATGATCAGTTCTAATTTTTGATTCATCGAATTTTATTTTTTCTGTTTGTGTGAGGTTTAAATTTGAGTCTGTATTCATTGTATAAATTTCGTAATTATCTAACGCTTCTACTATAATTGAAATTTTAAACTGATATTTAACTTCGCTCTCTGACAAGTTAATAATTGTTCCCATAGCTTCATAGTTTTTTGCTACAGTAGCACATTCAGGAATTAATAATTTTTTTGTTCTGATATTGGAACTAGAATATTACCTTTTTGTTTGTTAACTTTTATTTTAATGATTTTTTCAGACATTGGTTCTATTATGCCATTATTTCGATATTTTTTATTTACTGTTCAATTATTTGTGTTGGGGGTATAGCTTTAAAATTATGGTAATGAATTTTTATTTTACTGTGTGGAGTAATTATCATATCGTTTACTGTGTCGATTGAAATTTTTAATTTTTTCATATTTTCCATGCCAAGTAGTAAATCAAATTGATTATGAAATTTAAAAAGATAATATTTTAACGCTGGTTTTGGATTGTCTTTGAGATTAAACACGTTTGAGATAGGAATTAGTGTACTGTATTTCTCGGTAGATGAACCGTATGCAGTTGTAATTTGAAACGGGTCTTCACTGATAGCGTATTTGTAGTGTTTGAATGCAATGTCGGGATTTACAAATGATTTCGTGCTACCAGTGTCTATCAAAATTTTTAAATTATTTTCTGGAATTACATTGAATGGTAGTTTGCTTTGGTTATTTGTTAAATTCATTAATTGGAAGTATGAAGTATTTGATCCGAGGCCATTTCGTCTAAAAAATAATGTCCGTTTTGATCTGATGTGTTTGTTTCATTAGTAATTTCTGGGTTATCATCGAGTAGGTATTCATTCATTATATAATTATTTGTCTCTGGTTGATCTACAATATTATGTTCGTCTGTGTAATTTACTATTTCTGATTGATCTATGTTATAGAGTTCTTCCGCGATATTTTTTGGAAAGAATTGTCTGTTTTGACTTATGCAATTTTGTCTTTGAGTGGAAGGTCCGGGTCTTGGAGCATTGAATTGTGTGTTTCGTGTGGATATGCTCATTGGTGTAGGTCTGGGGAGTGGTTGATTAGTATTTATAATCATTGTAGGAAAGTTTGTTCTACCCTGCGCTGTTTGTTGGTTATTAAAATAATAATAATAATAATATAATAATTTTTATTTGCAAACAAGCTAAGCTTATACAAATAGTGAGGTAAAGTACAGTGTGATTTCTAGTTTAAAAGTTACAAATAAAGTTTCGGATTTTAAAAGCATTGTGTATGAAGTTGTAGATATCGTAAGCCTTTTTGACAGTGATGTTGGATAGTAGGGTTGAGAAGAATTTCTCCGGTGGGCTTCTGGCGATGTGTTTTATAAGGTGCTGACGTCTCAGCTCGTTGAAAAGGGGGCAGTAAAACATGAGGTGATTGAGGTCATCGCATTCATGGGTGTTACAGAGAGTACAGATCTCGCTTGGCTGAAACTTATGGCAAAAGTTATCATGGTAGATTTGGGGAGTTTCAGAGGATAGTGTCCGGAGTTGGATTACTAGTCTGAGGATTTTAATGGGGGATTTTAGGGAAAGGTAGTTTTGGGTGTAGCTGAGTAGTTTGTATTGGATATTATTGTTGGAGAGTAGGATTCTCTGGGTGTCAATTTCATAGAGAAATTGCCTATAGGCCATTATGATGGAGTTCTTCTCTGCTTCCAGAGATGTAGCGTTTTGATTTTCCCATATCCACTTGTAGTTTGCTTTTTCAAGCATTGCTTGGAGTGGTTTGACCCAATTGTATTTTTTTTGTCTTTCCAGCTTTGTTGTGGTATCTAAGTTTAGTGAGAGGAGTAGATTGTATGCGATTTTTATGTATCTGCTTTCAGGTGTCAATAATAGTTTTTGCCACCAGTTGAGCATTTTTTCAAAAATTGCTACTTCAAGCTTTTGTTGTCCGAGTTCTCTTCGAACTATATAGTGAGAGGTGGTATTTTGCATATGATAAATTGATTTGAAGAAGTTTGATTGGGCTCTTTCAAGTTTGTCTGCTACATTTGGTGCCCATACTTCCGCCGCATATAACGCTGAGGGTAGGAGGGTAGCATTGTATAGTTTGAGGTTGGTTTCCCAGCAGTGGAGCTTGGCTTTTGCTAATGTGAGTTTTATAGTTCCTGTTATTTTATTCGCTTTGCTGATAAAATCTTCAGCTGCTTTGTTGTAGAGACCGGAGCTTGAAAAGGTCAATCCTAGGTAGGTATATGTTTTGACCATTTTGATGTCGTTTCCTTGGCAGCTATATTTTATATGTTGTTTGGTTGGCCTACCAGTATGGAAGTGCAATATCTGAGTTTTGTTTGGATTCACAGTTAATTCAAGTGAGTTACAGTAATGTTCTAATGCCCTGAGTTTTCTTTGTACATCCGCTTGCGATTTGGCTAAAAGTACAATGTCGTCTGCATACTGTAGAGTCATAATATCTGTGCTACGGTTGACGTATATTCCTTCCAGATTTTGTGTTCTGAGGTACTCTTCCAGATCTGAAATGTACAATGCAAATAGTAGTGGGCTAGTGCACTCTCCTTGCAGGACGCCCCTGTTTTTATTGGTATAGGATTGGAGAGCACGTTGTTCATGTCTATGTATATCGTGGCTTCATTATATATATTTTTGATTAGTCTAACAATTTTGCCGCTAATTCCTATATTAAAGATTTTGTTATAGAGGATGTTGTGCGGAACAGAATCGAAGGTCTTCTGGAAATCAACGAAGATCGCGTAGGTGCCTTCTTTGTTTGTTAGCATACGTGAGCGAACAATGGTATCTAGAGTAAAGATGTTGTCGATGCACGACCTACGTTTCCTGAAGCCGGCTTGAGCCTCGGGTAGAATGTCAAAGCTTTCTGCCCATGTTTGGAGACGATTGTTTATGATGTAGGTTAACAATTTTGTAACGGTGTTTATTAGGGCTATGCCTCTGTAGTTATTGGGATTGGTACGGTCTCCTTTTTTGTAAATTAAAGTGAGTTTTATTTTTTTAAGTTCTTTTGGTATGTTTTCTTGTTTTAGAAACTCATTCAGCATTTGTTTGGTGTATTGCAGCCATTCGTAGGGCAGGGCCTTTAGTTGCTCGTTGATTATTTTGTCAACTCCGGAAGCCTTATTGGTTTTCAAATTACGTATTGCGTTATTTAGTTCTGATAATGTAATTTCTGCGTCCAGATAGGGGTGTAATACACTGAAGTAAAGTGTTTCGGTGCCTATTTTTGGTCCCATCAGTTTTGTGTAGAATTCTTCCCATTTTTCATTGGTAATAGGGTTTATGGGAGTAACTCTCTTATTTAGAGATTTTATTGTTTCCCAGAAGTGCCTTGGATACGCGACATTTTCAAGTTTTAGTTTTATGTTATTTTTGTACTCCTTTTTCTTTTTGGATATTGCATCTTTGTATTTCTTTTTCTTTTGTAGATATTCCTTACGGGATGAATCGTCCGTGGTGTTTGACTTAAAGTTTTTAAGCTGGTGTTTAGCATCTTTCTTGAGGTGTTTGCATTCATTATCGTACCATATCTTATTCTTGTTGTGGAATGTTGCCGTATTTGGAATATTAACTTCAAACTGCAATTCTAAGTTCCTGGAGGTACTCGCAATTTGTTCTTTAAGGTTATCGTATAGAATTTTCGGATTAGTAGTATGTAAATGTTTTATTTTCCCTTTCATTTCCTGTTTATAGAGTGTTTCTTTTTCATTGTTCCATTTTGTTATTGTTTTCTTTTTTGATAATGTGAGATCGTTATGTAAGTTTGTCTCTTTTGATCTCGCTGGTAGCATGTTTATTGCAGAGAGTGAACAAACTAAATGATCAGATACTACTATGTCCGGTAGAATGGTAAGGTTTACTATGTTTTGTAATGAGTTAATATCAGTCCACACTAGATCTATGATGCTCTTCCCAATTGTGTTTATGAAAGTGTGATTGGCAGGTGTGTCATTTGATGCTCTTCCATTTATGACCATTAGACTTTCTAGCTCCATAGTCTCATTCAAGTTTTTTCCATTTTTGTTGACTATATTGTCTTTCGATGTTCGTGTGGCAGTTAGATGAGAGTACGTAAAGAGTGATTCTTCGCCCTGGTTGAGGTTGCCTATTCTACCGTTAAAGTCGCCGCCTATTAATATTGAGTAGTTTGCGTATTTATTTATTATGCTTTTGACACTAATTTGAAATAGTTCCAGGAGTATTTCGTAGTCGAATTTTGGCGAGAAGTAGACTGTGCCTAGAATAGTTTTGTGTTGAGAGCCCTCTACTTTTAAGAACAGCCAGTGTGTTTCTTTTTCTATGAGAGAGAGATTTTTTATGTTATTTCTAGTGAAAATGATAATTCCTCCGATTGCTCGTCCAGTGATATGTTCTTTAGTTGCTTTTTCTTGGTGAATGTTGTAATCTTGTAAGAAGTATGGTATCTTTTTATCTCATAGTTGGCCCATGTTTCTAGAAGGCATATTACATCGTGCTGCATTAAAGTTTTCTCTTCTTGTTTGTTCAGATTATACATGTTTTTAAAACCCTGCATGTTCCAGTACATAATTTTGTTAGTTAATGTTTCTGTTGCATCGGAGTATTCTTTTTTCCTTCTAAGTTTTTTGACTGAGAGTGGGATCGTGTTTGTATAGAGAAGTGCTTGTCTAGTGGCCCTTTTTTTCCTTTGTCGCCTGAATTGATGCTTTTGGTCTCATTTGACGGTTTATTTGTTGATGATTTGGAGTATTTGTTATTGCATTTTTTGGTGTGAGAGTTTTTGTTTCCTGTATTCGATTTGTTTGAGTGTTCTGTGTTGGTTTCCGTTGGATTACATTTTCATTTCTAGGCATTGACGTAGAGGGTTCGTAGACTGATGACTCCAGGTCATCATTTGCGTTGTGTAGAGTATGTAGTGATACAGATCTCCTTCCTATCATGGGCGGTTCTTCAAGATCAGATTCTACCTCACCGTTCTCTTGGTCCGCTGTATTCTGGAGTTCGTGGAGGGTATAGAGATTGTTATTAACTACCAGTTTATCGTATTTTAAGTAAGCTTTATTTCCTTCTTGTTTTGCTTTGAACAGAAAGGGTTTCAGGGCCCTTCGTTCTTCCTGTACTCTTTTCGTGAAATCCTCTTCTATACTAATATTTGTGAGTTTTTGCAGTCTGGCTTGATTGAAAATATCTCTTTTCAGTCTTTTTGAGTTTAACTCAACTATTATCGGCCTGGATCTTGTATTGTTTCTTGTGTATTTCCCTAGACGTCTTATGCCTTCAATATTATTTATAGTTATGTGTTTTATTTTAAGAGTATCTGCGGTGAGTTTGAGAAAGACTTCTTCGAGGTTTTCTCTGTTATCTTCTTGAATTCCATATATAACTATATTTTTCTCTCGGGTTTTCCTTTCTAGATTTTCTATTTGTTTGTCTTTAGCAAATAATTTTTCTTCTAGTAGTTCACATTTGGTTTTCGTTTCAAGAGTAGTTTTGTTGAAGGTTTCTATTGTGGTTTGTATACATGCAAGTTTTCTATTTAAATCATCCGCATGCTTTTCAAAGGATTTACTGAAAAGTTTTTAAATTTCATCTAAAGTAGCCATTGAGTTTTTTTTTTTCTGCTAAGGTTTGCAACACTGATGCCGGTGTGACTGGGTGTGGCTAGCGCACGCGCCGACGTTTGATTAATCAAGGTTAAGCGGATGCTTACCTGTGTAGTAGAATTCTGAAAGATGTTTGCGATCGCGTTTGCCCCTCGTCCCGGGCCCTGGGTGGAATGATGATACAGCTGTTTACCCCTTGTATGCACTATAGATCTATAGATTATATTTTAAAACGCACTCCCACTACTGTTATTTCAGTCTAGGTCAAGAGCAAAATAAGGTCGACCTTTCTTTATCTACACTGTTACCTGGTTATTAATATATGTCGGTGGTTTATTAAACGTGTAGTTAGTATTGTGTGGTACACTTGTTAGTTGAAAAGGCCTGTTATTTCTAAAATTTTGATTATTTTGTTTTTGAAATGGTTTTTGAATAGGCATTACATTTTTAGATGGTTTGGAATGATTTTCGAATTGAAAGTCATTAGTAACCATATTCAGAGCAGCGTTTAGGTCAGCAGGTTTATTTGCTGTCATGAGTTGCCCTATTGGCTTTTTTAAACCTTTTAATAAAATTCTGAGGGCGTAATTTCTCAAGAAATCGGTCATTATTGCTGCAGTAGCCGGGTGATTTGTTATTTTGTATTTTATTGTAAAATTCGAATACCATATCGTTCGCGCCTTGTTTTAGTTCGGTCATTTATATTGTTAATGTGAAACAATCTCTTTTGTCCGCATACGTATCTATAAGTGAAGTTTTTAAGTTTTCCCATGTTTTGACGGAACAACTAGAAATATTTATCGTTGCTTCGCCTTTTATTTTAGCTAATAATGTACTCATTAAATATTCATTTTAAAAATCTTGTGCATCTGCTTGATTATAAAATCGTTTTACTAATTTTTCACAGATTTCGATAAATCTTGGTAAAAGTTCTCTTTCACCGAAGAATTCTGGCACCATATCCAGATATTATTTTTTTAGGACTGGGGTTGCCATGTTTAATATAAGTTGTCTTAGTATAATTGAAGGATTATTTAAGGTGTTTGGATTTAAATTAAGATCGTCAAGAGCTGAGTCAGATTCAGAATTTGAGCTTTCGCTTGAGTTTATTATTACGTTTAGACCTCTAAATGACATATGGTACTTACAGTAGCAGTATCAGTGACGGTGTCATATTCGTTGAAATCGCTTGATGAGTTGCTCGAACTGTAGTCTTGTCTAGGTCGGGTGCGGATGTCTCTGGAATCGGAGATGCGGTCCAGCTGGTCGACGCTGCAAGGTTGACGTTCTCGTTGACTGATTTGCACTCATCACAATGAGGACGCTCAGGAACTTTAGTTAATCTGTTTTATGTGTGTCTTTTAATAAGATGTGTGTTAGATAGTTATATACATTAACTGACTACGCACACGAAGTGTTATTTTCGTTAACACAAAAAGACTGTTGGTTGGCCAAATAAATCACAAAGGTGAACCAAATTATTTTCACTAATTTGTTAAGGCTTATCCTATCGACTGCGCCAATTATAACGTTAAACAAATTAACTTTTTTTTTTAAAGTATTTATTTTACTTTAGACGTTCCTACTTGTACAAATTCTGAGCTAAGACTAACTTAAAACATACAATAATATTTCATGGCTAAACTACAACTACGTATAATGTAATATGATAATTCTACATAAAGTCACGTTCTTAAATATTAACTGTCTATGTCAGCACTATTCCATCCTATAACTGATATATATATATATATATATATATATATATATATATATATATATATATATATATATATATATATATATATATATATTTATATTTATATACAAAGTGGTGAATCGAATTGCGCACCATAGCGTTTTCAATGCTATTTTTCAAATGTTCAATTATTGGCTTCCCTAGTTATTTTATGCAAAAAAGCTTCAAATAAAAGTTTTAGGGCATACATTTCTGCATCTAAACCAAGGAACATATTTTTTATTACATGCTTTGTAACGACAGAAATTAAATATTAAAATGTCGAAACTTGTGTTGAATATACAGACAGCCATGGAATTGAACAAAAAATAAATAAATGCTTGGCGTTTCATCTTTTTAAAACTATTTTACGGCTCCAAAGGGTTAAAAGAGAGTTCATTTGAAGCGATCCTGACATTTTTTTAATTGTAAATTGACATCAAAACCTTAATCTTACGTTTCACGAAAAAAAAACAAGTTTTAGCGTTTACAGCGCCAGCTAATGCAAAAATTAAAAAAGTTCCCAGTCTCTTTGTAAAATCATTTTGTTGTTATTAAGTGTTCCTTATTATTATTTTCTGTATTATTATGACAAAAAAATATTATTTCGTTTAATAATAATAATTATAATTGTTTTAGTTAATTGTTTTATTTCAAGCCACAGTCATGGCTCACTATTCTCTTTCCAATTTGGTGTATAATAAAGCGCCCGCCATTTTACTTTTTAATAATGTAACATATGGATTAGTTTACATGATTGTAAAGGAAATTTGATGGACTTTTCAAATTTGTAAAAAAATATAGTATGTTCCATTTGAAATTTCAAAGTTGATATAAATTACTAATAAACCGGAAGTGATATCATGAATGTACATCCGTCATCAAATAGCTTACATGTTGCTGTATAAATCATGTTATATGAAAAAAATTGCTAAGTTGATAAATAAGCGAGATATTTGCTGGGTCTATTAAAATATAACACCCTGTATATATATATAAATTATCCCTTTTTTATTAAAACTATTTTACAAATTGGAATTTTATATTTCAATTAAATGTTGTAAAATTATCTAAATATTTGAAAATTTCTTTTTTTTATTTTGTTCTTATCAAATTTAATGGCCATCAACTACTCATAAAAATCTCTGAAATAAAATAAGATTCATATTTTTTAAATGTGCTATAAAAATAAACTTGCAGATTTAAAAAAGTTTAAAGTTGGTTTAAATTTTTTTCTTATATACTAGTGCCTTAGGTTATGTTAGGTTTAAAGTTTGTGGCTAAAAATTCGATTTATACAGATATACTTGACATTTTAGTAATATTAGGTTTAAGAGTCGTGATTTAAAAATTTGATTTCTCGAATATAAATTCACGAGTTTTTGATGGCAGTTTTCCGCCTAACAGGGGTGATTTTTTTGGTTTAAATGACTACTAATTCTAATAAATATTAAAACAAATTTAAATCAAATAATTTTTAATTCCAATAATTCAAGGGTAGTTTTCACCCTTTCTAAAAAAATGACTCCTAATGATAAAATTATCCTAAATTTAAATTAAATTAATTATGCTTTATAATAATATTTAAAAAAAGACAATTTAAGATCTTTCAAGATTCATATTTGAATTACCGCAAAAAAAGAACTACAAGAGTATGTTTTCTCATGTTTCAGGGGTTGTTCTAAATTTTACGTGTTCGGGACTCCGATTTTCGTAATCTGTGTTCTGAAAAACCTGCACATAAAAAAACGTATTTGTCCTAATAAAATGTAAAAGTTTTAATTTATTTAATATTTTTCATATATTTCACAGAATTCCTAACCTAAAAAACCATTAGTTTTCTATAAAGCTCTAATGATTCAGGAATATTTTTTTAAAGATATTAAAATAGTATAAAAATTGAGCCGAAGACGAATTTTGAACTTTTTTATACGTTTTGGCCCCACTGTGCTGCGGTTCGATGAGTCCGGAGTGGGGCTGAGCGATTTTGGAATTTATAAAACGATCTCTGATCATATAACAGAATCGTTTTATCGTAATTAATCGATCTGATCGATTCTCTCGACTTATTACAAATCGTTAGCATTGAGAGAAAAGAGCTTATCTTGTCAGGATTGGTTTTGGAAGGATTTGATTTTTATCTGGATTCTGCGTGTGAGATTGTTCATAAGGGTGCGGTGGACAGTATCACGAGACCTCTGCTATAGCTTCCGTGTTGTACTGCATTGTGTTATTTGTTTTGGTAGTTTGTCTTTGTTTGGCTTTAGTTTTGTGATACGTTTGTGTTTATTTAGTGCATGTGTGATGGCATGAGTGAGTGTTTGCACTTGTGTATTAATGCCTTGTGTCGTGTTGATGTGTGGTTTTATTGTGATGTATCTGTCTAGTGTTTTTCTGTACTCATACCAGTCTGTGTCTCTATAAATGCGTATGTAGTGTGTGTTGTCAGTGGGTACTTAATTTGGACAGGATAGGAGTGTGGTCGGACTTTAGTTCAGATAGTGCGACGGGAGTTATATGTGGAACATTTTTATTCATAAGAAAATCGATCGATGGGAGACATATTATTAACTGAAAAATGTGTGGGAATACTAACCATTATGTTTACTATCCAATTAATGGTTTTGAAGAGAAACAAATTTACAATTATGGTAACTTATTGTCAGTTGTTTTACTCGATAGTTACTAGAAACTTTATCGTGTGTGGTGTAAAATTAAAAGGTTTGAAGAGATATGTTAAAAAGAATAATACATAATTATAACCAACTAATTGCTAATTGTTTTTCCCAAAACGTATAAAGATCTGTCGTGTTTGGTCTCAAATTAAATGTTTCTAGTAGAATAACTAAAAAAATAAATCGAGTGATTATAAATTTTGTTCTTCAAAATGTCGGTAGAAACCAATCATGTTTGGTATAAAATTAAATGTTTTGACATTATATTTCTAACAGAATATTTTAAAATAGTGACCGAATTATGGGCAATGAAAAGATGTGTCAAGAAGAATGTGGGTAAATAAATTGTATTTATTAATCAACACTGGAATAAATCTAAAAAATATTTTTCCAGGGTCTGCGGGTTGTTAACGAAGCCGACCTGATCGCTAGTATTATACTAAACAAGCTTAAGTGGTTAACTATAGATTAACCACTCTAGCAATCAAATTTTATTTTATTTTTTTTGAAGACGAATAACTTTCTAATTTATCACTTCTTACAGCAAATATTTCCATTTCAAAATTTTATAAATTAATTTAATTATCAGCGTAGACATTTGTTATGAACTGTTGCAAAGCTATTTAAGTTTGTTTAAAGGTTTTAAAACAAAATAATATGTTGAGGTAAAATTGTTAATCATGGAGTAAAACCAAACAAAATTTGTGATTATATATAGAAAACAAAAAAAAATGTGCGCGGCAATATATATTATTAAACAAGAGCAGATTAATTTAAAATGGTGCGCGATTGATTGTCAGATTGTCAATTGTTTTGCCCAAATTTTTTTAGAAAGTTATTGTATTTAGTATCTAATTATAAATTTTGAATGGTCAAAATTTATGACAGATTGTCAAATCATTCTCAAAATATTATTATACATTTCGAGGGGAAGTCCTATAGACCGGGAATTATTTAACTTTGAAATATGGTTGTCAACTTCACGTCCAGCAACCATCTATTACATATAAATGATTTGTGATACATCAAACGATTATGCTTCAATTTTGCATTAGGTATTTTAATATTAAAACACAGCAACCCCATTAGCTGGATGCAAAACCTCAGCTGTGTCTCAGTCTATGAAATTCTAGCCTCGGCAATAAATCTATTACTTTTTTAGATTAGTTACGTAAGTTATTTATGTACAAGGGTGTAGTTTTTAGCCTACGTCGTGAAAATCGTAGCATGAGTAGCAGGTACGAGTCTACAATCACAGCAAGCGCGAAAACGCACTTTTCGGCTGATCTGTACCAATAGTTATTTATTGTTTTTAAATCAACATATTTGAAAAACAAACAAAACAATTGTTTGCTGCATCTCAAAGTTAAGCGCAATGTTAACAACAACATTTCAAAGTTTAATAATTTCTAGACTGCAAAATTTACTGTAATTATATGGACGCATAAATAATGAATATATGTATTATGATTTGGGTTTCGTATTTAACACCAATTTCACGGATCTATTCCTTCCCAGTGAATAGTTTATTTAAAACTTACATATATTAAAAAAATTCGATTGTGTCTGAGTTATTTAGAATTCTCTATAAGCTGTAGGGCTCTTGTAATTGGGATTAAATACCTTTTGTGCATTTTAAATAAATACATTTGACTAGTTAATCAGTTTTCATGTTTTTTATGATGATGCATAACCTCTGTTGAATTTCTATATAATTCAAATTTAAAAACAGATAGTAAAGTAAAACTGTTAAATATAATTGTATTTTTATTTATAAATAATTTATTAATATAAAATTTCAACAAAAAAGTTAGAATTATGAAAGGAATTATATTTTTATCTTTTTTTTATAAGTTTCTAACAAACAGGCACGCTTTCAATTATATGTTAAATATAAGACTTTAATATAAATGAAATAATACAGTATTCTTTTTTTTTTCATCATATATACTTTTTTATTATTAATACGTTGTTAGAACAAGTAAAGGGATATCCGAGTATTGTTTTATATATTATTCAAACTGGTTATCTATTCATTTTGTTGATAGTAGTAATCAGCACCATCTATTAGATTTTTTCTATACTTATTGACAGTATACCGGGTGGAACATCATACCTGTGTTCTGTGTACATATGCGATTAACATGAAAAAACAGTTTTTCTGTGCGCATTGCTCCCGAAATTATTTTAGCCAAAAATGCTTCAAATAAATGTTATAGGGCATAAAATTCTGCATCTAAATCAATAAACAGAATTACATTTACATGCGTTATAACGACAGATATTAAATAAAAAAATATTAAAAATTACGTTGAAAATATCAAATAGCCATGGAAATGAAACAAAAATAGATAGATGCTTGACGTGTGACAGATCTCCTGGTTTAACACCTAGCGATTTTTTTATGGGGTCAGCTTAAATGTAAAATTTGTAAGCAACGGCACCCAAATATTAATTCTCTGAGAGAAGCTATCGTGGATAAGTGCGCCTTAATCACAAATAGGCAGCTCGCTAATGTACGACATTCCTTCTACAATAGACTTGGTTATTGCTTGGCTGAAAATGGAGGTTTATTTGAATATTTGTTGTAATAATAAATTGTAGTGATTATTTAATTTCTGTTGTTACAACGCATGTAAATGTAATTCTGTTTATTGGTTTAGATGCAGAATTTTATGCTCTACAACATTTATTTGAAGCATTTTTGGCTAAAATAATTTGGGGAGCAATGCGCAAGGAAAAACTGTTTTTTCATGTTAACCGCCTATGTACACAGGTATGATGTTCCATCCGGTATGATCGGCAACGGAAAATAAACTTATATATAACATTTTTATACACTAAGAACCTTGTGTTTTGTCGATGTCATGAACGAGTTCACGTTGTGGGATGTAGGGTGTAAGTTTAGACGAATTGTATGTTTCACCTCGTTCCATGTTTCATTTTGTTTACGTTCGTTTTGTTCGATTTTTCGAACGTTCCATTTAATTCCAATTGTACAATTGTTCAACGATGTTTACAAATGAGGCACTCATCAGTTTCCCTGTGTAACCAGTATTTGGTGTAGTGACACAACTCTCCTGCTCTGAGAGGAAATTTGATGAACTTAGTTCGTAAACAAACAATAATGCCTGAATTAAAACTCGCTTCAGTTTACATTAAGCTCTAGTAACGTTTATTCCCTTCTTTCTTCTTCACAAACAAAATAATAAGTTTGTGTCCATCCAAAATATGAACATAGGTTTATTTCATGAATGTGATACAAAGTATTTTGGTGTGCATTGCTTCCAAATTAATTTTAGAGGAAAATATTTTGTATAAAAGTTTCATTTATGTATTTATCAGAGCGCAAATATTAATCAAATATTTGTTATATTCGTAAAAATAAAGACTTCCATGAAAAAATATGAACAATTGTTCACTATCACAAATATTGATGTTAATATTGAAATCACTAGCAAAGAAGAAAAAAAACCTAAAGAGTGAACAATTTCTTTATTTTTACGAATATTACAAATATTAAATATGTTTTATTTTCTAAATAAATACACAAATGAATTATGTTTTATAAAAGAAAATTCGAAATTTATTCTCTGCAACTTATATTTGAAGTATTGCGCAAGAAAAACACTGATATAACATGTTATAAGCCTCAGGTCACTCAGTCTTTCTGGCTATCATAATAAATTTAGGAGGCTTTATCATGTTGTTGAATTAATAAGCAATTTTGTTTCTAGCTGTTTGAATATTTTCCTAGTTTTGCTCATTGTTTATTATATAAATATATGGAATATGGAAACAATTAAATAAAGATGGGTAATTATTTATATAACTGAATATTGCTGATTCCAAAACAATTTCATTAATAAATGTACAAATACAGGCAAGCACTGCAGTTTATATGCATGCTCGCGCATCCACTGTTGTCGCGAAAACCGCACCACTGCGGACTGGACCTGACTGAGAGTTTGACGATCCTCCAGCAATTAGCAGCTAATTATCTTGATTGCAGTGTGCAATTTGGAGCTCGTATGCAGATTTGCTCTCTCACTCGCACACACATACGCACGAAGGATGTATGTAAAGCTAATGGTTTCACTGCATACTGGACTTCAGTCAATATGTCAGTTGGTCAGTCAGCGAATGTCAACCTGCAATTACCAGTGAACTAGTGTTGAGAGTTGTCGCAAGCAGCAACTAACAGCATGTCCATGATTCTTCAAGTAAATATTGTGACTGCTTTTTGTATAATTAAAATGACCTACAAGCTCGTAAATCAAATATATTCTACTTCATCATGAGACAATTTTACAATATCTACAGACCTACCATATAATAATGTTTTATTAATTGTTAATTTCTGTACCTCAGCTCCTGAGAAAGGTGTAAGTGGCACCGAAACAGGCCGAGATAAAATAAATAAAATTTGTTGACGACTACCCAGAAGAGTTGTGTTTTATGTTATGTAAACTCTAAATTCGGCTTAAGTATAAATTTATTATAATTTGGAAATAATTGAAGTTAATTTTTGTTTATTTTTGCGTACTCTTTGAGTTATGTTATATTTTAGAATATATTCAATGAAAAGTGACCCTTTATGCCTGCTTCTTTCGAACTTTTTAGTTAATGAAACTTAATGCTTTTTTGGTAAAATATTTAACAAAAATATTTTCTGTCAGTACCTCAATCAAGGCACATTCAAATAATAAAATGACATATTAATTTAAATGGACAATGTTGCACCATATTTATTTTACATGGATGAATTCAGTGTAGCGGAACATGCAGATATTTTTTATTAATATATATTAGCAGTTATTTATAATATAATTTTATTTAATTAATAACTTTAACATAATCATCCACCTAGTGGCAGTGGCAACGAAAAATTTTGGACTGAGAAATGCGGAAAATAATTTTGCGATTTACAAAAAAAAAATATTTTGATTTGTAATCAGCATATCAAATAACATATACCATTAACGTATGTACCTGAAGTTATGAAACACCCTGTATATATATATATATATATATATATATATATATCCTATTTAGTTCCATGTTTTGCTATGTTTGATTCATGTTGTTTCGACTTGTTGGGCTAAAAAATAACCCCGCCCCGTGAAGCAAAAAGATGTTGTGTACTTTTCTGTTAGTACCTCAATTAGATTGTTCCTTTTCACGAAATATTTAATGGAACAACATTAATAATTTAATTAAACAATCACCCTTAACAGACCCTTACCTAAATCTGGCTTGACGATTGTATGCCTCAGACCTAACCTAAGCGTATTTTATCTATAAACTAAATCTGTCTAGACGATTGCATTCCTCCGGGGTAATAATATTTTTTTTTTCAGTTGGGTTAAACAAATAAGGAAATATTACCCCTGACAGATCCTGACCTAAATTTGACTTGACGATTACACTTATTCAGTATCTGTTTGCTATTTGGTCAAACAACATTAATAGGTCCTAATGGTAATTTGTCTATTACATGCCTCTGGTATAATCTATCCTAATTTTGTCTCGATATAAAAATTTTCAAAACTACCTGACCCAAATCTGTCATGACGATTGCATACCTCCGGCGTAACTTAACCTAATTTTATTGCGAGTTAAATAAATAAAAATATATCTCTCTTAACAAATCTTGACTTAAATTTGGATTGATTATTACATTACAGTATCTGTTTGCTGTTCGGATCAAGAATTCTTAACTACTCCAAACCTAAATCTGTATTACCTATTGCACACCTCCGGTGTGATCTATTTTAATTATAACTTGAGTAAAATAATTTACTTTAAAAATTTACCCCTAACAGGTTCTGACTTAAATTTGTCTCAACTATTACACCCTTCGGCGTTACCTAACGTAATTTTATGTCATGTAAAACAATTCTTTTAAAATCACCCCTAACAGATTTTGATCTAAATCATTTTTGTCCATTATACGCCTCCAACGTAATCTAACCTAATTTATCTCAAACTTAATATATAAGTATTTTAAATAGTTCCTTACATATACTGACCCAAATTTGTCTTGGCAATTAGACTCCTTCGACTTAATGTAATTTCATCTCGATGTAAACCTAAAAATAGACCTCAAAGAGATTGTGAGCTGAATCAGACCTGATAACTGCAAGTCTCCGACGTGACCACGCCCAATTTTAGCTATAATAATTTTACTTATGTTTAGAACATTATAGAAATGTATAACCATGGTCATAACAAGTTTAGTAGTTCCAAGTAGTTACATATGCAAGATATCTTAAATATTGTTGAAACATCGTTGTAATATGTACATGATTTTTAAATTTATATAAAGGCAAATTTTTTACATCGTTACACAGTTTATTTATAAACAGAGGTTCCCAATAATCTAAACAGTTTTTAGATTTATTTAATCCGACTAACTTTTGAACAACATTGCTTGCATTTCTTGTTTCGTAACTATGAAAATCCAAATCAAGTAGATATTTAATGATTTTTTTATGACAAGGTTAAACATTGATAAATATTTAAAGAAGGTAATGATATAATATTATATGACTTAAACAGAGGTTTACAATATTCTCTAGAATTTGCATTAAAGATAATACGTAATCGTATATCTTTTTTCTGCATCTCACTTTGTGAGCATGATCCGCAAAGTGCTACTCCATAACACAAAAGAGAATGAAAAAGAATTAAATAAACTCTAGGTAAAGTAACTAAGTCACAAGATGTTAAATATTTTCGCCGTGAAAAAATTGCTGATAATAGTTTCATATATAAATAAGTTATGTCGTATTTCCAGACCATATTTACTTATACTAATACCTACCTCAATATCAAACAGATTTAATATTATTGTCTAAGTTTACATTTCTGTTTGAGATAACATATCTTTCGTCTTGTCTTCATTTAGCCTTAGTTCACAATTGCGTGCAGTAAAAATAATTTTGTTAGTATCTCCTCCTCACGTCTAATAAGAAACATTTTAAATTCCACAAAATTTTGAGAAAAGTTGACTATTTAGAAATTGCCGATCGTAAAATTTTAATTTCGTTTGAAAGCTCTTATAAAGCCTTTTGCTATGACAGTAAACATGGTACAGCTTGGAATAATTTATTGTTGAAACAACTGTCGATCGTCAAATTTCGTGTTGTTTTTATTTAGTTTACAGTCTTTCTAAAACAAATATATCATCGCGCGCGTGTGTGGCACTCTGTCGCAACAGATCTCGGAAATTGATTTATTTCTTCGCGTGAAGTGCAGTTACCAGCCGTTAAATGACGGCCCCCAAATATGTTAGTGGATGGGCAACCTGTCGGTTGTGGGAATCGAACCCTGGTTGTCAAATCTACAGCTCGACTCGATACCACTGACGCAACTACCCTATAAAATCTCTAATAACACCAAAAACGGCGATAGGAAACAAATGTTCTGCGCGCAAGTCCATCTAAAAACTTTTCATATGATACACGATGTAATTAGGTATATTTTGTTAGTCAAAACAATTGCCGATCGATTTTTAAAATTTCATTGCAAAGACTATTACTTTAACGGAAAAAAATTGCCGTTCGAAAAAATAGTAGTTTATATAACAAGTGATTAAAGTTTGTCATTATTTGTCGATGCAATTGCTTGATGCAAGTAATGACACTTTATTGAGGTGTTATACAGGATGGAATAGAAAATTGGACACATGGTTTTACTTGGAAGTTATTACAGATACAAATATATAGTGAATAACAAAGTTGAGGCGACCAAGGGGGGCTTCTGATTACAGAATAAAATATTGTTTAAACCAGTGGTACTCAAGTTATAGCACAAATTTATATTTTTTCAAATGGGATTATACATATTTTTTATCCTATTCGATAGCGTATTTTTGTATAGCGTTATCTAATTCCAACTGTAGTAGAACTTTCAAATAAACTTGTTAATAAGAATATGTTTACAGTAATGGATCTTAAAGATGGATTTTACCAGATAGACTTAGATAATGATTCAATAGACTACTGTACGTTTTCAACACCATTTGGGCATTATAAATTCTTTAGAATGTCATTTAGACTAAAAATTGTACCAGAAGTGTTTCAAAAGTGTACTGAAAAACATTTTGGTGACATTGAAGGTGTATCAGTATATTTTGATGATATACTAATAGCTGCTAAAGATAGTGAGGAACATGATAAAATCATGAAACAAATAGTTGACAGAGCTAGAAAATAGAATGTAAAATTTAATAAAAATAAATTACAATTTAAAATAACTGAAGTTAAATACGTAGGTCATGTTTTATCAGCTGCTGGTATAAAACCAGGTCCGGATCATTTAAAAGCAATTTCTGCTATAGAAGCTCCGTCTAATAAAAAAGAGTTATAAAAAGTCCTAGGTTTCGTAAATTATCTAAGTAACTATGTACCAAACATGGCAACGTTAACATCGCCTCTAAGAGCGCTACTAAAAAATAACATTCAATTTAATGGGAGTGCAATACATGATAAAGCATTATATTAAATTAAAGACTCAATAGCTAAAGCTCCTGTACTTGCTAATTTTGATATTGATAAAGAGATAACTATTCAGTATAACAGTTCAAAAGATGGTTTGGGGTATGATACTACAAGATGGTAAACCAGTTTGTTATGGTTCGAGATCATTAATAACAACAGAAAAAGGATACGCCTAAACTGAAAAAGAAATATTGGCCATTGTAATAAATTTCATTATTTCAATTGGGGTAAAAAACAACCGGTTCAAATATTAACTGATCATAAACCTATTGTGTCAATAATGAAAAGTAATGTAGGGGATGTTAAATCTAGCAGACTGCAAAGAATGCGTTTGAAAATTCTGAAATATAATGTAAAAGTTAATTACTTACCGGGTAAATTAATACACGTTGCAGATTTATTGTCACGATCATTTGTCATGTCATCCAGCCATGTTGCAGGTAGTACATGCATTAGCAATGTATATAAAAGTTTCAGATAGAGTTAAAAATAAAATAGCTGAGGAAACCAGAAAAGATAATAGTCTGTCGTTAGTACTTTCATATATTAAAAATGGATGGCCAAATAAAAAAACTCTAAGTTCAGAATTAAAGCAATATTATAAGCTACAAGATAAATTGTGTGTAATTTATTGTTTATGAGTAATCGAGTTATCATTCCCATGTCTATGCGTAATTTTATGTTAAAAGAGCTACATGATGAACCCCACATATGTATTGAGAAATCAAAGGCCAGGACTAGGCAAGTAGTATATTGGCCAAATATATCAGTTGATATACAACATGTTAAAATATGTAAACTGTGTGATAAATATCAAGCAAAGACTTGTATAGAACCATTAATACTACATTTAATACCAAATTTTCCATTTGAGAAAGTAGGTGTAGCTTTATTTGAATTCTCAAACAGATTATTATTCAAAGTGGATTGAGTTAGTAAAAAAAATCTTGTAAAGAATTTTATTTGCAACGCATGGTGTACCACAAAAAATAGTTTCAGATAATGTTCTGTTTAATTCATGGGTGTATAAACAGTTTGCACAGGAATGGAATTTCAATTACACATTTAATAATCCAAGGTATCCTAAATCAAATGGGCTGGCTGAGAGGCTGTGAGTATATGTAAACGATTGCTTGAAAAATCAAATGATCTACAGAGTGCACTATTAGAATATCGAAATACACCAATAACAGGACTAAAATATTCGCCAACACAAATGTTAATGAGTAGACTAACTAGAACCAAATTACCTATAAAGACATCTTTGTTAAAACCACATGTTAAGACAGATATAAAAGAACAACTTGAGCGTGGTCAAATTAGTTACAAGTGCAATTATAATAAAAGTGCTACAGAAAGACCAGAGTTTCAACAAGGTGATAATGTTCTTTTACTTAAAGATAAAATTTGGGAACATGCTCAAGTTGAGTCTAAATGTGATACATCTAGGTCATATGTTGTAAAGGATCAAATCGACAATAAATATAGACGCAATACTAGTTTTTTAAGAAAAACATGTAATGAGCCTGTATTTAAAAGAACGGAGGAATCTGATAATAATTTTAGTAATGATTTAAATTTAACATTCAATGATTCCGCTGATATATGTGAAGCTACTAACAATAATAATAATAATTTAAATTCTTTACGTAATGAAACAGCAGTAGGGCTGTGCAAAATAATCGATTAATCAAATTTAATCGATTAATCGATCAAATGACTATGATTTTTTAAATACTCGATTAATCAAATGTTTGATTAATCGATTATTTGATTAATCGATTGTTTGTTTAATCTATTATTTTATTATTCGATTATTTGAATAATTGTTAAAAAAAAATATTCAAAAATATAATATTGTAACGTGTAATCATCGTTATTTATAAGAGTCCCTAATCAAGATAACCTGAAGTTATTAGAACATCAATTTAAAAGAGATATTATCAAATTTTTTACCACTACTTAACTTTTTAATTTTTTCTATTCAATAATGAATAAAACAAGCAAATAGATAGTGTAGTTTTAAGTTCTTCTATTTCATCACCGATTGCAAATTACTACATGGAATTTTTGAAAGTCGAAACTTCTATACTTAAACCTTCTCTATGGTTACGTTATGTGGATGAAGTATATGCTGTTTGGTGCCTTGGAGAAAATAACTAATGTACTTTCATTGATCATCTTGACGGTATTAATAAAAAATCCAGTGAAAGCGGAGAAATATGATACGCCTTTTCCGTATATTCTCTTGGAAAGGAAAAACGACGCTAACCTTCTTCACTTTGTCGTACAGCGTCAACACAACACAAACCTGTGTTTTCATTGTCCCATCTTACTGCCCAGAAATTTGGAATAATTAAATGTTTATTTAATAGAGTAGTGACCATTTGCCACGCAGATGGCCTTAAGGATAGGGTTGAAGAGATATTTATAATGAATGACTACGAGAAATCAAGTATTACAAAAAGTATTATATACTAGAAAGACAAGACAGTTTGAAGAGAAGTATAATGATACCGATAATTCGAATATCATCTTTACGTTCTTGTCTTTCATAGAAAATATGAATAGTGATGTTATCAAAGAAGTTATTGATATTTACAAGAAGATGATTGTGAATTGAACAAAACTTGGTTACATTGATCAAGAAATTTGAATTGCTTGTTTTCTTGTTTACTTGTTTATGCTAAAAATGGTTTAGTAACACAACGATTATGCAGCATAATTTTAAATCATATTTGACAAACTTTTAAAATTTGGAAAAAAAGTACCATTTTAATTTCAAGATTGATGTTACTTACTCGGAGACTGCAAGTGATATCAAAGATTTAGAACCGTTTTCTTTTACTATGTATATATCTATATATATATATATATATATATATATATATATATATATATATATGTCAGTTCAGTAGTTTGCGGACCTCTATTTTTTTGTTCTAACATCATTGTTATTACACTTCATAATACCAATTTTAAATTCAGTCAAATCGGCCAATAAATATCGAAAATATTCAAAAAGTTATGTTTATATAGCGTTTCGCGGACCTCGGTAATTCAGCTAGCTGTTACCTGGGTTCATGTATGTATATATATGTCCACACGACACATTGTGGACGTCCATATTTTTGTTGCAACAACGTTACATTACGTGTATATATATATAGATGTCAGGCCAGTAGTTTTAGTTTCCGGCCTGTTTGCATACTACCTGACATACAACAGGGGCTTACAATTTGCCGACATGAATTCAATAATAATATCACTAACAATATTGTAGTGTTTCTCTATCCGAAAGCGAACGTTGCATTGCACGAACCAACGAAAATTGACAATTAAATTAAATTTATGTTTTATGTAACATTAGATATTGTATAAATTATGATTTGTAAGATTCAAAATTAAATAGTTAAACCAAAAGAAGTAGAACAGTGCCTTTTGAAAATCGACATCTCAGTTTGAATTCAGTATCATCGTACACGTCAAAGAGATTCCTACGGTCCCTAAATGTTTTTGGAGCCCTGGGCATAAAATGAATTATGTTTTCGAAAGATTCGTCTTCAGAAATCATGTCTAAATACTGTACTAACTATAAATTCAACATAATAATTATGAAAGGCATATGTAAATATATTTTATACTTACGATTTCAAAGCTTGTTTTAAATGATTTTTCAGACGACCACTTATGAAAGTTACCATAATTATTGTTTGAAATTGAGACAAATACCATAATTTTGAGTGTTCTTTACGATAACATCAATTTATGAGGTTGAAAATACTAATTATTTGAATAAAAGTGACAACTGTCAGTAAGGTGGTGTGGATAGCAATATGGAATTCGAATCCGGAGATCCCGAGTTCGAATCTCACTCAAGCTAAAACTTATATGAACTACCACACTGCTGCTCGGTCAGTACGGACCCTGTACTGTAATTGGGATTAAATTCCTATTGTACAGAGGAACATAAATAAATAAATATGTAAACAACCAATATTTTCACTTTTATTTATTTTCAAAATTTTCCGATTACAAATAAAATCTAATATATACCTCGGCAGCGAAGTTCCTTTTTCTCTCTCGTTGGTTTATTTATTATTTTATTTAATAAATTCCACTCGTGAACTTCGTTGCCTTAGTACATAAATAACTATTATATCGACTTGCATTAAATGATTACATTTAATTCAGTTTGTTTATTTGATTATTAACCCATGCTTTTAGTTGGTTAACAGTTCTTCTTTGAAGAGCTGGTTCATTCAGAATAACTTGTTTGCATCGGTTACCAGAGGGTAAATATTTGTCCTCCAAATGAACTTTAAAATGCTGTCTAGCAGCACATTTCTCAGGAGTGGTCCAGGTACGTCTTTTAATTTTTCCAATTGGCGAAACATTGACTAAAATTCAAAACAGTGAGTTTCTTATAATCATATATAGTAAATAGAACACATTCTAACCTAAACGTTTTCTTTTCTTTATAGGCGATGTATATTCCGAAATCTCATGGAAATCTAAAAACGAAAAGGAAAAATGTAAGCTGCAAAATCTAAAATCCATTCTTAAAAATGTGTAAATTTTGTAACTAATTGTTTTACCTAAGTTTTCGTTTTCAGAAGTTACAGTATGGCCGTTAGCATCGTGTTCATCAAATTCTTTGCCCAAGTTTCTTAGTTTACCTAAAAATAAAAATAAAAGATATAATATGTCATAAAATAATTCAATGTGAGACAAAGATACCTTGCCGCTGACTTTGAATTTTGTTTGGAGTTAAATGTATTAACTCTTCATCTTCATCAATTGTTTCAAGCGTTCGTAGTCTTACAGTACCTGAGTTTTTGATTTTTAAAACGGCAATATCATTATTTTCTAAATTACATTTTGCATCTCTGTCTGATTCAAGCGGAATATTACATATTTCACCTATAAATAAGACGTTAGATATTATATCCATACCAATAAATGGTTTTATAAAAGATGAAAATAATTGTAAATTACCTGAATTTATGTTTTCAGTTAAAACATAATTACTGTTTTCCTCGGAACATTTTTCAGTATTATGCCTAGTCCCTGCAAATTAAACGTAAGATGTAATTTGTCTGTATGAAAACTAATAAAAGTACTCATATACTAATAAATTCAGTGTTTAATAATTTATGTAATGCACCTAATATATTAATTTCGTTTAATGTTTTCCCTCTGAAGTCATTGACATTGCCATCTTCCATCATAATAAGCAGCTTTGATAGCTGGCCAACCTGCATTGCAGTACTGGGGAGACGATAATGATCGGTGTGTATCTTTAAATCATGTCCCATGAATGATGCGAGTTGTCCAAGTTCTGTTTCTTGTAAGTTTAGTATTTGTACGATTGTTGCTATCTGTTTTCTTAGCTTTGTTCCCCTCAAATTTTCAGGGTGTTTTGCACCACATTGATTAGCAAAATATCTTAGAGAAACACACGCCCTTAAAAACTTATTGTCCTCGCCACCAGGACATGCAAATACATATGGATTTTTATCAGATACTAGGGCATCTTTTCTTAAGCTTATTAATAAATTTATAATATTAACTTGTTCTAAACTGAGAAGTATTGGAACTGATCTGCCTAATTTTCCTCTGATCTCTACTTTAACAAAACGTTTAGCTAAAATTTGTTCTAGTTTACTTAAAGATTGGAAAAGATCCGAGTGCTTATCTTCTGCAATTGACTGTCTTTTGCAAAAATCGGAAATCAAAAGTCGTTCAATTTCACCCGCACGCTTTCTATTAAATATTTGTACTAAAATTAAAGTACACTTGGCCAAATTTAACCACGAATCTTTCGAGAATGATTGTTTCAAAAGACTATAATATTTTGTTGTATTATCATTTAAATATGCATGCAGTAATTTAACATCTTCATGCAATGGTAATTCGATTGATTTATTTCGCTTGAGATGAATTTGTGTTTCTATAGCCGTTTTACTAACATAGGCACTATACTCTTCAACATGAAGTTTAATAAAATCTTCCACTAATAACTTTTTCTTAGTTTCAGCTTTCTTAATATATTCTGTAACTAGTATATAAGCACATTTTTTAATGTAATTTCCGAGACGAGTTGCTAAAGATGGTGTGTCGTATTCATTTGTTAAAGGATTTAACTTTGCCAGTTTATTTACAGCCATGATTACTAAATCGTAATGTCTGGGTTCATAAAGAGATTTTAAATCAGTAATATCAGGGTTAATTTCGCGTACAACTATTAAAAATCTAGCTAGAGTCCTCAAAATTTGTCGAATATGGTAGGCCAAGTGCGGTTGCCTGTATTTACAGGTCAGTTTATTTCCAAACAATATTATCAGTTCGTCGAAACAAATAATATCAGTAATTATACCGGGTTGAAGTACAGGACAAATTTTTTCTCGCATTAATTCATTGGCTCTTGGGTGTAGACGCTGATTAATTTTTCGGCCAAACGCTTGAATATCTCTTCTTCTAGTTCCTTGAGTGGAACAATTTTTATAATGCCTATATATAGTTAGCTTGCTATAATAGTTCAAACAAAATTGGCACGGAATGTAATGGCTCGGCGATCGCTGTTTTTTTGGGTTCGGTCTGCGACTAACAATTAATTGTCCTGCGTTATACTGGGCATTTGTATTAAATTCGAATGTTCCTTGCTTTCTAATTTTGTCAAACAAAGATTTACGTTTAGTTGAATCTAAAAAAAAGAAGAATTAATGTTACAGTCAATAACATTTTATATTAGTAGTAGGTACGTAAAATTTAAAAACAAAATAACTATATTGTTTTTTTTTAAAGAATGCAGAGTTGACAGGTATAAGACAGACAGAGCCGAGAGACGGATTCTGACACTTATCACCTCTATCAGTGAAAACTTGATGACGTCGTTTACCTCTCACTGGGGAATGAGGTGATTGCGCGTGACGTTTCAAATAAGGCGGATATGTCATGAATCAGCTGTTACTGGGCAACCAACGCCATATTTAGCATTCTGTCTTATGGCAACTTGCTACATGTGACATAAAATGCAGTTTTTCTTTAATATTTTTCAGTGTTTCTGCTTAACTAAGATGTGAAACAGTGCATTTAAGTACATATTTAATAACTCAAAAATAATAAATTGTAACAATTTTGACTTCAAAAACCAAGAGTTAAAATGGTATGAAATAGAATCACTTCGAACATGTATTTTATAAATATATATTTTGGAATTATTATACTGAAATTTGAGATTCTCATCAAGTTAAGAAAATAAAAAAAATTAAAATGTTTCTATACAAAAATGAGGTATAATTATGATTTAGTAGTGAACAGAAATAAAAATCTAAATATAAATATATGTTTTTTCGTAGTTTTCAACATTTCTCCACGTAGATAATATTATAAAACAAATGTTCAAATACTAACTTACTTTCTGGCAAAGCTAAGATCTGTCTCACGAGTGTCTCATGTCTATGAATTTGCAAAAGATGACGAGGTAATTTTGCATAAGTTTTTTTGCAATAAATGCAAAAATAATGTTTCGGGCTTGATTTAGAATTCGGTACTCTTTCTGTCAATGCAACTATACTTATGACTGGCGATACTAGTTCTTCTCGTTCTTTTGCTTCCACTTCATCCGTTTCTTCTTTAATGCTATTTATTTCAGACTCGGATGAAGAACATTCTGTAAGTAAAGATGAAAAATTTAAAGTCTATATTTCCGGCAATCTAGTTATTCATGTGAAGATCATTAAATATAGGTAAAAAAAAATTACTTCCGAAAATTAATCGCTAGTAATAGAAATATGTACCTGAGGGTATATATTCTGAACCAGAATCATAGAATACTAATGACTCATCTTCTTCTCGGTCGTTTAATTGAGAAACGATTTTTTTGGGAGTTTCATCGAAAACACTCTCAGGGTCAGATTTGATATACACTGTGGAAGAATATTATATTTAGCTGTTAGTAGACAATATTATGTATGTACTTTGAGTTTAGACGTATACATAAAGCATGTTCGGTTTCGGATTCGTGAAAATTATTCACACTTGCAAAAATTTAAATAAGAATAAAAAGAGAAATATTTGAGTTGCGACCCAAATTAAATTACTATGAGTTACTTGAAAAATACTGTTATACTGTAGTTCACTTAAAAAAATGCAATTTACGAAAAACGAAATTGTATATATACCTGAAAAAAATGTATCCGAACCAGACTTCATGGATTCGGTTGGCTCGTCATCAAAAAGTCGACGATGTACTTCAAATAAAAAAGAAAACAAAGATAAATTACAGCAGAGATGCACAATTTTTTCATGTCGCGCCCTCGATTTGTTTTAACACAATATCGGATCCTCTTCTATCGGCTGGTTTATGCAAGCTGTAACCTTACGCATTTACCGTAGCATTTACATTAGATTTATCATAAACTTTTGCACTGCATTGCTCGGTTCATGTAAGCCATAATATACACTAAGGCAAGCCAATTAGAACAGGCCGGTCAAACAGTATTTTTTCTGAAACTTGTATCAAGTGTACATGATTTCAAAATTAAATATTTTTCACAAAGTAACAACCATACAAACAACTAATAAAATAAACAATAGTCTGTAAAATCAGCTGTCAAAAAATCAAACAACAAGCGCACTCGATTCAAGGCTGTCAAGCGATGACAGTTCCTCAAACAACACTTCGTGATGGTTACCGAAACCTCTTTTGATTGGTCGGCATTAGCATTCAAGCACTAGAAATTGAAATCATTGATATTCTAGGGTAAAGGCATATTGTTAAGGATAATATTACTGCCACATGAACCGTAGCACGTATTGTTCTATACTTGAAATATTAATGCTACGGCATAGATTGTTGCTACGGTACATATATGCATAAAGTTACAGTGTACATACACCATCCATATACCAGATTTTTTTTATAGTCGATTGACAGTATGTTTGATTTTAATGGCACTTGACAGTCTCTGTCTACACAGTAAAAGTGATATTTTATAGATTGCACGAAGAGCGAAATAGCAGAATGGCTGTTAGATAAATAAAAAACATCATAGCAACGCTCGCTGATTTTTTCCAAAAGTAACTAAAATAATTGTTTTTTGGTTTATTTATAAAATCAAAAACATTTTTAGATTACTTTTAATTGAATAATCAGCAATAAAATGTGTTTATGTCTATAAAACTCTAGCCGCGGCAGTAAATCTGTTATTTTTTTTACTTAGTTAAACAATAACATAACTATTAACCGATGTAAAAAATTTTCGAGGATTTTTTGTTGATGAACATATGGGGAATCCAAACAGCAAGACTATTATGTACGAAAAATGAAAGAAAAGTATTATCTCAAATAATGTAAGTATACTTTTGCAAAACTGCTATTAAAAATTGAAAACAAACAAATTTGTATCCTAAACAGTCATGGGATTATAAAAAATATTTAATAAATTTATTGTCTGAAATTAGTACTCGCCCTGTACTTACCTTTTTTATTATTGATATGTCTTGGAGATTCTGTATTGTCATTCAGTGTATCATAGTCTAAAATTATAAAGTATATTATTATATGATTATTTGAGGGTTTTGTTAGGGTTAACTTACATCGCATAGCTAGATTCTGTTCGTGTTTCGATATTCCGCCAGTTACTTCATATTTGGGCAAAAATAGATGATTTGAATTTGTATGTATGTTTGTGGTAGTATTTGCGCCCAAAATGGCCAACTTATATCCTCTTGATGTTGTACTAAATTTAAATTATCATTACTACAACGTCCAATGAAGAATGTATGTAATTACTAATTTGACAATAATAATAAATACTCACTCCATGACTGAAATAGTAGAAAGTAGAAGAATCCAATTTCAAAACTTGCGACTATATGCTGCATACGCATACAGTAAATATATTAGGTTAGGAACAACACTTCCGCTATGAACCAATGAAAAAACGAATTACTTGCTGATTATGTATATTTGTATAACGTTTTTGGCCTATTTTAGGAAATTAGAGCACATTTCGTACAGGTAATTAACACACCAGAAAAAGGCTGCTTGGAATACACTGAAATATAGTAATACTAAAACGTGCACTGCCCTATGCTCGCGGCGTATGAAAAGCGTGCCGACAGAGACAGGTAGTCGCGGGCGAACAAAAGTCACGCGGCGTACAGGCCATCAGAAAAGTGAATATCTTTGTTTATGTTTGATTCGAGCCGGTGCTTCTTCGTTAATATGTCAAAGTTGACGGGATGATTGTTTGTGTGAGGAAAATGGTGCGCAGATGCAGTGTGAAATTTTGCAGACTTCAGTGGTATCGGAATACCCACATAACTTTTTTCAGGTACCCATAAGTCCAATCGTCATTTTCAAATTATAGTACATTATATAAATTTATAAAGGTTTTTTACTTTGTTTGTCTAATTTTCGACGCTTTTCTTATATTTATATATAAATCTAAGTCACAAATAACACACATTTTAGATCCAATCTATCAGATTATCAATTCACCTATCACGCCAACCAAATTCGCTATAAGTTTTGTGCGGATACAGTATGTTCAAACGCTTTTTGAGCGTACTGTACGACAAAGACGCTGTCATCCGCGAGTCGCTGTCTCTGTCGGCTCGCGCTGTCGTCGCCAGAGCGCGTCCAATATTACTGTATTTCAGTGTTGGAATACGACTTTGAAACTGTTGCGACCAAAAATGTACGGTAGCTTACCAGTGGTGTAACGTAAATATTTTAGCGAAGCGTTAAAAGTGCAATTTGAACTAGTAAAAAAATATTATGATAAATACAAAAATGAATTTAACATTAAACTGCGATTAATAATTATATTTATTGTAATTTAAATATAGTATATCTTACCACATTGCTGGAATTGAAATGTAGAAAGATATAATAAATTATAAAATAATAATAAAGTAAATTCTTCAAACAAAATAATTTTATTATAATAATTTCTAATAACATTTAATAGGTTTATGAGCTTGTGTATTTTGATGAAATGTAGTTACAAGAAAATAAATTAAGATGGATTAAATAAGGAGATCAAAGCAAAGTAAATAATCTAAATGAAGGATTAACTGTATACGACAAGTAGGTGGCTACATTTTAAATATTTTTTGGAATATATGAATTCAACATTCCATGTGCATTTGTATCTTTCTCGTTTTTACGAATTCTATTTAAATGTATCTGTGTATATTCTCATATAATACACAAATACAAGTAGTTAGTTTTAAGGAATAAAAATGTGATTTTAGAATCTATCGCAAATATATTAGATAAAATCATACATAAATAATCTGATTATTGTATTTATGTATTTGATGTGCAATTTTAATTTGTTTTAGTTTTGTTTATCAATGAAACCGACTGAAAGTTATTTAATTTTAATTTATGAGTTTTAATATGTATACTATATGAACTATGTACCATTTTATTTTATTTTGTTTTGAAATTTTTTTGTTAGGTGCAATAAGTATGACTGAATGTTATTTAATTATTATTTTTTAATTAATACAAATACTTATTCCCGCAACATCGCTTTTTTATTTCATACATTGATTAAATAAAGTTTTGATTTATTATTCTTCTCTGTGCTAATCTTCCTTGTGCCAGTTCTGGATTCACATGTCTTACATTATTATCTTCTGCAGGTTCTTTATTCATTATACCTAAACAACAATTGTTAATAAATTTTGAAATATAATTTCAATTATTTTCTCACCAAAATCTTGTTCTTCACATTCGTCATTATTGTCTCGAATTACATTTATTTGATTTATATTACACAATACTCGTACTTTTGATACCTTTTTTGGGGTAAAATTATAGAATTTCACATATGAGGACCCCCAACAATATAATTCAATATATGAGGTCCACTGTGATACTAGGATACTAAATGGCACTAGGATTTCATATTTCCTGCCAAGAACTGACCTATGTAGATTCTTCAGTATTTCAAGAACAAAAAATGTAGGTCAAGTTTAATGTCAGATTTAAATGTATAATAGCAAATGAGCCTACTAGTAGGGTAAGTATGTAGGTACGCTTAACATCATTATTAAAATCCATATAACAAATAATTAAAAGTTGAAAGTCTTATTATGATATAAAAATATTATTTGCGTTTAAGGTATTGTTACTTAAAGAACGTTTAGTGGCATTTCTTGTGGTAATACACAGGATTATCAAATGCGCTGAGACATCTTGCTATTATATTTGAACTTTTAGCAATATTATTATTAAAATCGATGAGTTTTTATCAGTTCATATAGAATATATATATAAACCAATGATGAATAAGTATTCATAAGTTAAATTAATTCATTTGTTGAACTAAAATAACGAGATTCATTCAAATCAATTATAAAATACATAAATAAATGTGGTTTAAGTATTCATAATCAGTTGTAAAATGCACTGAAAGGAACGTATGATGTTTTTAAGATGAATGTCACGCACGCTGAGTGGACCAAATGTTTTCCGAATAGATATCTTCTCGATGGCATGCAATTGCGGTAGCAATGGTGCTTCGGATTGTAGCACATCGTATTTTCGCATATATTTTCCTTTTAATGTTTCGATATGTATTTTAAAATGGCAATGTACCAGTAATGTATGAAAACAATAAATTTTGAATTCGTTCGAAAATGAGTGTCGCTTTAAATCCATCACACCACTCTGTCGGATCTTGTATTTGATTTTTAAATAAATAAATAAATATATCATCACGCCTTTTACCCATCACTGGGTGTGGCACTCTGCCTAAGCAGATCTCGGTAAGTGATATATTTTTTCGCGTGAAGTGCGGTTACCAGCCGTCAAATCACGGCCTCCAAAGATATTAGTGGTGGAGGAGCCACAGGGGTAGATTTTTTAAATTGGTGAAAATTGTTTGTCGGCTGTGGGGATCGAACCAGGGTTCTCAAGATCCACAGGCCGACTCGATACCACTGAGCCACCTACCCCATTTTTGAACAGTAATATTAATAAAACCGGATATTTGTTTATCAGTTCACATAGAAAATACATAAATAAATGGTGATTAAGTATTCATAAGTAAATTAATTCATTTGTTTAACTAAAATATCGCGATTCGTTTCAAATCAGTTGGACAAAACTCACAGACGTTTATTTATTTCATAATTTAGCAATAATATTATTAAGAACGAAAATCAATAAAAAATACTTTCCACAGGTGCATACATTTTGATTAAATTTATTATTAGTTAATACAGAAGTTTTGTTTTTTTTACAAAAATGATGTGTGGCATCTTCATTGTATTTAATCGAGGCACGAAAATGTACGACATGTGATTTTTATTATCTCGGCAAGCGGCTGTATATGTTGCCTACATGGTTGTCGGGCTAAATGTTCGAGCAACGATCCTCTCTTTTATGATCATTCTACTCATGTATGTAGTGTTATTATTCAAAATGAAATTATTGAAAAGGAGGTATGATTTTTTTTTCGTTAATTAATATTGTAATTTTAATTTCAAAAACACATTAATACCAGTAAGCTATAATTACAACTAAATAATACCTAGAAAAGATGGAAGTAAAAACATGAATTTTAAAATAATATTATTTATTTTCATATTTAATTATTTTTGAAATCATAGCTTACTGATTTTTTTATATATTAATTTTCGAAAAAAAATCATATTACGGTATTTTGAATAATATTGTCATAAATTATGTGATTATCGCACATATATTCCCTATTCAATAAATTTCAAACAGTATTTTCGCAATTTTAAAACAAAAGAAAATCTAAACTTTTTACAAATTTTTGTAGAAATTTTCACCCGCTAAAATTTTTTTATTTACCATTTCTCAATATTTTTAATAAAAATCAAGGGAGAAAAAATCAGGATTCAGTGCTGTTCTCGGAAAGGAAGTCTGCGAAAAGTATTAATTAAATCACCCTTTAAACGACAAAATTGGAGCGTTATAAAGCACTGGCTGCACAACACCAACCTTAGCGCTAAAAGACGAATTGGCAATGGTAGAAATATTCCAAAAAAATTAATAGAACATTTTTTTGTTCCATCCCTGACCACACGCTCAGTTTTTGGATGAATTAAGTACGAGCTTGTGGTACCACCAAATAAGTTCAATCTCTTAAAAAGCATTATATTTCGAGTTATTTTAACTGAAATATGTTTTAATTACATTTTTTGAAATGGTTTTTGTTTATGATGAGTAAAGCCCGGATATTTAGGCTCTTAAAAACACCCAAATAAGCAGGCATATAGGCCGGTAATTACTCTAAAATAGGCGGGATTTTAGGCAGCCTAAATGTAAATAATTTGTTTCAAAAAAAAATAAACGATTCTTTTTTCTAATATTGGTACTCGTATCTACTCTTCGTTAGAAAACAATAATAATTTTAAACAAAAATTAACGCAATCTGAAAAATAATAATGTAGGGTTCTCATTTTATTAACTATTATGCAAATTCAAATTATGTAGTATACTTTAATTCACAAAATATTACGAGCAATTGCTCTATGAAAGGCACTATCTTCGGTCTGTCAGAACTTGCTTGTAAGTTGAAAACTTCGTTCGACATCACAAAATGTGACAGGGGCGTTCTTATATTTAGCCATATCGTCTAAAGTTATCTCAGCTCCATTGATTAATGGCAAAGACAATTCAATTCCCACGTAAAATTTTGACTAAAAAACGTTTTTTCTTTCGGCATTTTAAATTCACACACAAAAACTTGATTAAAGTAATATTATAGGTTAGGTTGAAACACTTTGTCGAGTGCTGAATTAGTCAACGAAGTAGATGATAAACCTTGTCTGCTCAATAAAAGTTAGAATAGGCAACAAAAATAGGCAAAATAGGCTGTATAAGGTAAAATAGGCACAATAACCAAAATATAGAAAAAATAGGCTCTAAGGCTCGAAAAAAAAACCTTCCATTACACGTAAACATATTACCTATGTATAGAAAAACGAAATATATTAAGTATATTAAAATTTGAATCTAGGCAATTGCCTAAAAATCCGGGCTTTAATGATGAGTATTTAGTTCTAATCTGTAATAATTATACTAATTTTGTAGATCTATTTATTAAAATAAAATGTATTACATGAATGCGTAGTATTTTTTTAATTGAATTTTATCAATAATAGTAATTAGATATAAATATATCAAAAGTATGTCATCAATCTAAATAAAGAAAATCATTGAATAAATACTGCTATAAATATATTCGTTTTCAATATTTTATTCGCTTGTCCCAACCCGCTATACAATTTACAACCAGGTGCAGATATACGATATATACATAGCAACACATAATGTCATGAATTTGGTGACTTATTTTGATGACGTGTAACGCTTTCTTAATAATACTGACTATACTGTAATTATTCACAATACATTGCAATATATGTACTGTAACGGAGATATCCGCAAAACACATTTAGCAGAACCTGCAACTTTGTATATAATTAAGAATTTTTGGATTCAAAGAAATAATTTAAATTAAAAAATACAGTTATAATAGTTATTTGTGTATTAAGAGCGTAAAGTGTTTCTTTGTTACTCGAGCACGATAATTGCAGCGCGAGTCGAAGGCGAGAGCTACAATAGTGCAAGAGGAACAAAGACATTTTACGCTAGTGATACACGCATAATAAGTATACGTACTGAAAATAAATTCGTTCTGTCCACTGTCAATATGACAAGTTTCTGTTTTGTTTGTATCCCTGGTAACTATTGAAATAAGCGCACATTTAATATCTTTTTCGCGCGTTGCCATTGGAAACGCGCGCATTTAACGTCTTTATCGCTCGTTACCATTGGAGACGCGCAAAAAAGATATTTTTCGATTGTTCCACAGAAAACGTCAACTTTACGATGACAAAGGAGAGCGTAATTGTAAACTTTTCATAGCAATCGTAGAAAAGCACCTTTATCCTGTAATTATTGAGTAAATGTGTTTAGCTTAGATTATTATAATTTTGTCTTGTTTCGTAAATTCCAATCTGGACAGATATTTCAGCACGAAAATTTATCCCTGTAGTTATCTCTCTCCAAAATCATCTTTGAAGCCGTAATTTATCACATGTATGTTAAATATGAAATATTTTCCTAGTTAAATTTTCTAATTATAGATTGCATCTGTATTACTTTATCCTCAAGAGAATATTTTAAATAAACACATTAGTATTGAAAAGTCGAGTTCCATATTTTTTTCTATCCTTTATAAAGAGTAGGTAGCCTTTATTTTATTGTATATTTAAAGCATTATATCTAGAGAATCGTTGGGCCCGCTGATTTTGTTTATGAAGCACAAACGAAGCACTAACGTTTGCACACAATTTCGGTGTTTGTGCTTGCCATGAAACGTGAAGCTGGCGGGCCCTTTCATAATGACTGTATCTCGGGAAACATTGGGCCAGCTGATTTTATTTATGACGCACAAACAGGCACAAACAAAGCACTAACGATTACAATCAATTTCGATGTTTGTGCTTTCCATGATGCGTGAAGCTGGATGGCTTTTTTAAATGGCTATATATAGAAAACCATTGGGTCCGCTGATTTTTTTTATGAAGCACAAACAGGCACAAACGAATGGAATAAATTTGGTTGTTTGTGCTTCTAAGTGTCCACCAAATTCACGCACACACGCACGAGTACGTATTGGAAAACGAGCCGCTCTGCGGCGAGTTTTATAAAGGACGAGTGCGTTTACAGGCCTTATGAAACATTTTCTTTTTAGCATTTTGTTTCTATTGAAGTAATTTTATAATTCTATAGATTTTTTTTAATGCGACTTGTGAAAAATATTACTTGGTGTTTTTATCAGTTTTGTTGATAGCGCTTCTCGCTAATAATTGAAATTTCAAGTTTCGATACTAACAACTTACTATTTTAATGTCAACTGTCACACTGTCAGTTTTGAAAGCATTCATACCACACTTAGAAAATGAAAAAAACGCCAAAAACAGTTTGCTAATAGATCTTCTTAGCGACGTATTTTCAGTGCGTTAATAGACTTATAAGGACAACTAAATAAATAAAAGCTATTTATTATTATTTATGTGCCGCTGTACAACAGGAATTTAATCCCAATTACAGTACAGGGTCCGCACTCACCGAGCCGCAGTGTGGTAGTTTATATAATTTGTAGCTTGTGTGAAATTCGAACTCGGTATCTCCGGATTCGAATTCCGTATCGCTATGCACACCACCGTACTGACGGACAAAATTTATGATACAAGTGTGATAAATACATGTTTAAGGCACACATATGAAAGTTTACAGAACAAGCGCAGCGAGTATCATATAAGATTTTATTTTACTAATATGAAAATATTATAAACTACCAGATTGTCAGAATCGTAATCAACCCGTCTAAAAAATTACTGTTACTAAGGTGATGCGAGTTGTAATGTGAAAATAAAATTCTTTTCGCACTAGTGTGATAAACTTACGTTTTTCAAACTAAAATGACAATCGAAAAGTAAGACTTTTCGTGCATGAATATAATAAACATTGTTTTTTGGTGCTCATTTAATTTCTTAACCATAATATATTATGTACATATTTAGTATTGATTTACATGCAGAATTTTCGGCTCTACAACTTTTATTTGAAGCATTTTTGTCGTATGCAATTTGATACCAAAATTATTTACCGGATAGATATGATTTGCACGATGCTGTATGCTAAATAGGTGTGTATTTTTTTATTTCTACCTACCTAACAATATTATAGACAATAAAACAATAGGGTGCTTGGTAAATTAACGTTTAAAATAAAGGTAGGCTAACCTCGGTGAGCCGCTCATCGTCAGCGTTGCCTCGTCCGCCGGCATCGTACGGCATGGGTCAGCGCTCAGCGTTCAAATACATTCAATGTGTTTGAATATATAAAATTATATTATATTGTAAACACATGACATTTCAAACTATATAATCAACAATTCTACAAATACTATAATAGTTATTTGCGTAAAAAGTCAGGAAAGTGTTCAATTACAGGATAAGTAAATAGTTTCATGCTGAGCGCTAGCGAGGCTTGAAACAGCATACGAATCCTGTACGACGTTTTATTGAAGTATTACGTATAACATTTTACCCGAAACTTTTAAACAAATAAGATATATTTTAAATTAATTTAAATAAAAATAAATACTTACATATTCAGTCAGTATTTTATATTGGTAAGTAAATTCGTGTTCCATTACCTGCCTAGGTAGGCAATATGTTATTTTCCTGCCTAGAAATGCAAAGCAAAGCTTTCCTGAGTCTGGAAGGTCCGGAAAATGTTTATTTTCCTGTCAGTTTCAGGTAAATATATTTGGAGGTTTTTTAGAAGATCTATAAACGCAAATGAAATAACTTAAATAAAAAATAAATATATCATCACGCCTTTTACCCATTACTGGGTGTGGTACTCTGCCGTAGCAGATTTCGGTAAGTGATATATTTCTGTGCGTGAAGTGCGGTTGCCAGCCGTCAAATCACGATCCCCAAAGATGTTAGTGGAAGGGGAGCTACAGAGGTAGATATAAATTGGTGTAAATTGTTTGTCGGCTGTGGGGTTCGAACCAGGGTTCCCAAGATTCACAGGCCGACTCGATACCACTGAGTCACCTACCCCATAAAATAAATGAAATAACTAGGTACCTAATTTAAAATTTTACACATATTTGCAGTATAAATAAAAAGGAAACACAGTATAATGTCATATTAATGAAGATCAAGATTACAAATTATGACCACTTACGGGCTATGGGTAAATCTGATATGAATACGCATATATTTAAAAAAAAAACTATCTATTAGGCTTCTAATGGACTAAAAATTGTTATTGTCGACCTGCAATAGTGCAAAATGCATGAAACAAATTTAGTTAAATAAATAAATAAATATATCATCACGCCTTTTACTCATTACTGGGTGTGGCACTCTGCCTAAGCAGATCTCGGTAAGTGATATATTTTTTTGCGTGAAGTGCGGTTACCAGTCGTCCAATACAATATTTGAGAATAACATAATTAATTTCACGGACCCCTAACATTTCATATATTTTACTTGAGATAATGAAGATAGATAATTATAATTTATAATTAATTGCAGATTAGCTTTTTAATTTTCTAAATTGAAATAAAATCAAAAACAAAACTATCGATACATGTTTTTTTTTTAAGTAAAGTCCGCCAAGTTCACTGACGTGCCTTGCGGCGTTGTTACAATTTACATTCAAATTTCTATCAACTGACACATTTAATGAAAAAAAATCAAGTAAAATAAATCCTGGTATCTTTCATTATAAAATTAAACAAGAAATGTTAAGTACACTTAACAATAAAATATGTATGCTATATGAATATGTAAAAATGTAAATGTAAAATTAAGGAAATTTTGTTAATAAACATTATTTTTTATTTAGCAATGATATCACTTAGAGTTATTACTGACTAATGCAATTATAACACAGAAAATATGCCTAAATCATACCCTGCACTGTCAGCGAGCGGCAAGTGCCTTGCATACTAATGAGTGCACTCTGACGACATAGACATAGCGCAACGCGAATGGTGCAGAGCCGTAAACTGACTACATTGAAATTATTACTAGAGATAAAAATTCAACAAATTTTCAATAGACCAGAAATGTCCTACCACAATTAATGTAAATTTTTATTAGAATTCATCAATAACTAAATGATTTTACTCATACATTTAAACTAAAAATTGTAGTGAATATTGGATTGAAAAATATTTATCAATATTGTTTGTTAAAGAGTATTTCAATAAAGTAAATAAAAAAATAATTAAAAATACTTGGTATTTTGTTTCACAAATTTAGTGTTTCAATAAATTTCCAGTTAAGGACATCGTATCAATAATTTATTCCTAACGGAACATATTATATTTATTGTAAAACGCAGCTACGGTCCTGTCACTTAAAATATTGGTGTGGCGGTGAACGCTTACTTACTACACTCACCATCTATAGTCGGTATTAGGTATTACTGTAGTTCAGAAATATTCCACTCGTTTCAAGCCCGCGAAAACAGCGAGTCCGCAAGTTGTAGGGAAAATATAATCTCTCTTTGGGGACGTCCGCAAAGAGCGATTGAGGTCCGCAAATGGTTGGATATATGGAAGAAAAGTCCGCAAATTACTGGCCTGACATATATATATATATATATATATATATATATATATATATATATATACATGTATACAGGATGAGTCTGAGAAGGCATTTACTTTTTTATTATTTCTTAATATGGAAGTTTTTGTAGATTAAATATATTATTTTGTGACACAAAGAATTTTTTTATAAAGTCAGGTTTACATGATACGACTATCAACTGTATTTTTCAAATGAAAACCTAAAATTATTTTATTAAAATAAAAACCGTCATTCTTTTCTCTTTTTAACGATGTATTACTCGTCATAAATGTATATAAAAAAATCGAGATAAATAAGATAATTGAGAAATGTTAGAAATTATTTTTATTCAACTATTCTAGATGGCTATGCGAAATTAAACAAAATGTAACAAGGATAAATTAATGACAAAACACGTGAAACAAGTAACAAATAAATATCTGCATTGTTGTCATTAGTGTTTCATTGTTACATTTTGTTTCAATTCATCTTCAAAATTATTCATGTTCTTGATCTTGTAAATATCAATCCAACAAAAACACAATTACATAATAATTGTAAAGTAAGACGGCATGTCACGTCGACATTCCCCTCCAAAAATATTTATCGTAGCAGCTGGAATATTTATTACATACATACATACATACATAACATCACGCTATATCCCATTAAATGGGGTACCACGCACCAGAGACCGCGGAACCTTTTTTCGAAACGGGTTGCGAAAATTTTTTGACCGGAGTAAAAATAGAACACAGATAAATTTAGGTAATTAAAATGAATAATTAGGTGCGATACATTATATTAATAATATAATTTGATTTTGTCAATTAATGTAACAGTTTTATAAAGTTTTTACACCTGAATAAATTGAAAAAGACAATTTTATTCTATTGCTCCAAAAACTGTCATTCGCTCTGCGGTTTTATTGATGAATATTTTCATCACCTTATTTAAATCAAAGTCCAATGTTTTAATTTTGTGTATATGAGGAAAACTTAACTGAAACAGTCTTTTTGTAACATTGAAGTATGGTTCCAAGTCAAAATGAATAACTTTATCATTTTTGTTTAAAAAAAAAAAACTATTGTTAATATGTATACATGCTAACTTAATATAACTTGTAATGGATTGTTAATTTATTGCTATAGTCTCGGTTTGGATTTTGAATTCGTAATCGTATTTTAGTTAGGTATTTTAATTTATTTTTTGTGTCCTGAACAAGGGGTTGCGATGCAACCCCCAAAAATTATCAGGGGTTGCGTCAGCAACCCCTGCAACCCCACTTCCGCGGCCACTGCCACGCACCCGTCAACATTCTCATCCTGACACACGATACTCGTTTCGATCACATTAACACTTCCTCCATACGAACTCTTTCTTTTCTCACAACCAAAATCCATCATCACGCAACAAACATTAATCCATTTGCTCCTGTACACCTGTTTCGTAAATCTTCACTTACGCCCACTTCTCTAATAACGAATCTATAAGAAATGAAGACAGCATCGCCTGCGCTTGTTTAAAAATACATTTAACACAATTACAGTTACACACTGTATAGTAAAAACTAAAAATGAAGTAAAAAAAAATGAGGAAGGAAGGAGTAGCTCCATGCGTTTGTTTTTGAAATTGAATTCCACACAATTGCAGTTGGACACTTTATAGTAAAAACAGAAAATAAATTATTCAACATATTTACCCCGCAATTAATTTTCGCCAATCATTCCTATCCTGACACACCACTTTTGCTTCAACCACATTCATAATTCTTTTTATACAAGCTCGTTTGTTCTTCACGGTCGGAATCTTTCGCTCACGCAAACAACCCTTCAATCATATTTATTCATTTGTTCCTAGGTCGCCCACGCAAACTTTCACCCTCAATTTCACCAACATACATCTGATTCACCAATCTATCATTCGACATACGTTTTACTTGACCAAACCATCTCAACTCTTCTCTTCTCTTCTTAAAACATTCTTCCCAATCTCACATTCATCATACACCAATGTATTCCGGACACGATCTCTTCTAGTATATCCACACACACCCCGCAAATACGTCATTTCCACAGCAGTTATACGCCGTTCATGTTTCTTCATCCATACCCAACATTCACTACCATACATCAACGTAGGCACTAACACACCATTATAAACACTCAATCGAGCATCTCTGGATACATTCACTTTCCAAGTAAAGATTCTCAGAGCACCCAAAATCTTACATCCAGCAGATACTCTTCTTTCAATCTCTCGATCAATACGTCCATCCCTCGAAAACACACTCCCCAAGTATACAAACTCATTTACTTGACCCAATCTCACACCATTCACCGAAACATTGCAATCAGTCACCAAATCACTCTTCTCAAACACTAACACTTTACATTTGTCAACATTCAGCTAACGCAGGCACTACACTACCTCCAATACGTACACCATCCACTAATTCAGCGATTGTCGTAATAACACATCCATATACAAATTAAACAACCACGCAGACATCCCACAACCTTGTTTCACGCCAACATCTATAGAAAACCAATCACTCAATCTACCATCAACTCTCACCGCAGCCTCGCTATCTTCGTATAATGCACGAATCGCTCTCAACAAATTACCATTTATACCGTACTCTAGAAGTACAACCCACAGAATATCTCGATGAACACTATCATATGCTTTTTTAAGATCGAGAAATCCACAGAACACCTTCTTGTTCTTAGCAAGTGATTTCTCAACAATCATACGAAGAGAAAACAATTGATCTACGCTCCCTCTCCCAGGCAAATATCAACTTTGCATATTACTGAACTTGGAGATTGTTAAGGTTCGTACCTTGTGAATAAGACTCTTCCCGTACAACTTCCCTACCACACTCAACAAACTCATCGCACGGAAATTAGAACAATCACTCAAACTACCTTTGCTCTTAAATAAAGGAACAAATGATAGCACGTTTCCAATCATCAGGAGCCACACACCGTTTCATAGAAAATATACTAACCAATCAAATAATCTCTCACCACCATATTTCAACATCTCATTCGATATACCATCCAAACCAGGAGCTTTACTATTCTATACTAACATCACTTTCATCTATATCCCATTCATCACTTCTAACATTTTCTCTTGCATTTTCACTACAACAATTCGATCCATTTACGCTACCATATAAACCTCTAACATCTAATTCATTCCACAATAAATCACCATTCGCATTTTGATCGCTTTCACCGCCCTTACATTATCACCTCTCAATCTCTTCACACTCAACTAACACATTCTTTTATTCATACTAAAATGATTCGTTATTCTTTCACTCATCAGATCATCAAAACGCGCCTTACTTTCTCTAACTACTCTCTTAACATGTTTATTTAACTTTTTATATTCTAGCAAACATTCATCACGTAAACTTCCAGGCACATCTTTTACATGTAGAAATCGCAATATGGATACACCACAAATCTCTTTTGCACATTTAAGAACTGTATCCTTAAATTTCATACAAACATCATTTATGCTGCATTCAAAATTAGGCTCACATACTACAGGCAAAGATTCATTTATTTTCTCAACAAACATATCTCTAATATCCTCATTCTGTAGTACACTAGATTTCACACGAAACATTTTTTCGGTGCCTTTTACCCTCATTCGCCAACATTTATAAGTCGTATACGCGACACTACTAAATAATGATCATTCGTACCCAATTCAGCCCCACTCTTCACACGCGTATCCACAACTAAACTTCTTAGTCGTTCATCATACAAAATAAAATCAATCTCACTCCGCCTATTCTCCCTCACATTCTCCCATGTATACAAATGAGCTAATTTATGCTTAAAGATAGAGTTGGAAACGAAAAGATCAGGCTCTAAGCAGAAGGATATTATTTTCCTACCGTTTTCATTCACTCACATCACCATATTTACCCAATGTATTCCCAGACACGCTTCTCTTTACTCCCACCCAACCATTCAAATCACTACATAAGATAACTTTTTCACCTGGATCTCACGAATCAATCACACTATCTAACAAATTCCAAAATCGATGTTTTTCAAGATCACTTTCGGATTCAGTTGGGCCATAAACTGACACAACGAAGATTCTATGAAAGCCTCAGCCAAAGAATTCGCGATGAAATACAACTATAATCCCTTACAAACGGTTTCATCTTTTCACTAACAAGCACTCCTACACCACGCTTTGCCCGTTCATTCTCTGCAACACCCGACCACAAGCAAAACAAGCATCTACCTCTTCTTCATTACAGACTTTTCATTTTGTCTCGCTCACACACAAAACATCTACATTATACACACGCATTATATTCACCAATTCATTTTCTTTTCCATTTATACTCCCAACATTCCACGTACCAAACTTATATTCATCAAATTTGGCCCATTTATTCCTCATTAAAACAAAAGATAAAAGAAATAGGGTTCTCTCGGTAAAAGAAGAAGAAGTTAAGGTAGCTTACCAGGCTTATCCTTAATTATAAAAGAAAGGAAATAAATTACATTCACACACCTGTCAAATGTCAATCACACCTAAAAACAAATCATAATTCACCGTATCTAAGCACGTAACTAATATAAACAACTAACGATATGAAATACTGTATACAAGACAAAAAAAATACTATTTTGAAAATCAAAGATAACACTTATCTTATTAAAAGAATATGCAGGACTTCTGGTGACAATCTATATATATATATATATATATATATATATATATATATATATATATATATATATATATATATATATATATATATATATATATATATATATTAATCCAACTCAAAATAACCAGTCAAAAACCAAAATTAAATTCTCATTTGAAACCTTTGCTGATCCATACCTGCACTAACCTATAAACAAGGTTACTGTAAATAATAAGGGATCGGCAAGGTTTTTTTCCATAAACTAATAGTCATTTTGCGTGAAAAAAGTATTCCTTTTTAGTTTATTAAAACAATATTATGAATTTTTGCATATTATGTCTTTTATGAGAGTGGCAACATCTGCGTAACTCTTGTCACGTCCCTTACAATGATATTGTTTTTTGAGGGATTTTAATAACTGACTTGACTAGAAATTTTTCATATCACATTTTTTTGAAATTTAAAACTCTTTAATAAATATTGCAGGTGCTACGATAATCATTTTTGGAGGCGAATGTCGACGTGACTTGCCGTCTTACTTTACAATTATTATGTAATTGTGTTTTTGTTGCATATCATTTCTTTTTGATATAAAATAAAGAAGATAACAAGACAAATATAACATTTATAAAATATTGCAAACTTTTTTTTATTTACTGATAAAACGACCAAAACATTGCTCCCATTAGAAATAATTTTAATAACATTCACGCGTGACTGAAAAACCAGTACGAACTCCCTACGATTGATAATGGACAAATATTATTATTTCATAATAAAGTTGAGTATTCCGAATGCACGTTTGCTTAATTCACATATGTATTATTATGGGAAATGTTAAATTTTTGATGTTGTAAGAATTAATAATAAATGTTCACGCATCAAACTGTGATTATACTTTATTTTCTCCGGTTTTAATCCATGTAAAATAGAAACTGCAAACGCTATTGCATACATTCCACAATCAATATTATTTGGTTGTCTTTGTACCATTGGAATCTTAACATGTTAAAAATTACAATATGGGAAAAGCTTTTGTAAGCATATTTCAATTTCAGGAGTAGGTATTTGTTTATTTAAATAATCGTATATAAAAATAGATTTAGTGTCATAACAACAGCCGAAACAACAGCAAACAAAATGACCTGGTGTATAAATAATTTGAATATAATCCTTATCTTGAAGTACAGGAGTAATGATATCGGGATTCTGCCATATATACGGATGTTGAGGAACAAAATACGATTTTTGGCTTATGAGAGTATGGAATATAATTATTTGTTCCAAAGTTTTATTATTTATAATTTCCAATATGTCTTCTTCCTTTAAAATATCAATGAGACATTGAGTACTAATCTGGTTACTGAAAGCCATGTTTCAGATAAAACTAATCTACTAATGACTGTATTACTTTAAATAATTATCTGTGTTGTTAAATAAATAAGTGTTATAGGGTAATCAATAAATAAATGATGGGTTGCGGGCATTCACGTGACAAAATGACGTAATAACAGCTGTTTGGGTACAAATGTCAAAAAATCAGTCAGCGATCACTGCGCCTATATAATGAACTATTTTGTGGGACGAGATTTGAAAAGAGATTCATTCGTAGTTGACCATTTTGGCTGTAAACAATTGTTTAAAGTTTGCTGTGTTGAATTTATCGTTTGTCAACACAAAACATAATGGTAATACAGATTCCATTCTTATTACTGTATATAATAGAGTGCGGTCGTGACTTGCCGTCGGACGCGACCGCCTCTCTTGATAGCTACCTTGGTACATTTACCGTTCATATATTTAGGTCTGGAAACGATTTTCGTATCTTCCCGTCTGTCTAATGGAAGCCATATTCACAAGGAATACTATATACTCTAGAAGGATGAAGAGGAATAATATCGCTTGCACTTAAGAATACAAGCTGAAATTTCATGTAATGTGAAAAAAGAACTTTGATGAACTTCTTTGTTAATATTTGGCCTACTTTATTATTTTATCTATTACATTTCTATGTAAGACAAGGACGTAAAAATGATATTCGAATTGTCATCATCATTATCCATTTCTTCAAACTTTCTTGTCTTTCTAGTCTCACAAGCCTGTCCTTAAGCTTATGTGGGTGACAAATAATCACTACTCTATTAAATAAACATTTAATTATTCCAAATTTCTGAGTAATATAATGATGGGACGAACCATGAAAACATGGGGTTGTGTGTGTTGACTTTCTGCACAGCAAAGTGAAGAAGGTTAGCGTCGATTTTCTTGTCCAAGAGAACTTCGGAGAAAGTCACATCATTTTTCTCCACTTCCATTGTAAATTGAATATTCTCATTAATATCGCTAAGATGCTCCAGGAAAGCATACACGGTATTTTGTCCATGGCCCAAACAAATACATCATCCACATACCGTAACCACAGAGAAGGTTTTAGTATAGAAGTTTCGAGTTTAAAACAATTGCATATATTAATTTGCAATCGACGGTGAAATAGAGAAACTTAAAGTTACATAATCTATTTGCTTGTTTTATTTATTGAATAGACAAAATTAAGAAGCCAAACAGTGATGATATCTATTTTTACCTTGAACTCTTATAAATAATGAGGCAATATTACTCAAGTATAATTTGCTAATATTGGGAGATTCTTGATTATATCAATAAATTGTTTAGAATTTTTGATAGATGGCGAGTTATCAATATGTGGCTGTAGTAGCTGATTCACACAATTTAGACAATTGATATGTATTTAAATTAATGCGATTAACAAAAAGTTTTTAGGCAGAGTGTAGTAGAGTTAAAGGTTAAGTTATCTGTAACATTCAACGTAATTATCGGAATGGGTAGCGACGGTGAAGATATAAATTTCCGGATACTATATATATATAGTAGGGACATAAATACTGTTACAACATTGAACGCATCCATATGAAAAAAAAATAGAATTGAACGCACCCTGACTTTGATATACAATTTTTAGCAGCTGACCTTGTTATAGATTGTCTGCGAAAATAATTCTTGATATTGTTTGTTGTCAGGGATGTGCGTGTAGTCTACTGCAAGTAATCTACGCCATTCTCTACGTGTAAACAATCATGTAGTCTACGTCTTCATTTTTCATGTAAATAATGTAGACTATGTAGACAATGAAAACACCTGTGTTCACTTAAGTCAGATTAGAAATTTTATCCCTAGGACTAGGGAATTTTAAAAGTTGTTAGAGATTGTTATTATTATTCTAGGGATTACATGAAAAAAATTAGTTGTGCAGGGCAAAACGTTCAAAATTTGTCAACTGGTTACTGTTAAAAATAGCGCCAAAGAAAACTCAGTTTGGTGAGATGGCGCGTTGATCGATTTTAATAATATGATAGTTCGCCCAAGACCAGGGGCGTATCTGGGGTACTTGGCGCCTGGGTTCTGAAGCAGAATGTGGCGCCCCAAGGCGTGCGCCGCAGGCGAAATTTTGGAGCACAAAAATGCGATATGGTACTCAAAATACGTGGAATTTTATGCTCTACGATACAGAAAGAGTAAGGCAGTAAGCCGATACGCCGTACTATGCGAAACTTGCGTTTAGATTTAGAGCAATAAGCAAACTCATGAGAAACAATATGTTATTCACCTTAGCGTAGAATAATAAAACATTGTTTGTCTAGAAAAATAACTATTTTTTAAATAAATATTTTATTATATAGTTTCTCATAAAATTAAATAAAAATACAAAGAAAACAAAAAGAAATTAGTTCACTACATAGGTACATTCTAATATACCTAAACCTAATTAAAACTATATATAGTTTACATTTTACAATTGCACATAATAGCACAAACAATTATACAAATAACAAAATAACATATCAATACATGTAAATTAAATTTACAATAAAAATACTTAAATACTCATAACTATACCGCGCGTTCCACGTAAAGGTTGGCATAGGGAAATAACATGTGAAAAAAGGTTTTTGTAAATAAAAAGTGTCCGGTAAAAAATTATAGTATAATATTGCACATGACCATACTAGACCTATTCACACACATTATTTCATACAGATTACTTCATTTTAATGCCACAAATTAGAGAAATTAATGAAAATAGTTCGAGAAAATCGCCTACTAATTATGATTTTTTGTGACAGCTTTGTCAGAGAAACAGAAGCTGTCACTATAACCGTCAAGATTTGTTGTGAATATTAAGAAATCTTGACAGTTAACTTTATATTTTAAACATTAATCACATTACTTCGCGATCTTTTGTAATTAAAGGTCTTAGTACGATAGTAGGTACCTACATTTGGTATTCATTTAATTACTTTATTTATTTTACAAATAATATTAAGACGCAGTATTTGTGTTCTTTTAATATACTCATATTTGTTTTAACTTTTTGCCGTCTGCCGCCCTTTTATGCTGGCGCCCGGGTTCTGGGAACCCCAAGAACCCTGGGTTGGAACGCCCCTGCCCAAGACCCAAAACAAACATTCGTCTAGTAATGTACGAGCACTTGCTTTGTTAGTTTTATTATATAAAAGACCGATATTGACCCGAGCTCACGAATACGAATACATGTACTAGTTACAAAGGAATAAATTTAGGTTATGTTGAATTTTACAACTGTCAGATGTATTATCTACATTGTTTACATTGTCTACGTCGCTAGAATTGTCGACGTATTGTCTACGTGTAGATGTAGACAATTAAAGATTACACGTAGATACACATCTCTGTTTGTTGTATTCATGGAATGGTCTGATAAAGAAAATCGTGTCGCAGTAATAGCATTACATAAGTGTAAAATGGAAACTGGAGACATTTTCAAAACTCTCTACCTACCTGATTTCGTTAGCAACAGATTAAATTTTTATAATATTAAAATAAGTATTTTTTATATAATTGATGCTGTGATGGAAAATTACAAAATATGGCTCAACTTCATTGTAACAGGCAACAAGCTGATGTAATGGTGATGCTGCTAGAATGTTTGTCCGTGGTGTGTGTGTGTGTGTCTGCCTTGCTGCTAATCTTGGAACTCGGTACAAAATTCTATTGTGGAATTCTAAACAATTGATTTAATTGTGGATAATTTTGTAAAGTTAAATAATTAAATGCAGTGATCGACCAGATTCTAATGTTGTCAGCCCAAAACGTAGCAGTTGACCATGATCCAAGCCTATGGGTGGATAACTCCCTGAAATTATATAGGTTGCCGATTTCCAGAATCGACGCTGTATATTCTTTTGACCGACGATATGACTGTTATAGACAGGGTTCCATATAACGCGGGCATATTCAAGAGTTGAGCGAATAAATGTAATAAATAATAATCGTAGTATTGATTAGTTTGTGAAATTTTTTGAATTGCGTATTATAAACCCCATAATTTTAGCCGTGGAGGAAACAATTTTTAGAATATGAGGCAGAAAACTGAGTTTAGGATCAAAAGTTATTCCGAGATCAATTGCAGTGGCCGATGTCTGTAGAACAGTGGTATGAAGGCAATAGTGATATTAAAGCTTATAATGTTTCCTTGAACAAGACATTACGTTGCATTTAGCTGCGTTCAGTGTTAACTTATTATTAGCGCACCATACTTGCAGATTATGTAAGTTGGACTGGAGAGTCTCACGGTCTTCAATTGTACCTATTGAAAAAAATAACTTTAGATCGTCAGCAAATAATAAGTAGTTAACTTTAAGGCCGGTACTAATGTCGTTTATGAAGATATTGAAAAGTAATGGTCCCAAAATAGAACCCTGAGGAACGCCAGAACACTGCATAAATCGTTTAGATTGAAAACTATTTGATTGTACAAATTGATAACGTCTCTTCAGATAGGAAGAAAAAAGTTCGATTAGAGAATCAGATAAGGAAAATAATTTAAGCTTTTTTAATAATAGTATATAATCGATTTTGTCGAATGCTTTGGAGAAGTCTGTATAGATTACGTCGACTTGGCCCTGAATATCAAGTTTTTCACAAATAAACTGTGTTATAAAGAGAAGATTTGTTACTGATGACCTTCCGGTCATAAATCCGTGTTGTGCTGTAGTTATCATAGGGGCAATGTGATTATGTACTGAAGAATGGAGTACTGATTCAAAGATTTTACTGAAGTTACATAAAATGATTATTGGCCTGTAGTTTTTATCGTAATTTTTATTTCTTTTTTGTGGACTCTCCAAATTTTTCATATCTTCCACAAGTAAGGAATGCAGGATGTTTGCAAGATTAAATTAAAGATTTTAATCAACGGCTTTAAGAATATAGACCTGCAGTCTTTTATAATTAACGCAGGTATTAAGTCAGGTCCCATGGTCACATTTGCTTTCATCTTGTTCCGAAACTTCGGGAATCTGTAAAGGTGGGCAATTAGTTATGAATACCGTGTCAACAGGAGAATCTGCGTGTGCAGGATTAGAGCAGGAATCTAGCAAACTCGTTAACTATACTTTGAGGATTGTTAAATGTAATATCATTATGTGTTAATATAGGAGGTAAAGACGATGTATTATTTTTGTTATTGATGAAGGACCAGAATCTTTTTGGATCCGAAGCAACATTATTTTCAATGTCCTTACAGTAATTGATGAAAGTTTGTTTAGTTTATGTTTTTAAAGTGTTTCTTGAATAATAAAAATGATTATGATCTTCAACACTTCTGGATTTTTTGTACTTTAACTACGCTTTATTTTTCCGCTTTATAAGATAAATAAGATGACCATTAAACCAGGAGGGATAACTTTTGCAAGAAGTACATTTTTTGGAACATTGCGAGTAAATATGTTCATTAATTTATTATGAAATGCGTTGACTGCTTCGTTCGCATCAGAAACACAATCAAGAAAATCCCATTCACAATTGGCTAACTCGGAATACAATGCAGGGAAATTAGCTTTGGAAAAATTGAAATAAGTTTTATTATGAGTGTGACAAGAGGTTTCATTAACGACAAAATCTATGTCTATGCTTAGGGCTGGGTGGTATTTATCTTCCGGTAACATGACTTCCGCGGCTCGATTAACAATGCTAGGTCTGCTTGTTAGTACCAGATCTGTTACTATCATTCGGTATAGAATTTATCTGTTTTGACTCAAAGAAGTTCATAACGGTAGTGATTGAAAAATAGTTCGCAGACAACTTATTGGTATCAGTACAGTGTTTGAATTCAGGGATGTTGATATCACCAAAAATTATTAGATCATTTTCATAGACTCAAAGAAGTTCATAACGGTAGTGATTGAAAAATAGTTCGCAGACAACTTATTGGTATCAGTATAGTGTTTGAATTCAGGGATGTTGATATCACCAAAAATTATTAGATCATTTTCATAAAGACAGTATAGTGATAACGTAGCATCAAATAGTAATTCATAATGTTCTGAGCTAGAAGAAGGATGAATGTATACGATGATGATTTACAGGAATTTACTGTTTAACACTATTTTCACAGCAAGAATGTCAATATGTTTTATTGTGTTGAACATATCACTCATGGAGTTGAGGTAAAGTTGAATAACTTTTATCTGTTTTCTGATAGCAAGCAAAACACCTCCGCTACAATTTTGTTTGATCACTACGATAGACATTGAAATTAATCAGATCAAAAATTTCCGAATTTTGCATACCATCATGACACCATGTTTCAGTTAACGCAAATATATGATACGAATTATTAATTGAAGAATGTAATAAGAGCTCACAGGTTTTTGAACCAAGTCCTCTCACATTTCGATAATAGCATATCATAGATGATATGCTAAAATTCTTTAATGTGGTTAACGACGACAGAGTTTGTTATTGCAAAAGTTTCTATGAATATGCTAAGATGTTTGATTTAAATTTCTTTAATGTTCCCTTATAAATAGTACAATTAGGGTCCCATACAGAGTGATTTACATCTATGGTAGAATTGTTACTAGATTTAAAATTTTAATTTCAAGGTGGACTCCTTACAATCATCTTGAGTATGAGATCCTGCACATTTAGGACATGTTGGAGTTTCTTGATTATAATTTTTTGTCATGGAATCCGCAGCATTTAAAACACCGTCTTAACTGTATTGCATCATAAATTGTACAATAGTCGTAACATACCATGATTTTGCCCATTTTTATCATTCTGTGATAAGTATTAACATCAACTTGGATTATAGAGCTTGGTACATATATTTATTTTTATGCTGTGATGAAATTGAGACAATGTCGCATATACTATTTTCTAAGAATAAACTTTAATTTTGACATTTAATATAATTAAGCAATGAGTCATGCTCAAGAGTTTCGGAAAGACCTACAATCTTTAATCTTGAATTAAGCGTTGAAAATTATTTTACTTCGTATTTGTCTCCATGATTATTATTCATGATTTCTTTAATTTTGATGTATCAGTCGAATTACTACAATTAACAACCAGACTAGCATTTTTTGCATTTCTTGAATTAGCAATATTAATGTTCGTTTTGATAGGGTCTACTGATAGACCGACATCATTTTTCGTAGCAGATATTTTACTGTTTGTATTTTTGGGTCTTGAATCTTACGATGTTAGAGTATGAATTATGTTGGTCAAAAGTAGGAGTTGGAGTAAATAAATTTGGAGTTTTATCTAAGTGAGTTAGTAAACTAGTATGGAATTCCTTCATGGTATCGGTTAATAATGTATTGATTTTAGAAAATAGCTCATTTTTAAGATCGGATAACAGATCAGTTAGAGAATTTATTTTAATAGTTGTATTTAATTCATTCATGTTATCTTTATATTTTGAATATCGGGAATAATGCCAGAGTAAAATTTGTCTATAATAGAACAATTTTATTTACACATACCGCACAGGTAAAATATATTTTCAGATTTATTAAATAATTAAAAATATTATTCTTTAAGATTAACACATGTGACATGGAACCATCGCTTACAAGAACCATCACAACCAATTAAGTTGTCTTTTTTCTTCCTTCGACATTTATGACATTCGGACATTGTTATTTCAGAATTATAAAACTATAAAAAAAAAATAGTACATCAAAAGGAAAAACATCCAGTATAATATTTTATAACCAGAGCTTGTCAGACTAGCATGTAGCGTAATTGACATTGAGCGCCAATTTAATTAAGTTTTTTGAAACTAACTACGCGTGAAATAAATGTATATCTAAGACCACGTATCAGAAAAAAAGAGAAAAATTGAGAAAACTCACCCCTTATACATTAGCCTGTAATATAATCCCCACCTAAGAATAGTCGAACAACAGCCAAATACACAGATATGAAAAACAATATGTGATCTTAGGAATAAATCAAAGAAGTTAGCAAAAGAGTGCAGAGTCTTAGAACAAACGTCCGTCTCAAACGAATTGAAATATACAAAAAAAAAATAAAAAATTTAGTTCGTAAATGTTAATTTATTGTTTTATAAATGAGATATATCTGAATATTTGTTTAATAATTTGATTCTAGTTAATTTTTCCTAATAGTTTATATGATCTGCACCAAATTTGGGCATTGCAAATATATTTTTCAATAGAGCTAATATTATTAAGTTTCCCTCATAATCAAAAACTGTGTCACTGTAGACGAACCCGGTTGTCAATATAGGAGTCTCTCGGAACGAAGTTACGCTTAGACACTGTGACAGAAAAATTCAGTTGATGCCATATTTCGAACACAGGTGACGTGGTGTAGCGGTTAGCATCTCTACCCGGTATGCGGAAGGTCCCTGGTTCGAATCCAGGCGTCATCAGAATTTTTCTGTCATAATATAAATTAACTTTAGTCAAAAACTACAGGTATGATTACCTTTAATAATCACACAACTTAATAATATTAGCTCTAAGCTTAGGTATGATTCCCTCATAATCAAAAACTGTGTCACTGTAGACGAACCCGGTTGTCAATGCCTATATAGGAGTCTCTCGGAACGAAGCTACGCTTAGACACTGTGACAGAAAAATTCAGTTGATGCCATATTTCGAACACAGGTGACGTGGTGTAGCGGTAGCATCTCTGCCCAGTATGCGGAAGGTCCCTGGTTCGAATCCAGGCGTCATCAGAATTTTTCTGTCATAATATAAATTAACTTTAGTCAAAAACTACAGGTATAATTACCTTTAATAATCACACAACTTAATAATATTAGCTCTAAGCTTGGGTATGATTCCCTCATAATCAAAAACTGTGTCACTGTAGACAAACCCGGTTGTCAATGCCTATATAGGAGTCTCTCGGAACGAAGCTACGCTTAGACAATGTGACAGAAAAATTCAGTTGATGCCATATTTCGAACACAGGTGACGTGGTGTAGCGGTAGCATCTCTGCCCGGTATGCGGAAGGTCCCTGGTTCGAATCCAGGCGTCATCAGAATTTTTCTGTCATAATATAAATTAACTTTAGTCAAAAACTACAGGTATGATTACATTTAATAATCACACAACTTAATAATATTAGCTCTAAGCTTGGGTATGATTCCCTCATAATCAAAAACTGTGTCACTGTAGACGAACCCGGTTGTCAATGCCTATATAGGAGTCTCTCGGAACGAAGCTACGCTTAGACACTGTGACAGAAAAATTCAGTTGATGCCATATTTCGAACACAGGTGACGTGGTGTAGCGGTAGCATCTCTGCCCGGTATACGGAAGGTCCCTGGTTCGAATCCAGGCGTCATCAGAATTTTTCTGTCATAATATAAATTAACTTTAGTCAAATATTTTTCAATATTTAACAAAATTAAATAAGGGGTAGGAGTTATCGAATAGCTCGACATTCAGTAATTTTTGTATGCGATTTTAAGGCTGTACCTTTCTCAATAGTAAGTTAAACTTATTATGAAAATTATATAAGTGATACTTTAAGCAAAAGTTGTTTCTCTGTTTGGAGTATTAAATTGTCTGCTGATTTGAAACGGATCTTTAAAAATAGATTTTTTGAAATATTTGCATGCAATATCAAGTTACACGAAAAGCTTTATGTTACCTGTATCTATCAGAACTTTAAGATTATTTTCTGGCAGTATTACGTAAAGTAATGTATTTTGATTAGTTGTTTGATTTAGTAATTCTATTGTTGAAAAGTTTCCGAGGCAGTTTCGCATAAAATAATCTTCTGATTCAGTGTTTGCGTCTGCGGATTTAACTTGTTCATAAGTATATCTAGGTTAGTGGCGTTATCATACTCAATTGTTTCGCTGTCTGTTATATAATTCTTCAGTGATTACGTTTTGTTTGGGTCTTAGTCGTGATCTCGTGATTTATATGTGTTATTTGTGGATAAGCTCATAGGTGTTGGCTTTGAATCGTTTCCCGAAATTTTGATTTTGCATGGAAATTTTAATTTTGTAACGTAGAAGTCTTTATTGAAATTTTTATTAAAATATATATTTCAGTTTCATATGTAATACATTGGATGTAATGGTTTAGTCTGGATAAATTTTTGTGGTAGCTAAAATTTTAGTGCGATTTCCTGTGGTTTGAAAATTTTAGTAGCCGGACTGTCAAACTAAAAATCATTAATTAACATGCTTAAAGTAGAATCTTTGGGAGTTTTAGCCCTCACAAGTCGTGAAATCGGTTCCCTAAGGAATAATATGCATAAGGCACAATTTTCAAAATAACGACATATAAGAGTGGCTTCGTTATATTCACTAAGATCTAAATATCTTTTAATGTATGAAATTTAAAGATTTAATAAATGTTTAACTTACTATAAAAGTTAAAACATGTTTCTTTATATGACTGGTCAGTGTGTACGTATCGCGTTTGTTAGCATATGTATATGTTAGAGTAGTATTTAAATTTTTAAAATAGGATATGCTATGGTTTGCGATATTAATTGGAGTGTCACCTTTTATCTTTGACGATATAGTAGACAGTAGATATTCGTTTTGAAAGTCCGTTGGATCTGCTAGGTTATAAAATTTAGTTACCAATTTCGAATATATTTCAAGAAATCGGGATAAAAGTTTATGGTCTCCATGGAAGTTGGGAATCATATCTAGGAATTCTCGTTTTAAAATTGAGATTTCTAATCAATGGATTTGAGTTTTTTTGTTAAACACAATACTTTCGAACAGTTCGCTTTCAGAACTGAAGTCAGAATTAATTATGAATTAACTTTCCAAAGACAAGGTATTTTCATGAGCGTTAAATATTTCAACCTATGCGAAATTGAGACATTCCGATGTGTCCTCGGACATTTCGTGATGCATTCGATGTAAACATGAGTGTTGGGTGTTGCGATGTTCTCTCAGCCACGGTGGACAGTGTTGCGATTCTTGATGTGTATTTGGCGACTGGAGTTACTTTTCATTTATAACTTTGTTGATTGATTCAAATTCTCAATTTTCCCCAAATCGCAAACACGAACGAGTACTATTTATCGATAGTGCTTTTCAGTAAATCTTATAAAGACTACGGCAATAATAGTTCGATCTATGTAAATTGAAATTTTAAAGAAGATTTTTATTTGAACACTAATAACTAAGGTATTAGCTTGATTTCTTCTAAGTTACAAAGCATAAAACAACTATTCAGCTTGTATATGAGTCTTATAGAATTTTATTATATAATATAATATTAGCAAAACTATCAACTTCATAAAAATTTAAATATATTTATATATATATATATATATATATATATGGGGTAGGTGGTTTAGTGGAGGGGTCAATATTAGTAATATATCATGAAATCGCCCAGTTAGTGTTTGCACGAGCTCGTTCTAATTAAGACGAACATGAATCTGCAAAGTTCTTTTAACAGATAAATCAATAATACAATTGGATATATATATATATATATATATATATATATATATGCCACACTAATATGACTACACTAAAATGAATAATTATATTATTATTATTTTGTAAATTTTCTTATAATTCAATTATGATCTCAAATCTTTATTAGCCTAAAATGCTATATTTTACTGGGAGGAACATATTTATATTTTTAATTATGCTATTGTTTTTTAATATATTTCAGATATTCCAGAAGATGGGCCAACTATAAGTGCAGAAGGAAGAAAAGTTTCAGTAGGATCAAAAATTAGAGCAAATTGCACAGCTCCTGGAGCATATCCTTCAGTGAATCTCACATGGTATGCCAATGGAGAACAGGTAAGAAGTATAATAGTTTTGTTTGATGTATTTCAAAAATATAGAGATCCGTTTTCTATATAGTTTTGTACACAACTTTTCTCGCGGCTATAGAGATTGAATTTCAAAAATTTTTATCCTCCAATTAGTTGTCATTGAAGTGTCAAATTAAATTTATAATAATTGTTGACATATTTTGTGCCATTGTCGCGAATTTTTAGGTAATAGGTTCAAAGGACTGTTCTTAGTCACTTCAATGACACTCGGTGGGATGTTTTCTATGCATATGGTCAAATCGCTATTGTCGTAATCCATTTTATAGTTTGCAATGTGATTACCATGTTTTAATTATAAACAAAAGTTTTATTGTAGTAACTTTGTAACTGTATTATACTTTTATATTAACAATATGTTCTACCTTACTACAACTTTAAACGGCAAAGATATTCCGATGTTTCTCGAGATACAGTCAGGGGCGCGCCTTTCCTGTGCAGGTGTTTTCGCGAACACAGGTACCAGGACGCCAAAGGCGCCGAAGCGCCTTAAATATGTAAATACATTCAAAATTCGTTATAGGTTCTGATTAAAATAATTTAATATCACCTTGCCTTATTACTATTCTAGTAATTTATTTATGATCTCAGTAATTATTCTTGTTCTAACATGATTTGTTCGTTTAAACATGTATTATAGTACAGTAGACTCTTTATACGAGGGCAGTTCAATAAGTAATGCAACACGTTTTTTTCCAAAACAGGGGTTGTTTTATTCAGCATTCAAATACACTATGTTATTCCCCAATATTTTAGCTACACAACACTATTTTTCAACATAATCTCCATTCAATGCTACGGCTTTACGGCACCTTGAAATTAGGGCCTGTATGCCTGCACGGTACCATTCCACTGGTTGATGTCGGAGCCAACGTCGTACTGCATCAATAACTTTTTCATCACCCGCGTAGTGTGTCCCACGAATTGCGTCCTTCATTGGTCTAAACCTATGGAAATCCGACGGTGCGAGATCGGGGCTGTAGGGTGGATGAAAAAGAGCAGTCCACTGAAGTTTTGTGAGCTCCTCTCGGGTGCGAAGACTTGTGTGAGGTCTTGCGTTGTCATGAAGAAGAAGAAGTTCGTTCTAATTTTTGTGCCTACGAACACGCTGACGTCGTTTCTTCACTTTTCGAAGAGTAGCACAATAACCCCTTCAGCGTCCCAGAAGACTGTAGCCATGACTTTACCGGCTGAGGGTATGACTTTAAACTTTTTCTGGGCAAGGGAGTGGGTGTGGCGCCACTCCATTGATTGTAGTTTTGTTTCGGGTTCGAAGTGATGAACCCATGTTTCATCGCCTGTTTCAATGTTTGACAAGAAATTGTCATCCTCAGCCTCATGACGAGCAAGAAATTCCGCACAAATGGTTCTCCTTTGCTCTTTATGGTCTTCGGTTAGACATCGAGGGACCCAGCGGGAACAGAACTTTGAATATTCCAACTGGTGAACAATTGTGACAGCACTACCAACAGAGATGCCAAGTTGAGCATTGAGTTGTTTGATGGTGATCCGTCGATTATCTCGAATGAGAGTGTTCGCACGCTCCGACATTACAGGAGTTACAGCTGTGCACGGCCTGCCAGAACGCGGGTGATCAGACAGTATTGCTTGACCTTGTGTCGATGATGACACAAGCTTTGGCCAACGACTCACTGTGCTTTTGTCCACCGTCAGAACACCGTAGACATTCTGCAAGCGCCTATGGATATCTGATATGCCCTGGTTTTCCGCCAAAGGAAACTCAATCACTGTCCGTTGTTTGGAACGCACATCCGTTACAGACGCCATTTTAACAGCTCCGTACAGCGCTGTCACCTGTCGGAAGTCAATGAAACTCTACAAGACGAAGCGGGAATGTTTGAAAATATTCCACAAGAAATGTCCGGTTTATTGAACCAAAATTGGTTGAGAAAAAAATGTGTTGCATGACTTATTGAACTACCCTCGTTTATCGCCGATTGACAAATCGCCGCGGCAACAGAAAAATTTTGCACATCGACTCTCACAAACGCAAAATAAACACTACCTATTATCTTGCTGAAAAAAGTTTGAAGAGAAATTAGCTCTTGAATCCGATATTGACGCAGATGACATATATAAATATAAATATATCACGCCTTTTACCATTTACTGGGTGAGGCACTCTGCCGTAGCATATCTCGGTAACTGATATATTTCTTCGCGTGAAGTGCGGTTACCAGCCGGCAAATCACAGTCCCCAAAGATGTTAGTTGTGGGGGAACAACAGATGATTTATTTGAAGAAATTTCACAATGTCAAGCTTTTATTACCAATTAAAAAAGATATATCCTAAATAATTCAGTATATTCAAATGATTTAGTAGCAGTTTATCCACACTGTAACACTCCGTATTCTTATATCATTACCTGTGTCAGTTGCGTCCATAACTTTTGCAAGCTTTCTAAGTGTAAATATATAATTTGGTTTTGAGTAGCCTGTTCTGAATCCACTTTGAACTTCCTCTAAAGATGGTTTTACCGCTTCTCTAAGTTTATTATTCAATATAGATTCATACATTTTGGAAGTTGTGCACTTATATATAGGAAATAGCACAGCCTTTTTTCAGTCTTCCGGTATATTTCCTGTTCTCAATACAGTGTTAAGTAGCTCCAGAAGTATATGTTCTCTTTCCTCGCCCATATATTTTATTTGTTCAGCTTTTATTCTGTCATGTCTCGGGGCTTTTGCAGTTCTAAGTTTCTTTATTATTATTTTGATTTCACTTTCTGTTATTGCGTCGTCCATTGTTTTTACGGCTATATTCTTTATATGTTCTTTATCCTAATTGTCTGTGTCATTATTAATCGTATTTTTCTCTAAAAATTCTTCCAAGTGATTTTTCCACCTTTTCATTTTTTCGAAATATCCATTATGTTCGCTTTCTTGTCTTTTATTTGTTTTAGTAGTACTTGGTTTCCTTTTCTTTAATTTTTAACTGTTCTATAAAAAAGTTTCTTGCTCTCCTTGATGTTTTCTTCTAGTATTTTCTAGAATTCTTCCCAAATTTCCATCTTAGATTTTTTTTAATTTCTGTAATTTTCTTGTTTGGCATTTATAATCTTAATAATATTTTCCGTTCTTGCTATTTAGAAATTTGTTCCATTTTTGTTTTTCTATTTTACTTCTCCTTTCACATCTTCGGTCCACTAGTGTAAACCTTTTAGCTCCCATTATTTAAATTTTTTCGATATATCTTCCACATAAATGATATCTGGCTTTGTTGTAATTTTTATCAATTCTCTTATATTTTGCTGCTATTTTTGTCTTGTATTAATCTTTTTTAGTTAGTCAATTTTATATTTCACTATTTCTGTTTCCTTTCTGGGTGTTTCAGTTGTCCTCCTTCTTCATTTATTTCAAATTTTGCAACTGTAAAGAAGATGTCGCTACCAATTTCGTTTCCTCTTTTTACTCTTACATGTTTCACTTTTCTCCTTAGTAGCTTATTAGTTAGAAATTAATCTATAATTGATCTTTTATTTCTGCTTTTAACTTCTCTTGTAAATTTATGTAGAACTTTGTGGGCGAAAAATGTATTAAATAATTTTAATTCGTTGATAATACAGAAATCAATGAATTTGTTGCCGTTATTATTTTTGGTCGGTTCTCCATGTATACCCATTATTCTCGGTTGTTGTTTTCAACCCTTTCATTAAAGTCTCCTGTTACATATATAGGTTCATCTAAGTTATCGTGTTCAAATTGTAAAATATTCGTCTTTTACAGTTTTATTTTCATTTTCATATATGATTTATATGATTGCTGAAAATACAAATTCATCTTCAGCTGACTATTAATATTCTTTCATTTACACACTTCCATTCCTTTAATGTTTGTACTATTCTTTTATTTTTATACATCCTACTCCTGCTCTTGCTCTTTCATTGATTTCAATTTCACTGTAGATTAGTAAATGGTTATTTTTAACCTTTATTATTGCCTTCCCCTTCTTCTTTGTTTCGGTTATAACTAATATTTCTAAGTGAGCTTTTTCTAACTCTTTTATAAATTATATTGCCTTTCTATTTAAACTTTGTACGTACCATATTTCTGTTCGAATTATTCTTTTCGTTTTCAGATTTGTCATCATTTAGTCAGTCTGTACTAGTTTATTTGTTATCTGCTCTTTTTTAATCTTTCTGCTTTCTTTCCTTGCAGAGTGACACCATTTGTTTGTTTGTCCTAGGAATAATTTTTTCGTCAGTTATTATCTTCTGATATCCCATTTTAACCGTTTTCTATGTATATTTTGGTTAGCTTTAATTAGCTTTTCTTCATCATAATCTTTATTTTCTGTTCCTAATTTGGCAGTTCCGCTTTTGTAATTTCATGTTTTGTAACATTGGCATTAATGTTTTTGTAAGCAGATTCAAACATTGTGTTGTGTTGTGTAATGTTCCGTATTAACAATACACTATACAGAATGTTTCATAACTTCGAGTACATCCGTTAATGGTATATGTTGTTTAATATGCTGATTATGAATCTAAAAGAATTTTTTTTAAATTCGAATAATTAAAGGTTGTTTACCTAAAACATTTTTTGTAGTACTGCACTGGATTCGCTTTCCTATTAAACACAAACAATGAAGTAGGTAATCAACAATTTAAATTACACAATACTAGTAAAATAAACAAACAAAATTTAATTACTTTTAAAGAAATGATAATTATAGTTTATTATGTATTCAAAATAATTGACATGTCAAAATAAATAAAACACATACAATACGAATAATTTTTAAAAAAAATTGCTCAAAATTGTTGCGATTCTCTGCCATACATAATGCAGCACGGTGAATTAAAGACACGCTGTAAGCTTCGTTGAACGATTTATGATGTCTCATAAAATTTGCAGCGTTTTCAATCCGTTTCCTCAGTTGTTCCATAATTTCAGGAGCTTCCTGGTTATCATAAACTAATGATTTGAAATTGATTATGTGCGAGGTGAAATTTTGATTTAGGGTATGTTGTTGTAGAAGCCACTCACAAAAATTTACCCGAGCTGGATGGTCAGTTTGCAGTAGTAGATGCACTCTTTGAAAATGGTACGGATGATAACCATGATTCCGAATAGTTCTCCAAACACTAGAATGTGGAACATGAAAAAGTCGTGATATTCTTCTTGTGCTAACTGTAGGGTCAGCATGGACGGCGTTTAAAATTGCATCTTCAACAATGTGACGATTTCTTACTTGGCTAGGGCCTCCCTCTCTACCACGATTAGGTCGCAAAGATCCTGTGTCACGCAGGCGTTGTGTAATTCCAACAAACATACGGTGGTTAGGATGCCGTCTTTGAGGAAAACGTTTCGCATAAATACGCTCTGCTAGTCTCGCATTTTGTCTCGTCTCTCCATATGCTAGCACTATGTCCACTAATTCACTATCACTAAATCCGTTCGCGGTATCCATTTTTAAACCAAATCACCAATTCTTTTACACTGTTATGTATGTATCATTCACAAAAGAAACAATAAATTGACCTACTGACGTACTACGAAAGAATAACTACACAATTCAAATATTAGCAGTTATTTATAATAGAATTTTATTTAATTAATAACTTTAACATAATCATCCACCCAGTGGCAGTGGCAACGAAAACTTTTGGACTGGGAAACATGGAAAATAATTTTGCGATTTAAAAAAAAAATCTTTTTGATTCGTAATCAGCATATCAAATAACATATAACATTAACGTATGCACCTGAAGTTATGAAACAGCCTGTATAGTCTTCAAGTTTATGATGAAAAAATGAATGCAATACATGCCAAGATATATTTTATAGGTAATTTTCATGAGGATATTTTTTGAATGATTAATATCTTGTTTTTATTTATTTATTGGTCCACATAAACCTGCTAAATATATTATAAAATTTAATATATTTATTTATAAACCTGCTAAATGAGTAAATTATATTTTGATTTCTACAGTAGTGCTAGTACGAATTCTGTCAGCAATACAAACCCAGGCTCATATTTTTTAAATTTATACAAAAAAAAACTTGACTCGAACAAATAAACAAAATAAGCGAATTTAATGTAATATTGTAAAAACAAACCGACGATCGAATACATAAATAAATAAATATATCATCAAACCTTTTACCCATTACTGGGTGTGGCACTCTGCCTAAGCAGATCTCGGTAAGTGATATATGTTTTTCACATGAAATGCGGTTACCGGCCGTCAAATCACGGCCCCCAACGATATTAGTGAAGGGGGAGCCACAGAGGTAGATTTAAGTTGGTGAAAATTGTTTGTCGGCTGTGGGGATTGAACCAGGGTTTTCAAGATCCACAGGCAGATTCGATACCACTGAGCCACCTACCCCATATATATATATATAAATTACGTAAACCGAATTAGAGTTTACTATAAAAAAAATTATTTTTAAACAACGAAAAAGTACAACTCAAGATTAGATGTTTACAGACTGGATTCTAACTTGTAACTAACTTACTAACTACGTTTACAAAGACAAAATGAAATATAATATAAATGTAATAGGAGAGTTCTTCTGGGTTCATGGCTGCAGTAGTGCTGTTATCAGCACTTTCCTGTGGGAAGCTGTTCCATAACTCCTCCCTCCTTAGAATTGAGCATCCCCGGGAAGGTTCAGCTGGGGCTGCTGCTGTTGGGGGGTTGAACGCCTAGGCTGGAGTTCATGGTCGTGGATTCTTCTGGATTTCTGAGGAAAGCTGCAAGTATTGTAACTGCAACTTATAAATAAAATTACGTATAATATTGAGTAATTTGAGATATCGGCAGTAGTGTCGTAGTCTTCGAATTTATTTATGGGTAGTTTAAGGTCTTGTATGCTGTTGAGTTCTACTATCGATCTTGGTGTTTGTAATTCATCAAATTTTATCTTGAAGTCGTCTAATATTATCGGTCTCTATGTGGTGTCTTCTTGTTGTTTATTTTAGTGTATTGGCAGGTTTTGTTGTTGTTATGCAGGATGATGTTCTTCTCGCAGGACTTCTCATTCGTGTTGTCGATCATATTTAAGCATTGATAAACAGTTCCTTTTGTACATCTGTCCTTCAGATATTTAATTTGATAAATAAAAGATTTCAAAAAGTATTCTTTATTTAAAATAACATTCACAAGTTCCGTTTCAAGTTTACTAGGAATAGGTAAAAGGTGGAATAATTCAAACTAGTTTCATGATTTAATGGAAGTTCTAAACAAATAAATAGTTTTATTTAAATCAACCTTACAATTTACTGTAATTAATTTTTCAATTTTTGGTATATTTTTTGTGGGTTCTAACAGGAATTCATTATTATAATCTTTATAAATCTTATTTGATTCTGAATAAAATTTGTTAGTTTTGATAATGCTTCGATGCATTGCATGAAGTTTACAAAAGGTTAATGAACATTCTATATCTTGTTAAACAATGTTTATAATTTATTGTAAATATCATAAATACTGAATTTATTTAAATTATGAGTTCCGCTGACAACAATATGCAACAATTGTTCTATTTTTAATTTCAATTCTAACTCATTATGTTTTATCGTTTCTGATGTCTAGTCCGCGGGTGTACGTGAAGTACTTGGTCCTGGAAGATTGGGATTTTTATTAACAGTTTTATAAAGTTTCCTTGGTCGTTTAATGTTAGATAGGTGAATTTTAGTCTGTTTTCTATTGTCTTTCGTATCTGTTTTAATTTCTGCCGTTTTTAAGTTTTTATTTATTGTTTTAATAGTTTCTTTTTTGAATTTCGGTTGGCGTGTTTTATTAACTTTTTGCTTATTTTGTATATAGGCTGTTTCGGGTATGTTGGGTAAATTTTCACGATTTTCATTTAGTTTATTAATTAGAGTAGATTTTTTATTTTGCATTCGCTCATTAATATTTTGATAGGCTAATTTAGTTTTTTCTTTATGCTTTTGAACATAGTCTTGTGTAATTTGTTTCTCTAATTCTACTTCAAGAGGTGAGTTAGTTTCAAAGTGCCCGTTAATAATTTCTGTTGGTTTTAAACCTGTGGAAGTATGATGAGTGTTATTATATGCTAATAAACCAAAGTGAACTTTATTTTCTATCGTTTCATTTTTGAAATGGTCTTGTAAATTAAATAAGCGAATGTGTTCTATCAACGTAGAATGAAATCGTTCTATGAAGCCATTGGAATCGGGATGTTGGGAACTGATGAAATGGATGTCTATTTTGTGCAAACTTAGCAATTCACGTAGAACAGTGTTTTTGAATTCTAGTCCGTTATCTGATATAATCGTCTTAGGGATACCGTGGTGTGAGAAGAATTTTGTTAATTTATTACTTATCTCGATTGCATTAGTTGAACTAACTTCATACGCTTGGGCGTATTTAGAGAACGCGTCGATTATTGTGAGAAACTTGTGGTTTTCTAAACTTAAAGAGTCAATGTGTATGATATCAAAAGGTTTATTCGGGGTAGGTGTAATATTAAATTTAAGTTTTAAGGGATTACGTTCGTACTTTGATTTTAAACAGATTTCACATTGGTTAATAAAGTCTGTAATAGTTTTAATTTGATTTGGCCAATAGTATATTCTTTTTATCTGATTATGGGTCTCGTTAATTCCGCGATGGTTGGTTTTACCTTCGTGGTAATTTCGGATAGTATCAGTGATTTCATCTTCCTTTTCTATATCTATTAATTTAATATTGCATTTTATAAATTTAATTTCAGAATTTTTAAAGTGTTTCTGTAAAATGTGACTAAATTTTTCATATATAGGTTGTTCGAAATATAAATAATATACGACCTTTGGAACTACATAATTTTTAACAAAATTTACAACGTCATTTTCAAAGTTATTTTGGGATAATTGTACATTAACTCTCATTTTATCTAAGTGTAATTTTTTTACTTTTGGATTGGATGGTGAATGTTCAACTTCCGTAATAATCAACTGATTTTTACCTACATTTACTGGTAATTCACTGATCGGTATTCCAACTATAGGGTTTTCGGGGTTGGAATGTACGGTAATGTCACTATCGTCGGGCTCATCGTTTGAAATTTGAGTTCTGGCGTCCACTTCTACAATTAAGGATTCGTTGTCGTGTTCGTTGGTTTTATTCTGTTCTAACTGTTTATTAAATTCGTCCATGTAATTAAAGAAATCATCGCAATTATCCTTAGTTTCATTAACATTAAGTTCGAACGGTGGTATTTTATTATTTGGTTTATTATACACGGTTATTACTGTACTACTATTTCTGAAAATAAATTCTATCATAGGTTTAACGTTAGTCCAATTCAGTTGGTCAAGTCCGCAACCTAATTTTGGTATATTTAAATATTTAATCTGATTTTTCAAGCAAAATGATTTTAGATTTAGAAGGGTATAGAATAAATCTTGATTCGTAGGTTTTTGTTTATAATAGTTTTTCGTTATTAGGTAAATAATGAATCTATTATTTTGGTCTTTTAGGTAAACTAAATTATATAATTTAGGGTTTTGATTTTGTAGTTTATCTATACTTTGAAATTTTTTTGCGAAGTCTTTTGCTATTCCATCTAACATTACTAGGTCTTTGCTAACACAATGTGCTAGGCTTTCGTTACAGGGTGAATCAAAGAGGTCTGCTTCTACTTCAAAGATTTTATACTCTTTATCTGATTTAGTTAGTTTACTGTCTAAATAATTTTTATACTGAGTCGAAGGTGATGAATCTTCTTCAGTATTTGAATTTTGAACAAGTTTTTCGTTTTTACATGGAATGCGGCTCAAAGCGTCAGCGTTCGTGTTTAATTTTCCTTTTTTATACAAAATTTCATAATCGAACTCTTCCAATTTCAATCTCCATCTTACTAATTTAGAGTTGGGTTCTTTCAGAGAGAATAGCCACTGTAATGGTTTATGGTCCGTTATGATTTTAAATTTTCTGCCGAAAAGATATGGTCGAAAGTATTTTACTGCCCAAACTATGGCGAGTAATTCCTTTTCGATCGTCGAATAATTTTTTTCCGAATCATTTAGAGTTCTACTAGCATATGAGATAGGTAAATCTGAGCCAACATTACCTTGGGATAAAATAGCACCAATTGCATGGTTGCTAGCGTCGGTTGTAAGATTAAATGGTTTAGTAAAGTCCGGGTATTGAAGGATTGGTTCATTTACGAGTAGATTTTGACAAGTATTAAAGCATTTAACATATTCGGGGTCATTAATTTTGATCTCTACGCCTTTCTTGAGGCATTTAGTTAATGGTTTGGTGAGTTTAGCAAAGTTCTTAATAAATTTTCGATAATATCCTAATAATCCTAAAAATCCTTTTATTTGCGTTGTGGTTTTTGGTAATGGATAATTTTTTATTGCATTAATTTTATCAGGGTTAGGTTTGACGCCTTCGGGAGTTACTATATGGCCTAAATATGCAACTTCTTTTTGAAGAAACTCGGATTTATCGAGCTGTATTTTTAGATTAGCGTTTTGAAGTCGTTTAAAAACAGTTCTTAAGTTTTCCATGTGTTCTTGTAGACTGGTACTAAATATTAAAACGTCATCAAGATACACAATACAAATTTCATTTGTTAAACCCCTTAATACATTGTCCATAACGCGCTGGAAGGTGGCGGGTGCATTTTTAAGACCGAATGGCATTCTGAGAAATTCATAATGTCCATTTTCAGTGTTGAACGCGGTCTTTTGAATGTCGTCCTTGTGCATTTCGATTTGGTGGAAACCGGAGGCCAAATCTAGGGTTGTGAAGTATTGGCATCTGCCAAGTTTGTCTAGTAATGAGTTGATATTCGGAATTGGGTATTTATCGTCAATTGTCTTATCGTTTAATTTACGATAGTCGATAACGATGCGCCATTTTTTCTTTCCCGTTGCATCTAATTTTTTCGGTACAATCCAGACAGGGGATGACCAGGGAGAATGTGACGGCCTAATAATATTTTGACTCAACATTTTTTGTATTTGATCTTTTACTTCATTGCGATGTACTTCCGGGTATCTATACGTTTTTGAATAAATCGGGATTTCATCGTTTGTCCGTATATGGTGTTTTATTTCGTTCGTAAAAGATAACGACTTATCTTCCGTATGAAAGATATCGGTGTACTCTTTCACTAGTTTCGTGATTGCGAATTTTTCCTCTGAATTCATGTGACCAGTTCGTATTTTAGAAAAATCAAAGCTATTATTTAAATTTTGTAAATTAAGATTGATATTATTAATTTCAAAATTTTGTAACGATTCAGCACAGATATTATTTGTGGTGTCTATAATATATTCTTTTTCGCTTGGATTTATCGTTGGATAGTAAATGATATTATTTTCGATTTTTGCGATACCTTCTGGGATTATGATGTTATTGATATGAGTTTCCGGGACAAACACTTCGCCATTTTCAATGTTATCAACATAGAACTTTGTTATCTTCTCAGACATAGGTGGGATCGTGACATAGTGAGGACGCGGTGTTACAGTGTGATAGTGAATTTTTATCTCAGCTGTTGGTGTTATTATCTTATCGCGTGTTAAGTCAATGATCGCTTCTAATGTTTTTAAGTTATCTAGTCCTAATAGAATATCAAATTGGTTATGGAAATCGAATAAATAATATTTAAGATTAATATCATGTTTTTTGAATATTTTTGAACAGGGTAGTACTAAGCTGAATATTTCGGTTGAGTTTCCATGTGCAGTAGTAATTTTGAAAGGATCATATTTAATTTCACTATTAAAATATTTATTTGCAATTTCTGGTTTAATGAATGAACGTGTACTTCCTGTGTCGAGTAGGACTTTTAAGTTATGTTCTGGAAAAATAAGGAAAGGTAGCTCGCTTTGATTATAGGCAAGATTCATTAGTTCGATGGCGTTTCCGAGGCGGCTATTTCTAAAAAATAGTTTGGATCGGAGTCTGATTCTAGTTCGTAATATTCGGTATCGACATTTGATTGGTAATTAGCAATGTTATTTTCGCCAGTGTCTGGTTCATCGTTTATGTCATTAACTTCTGTGTTATGAAGTTCTTCGAATGTAAAGTTTTGTCTCTGTTGCGTTTGTGGGTATTGACGGTACGCGAATTGTTGAGATCGCGGTTGATTGTAACCTGAACTGTAGCCTGCAGGTCCGGGCTTAGGTGCAAATGTTTGCCGTGTACTGATAGTCATTGGTGTAGGTTTAGGGAATTTTTGGTTAGGGTTAGATTTGAATACGTTATTTTGTTTTGCATTCTGGTGTTGGAAGTTATGTTGATATTGATTGGTATTATGTGGAATCGGTCGGTACATTAATTGAGGGCAGAGATGTGCATCTACGTGTAATCTTTAATTGTATACATCTACACGTAGACAATACGTCGACAATTCTAGCGACGTAGACAATGTAAACATTGGAGACAATGCATCTGAAAGTTGTAATATTCAACATAACCTAAATTTATTCCTTTGCAACTATTACATGTATTCGTATTCGTGAGCTCGGGTCATTATCGGTCTTTATATAATAAAACTAATAAAGCAAGTGTTCGTACATTACTAGACGAATGTCTGTCTTGGGTCTTGGGCGAACTGTCATATTTTTAAAATCGATCAACGCGCCATCTCACCAGACGGAGTTTTCTTTGGCGTTATTTTTAACAGTAACCAGTTGACAAATTTTGAACGTTTTTCCCTGCACAACAAATTTTTTTTTCATGTAATCCCTAGAATAACAATAAAAATCTCTAACAACATTTAAAATTCCCTAGTTCTAGGGATAAAATTTCGAATCTGACTTAAGTGAACACAGGTGTTTTCATTGTCTACATAGTCTACATTCTTTACATGAAAAATGAACACGTAGACTACATGATTGTTTACACGTAGAGAATGGCGTAGATTACTTGCAGTAGTCTACACGCACATCCCTGATTGAGGGGATTGTCTATACGGTGGTCTGTTATGTGTGTTATTGATAAATTGTTTTGGTTTGGGTATTGTGTTAAATTTTTGATGTGTGCGTGAGTAACTATCTATTTGAAAATCGTTAGTTAACATATTAAGCGCGGTGTTCATATCTGATGGATTTTTAGTGCGCATTAAATTACCTAAGGGCTCTTTAAGCCCTCTCAAGAGAATTCTTACTGCGTAATTTTGAAAATATCCTATTAGAACGGCTTGTTCTTCAGCTTTTATTTGCGTGGATATGTACGCGATTTGTAAATTCAAAACTTCTTTAACTCTGTTATAAAATTCAAACGCGGTTTCGTTGTTCTGTTTTAATTCAGACATTTCAATATTAAGCGTATAACAATCGCGTTTATCAGAATAAGTATCTATTAAAGCCTTTTTTAAGACAGCCCAACTAGAAATAGTGCAAGTTGCAATATTGGAAGCAGCTTCACCTTTGATTTTTGATAATATGCTTGACATTAAATACTCATTTTGGAAGTCATTTGGGTTAGTTACGTTATAGAATGTATTCACTAACTTCTCACAAACTTCAATAAATCTTGATAAGAGTTTTGCGTCTCCGTAAAATTCGGGGACCATGTCTAGAAATTCTTTTTTTAGTGTTGGGGTCGTCATTTCTGCTATATTTAAATTATTTATCTCTTCAATTAAATTTTCAACTATTATATTATTTTCTGTTATACAAGGGGTTGGTGAGTTACAAGAAACTATTGAACTTGTGTCTGTATTCTCTGAATCTGATTGATTTTCACTGATATTTCTAAAGGACATTAGTACTTACAGAAATATTATCAGCTTGTCCATGGGCTTCTGCTTCGTATTCAGCGTAACAGGAGTCCTGGGATGTCGACTGGCAGCTCTGTGTTCCTCAGGGCTGGAGACTTCTGCGGTGTGGCACGATATACACTCGTTACGATGCGAAGTACTCAGCGACGATTTTCGTTGCAAATTCCCAGTAAATCGTTAAAACGAAACGGATTTATTTTGCTTAAATTCGTCTGGGAATCCTACCGTGACTGCGCCAAATACGTAAACCGAATTAGAGTTTACTATAAAAAAAATTATTTTTAAACAACGAAAAAGTACAACTCAAGATTAGATGTTTACAGACTGGATTCTAACTTGTAACTAACTTACTAACTACGTTTACAAAGACAAAATGAAATATAATATAAATGTAATAGGAGAGTTCTTCTGGGTTCATGGCTGCAGTAGTGCTGTTATCAGCACTTTCCTGTGGGAAGCTGTTCCATAACTTATATATATATATATATATATATATATATATATATATATATATATATATATATATATATATATATATATATATATATATATATATCCCTTTTGAGGATCAAAATTACATCACGAAATTTAGAGAATATATTTAACTTTTACTCTTTCACGATAAAATTATAATCACGCTCGCTCACTCACGACAGTTCAAAAATGTATTTTACGCACGGTCAAGATGTACGATTTCAAATTTACTCACGATCACGCTGGTCAACGTGTGACCCGTCATGGCCCCATCAAATTCACAGCCCACGCCCACCATTAAATGATAACAAGTAAGGTACAATAAAAATTTACATTTAGTGAGATTAGATGTTAGAAAATTTTTCAACGTATAAAACAAGTATGATATATCAATGTTAAACAAGTAACACATATTGTGTCTAGGAAGGTATAACCTCATGTAAAGAGAAACGATATATTATTATCGTTAACGTATTGTGCTTAGTTTGTGCTGCTTTGTGCATCTGAAACTTTATTTTGTGCACTAATTTTAAAGCTATTTTCTTTAAATAATGCACTTGGGGTTACAAGTTTGTAGTGGAATCATAATTTATCGAGCTGATTATTTTGTGTAATTACATTATATTGTGTACGATTTGAGCTATATTGTGCAAAATATATTTGATATAATTAGGCTAATATTATTTATACAAATTTCGGGTTACAAGTTTTGTGCATGTAATTTTTTTCTTTAGTCTTGGTATTTAATTATCTTTTTTTGTATTTTCTAAATTATTTTCGTAATCTCATTATATTTCAACTTTTGTATTATTCATTTGTCGGGTAACAAATATTCAATTATACATACATACATAATATCACGCTATATCCCATTAAATGGGGTAGCACGAACCCCTGAAACTTTCATAGAGCATCCACTAAAAGATTCATACAAAAAATTCAGTTCACGTCAACATTCTCATCCTAACTCGATACTCGTTTCTTCATGTACACCTGTTTCGTAAATCTTCACTTACGCCCACTGCTCTAACACCGAATCTATAAAGAAATGAAGGCAGCTTCGTCTGCGCTTGTTTAAAAATACATTTAACACAATTGCAGTTACACACTGTATAGTAAAGACTGAAAATGAAGAAAAAAGATGAGGAAGGAAGGGAGCATATCCCTGCGCTTGTTTTTGAGACTGAATTTCCAATTGCATTTGGACACTCTATAGCGGTGTTTCCCAACGTGAGGCCCACGCCCCACCCGGGGGAAATTTGATTTTTAAGGGGTGGGGGGGGGGTCAATTCAAAAATGGACTCAACACGAAATTAACACCGTAAAAGGAGTGATGCAAGAAAGAAAAAAATTGTCAATATTCCGAGGAACATTTAAAATTTGGGTTCATACCCGTTGTCCAAGATGAGCGGTTTCCTTTTCGTCTTTTATGCTAGCAATGCTTGACCAACGAATCAATTAAACGAGGTCGTCTTGTGCCACATTTGAAGGCGAAACATAATGCTCATGCTCATATTAATTCAGATTTGAATTACTTTCAAACTTAAAAAAAAATATTTAAAAGAGAACAACAGTAAAGTCTCTATAGAGAGTAAATATATTTACTGCTCATAATCGTATTCTTGAGGCTAGTTATCAAATTTCTTTATTCATCGCTAAATCTGGAAAAATCATACTATACGAGAGAATTAAAAAAACCATCAATATCAGCATTTCTTAAAACGATTTTTGAGAATGATGACAAAGATGTAAAAGCTATGCCACTCAGTAACAATACTGTTAGCAGAAGAATAGATATTGAAAAACAACTTGTTGAAAAGCTAAAAACAAGAAAATTCTCAGTGCAAATGGATGAATCAACTTTGAGAGACAGTGAGACAGTATTGATAACTTAAGTAAGATATATTAATAAAGGGCATTTTGCTGAAGAAATGTTGTTCTGTAAAAGATTAGAAAGCACCACTATATCCAAAGATATATATAATAAGCTAAAAAACTACTTAGATGTCAATAATATACCAACGAAAAATATAACATCTTGTGCTGCAGATGGTGCTTTTAATAAGATGGGCAAGAAAAATGGCTGCTTAAAATTGATGAAAGATGAGAATCCAGAAATGATTCTTGTGCATTGTGTTATTCTTGGTAGCTAAAAACATCTCGCCTGTTTTAAATTAAGTACTACATTCAGTAATAAAGTGTATCAATGCTATTAAAGCTAATGCCAAATGTGAGCGTCTCTTCAAGCTATTTTGTGAAGAACAAAATGCAGACCATATGAGACTTTTAATCCATAAAAAATATAAAGTAAACACTTGGCTATGTTTTACAAAATTAAGCCTCCAAGTCACCTTATGAGGGCATTGTCAGAGGCCGGCCAGCACAGTTAGTAACCATAGACGCGTTTCGCTCTTATTAGAGCTCATCAGTATGGTATAACTCACTTCTTCACATGAACTTTGTTCTAGGTGAAGAAGTGAGCAAAGAAAAGAACAAAAATCTCACAAAAGCCACAAAGATGAGAATTTATAAAACATGAATAAGACCGATAACCATGTATGCTGCTGAAGTTATAACAATGACACAAAAAAATGAGGAAGAACTAAGAAGAATGGAAAGAAAAATAATACGAGCGATACTAGGACCGATAAAGACAGAAAATAATGAATACAGAATAAGAATGAACAATGAAATTGTACTAGAACTAGATGAGGGAGACATAGTGAGGAAAATAAAACAACAGAAAGTAAGATGGTTAGGCCATGTACATAGAGCTGAAGAACAAAACCCAATAAAAGCCTTACTAGAATGGAACCCAGAAGAGAGAAGAAAAAGAAGACGACCAAGATCTACATGGATGAAAGAAGTGGAAGAAGATATAAAGCAAGAATTAAAAACTGGAAAGAAAAAGCAATAGACAGGAAGAAATGTAAAAATTTAGTAAAGAATATTTAAAATAGGAACGGAGTCTGATGCTCTCCACTGATCGGATCTAGAAAGCTTCATTTGAAGAGGCGCAACTGCACGAGGAGTGTTAAACAACTATATATATTGCGACGAGTTATGGCGGACTCGTCGACAAAATGTTGGCGTGAGGTTGCTCGGGCGCCAACGGTCGGATAGCGGTTTCGGAGATGTTAGGGTTTTCAGAAAGAAACACAAAGTTGGTGAAAAATTATGAATTGGGTCTTTATTATGCACTGATGTCACTACAGAAATGTCGTTGATTGTCAGGAGATGTAGGATATACCGGGGAGAGATCGGGGAATACAGAGGCGACGTTGAGGGGATCGTACGGGGCGTGTGACGTAAATCCGCGGGCTTTCAAGAAATCGACGATCAGGGTCGGGGCGCCGGTATGTCCGGAGCGACGGTCGGGACCCACGGCGTGGGTCTGCAAGTTCGAAAACGGTGAAATCGCGGTTATTCAAAAAATCGACGCCGGGCGTCGCGTCGGTGGGGTTCCCGTTATAGCGGCTGGTCAACTCGTAATGATCGCGACGAGTGGTTTTTAGCTTTTCCGGAAAATCGAATCCGGGCGTCGCGACGGTGGGGTTCCCTGGACGACGGCTGGTGTGTCGGAAATGATTCCGCGACGCGTCTCGCGGAATTCGGCGTGGTGAACTCCGGCTGTACACACAAAACTCCTCACCGTAACGTCTCGGATTACTCACGACAGACGCCAAAGTGATTTGTTCGGTGGTCGCACAAGAGTTCCTAAAACGGAAGGTGACACGAGACGAAATCGCGAAGTTACGGTGTGAACTCCGGCCGTACACGCAAAACGCCTCACCGTAACGTCTCGAATTACTCACGACAGACGCCAAAGTGATTTGTTTGGTGGTCGCACAAGAGTTCCTAATACGGAAGGTGGCACGAGACGAAATCGCGAAGTTACGGTGTGAACTCCGGGCGGGCACGCAAAACGGCCCACAGTAACGTCTCGGATTACTCACGACAGACGCCAATGTGAGTGGTTCGGTGATCGCACAATAGTTCCAAAGACGGAAAGTGCCACGAGACCTCGAGGAAGCACAGTACGGTACGGTAAATAAACAGGAGTACTTTTCTTACCTAGAAGTCGGTGTAGCCTGGTAACTGGAAGACGGTAGCGGAGATGTCGATTCATTCAAGACGAAAAACTGACTGTCTTTGCTGTCTCGGCAGCGCGGTTTATATACTGTTTTTACTAATTAAACGGGTCCTAGGGTGTCAAAGTTTGTCCGTCCTATGTTAACATATAGGGCGGATTGGTTATAAACGGAAATTAGACTACCCGGTCCGCGATCCAGTTTATTCAGTGATTTTTCGATAAGTGTCTTACTCAGTAACTCGGAGTTGAATTTTCGCGTCTCCCGGTGGTTGCGTTCGCGAGATATCGGTGTTTCCGCGATCGTGATCTAAATAATCATTGTGACGAGCACACTTCGTCACAATATATATATATTGTTTTCAATTGTTCTCCAGATCAATCTCTTAATCTATCATCAATTCTCACCGAAGCCTCGCTATCTTCGTATGATGCACGAAACGCTCCCAACAAATTACCATTTATACCGTACTGTAGAAGTACATCCCACAGAATATCTCGATGAACACTTTCGTATGCTTTTTAAAGATCGAGAAAGTCACAGAACACCTTCTTGTTCTTAGCAAGTGATTTATCAACATTCATACACACCCTATCTCAAGCAAAAATTCATCTTGCATATTACTCAACTTGGAGATTGTTATTGTTCGTACCTTGTGAATAAGAATCTTCCCGTACAACTTCCCTACCACACTCAACAAACTTATCGCACGGAAATTAGTACAATCACTCGAATTACCTTTGCCCTGAAATAAAGGACAAATGATAGCTCGTTTCCAATCATCAGGAGCCACACACAGTGTCAATCAAAATCTAAATAAATAAACTAACCAATCAGAAAATCTCTCACCACCATACTTTAACATCTCATTTGATATACCATCCAAACCAGAAGGTTTACCATTCTTTAAACGTAACAATGCAAAACTAACATTACTTTCATCTATATCCCATTCATCACTTTTCTCTAGCATTTTCACGGTTTACCTTTTTTAGTTATGCGAGATACATACGTACGTACAGACGGCACGGCGAAATTAGTCAAAATAGATTCAGGGATGGCCAAAATGCGTATTTCCGCTGAAATCTGAGAACCGAAAATTTTTGCGATACTTACTTTACTTTACTTCGTACAATTAAGTAAAAACAGTAATATAGTGATTGCTAATTTGAATCTACAAAGAACTCGTTACTTGTTTACAAGATTGAAAGATAAAACAAACATTGAAGAGAAAAAGACTGTTATTTATCAATCAAGAGGGGAGAGACTAGTTAACCTATACATACGAGAACATAATAACAATTCCTATTGTAAACTTTTTAACCTGTCACACGGCGGAGTAACAAAACATGTACAGGAAACACGGCATAAAGTAGACTTTCATAATGATAGTATATTCGACTCCGAAGAAAATGTATATAAACGTCTTATATATATTAGAAACATTAGACGTACACAAAAACAAATATCCTAATATAAATCAGATGACTGATTTTGGCGGTAACGTTCATTTTACGCAACCTGTCATCGACGAGTTAAACACATCGTACCAGCCCACTCAGCAAACGGCTATTTCATGAGCATCTTTGGAATTCCATGTTGATTCTGGAAAATAATTCTTGTAATTTTTTATTCATTCTAATAAGTGTTTTATACTTACATGCTGTTAATATTATTATTATGACGAACTGTACGTGTAATGTTTTTTGGCTGTTATATTGTTATTTGCGTGAGGTGTTGACATTTTTAACATGTAATATTTCTTTAAATTTTTAATTTATTTGGATTTCAGGCTTTTTCAAAATTAATAAAAAAGTTAAAATTAATTATACATTGTATAATGTATAATTAATTTTAACTTTTTTATTAATTTTGAAAAAGCCTGAAATCCAAATAAATTAAAAATTTAAAAAAATCTTCCATTCGGCTTATTAAAAAAGAAGTAAAATCCCTTCATTTTACAAAATTCATGTAATATTTCTTGATAATTTTGTTTACTTCAGCTAGAGATGATGTTAGTATAACATTGAAACTTCCTAATAAATGAAATTAATACTATTCATTCGTTTATTGACCCTGTTCCGTAAACCATTAAGAATATTGTCATATAACACAATAGAATCATAATTCTAATAAAAACTACTACTCTACAGTTCAGAGAAGAAATAGAAGTAAATCACTTTTGAATGTTGTTTGCCTTTATTGAAGTCAACGTTCAGCAGCTGCTATAGTTTTGTCCAACGCCTACTGCAAACGTCGCGTTAGCGGTACATACATGTACGTATTTACCGTTGTCAATATTTCCAATCGGGTCCAGGATTAAGTGCCACGTCTGACGTAAAAGAGAGCGGATCCCAGATTACAGGCGTCAATTTCATTCTCACTTTCAGATACCGACAAATGCCTCGGGATTATTGCTATCCTGCTTAGTCCTCGCCACCCGTACACCTCGCCGTTCGTTTGAACGTCGCTTGTCGACTCGTCGACGCCGCTCGTCGGCTTGTCTTTCATTCGCTCGCGGGATGGATTCGTTCTTCTGAGACTGGGGTTTACGCGCATGCACGCACATCTAACGCACGTTTCTTTGCAAAGGATTTTCTTATTTCCTTAAGCTCCTGCAATTTAATTGGAAATCAATTTCCTTTTAGATTATATGTTTATATTAAGTTTAATTTATTTGATATTTATTAGCAAGTCTTAGATAAAAAGAATGAAGCGTAACAATGAAATTTTCGGTCCAAATTATAAAACTTATGCCTGCTACCACGAAACATGTGTCATGTCAAATCTAGCTTAAACGAAATTCTTAGAAAAGCTTAAATAATTCCTGCCGTCTACAAAAATATCTACCAACCTACTTGTAGGTAAATCACGAGTACTTACGAATGAACAGAAAATTAAACATTGAGAATAACCAGAAGAGTCATTAAGAAACCAAAAATAAGAGAAGAACTAGAAGTAGAATACATGATAAGCAGAGTTGAAGTAAAATATTTAAAATAGTTTAGATATTTAATAATCAAACGATAGGCTTGAGATTACATTTTTTAAATAGATGAATAGTTGAATTACATATTTAAAATTCTTATTTTTTTTTCTTTTTATAATGCCAAGTGTGCATGTTTTAATTAATATCGATAATAAATTATTAAACATTAATCCTAAAACCTACTAATATGATTTTCCTTTTCTCAAGTAAATCAAATATGTTGAATTCATGTATCATAGATACAATAAAGCTAATAAGATAACTGATTAATTTTTATCAAAATTTGTTGAACTTCCACTATAGTTATTTAAATATCAGTGTGTTCATGAGATTATTAACCGCCGAATAATACTTGAGTTAGTTACAATATTTTTACGTTGATTGTACCTTTTTAATTGCGAGAAAATTTTATTTCTATCCATAATACATTTATTAAGCTATAGCCACGACACATTATAATAATAGTTACAGTAACGAAACTAATTGTCCCTACCTTTGCTCTTTTGATTCCAGATTGAGTGATCTTGAAAGAAGTCATCATCTTGTTAGTACCCATTTTGTATTACTGTTATATCACATTACAAGAAACTAACTAAAAATTCAGTCCGGAAGATCGGCAAGTTTTCTTAAAAAGATAATTCTTTGCAAATTATTAGTTCACTATCCTTCTAGAGGTAATATGTACCTTGAACCAAAAAACTGATTTCCGCTACGCCAAATAACATCTACACGTGATACCTAAATTTTTAAACTTGTAAAATATTTTGCTAACATACTACAAGTGGTCGTTACCTAACAACGTGAAAAACAACTTCCAACTTGCAGCGAAGTTAAAGTCTTTCACATTACTACCAATGCGCCGATTATGTTTATTAGATGTTGCCGCTTTGTTTCCGTGTACCTATACAACAATAATTTGTCCTTGACTGTATTAAATCCAAGTGGAATGAAATCACCATGCACACATTCCTCACATGCGAACAGTTCGCGAAACCACAAAGCTTTGTTTTGAAGGTTCGTTTTTCACATATAATAATATTTGCTATCTACTACTATTACTACTAACACGATAACATATTATGTGCCAAAGTTCAGATAGTAAGTATAAAAAAATATGTCTAACATTTTAGGCTGTACATTTTATAAATAAAAAGATCACAACTTATTCACTTTGTAAAAAAAATCTAAATTAGTGATATAATTACCATGGTTATATTCACACTTTTATCAAAATATTTAAATTAGTATAGTTCATCTAATTTCACTAAATTTCTCTAGAATTACATATGTCAAAACACAAAATTAATAAATGAGCTATTTTCTAAATTGTTTGGTATCACTATGACATTTCAACAAAATTTCTTTAATCTAGAAACAATTTTTTGGTTTAAGGTGAAACATCCGTTTAATTTAATCTTAAGTTAGCTGCAGAACACTTGATCTCTTTCAAATAATATATAATTGCTTTCATGAATGAAACTTATGATGACTTGTACATAATTTTAAAACCAATACTACAAGGTATAGTAATAAACTACATAGTATTAAATTTATGTACAAATAATTGATTGACAATGATTCAAAAATGGACTTGAATTTCTCAAAAACACCAGGCACGATTTTAATTTAAAAATTCTTTATATTTAAGAACATGGTTCTCTATAATACATATATTTTTTATCCAATTTTAAGTTTTGAGAAAAAAATAAAATATGTCGTCGTTGTTTCTATAAAACCTGCCATGTGCATAATTATAAATTTTGCAGGAGACCTAAAAAACTGTTTAAAAAATTACTGAGCTGTTTCAGACATAGAAATTAACTATTAATTCAAACATGACTGCAATTATAAAATAAACTTAAAGTATGAATATCAATATTTACACAACTTTAATGTTAATTCTGAAAAACCTTCACTATATAACACATACCACATATTCACATATAACGCGTCACATAGCTGAAATTGTTAGAAACAATTTTTAACTAAAGAATAAGGATTTAATCAAGAAACAATAGTATATATTTACGAAAAAACAATTTTATTAAAGAAGTACAAAAATAAAAAATAATTATTGCATTTTTAAAAATTAAGTATTAATTTTGAATGTCAAGTTATCATAAAATGGATAGTGATATTTCTCTATTACTGTTTTCAGTTCTTGTAATTGCTTGTATTTAGATTCAGTAATTGGAATTTCTTTTTCATATAATTTATTTAGTATAGTTTTACCTGTTTTCCTTCATGTGGTAACAATTTCCATTCGTCAGAATGATTAAGTTTATACTTTACTTGACCACTTGATAAAAACTGTAATTGACGGATATCAGTTACAGTGGGATCTCCAACTTTTTTTCCGGGCCTTAACGATGAAAAATTTGTATGTAGATCTTCATATTTATAGAAAAAAATCATAGTTTACAACAATAACATTGTACGGATTTTTGGGTCTAGCCAGTCTCATCCTTGCAATGTAGTCGGAAGGCGAATTTATTGGTGGCTTGAAATACTGTTCCAGTGTAGCGTGCACACTGTCAGCTTCCATCATAGTATGGCCTTTTTCTAAATAGAGTTGTTCAATAACAATTGATTTTTTTTGTTGCCAGATCGCTTAGAGCACTAGCTAAAACTTTATTCCTATTCTGATAATTGCATCCGTCAGATATGAGCACAACACTTTTGTAAATTACCGACATGTTTGAAATAAAGTGTACAATACAGGAAGTAAATTCATTACTAGTAACTTCTCCATTTGCTTCATGCCACACTTAAATAACAAGCGAATATTAGTGGGCACTTCAGAAGAAACTGTGTACTATTTACGCGTAAAAGCTATTATGCGCCTCGGTGCGGTAATCGAAACAACTGCTATGGGGAATAATAGCACATAGCAGATATATTCAACAAGAATTTTACTGCTAACACATAGCAGTTTCAGAAAAAAATTAATATAAATTTGGCGGTTATTCATAGCACATAGCAGATAATAATAGTCAACGCGGCAAAAAATAACAAATATGAGTGTCACATAACATAAAATTCACTTTTTTTGCACATAGCAGGTTTTATAGAAACAACGACGATGTGCAAAAAACGCTCAAAAGCAAGCTTTAGGATTTTTGACAAAGTTTCATTAGATTTGAAGCTGGTTGACCTAAAAAAAAAGTAGTTGAGTTGTTATAGTGTGCGGACGTGTAATTTTTTTCTCTTCATTTGTAATAAGTTTTGCAATAGTGAATTTCATCATACTTTATTACGAAAATACATGAGTGATCTACATAGTACTCCATAATTCAACATTTAAATCCCACTTTGGAATTGTTTATTTAGCTCTGTTTCTACGGGTTACGAGACTTTTAACGGGCTAGCCTGTGTACAATTAAAACGAGCTGTTATCATTGGATATCATGACAACAAATCTAAATTTAAACGTTCGACACTTAAATATTTTTTGATTAAACAAAATCTTTCAGATTTTCAAAGTCTACCTTGATTGAACATTTTAGTTATTGCATTATACTATTGCAATTAATACATATATTGCGATTCAAATGCCCAAAAAACATTGTACAATGCTCGACCTTTACTCACACAGATTAGCTTTCTATGGTCGCCTGTATATTTCTGTATAACGGTCTTGCAATGTAAATAACTATAACAACTATTGACCTGATTATTCAAGTTACCTTTTTTACAATGTAGATTGCACGATCGGTCATATTTACTTGGTTTTACTGTGTATTATTATCGAGGATATATTTTATTTGGTTTTACTATATACACATTTTACAAACCTGCTGTCATATTGACGTTTGTCTTAAAACAATTAAATCAACTTGAAATCAATTGTAACAGTTTTAAATATGTATGCTTATTCCTCTAATACGTAAATCAATTTACAAAATTTATCTCACTTGTCTAGGAATTGAAATATTTGTATAAATATTCTTCAATAATAGAGTAAAAACGATGATCGACTGTTTGAGTAATGACAACACTTTGATGATCGGGATATCAGTCTAATATATTTGAAACGTAGGAAGTGTAACCGTTTAAAATATATTAGACTGATATCCCGATCATCAAAGTGTTGTCATTCTTCAATAATGTCTAATTTGAAAATTTTCGCTGTATAGCAACGCGAGAATTCCGTTGCAGACTCTGATCCTTGAGAATTTCCCAAGTTTTAAATTAATTTCATGCGGAGTATATTTTTTTTAAATCTAAGATCTAAGACCCAAAAGGCACTGCTTTCAAACATTCTTTAAATCTTGGAGAAAAAATCACAACAATCGTTCAAATCGAATAAGCTGTAGGTGAGTGCGAAATTAGATTACCATGCGTGTTGAAACGTTAGAAAATTTAGTATGTGCGATTAATTACGAACCTAAAACCAATATTTTAAACAAGACTTAAGATAAGAAAACGAATTATGACATCATAGATGTTTTTAAACCTTTGTTAAATAATCCTTGATTAGTCATTGTATTGTTTTTTTATAAAGTTTTTTTAAACTTTTTTCTGACATTTCCTATCTTGAGATGGTTTTCGAATTTGTTATATTGTTTGACAGTTAATGATATGTGCTATTGACGATATTTGTAAATTTTGTTAATGATAGCTATTGTAGTTATTGTTGTTTTATTTATATTATTGGTTTCTAACCATTCAGATGGTAATTTTGTTGTGTTATTTTTTTTAATGATTTGATCTATTTTTATGTTCTATTTCTAGTCGTTAAAGAAGAACTTGTTTTAAGGATCGAAACGTCCGACGATAATAAACAGTTATGTTTTATTGTTTCTAAATAATTAACCTACAAGCATACTTGTTTTGGACGAAACAATATTGGAAGACATTTTCATACAAAAACTTCTAACAAATTTTCAATTAGTTCTTGTGTCAGTTGTTAATTGCTCACTAGAAGAAAATGCTGAGATAGCAGATAAAGTTTTAAGCGTTGCTCAACCAACTTTAGCGGCTATTACAAAAGAAAATGATGTTATTCGGAAACTTACTTTTGAAATTGAAGACTTGAAAAGGCAACTGTCATCATCATCATCAAGCAATTTGAACAACAAAAATCTATCTACTGATCTTTGTTGGTATCACGATAACTTTGGCTTTAAAGCTCGCGATGCATTCCACCTTGTTCTGGCCCACCTTTAAGAAATAAGCAAAAGGTCGTGTCTACTTCTTATGTTTCAAAAAATTATATGTGCTTGCATCAACAATTTTCAATTTATACCAGACAAATTAAACAATAAAATCGAAATAAATTATTTTAATTTTCAGACAGGATCGCTGTCAGTCACTGAGTGCGTACTCACCTCTTTACTCGGTTATCGTTATATTTTGGTTTCAGTTTTCCTTCCCCTGCTAATTGTGAATCTTCCACAGCAACTACATCACCTATGGAAAACAACTTACCAGCAAAGCGAGACAAATTAAATTGTCACGCTCGCTTATTTTCAATATGTGTTATGCGTGCCCGCGCTTGGGTCAAGGCTTCATCAGGGTCAACAGAGTAATCTGTTGCCACTGCATCACCCAAAAATTGCTGAGTTGCAGTTAATCTTGGATTCCTTCCAAACTGCAATATCGTAGGCGCGAAGCCTGTTGATGAATGAACTGTTATGTTATGTTATCTTGAATGTCTGCTATCGCTGACACCCATGTGTTCTCTTTATCAGTTGTAAGAGTAGTTCTGAGTAAATCAAACAGCGTACGCTTGACGCGTTCAACTTGGCCATTATACACCAAGTAATCACTGTAGTCACTAGGACTTTTTTTAAACTTTCTTGCAAATTTAGTCATTTTTTTTTGGAAATTGTTCAAGGTTTCAATCAATGATAACTTAGCTGGCATACTCCGAATGATCTGGAAATGCAACAATTAAGTCTTTACTAAATTCGTCCCAAGTGCGGCATACCGGTCGCCAATCGCAGTAATAACGATGTGCTCGTCCTTTTAATGCTTCTCCAGCCTTTGCTATCATAAGTGCGTCTCCTACTTGCAGTTCTTCTTTTAACTTTGCAGCCGTTTCAAGCCATTCTTCTATAGCATAGTCACTCGTATCCGGGTTAAATTCTGCTAAACGGAATGACGTAATTACAGACATGTTTGCTGACGATGTACTAGGCGTTGGCCCGGTCGCCATGTTAGGCTGCTGCGACATTTGCTTTATTTGATCCTGTTGAGCTGCAACAAGCGACAATAAAGTTTCTTGCTATGCCACCCGTGCTCGCTTTGCAGGAGGAACAGTCGACGATGATCCTTCCTCAACCTCCTCCGTTGCTATCTCTGAATCACTAGAATCGTGTTGTTCCGACGCCATTTTTGCTTTTTCGGTTACACACACGCAATTGAGTTTTCAGAATTTCACTACACACACAATGTATTTTCAGATTTTCACTGGTCACTATCCCACTTCTGATGTTAGGTTTTTAAACACCCAAATATTAAAACAACTTATGACCAATTTGTAAACGTTTATTTCCAATGCATCTTACTGCTACTGCAGACCAAACAGGATGAATGAATAATAATAAGATTATATACAATAGTGTCGACTAAATCATTAGCGACAGATTATAAAACAATAGCTCTGATTCACAAACGGGTGACGAAAGCATCCATCTGGGGGGCTAGAGAGGACTCGGCGGGCCCAGCGTCATCCCGATAAAGCTGATGCTAACACGGCCATTCTGCAAGTGGTGCGGCCTCGTACCTCAATATAGAAGGCTGTCAACAGAAAACAAATAAGTCACCTAGAAATTAATTTGTATCAATGGCTGAGTGAAACTGTCACCGGCCAATTATTATTCTTTTTTTTTTTAATACTTTCTTGTTATTATTGTGGGGTCGCCACCAGATGTTTATTTCAACGGTTATGTCATTTCTTTTTATTTTAGCGGTACTGCCGCTTTTCGTTTCATTACGTTGTCTTAACGGTACAGCCGTTTTTGTTGTTTTAGCGGTATTGCCGCTCTCTTTAACATTTTAGCGGTATTGCCGCTCTCTTTAACACTTTACCGGTACTACCGCTCTATTTAACATTTTAGCGGTACTGCCGCTCTCTTTAACATTTTAGCGATACTGCCGCTCTCTTTAACATTTTAGCGGTACTGCCGCTCTCTTTAACATTTTAGCGGTATTGCCGCTCTCTTTAACATTTTAGCGGTATTGCCGCTCTCTTTAATACTTTAGCGGTACTACCGATCTTTTTAATATTTTAGCGGTACTGCCGCTCTTTTTAACACTTTAGCGGTACTACCGCTCTATTTAACATTTTAGCGGTACTGCCGCTCTCTTTAACATTTTAGCGGTACTGCCGCTCTCTTTAACATTTTAGCGGTACTACCGCTCTCTTTAATACTTTAGCGGTACTGCCACTCTTTTTAACATTTTAGCGGTACTGCCGCTCTTTTTAACATTTTTCATTTTGTGGGATTGCCACATTGGATAATTGTTAAGTGCTTGCATCAACAATTTTCAAGTTATACCAGACAAATGAAACAATAAAATCGAAATAAATTATTATAATTTTCAGTTAGGATCGCTGTCAGTCACTGAGTGCGTACTCACCACTTTACTCGGTTAGGTATCGTTATATTTTGGTTTCAGTTTTCCTTCTCCTGCTAATTGTGAATTTTCCACAGGAACTACATCACCTATGGAAAACAACTTACCAGCCAAGCGAGACAAATTAAATTGTCGCGCTCGCTCATTTTCAATATGTGTTATACGTGCCCGCGCTTGGGTCAAGGCTTCATCAGGGTCAACAGAGTAATCTGTTGCCACTGCATCACCCAAAAATTGCTGAGTTGCAGTTTAACTAGGATTCCTTCCAAACTGCAATATCGTAGGCGCGAAGCATGTTGATGAATGAACTGTTATGTTATGTTATCTTGAATGTCTGCTATCGCTGACACCCATGTGTTCTCTTTATCAGTTGTAAGAGTAGCTCTGAGTAAATTAAACATCGTACGCATGACGCGTTCAACTTGGCCATTATACACCAAGTAATCACTGTAGTCACTAGGATTTTTAAAAACTTTCTTGCAAATTTAGTCATTTTTTTGGTAATTCCTCAAGGTTTCAATCAATGATAACTTAGCTGGCATACTCCGAATGACTTTCGCGAATGATTCCATCTTGCAGTAAATCATGAACAATTTGTTGTAATTTTAATCGTTCTGATAAAGCTAAACGTCGTGGTCGATATGCAATTGGGGTGTTATTTTTAAGTCTAATTTTAAGTTTTCTTGTCAAAATGTGATCGGGTGTGTTTGTTTCACATTTTAATAATAAATGCTTTATTTGTAACACACTGGGCTCGTTCAGTCCTGGCACTTTAATATTATTTAAATCGCTGATAACCGTGGTAGTATTCGTCATTACTTTTTGATTATTGGCAAGGTCGTAATGTAACTCCAGACCGTTGATACCTTTATCAACTCGTAAATGCTGACTTCCAATAACATCCCAGCCGATGAAAGCATCACTGTTAGGTATTGATGCAGCTGGAACTACTGAAAACAATACTTCTATTGTTACGTTTGGTAACACAGCTACGAGCATGCATGTGTCGATACTATATACAGGTTTCCTCCAAGTCCAAAAACTGCACGATGATCTGCGCTTATGTCAACACCAAGTCTTAGCGGCGTCTTCACTTAAAACTGATATATCAGCACCGCTATCAATGATGTACGTGAAGCACAAAGCTATATTATTACATAGAACTGTTGCGACAGGTGAAATGGTTAAAGTACGGCCCCGCTTGATAAGCATAATTTTTTTCGGCTTTCCGTGTTTGTACCAACAATTTTTTTCAATGTGTCCTATCTTTTTGCAGTGAGTGCAATTGGGTATTGATGTGCTCTCTCTTTGTTTATTTATGTCGATTTCTGTCTTCTCAGGCTCTCTTTTATTTTTAATAAAAGAACGACAGTGTTGTTGATGATGACCTGCTTGCCCGCAACGGTAACACTTCCCGTACGTATCGGATTTGTCACGTCGCTTATTATTGTTATCGTTATTAGGCCAAAAACGAACAGTATCGAGAGTATGAGACCTTTGCGTTGCACGATTTGTTCGACGGCGCGCGTCAAATTCCCTTAAGAGTTTCAAAAGTTCGCGATCAGCACATGGTTGTTGAATGCGGATGGTAGCTTGCGCTTCCGAATGGTCTAGCCCGTACTCCACCGTGCTAACAATCATATTCCATGGTAACTTACTATTAAAACGCTGGATAGCACAAAGTTTTTGAATACCATAATCGCTTAAAGAATCACAATCGCGGCTTCTTAACGTAGCGGCAGTAAAAGCACGCGCTCCCGGTGTTTCATGATCTGGAAATGCAACAATTAAGTCTTTACTAAATTCGTCCCAAGTGCGGCATACCGGTCGCCAATCGCAGTAATAACGATGTGCTCGTCCTTTTAATGCTTCTCCAGCCTTTGCTATCATAAGTGCGTCTCCTACTTGCAGTTCTTCTTTTAACTTTGCAGCCATTTGAAGCCATTCTTCTATAGCATAGTCACTCGTATCCGGGTTAAATTCTGCTAAACGGAATGACGTAATTACAGACATGTTTGCTGACGATGTACTAGGCGTTGGCCCGGTCGCCATGTTAGGCTGCTGCGACATTTGCTTTATTTGATCCTGTTGAGCTGCAACAAGCGACAATAAAGTTTCTTGCCATGCCACCCGTGCTCGCTTTGCAGGAGAAACAGTCGACGATGATCCTTCCTCAACCTCCTCCGTTGCTATCTCTGAATCACTAGAATCGTGTTGTTCCGACGCCATTTTTGCTTTTTCGGTTACATACACGCAATTGAGTTTTCAGAATTTCACTACACACACAATGTATTTTCAGATTTTCACTGGTCACTATCCCACTTCTGATGTTAGGTTTTTAAACACCCAAAAATTAAAACAACTTATGACCAATTTGTAAACGTTTATTTCCAATGCATCTTACTGCTACTGCAGACCAAACATGAATGAATGAATAATAATAAGATTATATACAATAGTGTCGACTAAATCATTAGCGACAGATTATAAAACAATAGCTCTGATTCACAAACGGGTGACGAAAGCATCCATCTGGGGGGCTAGAGAGGACTCGGCGGGCCCAGCGTCATCCCGATAAAGCTGATGCTAACATATATATACCGGGTGTAACATGAAAACCTGGCCATAGGCGTTTAACATGGGAAATCAGTTTTTCCTTGCGCAAAAGTGGCCAATTGATTTTAGACAAAAATGCTTCAAATAAAAGTTGTAGAGCTTAAAATTATGGATCTAAATCAGTTTTCAGATTTTATTTTGCACTTTTTGTAAGCAAAATAATCGCATTAATATTTTATAAGAATTTCTACTATATAGTGATAATCTGTAACTTTTCTTCATGTGAATAGTTATCCATTTTCAATAATGATATAACAACAATCACCTTTGTCACTTAAATAAATCACAAATCCATATCAAACTAAACTTTTCTGACAGTTAAAACGTCATACATTTGTTTATCATTTTGTCTCAATTCCATGGCTATCACTATAAAGTAGAAATTCTTATAAAATATCAATGCGATTATTTCGCTTACAAAATGTGCAAAATAAAATCTGAAAACTGATTTAGATCCATAATTTCAAGCTCTACAATTTTTATTTGAAGCATTTTTGTCTAAAATCAATTGGCCACTTTTGCGCAAGGAAAAACTGATTTTCCATGTTAAACGCCTATGGCCAGGTTTTCATGTTACACCCGGTATATATATGTTAGCATCAGCTATTCTCTTTCCGATTTGGTGTATAATAAAGTGCCCGCCATTTTACTTTTTAATAATGTAACATATGGATTATTTTACATGATTGTAAAGCAAATTTGATGTACTTTCCAAATTTGTAAAAAAATATAGTATGTTCCATTTGAAATTTCAAAGTTGATATTAATTACTAATAAATCGGAAATGATATCATGAATGTACATCCGTCATCAACTAGCTTACATGTTGCTTTATAAATCATGTTATATGAAAGAAATTGCTAAGTTGATAAATAAGCGAGATATTTGCTGGGTCTATTAAATTATAACACCTTGTATATACATATATATATATATATATATATATATATATATATATATATATATATATGTATATACAGGGTGTTATAATTTAATAGACCCAGCAAATATCTCGCTTATTTATCAACTTATATATATATATATATATATATATATATATATATATATATATATATATATATATATATATATATATATATATATATATATATATATATATATATATATATATATATATATATATATATATATATATATATATATATATATATATATATATATATATATATATATATATATATATATATATATATATATATATATATATATATATAAATATATATATATATACATATATTTGTAATAGATTTCTTCAGTTTGAGATGTGGCTTGCGTAACCTATTAGCAGATCTAGTACTATAACTGTGGAAATCACTATTTTTAGGTAGAGATATCTAATTACTGTGGATTTCAATTAGAGTCATTAATATGTAATGATTTTCTTCACCACCACCCGCCCTGCTTGCCTGCAACTCAAGTAGCAGATCTAGGATTCAATTTTTTTGCTGGATTATTTCTGTAGTTCATTTTTTTGTCACGAGAGAGAGATGAGTTTTTTTTTGGCTGGCTGTCAAACGAGATTCTGCTTCGAGATTTCATCGAAGACGGTCGATCAGGGGTTCTGGCTTCAGACTTCGTCGTGATCGGTTGATTTTGTGGATGCTAGCCGAGATCTTATTTTGTTGTCGGCCATGTTGGCTTGAGTTTTTTGGTTTTTGTGAAGATAACGACGCTATCCATGAACATCACCGTGCTGACTGCATTTTGAGAGTAAGTGTTCAAGCTAAGATTTTACTGATTTGAAGTTTATTAGTTAAAACGGTTTATTTTTGATATTTGATTTCTAGTTTTCTTATTTTGTGTGGAGCACATGTTCGTGTCTCTTTTGTTAGGTTAAATTTAACGTAGCGTCAATCATGTTAGTAAAATTTTAGACTCAGAAGCTTATGATCAATTGTAGTATTTAGATCGATTGAACTCTGACAGAATCGCTTTTTGTTTAACTTAGCTAGATTACCCGTTCGTGTATGAAGTCATGTTCTGTCCACATGCACTTGTCATTTTTGTAGCATATCATTTTAGTAATTCTGTATAAACATTTTGGGGGGGTTTTGCTTTTGTTGGGATTTAAATTTTGTTTTGTGAAATACATGCTTCACGTGTATTTGAACCACGTTTCTGACTTTCATTTCCGGCCACCATCTTTGTATCCCTTCTCCCTTCATATCATGTCCGTTCATCATCATTCATTGAGAACATGTGTGTGAGAATGTGTTGAGACCCGACTGTTTTTTTTGGACAATTTAGGAGTTTACAGGCATTTTTGTTTTTTGAGAACTTTTCTACTTAGTTAGAAAAGCTGCCTCATCTTTTTTTTGGAACATACTTTGCTGGCTTTGTGCTATTTGATTAGATATTAAGTTTGTGATAGTTAGTTTAAGTTTTGTTTGGTCTGGTTTGACTTTTTGGTTGCTGATTAGCACATTTGTGATTTTTGAGATTTTGAGTCAAAACCAACCACCACAAAGCCGCGAAGCCTGTTTATTGAGTAAGTAGAGACTTACTTCCTGTCCAACGTCCCTGTCTCAACAACCCCGTCATTCATTATCCATCTCTTCACCTTTCTCATTATTTTCATCGTCATTTTCTTATGTGCTTGCGTAACGTAACGTTAATTCTGAAACATTTTGTACCTTTTGAAAATTTTGATTCTGATACTTTTGTAATACCTTTGTTTGATTTTGTATTTAAGTTTTGCTTTGTAACCTGTAGCTTGTTATGTAACTTGAGCTTTGTTAACGATTTCGATTTGGAACCTTTGCTTTGTCATTCTTGCTTTTTACGCTTTGCGCTTTTGTATGTACATTTGTGGTATGGTTTGCTGCTGGTTTACACCCTGTTTTAGGTGCAATCAGTAAGGGATTTTAGTCTGAGCTACCTAAGAGAGGAGAGGCTTGGAGAAGTGACCTATATTAACCTTCTGAAGACGATTGTCGAGACAAGCAGAGTACTGAGTGGCCTCACGCACTTTACCAAGGACCAACACATCTTTTTACGTCCGGAAGCTCACCATACTTGATCTCCAGTCAAGAAGATCGGTCTACTTCAACTCTTCGTCTCCGTCCTCCTCTCCAGGAGTCTCAGAAGAAGAGGATTAGATAGTCCAACCTACCATTTTTTGCAGCGTACGTCTGACACAGTCTTAGTTGAATAGCAGATTCCACCGCTCAGTTAAGTTACATTTAGTCTCTGTTTTTTGATTTAGTTTGTTGTTTTGGTTACAAAGATTAGATTAAAGTTTAACTTGTATTTTAGTTGTGATTTTGATTTATTATGTTATGCACATCATACTTTGCAGTCAGCACGGTGATGTTCATGGATAGCGTCGTTATCTTCACAAAAACCAAAAAACTCAAGCCAACATGGCCGACAACAAAATAAGATCTCGGCTAGCATCCACAAAATCAACCGATCACGACGAAGTCTGAAGCCAGAACCCCTGATCGACCGTCTTCGATGAAATCTCGAAGCAGAATCTCGTTTGACAGCCAGCCAAAAAAAAACTCATCTCTCTCTCGTGACAAAAAAATGAACTACAGAAATAATCCAGCAAAAAAATTGAATCCTAGATCTGCTACTTGAGTTGCAGGCAAGCAGGGCGGGTGGTGGTGAAGAAAATCATTACAAATATGTATAAAGAAGGAAGAGTCAAGATGCATAAATTTACGAAAGATTGTTTACAGTGCTCCCTGTAATTTAATCCCGATATAAATCTAATTGCCGTCTTCTGGAGCCTGAATATTTTAATAGCACTGGGAACATTGCCCCAATGCAAAATACCGTAGGAGATCTGGGAGTGGAAAAAAAGCAAAGTATATAGATGTCAGCATTGAAGAATCAATGAGAAGTTTCAGTCTCCTAAGGAGGAAAATTGTACTTGATAATTTATTACTCAATTGAAGTATATGTGAATTCCAATTTAATGTATCATCTACTAGTATACGAGTACCTAATAAGGAGACCGTGTTACCTTTAATTAATTCGTTTTAGGTGGAGATAATTCGTTTTATCTTTGTTTAACATGAGTTTGTTAGCAGCAAACCAGGTCTTAGCCTTAGATTAGAATCATTTAACGAAATAAGATCTTCAATATTTTTATGTTCACTAATTAAAGAAGTATCGTCGGCAAAAAGAACACTACTGCATGACTGCATAAAATCACAAAAATCGTTAATATAGATATTGAACAACAGCGGCCCAAGTATAGATCCCTGCGGCACCCCATGCTCAGTTTCTTTAAAATCAGAAGAGTTCCCATCAACAAAGACAATTTGAGCACGATATTGAAGATAAGACGCAAAAAGTCTCAAGGCTGTTTCTCGAATACCGTACTGTACTAGTTTATCCAGCAAAATCTCATGCGAGACACAGTCGAAGGCCTTGGAGAGGTCACAGAGGGTGATAGCCAACTGATGTCCCCTCTCAAGACTCTCAACTGTCTTACCAATAATATTCAGGACTGCCTGAACTGTGGAGCGTCCCCGACGGAAACCGAATTGAGAGCAGTTAAGGAAATTGTTATTGTCAAAATATTTTATCAATCTATTTTTCAAATTTATTCAAACACCTTTGAAATCGCCGGTATAATTGAAATGGGTATATAATTTTGAACTTGATCAGAGTTACCTTTTTTAGAAGAGGTATTATCTTAGTTATTTAAAAAACGTTGGGATAAATGCCATTTGTTATTTATTAAATAAAGAAACCATTGGTTCAACAATGAAATCTACTAAATCCTTTAAAAGATTGTTGCTAATATTAAAGATATCCGAACAGTTAAAATTATTTAATGAACTGACTGCCTTGTAAACCTTTACAACGTCAATCGGGTCTAGATCAAATTCACAATTATGTGATTTAGCTGTGTTTAATAGTATATCAGCTGCGTTAGTATCAATATACGGAATAAGTTCAATAACCTTAGATGCAACCGAGGTGAAGTAAATAAATAAATAAATACCTACCTAGGTAAATAGATCTATGCGGATCAATACACTAAGCCAACTATAATGATTGAATTCGGAGGGTGTTAGTTTGGAGTTAGTAATACTACTAGCATCCTGGTTTATCAGACACCAACTAACTTTGCATTTATTATTTGATTTCAATAAGAATTCACTAAAGGAAGCACACTTACTCCTCACGATCTTCTGTAATATTTCTATTTTATATCGTACAATAATTTGAATTCTACATTTTTATTAGTGCTAATGAAACAGACTTTAAGAGCTTGTAATTCGGATCGAATCATTTTTAAGGACGAGTTTAACCAAACTGTCACTCAGGGCCGTCTTTACCCGGGGGCTCAAGGGGTGCGGGTGCACCCGGACGCAGAGTCCTAGGGGCGTACACAAGACGAGCGCTAGAAATTTCGATATTTCATTAAACCCTAAGTCATTCAATAACAACGTCATTGTACCGTTTCGTGCACAAAATATAAATATAGACACCAATAATAAATTATGTTATTAAACACAACTCATACCGCTTTCGGCATTTGTTATACCGCTCACAATGTACAAGTTAAAATAGCTCTTATTACTACACACCTAACAATTACCGAAACTGCTCGTCCACGTCCCTGAAAAAGACATTTTAATTACGAGGCTACAGATGAGCCCATTTTAGACCCAATGAAAAAATTTAAAATAAATTTTTATTTTATTTACTTCAGAATAATAATAATAATCTATTAAATAAAGAAAAGGCTTCAGAATCCAATGTTTTTATAAAATATTTATTTGTGGACGTTTCGAGCAAAAATATTAGCTGATCATCAGCACCTTAAAATATAAATACAATAATTATAATATAAAACTAGCAAATTAATCAAAATGTCAAACCTTTGAAAAACGTAAAAATATAAAAAAAAAAATGTCAATAATAACAAAAAAGAAAAAAGATACATATGAAAAATACAAATAGAAAATACAAAAAATAATAAATAATTAAAATAAAATATATAAAAATTAAATTGTTAAATTCCCTAAAAAAAATTGAGCATAATAAATTATGATACGCATCAGTTTGATAATTAATCGAGGTATCATGGTGTAAATTTATATGTAACGTTTCTAAAATAAATCTATGCTTTTTATTTTCCATACATCAATAATTTTGGCTTCAGAAATATTCAAAATATGTCCAATCTCCTGATGATGACGAGTTAAAGCACTATGATTTGTATCAAGAAGCTTGTAATAATCATTATGTTGTAGCTTTTGATAACAAATTAATATCTGGAATTAAAAAAACTATTGGTAATTTCGATATTAAAATTATAACTACTAACTTCACTAATATTAATTCGCTTTATACACAAACTAAGGACAAAATTGAAAAATCTAAATATAAAAATATTGTATACAAAATTCCATGTGGGTCTTGTTACATTGAAGAGACTTTACAACCGTTAGAAAAAAGAATATATCAACATAATTATTATTGCAAGCTACTTGATCCAAATTATAGTGCTTTAACTCGTCATCATCAGTAGACTGGACATATTTTTAATTTTTCTGAAGCCAAAATTATTGATGTTCTGGAAAATAAAAAGCATAGACTTATTTTAGAAACGTTACATATAAATTTACACCATGATACCTCGATTAATTATCAAACTGATGCGTTGTTTTTTCTATTTTAATTTTTCATATGTATCTTTTTTTATGGGGTAGGTGGCTCAGTGGTATCGAGTCGGCCTGTGGATCTTGAGAACCCTGGTTCGATCCCCACAGCCGACCAACAATTTTCACCAATTTAAATCTACCCCTGTGGCTTCCTCTCCACTAATATCTTTGAGGGCCGTGATTTGACGGCTGGTAACCGCACTTCACGCGAAAAAATATATCACTTACCGAGATCTGCTTAGGCAGAGTGCCACACCCAGTAATGGGTAAATGGCGTGATGATATATTTATTTATTTATTTTTTTTACAAATATTGTTTTATATTTTTACGTTTTTTAAAGGTTTGACGGTAAAACCGTAATTGACGGACAAACCTGAAGTTGGTTGCGAGTCGCTGTGACTTTTGGTGAAATCGGCACAAGTCGGACATAGAAAAACCCGGCAAATTTGAATGTTAAGATAATTTAAAAACGTTTGTTAGCAAAGTCGGATGTTTTTAAAAAATAATAAACACCACTAACCATGCCTGACCTAGTATAGAACGTATTTTTATGGTAAAAAGTAACAAACCGCTTGCTTCTTATGTCGAACTTGTACCGTTCGAACTGCCGTTTTCCCCCAGAAGTCCCTAGCGTCCTGCGGCCAACTTCAGGTTTAGTCGGTTTGACATTTTGACTAATTTGCTAGTTTTATATTATAATTATTGTATTTATATTTTAAGGTGCTGATGATGAACTAATATTTTTGCTCGAAACGTCCACAAATAAATATTTTATTAAAACATTGGATTCCGAAGCCTTTTCTTTATTTATTTTATTTATTTATTTATTTATTTATTATTTATTTATTATTTATTTATTATTTATTATTCTACAGAATAAATCCCAATTACAGAATAATATTACGAGTACAGAGTGTACAGAGAAATACATATAATGTAAATTTAATAACATAAAAAAATAATAATACGCAAATAGAAAAAACAAAAAATGTGAAAAATACAATACAAAATTTAATTGACACAAGCATTGAGTTTAGAGCTGAATGGAAATGTGAGGTTGTACGAGAATTTTCACAGTGAAAAGTAACCGAACTACGGCAATTGCATGGTCGAACATAAAAGTTAAGATACGTAAGTAATTCGTTATTATCTATTATATTATTTACCATTTTGTAAATGAATATAATTTGATGTTTAATCCGCCGCGTTTGTAAGGATTCAATTCCAAATTCCATCAGTAGATCATTGTAAGACATATTAGGCCATTTATAATTAATTCTAAAAAAACAAATGTTATAAAAAAATTTTTTGACATTTTCAAGAGCCGTAATTTGATACAAGTGATATGGATTCCAAATTACACAACCATATTCAAGCTTACTACGAACTAGAGATGCAAATAAAGAAGTAAAACTTTTAATCGTTTGAAAGTTATATGTTGTTCGTAATAAGAAACCCACATTTTTACATGCTTGAGATAAAATTGTATCAAAGTGTAAAGTAAACAAAAAATTGGATTGAAAATAAATACCTAAGTCTTTAACAAATGTCACACGGTTCAATGTAAAATTTCCCATCAAATAGTTAAAGTTAATGACTTCTTTTTTCCTAGAGAAGGATATTACTTGACATTTGTTTAAATTGAAATACAGATGATTTTTTTGTGACCATTGATATATACTATTTAAATCATTTAATATATTATATAATTGAATCCTTTTTAAAATATATTATAAATAATAATAATCACAATAAAATGGTACCTATTAAATAATAATATAAAATAAAACATTACTGATGTATTGTTTCCGAAAAAAAATATGTTTATTTTTAATTTGTATAATTTATTGTTTTATTTGTATAATTTAAGAGTTTTGAGAAATAAATAAATGAAACATTAAAAATTACATTACGTTTTTTTGGATGACAAGAGCTGACCACCCGGCACCCCGGCGCAGAATATGCTTAAGACGGCCTTGCTGTCACTTTACTGTCATTGGAAATATCTTTCTAATTGGAAAATAAATTTCAATTAATTTTGACAAATAGTCTAACATTGCGCTGGCATAAGCACTCGCCTTAAATGTACAATAAGAAAAATTTTCATTAAAATTCAAAGAATACAAAGCATGTTTCAAATTCTGAATATTTGTACGAGAAAAAATCTAACATCGCCGATGATCCGAATCTTATTAATTTTGACGTTTTTAAGTACTAAAAATTTACCGTAATGATCTGATAAGCAGGGACCAACTACAGCGACGTCATATAAATTTGGTTCTAGATTGGTAAGTATATTATCGATGCAGCTACTAGAATTATCCGTGACTCGTGTGCATTCAGAAATAGTGATTTTGAGACCAAACGAATCAATCAAGTTCTTAAAACTATTGATGTCGTGATTCAGGTTAATACGAATAAAATCCAAGTTAAAGACACCCACAATGATGATTAAAAAAAAACACTTTAAAAATTGTATAGAAAATCATTTAAATTACCCAGACAGGACCTGTAGACAGCAATTAGAAGTATACCGTGTTCAACTAGTTCATTACTAAAAAATTTCGTATGAAATGTCAAGTTCAAGTTGAAATTCATCAGCATTAATGGTTTATATATCTTCTTTCTTTTGATGGCACTACAGTCCAAATCGGGCCTTGGCCTACCGGACACACACTATATTATTTATTTAAGGCGTATAAATGACTAGTTTATAGCGCCCGAGTGTGATACATACATGTATAGCTGTATTTTTATATTTTACGACAAATCACACATTGTCGACAGGCGGATTCGAACTGACGAACCTTGGTTCGGATGACATCACAGTATGCTACGAGATGTGCCTTACCACGCTCGGCCACCGCGCCTGCCATATATATATATATATATATATATATATATATGTGCCACCACAGGATTGATTCATTTTTATTTTGTTATTTACATATTCATTTTTACATATATCATGTAACCTTTGTAATTTTAATATGTTTTTGGTTGCTATTTATTTTTATGTGATTATTGTTTTTTGCTATTGTAAAAAAGGAAGAGTTGTCATTTTTCTTAGGCAAAATAAAAATACCTTCTTTCAAACTGAATCATTTATTTCTTCATATATAAATCATATAAACGAAGATGAGCAGTTAAAATATAAATTTTATACCGGCTCATTTATTGGTGACCCCGACGTGATTTATTCCCGAATTGGAACTTCACTTCTTCTGATTTGGACTTTCGACCTTCACTTCTCGTCTACACCTCTTCGAGAATTTCTGCAGTTCTGAACGTGGACCTTCGCTTCTGAATTTGACTTCATCTTCAACCTCGACCATCATTTTGGATCATCGATTTCTGACTTTGACTATTGAAATCCAATTTATGAAGAGGACAACTAGCAAGATAAGAAGACAGTGGTTTTTCTTCGCCATTTTCTTCATCATTTTATATAAACTTCACTATTATTAATATTTTATTTTTATATATTTATAATATTTTCTTTGTGTGTTTAGTTTCTGTTTTTCTTTGATCGCGAGATGGAGCTCCCCACTGAAGAATTGGTGGAAAATGTTGATCCCTTGCCTGGTATTCAGAATGCTTCTTTTTCCGTTAAACTTCCAAGTTTTTGGAATCATAGTCCGTCAGCATGGTTTGCTTGCATTGAAGCTCAATTTCGTTTAGGTCGTGTCACACGAGATGAAACTAAATACAATTATGTTTTGTCAGCCCTCTCGCAGGAAAGTATACTCACAATTACTGATATTTTACACTCACCTCCAGTAACAGACAAATATGATTTTATTAAAACAAATTTAATTTCACGTCATTCTATAAGTGAGGAACGTAGTTTAGAGGAAATTTTGTCAAGTACAGATTTTGAGTTTAATCGGCCATCAGAATCATATAGAAAAATTGTTTCTTTAGCTGGAAGTAGTTCTTATTTTAATAATGATTTGCTCTTTAAACTTTGGATGCGGAAATTACCCTCTTCCATTAATATTGCTCTTATACCGATAACAGATAAACCTATTTCAGAATTGTTGAAAATTGCGGATAAAATTTGGGAACTTGACAAACCTAATTTATCAGCTTTAAAGGGTTTTGCTAATAAACAAACAGGAAATTTTTCTGTAAACAATAATGATTGGCAGCAATTACGTGCTGATGTTAGTAGACTTTTGACAGTTGTTGACAGTAATGTGTCAAAAAATAGAAACAATTGTTCATCTAATAAAAGTGACACTGGATTATGTTGGTATCATTTTAATTTTAAACACAAAGCTTTTAAATGTATTCAACCGTGTTCATTTAAAAGTAATTCATCTCAAAACCATTTAAACGAATAAATGTACCTACTGTGGCGGCTAGTAGTGTTACTTATAGTTCATGTCGCTTACATGTTTTTGATAAAATTAATAATCTTACTTTTTTAGTTGATTCAGGGGCTGAGGTTTCTGTTATTCCAAATTCTTTTTGTAAAATTAAATGTTCTAATCCTAAACTTTTTTTATCAGCAGTAAATGGCTCTAGTGTAAAAACTTTTGGTACTAAATTGTTAAAACTTGATCTTAATTTAAGTAAAGTTTTTTCTTTTCAATTTGTTATTGCTAATGTCGATCAACCTATTTTGGGGGCTGATTTCATTTCCACTTTTAATTTATTAATTGATCTTAAAGACAGAGTTTTACTAGAGAAACATGTTCAACAAATTGCCGATTTAAACATTATTGATAATAATGCTCAACTGCATACTTTGAATTCAAGTAGTCAGCAAATTGTCAAATTAATTAGCCAATTTCCTACTGTTACTTCCCCCATTAATTTTAATGAATCTGTTTCTCATAAAGTTAAACATCACATTGTTATAAATGGTTCCTTGCCTCATGCTAAACCCAGAAGGTTGAATCATTCAAAATTTAAGATTGCTAAGTGTGAATTTGATGAAATGATTAGATTAGGTATTTGTAGAGTATCAGCTTCTTCAGTTTCTTCACCGCTTCACATGGTTCCGAAAAAGGAAGAGAATTCTTGGAGACCATGTGGAGATTACAGGGCATTAAATCTTGTTACAATTCCTGATAGATATCCGTTACCTCATATACATTCTTTCCATAATAATTTGTTTGATTGTAAAATTTTTTCAAAAATTGATTTGGTTAGGGCTTATCATCAAATACCTATTGCCGAGGAAGACGTTTATTTAACCGCTATTACAACACCTTTTGGATTATTTGAATTTACTAGAATGCCTTTTGGTCTTAAAAATGCAGCACAAACTTTTCAAAGATTCATGAACGAAATATTCCATGATCTAGATTTTATTTTTGTTTATTTAGACGACATTTTAGTAGCTAGTAAAAATTCTTCCGAACATTTCAATCATCTTAAGATAGTATTTGAGAGATTGCGTTTAAATGATATTAAAATTAAACCTGAAAAATGCGAATTTCATGTCCCTTCAGTAACCTTTTTGGGTCATGATATTTCTTGTAAAGGGATTAAACCTGCAGATAGTAAAGTCAAAATAATTAAAGATTTTCCTCCTCCGATTACTTGTAAAGGTTTACAAAGGTTTTTAGGAATGATTAATTATTATCACAGATTTGTTTCAAATTTTGCTTTCTTTCTAACCCCGCTGTATCAAATGATCTTAAATAAAAAACCAAATGAAAATTTACTCTGGAATGATAATACATTGAATGCTTTCAAAACTGTCAAAGAAAAATTGGCATTGGCCTCTTTTCTCGTTTTTCCAAATGATTCTGCCCAGTTGTCTATTGCTGTAGACGCATCTTCAACAGCTGTAGGTGCAGTTTTACAACAATTTTCTGGTAGCATCTGGGAACCATTGGCATATTTTTCAAAGAAACTTTCAAAAGCTGAAATTAATTATTCAGTTTTTGATAGGGAATTACTAGCAGCATATCTGGCAACTAAACATTTTAGATACTATGTAGAGGGAAGAGATTTTTTTATTTTATCAGATCATAAACCTTTGTCAACCTCTCTCTTTGTTAAGGCTGAGCGTACTCCTCGTCAATTCAGGCATTTAGATTTTATAGCTCAATTTACATCAGATATTCGTTATGTAAAAGGAAAAGAAAATATAGTGGCTGATACCTTATCACGTATCGAGACTATTTCCTTACAGGAAGTAACACCACAAGCTATACAACAGGCACAGTTACTAGACGAAGAATTGATACATTTAACGTCAAAAAACGTAAATGCCAAATTTTCACTTGAAAAAATAGTTTTACCACTGTCAGATATTGAACTTTATTGTGAGACAAGCGGAGAAAATTCAAGACCGTATCTGCCAATCCAGTTTCGAAAAACTATTTTCAATAAGTTCCATAATATGTCGCATCCTGCTTTTAAAGCTTGTAATAGGCTGATTTCCTCAAAATATTTTTGGCCACACATGGCAAAAAACGTTTATTTTTGGTGTAAGAGCTGTATTAAATGTCAGAGAGCAAAAATTTATAGGCATACTAAATCACCTTTGGGTAACTTTTTAGAACCTTCTGGTCGTTTTAAACACATTCATTTGGATGTAATTGGCCCTCTGCCTATAGTTGACAATTTCAGATATATTTTTACGATTGTGGATCGATATTCTCGTTGGCCAGAAGCTTATCCTTTAAAGGAAGCTTCTGCAAAAGAAATTAGTAAAATTTTCTTAGAGCAATATGTTCCTAGATTTGGCGTTCCACATATTATCACTACAGATCAGGGAACACCATTTGAATCCAAGCTATTTACTGAATTAACAAAATTTTTGGGCTCAACGAGAATAAGAACTACTTCATATCATCCTCAGAGCAATGGAACGGTAGAAATCTTTAATAAGCAAATAAAAACAGCAATTAAAGCCAAGCTTACAACAGCAAACTGGTTAGAACATTTGCCGTTAATTTTATTGGGATTTCGAACTGTTTTTAAAGAACCAATTCAGTGTTCACCGGCAGAATTATTATATGGCGAAAATTTGAGAATTCCTGGCGAAATTTTATCTCAAAATATTTTTCCACCTATAGGTGAACAAGATTTGATTAAAAAATTGCGAAACACTTTCTTAAACACAACTTATACATATCCACGTAAACGGCAAATAACACCTTTCATACATAAAGATTTAAGCACATGTGATTATGTTTTCCTACGAGAGGATGGTGTTAAACGTAAACTTACATGTCCGTACACTGGACCATTTCGTGTGATTCGTCGTCAAGAAAAATTTTTTGAGATTCAAGTTGGCAACAATTCTAAGATTGTTTCACTTGACAGACTGAAACCGGCTTATGTAGATGAAGATTTTGTTGTTCCTATTCAAAAGTTTCCTTCCCAGTCTTTAGTGGTGGACTCCGTCTCGTGGGGGGGGGCTTCCTGTGCCACCACAGGATTGATTCATTTTTATTTTGTTATTTACATATTCATTTTTACATATATCATGTAACCTTTGTAATTTTAATATGTTTTTGGTTGCTATTTATTTTTATGTGATTATTGTTTTTTGCTATTGTAAAAAAGGAAGAGTTGTCATTTTTCTTAGGCAAAATAAAAATACCTTCTTTCAAACTGAATCATTTATTTCTTCATATATAAATCATATAAACGAAGATGAGCAGTTAAAATATAAATTTTATACCGGCTCATATATATATATATATATATATATATATATATATATATATATATATATATATATATATTCTCTATCTGACTCGATCTAGATGTTCCAATTATTAATCTTATCGCAGTTTTGCAAATGGTATTTCATTACTATTAATCTCTATTTTAAATATAGCTTGGGTTACGTTTTTGTAAAATTAATTGTAATTCTACTAAGTGGGCCTATAGCTTGTTAGTGTTCCATTGATTATGTTATTTATTATTAGTGTGTTAGTTGTTACGTGTTTGATTGTTCTAATATATTACGCAATTTGTCTTTAATTGGTCGTGGAATAACACTCATTTTTTTCTTTGTTATTTATATCTTGATACATTAGTGCAAGCTGGAAGGGTAAGTTGATGTGTTTTCTACTGTCTGTTTATGAAGTGGCTGACTTACGGTTGTATTGTAAATAGGGTTTTCCAATTTGATGCAACAGGTGTTGGTCGTTTATTATTTAACTGAGTGGCTTTACTTGTGTGGTTTCTACATTGTGAGTATACATATACAATATTGTTACATAAGTGGCATTTTTAGTCGTATTTAAATAGTATTTTGTCTTCTATGGCACTACTCCAGAAAAATAGAGTGAATTCCGGTTTTATTTCATGAATTAATATTTATTCTGTAAACTGATGTGGAATTGATGGACAAAAGTTGGCCAATATTATTTGATGGTGTGATCAGGCGAATTGTTTATTATAATATTTGTATGGTTTTCGACTATGTTATCAACATTATTTTTTTTCGTAGATAAGTCTATAGTAAGATGCTGGCCCTAGCCACTAGTCGACGCTCAAGCTACACGATAAGGGACAACGTGTCCAAAACAAAGATAAATAATCTAAGTATTCGCTTGGACGGATTTTCACAACCAAACATAAGTATTAAATAATATTTTAACAAAATGACTATTGTAACTAATTTCAATTAACGTACAACGTCCGTAAATTGCGGGTACAATTAAATTAGATAGACAAAATGGCTGGTAGTACAAGCTCTGTTTTTTTCTGTTTTAAGAGCAATGTTTTTGGGTGTTTTAGCTGTCTTTAACATGTTAAAACCGTACTCTTAGTATACTCAAAAACAGAGCTTCTGCTACCAGCCAATGAGAATAAAGATACAACAAAATAAAACATAAATAAATGATCTCACTTAGCTGTGGTTGGCGTCCAAGAGCTGGTAGGATGTCTTAGCCGCAAAACAGACTCAATCCACAGAATGCGCGTCCAAAAACTGTCAGATCCAATATGATGGACGTTACACGGAGAATCCTGACGTTACGTAACGCTTCTTCCGTTACACGTAGTGATGGAAAAACCTGTTCAGCTGACTGATCCGGTTCATTTGAATCGGCTAACACAAATGACCCGTTTATATTACTAATGTGATTAGTAATTCAATGAAACAACTTATTAAAAATAAAGATTTCATCGGGTTAATTGTAAAGGAAGTGAGTTGTGCTGTGGAACAAGTTTTTCTAAACAAAATCGCAGCTTTAGAAGACGAGATAAAGAAACTGAAGTGTGAATCGAGTGACATGAAAAAAGTGCACATAAATATAGAGGACAATCTTGACAAACTGGAACAATACACGCGCCGTAACAAAGTACGCATATTTGGTCTACCCGAGGAGAAAAACGAAAATGTTGATGATGTGGTAGTTGCATTGTGCCGCGCTAAACTAAATGTGAACATTTCTGTGATTGATATAGACCGATGTCACCGTGTTGGTGTTCCTAAAAATAACTCGAACCGTCCAATAATTGTCAAATTTGTGAGCTACCGTGCACGTAACCAGGTTTTCATATCGAAGAGGAAGTTGAAGGATTCCGGAGTTACAATCCGGGAAGACCTCACTAAATCCCGACTCTCTCTTCTCAAGGCTGCCACATATAAGTTTACTGTTTATAACGTATGGACTTCCGATGGTAGAATGATTCTTAATCATAAAAGTAATGGCAAATTTAGCAAAATTGTTATTAATAATATAAATCAACTTGATAAGATTAATTAGCATATGTGGTCTATTTTTTCTAAATCATTATGATATATATTTTTTCTGTTTAATACGTTTTTTATCCGAATTGTCATATGTTTAAATTTATCAAAATAGTCAGAACTTGTTTCAGTGGTATTCTCCTGTCAGCTGTAAAATTAATAATTTTATAATTGTATGTTTACATGCAGCCAAATTAACGTTAGATCGCTAAATTCGTGTTTTTTAGATTTTACAAATTTTATTGTCGAATATAATTTTGATATTATCGCTGTCACCGAAACGTGGATTAGCGATACCTCACCTTCACATTTGTTCAATATTGATGGGTATGAAATAATAAGGTTACACAGACTTAATAAACGGTGGGAGGGGGGAGGTGTTGCTCTCTATGTTCGTGATAGTATTCAATTTGCAATACTAGATATTAATTTCGTAAATTGTAACAGTTTGGAACATCTATGGATTAGTTGTTCAATAAATAAAAAAAATGTTTGTCTTGGTTTAATATATAATCCACATGTAGAGCTGTATAAAGATCTAGAATTGCTAAACTCAATTTTTATAGAATTTAACTCCCGATTTGACTATTTAATTTGTGCTGGTGACATAAACGTGAATATGCTCTATAGTGATCATAGAAGTAAGTTAGGTAGTAACGGATATAATAGCAACCAATGGAATGTATCAATTAATTAATGACATAACTAGGCCTACTTCGAAAACTTTGTTGGATGTTATTATGATATCTGATAAAAATATTTATGTGGATTCAGGTGTTTTAGATACTAGTAACTTTACTGATCACGATTGTACATATTGTACTTTAAATTTTCCTAAAACTTCTATTTCACCTGAATACATTACATACAGAGACTTTAACAATATTAATCTAGATAAATTATATGAAGATTGTGACTTAGTTGATTGGAGTTATATAATTAAACACGCGTCCATAAATGGAAAATAAGCTTACTTAAATTCAAATATTATAACACTCTTTGATAAACATGCCCCTATTAAGACTATTAAAATTACAAAGAACTACTGTCCTTGGATTACATCACTGTCATAAAGATAATGCAGAGAAAAAGGGATAAAGCTTTATTAGACTATAGAAAATATAAGACACAAGCAAAATATAATTATAACAAACAATTAAAGAATCTAACTACAGCTGCAATTCGACGAGAAAAGCAAGCTTTTTTTGTATACAGTGTAAATAATAATTATCATAATTTTAATCTACTACGGAGAAATCTTAAACGTGTGGGAGTTAGGGGGGAGAATCGTAGCTCTATTCCTGATGTCCTTTTACAAGCTGATAATTACGCTAAACATATGCTGAGTAAAATTAGTTCAACGAGTATTAATTCTGATACCTTAAGTTATTATAATCATAACTCATTTTTTAGCAGGCCATCTGAATATTTTGATTTTAGTAGTGTAGACCCAGATAAAATAAAGCAAGTAATAAAAACTTTAAAATCGAACGCAACTTCGATTAAAATGATCAACTTAAATTTGCCAAAGATATTAATATACATAACACACATTGTCAATACATCTATCATTGAGGGCTCTATACCAGACATTTGGAAGTCAGCTGAAGCAAAACCTATACCTAAACAAAAAAACATAACTACTTTTGATCATTTACGCCCTATTAGCATTTTACCAACCATGTCTAAAGTGCTAGAAAAAATTTGCTGTGAACAAATAATGAAGTATGTCAGTGAGAAAAACATAATTCCGGATTTAGAAAAGGGTACAGCACGAACACCTGTCTGCTATATCATTACGAATTACGATAAATCTAATATTACATTCTTAATTCAAATTGACTTTTCCAAAGCCTTTGACATGGTGGACCATAACATGTTATTAGCCAAGTTAACATTTTATAACTTCAGTCCGAATGCTCTGCAGTGGTGCAGTAGTTATTTCACTAACAGATGTTTTCAAGTCTATATGTCTTCGAATACATCTCCGTCATTTTCTAGTCCTTACTCCTTGAATCGAGGTGTACCACTAGGATCAATTTTAGGCCCTTTATTTTTTCTCATATATATTGCTGACATGCCTTTAGCTCTAACATCTTGCTCTGTCCACTCATATGCAGATGATACGCAAATATTAGCATCATGTAGTAAAACTGAAACTGTACATGTGTGCAGAGCGATTAATGCAGATCTAGATAATTTAGTAAGGTGGATTAAAAATAATGGGTTAAAAATAAACGCAGAAAAATCATTTTTTATGGTTATTGGAAACTGTGAATCCCTTTATACCATTCTTGACAGCTCTGTTTTAAAACGTAGTAACGTTATTAAAAGTCTAGGCATGCTAATTGACGATATTCTGCAATTTCGGGAACATTTAAATAAGAAATTACTGGCTGCCAGACTTAGATTAAGACATCTATATCATTAGCGTGATACGCTTTCCCCGGTAGTTAAGTTACGCCTGGTTAAATCTTTAATCTTGCCCTTGTTTGATTACTGCGCATGTGTGTATGTATCCTGTTTGACACAGGGTGATAAACATAAAATTACGCTCCTCCAAAATAGTTGTTTGAGATTTGTGTATGGTGTGTTAAAGTATATCATATTACTCGGTACCGTATCTTGGCAAGCTTGAGTTATATCGATGAGCGTGTAAAAATACTTTATCTATTTCTTATACATAAGATCAGACTTACAGGTCGACCATTATTCCTTTATAATAAATTAGTTATTAAAGACTATGATTATACTCTTAGAGAAAAGGATTTATACTCCGTACCATCTTTTAATAAGGTCAAATATAGAGCTTCATTCTCTTACTTAGCTCCCATCCTTTATAATAGTGTACCAAATAATCTAAAATCTTTTTCACTTCAGAAATTCCATAAAAGTGTTAAATGTCTGTTTCAATGAACATAAAATATATGTGTGTATGTAGCTTTATTTTAATTTTCTTTTTGGTTTTTTTTTTTGTACTTATCTGTATTGGTTAGGTGGAAGATCAGCCTTTGGCTGAACCTCGCCATTGCTATGTATGTATCAATAAAATATGTATCAATATATTGAACAGTTCTTCTAAAATATCTTGTTTGTAATACGTAATACAAATTTTCACTTCCCCATTTTAGTTTTGATTCTGATTTGAACTACACATTTATATGTATTTCTACAATAAATAATATTTTAATAATACGTTTTATTTATATTTAATTTACCATTTTTCATGCTTTGAAAGATGTAATTTATCAACAAAACTAGAATATGTGTGAATATAAACTCCAAAGTGATTTAGTTGCAAAATAAAATAAATAAAAATTTACAACATGAATTAATCGCTAGTTAATTTTTTTTAATACATTTTATTTAATAAAATGTACAATCTATTTCTAACTATTTGTTTATTGACATTATCGTCTTACATTGTAGTCTTTTAATCTGAACAATGGGATATTGATGACACGTAAATATTTATATTTAATTAGAAAGTAAGTAAACTTAACCTACTTATCAGCATCAGCACAAGACAGAAACGATTTTTTTATCCGTTGATTTAAATATGAACCGAAAGAAACGTGTAAAATATACTTAAACCCGAGTTAGAATAAAATAGTGATCCGACTCGCATCGTTCACTGAAGTTACCCGTTAAAATTGAACGGATCGTACACGATCGACGCATCTCTAGTTACACAAAATGCACACGACTAAAGGAATAAAATCAACAAATGAAACGGGTGACGCAAAATAAACAAACAAGCCTGAAACATAAATGTAGATTAGGGTCACGTATCGTAGCCATGTAACACTGGTGTTATACCCAAGCGCAAAATAAACGAGTTACTAATGAAAACTAATTATTAATTTACAATAACAATAGTAAGATATTACATGAGTTCTTAGACGATTTACAGAATAAAAATTAAATAAATGAAAATTCGTATCCAATTTAGAACCAAGAAAAAAATTCGATAAATAAATAAATGTTCAAATTAGGCCAAGTTATCATCTAACTAACTGTATTATTGCACGTAAATCACAAAATCAAAACGTTGAAATAAATTTACAAGTAATGCGACCACTCGATTTACATCTAAAAATTTAACTGTCAGTTTTACTTTTTAAAAATCGTTAATAAAAACTAAGTAAGTAAAATAATTTCTCGCACCCGTTATTTAGAATTACTTAACTCAGCCTTTACCAGGCCACCAAACGCGACGTCTTCTCCAGACATCCATTCGTACTTTGTGGTCGATTCGATTGTTTAACAGAAACGAGTATAAAATAGATATAAATGGAGAGAGTAATGAGAAAGAAAGAAAATAAGTAAAAATTGATAGTTATTTACATTGTAAGACCGTTATACAGAAATTTACAGGCGATCATAGAATGGTAACAGGCGAGCGCCGGCGAAACTGTTATCTATGAGAATCTATAAATTTCAGGTAACGGATGTTTTATGGGCATTTGAATAGCAATATATATATATTTAATAAAATTAATTGCTAGTATAACTCAATAACTAAAATGTTCAATCAAGGTAGGCGTTGCAAATCTGACAGATTTTGTTTAATTAAAAGATATCAGTCGTTAATAGTTATTTACATTGCAAGACCGTTATACAGAAATTTACAGGCGAGCATAGAAAGGTAACGGGCGAGCGCCAGCGAGCCTGTTATTTGTGTGAGCCTGTAAATTTCAGTTAACGGTCGAGCATTGTACAATGTTTTATGTGCATTTGAATCGCAATATATGTATATTTAATAAAATTAATTGCAATAGTATAACGTAATAACTAAAATGTTCAATCAAGGTAGACTTCGAAAATCTGACAGATTTTGTTTAATCAAAAAATATTTAAGTGTCAAACGTTTAAAATTAGATATGTTGTCATGATTTCCATGTCAACAGCCCGTTATAATTTTTACATAGGCTAGCCCGTTAAAAGTCACGTAACCCACAGAAACAGAGCTAAATATACAGTTCTTTACTATTCAAATGCCGATAAAATAATATATGATTAACATATTTACAAACTTGACATAACTATCAAAATAAATTAATTTAAAAGCAACAAACATTTTTAATTAGAAGAATACAAAAAAAAAATCAAGTGAGCAAAACGTGAACTAAACTTTAATATAAATGATAGACGCCACTGCACAGTGCATGGCTGCTAAGTAACTTAAATCAAAACAAAACAATGTATTTAACCTAAAATTGAAATAAAACCAAAGAAAATAGATTCAAGTTTTACTATAAAATTAAATACTACAACTAGAAGTGAATTGTAATTGAAGTAAAATATTATGGTAATTCAGTTTGCAAATATTTAACCAATAAATTAAGTTTCAGTTGCAGGAAAACAAAAAAATGGGACAAAATATACATTTGAAACAATAGACAAACTGTAAATGAAAAAGTAACAGAATATTTTGTTATTTGACATATTTGAGATAAGATTTTTTTTTCCAATTGTTTGAACATAGTTTAGTTTTCTATAGACTTTAGGTTATTGTCTGATATTTTATTGGGAAGAGGTATGGTCTGATTATTTGTATCAGCTTTCTGGAGATGTTGTCTGTCAATTCCTCATTTTGAATTTAAATTACTTCTGTGAACATAAGTAATCCAGTTAGTCTTGATTTCGACTCGAATATGTGTTATAATGCCTAAGGCTAATTACGTACCGCGATTTTCTTGGACTGTTTCATTGCATTGTCTTTATTGATTGTTTCGATAACTATGAGTGCGCTCTTGCACAACATATGAAACTAGTTGTCCGTTTGAAATACAGCGATTTGTTTTTTATTTTCAATTTGAGGTTAGTTTCAAGTAAATAGTAATTTGGTAACTAATATAGTATTTTTAATAAGATAGTGGCAGTACTACGACTTTATATAGCAGGTTTAAGATGAAACAGATATATTAGTATAGGGTTCTGACACACTTTTATGTTATCTGCTTTAAACTATAAATCACAAATATATCATGTTTATATGCATCAACAGAAAGTCAAACTACTTAAGTACTTATACAATTTTACTAATTTACATTTCTACTTCCTTGTACGAAATAAAAGAAGTATTGTAATCGCGAAATCACCACCCCTGAATCCATTTTTACTAATTTCGTCGTGACGTCTGTACGTACGTACGTATGTATCTCGCATAACTCAAAAACGGTATGCCGTAGAAAGTTGAGCTTTTGTATCTAGTTGTGCACCTCTCTTTTTGGTCATTATATAACTTCCTAAAGTGTTACTTTACTTGAAGCCTATAATAGATTTTAAAGAAAAACTATATTAAAATATAATCCAAAACTTTTCAAATTTGCTATATCAATGGAAATAACATAATAGGTTTTGGTTAAACTGGATACATTACATGAAGCTGCTAACAGATTTCTTGAAAAAATGGTATTATTTTGATTTTAGAAATAAATGCTGCATATAAAAGTTTTGGAGAATTAAATTCTGCGTCTATCACATTAAGAATTATTAAATTAGCCTTTCGTATAAGCGAGATATCTAAATTTAAAAATTATATATTTCATGTTCTTAATAAAATTAATTTTGTTCTATGATCAGTACTTCTTTTAATACGTACCCTTAATTTTTTTACGATGTATCAAATCAATCTGTATTTGTAAGAACTTTCAGACATATCCTATTTCTTTATAATGTAAATATAAAATATATCTCGATTGTTCCACGGAAATTCTCGAAACACATCATTTCGTATTTTGTCCAGCCTAGTTCTATCTATTACGCTTTGTAGGAACCTCATTTCTATACCTTGTAGTTTCTGTTTGTGTTTTTGTAAAATAATCCAAGATTTATAGGCATAAGTGAGGGTCGGAACAAAGATCGTTTTGAATACTCCTACTTTCGTCTCTTCCGGGATGTTTGTATGTTTCAGAAGTTTTGTTTTTAGCGAGTTGAATATTGTCCTTGCGTTGTTGATTCTTTCATTAATATCTAAATCGATGCCATTGTTTTAAGTAAAGTAACTTTCCAAATGAATTAGAAAGGGAAATTTTAGAGATTCTGAATAACATAGTCATGATAGAAACAGTGTCAGAAGAAATAGACTTTATAAAAAGGTTGGGCAAGAAGGGAAACAACATCACACCAGTAAAAATAGGGCTAACAACATGGAAGGAAAAATTAATGATATTACAAAATAAAAAGAACATCAAACATACGAGGATCTACATAGGAAGATTTAAGTAAAGATAAACCTGAGATACGTAACGAACTACGCCTAATCATGATGCAAGTCAAACGTAAGGAGATGGCGCAAAATACAACAAATAAGCGATAGACAGACAGAACGGATCCCAGAAAGAAGATAATATAAATAGCAAAAAAAATTCAATGTCGGAGGGGAGCAGTGCGAAAAATAATTCAGATGCAAAAGCAAAATATAAAGAGAAAATTAGAAATGCAAAGAAGAAAAGCAAAGCAAAATCCTTAACAGGCAAACCACCCTCAACAGTACCTGAAAAATCAAAGTACCACCCAAAATTAGAAAATAGCTAACAACAACTCACAGAGAGAAATAAACATAAGTACAGACACTGGACTTACGTCGTAGCAACTAAGGCAAATTGGTCGTCAATGGATGAAGACTAAGGCAATTAGTAGGAAGAAGAGTGAGGAAATACAAGCAGAAACTGATAAATGGAATATCACCTCAGTAAATAACAAAAAAATAACAAATATAACAATAAAATAAAAAAATATTTCAACGAAGAACAAAAGGCAACGGCAAACTACTTTCCAAAACCAAATCAAATCTGCCCAGCAAAATTATGAATTTGCAATCTTGGAAACTAGCTTCTTGGAATCTTAGGACACTCGTACAACCGAGTAAGTTGAAGAATATATCAAATGAAATGAGAAGACTAAATATTAGTATAATCGGATTAAGCAAAATAAGATGGAAAGATAGTGGACTAGTTACGATAGAAGAAGGAACCATTATATATTCCGGTGGAGAACATCATCAAAGGCTCGTAGGTATAATAATACAAAAAGAACACCAACACAGAATAGAGAATTTTATTCCGTTCTAGGATAGGATTATATGGATAAGAATGAAAAACAAACCAATTGACATAATCATAATACAGGCTTATGCTCCAACAGTAAAATGCGAAGATGAGGAAATAGATACAATATGAACAACTAGAAGAAGCACAAAATCTAACAAAGAATGAAGTAGTGTTTATTATAGGAGATTTCAACGCGAAAGTGGGACAAGGAGAAATTCAAGATGTAGTTGGTAAACATGGTCTTGGAATCAGAAACCCAAGAGGACAAAAATTGATAGATTGGTGACGCAACAACAACTAAGTTATTTTGAATAGGTGGTTTAAACACCACCAAAGAAGACAATACACATGGAAAAACCCAGATGGCACAACAAGAAATCAAATAGATTTTATAACAGTAAATGCCGTAAAAAACGTTAGAGCTTACCCGGAAGCCGTACACAGTCTAGTAGTTGCAAATGTCAGAATAAGATGGAAAAATATAACTAAACAACGAATACAGCCAATACAGGGCATCAAGCAATTATCAGAGAAGTAAATTTAAAACAGAGGTACTGGAAAACTACCACAAAACAATAAGGTCAAACATAGTGGAAAAATGGTTTAATTTTTTTAATTTCGCGGTAGCAGCAGCGAATAATTCCGCGCAAGGACACTAAGAAAAAACAAGAATGGATAACAGAAGAAATCATTAAATTAATGGAAGAAAGAAGAAAAGCAAAAGGACCAAAATACGAAGAATTAAAATTGCTGATTAAAAATAAATTCAGGGAAGAAAAAGAAAAACGGTACAATACCCTGTGTGATAAGCAGAAAATCTGTATAATAAAAACTCGTCTGTTATTCGTAAAAATAAGAGAAATGTGCTACAACAAAAGACTAGTCAGAACAAGATGCATAGAAAATGAAAGTAGCCAACAACTAACAAATAAACATAACGTATTAGAAAGGTGGATATAATATGTGAGGAATCTATATAGCAAAAACGGAGGGCAAATTAATATATCAGAGAGCAATACGGTGGAAAAATTACCCATACTGAAAGAATAAATCAAAAAAGCCTGAAAAGGAACAAAGAAATACAAAGCAGCTGGGCCAGATCAAGGAACGACAGAAATGTTGGAGGCACTAGAAGAAGAGGGAACAGAGATATTCAGGGAGCTAGCAAACGAAATATATACAACAAATCAACTACCAAAAGAAATCACCAAGTCTATAATTATTACACTACCAAAGAAAAACAAAGCGACAAAATGTGAAGATTATAGGACCATAAGCCTTGTGAGTAAAAATTATACTGAGAGTTTTGCTAAATAGACTTGAACAGAGGGAGATATAAGAAATAAGCCCCACACAGTTTGGGTTCATTAAAAATGAAGGGACCGGAAATTCAATTTTCTCCTACGTACAATAATGGAAAGGCATTTAGAGGTACAACAGGATATATACATAGTCCTTATTGATTATAAATAGACATTCGACATGGATAACCATATTAAATTAATGGACACACTAGAAAAACTTGGGTTAGAAAAAAGTATAGAAGATATAATAAAAGAAGTATACTGGATGCAAGATTCGGCAATACGACTGGAAAATCAAATGTCTGAATATATAAAAATAAAAAGAGGTGTTAGACAGGGATGTGTGTTGTCACCATGTTTCTTCAATATATATAGCGAAGAAATTTTCAAGGAAATTGCCACGTTCAAAGGCGTAACAATAGGAGGTAGGAATATTAATAGCATTCGCTTCGCAGACGACACAGGTTTAATATGTGGCAGCGAAGGAGGAGTACAAGAGCTTCTTGATAAAGTAAAACAAATAAGTAAAAAATGGGAACTACATATAAACCCCATTAAAACAGTATGCATGAAAGTAACAAATAAAAAATAGATAGAGAATCTAAACATTAAATGTGCAGGGGACAATATCAAGCAGGTCGAGCAATACAAATATTTGTGTTCAAGATGGAAAATGTGAAAAAGAAGTAAATACTAAAATAGCCCTAGCTAAAACAGTGTTTAATAAAATGAAATTTTTTTTAACCAATCGTTGTATAAAAAAACACCTAAAAATACGTTTACTTAAATTCTATGTTTGGAGTGTGCTGCTATATGGAAGTGAATGCTGGACATTCACTGATTACTTTAAAAAGAAACTAAATGCGGTAGAAATGTGGTTCTACAGAAGAATACTAAACATAAAATTGACAGACAAAGTGAAAATCAGTGTGATGTTAGTAAGACTAAATGTCAAACGGGAAGTACTAAGCAAAATAATAAAACAACAAATATCGTTTTTAGGCCACATAATAAGAGAAAAATAACTTGAATGGAACGTAACTAGTGAAAAAATAGGGAGGAAACGTGACAGAGGGAGAAAGCCCCTTTCCCTTATAAAAAGCATCCTAGACGATTTAGGCCTACATAACTTCGAAGAATTGACCCGTACAGCAGAGGATAAGAACCTCTGGAAATTCATAATATCCGACGTCTGTATCAGATATGGAACCAATGAATAAATGAACTTTCCAAATACTTAAAATTGTGTGTTTGTTCAAGTTTGGTGTTTCTTAAATATATTTCGTACTTATTGTTTTCTTTCCTTATTATTACTGTTTTTGTCTTGGATTTGCTTATCTTCGGACATAGTTTTTCGAGTTCTGCCTTGCAGCTGTTCAAATTAAATTGTATGTCCCTTTCAGGGGCTCATATGATTACTAGATCGCCGGAAGGGCCAACTATAAAACTTTTATGTCAATCATTCTCCATGTATTTAATAAATAGGGTTGGACGGAGTACACATTCTTGCCGCAGACATTTTGTCGTCGTAAATTCTGACGAAATATCTCGTTTTGTTCTAACTGCATTAGTGCAATTTTGTATAGACTTTTTATTGCCCGGATTAGGTTGTTATCTATTTCTAAGTTTTCGAGAACTGCCCATAGTTTTATTGTATCGATACTATCAAAGGTTTTTAGTGAATGAAGCAGAGAGGGATAGTTCTACGGCACTCATATAGTTGCTCACTAATTGTACCGGAAAAAATTGCACAAAATATTTTTTTAACTAAGATTATTTCGCCATTTTCCGTTCAATCTCCCGACAAGTATGGTAAATAGAATTTTTGCGATTACGGCGCCATTTATCATGCTGACAAAAAAAAATGGTGATGAGTAAATCCTTCTTAATTTTGTACAAGAAATGTGAATCTGCAATGCAAAATAGGGGTTCCCATTAAAAAAAATGAGTTGACCTTGTTATTTCGACAACAGCGCCACCTATGACAAAACCATTATTACAGCATTATGCCCCCTTCTGTTTGATTATTATTCATTTAGGTCATTTTTGCATAAAATGTTTTGTTTTAGAAATATTTGCAGAAACAGGTTAGATATATATATATATATATATATATATATATATATATATATATATATATATATATACAGGGTGTTGACTTTAACATGTAAAATCATACTTTCTTAATTTCCTGCTTCCCTAATTATTTTAGACAAAAGAGCTTCAAATAAGAGTTGTAGAGCATAAAATTCTACATCAGAATCAATAAATAGAATTAATTTTACATGCCCTATAACGGCAGAAATTAATATGAAAATATTAAAAATTTGCTCAAAATTGGGTTAACATTGGAAATGAAACAAAATTGTAAACAATTGGAAATGAAAATTGTATTTATTATTAATTTTTATGATAAATTGCATAATTGACTATAAAAATTATTATTGTAAAATTGTTTGTGGTCCTTGTTTTTTGTTATTTTCATAACATTACATTTTTTTGGATTTTAAATTTAAAAGAAAATATATTAGAATTATCTTAAATAAGTGCTCAACTAAATATCTATTGTTTGCCAAACAGAACGCAAGTCTATTATAAAATTTGCGTTGCATATTTGTTAATTGTCGGTTTGTAATTTGTCTGCATTCTTCCACAGTTTTTCGTTTCAAAGAGCCTGCATTTGCATGTCTAGTTTTGTAGATATTGTTTTTCAACTGCCCCCATAAAAAAGGTCATTTGGGGACAAATCCGGAGATCGAGCTGGCCAGTTTAGTGGACCACCGCGTCCTATCCAGCAATTTGGGAAACATTGGTTTAAAAATGTTTTAATTTCATTTGAAGAATGAGCAGGACAGCCATCCTGTTGAAACCACATCGTATTTCCCCCTGCAACATTATCCAGAGCAGGCCCAATCTCTGTCTCGAGTAACTCCAAATATTTCTGAGAATTTAGTGTGCCATTAATAAGAAAGGTCCTATAATATTGTAACCTAACATTCCAATCCAAATATTCACACTTTCGCGATATTGAAAATGGTTATTTAAAATTAAATGTTGATTTTCTCTGTGCCAACTACAATAATTTTGAACATTAATGCTAAATATGGATTCATCAGAAAAGCAAATATTTTTGATAAAATTTCTGTCAGCATTCGCCTTTTCCATTATCGTTTCGCAAAATATCATGCGGTTTACTCTATCATGTTAAAAAATTTTGTGATGGCGAGAATATTTAAAAGATTTGTATTTATGTTTTTTTTTAATAATTTTAAGGCCGTGGTGTGATGTATTCCTAATCCCGATGCAATTTCTCTTATACTCACACTAGGATTATTCGATACCGAAGCTAGAACATTTATTTCATTAACGTTATTGTCAATCTCAATTTCTTCTTCTGGTGCAATATGTTTTTTAATGCAACTGTGGCATGAATGTGTTAGCAGAGGTTGGGTTAACCACAGTGAAACACACTTCGAACAACACAACGTATATTTACAATATAACTTGTACAGAGAGAAAAATATTTATATGTCATATGTAAATAAAAACGAAAAACAGTAGAATGAAAAATAAGAAGGCAGACGCCTTCTTGTTGTACCAACAATGTTGTCGTTGATAGACGACGCTGCCTTACGGTGGAATGGCTTGAGCCGGCAGACTCGTTCTGCTCAACACTTTCCCTCGAAAGCGATGCTCCCTTTTCTGGTCGTCCCGTTCAGTCCGAGTAACTTGACACATCCCTCGTGCTTGGATCTGGGTAATGCTTTCGTCAGGATGTCGGCCGGCATCTCCTCCGATGCTAGGTAAAGTATCTCGATGATTCCCGACTCCACGATCTCCCGGATAAAGTGGTGGCGCACGTCGATATGTTTGGTGCGCGAATGGTAAACGGGATTCGAGGCTAGACTTCGGGCACCGTTGTTGCCGTTGAAGAGCCTCATGCCGGCGACCTCCTCTCCGAGTTCTCTGAGAATGCGTTGAATATATATGGCCTCTTTTGCGGCTTCGCTGAGAGCCATATAATAGGCTTCTGTCGACGATAAGGCTGCCGTCCTCTGCTTCTTCGAGTCTCACGAGATGCAGCCGCCGGACATCGTGAATGCGTAGCCTGTGAACGACCTTCAGTCGTCGACTGATCCGGCCCAATCTGCATCCACGAAGCCCTCGATGAAATCTCCATCTCGACGATAGGTGATTTCGAGTTCTACGGTTCCCTTCAGGTACCGCAATACTCTCTTTGCAGCAGTCCAGTGGGCCTTCCCAAAAGACTCGTTGAACTGGCTTAGAAAACTCGCTGCATGAGCCACGTCGGGTTAAGTCGCAACCGAGTGGTACAGCAGCGCGCCAACCAGCTCGCGATAAGGCGGTCTCGGCCCGTCAGCTTGTTGCCCGGTTCAAGGGGTGTGGACACCGGTTTGGCGTCCTCCATTCCGAAGCGTCGATGGATCTTTTGGATGTAATCCCTTGACTCAGCGTGATGCTCTCTCGTTCTCGTACGATGACAATCCAGGGGCATCGCTTCGGATCCCCCAGGTCTTTTACGGCGAAACTCTTCTTCAGCTTGGCTCCGACGTAATTGATCTCTTCGAGATTTTTCGACAGGACTAAAATGTCATCAATGTAAACGATAATTATTATTAGACTGTCTCCTCGATTGATCAGACATAAACATGGATCCCCCTTGGATGGCGTAGCTCCCAGTTTGCGTAGCTCTTTGTCGAGACTCTTGTGCCAGGCGCGGCCCGCTTGTTTAAAACAATGTCTTCGTCAGACCACAAACGTAGTCTCCAGCTCCGAGGTTCGCCAAAGTACTCCGCACTTTCGCCGCTACCCTTTCATAGGCATTGTTCTTTTCGCCCATGTAGCGAAGAACCTCCTCCATCATTTCCGGGAGCTCCATGTACACCTCTTCCTCCAAAATTTCGTTCAGGTACGCAGTCTCAATGTCAAATTGACGAATGTACATGTTATTCCGAGCCGCAAGTGCAAAACCCAACCTAATGGTGTTGAGTCGTGCAACCGGAGTGTAAGTGTCTTGGAAATTAGTTCCGGGACGCTGTGAGAATCTCTTAGCGACAATCCTGGCCTTCCTTCTTTTCAAAATGCCACTTGTCCCGTACTTGTTGCGTAGTACGAATCGACTGCCGATCACGCTGCGCCTCTTCGGTCTCTCAACGAGTTCCCATGTCTCGTTCGAGAGTATAGATTGAACCTCACTGGACATGGCGCGAATCCACTCATCCGATTCCGAACCCGACAGGGCGCGCGCTACAGGGATCTCCGTGATGAGGGCCTGCTCGTCTCGGACCTCGTCGACCTGACGAGCCTCTTGGTACTGCTTGCGTGGTCTACCCGGTATACCTGTGCGCAGTAATCGGGGCCTTCCCGGGTCTCGTCTCACCGGCGACTGTGCCGGAGCGTCGATCGGCGCCTCTTCGGCTGAAACACATCGGTGTTCGTCTTGCTCCCTTGGATCTTCTTCTACTTGAGCACACGGCCGGTCCAGTAGGGGAACCTCGATGAGATCTTCGGTGTCTAAATCCACCGCACCGTCTCTGGAAAACTGGACGGGTGGATGAACTTCACGTCTCGGGATATCTCAGTCTTCCCCTCGCTCGGGATCCAGACTCTGTAGCCCTTGGGCTCTTCGCTGAAGCCCACGAGAATACCTTTCTTCGATCGCGGGGCCAGCTTGCTTTTGTTCGGAGACTTGTCTACAACATTAACTTCGCTACCGAACTCTCGTATCATACTCACGTGCCACATTTCATATGGAGTCTTTCGATGAAGTTAGGACGTTGGACACCGGTTTCTAATGTAGTTCGCTGGCTGTCTCCATGAGTGTCCGGTTGCGTCTTTTGTGCTACACCGTTTTGCCGCGGGCTGTAGGGGACAGTCAGACGTCGCATTGTCCCGTGGCTATAAAGAAGATCGTCGAACTGCTTGTTAGAATACTCCAGCCCGTTGTCTGTCTGTAGAACTTTTATCTTCTTCCCCTATTGAGTCTCAAAAGGAGTTCTGAAGTCGTCGAATTGCTTGAGAGCCTGATCTTTGTGACTGATGAAATGTACTTCGCACCACCCTGAGAAATCGTCAATGAACGTGATAAAATATCGATTTTTCCCCTTTGACATGACTCTTATTGGACCGCAGACATCTGAGTGAACAATGTCCCCCACGTTCGACACCCTCTCAGACATCTTTTAAATCTTGTGATTTGATCCATTGGTCACATTTAATTTCTTTCGTTGCTGTAACACCAGAGGAAGTATTCATTTCTACTAAAAAACTGAATAATAAAATGACTAGTAGTAGATATATATATATATATATATATATATATATATATATATATATATATATATATATATATATATATATGTGTATCTTAAGAATCCTGGTTTGATCCACACCTGTGGCTTCCCCTCCACTAACATCTTTGGGGGTCGTGATTTATATATATATATATATATATATATATATATATATATATATATATATAATTTATATTGTTGTTAGTTAACATTTTTTTTACAATCGATTGATAAATCGGACCTAACAAGCTTATATCTCCGTAGCATTGTCAAGGTATTTAAAATGACATTTCTAATATATTTTTAATTGTGTGCTATTTTTTTTGCATAATGAAAGGAGTTACTTTTATGTTACCCTGATGACATAAAATCCAGAGTACTACAATATAATAGCGTTAATTGTTAAGAAGTTAATGAATAATTTCGGTCGCAGACTATTATCGACCCTAAAAATATTGACGGCAATATAAAAAAAAATACGTACCGGGTTTCGAGCTCACGTATTAGACCGGTATATATGTGGCCATAAACAAGATTTATGTTGGTAAGGCAGATTACTATAGCGACCAACTGATAGCTTTTTATATTCAGAAAGTCGTCAAATGTTTAAGTAAAACTAAAATCTTAAATGTTCTACTATAGTATAGATATAAAATTTATCCTCCTTCATTAATTTTTAGTTGGTTTATAGTTACTGCGATTTGTCATCATTCGTATTTTATACCGGCCGGCATTTATTTTTAGGTACATAAACGTGTATACTTGAAATACATAATAAAATACAGTGGCAGATTACTATTTAGGCGCAATCGACACTCACCTAGGGCCTGTGATATATTTCTTCGTGTGAAGTGCGGTTACCCGCTGTCAAATCACGACCCCCAAAGATGTTAGTGGAGGGGAAGCCACAGGTGTGGATCAAACCAGGATTCTTAAGATACACATATATATATAGATACAGACTGAGCCTGGGAAGACGAACCTCTCTAACTTTTTTATTATAAGAAATAGAAAAATTTTCTTTTAATACAAATTTTAGTATATTAAATAAACTATTTTATGATACATGTAACAAAAATTATAAAGCCAGGTTTACATGATACGACTATCAACCTTTTATTTTCAAATGGGAAACTAGAATTATTTTATTAAAATAAAAACTGGCATTTTTGATCTTGTATTAATTGTCATAAATATATATGAAAAAATCGAGATAAATAAGATAATTGAGAAATGTCATATATATATATATACATACATACATACATACATACATACATAACATCACGCTATATCCCATTAAATGGGGCAGTACAAACCCCTGAAACATTCACAGAGCATCAGTGCACATTAACATTCTCATCCTTAAACACGATACTCGTTTCGACCACATTAACACTTCCTCCATACGAACTCTTTCTTTCCTCACAACCAAAGTCCATCATCACGCAACAAACATTCATCCATTCGTCCTGTACGCCTGTTTCGCAAATCTTCACTTACAACAATTCTTTAAGAAATGGAGCCAGCATCTCTTGCGCTTGTTTACAAATACATTTAATATAATTGCAGTTAGACGCTGTATAGTAACAACTGAAAATGAAGAAAAAAAGATGAGGAAGGAAGGGAGTATCTACCTGCGCTTGTTTTTAAAACTGAATTCCACACAATTGCAGTTCGACACTCTATAGTAAAAACAGAAAATGAATCAAAAAGATAAGAAAGAAAAAGAGCATCTTCCTGCGCTTGTTTTTGAAGGTCAACTACACACAATTGCAGGTAAGCACTCGAAAAATCTAACCTATGAATCTAAATTCAAGAATCATACGCTTGTTCTTATTAATCTCATTTATCCCGCAATTAATTTTCGCCAAACATTCTTATCCTGACACACCACTTTTGCTTCAACCACATTCATAATTCTTTTAATACAAGCTCGTTTGTTCTTCACGCTCGGAATCTTTTGCTCACGCAATAACCCTTCAATCATATTTATTTATTTGTTCCTAGGTCGTCCATGCAAACTTTCACCTTCAATTTCACCAGAATTCACCTATTTCATCAATCTGATATTCGACATACGTTCTACATGACCAAACCATCTCAACTGACTTATTCCCACTCTTCTTACAACATTCTTCCTAATCTCACATTCATCATACACCAATGTATTCCGGACACGATCTCTTCTAGTATATCCACACACACCCCGCAAATACCTCATTTCCAGAGTAGTTATGCGCCGTTCATGTTTCTTCATCCATACTCAACATTCACTACCATACATCAACGTAGGCACTAACACACCATTATAAACACTCATTCGAGCATCTCTGGATACAGTCACGTTCCGAGAAAAGGTTGCCAGATCACCCAATATCCTACATCTAGCAGATACTCTTTTTTCAATATATCGATCAATACGTCCATCCCTCAAAAACACACTCCCCAAATATACAAACTCATTTACTTGATCCAATCCCACGCCATTCACCGAAACATTGCAATCAGTCACCAAATCACTCTTCTCAAACAGTAACACTTTACATTTATCAACATTCAGTAATAGATTTAAACCTTTTCCTACTTCATTTATACTTAGAATCATTCATCTCAATTATTCTTCAGATTCACCCATTACAATTACATCATCCGCATAAGCTAACGCAGGCACTACACTACCACCAATACGTACACCATCCGCTCCATTCAGCGATTTTCGTAATAACACATCCATATACAAATTAAACAACCATGGAGACATCCCACAACCTTGTTTTACGCCAACATATATAGAAAATTAATTACTCAATCTACCATCAATTCCCACCGCAGCCTCACTATCTTCGTATAATGCACGAATCGCTCCCAACAAATTACCATTTATACCGTACTCTGGAAGTACATCCCACAGAATATCTCGATGAACACTATCATATGCTTTTTTAAGATCTAGAAAGCCACAGAATATTTTCTTCTCCTTAGCAAGTGATTTTTCAACAATCATACGGAGAGAAAACAATTGATCTACACCCACTCTCAGGCAAAAATCCACCTTGCATATTACTCAACTTGGAAATTGTTAATGTTCGTACCTTGTGAATAAGAATCTTCCACGGGAATTAGTACAATCACTCGAACTACCTTTGCCCTTAAATAAAGGACAAATGAGAGCACGTTTCCAATCATGAGGAGCCACACACCGTTTCAAACAAAATCTAAATAAATATACTAACCAATCAAATAATCTCTCACCGCCATATTTCAACATCTCATTCGATATACCATCCAAACCAGACGCTTTACCATTCTTCAAACATAACAATGTAAAACTAACATCAATTTCATCTATATCCCATTCATTACTTTTAACATTTTCTCTTGCATTTTCACTACAACAATTCGATCCATTTACGCTACCATATAAACCTCTAAAATACTCACACCATTTATTTCTAACATCTAATTTTTTGCACAATAACTCACCATTCGTACTTTTAATCGCTTTCACCGCCCTTACTTTACCACCTCTCAATCTCTTCACACTCAACCAAAACATTTTTTTATTCATACTAAAATCATTCATCAATCTATCACTCATCAAATCATCAAAACGCGCCTTACTTTCTCTCATTACTCTCTTAACATGTTTATTTAACCTTTTTTATTCTAGCAAACATTCATCACGTGAACTTCCAGGCACATCTTTTACATGTAGAAATCACAAATACGCTCTCTTTTTCTCCTCAGTTGCGTCTATCACTTCATCATTCCACCATGCTTTCCTTGGACAAGAGTCTAATCTGGATTCACCACAAACTTCTTTTTCTCATATAATAACTGTATCCTTAAATTTCATCCAAACATCATTTATGCTGCATTCAAAATTAGGCTCACATACAGGCAAAGACTCATTTATATTCTCAACAAACATATCTCTAATATCGCCATTCTGTAGTACACTAGATTTCACACGAAACAATTTTTCGGTGCCTTTTACCCTCATTCGCCAACATTTATCCAGACGTATACGCGATACCACCAAATAATGGTCATTCGTACCCAATTCAGCACCACGCTTCACACGCGTATCCACAACTAAACTTCTTAGTCGTTCATCGTACAAAATAAAATCAATCACACTCCACCTATTCTCCCTCACATTCTCCCATGTATATAAATGAGCTAATTTATGCGTAAACACAGAGTTGGAAACGAAAAGATCACGCTCTAAGTAGAAGGATACTATTTTCCTATCGATTTCATTCACTCTCACATCACCATACTTACCCAATACATTCCCAGACATGCTTCTCTTTACTCACACGAATCAATCACACTATCTAACAAATTCCAAACTCTGTCGTTTTCAAGATCACTTTCGGATTCAGTTGGGCCATAAACTGACACAACGAAGATTCTATGAAAGTCTACCTTAAGTCTCTCAGCCAAAGAATTCGCGATGAAATACAACTATAATCCCTAACAAACGGTTTCATTCTTTCACTAACAAGCACTCCTACAAAATGTTTTGCCCGTTCATTCTCAGCAACACCCGACCACAAGCAAAACAATCCATCTACCTCTTCTTTATTACAGCCTTTCCTCTTAGTCTCACTCACACAAAAAACATCTACATTATACACACGCATTATATTTACCAATTCATTTTCTTTTCCATATATACCCCTAATATTCCACGTACCAAACTTACATTTATCAAATTTCACCCATTTATTCCTCATTTGAACAAAAGATATAAGAAATAGGGTTCTCTTGGTAAAAGAGAAGAAGTTAAGGTAGCTTACCAGGCTTATCCTTAACTGTAAAAGAAAGGAAATAAATTACATTCACACACCTGTCAAGTGTCAATCACACGTAAAAACAAATCATAACTCAGTGTATCTAAGCACGTAACTAATATAAACAAATAACGATATGAAAGACTATATACAAGACCAAAAAATTAAACTATTGTGAAAATTAAAGATAACACTTATCTTAGTAAAAGGATATGCAGGAATTCTGGTGACAATCAATATATATTAATCCAACTCAAAATTCCCAGTCAAAAACCAAAAATAATTTTTTATTTGACGGACGAGTGTTGTTTATTCTATTATCTTTGTTATATATATATATATATATACAGGCTGTTCATTTGAAGTGGTACACTATTGCTGTTTCGAGAACTATAAGAGGTATGAAGTTGGTTAAATTAGCAAACAATTTCTATATTATAAGACTATTAAAACGAGGAAAACAAGATTTTTTTAGATCAATGGTTCTCAAAATACGGGTGCAACTTTCTTATTTTAAATGGCAATCTATTTTTGTATTTGCTTATTCGATTCAGTATTCATTTCTGAATTCAAAGAAAAAATATTTGAGCAAAATGCAAAATTAAAAATGTGGCATTTTTATTTAAATATGCCTATGCAAAGAGTGCCATGGAAGAAAACAAATGAATAAAACAATTTTTTTATTATTTGTCAAACTTTTCAACTGTATTTCTGTATTATAACATCAAAATAAATAATTTATTTGTTTTCTTTTATGGCACTCTTTGCATAGGCATATTTAAATAATAATGTAAAATTTTTAATATATACATATATATGTATTGTGACGATGTTTGGTCGAGCACAAGGAGTTTGGCGTGGATTGCTCGGGCGCCAAACGGTAATGGATAGCGGTGTCCGGGTTGTGTCCAGGATATAGAAATAAAACAGCGGATGGCTTCAGATTTCAGATTTATTTCGCGGATCTTGGTGTACACTGATTTTCTCGGGTTGGTCGCGGTAGCGGCCACTGACTTGGTCTCCGGAACACCCCTTGAGGGCGTCCTGACGTAATACGGTGGTTTTCGGAAAACCGACGCCCGGGCGTCGGTTGGGCGGCGGGGTGTCGGACGGGTCTTTGGCGGGTCCCCGAATCGACCCTGCGAAGCGCGGCGCGTTCTGGCGACTCGTGCTGAAACGACGCTTGGCGTGGGAATGTTACGGGGCCTCTCGGTCCTCACGAGGTTGGCGGATCCCACGTAGTGGAAATTAAAAACGGCCGTAACTCGGAAACGACGCCCGGCGTCGCAGCGGCGTCGGTCTCTATCCACTGCTGACAGTGGTTAGGATGGGTTCCTGGTGCAAACTCAAAGTCGACGCCCGGCGCCGCGACGGCTGACTTCGAGTATGTTCGTCGGGAGAGTGTCCCGATGTCGGTGGCGGTCGCGGTTTCGGTGTGCGGCGCGTCGTTCGGACGGAACGTCGTAGAACGCGAAACTGACGTCACAGCGGGTGACGTCACGGTGGGCGGTTCGGTGTTGTACGACCTGGTGCTCTCGAGCTCACTACCTCGAGGATGGTGGCAGAGATACGGAAAGGATGAATACAGGTTGTTCTCTCCAATCGTCAGACTCGAGAAAGAAGGGTGCGGGGTGCGGGGAGGTTTGGGACCTGGTGCTGGTGTTTTACGGCGGACCCGCGTTGTGACCTGGATTAACCCTACCGAGGATACTCTCCACTCTTGCGAGTCGAGGATGCTCTCCACTCTTGCGAGTCGAGGATTCTCTCCAGCCCGGGGGCTCGAGGATGTCGGCGCTCTCGGAGGGTACCTCTAGGTCTCAAAGCAGACGGTATCGTGCTCCCAACTGTGGAGCCGCGGGTGCTGAAGGCGTACAATGAAATAGCCGACGTTGTGACTTGGGACCCCCTGAACAGGGTGACTCTCCACTCTTGCGAGTCGAGGATACTCTCCACTCTTGCGAGTCGAGGATGCTCTCCAGCCCGTGGGCTCGAAGATGCCGGCGTTCTCAGTCAGGGACTCCAAGTCGCAATGTTGGTTTGAACTAGGTAGCCTGAGGGGCTCGGAACGGACGGGGAACGGTAAAAACGGTAAACTAGAATGTATCTCTTACCCTGGTGAATCTCTCTGGACGGCTTCTTCTTGGTTTGTCACGGTGGCACTCTCTCATTCAGAATGAGGATATGACTGTGTCTTTCGCTTCGCGGATCCCGGTTTATATACAAAAACGATAATAAATCTGGTTCGGACGGGTTGTCAGTGGTCGCTACCATGTATTTACATAGGGGTTGAGGTTGAAGGGCTTCTCGTGTCCTTAAGACGTTCATACTAGCGCCAATCGCTAGCCCTGGAATTAAGCTGCCAGGAAAGTATACCTTTATTCGGATCGGATGCTTACAGCCGGAGTTATTCACAAAAACCCGGGGTTGCTCTTATTTCCGGAGAAATGAGAGCAGTTTAGGAATCACCGATGTTTCGGACGTCTCCGGACATCGGTGAGCCTAAACTGCGAGTGACGAAAAACCTTTCGTCACAGTATATACCTATATATATATATATATATATATATATATATATATATATATATATATATATATAACTTGTTTTAAGTTGTTTTTGTTACTGAATTTGTTGCTTTAGTTTGTTAAGTTGTATAACACTGTTACATTTTGTTTATTTTCACATTTTTCTCGAATTTTTTCAGATACATTAATAAAAACTAATACACCGTTGAAAAGAGAAAAAATGGCGGTTTTTATTTTAGTAAAATAATTATAGGTTGCTATTTAAAAAATAAAAGTTGATAGTCGTATCTTGTAAACCTGACTTTATAAAAAATATCTACATATGCCATCAAATAGTATATTTAAAATAATAAAACTTTCATATGAACCATTTTTTTCTATTACTCATAATAAAAAAGTTAAAGGGGGGGGCGTCTTCCCAGACTCACCCTGTATATATATATATATATATATATATATATATATATATATATATATATATATATATATCATTATTAATTATAAATTTTTGTTAAAATTGTGTATCTTTTTAAATTGATCAAACCTGTAAACCGTGGTTTTACGGATTGTTCTGATAGAAATAATTTCTTTTCGGTTAATGTCCATCCTGATTAAAATTTATTTGTTTTCGAATAAATAACAGATTATTTTAATTTATTTCTGATTTTGGCCCGAATATACGAATATATTTCGTTATTTTTATTTATCGTTTTCGTTTTTCTTCTGTTTCGCGACCCTGGTAATCAGTAACAGTATAGTTATTATTAACGGTATTAATATGCAGAAATACAAAATAAACTGCATATTTATTAATCAAAATATAACAAGAAAAAATTGTTGACCTTTTTTGACTAAATTATTCTCGTCTCGTACCTTCTCATAAATGATACATCTATGAATACGTTAAGCTAAGACTCCACTAGGCACGAGGTTGGTACAGAATAGGAACGAATAGGAATTCCGCCACGCACGAGGCGTGCGACTCTACTTGAAGCAAGGTACCTTAGTACAGTGTTTCCTAACTTTTTTTTGTACCTAAGCCTTTTGAAAATTCTTATGCTCGCCTATGTAACATATACATAATTTTTAATATAAAAAAATTGAATTGTTCACTTAGTTAAATGATAGGTTTCGGGAAGATATCACTAGGAAATTGTTAACGGAACACAGTAAGTAAATTTTCAAAACATATAATGAAAAACTGAAATTCAAATTCGAAATAATTATAAAGATTTTTCTATATTAATTTATTATTTTAATTTAGTGAGATCCTTGCGCTTGATGCTTGCTGCACAGAGATTTTATGTTAGGTTCCAATTTGGTTAGCTTCAGTATCAAGTCTCTCCGCTGTGTTATATTCAGACGATTTATTTTTTTACCAGTAAATTATTTATAGCACTAAATCCACATTCAGCTAAATATGAATATGGAAACGGTAACAATAGTTTTCTTGCACATTTGTTTGAATTTGGATATTTGATTTCTGTTTCCTCCTTTTATATTAAATAAAGTTTTCACTGACTCATTATTTTGCATTTCTGCGAGTTCTTCTTGATACTGCATATTTGATATATCAGACAAATCCACTAACATTGGCTGCATCATCCATGTTGGAAAATCAGTTTGTTTTAAATCAGAAAATCTTTCTTTTAAATCAGCCGATAGAATTTTCAGATGATCGACAATAATAAGTATAGCGGTATCATTTACTTCACATTTTTGGAGCCAATGAAACTGTTCAAAGTTTTTGATGTTAATATATTTCTGACATAATTCAATAAAGGTAATGAAACCAAATATCTTCGCTTTTGCATTGCCAAGAGTTTTATTTATTCTTTGAAGTAGCTTATTTAATATATTTAGTTTTTCAAAGATATCGGCTAAATAACTCACTGTTTTACCATCGACTGTTAACAGATATTTCATTTCAGGTTTGTCGCTTAAAAAATCACTAAGAGTATCAAACAGTTCCATAAATCTTTTCCAGCAGTTCCCTTTAGAGAGCCATCTCACTTCAGTGTGAAGTAAAAGTCTCATATGGTCTGCATTTTGTTCTTCACAAAATAGCTTGAAGAGACGCTCACATTTGGCATTAGCTTTAATAGCATTGATACACTTTATTACTGAATCTAGTACTTAATTTAAAACAGGCGAGATGTTTTTAGCTACCAAGAATAACACAATGCACAATAATCATTTCTGGATTCTCATCTTTCATTAATTTTAAGCAGCCATTTTTCTTGTCCATCTTATTAGGAGCACCATCTGCAGCACAAGATGTTATATTTTTCATTGGTATATTATTGACATCTAAGTAGATTTTAGCTTATTATATATATCTTTGGAGATAGTGGTGCTCTCTAATCTTTTACAGAACACCATTTTTTCAGCAAAATGCAATTTATTAATATATCTTACTTAAGTTATCAATACTGCCTCACTGTCTCTCAAAGTTGATTCATCCATTTGCACTGAGAATTTTCTTGTTTTTAGCTTTTCAACAAGTTGTTTTTCAATATCTATTCTTCTGCTAACAGTATTGTTACTGAGTGGCATAGCTTTTACATCTTTGTCATCTTTTTCAAAAATCGTTTTATGAAATTTTAAGTTCTCTCGTATAGTATGATTTTTTCCAGATGTTAGCGATGAATAAAGAAATTTGATAACTAGTCTCAAGAATACGATTATGAGTTGAAGTATAAGCAGTAAATAGAGACTTTACTGTTGTTATCTTTTAAATTATTATTTTTTAAGTTTGAAATTAGTTCAAATCTTAATTAATATGAGCACTATGTTTCGCCTTCAAATTCGCCTCAAGACGATTTCGTTTAATTGATTCGTTGGTCAAGCATTGCTGGCAAAAAAGACGAAAAGGAAACCGCTCATCTTGGACAACGGGTATGAACCCAAATTTTAAATATTCCTCCGAATATTGACAAATTTTTTTCTTGCTTGCACCACTCCTTTTACGGTGTTAAATTCGTGTTGAGTCCATTTTCGAATTGCCCCCCTTAAACATCAAATTGCCCCCGAGTGGGGCGCAGGCCCCAAGTTAGGAAACACCGCCTTAGTATGTACCTTTGACTGCAGCAAAATGTATCTCAATAATATACTGTTGTTGGATTCAGAATCAAGGGATTCCGATGATGAATTTCAAAGTAATTTAATTTTATTAAATCTTAAAAGAAAACATAAATGGTGGGTGAACAACATTAATAAAGAAAGAAGACTTTACGGACATTATATAAAATTATTGCCAAAATGAGACAACAAACAATTTTTAAATTTTTGTCGAATGAGCCGCGAACAATTTAATTTTATACACGATCATATAAAAGACGGCATAAAAAAAATGGCCACAAAATTTAAGAAAGCCATATCTACAGATGAAAAACAAGCAGTTTGTTTAAGGTTTGATTAACTATAAAAAATAGACGTGTTGCAGCGTCCGCCTCACAGTATGCAATGGTTTTTGTAGTAGTGGGAGAAAGTGGGGTCTGAAAAACTCGCTCAGTTTTTAAAAAATTCGAACTTTGTAAAAAACGAAAAACAAATTTTTCATTTGTTTTTTTTTAGTGATTTTTTATTTATTTTTGAAATCCAATTAAGGGGTTAAAAAGGTCATTAAATAAAGTAAAAAATCGAGTGGTTAATTTATTTTACCATACCTTCTTAACACTGAATAATGGCATTCGAAGAAGTACATGCATCACGGTCACTCAAATCTTCAAAGACCGATATTTTGTGACCCAGGCTTGCCAATAAAAAAATATGTTTTATCTGAGTCGAGAATATGAACAGGTATAACATACTTAAATTTAACTGAAATCGGAAACTTGAACCTTGTTTTCTCTGCCCGCTTCACATGAAATGCCCCATATATATATATATATATATATATATATATATATATATATATATATATATATATATATATATATATATATATATATATATATACAGGCGCGGTGGCCGATCGTGTTAAGGCACATCTCTTAACATACTGTGACGTCACCCGAACCAAGGTTCGTCAGTTCGAATCCGCCTGTCGACAATGTGTGATTTGTCGTAAAATAGAAAATACAGTTACATGTATTTCTCACACTCGGGCGCTATAAGATAATTACTTATACGCCTTAAATAATGTAGCATTTGACTACGAAAACCGGCAGTACGGCAGTGTAAAAACTGCGGTTTGGTGTGTCCGGTAGCCACCTATAATATTTGTATAAAAATTATTTCTAGTATTTCTCAATTTTCTTATTTTTCTCGAATTTTTTCAGATACATTAATAAAAACTAATACACCGTTGAAAAGAGAAAAAAATGGCGGTTTTTATTTTAGTAAAATAATTATAGGTTGCTATTTAAAAAATAAAAGTTGATAGTCGTATCTTGTAAACCTGAGTTTATAAAAAATATCTACATCTGCCATCAAATAGTATATTTAAAATAATAAAACTTTCTTATGAACCATTTTTTTCTATTAATCATAATAAAAAAGTTAAAGGGGGGGGCGTCTTCCCAGACTCACCCTATATATATATATATATAAATTATTTGTTTAAACAACGCAAGTAACTTTTTAAAAACTATTTATTTGGTTAATACAACAATAAGTTGTTAATAGCGTTACATCTGAATCTAGACTAACTAAAACTACATGATACATTTGTTTTTATGTTCTTGAAACATGACGTGTCCGCGAGACGTGCTTCTACGTAAATGTCTTATTTGTCACGTTTGATGTTGTAGCTGGGCATATAACTCCTCCCTCCTTAGAAGGAAGCACCCTCTGGGAGTCGAAGTTCGATTTCTTCTTTCTTCGGGGTTGTTGTATTCGGTGCCTGCCTTAATTTCCTATTTCGGAACCACTTAACAGAAAAGTAAATGATTATTAACATTATTCCGAGATATAATAGAATTGTCCAAATGCTCGGGATGTGAAAGTTCGTATCCGATTCTTGAATTGGTGTGAATAAATTAGTTTTTATTTCACTAAGTTTTAGGGATTTTAGATTGATTGTAAAATTAGAAATTTTATTAGATTTTAATCTAATATTGAGTTTTGGAAGCATTAAAGGAGTTCCTTGAGTTTTATCCCAAAATATTAATTTTTGTTGTTTAAAAACTATGTCACAGTTATTTTCCACTTTAATAAGAAAAATTCCAGTTAATGATTCTACGTTAATTCCTTCTGGGCAGTTTATAGTGATTTTCTCTTCTCGGGGTAGAATAGCCAAGTATTGGTTTATATCGGGCACTAGTTCAAAGTGGTTTTCCTTTATTTCTAATTTTGTATAATGGCACTGGTTGCTTTGCTGTTCGTTGAGGATTTCTTTTTCGCATGTTGGATTGTAATGCGCGTGGAATTTATTTGGGCATTGGTATGTTTTGCTTGGAATACATATGTCGCTCAATGGAATAATTTCATTTATCGACTTTAAAAAATATCTTGAATTAGGTATTATAGTTACAAAATCTGAATCATATCTTGTTGGGATAGGATGCAAGTAATAAAGATCGAAATTTGTTTCATAATTAATTGGGATTGATATAAAGTAAATGATTTGAAAGGATTCAATCTTACAGTTAACTTTTAATAGTGATTCGTATTCCAAAATATTTTCATGATTTGGTTCAAACGGGAGTTGGGCTTTATAGAATTTTGAAATTTTTTGTATTTCTAATAGAAGTTCCTCAGGCTGTATTATACTTGGGTGCAGTGTTCTTAATTTACAGAATGTAATTGAATTTTCTATATCCTGGAGTACGTTTAAAATAGAATTATAAAGTATAATAAGTTGATCATAAATATTTTTTGCAAATAATATATCCTGAATATGCATATTATTAATAATTTCGTATAATTGTAAAATTTTGGATTTCAAAGTTGATTCATTATGTTGTATATCTAACAGTGTTTTATTAAAATTTTTAATTATTTCATCATTTACAGAGTAGGCCAATTTTAATTGGTTTTCCAATTTATGGTCATTTTTTTGTAAGTGCTCTAGTATTTCATTATATCGTTTGCCGTCTTCGGCATCTAAATTTCCGGTGACAAATTTAAAAACGGTTCCCAAGCCATCTATAAGTCCTCTTTTATTTCGTTTTAATGCGGTTGAGTGGAAGCCAATGTTTGTAATTTTGTTATTAATACTATTTCGAATGAATTCCACAATTTTGTCATAGTTATGCAGTTCATCAATGTATCTAGTATTGTTTGAAATTGTCATTTTTAAACTTTCATATTGATCGTTTAAATTATAGTATTGTTCAAGCAGGGGCTTGACGTTATAGTAATGCACGAAGGTGTGAGTGGTTTTTTCTAATTTTGCAGGACCCAATTTAATGGGTAGTATTCCCAGATTCTCCGTGATATTTCTGATAATTAATCCATCGCTGAGTGCGAGGGACCTGGAAGTGGATCAAAATTATAAGTTATTTTTCTTGGTCTTTTAATATTAGATAAATGAATTTTTTCAACTGTGTTACCATGTTTTACTTTAAGTTTAGCTGTTTTCAAATTTTTATTGATAGATTTTAATGATTCGGGTTTAAATTTATTTTTAGTTTTTGCTTGTTTTTGTCTATTTTTCACAAGAATTTTATTTGGAATTTCGGGTAGTTCTTCTCTCGATTCATTAAATTTGCCAATAATTTTCTCTTTATTCTGATCGATTTTATTTTTTATTGATTCGTATAATAATTTTGTTTTGTTCTTATGATTCTCTACATAATTATTTATGAGTTGTTTGTCGATGTTTATATTAAGGGGGGATTTAGTATCAAGATGACCAGAAATTACTTCACACGGTTTTAATTTTGTAACTGAATGGATTGTATTATTATAGGCCAAAAGAGCATAATTAACTTTTATTTCTATGGATTCCTTATTATAGACTTGTTGATTATTAAATAGTCTTATGTGTTCTATAAGAGTCGAATGAAATCGTTCTATGATCCCATTCGATTCAGGGTGTTGCGAACTAATAAAGTGTATGTTTATTTTATGAAGCTCTAAAAGTTCTGTTACAATTGAATTTTTGAATTCTAGCCCATTGTCAGAAATTATTTGTCCGGGAATTCCATGATGCGTAAAATACTTTACAAGATTATTAACAATTTCAATACCTTGAGAGGAATTGAGTTTGTATGCCTGTGCATATTTAGAAAATGAATCTATTATGGTGAGGAATTTTATTTTTTCTAATGTAATAGTATCGATATGTAATAATTCGAAAGGCTTTGATGACGTAGGCGTTAAATTTAATTTTAGCTTCAGGGGATTCCTGTCGTATTTTGTAATTTGGCAGATTTCACATGAATTAATGTAAGTTTGGATAGAGTTCCTTAGTTTAGGCCAGTAATAATTTTGCTTAATGCGCGCTTCTGTTTCTTCAATACCACGATGATTTGTTTTGCTTTCGTGGAATTTACAAATAATTTCAGATTTTTCGTTTTCGTCTGTAACATCCGTGAGGTACTGTTTACATCTAACTATGTTGATTTGGGAATTTTTAAAGTAATTTTGTAAAATCAGGCTAAACTTTTCATACGTACCGCTCTCGCAATATAAGTGATATTTAACTTTGGGTACTATGTACTCTTTAATAAAATTAATAGCTTCCCTTTCAAAATTTAATTGAGAAAGTTCTACTAGTATTCTCTGTTTTTTTGTTGCGTGTAATTTTAGAATAATTATTTTTTTTGGGCTATGTTGTGTTTCAGAAATAATTATTTGATTTTTGCCGTAATTTACAGGGCATTCTATTATTGGGATTCCTATAATTGGGTGTTCTTTATTTGAATGAATGGTGGCGTTGCTCTCACTAGAAGAGTCGTCAACATCACTTTGTTGATCACCTGTTTCGACGATTAGTGATTGATTATCTTTTTCGTCTGTTTGTCTCGGTTCTAGTAATTCGTTTAAATGTTGAATGTCTTTTATAACTGATTCAATGTCGTCCGTATCATTTATGTTTAATTCAAAGTTTGGTTTATCGTCGGGGAGTTTAAAAACTGTAACGAGTGTGTCAGTATTATTGAAAATATATTGAAGCATTGATTTGACATCTAACCAATTCTTTCGATCTAATCCTGAGGCTATTTGTGGTATGGCGAGATTTTTAATATTGTTTTTAATGCAAAAAGCTTTTAAATTTAAAAGTGCATAAAATACATCTTGTTTTGAAGGTTTATCATCATATTTTTCTTTAGTAATCATGTAAATTATATATCTGAAATTACTTTTTAAATGAACTAAAGAATGAAGTTTTGGGTTTTGTTTCTTTAATTTATCCACATTATTAAAATTTTCTTTAAACTGTTTAGCTATTCCTCGTGCCATATATAAATCTTTGCTGACGCAGTGCGCTAGACTGCTAGATAGCGGCGCGTCGAATAGATTCCCTACAACTTCTAAAACGTTATTATTCGTTGACGTATTATTAAATTTTGATGTCAAATAATACTGATATTGTGTTAATGGGTCTTTATTGTCTAAATCGGCGGGTAAATTTTGAATTTTGTCATTAGTTTCATGAGGAATACGGCTTAACGCATCGGCATTAGAATTTAACTTTCCTTTTTTATAAATTATATCATAATCAAATTCTTCAAGTTTAAGTCTCCATCTTATTAATTTTTGACTACATTGTTTTAAAGAAAATAGCCATTGTAATGGTCTATGATCGGTGTAAATTTTGAATTTACGGCCAAAAAGATAGGGTCTAAAATATTGTGTACTCCAAACTATCGCCAAAAGTTCTTTCTCTATTGTGGAATAATTCATCTCTGATTCATTCAAGGTCCTGCTCGCGTACGCGACCGGGAGGTCATTACCAGAGTTACCTTGCGATAAGACAGCTCCGATTGCGACGTTACTGGCATCACATGTCAAGATGAATTCTTTAGTAAAGTCTGGGTATTGTAGCAGTGGTTCGTTTATAAGCAGATTTTTGCACGTATTAAAACAGTTTATATATTCAGGGTCATTGATGTTGATGATTGCATCTTTTTTCAAGCATTTTGTAAGTGGTTTAGTTAGTTTCGCGAAATCTTTAATAAATTTCCGATAATAACCAAGCAGGCCAAGAAATCCTTTAATTTGTTTAACGGTTTTGGGAATAGGATAGTTTTGAATTGCCGAAATTTTGTCTGGGTTAGGTCTTACACCTTGTGGGGTTACAATGTGGCCTAAATACGCGACTTCTTTTCTTAGAAATTCCGACTTATCAAGCTGAATTTTGAAACTGGATTTCCGTAAACGGTTGAAAACTAATTTTAAATTATTAATATGTTCTTGCAAACTACTTGAAAAAACAATAATGTCGTCCAGATAGACTAAACATTTTTCGTTAGTGAGTCCACGTAGTATGTTGTCCATTACTCGCTGAAAAGTTGCGGGGGCATTTTTCAAACCGAAAGGCATCCGCAAAAATTCATAATGGCCGTCTTCCGTGTTAAAAGCGGTCTTTTGTATGTCTTGATCATCCATTTGGATTTGGTGGAACCCGGAGGCCAAGTCTAAAGTAGTAAAATATGTACATCGTCCTAATTTGTCAAGTAGGTCGGTGATATTTGGTAATGGGTATTTGTCTCCTATTGTTTTCTCGTTAAGTTTGCGATAATCTATCACTATTCTCCATTTCTTTTTACCTGACGCGTCTATTTTTTTGGGTACAACCCATATGGGTGAACACCAAGGTGAGTTAGAATGTTTAATTATATTTTGGTCTAGCATTTTTTGTATTTGGTCGCGAACTTCAATTTTATGGATTTCGGGATATTTATAAGATTTTGTATAAGTCGGTATTTCGTCCGTGGTTTTAATGCTATGTCGTATTTGGTTTGTAAATGTCAGTTTGTCATTTTCATTATAAAATATATCAGAGTATTGATTAATGATTTTTAAGATTTCTGATTTTTCTTCTATGTTCATGTGTTCCGTGCGAATTTTGGATGCATTGAATTCCAAATTTTTTATTTCATGACAATTTAAATTTGGGCTTGCATATGTCACATAATTATCAAAACTTTCTACTGCAACTAAACTAGGTAATCTAAATGTAACCTGATACTCTGTTGGATTGATAACGGTACATAAACAGTGAGAGTTTTGTACGTTTGTTACGCATTCGGGAATAATTAAATTTTGAGATTTAATTTGCGGAACTAGTACTGTACCTTTCTCTACGTTTACCTTTATTTTTATAATTTTTTCTGACTTTGGTTCGACAGTAACATTTGGTATAGTTTTTAAGATATTTAAATTCAAATTATTTTCGTTATTAAAATAATTTATTTTAATTTTACTATATGGTGTAATAATTAAATCATTAAATGTATCAATTAAAATTCTTAACTTTTTTAAATTGTCCATGCCCAATAGCATGTCGAATTGGTCGTGAAAGTCGAAAATGTGATATTTTAAATAAGCTTCATCTTCTAAATTTGGGTTTAATATTTTAGAAATAGGTACCATTGTACTGTATAATTCTGTAGATGTCCCGTGTGCTGTTGTAATTTGGAATGGGTCTTTTGTTACAAATTTATTATAAAATTTAGATGCTATGTTGGGCCGAATAAAAGATCTAGTGCTGCCGGTATCTATCAATACTTTCAAATTATTCTCTGGGATTATTATAAATGGGAGTTTACTCTGATTTATTGTTAAATTCATTAGTTCAAAGTGAGATCCGAGGCTAGATTTCCTAAAAAATGTTGGTCAGAGATATCAGTGTCATTTTTATCGTTAATATTTACTTCTTCTACTATCTCTATTTCGTTACTTTCGTATGTTTCTGGGAGATAACAATTATTATCTGCAAAGCTATCGCTTTCTTTTAATTCATATTCGTCTAAATTAAAAAGTTCTTCTGCATGGAATTGTGGGGATTGAAAATTTTGACGTGACGGTCCTGGTCTAGGCTGAAAACCAGTATTGCGAGTTGATATACTCATGGGAGTGGGTTTTGGCATAACTTTGCTCTGATTATTCGTTGAATTTCTAAAATTTTGACTTTGGAAATTTCTTTGATTTCCGAAATTAGGGTTCCTGTTTACTGTGGGAGTGAAATAGTTTTGTCTAGCAAGTGGGAATTTATTTTGATATGCGGGTTGAGGTGGTATGTATTTGGGTACCATTTTAAAATTTGGAGTGTTTTGTTTTGGAATATATTTTTGATTTTGACTATAAAGGCTTTTAGGTGTTTTAGGGTTTGCTTCGAATTGGAAATCATTCGTAAGCATGTGTAATGCCGCATTTAAATCACTAGGGTTCTTTGTCCGCATTAATTGACCGATAGGGTCTTTAAGTCCCTTTAATAAAATTCTTAGAGCATAGTTACGGAAATATCCAATTAATATTGGTGCCTCGTTAGCGACAAAATTTATCGCAATATTTGATACTTGTATATTTAAGAGATGTTGCACTCTATTATAAAATTCAAAAACAGTTTCTTTATCGCCTTGTTTCAAATCTGTCATTTCAATACATAAGGTATAACAATCTCTTTTGTCCGCGTAAGTGGTTAAAAGAGCTGTTTTTAAATCATTCCATGTAGCAATAGTGCAACTTGATATATTAATGGCTGCTTCGCCCTTTAATTTTGCTAAAATGCTACTCATGAGGTATTCATTTTGGAAATCACCTTCATCGGCGGCATTATAAAATTTTGTTACAAGTTTTCCCGTGATTTCTAAGAATCGGGGTAATAATTCCCGTTCTCCATGGAATTCAGGAATCATGTCCAGATATTCCTTTTTAAGTGTGGGTACGGTTGCCATTTTTAATTTTAATGTAGGTTGTCTTAATTTGAACGAACTGATTTGAGGATTTAAATTAAGATTTTCAGGGTCAGAGTCTGATTCAGAGTTTGTACTATTTTCTGATTCACTTGTTAAAATAAAAGTAGGAACAAACGACATATGGTACTCACAGCAACACCAGGATTCGCTTCATATCCTCTGAGACGATGGCGGCTGGCTGGTACTCGGCTCTCGATGAACGCTTCTTTGCGTAGATGCGATGACCTCTCTGGATTGGATGACTGATGTCCTCTCAGCAACTCTCTCCTTTTTGGGTCTCGTACTGGTTACTTGATTGTCTTGTACGTGAAGTGTTATTTTTGCTTTTTACACTTCGAATGTTCGATGGCTAAATTAATCACTGACGTGAAACGATTTTATATTCTCTAAAACGTTTTAGCCATCCTACCGACTGCGCCAATTATTTGTTTAAACAACGCAAGTAACTTTTTAAAAACTATTTATTTGGTTAATACAACAATAAGTTGTTAATAGCGTTACATCTGAATCTAGACTAACTAAAACTACATGATACATTTGTTTTTATGTTCTTGAAACATGACGTGTCCGCGAGACGTGCTTCTACGTAAATGTCTTATTTGTCACGTTTGATGTTGTAGCTGGGCATATAACTTATATATATATATAAATATATACACTTATATTACTTTTTTAAAGCAAACGTGATTTTCTATCAATTAATGCAATAATATACAGGATATTCCATTAAAATAAAAATTGCAAATATAGCAGTATCTACAAAAATTATATTTTTTTACCAAATTTATACAGATTTAGTTTGCTTATAAAAAGTACTAAAAACTTTATTGAAACTATTTTTCGGGAACTATAATAAAAGGTGTTTCTAATTTCGCATTCTAACATTATATATATATATATATATATATATATATATATATATATATATATATATATATAATTTATATTGTTGTTAGTTAACATTTTTTTTACAATCGATTGATAAATCGGACCTAACAAGCTTATATCTCCGTAGCATTGTCAAGGTATTTAAAATGACATTTCTAATATATTTTTAATTGTGTGCTATTTTTTTTGCATAATGAAAGGAGTTACTTTTATGTTACCCTGATGACATAAAATCCAGAGTACTACAATATAATAGCGTTAATTGTTAAGAAGTTAATGAATAATTTCGGTCGCAGACTATTATCGACCCTAAAAATATTGACGGCAATATAAAAAAAAATACGTACCGGGTTTCGAGCTCACGTATTAGACCGGTATATATGTGGCCATAAACAAGATTTATGTTGGTAAGGCAGATTACTATAGCGACCAACTGATAGCTTTTTATATTCAGAAAGTCGTCAAATGTTTAAGTAAAACTAAAATCTTAAATGTTCTACTATAGTATAGATATAAAATTTATCCTCCTTCATTAATTTTTAGTTGGTTTATAGTTACTGCGATTTGTCATCATTCGTATTTTATACCGGCCGGCATTTATTTTTAGGTACATAAACGTGTATACTTGAAATACATAATAAAATACAGTGGCAGATTACTATTTAGGCGCAATCGACACTCACCTAGGGCCTGTGATATATTTCTTCGTGTGAAGTGCGGTTACCCGCTGTCAAATCACGACCCCCAAAGATGTTAGTGGAGGGGAAGCCACAGGTGTGGATCAAACCAGGATTCTTAAGATACACAGGCCGACTCGATACCACTTAGCCACCTACCCCATACCACTAATTTCAACCTTATAAATATGAATCTGACAGTTCAGAAGATTGGTTTTGAATCGGTAAATAAGATATTGTAATCGATTCTCCTAAATTTCTGTACAATATTTGACAGTAGATGTCAGTACTTATTAAAACCAATAACAAGATAGTTATTTGTGAACACTATTTATGTAAATGTAAAAAAATTCAATTCAATTAAAACAAAATATAAACAGATTGGGTGTTATGAATCATAATTTCCCGTTATTATATACTTCGTATCATAGCAATAAACAGCAAATAATATTAAAGGGAGCATGTAGGTACGACGATTTAGTTAAAATGAATATAGATGATATTGAAGACATAAGATCTATAATTTTTATAAAAATGCCTTATAGTGAAACAGTGAAAAAACGTTCATTCATAGTTATTGGTGACACTTACAAATTATATAAAAGTTTACAACTATTGATTTTTTTTAAAAAGAACTTTATTTTGACAGAGGTTTGTTACAGTTAGGCTTGTTGATACAGAATGCCTTATCTTACAGATAACTTCATATTTATACTCAAATTTATTCTGGGCTAATGTCTACACAAGAACAAAGGAATTATCAGTTATTTATTATCTATCTTCTGCAGGAAGCAATGAACAACAATGGGGTAAATTCCGAATAGTGCTAGGAGTACATGAAATTGATGCATTATTTTTTAAATTGCTCAATTACAAGGAATAGATAGGAACACATACTGCAGAAAACACCGGACAGCACAACGAAAAAAGGAGAACAAGGGTTGGAAATGTGTAACGAAGAAACACTGAAATATTGAACAATATAAATGCATGTAATAAACAACTTGCAAATAACTGCGGTGATGTAGCTATGGCAATAATTAATAATACGACAGTTTTAGAGAAACTTGAAGAAACGATGAACTCTTTTGGGCACACTTCCAATGTAATAGTGAAAGGTATGAAAAATGTGTAATTGTTTCTTTTTTCTCTCTTTGAAGCTGCTATAATGAATTATTTTGTTTAATGCACTTATTTTTTAATCCTTGATATATTGCAATTTACTCAATGTACCTAATTTAGTTTTTAAAATTGTTCGACTGCTTATATTGCTAAATATAAAAATATTTATTTGTACTAAACGATTACTCATATTTCCTGACAATTTTTATCGCATTTATTGTCCTTAATTTGATATTTCAAACTGGTTTCCATGTTCTGTAAAACAGCATAAGTAATTATGATTTTGATTACAACCCTGGGCTCATATCTTAGCACTCTTTCACCAAGTAAACTCCTAGAATGCATTTTTAAAACGCCATTGCATCTTTGGATACAATTTCTGACTGCAGTATACAGACTTTCTGGAATGACATCTAAGAAATGTGTCATAAGCCATGGGCTGTAGAGGATACATAATTAATTTAGGAGTCAAAATGGCAACGTGTGTACAGTCAACGACAAAAGTTTGAAATTTGTATATACTTATAAATATACTCGTATGCATGCAAAGAGTTATATAACAATTACCTATAACTTCCGGAAAATGGGTCCTCTGCGTAAATGTTAATTTAATTTGTTTTTCTGTTCTTTTTGCAGAAATTTAATATACTCATGTCTTAAATGTGTGAATACAAACTGAAACTTTATCCAATTAGTTGCTGATAATTCGCAGGTAGAAGAAACTTATAGCAGTAATTTTTTTTTAGGGAAAATAGCATTAGGACGATTTAAGTTTGACATACCGGATAGCAGAAAAAGAGACTCACCCCCAAAAATTATTTATTTTTAAAGCAATTACATTCATATTATAGATTTAGAAACTACATCAAAAAGAGCGTTAAACTACATAAAAAGTGAATGTAATCTATTTCCAGTTTAACCGAAAGTAACCCCAACTTTCTTATTTTAAATAGAACAGTTTGTATATTTTTGAAAATTTGGATTCTATGCAGTATTCTGAATTCAACCATTATAATAAGTGCATTTTAAACTTATAAACTACGCCAGAAAAATGTAAATTATATTAATTATATTCTTTATTCAAATATCTAAATTATCATGGATGTTACTTATGATAAAAAACATAAAATAAAACAAACGAATTCACTTAAACAAGATTTAAATTAAATTTTCAAAATGTCCGCCATTTTCTCGAATACAAAGATTAACTCTTCTGATTGTTCCTCGCATAATATTCTGTAACATTTGCGGTGCAATGCTAGGAAAGGCTTATTTAATCAGTTCATTAAATTTTCTATTGTTTTTGGTGGCGTTGTGTATACTACATTTTTAAAGTATGGAAATATAAAAAAACTTTCATACAAGTTAGATCAGGTGATTTAGCTGGTCATCTAATTGGACCATTTGAGCCAATCCATTTATTAACATAACGGTTATTTACAAAATAGCAACAATACGTGCATTATGCGGCGGTGCGTCATCTTGCTGAAATATTCTACTGTAAACGTTTAAAGAAAGTAATTTAAGAATTCGTATATTTCGTTTTCCAGAAATTGCAAATAATATTCCATCAAGGAATATTGGTCCAATTATTCTAGTTAGTAGAACACCCAACTGATAATTAAATCCATAGTTTTCTTGGAAATTTCCATCCTTTTATATCCTTGGGTTCTCATTTGCCCAATGCCTAACATTATTTCTATTGAACATGCCGTTATTTGTAAATCTTGTTTCGTCAGAAAATACTCGTAATACGAGCATGTTATACATAAAGTTATTATTTCGATTATGATGTTGATCGGGTAGGTGGCTCAGTGGTATCGAGTCGGCCTGTGGATCTTGAGAACCCTTGTTCGATCCCCACAGCCGACAAACAATTTTCACCAAATTAAATCCACCCTTGTGGCTCCCCCTCCACTAACATCTTTGGAGACCGTGATTTGACGGCTGGTAACCGCACTTCACACGAAGAAATATATAGCGTACCAAGACCTGCTTCGGATGAGTGCTACACCCAGTAATGGGTAAAAAGCCTTATGATATATTTATTTTATTTAAAAAAAAAAACAACAAAGACAAAATTAATTGTCTTTAAATGCTCACTTGGTGAAACTAGGTTTAATAATAAAATATCAAAATAAACACTTGTCTAAGTTTCACAAAATTCAGCCTCCAAGTCACCTTATGAGGGCATCGTCAGAGGCTGGCCAGCACAGTTGGTAACCATAGACGCGTTTCGCTCTTATTAGAGCTCATCAGTATGGTATAACCTACTTCTTCACCTAGAACAAAGTTCACGTGAAGAAGCTGGTGACGAAGGACTGTGCCAGCAGAGAATAAGATCTCTAAAGAACGGTAAGATGACATGAGAAGTTCTATCGAACCTGTAATGCCATCTACCGAAAAAAGCAAAAGCTACGAAATAGCAATTTAAATAAAAAACATCAAAGACAAAATTAATTGTCTTTAAATGCTCACTTGGTGAAACTAGGTTTAATAATAAAATATCAAAATAAACACTTGTCTAAGTCTCTAAGTCCTCATAAGGTGACTTGGAGGCTGAATTTTGTGAGACTTAGACAAGTGTTTATTTTGATATTTTATTATTCTTCACGTGAACTTTGTTCTAGGTAGAAGTAGGTTATACCATACTGATGAGCTCTAATAAGAGCGAAACGCGTCTATGGTTACCAACTGTGCTGGCCAGCCTCTGACGATGCCCTCATAAGGTGACTTGGAGGCTGAATTTTGTGAGACTTAGAAAAGTGTTTATTTTGATATTTTATTATTTATTTTATTTAAAAGTTAAATTTTTATGAAAGAAAAATTCGGATGACGCCTGGATTCGAACCAGGGACCCTCCGCTTGCCGGGCAGAGATGTTAACCGCTACACCACGTCACCTGTGTCCGACGTATGGCTTCAACCGAATTATTCTTTCATAGTGTCTAACGTAGCATCGATCCCAAAGACTCCTATATCTATGATAGGCATTGACAACGGGTTTCGTCTACAGCGACACAGTTCTGATTTATAGGGAATCATTCCACGAACTAATTTTTAACATATGACTTCGACTGAACGTACAGTAATGAAGATAATTTTAAAGTTAAATTTTTATGAAATTTTTATGTCAATGCCTATCATAGATATAGGAGTCTTTGGGATCGATGCTACGTTAGACACTATGAAAGAAGAATTCGGTTGAAGCCATACGTCGGACACATGTGACGTGGTGTAGCGGTTAACATCTCTGCCCGGCAAGCGGAGGGTCCCTGGTTCGAATCCAGGCGTCATCCGAATTTTTCTTTCATAAAAATTTAACTTTAAAATTATCTTCATTACTGTACGTTCAGTCGAAGTCATATGTTAAAAATTAGTTCGTGGAATGATTCCCTATAAATCAGAACTGTGTCGCTGTAGACGAAACCCGTTGTCAATGCCTATCATAGCTATAGGAGTCTTTGGGATCGATGCTACGTTAGACACTATGAAAGAAGAATTCGGTTGAAGCCATACGTCGGCCACAGGTGACGTGGTGTAGCGGTTAACATCTCTGCCCGGCAAGCGGAGGGTCCCTGGTTCGAATCCAGGCGTCATCCGAATTTTTCTTTCATAAAAATTTAACTTTCAAATTATCTTCATTACTGTACGTTCAGTCGAAGTCATATGTTAAAAATTAGTTCGTGGAATGATTCCCTATAAATCAGAACTGTGTCGCTGTAGACGAAACCCGTTGTCAATGCCTATCATAGCTATAGGAGTCTTTGGGATCGATGCTACGTTAGACACTATGAAAGAAGAATTCGGTTGAAGCCATACGTCGGACACAGGTGACGTGGTGTAGCGGTTAACATCTCTGCCCGGCAAGCGGAGGGTCCCTGGTTCGAATCCAGGCGTCATCCGAATTTTTCTTTCATACAAATTTAACTTTCAAATTATCTTCATTACTGTACGTTCAGTCGAAGTCATATGTTAAAAATTAGTTCGTGGAATGATTCCCTATAAATCAGAACTGTGTCGCTGTAGACGAAACCCGTTGTCAATGCCTATCATAGCTATAGGAGTCTTTGGGATCGATGCTACGTTAGACACTATGAAAGAAGAATTCGGTTGAAGCCATACGTCGGACACAGGTGACGTGGTGTAGCGGTTAACATCTCTGCCCGGCAAGCGGAGGGTCCCTGGTTCGAATCCAGGCGTCATCCGAATTTTTCTTTCATAAAAATTTAACTTTCAAATTATCTTCATTACTGTACGTTCAGTCGAAGTCATATGTTAAAAATTAGTTCGTGGAATGATTCCCTATAAATCAGAACTGTGTCGCTGTAGACGAAACCCGTTGTCAATGCCTATCATAGCTATAGGAGTCTTTGGGATCGATGCTACGTTAGACACTATGAAAGAAGAATTCGGTTGAAGCCATACGTCGGACACAGGTGACGTGGTGTAGCGGTTAACATCTCTGCCCGGCAAGCGGAGGGTCCCTGGTTCGAATCCAGGCGTCATCCGAATTTTTCTTTCATAAAAATTTAACTTTCAAATTATCTTCATTACTGTACGTTCAGTCGAAGTCATATGTTAAAAATTATTTTATTTATTTATTTATGTTGAATAAACAAACTATAATAATCCAATCTTCTTCCTGGATGTACATCCTGATACAAATGTTAGTGTAACTGATATTTCAAATATTTAAATAATAGCTCTGTCTAATAATCTCTTTTTAGTAAGAACGAAGAACATATTAATAACTCAGTTGCAAAACGTCGAACTTTAGAACATAAATTCTACTCCCGCAGCCGACCATTTATACATTACATTAAGTTTACCGCTGCGTCACCTCCACTACAAACACCTTTTGGGGCTGTGATTTAACGACAGCTGCTTTTATTGAAATCAACAGTCATTAGTTTCTGCAAGAGGCAGTTCGTCATGAATGACTACAATTTTGTTTTGTTATAAATGTAAATAGGTCATAATTATCAAATTTTCATGGGAAATTATAGATTCTGTTACTACTAAGTACTAATCCTAATAATTCTATCTAAACATTAAAGCTAAAATGTACTAGATGCTTTGATTCGCGTAATAAATGCTGCTTCTCTGTTGACCAATAATGGTGATTGCGTCTATTTAAATAATTAGTTATTTGTAAATATACTTTCTATTAAAAAAAAATATGAGGAAAATAAGGATTTATATCACATTCTCTTGTAAAAAAACTTACAAAATGGAATATTTGTAATTCATTGATAATTTAATTTATAAAAGACACAATAATAATGTCTAAAGAATGAAATAATGGTTACTATAAAAAAATTCATTTGTCATTTGAAGCACTATATGAATTAAATTTTTATTTATATATTTTTGTTTTTATGGTTAATGAATGATTCAAACAAATGCTATTTTAATTTTTTATGGTTAATTAATCATTCACACACGTTGGATTCAGAAGAAAATTCTTTATCTAACGGACTAAACAATTATACAGGGTACTATAAAAAATACAATTTTGTTCTCTGGTTGAATATAGAGGTTATTATTGATCAATTTGCGTCTTATTCCTGATTATTTTCTTCTAATGTCATTAGTTCGCCCAAAAATGCTGTTCTCAGTTTAAAGAAATCTTCCTATCTATATATATATATATATAGCCAAAATAATTCAAAGAATTAACCATGTATACAAGTGCACGCTCCTCATATAAGTTTTGTTTCATATTTGGGTAAATACAAGCCACAGCTTTTGTTGTGAACTGTATTCTTAAATTTCATCCAAACATTTTTTATATTGCAATCAAAATTAGACATTGAGACAAATATTTATTTTTTCTACGTTTGCTATGAAAAGTTGACAATTACGCTTTCATTTGTCATCCAATGGCAACGCGCAAAAAAGATATTAAATCCGCGCTTATATCAATAGTTACCAGGGATACAAACAAAATAGAAACTTGTCATATTGCCAGTTGACAGAACGAATTAATTTTCAGTACGCATACGTTTTTTAATAATTTAAAGATGCAATCGTAGAAAAAAATATGTGTGTATCACGAGAGTAAAGTGTATTTGTTCCTCTTACAATATTGCAGCACAATTACCGTGCTCGAGTAACAAAGAATCACTTTACGCTCTTAATGCACAAATAACTATATTTTCGCAACAAACTTATCTCTAACATATAAATTTTTTATAACACTGGATATCACACGACATATGTTTTCAGTACTTTTCAGCTTCATTTACTAACATTTATCCAGATGTTCGCGTATCTACAGTAAAGTTCTCTATTGTTCATCATACAAAATAAAATCACTCGCACTCCATCTATTCTCATTCACATTCTCCCATGGATAACTTATACAATTCTAATTGAATATGGTTCTTAAAATGATTAAATTGCCAAGTTACAAAGCTATTTTACAAGATTGTTTCAAGACAGACTGATTACATTATACAACGAAGTTTAGTATTTATTAACTTAGAGTGCTGGGTCAGCTCATACCTGCTAAGTCGTGTAATATGAATTTTGATATCTATAGTTTATACAAATTAGCTAATTTATGTTTAAAAACGGAGTCAAAAACGAAGAGATCACGTTCCAAGCAGAATAATACTATCTTCCTATCGTTTTCATTCGTCCTCACCATCAAATTTATTTAATATATTGCCAGACATACTTTTCTTTTTACCATTAAAATCATCACATATAAAATTTGTACTTGGGTTGCAGGAATTACCGATGTTATCATATTGTCAAATCTTCTTTGACAGCATTATTTTACAATCTGGTTAGTCATTTTATATAACAGCTGGGTATTTTATAAGACGGCAATCAGCATTCTAACTAATTGGTGTATTTGAATGAAAATCGCCACAGGAGTTAAATTAATTTTACTCTTCCTTTTGAATTAATTTTATTAACTAAATATAAACTATTCTTTTTAATATCAATAGATTTATGTGCACGAAGTATTACCGTACACAAACAGGATGCAAATGCAACCCCAATGTCGTTACTTTGCACCCGTTCAGCTGGCGTTGTAACGCCATAATTCGTGATGTCATCACTGCTGCACACTGCGATCCAAGTGATTAGCTTGATTACAGAACTCGTGCTTTACATGTCAGCACACGCGCAATATCGCGCAATGGCTTGGAGGTGAACACACTTAAGTAATGATATAATCGGTCGTGAGGTCGTGACCAATGTACGTTGCTGTTCTACTTGGTGGAAGATCAGCGAAAGTGATGTCGGATTGGGCTGTATCAATGTGCTGTATACCTATATGATGAGATTTCAAATTTGTTCAATTTTGATTTATCTGATTGGTAATAAGAGTTATCTGTTTCAACTCCATTTGTTTGATTATTTCGAATCACTGAAGTTGGTACATGACTAAGTGATGACCTATATAATTCGTCATTTGTAAATTGTTCAGTATACAACTTGATTAATTAGTAAATTTATTCACTTGCTGAAATTTAATTTTATGTTGCTATTATAAGAAAATCTTTATATTTATTTAATTTAACTGCATTTATTTAACCTAATATTGATATTGTGACTTTTTATAGTTAATTTGGAGGAAGAGGCTTTCGCTCATAAATGGGATTTATAAGCTTATATTATTTATAGTTAATTTGAAATAAATATTTCAAAGAATATAATTTGTTATTACAAAAAATTAAATTGGTTTTTATACATGAAAGTTTTGTATTTTATATATCTTTAAATTACCTACACTTTGTTTAGAAATTTGGTAGCTATCGAAGTAGCTATGCATAGATACGTAAAAACAATTGTTGTTGATTGACATTAGTTTTTCAAAAGACTTCAAATTTATTTTGTACATTGAAATGACTAGAGGAAAAAAGTTAGATGAGAATCTTCGATCTATCATAATTCATTTATCTAAAATAGGAAAATAAAATTCAAAAATTGGAAAATTATTATGTTTAACACGATAGAGTGTTATAAATATTGTACAAACCAAGCGGATCCATTGCCTTAAAACTCCAATATGTGAAGAATGGTAAAATTACAGATATTAATAAGAGAGCATTAAAAAAAGTTACTCGTCAAAATAAAAATAAATAAAAATAAATATATCATCACGCCTTTTACCCATCACTGGGTGTGGCACTCTGCCTAAGCAAATCTCGGTAAGTGATATATTTTTACGCGTGAAGTGCGGTTACCAGCCGTCAAATCACGGCCTCCAAAGATACGAGTATTAGTGGAGCTACATTTTTTTAAATTGGTGAAAATTGTTTGTCGGCTGTGGGGATCGAACCAGGGTTCTCAAGATCCACAGGCCGACTCGATACCACTGAGCCATCTACCCCATAAAAAAAGGCGACAAATAATTTTCACCACGTTAAAACTAGCCCTGAGACTTCCCCTCCACTAATATCTTTGGGAGTCGTGATTTGACGGCCGGTAACCGCACTTCACACGAAGAAATAAATTAAATTATGAACCTGACCAGACTTATCCGTCTATAACCAGACCTGATTTATCCGTATCCAACCCGCCCAAATTGTGATTTAAAGGTATTGGTGTCATTAAGTTGGCGACGCCAAAACCTACCAAAGTCGCCGCGATTCTACCGACATCTGCAGAGGTGTATGTCAACTGCTGTTTAGTCAAACTATGTTTCCAAACATCAAGGTATAATTTTTTCAATCTTTAATACAAATAGCTTTCTGTTAAATATACAAATATACATAAAAGGATTCTGTGATACATTGGAAAAGCCATTTATTTACGTTACAGAAGTAAGTAAGGCAGGACACTGATGAGTGCAGTACCCAGGAGTGGTGCATAGCATATTCATAAATCAGCCATAAGGAGCAGACACCAGCAACACTCTCTAACTAAACTTTATATAAAAATCTGCTCTAAGTTCTCGATTTTCGCTCTAAAAATCGACACCCGGGAGACAAATTGATAGTTGAATGGTATGTTCTAACTTAGACCATAGTATACCCTATAGAAAACATATCAAGCGATTTATAAATCTAATTATTGCGTAATTTAGGGTCAATTGCAAACAAGAGTAAGTGGCGAAATATCCCTTGATATCTGCCTATTGACTTGGATGAATTATTTACATGAATTGAATCTAGTTTGTAACAAGTACAATAAATCTCTGCGTGAAAAACAAAAATATAGTAATTAATGTTCATGGCGACAAACTTTAGTTTCAATTAAAAATAAAGAATTACATTATAAATAATATGGCAAGTAAAATATGATAACATAAAAAAATATCTTTGTCGCGCGTCTCCAATGTCAACGCGATAAAAGATGATAAATGAGCGCATTTCGAACGACAACGCGCGAAAAAGATAAATACGCGCTTATTTCAATAGTTACCGGGGAATTTCAACAAAGTTTATTTGGGAAAATATGAATAAAGATATAACATACAAAACTAAATGTTGTCAACAATGTCAGCAATCAAAAATTACTAAATACACAAAATCACCTATTGCAGACTTTGTAATGCCGAGATATCGTTTTAGTATGATTCATATTGATTTAGTTAAACTACCTCTATCCGAAGGATATTCTCATGTACTTACTTGTATAGACCGATTTACTAGGTGGCCTGAAGTTATTCCATTAAAGGATATTTCTACTAAATCCGTGGCTAAAGCTTTTGTTGCGGGTTGGATTTCGCGTTTCGGTGTTCCTGATTCTGTTACTACAGATAGAGGTCAGCAATTCAATTCATCGTTATTTAAAAATTTATTATTATTATTAGGATCAAATCATATTCGAACGACAGCATATCATCTACAATCAAATGGAATAATCGAGATATTTCACAAACAATTAAAAAATTAATTAAAGACTTATAAAAATTCATTGATCTTGTTAGGTATTCGATCTTCAATTAAAAAAATTAGTAATTGTAGTTCTGCAGAACTTGTATATGGATGCAAAATTAAATTACCGGGCGAATTTTTACCATCATCTACATTTAAGCCTTCAATTAATATTGATTATTCACATTATTTAACAGATATTAAATCAGCAATTAATAAATTTACTCCAATTACTTCTAATAATCATCATACATCTAAACAAACATTTTTACACCCAGAATTATTTAAAACTTCACATGTTTTTGTTCATAACACTACCATTGGTCCGTTACTTAAACGACCTTTTGATGGTCCATATAAAGTTGTTAAAAGATATAAAAAATATTTCGAAATTTTGATAAATAATAAATTAGAAACAATTTCGATAGATAGATTAAAACCTGCCTTTATTGAGAACTCTAATGAATAAATTGGAATTTGGTATCTTTATTAACACCAATTGTGTACAAATATATGTATACTCATATATATTTCTTATTATGTTTATCTTTCCTTCGTTTTCTTTTGTTTTTTTCTTTTGAAGTATTGTAGTGCTCATTATTATTTTTAATTTGAAAAACAAAAGAAAAAGTAGGCCTGGGAAAAGAAAAATGCTTTGTTGTTGTTAGTTACGATTTAAAGAAAATAAAAAAGAATTATTCTGTCTAATTGTATTTATATTTATTTATTATAAATTAATTAAAAAACCAATAAGTTGGTTTACACATGTACGCCCGATAAAGATATTCGCGGAAGTTAATACTTCCAGATCATTGGGATCATTATTCAAGAGAGTAATGCCCGGTTTTTAAGTGAAAGTCAAAACTTTTTAAAAAACAGTTCATATTTTATTTTACTCAATACTTTTGTATGTATTTACTTATCATTTTATTAGTTCACAAATAAATAATAGTAATATTACAATTTTGAACATGTTCTTTTATAAAATGATGTCTTATAATTCTGTGTTTTAATTTTTATCTAATAATATAAATTTTTGATAGCAGAATTGCTCTTATATTATCACAATATATAACTATAGATAATTTAAAAATCTCTAGATCTACTCGTATTTCTTAAATTAATTTTCTTAACCATTGTAACAGGATGGGCCACTTAGGGATGAATAAGTGAAAACTAATAGGATCTTTGTTTACTGAGAATGCTACTTACCTGTGCCGTGAATTCTTCCTGTTGTTAAAGAATCCTGAAAATTATAGGTGAACATTAATAAAAGAAACATACATCACTAAATAAATGAATGATGTGGAAAAAGAACGCAAGTAAAAATTGAACTAAGTTATAATAATTAAGTTTATTATGCCGAGCATTACATTTTTATACGTTAATAATCATATTTCGCGCACTCGCATGATGTGATCTACAACCAAATAATCTTACACTCATTCTTATTGGCACATGTGGTCACGAGTGTCAAACAACACGAAACCAATCTTTTATCTAAACGCAACATAACAATAATGAAATATTTACATCAAAAACATTCTTGTTTAGCAAATGATAAGTACATATATTCTGCGTCAGTGGTGAATAAAGCTACATTTTGTTGATTTTTACTACACCAAGAAATGAATTCCTCTCGCAACTTAAAACAACAAGCAGTTATAAAAAACCTTGTACTTAAAATGCTCCAACAAGCATCACAATATCCCTCTAAATAATTTATTTCCATCTTTGCTGTATCTTAATTTTAAATTTATTTGAATATCCTTTAAGAATCTAAATAATTTTTGATCAACTAACCAATGACATAATTTAAGAATGCTATTAAATCTACATATAACACCTACTACAAAAGATATATCAGGTCTAGTGAATTGTGAAACATACAATAGACTACATACAGCTTCTTAATAAGGCACAGTAGATTTGATGTCATGATCGTCACTTTTACAACTGCAATCAGCTATCAACTTCAGGTTCGAATTCATGGGTACAAACTTGCAATTCACCATGTTGAAATTCCCAACATTTCGTGGATGTACAATATCTGATCTGTTAATATATCTTTATTATTTCCGTCGCATAATGTGCCTTCGCAAAATGTTTCTTGTTTCGCCAAGATCTCCCATGCCAAATTCTGCCTTCAATTTATTTTTTGTTTCTACTTTTATATTTCCAATATTTTAGAATATTTATAACTCATCTATATATACAGCGGTAATAACTGTTCCTTGTTCTTGATTTTTAATTTAAATATTTAGATCTGATAAAATTTTACTTACCGAATATACTATGAAGTCTTCGATTCTAGAAGCGTTCTACCTGTTTTAAATCATAAATTGCTTTATTAATTTTCCAAACTTTGGAATTGCTTAAACAAACCAACTGAAAGTTGTACATACATTTCATCATTTATATTCTTGAAGATAAGCAGTCCTTTTATGTTCTGAAAAAAACAGTTTACACAGAATGATTTTTTACAAACTTCACATTCTTCCTGTCTTGTTCTGGGCATGTGATCTTCCAAATTCTTCGACGTTACGTTCATAACACAATACAACGACGACGAGATCCGGTGTTCTGAAGTTCATGCTGCCTTTCTGGAACAATTTCTTGCGAAGGAATTATTTTTTTAATAATAGTTTCTAATACCTCTTCTCTAAATTGGGTTATACTAATTTTCATCTGTATCACTTGCGTGTATAAAATGTGAGCATTGACAAATATAGTGCCCAGTAGTAATTCAATTGATAACTTTCTGAGCCATTTTATAACTTTGCGTAGAGAACTGTGTATGATTTTTGCTGATCTGATAAGTCTATAAGAGCTTCGCAGTTATTGTAGTCTATAAGCGCGGTTGGCTTTTCTGTCTCATTATTTCATCTATAATTTTTTTTTCACTTCCTCTAAATGTTTTGTACTGAGCATCATGACATCACGTTTATCCTTCCATTTTAGAGCTACAACTGCTGGATTTCGTATACGTGCAATAACTTCTCCCCTTCTAAGCTTTTTATTTTTTACTTCTTTGCAGGTGAATTTTCTATTGCTTCGCAAAGTTCCCACCAGATGAGTTTGTCTCGCCAATAATCCATTAGCTAGTGTCACACTTGTGTAGTAATTGTCATCCTTTACGTAGAAGTGGCTGAATTAGATTTATTACTAATTGTGTGGATATAGAAAAAATATCACTTCTTTCTACTCTATCGCAGTATGTACTCAGATTGTAGGTATAGCCTCCTTTTATACATAGCTTGAACAACTTTATGCCAAATTTATGGCTTTTGTTTTTTATGTATTGCCGAAACTTTAGCCTTCCTCTGAAGGGAACTAAAGTTTCATCTATACAGACTTCATGCCCTGGAGTTATTACGTCCTGATATCTGTCTCTCAACATTTTAAGTAGAGGGCTTAATTTTCTCAATCTATCCTCTTTGTTCGTTTCCGACCTATTGTCATTGAAATGTATCGTTCGCAGTAGTAATTCGAAACGATTCCTGGATATAAACTGTGTCATATTAGTTTTATAAAATATTTTTGTTGACCAATAATCTGCTATTCTAGGAAAACGATATAAGGCCATCCATAACCAAAGGACCAGAAAAATCTCCAGTTCATTGGTATTGGTGTCACTCCATTTCTGGATTCGGGAATTAGGTTTATTTTCTGTTTCTTTCAGTTGTCCAACATATCTGTATCATTCTACTACGATGTGATTTATTATTTCGTTGGTTATGAACAGTTTTAAACTTATAAGGATTTTTATCAATAAAATTTTGTATTCCTGTATTTTCTTCTGTAAAATCGAATTCTTTCAGTTTGGCAGATTCATCAATTTGTTTCCATTTAGCTCCAGTTCCTTTATTATCTTCATTATCGTTTTTTTCTTCGTCTTTATTTTCTTCCTGGTTTATTATGGATTGAAGAATAACATTATTTATAGTTTCAGTCACTGAATTAACGGATGTACCTGGTGTGTACATTAAAGATGATGTACTTGGATCCCCTGTTTTGAAGAGCTAAGCGTTTCTCTTGTCATTGATTATCTGAATTTATTTCGTTTTATTTTCTTTAATTGGGGCTCGGCTTCACTTGAGTTACTTGAATTCTCTTCAGAATGAATCGAAACATATTCATCAGATGAATTTATCACAAGCAAAAGGAGATTCTTTTTCAGACATATATTCGTCCCATATTTCGTCAAATATATTTATTTTTCTTCGTATTGGTACATTATTTACTGCTTGTCAGTTCAAAACTATCCAAAATCACGAGTATAACTGAACTTATTACAAACACGTTGAACAAAACATACGTGTACTAACATGCAAGCAAGGCACAGAACATGTGCCTCGCGGCGTGAAAAGATGAATCCATCAGTTTAGGTCGTGAGGTACATATATTGTGCCTCAATCAAATATTTCAAAAATCGTAGAAATAATTTTTTTAAATCTATTCTGCTAGCATATTCGGATTTACTAATATGAAAGGCCCTAAATTAATATAAAAAGAAAAATGGCCCAAGGGACACAACAAGTTTTTTAAATGGTGGTTTAATGTTTTAAGATTAGCCTACTAACAGTTGCAAGAATAGGAAATCTTTTACTCCGTACTGTTTTTTTGTTGTTCTTTTATGCGGGATTCGCATTGTAAATTTTGAAAAGTGTTGTCGTATTACCGATTCGAGATTTTAGTGATTGAATATTTGAGTAAAATTATATTTTGATTGGCGGTAACAAAATCGGTAGAGTTTCTAAATCAACGAAGCATTCCGGATTTGTGAAACCCACAAGAGTTTATCACTTTAAAGCCGCTCTCGATCTCAGATCAAGTAATTTTTTTTTTTGGTATAACTCTTGTATTGTAATCCAAATTTAACTTAAATGATTGTGATATGCAAAATAATTTAACTTAATAAATTTAATTTAACATAGAATCAGTTTTAAAAATATACATACATACATACATAACATCACGCTATATCCCATTAAATGGGGCAGCACGAACCCATGAAACATTCATAGAGCATCAGTGCACATCAACATTCTCATCCTGACACACGATACTCGTTTCGACCACATTAACAATTCCTCCATACGAACTCTTTCTTTCCTCACAACCAAAGTTCATCATCACGCAACAAACATCCATCCATTCGTCCTGTACACCTGTTTCGTAATGCTTCACTTACGCCCACTTCTCTAACAACGAATCTATAAGAAATTAAGGCAGCATCCCCTGCGCTTGTTTAAAAATACATTTAACACAATTGAATTTAAACACTGTATAGTAAAAACTGAAAATGAAGAAAAAAAGATGAGGAAGGAAAGGATCATATCCCTGCGCTTGTTTTTGAAACTGAATTCCACACAATTGCAGTTGGACACTTTATAGTAAAAACAGAAAATGAATCAAAAAGATAACAAAGGAAGGGAGCATCCCGCTGCGCTTGTTTTTGAAGGTGAACTCCACACAATTGCAGGTAAACACTCGAAAAATCTAACCAATGAATCTAAAATCAAGAATCATACGCTTGTCCTTATTCATCATATGTATCCCGCAATTAATTTTCGCCAAACATTCCTATCCTAACACACCACTTTTGATGCAACCACATTCATAATTCCTTTCATATAAGCTCGTTTATTCTTCTCGCTCGGAATCTTTCGTTCACGCAACAAACTTTCAATCATATTTATCCATTTGATCCTAGGTTGTCCACGCAAACTTTCACCCTGAATTTCACCAGCATATACCTAAAAAAATAATAAAAATATCATTTATCTAATGGTTGGTTTTACTAAAGCAGTGGCGCACATCTCTCATAAGTGAGTCCTAACTGTCGATATTCCTTTTAGGCTTTTATCGTTGCGATTGTTTAGCCCCCTTTTACCCATCTTGGAGGGTGGGACGCTAATATTACATCACCGAGTATTGTTCTGGATGCATCAGTTCTGTGGGCCAATGTTTCACTAGAAAAAGTAATTTATCCATCTATTGGATCAAGCGAGCTAGTCTCAAGGTCCTTCGATTTTGAAAGCGACAAATCACCTGTCCAAACGCTCCATCTGATCTTCAACTGTGGATAGCAAATAAGAAATTATCAATTAATTTTGCTCCGCTTAATTAAATTAGCAGTACTAATTTTGTAGTACTTACTCCTTGAGGATTGTATGTTCTGTTCCTCTGCCTACTTTAGTTTTGATCACTCATATTATTTTTTGTTCATTTATTTCGTTGACCATTTCACGTATGTAGCGGTCGTGTAAAATCTGAACATCCAACATTGATGTCGCTGACGCGCAACGTTTGCGTTACCTGTTCATATTTCGTGCTATCTCGGGTATCATTTAGGGCTCTCGCCGGTTTGTCATAGCACGACTATGAAAACCTGCAGTCGACTATCGAATTCCTCTTAATTTTGTTGCGCGTTCTCATTACGTTCACTGAGCGAGGTCCTGGAGTAGCTTCACAGCGCAATCACTATGCAACTATATTTGATAATCATCTTTTTATCGGCTGAGCTAGTAGGTTATAAATATTATTGTAATAATAAAAGATTACACTCTGTTTATAAGTAAAATTTATAATACATAGTCTTACACAGTAACATTTATCATGACGATAAACAAAACTCACACAATACACTATTACTTTTATAAATGATATTTATTTAAGACAATCGATTTATTTATAACAGTACTGTGTGGTAGCTTCTGACGACTAAACTGTGCTTCTAAGAAGCGTTTCTCGATTGCGAATACGTGAAATGACCGTTACAGACTTGTCCGGTATATATATATATATATATATATATATATATATATATATATATATATATATATATATATATATATATATATATATATATATATATACATTCGATGTGCCCTTATTTGTTTAAACTAAATTTTAATTTTTGTCCATAATTCAATTTAATTGTCTGCATATTTAACTTCTAGTAAACGAAAATCACAAAACACAAACTTTTTTTGACAGTTACAATGTCATACAATTGCTTGTAATTTTGTTTGAGTTCCATGGCTATCGCTACAAATAAGCAATTTTCAAAAATCTTTAAAATTTATTTTCTCGGTTATGAAATGCCACAAATAAAATCTGATTAGTGGCTTACATGCAGAATTTTAACGTTAAACGATACCCAATTTTAATTTGTTTCTGGCTCGAGGTGAGCTCTGTTGTCAGCTCTAATGAATGACTTTAAACTAAGTTGATATAGAAGTTAGCTGTGTATGTATGATATAGCCATCTATTGGCAAGATGACAACTGTCATTTTTTTTCCTCGGACACAAACCTGAGGGAATTATAACCGAACGAATACATTGTAATAATCCGACAAATGTAATAAAATTTACGTTGAAAATAAATACTATTGTAGGAAATAAAGTTTCTATAGGATCCACTACATATAATTATATAATAAAATAGAGGCTTCAGAATCCGCTTCTTTAATATATTATATATAAATATGAAAATACAAATGCGGGACGTTTCGAGTGTACAAGTCACTCTTCTTCAGCTATAATACAATATAAAGTAAAAAAATCTGATGTGGACACCACATGACTTCCTTGTACTATAGATATTTTTTTAATTGCACATATTTGACATTAAATCTTTTATTTTTTGTTCTAATCCATAGCAAACTTAAATTTTTTTTAAAATAAAAAAATTCATATATTTAAATTTGATATCTCGTTTATGCAAAAAGCTAATTTAAAAATTCTTAATGTGCTAGACGCAGAATTTAATTCTCTAAAACTTTTATTTGCAGCATTTATTTCTAAAATTAAAATAATACCATTTTTTTCAAGGAAAACTGTTAGCAGCTTCATGTAATGTGCCACTTCCGGTTAGTCTATTTTAACCAAAATCTATTATGTTATTTCCATTGATATAGTAGTCTTATATATCAAATTTGGAAAGTTTTGTAATTATATTTGAATATAGTTTTTCATGAAAATCTATTATAGGCTTCAAGTAAAGTACTACTTCCGGTAGTTGCATAATGACCAAAAAGGGAGGTGCACAACTAGATGTTATAACAGTCCTAAATATAAAGTTTCAATTTTCTACGGCTTACCGTTTTTGAGTTATGCGAGATACATACGTACGTACGTACGTACGTACAAACGGCACGACGAAATTAGTCAAAATGGATTCAGAGAGGGCCAAAATACCTATTTCCGTTGAAATCTGAGAACCGAAAATTTTCGCGATTACAATACTTCCTTTAGTTCGTACAAAGAAGTAAAAAACAACATATAAATAAAATAGTAAAACAAACCTTATATAAAATACAAATGTCATCGAAATGCCCGTCTTCGATAACTCCTGTAACTGTAACTATATTCTATGTTTTGACATATATTTTTTTAAATGTAATTATACAGGATCTTCAGTAAAGCGAATCAAATTTATCCCACTTCAAATGATTATAACTCTTTTTGTATAACCTTTCATATTTATTACGGGTTACGGGTATCCTATGCCTAAAACCAATAATTTGTTAACCATTTTTCACTAAATTTATTTATTCAATTAAAATTTAAATCTAGTATACTTTGGATATTGTTTGTTTTAATTTATAGTTTATTGTTTTGTTTTAATTTACAACAGATTTTCAATGTAACCGCCATTATAGGCAAATTTGATTCACTTTACTGAACATCCTGTATAATTACATTTAAAAAATATATGTCAAAACATAGAGTATAGTTACAGTTGTGTAGAAAAAAAATCTTCATTTTTACTATTAAAATAACTTCAGTACGCCTTCATAAAGCAATGCGTGTATTTAACCTTCTTTAGAGAACAAACGGAAAAATTACAATTCAAAATATATAAAAATATATAAATATATATATATATATATATATATATATATATATATATATATATATATATATATATATATATATATATATATATATATATATATATTGACATATTGTGTTTGTATCTAGATAATATCAATACTAGTTTATCTGAAATGTATATCATTGAAGAAAAGAATGAAATAGTGAAGTGGTTTTATGGTGGAAACTGTTCCCGGCAAGTATGTGCTTTATTTGCCCAAGTCATACGTCAATACAAAGAATGATACAAAAATTTGAAAGTTCGGGAACATTATTAAAAAACTGTAAGTGTAGATGTAATAATAATGATCGGTACGAAAACGAATTGAATATACTGGCGTCTGTAATTGAAAATCCTAATATTAGTTTGAGGCAACTTGCGGATAATTTTTCAATTCACTACAAAACAGCATTCCGCATTTTGGAAAAAAATATATTTCATTCATATAAATACCAATGCCACCAAGAACTGTTTGAAGATGATATGGAAAAGAGAAGCGCGTTTTGTTTCGAAATAATGGAAAAGGCAAATAAAGATCGCCAGTTTATAAAAAATATTTGTTTCACTGACGAATGCACATCTACACTGTATAATGAACCAAATATTCAGAACTGGAGAATGTGGGCTACGGAGAATCCACATAACGTTTTATTTACTAGGACTCAATATCCTCAAAAAATTAATGTATGGACAGGAATTCTTGGTCACCATATTGTAGGACCTTTGTTTTTAAGAGGAAATTTAACCGGTAAACGATTTTTACAACTTCTAGAAGAAGAAGTAGCGCCGGCAATGACTGAAATTGTAGAAGACGACCGCGAAATTTGGTTCCAAATGGATGGTTGTCCCACTCATAATAGTGCGGGAATTTTTGAACAATAGTTTTAATAATTAAGTAATTGGACCAAATTTTTTCATTAAATGGCCAGCTAGATCACACGATTTTTCACCATTAGATTTTTTTCTATGGTGTCATTTAAAATCTAAAATTTATGGTGGTCGGCGATTCGAAAATATTGAAGAATTAAAAGAAAGTATTCGAGTAGAATGCAATAAAATATCAGCCTATCAATTATCAAATGTTAGACAGCAATTTTATGACAGATTAGGATACTGTTTAGCAGTAAATTGAAATATTTTGAAAAATTTATTATAATTGTTATTTATTATTGTACAATATTAAATGAAATACTGATTATTTTCTGCTTTGCTATGAATGTTTATTATAAAATGTCAAATTTATTTAATTGTAAGTATGTATTTGGTTTTTGTTTATTTCATGGCACTAGTAATTTGATTAAAATTAACATTTTTATTAAATTCATTTTTCCTGGTCCGGATAAAAGGAAATTATGAGTAAGGATATTATTGGATGCAGAATTTTTTTCTCAACAAAAAACTATTTGAACATTTCAAAATTAACATTGAAATCCCTATGGTGCGTTTTCCGACGCAACAGCCTGTATATATATATAACTGCGCATCAAATCAAAAAAGTGGATTCTGCCTTTATTTTATTACATAATTATTGAAGGAAATTGTATAGTCACATGTAATTTTTTCACTAATTGTATTATTTTCGACCAGTTTTTCAGTCAATAAATTTTATAAATTTAAGGAACAAAACATTGGAAATATTTTTGACTTCCATATATAACACTGCTATTTATTGAGTAATTTTTTACATTGTCAAACAAATTTTAACGTACAGAGCATACAAAATTGACTATTTATTGAGTTATGCAGAATTTGATACCATAAAATTTATATTTCAAGGTTTTTTCGAAAATTATTGGAGAAGTAAAACATTATAAAAGTTTGTTTGAAAGTTGTAGACAAAATTAAAGATGAATATACATAACACAACGTTTCGATTGTTATAATCTTCAATCGTTATCAAGTGAATACTATTATTATTATATATTGATTATTGATTATTATTTAGTATTCACTGGATAACTATTGAAGATTATATCAATTGAAATGTTGTGTTATATATATTTCTAAAATATAAATACAATGAAAGTTCGAAATTTATCTTTTATTAATTATGAAAGTGTTATACCTAATTTGAAAATACGTAGGTATAAATATTGCATATTTTGCGATATACTTGCATTATATTTTGCGTTATTTGGATGTGAAAATTTAATATCAAGAATATTATTTGGGATATAGGATGAAATCATAAATTATCTTCTTGCAGTCAACCTCTTTAATATAAAATTTAAATATTCTAAGTAAAATAGTACAAAGAAATTTTAAAATTACTAAATCTATATTTTTTTTTCTTTCAAGACAAATATATTTTTTTATTTTTTCCTATGGGTAGTGTGGATTGTATTCCGCATGTCTGACGTAAAATTCCAGACTTCTAGTCATATTTTCTAATGCAAAATTAGATCAGGATAATTGGTCAGCTTAACATACAAAATTAAAAATATATATAATTTTAAAAATCGAAATAAAATATATTTTGATTTAAAATAATATTTCCACCTGCATACGGCGCACGAGTATAGGAGATTGAATCGCTTTGAGCGCGTGGCGTAAGCACAGCGATATAGTATGGGATGTGTCGCGTCATATCGGTGGGGCAAGAGACGGAAACATAACCGAGTCGTGGAAGTAGTACATAATTTACCCACAGCTACTCATGTCGCTTGTTGTCAATAAACGAATTGTAAAATTTCCAGTAAGTTTCATTATTTTTTTACGGTTCTTACAACCTATTGTCTTGCCAAAAAAATAGTAAGTAATATATTAGTACTTTATTATAAAAATTATATTTGTGAAATATAATTTATCTGTTTGAAGTAAAAAATTTAAATTACATTAAAATTACTTGTTTTATTATTATCTTGAAAGTTCAAAGATCAAATGGCATAATTTTTTTTTTTCGAAAAGATATTAATATTCTCCAGAACATATAAAAAATTTTAAAAAATAAAATGGTCAGTTTTTGAAATATAAATTTTTGAAAATTTAGAGAGGCATTTTCAGACAGTTGTAAATATGTAAAAATTTTGAAAAAAATACAGCATATTTAGTATATCATTAAGATTGTATATCAATTATAAAAATAATAAAAAGTGAAAAAAAAATTCAAAAAATTTTTGAATTATTTTTTCTACTTTTTTTACAAGTTCAAATTTTGATTTTTGTACACGTATGTGTGGGGAATATAAATGTGTATAAAATATAAAAAAATAAAAAAAATAAAAGGAACAGATTTTGAGTTATTTGGATTTGAATTATATTTTACTTCATATTTCCGTTGTTTTGCATGAATTTTTAAAATTTAGACTTAAAATAATAAATACTTATCAATTACTTAATTATTATTTTAAAATAAGTGCATATTTATACTGCTTAAATGTATAATTTGTTCATTGAAAATTTCTTATTCTGCATGCGTTTCAATGCGCGGCACGGTAGGTTACGTTTAACGTTAAGCTTTGCAACTTTTATTAGAAGCATTTTTGTCTAAAATCAATTGGGAAGCAACGCGCAAGGAAAACCTGATTTCCCATGTTAAACGCCTATGGCCAGATTTTTAATTAACAGTCTGTATATATATACATATATATATATATATATTAGAGATGGGCGAATATCAAATTTCTCGAATTCGAATATCGAATACGAATATTAATCAGATCTCGAATAATCAAGGTACTCGAATATTCGAATACTCCTAAAAATTTATATATTTATTATTAATAATTATTTAATTATGTCCTTTTCATTAATTGAATGAAATTGTTAAGATAAAATAAAATTAAAACAAAAAGTACAAATAAAAAAGAAAAAGACGAAAACTTCAAATTTAAGGTGAAACGTACGGGCTGATGTTGGCGAAAAACAAATTTGAAATATGGTACGTCTTCATGGTTTTGGACCAAAATATCTTTGTTATTAATAACTTCAAAGTATTGTAATAGCTTTAAGTTTATGTACAAATGATAAAGAAAACATAGTCAAATAATTCAAATAATGAAAAAGACATAATTAAATAATTATTAATAATAAATAAACTAATTTTTAGGAGTATTCGAATATTCGAGATCTGATTAATATTCGTATTCGAGAAATTTGATATTCGTCCATCTCTAATATATATATATAAATTTATTTATAACAGTATTGTGTGGAGGATTGCCCATCTTCTAAATATAAAAAACATTTGTATTTGATCATATTACCTATATATTCCTGCTTTAAATGATTTACATCACATTAAATCGTCTTTGGAATCGCATTAAATCACAATAAATCATTTTTTCACCTCAAAAAATTTCCTCTAAGAACGCCAACACTGTTTAAATTATCAAGTTTCAATATCTAAACGGTTCTTCGATAGAATACAAAAATTATTGAATTAGAAGTTGATTTTTTAAGTGCAAATGTCGGTAGTCATATACTTGACTAGGTCTTAAATAGAATACCTCTCCCATCTGCGGGTCGAAATAATATCCCCACAAAATATTGGTTTTTGGCTATTTATTAGAATAATAAATCAAACAATAGTTCTTAATTATCTTAGAATTTTAAGTTCTTAGATAATATTTTCAATTTAATTTGTTTAATAAATTGAGTAAATAATTATATTATTATTATGTATTAGGGCCAACATTAAAAAAAACTCCATGTTTAGGGGGGGTCATGGCCCCCATGACCCTCCCCCTGGATCCGCCCCTGGGCTTCAGTCGACTAACTGTGCTTTCTAAGAAGCGCTGTCTTTTTATCTTTCATCCTTTGTTACCAAGACCTTTTACCGAATTCTTGATTGCGAACACGTGAGTTGATATATATTTTCGCGTGAAGCCAGCCGTCAAATCACGGCCACCAAAGATATTAGTAGAGGGGGAGCCACAGGGGTAGATTTAAATTGGTGAAAATATATATATACAGGATGATTCTGGGAAGTGGAACCTCCCCCCCCCCCGCTTAACCTTTTTATTATAAGAAATAGAAAAATTTCTTCATATAGAAGTTTTAGTATATTAAATATACTATTTTATGACACATATAGAAATTTTTATATTTTTATTCAATGATCGGCAATAAATCTTGAGTAATCAAATTTTTTACATGAAAATTAAATTTTGAGTATTCGATTTTATGTTTTTAAAAAGAATACTAAAATCTTTATTAATATTATAACTTTATTATAATTTGTATATGGTTACATATGAGTCACAGTACTTGACTGTGCAGAGTCTACGATACAAAGAGCGTGCTTATTCACTAAACTAACCTATTTATACATTTCTCTTATCTTCTAAATATGCAACCTATGCTAGATGATGTTATGACTAATATCTTGAAACAACAGGTTCAAGATACATAATTTACATTTATCTTATCTTCTAAATGTGCAACCTATGCTAGATGATATTATGACTAATGTAATGAAACAACAGGTTCAAGATACATAATTCCTCCCCTTTTAGTTTTTTCATTATATTTGTTCTTGCATAGCTAGTTCACTTAGCTTTTTTCTTACTGTTTTTACCTTTCTTAATTTTCTTTCATTTCTATATAATTTTATTTTAGGTAATACATATTTTCTTAAAATATAACAACTTATTAATATAAATATTATAACATATATTATATAAGAGTGATGACTGCTATTTTCAATTTTGATTTCTTTTATTTTTATAATTTTCGGTTCATTTAATATAATATCGGAGATATTCTGTAATTTAGTATCATTAAATTTTGAACTTATTAATTCCTTCTCAAATGTTTTAAATTCAATTTCTTTATATTTTTGTAGAATTCTTTTAAATGTGAAATTATTTATTTGACATTCTTGGTTAATTTTTATCTTATAGATTCCTTGAATATTTCTTTTTATTTTTATTTCGTTACAGTTCATTTGAATTTCTTGCTTATTTGGACTAATCATAATTAGTTCATTTGTATTTTGAATTAATTCAAAAGTATTATTTTTCTCAATATTATGGTATTTGCAATCATCATCCTTCTGCTTATCTAGTATATTTCCCATACATTTACTTATTTCTATAAATTGTGTAATACACAAGTATTTATTCTTAATATAACTACATTCGCTTATTTTATAAGTCTTATCTTGTGTGAAATATAATTGTTGAGGTTCACTCATTATTATGAATCTATCATTCTGAATCATTGGTAATGGGGTAAACTGGTTTAATTTGAAGGATTCTTGGGAGAAGGTTGGTATTGATATTATAAAGTATATTTCTCCGTTATAGTATTTACAATGGGTTTCTATTAGTTCGTTTAAATTCCAAATGTCGTTATTTTGTGTAGTTTGTTTTAAATTTTCATAAGATATTATACTAACGTCTAGTTTGTGTAATGAGCAAAAGGTTAAACTTGTTTCTATTTGTTTTATTAATTCATTTAAATTCATTATTATTAATATTAATTTCTGAAATTTTTATTTAATTTTTAGTTGATTTATTTTTATATTTTTACTTCTGTTCTTTTTATCTAATATTTTAATTTTTCCTAATAAAGGGTTATAATTTTTAACTGAATATTTTCTGTATATTAGTTTCTTTATTTTATGAATAATTCTAGGATTCTGTTTAACATATACTTTATCTGTTAATTCTAAAGGATTGTCATTTTCTGTATTTCGTTTTAATTTTTCTCTTTCTATTCTATCTTTAATAATATGCTTAATTTTCCTTTGTTGTTCTTCATAATTTTCTCTTAATTTGGATTGGTCTGTTTTTATAAAAATGTTTTCATTTGATATTCCGTAAAGTATTTCAACTGGACTGAGTTGTGTTGTACTATGTTTTGTATTATTATACGCTAATGTAGCCATTCGTATTTTTTCTGACATTGCTATGTTTTTAGTGTCTGGTCTTGAGTGTAATATTCTCAATTGTTCTATTAATGTTGAGTGAAGTCTTTCCACTGCATTACTTTTAGGGTTATTAACACAAGTTATATGTAATTTAATTTTCTTTTTACTTAAGAGATCTTTCATTAATGTGTTATTAAATTCTGTACCATTGTCCATTATTATTTCCTTAGGTATTTTGTATGTTTCAAAGTATATTCTTAATTTATCTGTTATTTGTTTTGCGCTCTTATTTTCGACCTTGATAATCTGTGCGTGCTTGGAGAACTGATCTAATATCGTCAAGTAAGGTTCTTTATTTAGTGATAACAAATCTATGTTTATCATTTCAAATGGTGTGCTTGGTGTTATTGTAAGATTGTCGGTTATTTTTGTAGGTTTTCTTTCATATTTATTACATCGGCACGTTTCACAGTTGTTTATATATTCTTGAATGTCTTTATTCATGTTTGGCCAATAATATTTTTCTTTTAATTCTCTTATGGTGGCTAAAATTCCTCTATGATTTGTAAGGCCTGTGTGAAAGTCATGTATAATTTCTAATTGTTCCTCGTTATTTTCTACGTTGTTTACTAATTTTGTACACGCTATGATATTTATAGAATTTGGTTGGAAATTTTCTTGTAATATTTTTGAAACTTCTTTATCTAAATCTTTTTGAAATAAGGCTAAATATCTAATTTTTGGGGTTAGATAAGTTTTTATAAAATCTATAACATCTTGTTTAAAAGTTACTTTATTAAATTTACAAATAAGTCTTTGTTTTTTATTGTCAAAATATTTTTCTATTTTTATTTCAGTATCCCTGTCTACTTTATAAATTATTATTTGATTATCCGCTATATTAATTCTCTCATCTAAATATTTTATTCCTGCTATGGGATTCTCATTTGCGCTGTGTACCGTTTGGTTATCTTCTTCTTGATCTATATTATTTTGTTCGCTACTGTTTTCTGTTTCGTTATGGTTAACGTCGGGTAATGTGAAAACGTTTATTTCTATATTAGTATCTTCAAATATTTTATTTATCTTTTCTCTTACTTTTTCCCATTCTAATTTGTCTAAACCGCATCCTAATTTTGGGATGTTTATTATAGGCAGTTCATTTATAATCATGTAATCTCTTAATTCTTTTAAAGGTTTGTCCAAATTTTTTCATAATGGTTTATCAAAATGATTTATTTTTGTAATTAAGTGAAATATTATTTTATTATTTATTTTTTGAATAATGATATTTTTATTATTTCGTTCTTTGCAAAAGTCTTTGCAATCATATTTTAAATTTATTTGTTCCGCCAGACCTCGTGACATTTCGCAGTTTTTTGATATACAGTGTGCGATGGGATTTTGTTCTAATACGTCTCCTATTAAATTATTTAATTTAAATTTGGGTTTCTGTCTGGATAGTAGGTCTGCAACAACATTCTCTTTACCTTGTAAATAATTTATCTCAAAGTTATATTCACTCAATTCTATTTTCCATCTAATTAGTTTTTGATTCGGGTTTTTCATGTTGAATAACCAGATTAAAGGTTTATGATCTGTTTTTATGGTGAACTTCCGTCCGTAAATATATGGTCTAAAATTTCTAACTGCCCATACTATTGCTTTTAGTTCTTTTTCTATTGTACTGTAATTCTGTTCCGCTTTATTTAAAGTTTTAGAGGCATAACATATAGGTAATTCTTTATCGTCTGTTTTTTGTGCTAATATAGCGCCTATTGCAAAGTCGCTTGCGTCTGTAGTTAATATAAATTCTTTGTTAAAGTCTGGGTTTTGTAATATTGGGGATTTTATTAATGTGTTTTTACATTGTTCAAATGCGTTCTTTTCATCATCTATATCTATTTTAACATTTTTTCTTAGACATTGTGTAAAAGGTTTTGTCAAGTTTGCGTAATTAGGTATGAATCGTCTATACCATCCTAAAGTTCCTAAGAATTGTTTTATTTCTTTTTGTGTTTTTGGTAAATTTAAATTTTTTATTGTCTCTATTTTCTTTTCATCTGTTGTTAGTCCGGTTTGATTAATTTTATATCCTAAAAATTTAACTTCTTGTTGTAAAAATTCTGACTTGTCTATTTGTATTTTTAAATTTGCTTGACGTAGTTTTTCGAATACTAGTCTTATATTTTTTAAATGTTCTTCTAAGTTTTTGCCAAATATTATAATGTCGTCCATATATACTAAACAGATTTTATTAATTAATTCGCCTAATGCTTCATTAATCATTCGTTGAAATGTGGCAGGTGCGTTTTTAAGTCCAAAAGGCATTCTAATGTATTCGTAGTGTCCAGAACTTGTGGAAAAAGCTGTTTTTTCTCTATCATTTTTATTCATTTTTATCTGGTGGAATCCTGAATGTAGGTCTAGGGTTGTAAAGTATTCGGAGGGTCCGATGTGATCGAATATCGTGTCAATGTTAGGTATTGGGTATTTATCATCTTTCGTTACTGAATTTAGTTTTCTGAAATCTATTACCATTCTAGTTTTTTGTTTTCCTGAAGCGTCTAATTTGTTTGGTACGATCCAAATAGGGGATGACCAGGGTGAAAATGATTTTTGTATTATTTTATTATCTAATAATTTTTTTACATGTTCTTCGATGTCTTTTTCGTAAATTTGTGGAAGTCGGTAATTTTTTGTGTATACCGGCGTTTCATTTGTTACGTGAATTTTGTGTTCTATGGTGGTAGTGCAGGTTAGGTTTTCGTTTTCGTTTGGAAACAGATCTGTGTATGTGTTTATTAGTTTATCTAACTCTCTTTTTTCTATATTATTTAAGTGACTATTTCTAATTTGTATATTATTTGTTTCTGCTTTTAAATTTGTTGATTCTTCTAATTTATATATTTTATCGTCTAATTTTACTTTATTGTCTTTAAAGTTTAGTTGTATATTTAATATTTTAAATGCTTCTATTCCGAGTAATATATTATATGTTTTATGAAATTTATAAACATAACATTTTAAAGGTTTTTTATGAATTTTTATTATTGTATATTTATCGCAATTAGATTTTCCGTTTACTGTTTTAAAAGTTAATTTTTCGTTATATGTTTTTACTTTCAATTGTTTTACTAAATCCGGGTGTATAAAGTTTATTGAAGAGCCTGTATCGAACAGTATGACATATGGATTAATTTTTAATGCTGGTAAGTTCGTTGTTATAGAAGACATTACTACTGTATCGCTTCTATCTGTGTCTCTAAATCTAAAAAAGAATCTTCATAGATTTTCTTTTGTTTTTCTTTCTCTAATCTTTCGTTGTTTAACTCTTCGTCTATTTGTTTATGAAATTCTTGGTCCGTATCGAAATCTATTTCGTCTAAGTCTACTTCTTCTATGTTATTATTTTGTCTGATTGTTTGTGTAGACATTGGTTGTGTGATTCGTGTTTGTTGTGTCATAGGTTTTGGGTTAAATCGTTTCGTCTCATAATAATTTTTTATATTTTGTCTAGGTGCAAAATTTGGGTTAGTTCTCTGGTATTGAGGTGGTTGTTTGGGATTAAATGATGTTGATGGGAATGTTTGTGATGGGAACTTTTGTGGAGGTTGCCCATTGCCAAATTTTGGTCTTTCTACATTGTTTCTCAACATAGGTGATTGATTATACGTATTAATAAAGTTAAATTCATTTTTAATCATTAATTCTATTTGTTCCAAAGTTGTAGGGTTTTTAATAAGGAATGATCCTCTAACATGATTTGGTAGTAGAGATATAAATCTTTTTACTATAAATTTTTGGTTTTCATGAATTATTGCGTTCTTCTGATCTTGTGAATAATTAGTTAAGTGTATTTTTGATTTGTAAAGTGAAAATTTTTCAAGCATTATTTTCAAAGTTTGTTCTATTGATTTTGAAAATTTCGTATCCATGAGTTCTATCATCAGTGTTTCTGATGTACTCTTGTCTACAAAGTTTGTGGTCAGATATAATTTTAAATCTTCCCATTCTGCAAATTCGTTATTACTTGTAATTTCTATTGCTTGTTCAGTGAGTTTTAATTTTATCATGCTGAATGCAAACATTCGCTGATTTGCAGTGAGTTCTAGTGTATTAAAAATGTCCATAATCTTTGTGGCTTGTTTTATAAAATTATTTAATGTTTTAATATTTCCATTATAACATGGGATTGTTTTGAGATACATTTCTATTTCTTGTACAGTTGTGGTAGCCATTGTTATGCGATTTAATCTACTAGGTTTTAATTTAATTTTGATATATTTAGTTGTTGGTAACGGTGTTAAGGAATCGTCTGATTCTATTGATTCAGAGCTATCGCTTTCTGACATAAGTTGTATTATGTGTGTGATTGACCTGTGCCGGGTCTCGGTATTTTTATTACTAGTCGTAGCTAGAAATACCCCTGTGTATTATAATATAAATGTTTTACAAACTTATAAAGAAATTCTTACATTTGTATCGTGATTGTGATTATGATGATTCTTGTGAACATCATCTTCTGTTGCGGCTTCTTTTTCGTAGTTTTCGTGTTGTCTAGTAGAGACAGCAAGTGCTTCTGATGAGTGACGTGTTTCGGAACAGCAAGTCTTCCTAGTGGATTGGTCGACGTGATCTCGGAACAGCACTCTGGAGTACGTGAATCTTGTAGACGAACGTTGTGCCTTTGCGGCCTGATGGGTCCTGTTCGACCGGTTTTCGTAGATTTTTGTAGGTTTTGCTTGGTAAAGGATACAAATCCACCACACAATTTTTTTTATTGTGTTTCGAAGCTATTAATCCTACCGACTGCGCCAATTAAATTTTGAGTATTCGATTTTATGTTTTTAAAAAGAATACTAAAATCTTTATTAATATTATAACTTTATTATAATTTGTATATGGTTACATATGAGTCACAGTACTTGACTGTGCAGAGTCTACGATACAAAGAGCGTGCTTATTCACTAAACTAGCCTATTTATACATTTCTCTTATCTTCTAAATATGCAACCTATGCTAGATGATGTTATGACTAATATCTTGAAACAACAGGTTCAAGATACATAATTTACATTTATCTTATCTTCTAAATGTGCAACCTATGCTAGATGATATTATGACTAATGTAATGAAACAACAGGTTCAAGATACATAATTTGAAACCAATAGTTAGGGTCACATAGCAAATTAATAGTACAAACTCTGTTACCTATATATATTTTGTATATCTATGGCTGATCTATCAGCTAACATTACTTTATATCAGATTCGTACCAGTAATATTCTTTTATTATTTGTAGACTTTTCGATTTTGTTAAGTAATAGCGCTGCAGACAATTAAAGTGTGATTTATTTCAATGGTGCGTCACAAGATTTGGCAGCTAGTAATAATACTGTACTTTCATTTTCTGATTAATTGATTTTAAATGAATGCAAAATCCATAAACCGTTTTGGAAGAGTCTGAAAATATGAATTTCGATTCGTTTAAAATTGATTAATAAACTGTTGGCGCGAGCCTTGTCTAGTGGCGCCACCTGTGACGCCACAGCTGTTGTACAAAAATGATAGCGGCCTTCTGCTCTACTCCGCCATTAGTCATTGTCAGTTCGATGTATATATATATATATATATATATATATATATATATATATATATATATATATATATATATATATATATGTATACTTGGGGAGTGTGTTTTCGAGGGATGGACGTATTGATCGAGAGATTGAAAGAAGAGTATCTGCTGGATGTAAGATATTGGGTGCTCTGGGAACCTTTACTCGGAACGTGAATGTATCCAGAGATGCTCGATTGAGTGTTTATAATGGTGTGTTAGTGCCTACGTTGATGTATGGTAGTGAATGTTGGGTATGGATGAAGAAACATGAACGGCGTATAACTGCTGTGGAAATGAGATATTTGCGGGGTGTGTGTGGATATACTAGAAGAGATCGTGTCCGGAATACATTGGTGTATGATGAATGTGAGATTGGGAAGAATGTTGTAAGAAGAGTGGGAATAAGTCAGTTGAGATGGTTTGGTCATGTAGAACGTATGTCGAATGACAGATTGGTGAAACAGGTGTATGTTGGTGAAATTGAGGGTGAAAGTTTGCGTGGACGGCCTAGGAACAAATGGATGAATTTGATTGAAGGGTTGTTGCGTGAGCGAAAGATTCTGAGCGTGAAGAATAAACGAGCTTGTATGAAAAGAATTATGAATGTGGTTGAAGCAAAAGTGGTGTGTCAGGATAGGAATGTTTGGAGAAAATTAATTGCAGGATAAATATGATGAATGAAGACAAGCGTATGATTCTTGATTTTAGATTAATTGGTTAGATGTTTTGAGTGTTTACCTGCAATTGTGCGGAGACGATCTTCAGAAACAAGCGCAGTGTACACTAGCGAATGGATGAATGTTTGTTGTGTGTTGATGGATTTTGGTTGTGTATGGAGGAAGTGTTAATGTGGTCGAATCGAATATCGTGTGTCAGGATGAGAATGTTGACGGGTTCGTGCTACCCCATTTAATGGGATATAGCGTGATGTTATGTATGTATGTATGTATGTATATATATATATATATATATATATATAATTGTAACTTGTTCTTTGATTAAATATACAGTTGTTAGTTAAAAGTGCCATCATATTGTTTTGATTTCACGAGCTTGCCATCGTCCGCTAATAGGTTATGGGTTCAGTTTCGCGATCGTAATCGAAATAATAACGGGCGGAAAGTTTATTTTCTCTCGGATACCGAACAAGTGTGAACACGTGCCACGACTCATCAAGATGAACGCCGGAAACCCATCTCGGATCGAGTTGCTTCAAAAAGACAACTTCGACACGTGGAGGATCAAGATAAAGTGGCTCCTGGTAAAACACGATAGGTGGGAGTTCGCAGACGGTACAACGGTCAAGCCAGAGCCCGGTACAGGTAACCAGGATGCCGTACGAGCATGGAAGAGGGCCGACCAGAAAACCATGTCGGACATCATGCTGGCGATAGGTTCATCGGAACTCAACCAGGTAAAGAACTGTAAAACGGCCCACGAGACGTGGGCGAAGCTCCAGGAAATCTACGTCTCGAAGGAGCCGGCCAGAAAAGCGACGCTGTTGAAGAAGTTAATTCTCATGAAAATGGCGGACGACGGAGACGTACATCTACACCTCAACGATTTCTTCGAATGCGTGGACTAGCTGCACGAGATGGGGTGGATATGAATCAAGATCAACTCTCGATTATGTTTTTTTATAGTGACGATCTGGCCACGCCGGAGACGCTACGGATCAAGATCATCGAGGTCGCCGAGGCACGAAGGAACGTCGAGCAAGCCAGTTCGTCGGGAACCATGATGGCGAGGAACTCCGCCAAGCATTTTTGCAAGAAGAAGAGGGTTAACGGTCGGACGAACCTCTCGAGGTGACAGGAGATGTTGCAAGAGCAATTCCAGTTCCGTTGCAACGAATGCAATCAAGTGAGCCACGTGAAGCGGTATTGCTCCAATAAAAAGGGTCAACAGACGTGGCACGTCGACCAAGTCTCGCTGAAAATATCTGCGCTGTCTATACAGAGAGAAAGAGAGAGAGTCGGGAACCAAGTATGGTGCCTCGACAGCGGCGCGACTTCTCACTTGTGTCTGGATCCAGGTATGTTTCTAAAAATTGTCAGCTCAAAGCTAGGTAACCTGAATCTGGCGAACAATGCAACGACGAAGACGGCGGGCGAAGGGCCCCTGCACTTCACTGCAGGCGTCGAGAACGGGGATCGGAACGTCATCCTTAAGAACGCACTCCTCGTGCCAGACCTGAGGACGAATCTGCTCTCTGTGAGTAAGATTTGCGACATTTGGAGAAGTTAAGTTGCAGGCGGATAGGATAGGGAACCTGTTCTACGTGTGGACGTCCGACGACGACGCACATTTCGCAGGGGCAACATCGAGGTCGAGCGAAGTTTCCTTCAACCTTCTTCATCGACGCATGGGACACACAAACAACAGGGATCTGCAAGATGCTGTTCGGAGAGGCCACGTCCAGGGAATCATTCTGAAGGATGTGTCGGACGTACGCTGCGACATCTGCATCAAGGGGAAGTCTGCCAGAACGCTTTTTCCACAGGTTTCAACACGGAGGACCGAAATCCTGAATATTGTACATACGGATGTATGCGGGCCCATGAGGCCGGCGTCATACTAGAATTCATCGACGATAGCAGCAGATGGTGCGAAGTCAGAGGTCTTCAAGGCGACGGTCGAGTACATCACTCTCGTCGAGAAACAAAGAGATAAACCTGTCAAATCTATTCAGTCCGATAACGGTCGCGAGTACACTAGTCGCGAGTTTGGCAATTTCCTGAAGGGTCGGAAAATTACGAGAAGACTCACCTTGCCCCACAATCCGGAGCAAAACGGGGTCGCGGAAAGAAAAAACCGGACCCTGGTGGAAGCGGCTCGGTGCATGCTGATGGAGGCAAGCCTGCCCGATTCCTATTGGGCGGAGGCGGTAAACACCGCAAACTACATCAGGAACAGGGTGCCGACCAAAGCCTTGGCCGGACGGACGCCCTTTGAAGCGTGGACGGGGGAGAAGCCGGACATCAGAGATTTGAGAGTCTTTGGTTGCAGGGTGATTTACATCGACCGCAATCCGGGAAAGGGGAACCTGGAGCCGCGCGGACGAGAAGGCATCTACCTTGGACTCTCGCAGGAGTCAAAGGTTTTCCAAGTCTGGTCGACGAGCAAAAAGAGGGTGGTAGTCACCCGCGCCAGAAGCATCAGCATTGTACGAGGCAGGCCGAGATGACCTCAGCTGAAGATGATCGCCAATAGACCGTCCGCTAATATAAACATTTGTTGGGAATTTTATTTGATTTCTGTACCACAGTTTTTCTCTGAATTTTATCGATATCGTACATAAACAAATGGTTGCAGATTGACCCCATTTATGTTTAAATTGCCTAAAGTCTTGGATAAGAAATTTGAGAATAATAATAGGCTCGTGAAATTATAATGGATGAAATAATTGTGTGGTAATGCATAAAATATTATGTTTGAGAACTGTACTTCATAAAATGAGTCTTCTTCTTCTTTTTCAGCTCCACTATCCCAGAGGGATATAGGCTTCCCTTAGTATTTTCCTCCATTCTTCTCTGTTCTTCGCTACTGCCTTCCAGTTCCTTATTTTAAGGTTCTTGATATATTTTTCCACATCGTCTTTCCATCTTAACTTAGGTCTACCTCTGGGTCTTTTGTATGTTGGTTTGATCTGGAATATTTTGCTTACATTTCTGTTCTCTTCCATTCGTGTCACATGTCCCATCCATCTGAGATGTTGAGTTTTTATATAACCTATTATGTTCTTGTCGTTAAGCATGTGCTCAAGTTCAAAATTCATTCTTGTTCGCCAAGAGCCATCCTCGTTTACTGCGCCGAAAATTTTCCGTAGGACTTTGTTTTCAAATGTTTGTAGCCGTTTTTCATTTGCTACTGTCAGAGTCCAGGTTTCTGCAGAGTAGGTTACAACCGGACGTATGATTGTTTTATATATTGTTAATTTTGTTGCTCTACTTATGTTTTTTTATCTCAGTACATCTATTAGAGCAAAGTAACACCTATTTCCCAGAAGTATTCTTTTTAAAATTTCCTCACTTATGTTATTCCTGCAGTTCACCGAGGAGCCAAGAAATGTAAAGTCATTGACCACTTCAAAAGATTCATCGTCAATATTTATTCTACCTGTGTTTATAGGTTGACGTGAAAGCACCATAACTTTGGTCTTATTTGGATTTACGTTTAGGCCGAATCTGTTCGCTGCCACCTTTATCTTGGTGTATATATCTTTCATTTCTGCTTCTCTCTTACTTAAAATTAGCAGATCATCAGCGTATGCTATTGTTATGTTTGACTTCACAAATATTGTGTTCTTTGTGTCATTTCTAAAGCGATATTGAAGAGAAGAGGTGCCATCGCGTCGCCTTGTTTAAGTCCAATGTTTGTTCTGAACGGAGTTGAGAGTTTTCCTTGGGTTTTAACCATGACTTCCTGCTCCTCAGTTGTTTTTCTAGCTAAGTTTACTAGTTTATTGTCAAAGCCAAGTTCTCTCATAGCCTTCCATAGCTCTGTTCTATTTATGCTGTCATATGCAGTTTTGAAGTCTATAAACATACAACGTAGTGTAATGTCATATTCCCAGCATTTTTCGAAAGTTTGTCGGAGGTAGAAAATATTGTCTGTTGTGCTTCTTTCTTGTCGGAACCTTGCTTGGTAGTCTCCTAGTAGTTCTTCTGAGACTAGTTTACATCTTTGGTATAGTATGTATGAGAATATTTTATACGTGGTATTCAGCAGGGATATACCCCGATAATTCTCGCAGTCGGTGATATCTCCCTTTTTATGGATTGGATTTATCACTACCATTTTCCATTCCGTTGGTATCGTTTCAGTTTCCCAGACATTCTTAATTACTTGGTGTAGTCTTCCTATGAACTCTTCCGTTTGTACTTTGAATAGTTCTCCTACAATCGTGTCGTATCCAGCAGTCTTATCGTTCTTTAATGCCCTGATTGCGTCTTCGACTTCTTCCCTACATAAAATGAGTAGGTAATCATATCTTCATATTATATCGACATTTATAACAACTAGTGTTTCTGATAATTTAAAGAGTTTTGGTTCATTTAATTTTCGTCAAGCAATTTTGAAACATTTCTGATTAATTTGCGTGAATGAAATCCATACGAAGCTAAAATATTTTAAATACTATGGGGTTGCGTGTAGCTTTTTGTATTTTGTAATCAGAACAGATACGCCTTAGTAACTTTCATAAACATTTATTTATTTAATTAATAGTTTTTAAAAGTACAATATTATTGCCGAATTTCTCCGCGTACGCCCTCTGTACCACGGCTAGGCGTGGGTCTGCTGGATGGACTCGGCTGCGGGTGACGCTGTGGTACTGCGGGTCCGGGGCGCTGTACGCCGTCAGACGATAACTCCGCGGCGCCTTCGTAGGTGATGACCACTGCCTGGGCCGTGGCTTCCTCGGGGACACGGAGCTGGGTGGCTGCTGCGACGACGATGCCTGGAGGCGCTTCTGTGGTGACCTGGTGCGACGTGTCTTTGGCGGCGTTGGTGGTAGCGGTGAGACGGGTTGCACCGGCGTACACAATTGTCGGAGGTCCTCCTGCAGGCGGGTCCGGGCTAGCGAACGTCTTCGCTGGGAAGTTGACTTCCGCGGTGTTTGCCGCATTGATAACGACGAATATCTGAAAACTCTGGCTTTGCGGCTAAGCAGAGTGCCTTAGGATTCTGGCCTTGCGGCTGAGCAGAAGCGTGCCTAAGTGTGGATCCTCTGACCTTGCGGCTGAGCAGAGAATGAGAGTGGTTGAGGGAGCCAAAGACTCTGCCTGATTTGTTCAAGGAACGCTCTTTTATACCCGCTCACTGACGCGACTGGTGGGAGTCGCTCACGTGATTGGCCGAACTCTGATTGTTGCGACTGGTGAGGTACGTTCATGTGATTGGCTTGAGATGTGCGACTGGTGGAGAACGTTCATGTGATTGACTTGAGATGTGCGACTGGTGGGGGACGTTCATGTGATTGGCTGAACTCTGGTTGTTGCGCCTGGTGAGGTACGTTCATGCAATTGGCTGAGATGTGCGACTGGTGGGGGACGTTCATGTTATTGACTGAGATGTGCGACTGGTGGGGGACGTTCATGTGATTGGCTGAGGTGTGCGACTGGTAAAGAACAGTCATGTGATTGGCTGAGGCCGTCACAGTACCCCCCTGCCAGTGATCGAGTCTTCGATTACGATGAAAAACGAACAGTCGGGCGCGATAGTCTGCCGCTTCGCGTTACGCTTGGATTTGCTGGGGTTGGAGCTGGGCTTTCCTGCTGCTTGGTAAGCTGGTTTGAGCCGGTTGATGGCTACCGTAATATGTTTTCCGCGTTTGTTAACCACGTAGTATTTGTCACTCCTTTTGACTACTGGGAATGGTCCATCGTATGGATTCTGCAGTGGCGCTCTGTATCCGTCGTGTCGGATAAACACATGTGAGGTAGGTGCTAGATCTTTAAAAATAAAGATTTTGCGATTGTCGTGCTGGGTACCTGGCGTGGGTTTGTGCTCTTGACAATGATAACGGAGTTGAGTTACAAAATCATGTGGTTCGCATATGTTGGATTGTGGCTGTGATGCTAGGAACTCTCCAGGCATACGAAGCGGTTCTCCATATACTAACTCTGCTGCAGTAGCTTAGAGATCATCTTTCCAGGAATTTCGTATCCCTAACATGACTGTTGGTAGTGTTTTCGTCCACTGATGATTGCCGTGTCCCTTGAGTGCTGCCTTCAGTTGCCGGTGGAAGCGTTCCACTAGGCCGTTGGCCGCTGGATTGTAAGCGGTGGTCCGAATTCGTGTGTACCCGAGGATACCTGTAAGCCGTTTGAATAGCTGCGATTCGAATTGTCGACCTTGATCAGTTGTTACTCGGAGCGGTACCCCGAATAGAGTTATCCAATGTTCATAAAATGCTCGAGCCACGGTCTCAGCTTCCATATCCGCGATTGGAATAGCCTCAGGCCATCTAGTGTAGCTATCTATGCAAGACAAAATGTACCGGTAACCCTCAGAGATAGGTAATGGCCCCACTAAGTCTATGTGGATATGCTCGAAACGTGCTGATGGCGTTTTAATTGTACCAATCGGTGAAGTGACGTGTCTTGTTACTTTGCTTTGTTGGCATGATAAACATTGTTGGCTCCACTCTTTGCAGTTCTTCTTCATGTTCGGCCAGATGAACCTTTCGGTCACCATTTTGGTTGTCGCCCTTCTGCCTGGATGCGATAAGTTATGTAATATGTTAAATGCAGTTTTCCTGAATGCTGGTGTCAAATACGGTCTCGGTTTAGCTTTTGAAGAGTCGCAGTAAAGCTCTATGTCGCATGTTGCAGGTTTGAGCCTTTCTAGTTTGAGATTGGTTTGTGTGCTGCTCATCAACCTTGTGAGTTCTTCATCTTCGGCTTGACTCTTTGCTAATTCTTCGTAGTCGATTGTGGTGGATAGCTCTTCGATCCGTGACAATGCGTCGGCTACTACGTTTTCCTGCCCAGTGACGTGACGGATGTCTGTGGAGAATTGGCTGATGAAGTCCAAGTGGCGAAATTGTCTTGGTGTGCATTTCTCCGTTTTTTGTTTGAAAGCGTAAGTAAGCGGCTTGTGATCCGTGTAAATTGTGAAGTTGCGGCCTTCTAAGTGATGACGGAATTTTTTTATTGTTAAATACACGGCGAGGAGTTCGCGGTCGTATGCTGAATATTTTTGTTCGGTTTTTGATAGTTTGCCCGAAAAAAATGCCAGTGGTTGCCAATCCTGCCCGTTTTCACGCTGCTGGATGACCCCTTCTACTGCGACGTCCGAAGCATCGCAGACTAGTGATAACTCTGCTGCCGGGTTGGGATGATTTAATCGTGTTGCCGTTTCCAGTTGGTTTTTGAGTGTTGTGAAAGCATTGTCTGCTGCTGAAGTCCAACTGAGTTTCGCATTTTTCGTTATTTTGCCTTTCAGCAGTTCGTCCAGAGGTGCCTGCGTTACCGCGAGATTGGGTATACACCGTCGATAATAGTTTATCATACCCAGAAATCGGCGCAGCTGTCGGGCTGACTGTGGTTTTGGGAATTCTTGTATAGCGTGTACTTTCTTTGGGAGTGGACTAATTCCGTCTTTTGACACTCGGTACCCCAGGAAGTCGATTTCGCTGACGCCAAAAATGCATTTAGAAGGGTTTATTACAATTCCGTATTCTTGCAACCTGTTGAGTAACGTGCGCAGATGGTGTATGTGCTGTTCTTCGGAAGATGACGCAATGAGTATGTCATCTATATACACATAACAAAATTCTAATCCTCTGGTTGCTTCGTCCATGAAACGCTGAAACGTCTGGGCTGCGTTGCGTAGCCCGAACGTCATAAATGGAAATTCGAAAAGTCCAAATGGAGTTGTTATGGCTGTTTTCGGTATATCTTCAGCTGCTACCGGAATTTGGTGAAATTCTCGGACGAGGTCGACGGATAAAAAAATGACTTTGTTGTGAAGCTGCTGTGCAAAATCATGAATGTGCGGTATAGGATACTTGTCTGGAATAGTTCCGCTATTCAGAGCTCTATAGTCACCGCAGGGTCTCCATTCGTTATTTTTCTTGCTTACTAAGTGTAGGGGCGAAGCCCAGGCACTGTTTGAGGGCCTGGTGATACCCAGCTGTATCATAGCATTGAACTCGTTAATGGCGATTTTATGTTTGTCAGGAGCGAGACGGCGTGGTCTGTTGGCAACAGGTGGACCAGGTGTGGTATGGATATAGTGCTCTGTTGAGTGTTTCACGCTGGTTGGAAGTCCTGAAGGGTTAGTGAGCCCTTTGAATCCCTTCAAAAGTTCTTGGTAGATAGGATTGTCAATTATTGCGATTTTGGGGCTGTTTCTCTGCCTGCTCTCTGTCCGAGGCTGGATAGCGTTGTTGTTCCATCGATTAAACGTTTGTGTTTAACGTCGACTGGTAGATTGTAAAATGCCAAGAAATCAGCTCCAATGATTGGCTTTTGCACGTCCGCAATAATAAACTGCCATGGAAAATTCCTTCGCAGGCCAAGATCTAGTGTTAATGGAATATTTCCGTAAGTCTGAATTACAGTATTGTTAGCTGCGTATAAATTATATGCTGTTGGTGAGCATCTGTGATTTATATTTTTTTTTGGAAAAACGCATAGATCGGCGCCGGTGTCAATTAAAAAATTCAGCTTAGTATTCCGTTCGTGGATGTAAAGGCGGCGAGATGTATCTTGGGGATCGCTTGCCGCCATTAGCCCCCCTGATTGGCGTTTCCCGAATTTTTAAAATTGCATGGAGGTGTGCAATGTCTGGCAAGGTCTCCGAATGTGTAATGGTACCAACATACATCATATCGTGGTCGTGATGGGGACCGGCGACGTGACGCACTTCTCGGTTCTAATCTTTTTTGTGATGGGGACTCTGCTGTGTTCTGCTTCCGCAGCTCTGCTGTCAAGGAGTCTATTTTTCCCTCCAGCTGCTGTATGGCGGTCTGCCACGGTTGCGCTGACGTTGTGGCGGGCGCCGGAGATGACCCGATTTCATTGAGACTGCTGCAGAAGTTGGTTTCGGCGATAACATCTGCAGTGTGTGCTAATTTCTCCAGTGTGTCATCACTGCGTGTGGCAAGTATGGCTTGAGTATGTGCCGGTAGTCTGCTTAACCAAATTGATTTCAGCAGGCTCTCCGGAACAGCAGTTCCTGCGAGTGCTTGAAGATGGCGGAGGAACTGTGAAGGTTTGCGGTCGCCAAGTGTTTCGTGTTCCAAGAGTTGCTTGGTTTTTCGTTCCTGACTCACGCACAGACGGTGACTCAGTTCGGTTTTTATTTTGTCATATTTGTTGTTAGCAGGTGGGTTTGCTACTATGTCTCTGACTTCGCTGAATGTTTTAGCCTCGAGATTAGCCACCACATAGCTAAATTTTGTTTCGTCTGCTGTGATCCCGCTGAGTGCGAATGCATGCTCCAGTTGCATGAACCAAATCTCAGGATCCTGGTGCCAGAATGGCGGTACCTTCATCTGGATGCGGTCCACGTGTGGCGTGGATTTGGCGGACACGTTGTCCGGCATGACGTATCTGTCTGATCACGTCGGGGTCACCAATTTTATGGGGTTGCGTGTAGCTTTTTGTATTTTGTAATCAGAACAGATACGCCTTAGTAACTTTCATAAACATTTATTTATTTAATTAATAGTTTTTAAAAGTACAATATTTTTGCCGAATTTCTCCGCGTACGCCCTCTGTACCACGGCTAGGCGTGGGTCTGCTGGATGGACTCGGCTGCGGGTGACGCTGTGGTACTGCGGTTTCGGGGCGCTGTACGCCGTCAGACGGTAACTCCGCGGCGCCTTCGTAGGTGATGACCACTGCCTGGGCCGTGGCTTCCTCGGGGACACGGAGCTGGGTGGCTGCTGCGACGACGATGCCTGGAGGCGCTTCTGTGGTGACCTGGTGCGACGTGTCTTTGGCGGCGTTGGTGGTAGCGGCGAGACGGGTTGCACCAGCGTACACAATTGTCGGAGGTCCTCCTGCAGGCGGGTCCGGGCTAGCGAACGTCTTCGCTGGGAAGTTGACTTCCGCGGTGTTTGCCGCATTGATAACGACGAATATCTGAAAACTCTGGCTTTGCGGCTAAGCAGAGTGCCTTAGGGTTCTGGCCTTGCGGCTGAGCAGAAGCGTGCCTAAGTGAGGATCCTCTGGCCTTGCGGCTGAGCAGAGAATGAGAGTGATTGAGGGTGCCAAAGACTATGCCTGATAAGTTCAAGGAACGCTCTTTTATACCCGCTCACTGACGCGACTGGTGGGAGTCGCTCACGTGATTGGCCGAACTCTGATTGTTGCGACTGGTGAGGTACGTTCATGTGATTGGCTTGAGATGTGCGACTGGTGGGGAACGTTCATGTGATTGACTTGAGATGTGCGACTGGTGGGGGACGTTCATGTGATTGGCTGAACTCTGGTTGTTGCGATAGGTGAGGTACGTTCATGCAATTGGCTGTGATGTGCGACTGATGGGGGACGTTCATGTGATTGACAGAGATGTGCGACTGGTGGGGGACGTTCATGTGATTGGCTGAGGTGTGCGACTGGTGAGGAACAGTCATGTGATTGGCTGAGGCCGCCACAATACTAATGTTGATAAGTTTTAGATATTCTAAATCATCTGATTTCATGATCAGATCAGCCACGTAAAAATCTGATTTAATAATTTTAGATTCAATAGGAATTTCAATATGTTTATTATAACTGCTTACGAAATAGCCTATATCGAATAGCGAGATAAGGTGCAGAAATTGCATCGTATGTTATTGTGTTTCATTTATGCAGTTAAGTTTTTAGGAACTTTATTTTCTACTGTAGATAGATAAAACCATATATTTTAGTTTAGTATTTATGAAAAATCTGTTTAGTGTCAACAAATTACAAGAATTTTTCCTTAATTTACCCGAAACTGATCTTGAGCATCACTTGTAAACCGCCTCATTGTGTGAGATTGCTTTTTTCTTTCTTCTACCTCTTGATTAATAATTAATGCAGGCAAAATAAACGTCATAAACTGCTTTTTTTTCTAAAAATAAAGTATTTATTTAAATAAAATACAGAACAATGAACAGCATATTGTACACACCGTACAAGTTAATAATGCTGTACGAAATTCTTTGATAAACACTGTGTTTTCTTAATAATGAATGTTAGGTTAAATCAATGCCATTCTGTATGTGTACATTAGTAATAAAAGCTGAAACTATCAAGGTTATGTCTTCTTAATCTGAGCTGTAGCGCGAATAAATACGAATTCAAAAATAAGTTATAACATATTTATTTTTTATTCGGTATTAAAACTTAAAATGATTATTATAACTACCTTAAACTTATATAAACACTTAAACATCTAATCACTATTTTTTTTATTAATTAATTCTAATTCTAATAATTCGTGTTGTTTTTGTAAAATTTTCATATCCAAATCTTGTTTTTCTTCTTTATATTTTTTTTCGAGTACGAACAGTTCTTTTTTGATTCTAGTTCGAATTCTAATAAATTAATTTTTAAATTTGTTTCCATTTCTTTATTAGTTAATCGATTTTGTTTTGATTCGGCGTATGTATTGAATGCATCTGTTGCATTTTTAAATTTTCTTGATGGTTGGAAGGAAGGATTGGATGGAGGATCGGCATTAATAATTACTGCTGGATCAGTTCAACAGTTTCAGTAGTAGCCACTTGATACTCAGATAAACTGATTACATCTTCCGACTCCGGAACAGGATTTATTATAGGATGTAATATTAAAATAGATACGATTTATAATTTTACTTTATTAACGAGAAATATACCTATAGCTATAAATAAATGGAACAAAATATCCAATAATTATGTACTTCAATCTTACCTTTGTAATATTCACTACAACTATCGTAGGGATTTGGTAATGGATTTAATTGTCCATTCAGCAGACTCTGCAGCTTTTCACTATAGTCTGTTGTTACTTTTTTAAATGAACCACCTCCAGTTTTATACATTTCCACCTAATTGAAAAGTGTACTGACTTATTATATACATAATACTTTTAATAAACATATGTTAATAGATGGCTCAGTGGTATCGAGTCGGCCTGTGGATCTTGAGAACCCTGGTTCGATCCCCACAGCCGACAATCAATTTTCACCAATCTACCCCTGTGGCTCCCTCTCCACTAATATCTTTGAGGGCCGTGATTTGACGGCTGGTAACCGCACTTCACGCGACAAAATATATCACTTACCGAGATCTGCTTAGGCAGAGTGCCACACCCAGTAATGGGTAAAAGGCGTGATGATATATTTATTTATTTATTTATTTGTTAATAATATATTATATAGCTACTTACTTTATCATTACTGATGTCTTCCCTCGCCTTTCTCTTTAACTTTTTATACAATTCTTTCAATTGTGATCCTGTACGTTCTTCAGATTCTGATGTATGGGCATTAAATTTTTGTGCGATTTTCTCCCAAATTATTTTTTTCTTCTTATTGCATACTGAATCGGTTTTCTTATTTTCAATTACATGTATAAATTCTTCTATTACATCTAACAAAATTGTTTTATATCCTTCAGATAAATTTTTTGTTCTTTTTTTATCCATAGTAATTAATTTTTAATATTTCAAAACTTATAAATAACTTTATTTGGTTTATTTACAAAACAATAGAAATGTGGTAAAAAAATTACATAAAGTAAGCCTAGTGACATCTATTATTCAGTAATTCAATTACGTTTGACAGCTAACCGACGGTTAGATCATGCAATTCAATTTTTGGCTAACCCGGTTTTACCCGTTGACCCTGGGTTAGCGTAACCCGAGAGTTAGCCCGCTTTCATGCAATCCACCCTTACTGTCCTGGGTACGATACCCACATCTGGAATCCATCCCCCACACATCGGAGTGGACACAGATGTCTCAAGTGTTTTGGTTATGTAGTCTGACACTCTGGCACTGCAGATAACGCGAACATGAAATCTTGTTGGAATTCTAAGAATATTAACTATAACTGTCTCTTTTTATAATTTAATGCCCTATATTCGAAAACCAAAAGATCTCACACTCAGCCTTAATGGCACATGTGGTCACGAGTGTCAAATTACATTAAACCAATCTTACCTAAACGAACATAACAACAATGAGATAGCTCATATTCAACAATCTCAATTTATTCCAAGTGGACGATCGCTCCAATCTTGTGTGTTCTACACATAGAACACCAAGCTCAACACTGGAAACAAGTTCGCTACAGGGAACTTGTTCCATGCCCATGTCAAAAAAACTAAATTAAAATTATCAAGTAAAAATTAAATTATTTATAAAGATAAGTCTTAACTTACACACCCTAGAGATTCGTAAAAGATTGACTCACCTCTAAAAATTAGGCAAAAATATATCTAACTTTAGCGACGCTCGAATAGACAATTAAATTATTTTTGTCAATCTTACCGGACTGCGCAAATTGTAACACGAGCAGACCTGGGTGAATAAGTTAATCTTACCGGACTGCACCAATCGTAACACGAGCAAAAAAAACGCAGTCTTAAAATCTTACTAAACATACTGCTATTAAAGTTTAAACTTAATTAAACGCGAACGCCGCGTGATGTGAAGACCTACATCTTCACGGTTTGAGTCGATGGACGAGACTGATGGTTTCCATCAAAACACTTACTGTCCTGGGTACGATACCCACATCTGGAATCCATCCCCCACACATCGGGGTGGACACAGATGTCTCAAGTGTTTTGGTTATGTAGTCTGACACTCTGGCACTGCAGATAACGCGAACATGAAATCTTGTTGGAATTCTAAGAATATTAACTATAACTGTCACTTTTTATAATTTAATGCCCTATATTCGAAAACCAAAAGATCTCACACTCAGCCTTAATGGCACATATGGTCACGAGTGTCACGTTACATGAAACCAATCTTACCTAAAAGCAACATAACAACAATGAGATAGCTCATATTGTTACAGCTTGACACATAATTTACACATTGTTCTGCAAGGTGGTCTCACTATTGGTTGCGACGATAAATGACATAAAACCAGTCCCCAAAACTGGTTGCTACGAATTAGAATTGGTTTTCTGAATATCTTGGTAAAGTATAAACCTAGAGATGACGCCAACATTTTGTAAAATGGACCCGAAAAGCTTCATTTGCTGATAACTCTTGCTATGGTTTACATGATCCATCAAATGCAAACCTAAGATTTATTGTCTCACTAGAATACTTATTCACACAATAATGAGAAAGAAAATATTTACATACTTACACTATCACCTGTAAATATTTCATTGAATAATTGACCTGATAGTATCCATCCCAATTTAGTTTTTTGCATTATCATCATATTTTGATGAATTTATCCTATACTACTGAGATACCAAACTAACCCTATTCTGATAAGTATGTCAATCGAACTTTTTCGTTAAGTTTGGGATCTACAAGTTCAATATTTGGAAGGATATTTTGGTACGAGAATAGAATAGAATTGACTGCTTTTATCATTTCAATAGATATTTGATCATGTCCCAGTGCTTTTCCCATTTTTGCTTTCTTCTTCTGATATTTCTTCGATTGTTATTTCTTCATCATCTTTAAGTTCTATATGCACTTGTCTGCTGTCTCTTACTTGTGCCTTCTCGTTTTCTATATCTTCTCCTTCCAGCAATTCTTTGAAGTACTGCCTCCATCTTTCCATTATTTTGTCTTCTTCTGTAATACTTTCCCCTTCTTTATTTTTAATATTGTTGAGCATTTGTATGTTTTTCTTTCGCGAATTTCTTATTACTCCAAAGATTGTCTTTGTACGCGTGTTTCATCATTTCTCTGAAATCTGTCCATGATTTCCTTTTGGCTTCCTCTACTAGTTTTTTAACTTGCTTTCTTTCGTTTTTGTACGCTTCATAGTCGGTATTATATTTAGTGTTTAAGTACATTTTCCATTTCTCTCTTTTCTTTTTGGTAGCATCTTTTATTGTATTGTCCCACCATGCTGTTCTTTTTATCTCTCTATTTGTGATTTTTACTGTTCCGCAACATTCTTCCGCTGTTATTAATATCGCCTGTTTAAATTATTTCCAAGCTTCTTCTATGTTTTTGTTTAATTGTCCCAATCTTCATGCTAACGCTTCTCTATATCTTTGTCTGGTTTGTATCTCTTACAGTTTATAACACGTAATTTTCTTATTTAGCGCTCTTCGTTTGTTTTCTATTTTCTTTTCTGTTTTGTCTTTAAATGTTAGTGCTACTAAATAATGGTCACTTCCTATCTCTGCTCCTCTTCTTACTCTTATGTTTCTAATGTTTGGCCATAATGTTTTACTTAGTAAGAAGTAATCAATTATTGACTTTTCCATTCTGCTTGCAACTTCTCTGGTTATTTTATGTATCCCTTTGTGTTGAAAATGCGTGTTATCAATAATTAATTCGTTTTCGAGGCAGAATTCAATAATTCTGTTGCCATTTGAGTTCTTTTTATTTTCTCCATGTTTTCCTAAGCACCATTCTATACCCTCATTTTTATTCCAACTCGGCCATTTAGATCTCCCATTATTATTATATTTCCTTTGCATCTGTCGTCCTAGATTTACAATTCCTCATAAAATTTGTCTTTTTCGTCTTTGCTTGCATCTTCATTAGGCCCATATGCTACTATTATGGTTGCACTATCATCCCCTGTTTTCCCAGTCATGTTCAGTGCTAGCAATCTTTCACTTATGAAGTGTTAATTCTTTATGTATTTTACCTTATCTTCTATAATTATACATGCTACTCCTGCTTTTGCATTTTCGTCGCATTTCACTCCTGACCAGTACAACCAATATCCATTTGTTATTTTCTAAATTCCTTGTCCTTTCTTTTTCGTTTCATTACGCCTATGTAGTCTATATTCATATTTTCAGCTCCTTTGTGATTTATTCTTCCTTATTTTTTAAACTTTTTACATTTCATGTCGCTATCAGTTTTTTATCGTTTGTGTCTTTTTATATTTTTGTCCTTGTTCGTGTCCTTTTTCATTGCCATTTTCCATCTTTTTTGTTTTCTTGTCTTCGTTGGTTTCCTTTTGTTTAGTTCTCTGTTTCTTCTAATCCTGATTTGAAGTTGCTCCATCTCCAGATCTTTCCCTATATTGCTACCTTCCAAAACCCCACTTTCCCAGCTTTTCCTTCAATCCTAGCCTGTTTTGCATTTTCTTCTATTTCCTTTCTTATTTTCCTTTCCTTTGCAGTTAGATCATCGTTTATCCTGTCTGTGCTTAAGTTCCTAAGTTTTCTTTTTCATTTGTCCTCGGTATTGTTTAGCTGTACTAGACATGTTTTTTCTCCAAATCTTTTAGCGGACTTGATTTCTACTTCTATTTGTAGATGCTGTTTAAACATATTTTTATTTTTTTCCTTAACTCTGTCATTATCTTATGTGTTCATTATTACGCCTGTCACAACTACATTATCTTTTTTGCTTTGCTTTTCTACTTGTTCTAGCCTTGCGTTTAATTCTTGTAATTCTTTTTTAAATTCCTTGTTTTCTTTTATGATTTTCTCGTTCTCTTCCACCATCTTCTTATTTTATTCTCGTAGTAGCTTTATTTCTTCGGAGTATGTTCTTTGTTCATTTTTAATATCCTTTACGTCTGTTGCCAGGTTCAAAAGTGCTTTCATTATTTGATCTAATTTGTTTTCGTCATTGCTCTTTCCCTATTTTTCACTTTCACTTTTTTCGTATTCTTCCTTTTCTTCCTTTTTTCTTTCTGGAGTTCTTGTTAATTTTTTACTTCTTTTAAACACTTCGTATGTTTCTCCCTGGTTTTCCTCTCGTCTCCTATTCCCTTCATCTGTTAAACTTCCGTCTGAGCTCATGTTCATATTTTTAACTACGGATCTGTTCACTTCGTTTACTATCATCGCTTCGCGCTTGTCGCGCGTGTGCGTTGTTTGTACTTGTTATCGCTGCTGTTCTTGCTTACTTCAATGCCACTTCGCAAATTTTCAATGCCACTTCAAAAAAAGGTTTGTTCTACTCACCGGTTGCTCCGATTTAGTTACCACTTACTCTACCACAACCACTGTCATTTAGCCTCTCACTTAGTTATAAATTGAGTGCGGAAATATAATTCGATACCGCCCAAAGGAAGGTTTGATTTCGGAACCACGTTTCGCGAACCTTTATTATCAAAGTGAGGACCGTAATTTTATAAATATATATATATATATATATATATATATATATATATATATATATATATATATATATATATATATATATACGGATAGTACGGCTAAAACTACACTGAAAAATTTTTTATGTCGATTATAACACAATTGTGAATGTAACGTACGCAAATGCGGTTAATTATTAGGACAGCAACTCACTGTTGAAATAGTTACTAAAAATTTGCGATTGTGCTTGTGTGTAGTTTTCACCACAATTTTGTGATACAACTCGTGATTTAAAATATGCAGATAATATTGTGATAAATAATAAAGCAAATCTGTATAAGAAATTACTATAAGAAATTGTATATTTTACCCCAATAAATTGTAAACTCTTCACTATTATTTAGTTTTATTTACTATCTTTTACATAAAAAATTATTTACGTTAATAATAAAATTAACATGTATAATTTGTAAAAAATAATTTATTTATTAATATCTTATACTGCAATGAATGTTTCTTTTTTCTTAATATTGTGTTATAAATTACGTTCTTTATGATTCTGTATATATAAATTTTCAGTATCTATTATTGTTTAATAGGTATAATAAGTAGGTGTGAGAAGAATAATAAAATATATAAAAATCTTAAAATAACATATATTCTTATATAAATTCTTATATAAAATATTTTTATATAATATATAAAATAAATTGTTATTGACAACAAAACAAAAGTAGACTAATTACTTACATTGAAAAAATCTAAAAAAATACTATATAATATATATATATATATATATATATATATATATATATATATATATATATATATATCTTAGAAACTAATATATTAGGTACTAAAGACAACACCTTGTTGAAATATATATTTTACCCTTTCGTTTATAAGAGGAACAAGGCAAAATATTTGGGAATGATTCAAAAGACATAAGTCGCAGTAAAGTATTTCAAATTAATTATTTAATTATTGCTGAAGTTTAGTGATTTAAAACTAAATAAAGAAATACAGTTTCGGCTTAACTATATTTCAAATTAAAATATTATAAATACATAACTTACTTGTATATGTAAAATAAAACCTTATTGTATTTCAATTTTCGAAGGTCTCCAGACACTTTGTTTTTATTTTCTTTTTGGAGTATGTAGTGGTAATAACAACGGTAATAACAGAAGAGCAAAAATTTCTTGTTCACCTAAAATATTTTGTGAAAATAAATTTAAATTTTATTAAAAATAGCAAATAAATTATACCTTATGTAAAAACTTTATAATTTAGTGAATTCATATAATGTTTAAGTTGAGCATCATTTTTCTTTTCCGCATATGTAATAATTTTTTTTGAATAGGCAGGCCAGTTTTTGTAGTAATTATTTTCATATCCCAAGAAATTGCATTGCCAGTCTAATTCCAACTAAAAAATATCTGATGTGGACACCACATGACTTCCTTGTACACGTATTAAACTATAGATATTTTTTTAATTGCACATATTTGACATTAAATCTTTTATTTTTTGTTCTAATCCATAGCAAACTTAATTTTTAAAAAAATCAAAAAATATATAATATTTAACTTTAGATATCTCGTTTATGCAAAAAGCTAATTTAAAAATTCTTAATGTGCTAGACGCAGAATTTAATTCTCTAAAACTTTTATTGGCAGCATTCATTTCTAAAATTAAAATAATACCATTTTTTTCAAGGAAATCTGTTAGCAGCTTCATGTAATGTGCCACTTCCGGTTAGTCTATTTTAACCAAAATCTATTATGTTATTTCCATTGATATGGTAGTCTTATATACCAAATTTGGAAAGTTTTGGATTATATTTTGATATAGTTTTTCAATATATTATAGGCTCCAAGTATGGTACTTTACTTTCCGGAAGTTATATAATGACCAAAAAAGGAGGTGCACAACTAGATGTTATAACAGTCATAATTATAAAATTTTAACTTTCTACGGCTTACCGTTTTTGAGTTATGCGAGATACATTACGTACGTACAGGCGGCACGACGAAATTAGTCAAAATGGATTCAGGGATGGCCAAAATGCGTATTTCCGCTGAAATCTGAGAACCAAAAATTTTCGCGATTACAATACTTCCTTTACTTCGTGCAACTTCTCTTAATTTTTTTTATTCTTTCCTTCGTCTTAACATTTTCTCCCTCTTTATATTCATCTTTCTCTATAAGAATTTTTATTCTTTTTGTTGTTAAAATTTTCTAGCTTTTTATTCATCTGCTTGTCGTTTTTCAGAAATGTATTTCTTCATTCTACCCTTCTTTTGCCTGTTTGATTGTTTCTTTCCCATCCTTTAATTATTCAATGAATACAACGAAAGGTGCACAACTAAATGTTGCTAATGCAATGACATTGACATTTTATTTTTTATTTTTTTCTTATTTTTTGTTCTAATCCATAGCAAACTTAATTTTTTTTAAAAATAAATATATAATTTTTAAATTTAGATATCTCGCGTATACAAAAGGCTAATTTAATAATTCTTAATGTGCTAGACGCAGAATTTAATTCTCTAAAACTTTTATTTGCATCATTTATTTATAAAATTTAAATAATATAATTTTTTTCAAGGAAAACTGTTAGCAGCTTCATGTAATATGCCACTTCCGGTTAGTCTATTTTAACCAAAATCTATTATGTTATTTCCATTGATATAGTAGTCTTATATACCAAATTTGGAAAGTTTTAAATTATATTTGAATATAGTTTTTCATGAAAATCTATTATAGGCTTCAAGTAAAGTACCACTTCCGGTAGTTGTATAATGACCAAAAAGGGAGGTGCACAACTAGATGTTATAACAGTCCTAAATATAAAGTTTCAATTTTCTACGGTTTACCGTTTTTGAGTTATGCGAGATACGTACGTACGTACGTACGTACAGACGGCATGACGAAATTAGTCAAAATGGATTCAGGGAGGGCCAAAACACCTATTTCCGTTGAAATCTGAGAACCGAAAATTTTCGCGATTACAATACTTCCTTTACTTCGTACAAGGAAGTAATTACATAAACATAAAAAGCTACAACACTTTTAGAATATTTAAATGACATACGAGGGTATATCCAAGTGGTTGTGTTAATGAAGGGTACTTTTTGAAATATTGATATATTTCATCTTTTTCATTATCACATCGAAATTTGGAAGTGTATTTCCAATTTTGGATTACATCTGGCCATGGTTGAATATTGGCTCGTAACCAGCACAATTTTTCGTCTACGTTTTCATCAGTTTACGAAACTGATTCAACAGTCTCGTTATCTAAAATTAAAATAAATTTAAATATTTTTTTATCAAAGAATATCATTTCAATAATGTTGTGAAAGACGCTCAAAGGACATTTTTTATGAACAGTGTATAATTATCATTATGACTAAACAGCTTACCTGTATTATTGCTTCTATTTTTTAACAACCCTATTTTTCTGTAGGTTCTTCGCCTGTTTATATATTTGTCCCAAAGTTTTCCTTTGGCCGATATAGGGTTTCCTTTACGATCTCTCTGATAAGGGATATAATATAAGCTAACGTAAATTTCATGATATACATAACCTACCTTTAAAAATTGGTATTAGGGATTCCAAATTCCATTCCACAAATTTATCTTCCACATATTTGTCAGCCATATTTTAGTCATAACACAATTGAATTAATGAATTAACTTGAATTTTAAACACGTATGCCCAGCAAAAGAACACAGATTACAATATACATTATACAAACGTTGAACTACGACTGATGCTTTTTCACTTTCAGGGGTGGCGGTGGGATCGTGCTTGGTGACATAACATAGGTTTTTGAAACATGATATATCAACTTTTTGAACACACTGTATATATATATATATATATATTTAAGGGAGGAAAATTAAAAAGTTCGTTTCTTATTCTAATAATAAATAATGAATTTCTAGCTCTCAAAACGAATCTATAATTTTGTTATATAACCATTAGGAATTACAAATTACTTAAAATAATATATCTCTAGCAGGTGTTAAAATACGATTATCTGTTACTAAGTCGGAATCATCATCAGGTAGTAATGGAAAAACTGACAGAAGAACACAACGACGTAACTTAAAATTTTCATAAATTTGTTGATTTTAAATTTTTCCGTATCGTATATTCGTTTTGTTGGCTTCTGTTGCCTTCTTCGACATTATTAGTAGATGTTGGGGTGGTATTAAGTCGACCTGTGGATTGGAGAACCCGGGTTCGATTCCAACAGCCGACAAACCATCTCTACACCACTAACATCTTTGAGGGCCGTAATTTGATGGCTGTAAAGCGTACTTCACGTGTAGAAATATATCACTTACCGAGATCTGCGAGAGCCATATCCAGTCAAGGTTAAAAAGCGTAATGATATTTATTTATTTTTTTATTTGCGAAAAAGTACATGAACACATTTACTGATTCACGTATTACGATAGTTACAAATTATAAAAGCATAGTCAACTTTATTCAATTGCACTACGCTTATTATGGCCGTCTTATATATCATTCAAATTTCTAGTTTTAAATTTATAGAGCAAGCACGTCGACTAGCGCCTCTGACGAGAAACGTCGTAAGTAACATACTCTAACGTACTCGTAATAATATTGAATGTGTAAATAAAATACCCAATTCCATTAACTGTATACGTTTGATCACATAAACTTCAGTTTTAAAATATTTTAAACATGTTTTTGTAACTTGACAGCATGGCCACTTTTATTTCATTGTAATCAAAATGACTAGATGGCATTACTTTACATAACAAATCTGTAAAAAACTCACAACAAATTTGTATATGGCTAAACGATGGAATGAGACGGCTATAATTATAAGCATAGCATAATTCAATTAAGTAGGCCAAGACAAAAGATGTTAATGCTGCTATCTAGTGTGTAACAAATAGAATAAGTATCGTGAATTTTTACAAATAAAAATACGAATTACAATTTTTTATTAGCTAATAATACATGGAAACAAATTTTCAGAAATAATTAAAATAATTTTTAGTTTCTGCAAAATTTGATATAATTCGACGTTTCGGTACAGTAAGACCCAGTTGCATAAAAAGTTATAAGCTTATCATGTTGTTAACTACGCGAAAAAGTTGAATTGGAATAAAAAATGTCAACATTTTTGACACTTCAATATTTTATAACGTCATAATTTCTATAGTGTGCATTAAACTAATAATTATTTGTCACAAATATTGATTCACCATTGTTATTTAACTCACAATAAGTCTTTAAAAGCTGATATTAACTATCTATAATATAACTTATGTAAAATATGGAAACAGCCATCTTGGATATTGTTAAATTTCAACATGCTTTTAGCTAACATCGCTTTCTGCAACTGGGCCTATACACATACCTTATTAGAGAAAAATATTAAATCAACCAAACGTAATTAAGTAATAACAAGTAAATGTAATATGAAATTAAATATACAAGCAATTATAATTCCTTAACCAACAGTAGCCAAATTTTATTCAATTCGCAGCCTCTTTAGTCATTCATGTTGTTCTTATTCTTGTAAGTTTCAATTGCTTCTCTGATCAATTGATCACTCATACATTTAGACAGTAGTGTTAAGACCAACATCTGACGTTGAAATGTTTAGATTATCTAGTAATTAGTATTTGTAAATTTTCGAAGGATGACTTGTAATTATGAAAAATTTGCTAAACTTTTTATTTGAAAAAATAATTGTCGAGTTAGTCATCGGTTTTAGGGTGAACTTTTAAGTTAGTTACACTTTTTGCGTGTATATTTTGTAGTTTCCTATTTTTATTCAGTCGGTGAAGAAATAGCTAATTTGAGAAAATTATTTTAGGATGAAAGATTATTGAAATATAATTTGATGAATATTACAATATGGTTTTGTGAGATTAATTTTTATATGATATTTAGTTTGTTTTATTTTTTGTATTAAGTGCCAAAAATTAGATTATTTTTTTGCTGCGCGTGAGAATTTTACTTTTAGTCGAGACCGCAGTCGCGTTGTAAATAGGTTTTACTGAAAATTTGGGTTTTTTTATTTTTAGGTTATAGTTTGTATTTGTCAATTTAGTAATGATAGTAAAATATATTTTCATGAAATATATTTGTATATAATATTTTTTTTACCAAATAAGTATTAAATTTATTTTAAACAAGCTACATTAATAGAATTGGTTGAGTTGGAATAAATTCAATCGGGCTATTTTCGATAATGGCTTAAAAAAATTATAATTAATCCGCTAGACTTACTCAATACTAGTTTATAAAAGATAACGCAATTCCTATTTTCAATATTATAACAGAATCTTATATTGAATTTCATTTATTACATGGGGCTGAGTTAAGAGTACTAAATGCAGTAATTGTATTTTTAGAAGTACCGGAAGATATTTTTGTTTATTATGTTTATTATATTTGTTTTATAACTTCATGCCTAGGTGATGTGGTGTAGCGGTTACTATCTCTGTCCGGTAAATAGAAGATCCATTGTTGGAATCCAAGCGTCACCCGAATTTTTTCTGTCATAAATTCAACTTTAAATTTATCATCGTCACTGTACATCAGTCATACCATATGACAAAAAATACTTTGTGGTATGATTTCCTTTTAATCAAAAGATGTGTCGTTGCAGAAGAAATCTGTTGTCAATACCTGTCATGTAGGAGTCTTGGGATCGAGGTTGCGTTATACACTTTGACAGAAGAATTCGATTGACGCCATACTTTCTGCCTAGGTGACGTGGCGTAGCGCTTAGCATATTTTCCCGGTTAACAAAAGGTCCCTGGTTAGAATCCAGGCGTCACACGAATTTTTCTGTTATAAATCTGAATAAAAAAATAGGTTTATACACTGGCGGACAAAGATATTGCATTTTTTTATTTTTTCATTAATTTTCTGTTATATTTATTTATTTTTATTTACCAATGTCTTCCGTTGAAGTGTCCTGCGTATACTGGTCGGAGATAGATATATAAATGCTTATATTTATTATTTAGAAATTAATTAGCGCAATGTTACAAACGTTGACGTCAGTTGGTAAAGTCTTACGGAGTTCATTGAGGTAAATTTGAGCATAAATGCAGATTGGTATATCCGCAACATCATTCAAGAACATATTCTATCATATGGCGGCTTGATTGGGTACGATAGATTTGTTTGTTTTAATGCATGATAGTACTCCAGTACCTTGGAGATGTCGGGATGGTGTCGCTAGATTGGCTACCATTACGTCCCGATGCAAATCTAAGGGACATCCTCAAACGCCATATACGTGCTCGAAGTCCAACCCTTAACACAAATGGAGAATTTAGGATCGCTGTTCAGGAAGAATGGAACCGAATTCCGCCAGAAACCATTCAAAATCTTCTACGAAGTATGCCCAGAAGGATGCAAGTTGTAATTAGAGCTACAGGAGGAAATACTAATTACTAATTTTATCTTCTAGTTAATTGAAAATTATGATATTTATTATTGTTGTCCTTTGCAATTAAATTTTATGATCAAAATCACATTTTTTTATTGAATCGTTCATAAATCTACTCTGACTCTATTATATGCAAATTTACTTATTACAAAACAGACTTATATACGTAGGACACTTTAGCATACGAGACTTAGTAATTAAAATACATAAAAGTAAAAGATAAATTAAAGAAAAAGTAACAAAAAAAAATTAAGCAATATTTTTGTCGGCAAGTGTAGTTTTAAAATGATGTTTTTCCTACAGCTATAAAAAACAAACAAACATTTATTCATTGTTTATAAAGTGCAAAATATGTCTTTTATAAACAACACTAATCTTACCGAGGCAATGTACGGAAAACTATTTTGCGTACTAGACTGACAAACACTTTTTCACTATCATCAGGTTGAATAAATATACTTATAGTAATATACTCAAAATCGATTTCTTGTAAATTATATGAACGCAAACGTACGGCGCTCGCATCGCAGCAACTGAACAGCTGGTACATACTTCGTAGAACGCATTCATTAACTTATATAAATGAAGTTTCTTTACATAACATTTTAAGGTTAAAATTATGTTATTCAAAAACAAGAGTTAATATTGAAGAAGATTGATAAGTAAATTTATATATTATATTCATATTTATAATAATATAATAATAGCCTAAAACGTGTCCCCCTGGACAAAGGCCTCCTCCAGATTCTTCCATTCTTGGCGTTGTCAAGCCGTTCTGCTCCATAGGCTTCCTGCTGTCCTCTTAATGTAATCTTCCCATCTTTTTAGCTGTCTGCCTCGCCTGCGTTTCTTGTCCCTCGGTAACCAGTTGTTGGCAACGTCCATCTGTCGTCTTTATATCTTTGTATGTGACCAGCCCATCTCCATTTAAGTTTCTTGCAGACTGTTTCTATTTCTTGTACTCTTGATTTCTTTCTGAGTTCGGCGTTTGTCATTCTATCTTTTAGTGTCACTCCGACCATAATCCTTTCCATTTTGCGTTGAACTGTTTGTAATTTTATTGTTTTTATTTGTGAAGGACCAGGTTTGGCAGCTATAGGATAAGGTGGGCCGAACACACTGGTTAAATACTTTGGCTTTCAACATTGGTGAGTGGTTTTCGAGGGAAACGGTGCACAAGCTCCAAAATTTCATATTTTTTCTGGAACTTTTTCTAGGTCCACTATTCTATCTTGTGTTTGTAACATTCTAACATTTAGTGTACAAATATGTATTTTTAGATTCTTATTGTTTTTGGTAGACTTCTGTCTGTTTTTCTCTAGCGGGCTTGGAAGGATTGGAGGGTTTTGGTCTGCTGCTCCCCTGGTGACCAACCTTCTGGGGGCAGTTTGAATTGTTAATTGTGTATTTTTTAATTTTTCGCTGTCGTGTAACTTATTTTTCTCTATTATACTGTTCTTTGCCATTTTTGTTTTCTGTGTTCCCATCTGTGGGTTGATTAATTGCTATGTATTAACCACTGTATCTTCCCCTTGTGTAGCTGTGTTTACAGTTTTTCTATCAGTGTTCTTTCCTGAGATCTTTTGATTTTGGTTAAAGTAGTCTTTTATAGTTTCTTTTAGGTTGCTTGTTTTGTTTGGCTGCTTTCGTAATTTTGGGTTTGTTACGCTTCCTCTTCTTTGGCCGCTCTATTCCTTCTTCTTCCTGCGAAAGCTGTCTTTTCTTTGTATTGGTTTCTTGTAATAATTTCCCTAATTCTTCCTGGGATATCTCTTCTCTGTCGACATGTAGTTTGTTATATTTTATAACCGCGTGCTTACCTCGTGCTCTATATTGTTTCATCACCGGTATTAGAGCTTTCCTTTCGTTGAGCACTTCTTTAGGAAAATCTTCTGAAATATTTATTTTGGAATTTTTTAAGTTGTTGCGGTACTTGAGTATTGATATAGTTTTCCTGAGCGTTATAAATTTCACTATAATTGGTCTCGTGCTATTAGGCTTTTGACGTCCCATTCTGCCGGCGTAGTCGATATCTTCAATGCTGGTGACGACTTTTATAATATTATTGAATATATTGAGTATAGTTGTATGTACGTCCTCATCGGTTTCATCGTCGCTTGAATTCTCTTCGATGCCATATATTATTATATTCTTTTTTTCTCATTTCTTTGTCATAGACAATATATCTTTCCTCTTGTGATTTTATTTTCTCCTCGTTACTATCAACCCTTTTTACTAGTGTTGATAATTCGATCCCTAACTCATTTCTTAAACTGTTGACATCGGCCCTTATCTTGCTTATTTCGCTACTAAGCTCTGTTTTCATGTTTTGTAGCGCCTTCAGAATTGCCTCCGTGTCCGCCATTTAACCAGTGTGTCCTTAGCTTAGTAGTTGGGATTTGTGGCTCTATGTGGAAGTTCTAGAACAAGTAAGTGATTAATCTGGAAGGGCACTTGCTTTGGGAACAGTACTAGACAGTTTTTAGTTCGGTATAATTTAGATTTATTTTAAATCACTATTTAATTATTAGATCAAGGATTTTAGATCAGGAGATTTTTTAGATTTCAAATATTAGTTTTAGATTTTTTATTTTAGATCATTACAATTTTAGAACTGTGTTATAGATCACAGAGAATGTTTCCGTAAATGTCAAATTGTTGTAACTATAATTTTTTAATAGTTCATTATTGACAAAGTGTTATAAAATAGTTACTTCCCAATTGTTTTGTTGTTTCCCACTGGTTTCTTTGCTTGAGTAAAATCCTCTGATGTTAATTTCTGGAGTAGAAGTTCTAACCTAGTTTTGGCTGTTACCGGTTTCCAGATTCTGCACTGATTTCCCTTCGCTTGATTTTATTTTCTTATAGGGTTAATTGATAGATTAACTTGTAGTAATCGTTATTTAATTATTTCATTTGTAATATATTTAACTATTTTTTACTTTCTCTCTAAACACTCGTGGAACACATGTGTGTAAACGACAGCCATTAATATTAATCCTATCAAAAATCATTCATATTTATTTGTTACCAAATATGAATTCAATCTAACTTATTAACAACAATGTTTTATTTGCAGCTTGATACGGTAGTTATTTATGGATATTTAATTTGATGGTACAATTGCTACATTGACTACTATTGATTCATGATAAATTTGCAGATTTATTTAAGTCAACCATGTTTATGTGTGAATTTAGATTAGAATTTGACGTTCCTACCAAAATTGCATTAACAGGTGAATCTGATAAATATGCTTCGGTTTCAGTATTTAAAAGTACATTTGAAATTTTATTTTTTTGTTCAATAGAATCATCAATGTATCCTTCGGCTACAGTGCTAGAGTTCGAGCCTCCATGGCGTTTAAGAACTGGGACATCAGCTTCAGCATTTGTAAGAGTTGCTGACGTTCTTCTAAAACTGTATCCGGTGTAAGAATCCACTCTGGCTAATTGTAAATATTTGGCTATGAGACTGGGTATAGCCCCAATTTTATTTATTCCGACTACTTGGTTGCAACATTTTCCATTGGCGTATTTATAAAATAAACGCAGACTAGTAGCATTAACTGGATGCCGTATTTTTCATAAATATTGATGTAATCAAGATTGGTTATTGTGAAAGTACGTTCAGCATGTGTTTTTGAATAATCAGAACATAATTTTTATCGTCTATGATTTCAATAGTTAGATGCGTTAATTCTTCATGCCTACATCTCCAGATATATCAAAAATCAAAACGACCTTAAAAAAATATAGTTGTATAAAAACAAGTGTCCTTATTTGCCAGCGTTAGAAATTTATTTATTTGTTCCCTTGTAAATTTTTTGGCACCATAAACAACAGATTTATGTTTTAGATATGGTATCTATTTTGAAAACTTCTGAATATCAATATTTTCTTTTACATTGAAAGTTCCTTTTATCATTGAATATAACGACCATAATATTGATGCATTTTGGATTTTCTCCAAGATCTAATATAACGTTCTCTTTAACTTTTACAGCTATCTTCATTTCACACCAATCTTTAAAATGTTTGTAATCGACTTCATATTTTGCTTTAGATCTAACTGGCAATAGATTTAAAATAACAGAATTTGCCTCTTCTGATAATTCTGGTACCAGAAAATTAATATTCAGGATCACTTTCGATGTCGCACATTTTGAATAATTTTCATTGATAAACAAATGTAATTGATGATGTTGACAACGTTTTGTGACGAATGTTTTAGTCCCTTAGCAACGTATGAATGTTCTCAAATCAAAAATATTAGAGTATATTTACAATTATAAAATAGTTGTAGGAAAAACCAATGTGTATATGTATACCACGGAGCGCAAAATTGCATTGCCTCTCTCGCATAATTGAAGCTCCCAGCTGCGCTTCGAGCTTCAAACTTCATGTTCGTGCGACAATGCAGCATTTTGCACCCTTCATACACAAATAACTATTTTCTACAACTGTAACAAAATATTCACATTTTTCACTAATAGCAATACGCGAAATACTTAATTTTTCATCCATTACATTACTATCACAATTCGTATTTTGCACACTGTTTTGCACCCTACTGTGCAAAATGAGCATTAAGCGCACTGTTTCGCATCCTAAAGCGCAAAATGAGTATTTCCCAAATTTTATTTTTTTTTCACTTTCCTTTTGTTATAACGCATCAGTATTACCAAATTCATGTTATTTTTGATTGTTTTCCTTCAATTTACTTGAATAAACCAATAATTATTGTTTTTTTGACAGTTGTAGAAAAATATTGTTTGTATTTCGTAAGCGAAATTCTTGTTTTTTTGGCGCGTTCGAATGACTTTTTTGCCTTGACCTGCGGTCTCGACTAAAAGTGACATTCTCACGCGCAACAAAAAAACACTCATTTCGCGCACTTAATACAAAAATAACTAATAACGACCGTAATTTGCAAAATATTAAGTACGCACTTGAAACATAGTAGAAATGACTATAAATTCCGTTAAATGAAATTTAATACATAAACATCGACACATCGAACAGATTTTTAACATTAGGTATATAGTTTACTTTTTGTGCTGTGTATATCTCTCTACTGTCTTGTAAAGAGACACTGAAAAAATTATCATTCAATTTTACATCTTGGCCACAGTTGTTTGAATGTACACGTAACATACCCATAATAACGACAATTTTAAACCTTAAACAACTATAGTACAAACACGTAGTGAAATTTTTAAAATGGCACCAAGACTATTTGTAAATTATTATCAATATGTGTATGATGTTTGCGGTACCTACTATTATTGATGTTCAAGAAGATTTTATAGCTCAACATAATAATGTCTATCGGGTCCGTATGAGGGAATTTATAGTAACGACAACATCATTGATATTACCAGTAAAAGTAATAATGAATATAATAGTGTGCATTATAATGATAATTTAGTAATAGTTTTAAAATATACGCCCATTAGTTATAGAACTGGGAATGCAAATATTATTGTAAAATGTAAATGTATGTATGTGACGAGGGTGTAAATATAATAAAATCCCAAAAATATGGTATTTTTATAATCTCATTTTAATTTACTTTCCATTTTTGTTACATCTTTTGCATTTACTAGAATATATTTTTCATTTGAGGTCCGTAATTTTCCTTGTAGCTTTCAAATCTTTCAATAAATTTATATTATTTATTCAAAATAGGTAAATAAAATAAATGTAAATAATTATAAATAGATTTACTACGTACTTATTTATAAAAAAAATTATATATAAACATATTTCAAACATCACACTTAATTTAAATATCAAATAATATTATTATTTTATTTATTTACAAAAATATTGTATAAAAATTAATTTCACAAATCTATATTACAATTCATCCAATTATATTTCAATAATCTTTCATTGTACAATAATTTTCAGGTTATTTTCTCAAATTAGCTATTTCTTCACTGACTGAATTAAATTAAAACACTACAAAATATACACGCATAAAATTTTGCTAATTTAAAAGTTCACGCAAAACCGTTGACTAACTACAATTTATTTTAATTTAAAATTTTACAAATCTATCCATAATTACAAATCATTTTTAGAAAATTCACAGATACTAATTACTAGGTAATCTATACATTTCAACGTCATTAAACCTAAATACTCTGAGGCACACCTCATTAAAGGGATTGTGCGCGAGATATGTCTTTACTACTTTAGGCTTGGCATCAATTTTTGTGTTTTCAAATTTTATTTTCTGTATAAATTGTATTGCATGGTATCGAAAATTCATTTGAGTAATTCAGACAAATGAAACGATTACGTTCGCTAAGTCTTGTTGAAATTATTCTTCCCGTTTGTCTGATTTAAACTTGACCGCATTCGCAAGAGTACAATATATTCCATATAAGAGGCATAATAACTTTTGCACTTTTCAATATAATAAATTTTTCAAGTAAAAGTTATGTTTTGTAATATGCTTTTGTCAAAAAGATAATTTTAAATAATTCAAATTTTTAATTAATTTGGATAGGCGCGGTGGCCGAGCGTGTTACGGCACATCTCTTAACATACTGTGACGTCACCCGAACCAAGGTTCGTCAGTTCGAATCCGCCTGTCGACAATGTGTGATTTGTCGTAAAATATAAAAGTACAGTTACATGTATTTATCACACTCGGGCGCTATAAGCTTGTCATTTATACGTCTTAAATAATGTAGCATTCGACTACGAGAACCGGCAGTACGGCAGTGTAAACACTGCGGCTCGGTGTGTCCGGTAGGCCCAGGCCTGATTTGGGCTGTAGTGCCATCAGAAGAAGAAGAATTAATTTGGCGACGTTTCTGTACATACCTATATATTTTGACCAGTTTCGAACTATAGTAATAACAATATTAATTAGGTATACACTTCAACAATATTTTATTAGAAAAATCCTTGTTTTTTTTAAATAAGTAAAACTGTGATTACTATTGCTTGAAAATAGCCAAAATATAAATGTCGAAACATCTCCAAATAAATTGAAAATATTAAATTTTTTTCACCAAAGTCGAAGTTTCAGTTAACATATTACAAAATTAGATTATTCAGCTTATGAAAAAGAATTAAAATCATCAGGGTTTTTCAATTATATAGTATATTGTATACCTAGGCGGGAAAGTGGATGTTTTCCGGGTCGAAAGAAAATATGGTCAGGCGAGGCGCAGCCGAGGCTGGCCATTTCTTGAGGCTCGGAAAACCACTTTCCCGTCATGGTTTACACATGATTTTTTATCCTACATAACAACAATAGACAAAAATAGAACTTATGAATATTATTACAGAAAGTACCGGAAAGTACAATTTACAGAAAAAGTTAATTGTTTGAAATGTTAATATTAAATACAGGATTATTTATTGTACAATTAGGAAAAGAAATACCTTGTTTGGATAAATTTGATAATTGAAATTGTTCTGAAAATGTAGAAACAGATGATTCTGCATTAGTAGTTTTTGAGCAATCTTTTCTAGTGAGGGACTCATCCATTATGCCAGCTTCATCTAATGGATGGTATTCCATATTGGGAGTGGACAAATCTACTTCCGGTCGTGTAATAGTGGCATGGGTTGATAAAATTTTTTGGGCGACAGAAATTTTATTTTGGATGGAATCTTCAATGTAGCCTTCAGCTACGCTAGTGGAACGCCAACCACCATGCCTTTTTAGTACTAATATATCAGCGCCTGAATCGGCCAGAAGTGTAGCCGACGTTCGTCTGAAGCAATGTCCAGTATAATCTTTTGGGTTTGGTAAATTCAAATACGTAGCTATTTTAGATGGTATTGCACCAATTATGTGGTGGCCAACATTTTAAGCGGCACATTTTCCGGCATTATATTTGATAAATAATCGCCGAGAATTCATATTATTAGGTCTCAAATTGAAATATTTTTTACAAATTGATAAAATGTCTATGTAGTTTTCTTTTTTGGAATTACAAACAGTGAATGTACGTTGCTTATTATTTTTTGTATGTGGTATGTTTATTATTAAGATATCATTTTTGTCTACTATATTATCTATTGTTATGTTCGTGAGTTCGTCAGTTCTGCAAGCCCCAGCGATTCCAATTATTAGCGCTACCTGAAAATAATAATATTTTGTATGCGGAATAATATTCTAGTACTGTATTGATATTATTTACCTTAGTCATTAAATATATTTAATTCGGAGCCCCTGTCAGAAATTCATCAATCTCTTGATGATTGAACGTTCGTGATTTTTTAGCAACGTATCCAACTGATTGTTGTTTTAGAAATGCTGTTACTTTTAAATATGTTTTTATATTGATATTATGTCTGACTAATAACGATGTTTTTAACATTGAGTGAATTGACCACAAAGTAGAAGACAATTCTGATAAATAGGTTAGAATCACACTTTCGCTGTATTTTTTTACTTTTTTTGACGCACACCATTCCATGAATAGGTTATATTGTAAATCATATCGTTCTTTCGATTTTTTGGGTAATAAATTCAGCGTCACTTCTTTTGCCTTTTCACAAATTTCTTCAGGTGTGCTAGATATACTAAAATTTTCATCTAACTCTTCGGAAACACGAGAAGTATCACAGACGTATTTCTCCATTACTAAATAGTATTACCTGATTCAATATTTATAGTTTTAAACGTTATTTAAATCAAGAAAACAATAATAATTTCAACAACTTAGTGTTTTGCTCTTGACAGATGACTGAAGTGCGATGAGTGCGATTGTGGTGCCATCTGTTGACAAATGTAAACGTACTTTTTTCGCGGCTAGCCGTTTTGTATGTTTTTACCAGGCTAGCCGTGCAAATGAATACTTTCGCGTGCATGTAGGTGCAAGAAAATTGCATTTTCGGAGAGTGTAGGATAAAAAAAAATTATTTTATTTATTTATATAAAATTTATTGAAACAAAATAAAACTATAATTAACACTTGGAGGGGGAGCCACAGAAGTTGATATTAAATTGGTGATAGCCAGTTTGTTGATTGCGGGAATCGAATTCGGTTCCTCAAGAACCGCAAGCCAACTGCATACCCGCTAGACCACCAACTTCAAATACAAAAAGTTTAAATTATTTTTGATTGTTTGTGTTGAGTAAAATATTATTGCAAAATCCTGTGGTATATATTTATGTTAACTTATTCTGAACAACAATTAACAATGGTCAAGATGGCTGACAGCACATTTTTTTATTTTCACAATTTAACCTAGTATTTGGTATCCCTTGTTACTTAAAAAATGTTTATGTTCGACTGCATCATATTACCTTGTTTTATGACACTGTTTACTGTCCATAATCGGGTACTTTATTGGACTAGTACGATAAAAATGCAAAATTGAACTACTGTCAATGTCACATTAAAACAAAATTCAAAAGAAATATTTAAACACCATTTTCTGTATGTATTATATGTGTCTTCATACAATTGTTAGATACTCGTATTCTCTTGCATTACATGCAACTTCTTTTATTTCTTTTGGAACGTCTTCAATGTCTTCATCCAACTCAACACTTTTTTCACTTTGACAATTTGATAAATAAAGCAACAAATGCATAACAACGAAGCACACTTTGAGATGCAATTAAATGTTTTAAATATAAGTATTCCCATAATCATATTTTAAGAGAAAATATTCTTCATGCAGTCGAACATAAAACGTTGTATGTAACTCGTACATAATCGGACTTTATAGACTCGCCTTATTTATTAGCCTCGCTCGCTGCGCTCGCTCTGCCATAAAATTCGGCTCGTCCAATAAAGACCCAAATTATGTACTTGTTACATAAACTACTATTATTTACAGATCTTCTAGTACAAATTTTAATTTCTAGTTTACGTCTTTCGCAACATATTATCAATAAATTTTGGCCCAATGAATACTGTTTTTAAATTTGAACACCGTTTATATTTACACTTTTATTATTAATTAATAGGGAAAGCCAATCGCCAAATAAAAATTCTACCATTTCTTTTCTTCAGAATAAAAAAAAATATATTCTCGGTATAGATTACCTTCATATTTTAGATGAAATGCAGCATTAATGTTATAGAACTAATGTACGATTTATTAGTCGTGTGTTAAGTAAATGTTACCCAAGAACAATATAAATTATATGTATTTTTATATATTTTCCAGGCAGATTATTACAACAGTTGAATGAAAAACTGAGAAATGCAGTCATAAAAAAATATTTACATTGCTGAAAAATTCCCGTTTGCAATCAAATTCACACTAAAGTACGCAGTAAACAGATTTTTAAATCATTTTATTATGAATGGTGTTCAATGGTTTATGACGTAATATGCAACCATTGAATTTTATACCGTGTAGATTTTTGGTGCAGAAAATGAAAATTTGGAAGAGAGAATTATGAAAACATTTGTTAGATAGTGTACAAGGGTCCAGGACAAGGATTTAAAAAGAAAACAATAAGAAATGGACGTGGCACAAATAAGGAGACTTTACTGATGATGTATAGTTTTGTATAATAATAATAATTTAATTAAACATATTTGTTATTTTAATGATATTATGTTAAAATAATAACTTTACTTTGAAATAAAAATCTGATGTGAGTAGCTAAACGGTCCAGGTGAGTTTGTTAAAAATTACATTACATTTCTTATAAGTAACCTAATGCTATTAATACTTAATTACAAAATAACGAAGTCAGCAAAGATTAGAGACTAACATAAAACATATTATGAATAACTGACCTCATTTCAACATATCCTAATTAATGAATTGTATTCATTAACAATGTGCAGTCTTTGACTTATTACATTAGTACTACTAGGTATTGTGTGTTGTGAGGCGTCTACATAACACTAACTCATGTATTTACATATTAATTTATCATTTTTCTCTGTATCTCTATATTTAAAAAAAGTGGTTAAGGTAGCAAACTTTGCCGAGGCCCCTATATTATTCTGAAAAATACCGCAGACCCCTATGGAAAGGATTGTGTATCCTGTACATGGAATCCTAAAAAAAGATACGCTAGTATGTGGCGTATTTATTAAACATACATTGATGTAGCACAATCAGAGATGTGCATCTACGTGTAATCTTTAATTGTCGACATCTACACGTAGACAATACGTCGACAATTCTAGCGACGTAGACAATGTAAACAATGTAGATAATTCATCTGACAGTTGTAAAATTCAACATAACATAAATTTATTCCTTTGTAACTATTACATGTATTCGTATTCGTGAGCTCGGGTCATTATACGTCTTTATATAATAAAACTAATAAAGCAAGTGCTCATACATTACTAGACGAATGTCAGTCTTGGGTCTTGGGCGAACTGTCATATTTTTAAAATCGATCAACGCGCCATCTCACCACACGGAGTTTTCTTTGGCGCTATTTTTAATAGTAACCAGTTGACAAATTTTGAACGTTTTGCCCTAAACAATTAATTTTTTTCATGTAATCCCTGGAATAAAAATAAAAATCTCTACCAACATTTAAAATTCCCCAGTTCTAGGGATAAAATTGTAATATGACTTAAGTGAACACAGGTGTTTTCATTGTCTACATAGTCTACATTGTTTACATGAAAAATGAAGACGTAGACTACATGATTGTTTACACGTAGAGAATTGCGTAGATTACTTGCATTAGACTAAACGCACATCCCTGAGCACAATGTATTGAGGGTCTGTGCAACTCGTAGTAATCTGTCATCAAGTGTTATAATAACCCGTAGTGATCTACGAAGCACAAGCTAGGAATTGATGGGCAAGGGAAATATCAAAATAAATTTATGATATATCAACTTATATTGAATTATAATAGGACTCCTGCATAAAACTATTCTATCTATTTTTTTTAAGAAAAAGACAAATTTGTATTCAATCCTAATAGGTAATTGTTTTAATTGTTAATAATTAGATATAGTTGCACTAATCGTTAAAACATCAATATAGCATTAAATGATACTACAGGGAAAATCGAGTTACATGGAAAAGTAGTTTTGTTAGGGCAACGACAAACAGTATCTCGTTAATAATTCTTTGTCCGTTCTAGTTTAACCGACTATTTGCCGTTTTAATGTTAATCTTATTTCCCGGTGTGAGCATTTACACCCAGGGGTAATCGCGTTTTAAATATTAAACACTTAATCTTAATTAAAATATTGCCGCACCCCCAGCGGGACGAGCCGGCACTGTGATTTACGCATGTACGCCGGCTTTCCTTTGCCGTTAACGTCGCTACAAATTCGTATGTTATGTATGGGTTTTAGTTTTTTTGGGGCGTGCTAACACATACGAGTATGTGACTCACTGGCCAAGGAAATAAATTTGGTTGTTATGTTTTGTTTATTTATTAAAGACCTCTTGTTTTACAAAATTAAAAAGTATATATCTTTTTTAGATAATGAGTAATTCATCTTGTATAAAACTGATTAATATTTTTTTGATTTATTTATTTATTTACAACTGGCCGTAGGGCCAATAAGCAAATTTGGTGTATTACAAGGTAGTATGCGTTAGGAGAGCATCCAGTGATACTTCCTAATAATTGAAAGTTTTGACAATTTTATTTTTATAATTTTATGTTTAATTCATGGTGATATGTTTTTGAGGTCGGATGGTTTTATTCTTTTGAGTCGTCTCAGGCTGTCCTCGTTGTTGTAGAGATTGGCGATCAGTTCATTGGGATGGCTGTTGGATTTATTTTCGTGCGTCGATGCAGTTTTACGAATTTGTTCGCGAACATATTTGACTTTTAGGTCTTTGTGGAGGGTGTAGTTGTTGATGTACCATGGTGCGTTGGTAATCATGCGTAAGATTTTATTTTGGCTTCTTTGTATGATGTTGATGTGTGATTTTCTAGCACATCCCCACAATTGGATTCCGTATGACCAGATTGGAATTATCATAGTTTTGTAGAGCAATATCTTGTTTTCGAGTGTTAATTGAGATTTTCTGCCTAGTAACCAGTACATCTTTTTAATTTTAATATCTATTTGCTTCTTTTTCGCTTTAAGGTGATTTCGCCACAATTGTCCTTTATCAAGATGTATGCCTAGGTAATTAACACTGTCTTTTGTCTCAATAGTTTTCCCGTTGATTGTAACCGGTGGGCAGGTTATTCTTCTATTCGTGAACACTACGTGCGTGGTTTTATTTTCATTAATTTTTATCCTCCATTTTTCTGCCCATTTCTGCACTTCATTAAGTGATTTTTGCAGTAGGGGGGATGAGATGTTCGGGTCTTTGTGTGTCGCGAGGATTGCCGTGTCGTCTGCGTATGTGGCCGTTAGTACACTGTTTCCGCATGGTAGATCAGCTGTGTATAATTGGTATAATATCGGCCCTAGTACGCTTCCTTGTGGCACGCCAGCTTTGATTCTTTGTGTTCTGGAGAAGCTGTTTTCGAATCGTACCTGGAAGTGTCGATCGCATAGGTACGACTTTAGTAGAGAGAAGTATGGGTGTGGTAGTTTTGTCTTTATTTTATATAGCAGTCCTTTGTGCCACACTCTGTCGAAGGCCTGGCTTATGTCTATAAATGCCCCGGAACAAATGTATTTGTTTTGCAGACTGCTGTCAATTTCGTTGGAGATCCTGTGTACTTGTTGGATGGTAGAGTGCTGCTTCCTGAATCCGAACTGATGGCTTGGAATAAGTTTTTCATCTTCGAGTATTATATTTAATCTTTTTAGTAAGAGTTTCTCAAAAAGTTTAGAGAACAGCGGAAGCAGTGAGATTGGTCTGTATGACGTGACTTCATTAGGTGGTTTTCCGGGTTTATGTATTAGGATTATTTGGGCGAATTTCCATTGTAGCGGGAGATAACCAATCCTAATGATTGCATTATATATGCTTGTTAACAGGATTAAAGTTTTTTTTGGCAGTTCTTTTGCTATTTTAGCGTTGATTAGGTCGTGCCCTGGAGCCTTTTTGTTATTTAAGTGAGTGATTTCATTTTCTAATTCTGATGGAGTGAAGTGTTTAATGGGAGGTGACATCTGTAGAGGGGAGATTAAACATTTTTCAATTTCTTCTTCGTCATTAATTGGTGTTGCTGGGTGAGGCTCGAATGTTTTGGAGAGGTGTTCAGCAAATAGTTCGGCTTTTTCTGCATCTTCCCTTGCCCAGGTTCCATCTGCTTTTCGTATTGGTGGGATCGTCTGCGTGGGTTGTCTCAACTTCTTTGTCGCTTTCCATAGCGAATAGTTATTTTCTGGTAGCGCTGACAGGTTACTTAAATATTCTTCAAAGGATTCGTTTTTTATTTGTTTGATTAAATTTTTTATTTCTTTTGACATGTTGTTCAATTTGTTTTTGTCATTGGGGTGACGTGTTTGTTGCCATTGGCGTCTTACTTTTCTTTTTTCAGCAATTTTATCTCTTAGGTATTTCGGGTAATTTGTCTCTTTTTCTCGTTTTGAGTCATCAGTAGAGGAGGGAGTAAACTGCGAAGTTGCGCGATGTATTAGATTAGTCATGTTTTCAACGGCTTCATCTATGTCCTTGGATGTTTTTAGTGGGATTTGTAGGTTGGTATTGTCATTTAAGTAGGCTCTAAATAATTTCCAATCGGTTTTTTTATTATACAGAGTTGGATTTTTTTCTTTCGTGATAATTGTTGTACTTAGTGTTAATATTATTGGAGAGTGGTCAGATTGAAGGTCGTAGGACGATTCAATAGCAGTAAAGTTTTGAGACACTCCTTTCGTAACAAAAAGGTCGAGAAGGTCTGGTAGTTTATTTGGATCCGTTGGCCAGTATGTTGGCTTTCCAGTGCTGATGTGATTGTAGCCTTTTGCTGTTATGACTTTTTGCATCTCTGTACCTTTTGGGTTTGTCACCCGTGATCCCCACTGAGGGTGTTTGGCATTGAAGTCTCCTCCGGCTATAAATCTATTACCTAGCTTCTGAAAGTATTCTTCAAATTTATCTTTTGTTACTTTGTGTTTAGGTGGGCAATATGCAGCTGATATGGTTAGAGTGCTGTTTAGCTCGTGAATTTTGATATTTGTTGCTTGTATATATTCTTCCTCAGTTTTCTCTAGCTCAGTATGTTTTATTTTTTCATTAATTAGTATTGCAGTTCCACCGTGTGCTGTTTCGTCGGGATGATTCGTATGATACGTTTTATATTTTGATATTTTAAGGTAGTTTCTGTGTGTGAAATGTGTTTCTGACACTAACATGATGTCTATTTTCTGAGTGTTTAGAAATACTTCGATCTCTTGAATATGTTGTGTCAGTCCGTTCGCATTCCACAGTGCGATTCTGAGTGAATTAGCCATTGGATTTGTTTATAAAGGACGTGAGTAGTTGTATGATTAATGCATTTTGTTGCATGAGTTGATTGAACATAGTTTCGAATTTGTTTAAGAATTTTGACAGAAATTCTTCATTCTGAGGCGTTTGTGTTGTTGTTTCGTTGTTCATGTTGTGTTTTGCTGTATCTGCATAACTGTTATTTTCATTTGTTGTCTGGAGGAATTTGGTATTTCTTGTATTTTGTGTAGGGTAGTTTCTTGGTTTCTGTAGTTCCCGGTATGCTGGGCATCCTTTATAATTTGCGGGGTGCGGTCCTGAACATAAGATACAAGTTGCTGGTGAATTTTTACTTTTTCTGCATTCTTTAGTTGAGTGGTTTTCAGCGCATTTTACGCAGTAGTGTGGTTTTCGACAGTATGTTTTTGTGTGTCCATATTCTTGGCAGCGCATGCACTGTGGAATGTCTCTTTTTTTCCTTGGTGGTTCGACTATTACCTTGGTGCCTAGAATATGGTTTAATTCATATATTTTCTTGTTGTTTTCTGCTGGTTCTTGATCGATGAAGAACATCGGTAGGGGATCTTTTGTTTGCCAGCTTCTGATGTTGGATATATTTCTTATTTTGAATCCCTTTTCTTCCAGTGCTTCTTTTAAATCGTTTATAGGTACTGATTGGTGGATATTTTTAATCACAACTCTGTATGCCCTTTCCTCTCGGGGTTGGTAAGTGTGGTAGGCTATTTTCATATAGTTAAGTAGATGGATCAATTTCCTATATGCATCAGAGCTAGTGGTGTTGACTTTGACCGTATTGTTTCCTAGTGTCTTACATACGAATTCATCTGCTTTTATTGCGGTTTCTAGGTTTGTTTTCATTAGCTGGTAATTAGTCACAGCTTGTATGAAGATTGGTGGTGGTTTCGGGTTAGATTTTGTTTGGTTTTCGTCTTTTTCATTGTCTAGGGCTGAGAATCTATTGTTTGTGTGGGTTGGTATTATATTTATGTTGTTACTACGTTTGTTGGGATTATTTTTGTTCTGTTTCGCATCATTTTCGTTCTCTCTTGTTCTCTTTGAGGCTCTCCTTAATGGAACTTGTTGCCATGAGGAAGTATTGTAGTTTTCATTGTCTATTTCTATTGGTGATTGCTGCTGTTCCAGCGTTTCGTTTGAGGGATTTCCGCTGTTGTTAAATCCCCTGAATGGTGAGTCTGAGAGCGAGCTGCTAGGAGAGAAGTATAGATTTGAATTTGTCTCTATCGGTGTAGTTATTGGTGCTGTCATTGTCGGTGTAGTTAGAGTGTAATTGGGTGTTCCTGTTGCTGTTGTTATTTTTGTGGTCATAGTAGTGATGCTAGATCCACCGCTGGTTAACTGCATTGTTTCTTCGTTAATATTATCTTTAACGGTTTGTGGATTTGTTTTTGCTATCGTTGGCAACACTGATTTGACTTTTTTGGTTGGCGCGAAAGAACCGCGTTTGGACAAGTACGCGTTGATACCTCGCGCTGCCCGCACGTGTAGATTCACTTTGTTTTTAGTCACTCGGCCACTTAGCCTTGATACTTTTAGCACTGATATTATTTATTTATGAGGCACAGTTTAACTGTCACAAGTGTGTGCACTTTGTTGAAAATTATCTGCAATTGCTTGCTTTTTTTTATAAGAAATTAGCTGAGCACTGTTAGGAATGAACAAACTAATATCACGCAAGGTTGCCAACTGATAAAACTGATTAATATAATGTACAAATTATTGCATATCGCACTCCATTGGGCAGCGGATATTTGATACATTAGAATAACAACGAAAACAATTGATTATCATCATCATCAATATCTACTACTGATGGTCCCTGAAGATTACCGTGAAATATGTCATTTCTCACTACAACTACTCCAAACGCACTAAACATGAATATGAATAGGTACATCATTTAATGATTTTAAAATTTCTGTAACATATTTTAACTTTTAACATAAAATAAACTGAAAACAAACTATATCTTTCATTGGTCACGTCACCAATTGTACGCAGTTTCAGTTAAAATTAACTTATTTTTTCTCGCAGGATACGAATCTGCAATAAAAAATGGGGGTTCCCATTTAAGGTTTCAAAGTTGCCCCCCGTCCCACCCCCTGGGGGTGTGCGTTGGGGTTTCTGTTTGGTGTGCTTAGATAGGTTTTTGCAAAATATGAAACACGTGTTTTTTTGTTTCTTGATTCGATGTGTATTTCTCGAGATATTTCACCGTCCCGGAACTTTTTTAACACCCTGTATATATATAACTATTGCCTGTTTGGGGATTTTCATGCAACGGGAATCTATGCCCAGTGTTGTGGCGTATTACAAATATTTAACAAGAAATACTTGATCTTAAATTAATAGTTATTTATGGTACAAGTGTGTTATATTACAAATAAGTCACGCGAGAAAAGTTTTAGTCCACGAGGCCGTTAGGCCGAGGGGAATAATTTTCTGAAGTGACTTATTTGTAATAACACACGAGTGGCATACGATATTTTATCCAACAACTACAATTAAAACATTAAAATATAAATTTTGACACAATTGTCTACATTTTAAATAATATTCTAGTTAGCCATACTTTCTTGTTTTGTTGTCTAGGTTACTCAAATTTTTTAAATAAACAAAGTTGAAAAAAGGTTTCAGCTGTAGTATTCGAAATGGAAGACGAGAATTTTATTCCCGAAATAATCATTAAGGAAGCAGTAGAAGTGGTTGTTGATATTTTACCAAAAAAGTCTTGAAGTTCCTATGAAAAAGAATTTCATATGTTTGAAGACTGGATGACAACTAGAAACGTCAAAGGTATAAATGAAAGTGTTTTATTTTCTTTTAAAGCTGAAGACTTGTTCTAATCCAGAGAAAAAGAAAAAATAGAGAAGCGACAGTTCCGTGTTATGATTTGTGAATGCGTTTAACTCCATCTATGAACTCAACGAAGAACTATTCCAAAATTTTTACTTTTTTCTCGGTTTGTACTCGCGGAATTCTTTTTAAAACGTTATAGAGTAAAGAGTATTAAAATAGAAAAACAGTGTTATTTTTAATTTATGTTATTTTTATTATTCAAAATACATAAAATACAGAATATATAACTTTCATCGTATTTGAAAATAAATAGTTGTCAATGTAAAAATGAACACATATACATATAATATCAAAAAAAACAAACATACAATAACATAAAACGAAAGATGTAATTTATTTATTATTTATCTAATTTATTTATTATTTATTTATTTATGGGGTAGGTGGCTTAGTGGTATCGAGTCGGCCTGTGGATTTTGAGAATCCTGGTTCGATCCCCACAGCCGACAAACAATTTTCACCAATTTAAATCTACCCCTGTGGCTCCTCCTCCACTAATATCTTTGAGGGCCGTGATTTGACGGTCAGTTCACGCGCATAAATATATCACTTACCGAGATCTGCTTAGGCAGAGTGCCACACCCAGTAATGGGTAAAAGGCGTGATGATATATTTATTTATTTATTTATTTATTTATTTATTTATTTATTTATTTATTTATTTATTTATTTATTCTAATTTATTTTCTAAGACTTCTAGCACTTATTTTTAAAAAATTGTCAATTACTGTATTAGGGCGAGTATCTTTTAGATGAATTTTTCTATTTACATTTTTTATAAAACTATTTAACATGATTATACATATGTAATATACTGCCTTTTTATGAAATTGTTCAATATGACTGCATACTTGTTCGTCTAGCCCTAAATTTAAATTCGTCGATAATTTGCGGACGATGTCCTGTTCATTTATTATATCCGGGATTATTTGAAAAATTCTTGATTTATATGTATCTATTTGTTCGGTGAAAAATAAATTTGGATAAACTAATCTTTTTTTGGAATCATATTCTTTTAAATTAATAAACGCGTTTTTATCTGTTACTTCAGTCGTTGTTAAGTAGCCTACACAGGTATCACAAGATTTATCCATTAGTCTATGACATATAAATCCTGCAATGTAGCTACTGACATTTTCTCTAATTTTAATTGCCAATTCGTAATTGGCACTGTCAGTAGAGGAATGTGTGGCCGGTGTATTGAATGAAATAGAATTTGATGGACCTGGTGATATATGAGAATAATAAGGTTGGGAAGAAATCAGGGATTTTAGGGCTAAAAGGTATTCGGAGCCATCATCCTCACAATTAGAACCAGTAGAATTTTTAAGCGTATTATTTAAAATAGTAGTTTTGAAGGCCGCTATAAACTGTGAGCATGATGGATTTGTATTATTACCGCACAATCCTCTAATTACAGAGAAGAAATTTTCTAATGGATCTTGATTTAAAGCTTTTGTGTGCAAAAACCTAAAACCTCGATCCATTAGAGATTTCCATAAGTCCTGGACATTACGAATTGTGACAATTAAATTCGAGACACTGGGCGGTGTGGGTAAAACGCCTTTGGTATTATGAAATTTAATACTTCCTAAAAATATTTTTGCCGAAGCCCAAAATTGATTATGTTCCGATTTAGCAGAGATCGGTTTTTGTAGTGGGCGGTTTGCATTAGTGCAAGAGTTTAAACTATCAAACAAGTCATTAATAAATAATACAAAATCGGCGGTTTCTTGATAATTCAATCCAGAAATTTTGGACAAAAACATAAGCCCGGCATACGTCGACCTACTAAATAATTGCACCGCGTATTTAACCTTCATTTTTTTTCTACCCTCTGGTGCTATATGGTCTTTAGTTAATTTTGTTATTTTTGAATCCGCGTTGATACCGTCTATTTCATATAATGAAACAATGTGTTCAAATTTCGCTATTTTAATAATATTATTATGTCTGAAGTGAATATTTTTCGATAAAAAATTATTTCGTAGACATTTTACCATATGCGGTACATCAAATAAGTGAATGATCTCCTTATCGTCCACACAATATTTAAAATTATCATTCTTGTTGTCGGCGCATAAAGAATTTATAGCTGCTCTGTTCAAATTTTGTCTTATTATGTACCGTACTAATTATTTCTTTTAAACAATTTTTTAACATAAATGTTTTAGCTGTTGACTGCACAAAGTAGAATGCTAATGCCTGCTTCCACGGTTTATGTAAACCACGTATCATGAACACGAGGGCGTGATCTGCAATTTTTTTTCCTTGTTCCCCGTATAAATTTTCAAAACCCTCAACAATATCATCTTTTTTATTGTAGTTAAGGTTTGCATTTAAAGACACCTCATCAAACATTAACAGACAAATTCTATCTGAATGATCCAATCTGGCAGATTTTAAATTTAAATAATGAAATATTTGATCATTTATGCCACATTTTAATTCTATGTTTGATAAACATCTATGTAATGTTCTAGCTGATGGTAAATTAAAAATGTCACTAAAATGTTTATATCCTCTCGGACTTTGCTTATACATCGCCAAATAAAACGCCTTTTCGTCGGCAGTGTACCGTCGAGCGTACCCAGCTTTGCCGTACAGTTTTAGCTGACTATTTATAAATAATTTATTTAATGTAGGCAAACGTTTATAGTTTTCCCAATACTTTAAAAAAGTAAGATCTGAAAGTTCGACCGCCTCCCTCGGAAGCAATTTTTTTGCAGACCCGCTACCACGTTTCCTCATAGTGCAAATGGTATGTCTCAACTTCACTAGTTGACTATACATTTTTTTCTTCCTCGGACTTAAATTTTCGCTTCTCGTTTCCCCAAGAGATTTCAGGATGTAATTAGCAGTTTTACAAGCTAAAAAAGAAAATAACAAATCTTATATTCTGATCAACAACGGTATTTAATTACGCGGTACTAATATTTAATATAAAAATTAATAAAATTTAATAGGTTGTATTGAAGTTTAATAATATATACCTCTACGATTTCTGGGCGTGGGTGTACTACACTGACGATTTGTATGTAAAGTACACGACTGAGGTGTAGCGTAAATGGAGTCAGAAACCTGAGACGCCGCTGTTTCAGATTTGTGAGAATGCCCAGGTAAATGTACATTGGAATTTTCACCCATCACCAATATCGTTGATCCAGGTACTTGTTCATTAGAAACCGCTGATTCTAATCCCTGGGCAAGTACAGCTAAATGTTCGTTGGAAACTTCGGACATCTGTGCTCCACGGTAAACCTCCTGTACCGTTGATACAGGTACTTGTTCATTAGAACCCTTAGACACCGTTGTTTCTAAGTATATTCTGGAATCACCTGGAAATATGAAAAACAGAGTTACAAAAATACACTGCAATTTAATTCTTGTTTTTTTTTTATAACAGAAATAAAACTTACCACGGTCGTTCAAAACTTCACGAGGTACAGAGCCTCGATTTAATTTTTTCCGCTCGACAGTTTGGAAAGAAGCGTCATCAAAGTGCTTAGCACAAACTCGTAAATGTAAGCAAGTACTATATGCTTTGTCTTTCAAATCTTCACGTTTGACACGTTTTAGCCATTCTTTGCGAACTGCATCAGTCTTTGGCAGGGTAAAAAAGGCATCACCAGCAGCTGGTTCACAGCCAGGAACAATACACTTGACTCCAACCATAATCTATAAGAACAAACAACACAATAAATAACCGTTAAAATATAATACACAAATGGTACTTACCAGAAAGAAAATATAACAAATACTTTTAAGACAACGTATTACGCACAAGACAACCGAAAACAGAGATAATAGAGGAAACCGAAACGAACTCAATAAACAATAAACGCAATAAACTTCAATAGGTTAGGTTGTTTATTATTATTAGGTTAGGTTATTTATTATTTTTCTCTGCCATTACCGACTGAGTTCCAAAATACTACCGTCCTGCCATCTATGAACTCAACGGCGAATTAAAAACTCTGTAACATAACTTGCCATATAAGTGACACCCCCCTGTTCTAATCATTGAATACTTCGTCCATAAGGTAGAAGGAGCCAGTTTCGTTTGTAAGTATGAAAAATAAACAAGTAAAACACTTTCATTTATACCTTTGACGTTTCTAGTTGTCATCCAGTCTTCAAACATATGAAATTATTTTTCATAGGAACAAATTCTGCTAAAATGGTTGAGTTGATTTCTTCAAAAGGCCAGGTCGATAATTGCATTGTATCAACATCATCAAATTGTATTTCTTTTTCATTTAATGTAAATGTTAATGTGAATAAAATTTAACTTTCATACATTTCGAAATGTTTAAAAAATTGTACATTTTATTTAAACTCAACAGTGAGTTACAAGTCAAAATTAATGCTTGACTTATGACTTATAACTCACGTGTGACTTATAAACCACTTTACTAATCTAAAATGACAACAATAATGACTTTATAAGTAGTGAGTGTTGGATAAATGGATTTTTTTAAATGATATCATTGTGACACTCTTTCAACATCACACAATATTTAAATATGTAGAGGAAATTTATGATCAAACAATAATAATTCCCAGTCTTATCAAATTGCTACTCTCATGAGAACCTAACAAAAATTAAAACTGACATATGTTATTAAGCCCCAATTTCATTTAAAAGGTGTTCTGGATAAATGGAAGGTTCACCTGTGCCAGGATGCACTAAGTGGTGATTGGGAGGGTGAAACCTATGTCCGGATGCCAATTGTACTAATTACATATTTATACCACTGGGTAGTGATTGAAAAGGTGATACGCGTGTCCGTATGTAGATAACATTGCGTATAGATTTTTAGTCCAAGCCTCTCTCTAACTTCTATAAGTGTATAATTGACTGATCTAAATAAAATGCTATTCTGAGCAAAGCTGCAGCCTGTAATTTCTATAAACGTGTTACAGATTCCTATGAAGAGCCATATGCTGACAATAAGTTCTTATAGAAATATTAAGATCGTTACTTTACGTGTGTCAAATTTCAATAATGACTAATAATTTGCAAAAAATTACAATTTAAGAAACCATATGAATTTTTTCAGCATGTTTGACGAGGAATTAAAGTAAAATTTTCGGTTAGACAAAATTACAGTATAAAATATTATTAGAGATTTATAAATTTTTCATAATCGGAAATCAAGCATTTTGTTTCACATACATGTAAAATTGTTTATAATATTGTAAATACGATAAAGTGTTCATTTTTAATCGGATAGGTTCTATAAAATTTATGTGGGCAATAATACATGAATTTCGCTAAGCCAACCAACTGTCAGTAGGGTTGCCACCTCTCCGGGTTTGACCCGGATTCTCCGGGTTTCAGACGAAATCTCCGGGCTCCGGGTCAGCGTTGAATTCTCCGGGTTAACTAACGATTTGCCCGCGTCCTTTGTGTCAATGAATTAAACTTTTCTTTGGCTTAAGCATATATTTACACATATGATACATAGAAACGCGCCTTACTTAGATCGGTATTTGTGCCAAACTTCGTTGGCACATCTATGGAAAGTGGCGACATCTATGTATGTAAGCCTTGAGACTCTGACTCTTCCTATTTTGTATTTCGCGCCATCAACGCTTGTAACCTCAAAATACATATGTCTTTAGAATTATTTCTAAGTTCTCAGAAACTGCCGTCGTATTTGCATTCGAACAGGTAAGCAGTTTAATCATTTGTTTCTCAGGCATTGTCACGCAGTTACAAATATGTTATGGCAGAATGATATTACTGAAGAGTTGTGATGTACCAATAGCGCTTATAGAATTGTAATATTGTTGTTTATGTTCATTGATGAATAAAGATTTAATTTGAGTTTTGCAGAATTCACCCATTTAATTTGTTTATTATTTTAAACAATTTTTTCGATTGTAGGATTTATTGTGTTCCTTCAGAACGAGTAATAATTTTGCAAATATTTTAAATATAATAAATATTGAAGGTTTTGTAAATAAGCGACTGTGGTTAGGAATTGAAAAGTAATAAGCAGGAATCCAGTCAGAAATTATACGGTTATTTTTTACTGAGCCAACGTTTCAATATAACTTTAGACACGCCACTGTTAATATAGTATTTCATGATCCTGCGTAAAGTAGAATAACTTAACATCGGGCGAAGTATCTCGGTCGGCGAGATACACGGTTTAAAGTAGACAAATAACACAAAAAATGTATAGCCAGTTCTGCTATGAATCCCTGTATACAATCTCACAAAATTTTAATTATAGTTATTGTCATAACATTGTACAACATAAAATACAAATTAAATGACATTAAGTAACTTAAATAATTTTCATATAGATGCATACCAATTCAATATTTTTTCTGTTTTCATTGCATTATTGTAAAATTTTAATATTCCGCAGATGTGTTTCATACAAAAAGTTTGAAATATTTTGTTTTTTCAATTATTAATATATTTAAAATAAATTAACAATTTCAAAATAACTTTTTCTACGACCACTTAGAAATCTGCTCATTGTATGTCTGTTGTTGCTATGGAAATGAGGTACATTGCAAGACATCGTGCGAAATGAATTTGTTTTGTAATCATTTCAGTACAGGTCATTTCATTTCAGTACAGGTGCAATTTTCTTTTAAATTACACATGAAAAATATAAAAACGCCTGCGTAAAAAATAAAATAGACGTAAATTAGAGAATTATTATTATTTATTGTTGGTTATATTAAATGTAATGTTTTGACAGTTGTTAAATATTATGTTATTAAGATCGGTTTTATTCACATTTAAAGATTTTCCAAATTATTATTATTATTAAATGTTATATATTAGTTCTATCAAAAATGATAAATTGTTTCAAATTTAAAACTGGCGCTTCGGCAAATTATTCCAGTCTGAATTTCGGCAGTATGCCGTATTCCAGCTGTCAATAATAAACTGAGAATGGTTGAAGAATTTATTTTATTTTAGTATAATATTATAAACAGTAATATTTATTGAATCACTTATTTAGTTATTTATAATTAGGGCTAAAGTGTAGTTGATGGACAATCCTGAAGTTGGCAGCAGGACGCTAGGGACTTCTGGGGAAAACGGCAGTTCGAACGGTACATGTTCGACATAAGAAGGAAGCGGTTTGTTACTTTTTACCATAAAAATACGTTCTATACTAGGTCAGGCATGGTTAGTGGTGATTATTATTTAAAAATACATCCGACTTTGCTAACAAAACGTTTTTAAATTATCTTGACATTCAAATTTGTCGTTGTTACCATAAAAATACGTTCTATACTAGGTCAGGCATGATTAGTGGTGATTATTATTAAAAAAAAAACATCCGACTTTGCTAACAAAACGTTTTTAAATTATCTTGACATTCAAATTTGCCGGGTTTTTCTATGTCCGATTTGTGCCGATTTCACTAAAAGTCATAACGACTCGCAGCCAAATTCAGGATTGTCCGTCAACTACACATTTACCATTATTAGTGATATTGAATGTAATATTGTTACAATTATTAAAAATCATTTTCGGTGAACATGAACTTTTAAGGTTATGATTTAATTTGTTTTGATTGTCAACGCTAATAGTTGTTGATGTCGATGATCTATTTCAGGTATTATTTTTATTGAAGAAACTTAGATAATTGGAATATCAGTCTAATATTTTTATTATTTTATTTAATATTTGTTTTGTTGTTACTGCTGGTTGCTACTAACTTTGAAATGTCATTCTGGAATAGTGAAATTGGGACATTTTTATTATTTAAAAATATATTAATAGGGCTATAATATCGTGGTCGTAGAAAAAGTAAAGTGTACAACTCGCATGGAATATCCATTTCATGCTGGTTGTACAATATACTATTTTTGCTGATTTCTAATAAGTTTATTAAAAATTGAAGCAAAAATAAAGTTATTGTAATGTAATAACGAACCAAAATAACGTTATACAATGTTATTTTGCTCCTTTTTAAGTTATTTATACCGTTAGTAACGAATTAATTTTTTTTGTAACATTGATACGAAATAACGTCAAGTTTCGTTAACCCTAACTCATCTATGCATTCAAATGTCGCATTCAGAAAAAAAATCTCTTATTGTGGAGTTACAAAGCGTGTTGTCGGTAAACATCGGAATACAATAAACTCTTATGCTAACATGATCACATCGTATCTTTGTTGCCTGCTGATATCACAGCAGAAAACGGTGCGTACTTTTCAAATTTTATCGGTTCAGTAACAAAAATCACCGACTAATAAAACAGCAATCGAAGGAAACATTGTGGGAAAAGAATGACCAGAGCTAACAAAGAGACCAATATGTCGAGAACGGTCGAAAAATGATGCCCTTTATATCAGGGTTAGTATCTTTATATTGGTAGTTCGCGACTCTGCTAAATCGAAAATAGCTACTGGACTTTCTTTTTTATCTTTATTGTATATTCTAAGTATAAGTCTTTTCGGTTTGTCTCCAGTTAGATTGTATTCATTACTGAAGGTAAGTAGAATAATTAATTTATATATATATATATGGGTCTGGGAAAACCAAAGTAATGTGACGGTTAAAAACAACTGACACTGTTCCGGTTCTGTGAATGTAATAAACTCGATTATTAATATAGATAATTCAGACTTGACATATCTATTTTTCCCAAATGAAAAACAATATAAATATTACTGTAATAATTAATTGAATATTGAAATTTAAAACTACAATAATAATTGTAAAATGAAGCATATTTAAGTAAACAATAATCTTGGATAATTTATAGATATCAAAATAAATGTAAAAATATTAATATGGTACAAATAAATGGCGAAATAAAAAATATAATTATTAATAATCTAATATAAATGTAATATTTACATAAAATCCCCCTATAATAATATTATATTACTAGTATTATGGGGTAGGTAGCTTAGTGATATCGAGACAGCCTATGGATTTAAGAACCTGGGTTCGATCCCCACAGTCGCCATAGTTAAAATACTCATATGGCTCTCCCTCCACGAATATCTTTGGGGGCCGCGATGCGAAGACTGGTAATCGCATTTCACGCGAAGAAATACGAGTATATCACTTACCGAGATCTGTTACGGAGGAGAGCCATATCCTTTGATGGGTAAAAGGCTTGATGATATAATTATTATATAATGTAATTAATAGTATCAGTAGATGTGTTTTTTTTTGCTGTTCCTATTACTGTATTGCCGAATTTATTATTACTTGTTTAAAATAAATTTGTATTACTATTTGTTTGATTCAATATAATGGTTTCTAATACGCGTAATGCAAATTCAATAGTCAGTGAGGTGCTCAGTAAAGTGTTAAGTTATGATGGCTTTCTGGATAAACTCTTTAACAAAGTTTTCGAGAAATTTGACCAAAAACTTCAAGAACAAAATTCTATTATGAAGCGATCATTGCTGATATCAAGACCGAGAATAAAGTTCTTCATTTAGAGGTTGACCGTCTCGAGCAATAGTTAAGAAGAAACAGTCTTCGCATTTTTGGCATCCAAACCATCCGAAGTCACTGAACATTTGGCGTGTTACTTAATTAAATCTAAACTGTCCATTACTCTTCCTTTTCAAACCATTGATCATTGCCATCGAGTTGGAAAGAGACACAGTACAAATAGTGCTAGTGAACCGCGTCCTGGATCCTGACAGCGTCCAATCATTATCAAATTTGTTTCGTGCAAAAATAATTTAGTGCTAAAGAATAAATCTAAATTAAAAGGCACGATCGTAAATATGAAGGAAGATCTAAGCAAAAAGCGTTTGGATTTGATAAATCTGGTATCGAGTAAATTTGGTTATAAGAATGTATGGTCTGTTGATGGAATTATTTATTTTAAATCTGAAAATGTTACAAAAAGAGTTAAATTAAATGATAATGTCAATGATCTATAAAATTATTCTAGATTGTGTTAATTGTAATTATTTCTTCTGCAATTTATTCTTTAAATAGAGAAAATATGCGTGGAATGAATACTAAGCTCGTAGATGTATATAATAATACCTTTATGCGCGGTGTGTAGTACTAATTATAAATCATCCCTTATTACACTTGATAAAAATTCAAATATGATTGCTAATTTGGTTTGTGTGAAAATTCATTTCAAAGCTAATAATAGTTTATTTGTTGCTGCTGTATTGTCTTGAATCTCATATTTCTATTTCAAACTGAGACTTCATTGTAATTGGGGATATGAACTTAGGTAAATTTGTTAATTATTATAATGATGGCTTCTACAATAACGGTTTTACCAGATATAATAATTTTTGTAACTTCCTTAATGCTACACAATTCAATAAAATTCTTAACTCAGAAGATCGAGTTCTGGATGTTGCTATATCCAATATAAACTGTACCATAACTCATAATTCCTTTCCTTTTTTGCCGGAAGAATTTCACCATCCTGCTTTAACTGTTCTGCTTGAGAGAGAGAGATATATAGAGAATATATATATATATATATATATATATATATATATATATATATATATATATATATATATATATATATATATATATATATATATATATATATATATATATATATATATATATATATATATATATATATATATATATATATATATATATATATATATATATGCTGTAACTTGAATTCTTGCGGGTATCTTCTCGCGTTGGTCTGGTTTGGTCCTGAGAAGAACCGTTGTTTAGACGACGTTTCGGCAAGGTCTCACTTGCCATCTTCAGGTCTTGGATTGATTCCGTGTTCTCGATCTGGTGTTAGGTCTTGAACTGACGTTCGTTAATGATGCAGCATGCTTATATTTAGTGGTCATAGGTGGATGCTTCACTGAGTTGTTCCGGGTTGTTGGTTCTGGTTGCTTGGTTTGGTCTTTCTGTGTCATTGATTCCGTTGCTGGTGTAGTATTCGGTGTATGCTTTATTACCTTTTGTGCCAATTTGTTAAGTGCTGGTTTCCATGTGGGTGGTAATCTTCGTGTGTCGTCCCTCGTATTCAGGTTATTTGGTCGTTTTTCGATTTCTATGGCTTCTCTGATGATTCTTTTAGTTGTGTAATGGAAACTATCAAGGCCGCACTACTTCAAAACGGTTACAATCAGAGGAACATAAAATTGGCTCTTAGACCACAAAAAACAAAAAGAGAAACTGATGAAGAAAAACTACCTACTTACGCCTACCTTCCTTACGTTAAAGGCACTACCGACAAAATAAGCAGACTACTGAAGAAAAACGAGATCAAGACCATCTTCACCACAGATAGGAAAATTAATACGATTTTGCCAAATCCGAAGACCAAGATCAACCTGGAGAGTCAAGGAGTGTACGAAATTCCTTGTCAAGACTGTGACAATACCTACATCGGTCAAACTAACAGAAGAATCAACATCAGAAGAAACGAACATCAAAACTCTGTGAAAAAAGACGAGAAAACCTCAGCTCTGGCTCAGCACGTGAAAACTACATCACACACGATCGATTTCAAGAACACAAGGATGATAGTTAGCATCGGACACACAACTAAAAGAATCATCAGATAAGCCATAGAAATCGAAAAACGACCAAATAACCTGAATACGAGGGACGACACACGAAGATTACCACCCACATGGAAACCAGCACTTAACAAATTGGCACAAAAGGTAATAAAGCATACACCGAATACTACACCAGCAACGGAATCAATGACACAGAAAGACCAAACCAAGCAACCAGAACCAACAACCCGGAACAACTCAGTGAAGCATCCACCTATGACCACTAAATATAAGCCTGCTGCATCATTAACGAACGTCAGTTCAAGACCTAACACCAGATCGAGAACACGGAATCAATCCAAGACCTGAAGATGGCAAGTGAGACCTTGCCGAAACGTCGTCTAAACAACGGTTCTTCTCAGGACCAAACCAGACCAACGCGAGAAGATATCCGCAAGAATTCAAGTTATAGCAATAACACTCGCGGAAATTTAAAATTCAATATTTATATATATATATATATATATATATATATATATATATATATATATATATATATAAATTATGTAAGACCCCCTTCATAAGTGAAGAATTAATCCAACAATATAAAGACGAACAAACTAAGTTGTTTGAAATCATTAAAACGAAAATTGCAACAGAGAAGCAAAAACGTTATAAAGAAAATGATAACCCCTTAGAGATATCAAAAGAAATGTTTGATAAAGAGAATTCTAGATTATTAAAGAAATTTATAAAACCTTTATTTAAGAGAATTAAAATAGAAGAATATGACCCAACATTAGGAAAAGTAAAAACTAAGAAATTTATAAAACCATTATTTAAGAGAATTAAAATAGAAGAATATGACCCAACATTAGGAAAAGTAAAAACGGCATGAAAAACATTCGGATAAATAGACTAAAATAATAAAATGTTTCAGATGCATAGCTCAATTGATAGATATCTCACAAGATAGATATTGATAATAAATTCCAAAAATTAATATTTCTCTTTCAAAATATGAACGATTTGTGCAAACAGATCGAAGTCGAAGTCAGCCTAACATTCTGTAGCTTACGAAAATTACACATCAGCATCATAAATCCCGATAACCTACAACAAATAACACAAAATAAAGATATGTGGCTTTTTAACGAAATCATCGAAACATATTGTAGAAACGATAAAGAACAAATACAATTTATAATAAATATTCCAATATACACCTTAAATACTTATTCCTTATATCAATTTACCCCCATCCCTGTTTATATAAATGGTTCTCTCGTTACGCTCAATGAAAAACGAAGTGTGTATTACCTAGATAATGAAAATAAATATGTTACTCATAACTGTATTCATATAAATAATGTATATTATTGTAATAGTCGATATATTAAAATAAATAAATGTATTATGAATATTGTAAGTAATTAAAAGAATGATGGTTGTTCATTTCACGATATAAAATTAGAAAATACTTGGGAACAGATAAAAAATACAACGACTTAATAAGTCCCACAGAACAACAAATTCAAATTAATTGTAAAACAAATACTGTGAATAAAAATATACAAGGAGTATATAAATTTAAACTAACAGAAGGATGTAAAATAAACAACTTTAATTTTAATATTATTCAAGAAAATTATAAAGAAATACAATTCGAAAATTTCGACTCCTTCAATAACTTGAAAATAATTAATCAGAATAAATTGAAAGAAATAAACATTGTAAGTTGTGACTTGCTGCATCAGCCAAACACCCAGTAGTTTTCCAGTAAGTTAGAAATAGGATAAATAGCACGTCTCAATAGATAAGGTTGTTCACTTGTTCCTGTAACTTCTTGAATGCACATGTACATGTCTTTGCAGTGCAACAAAAAAATAATAAAAGATTTTTTTTATTAAATATTAAACAAATCAATATTTAATTTATATACCTATATATATATATATATATATATATTTCAGAAGTCAATGTAAACACACAAATAGTAAGAAGAATACTAAAATAAATTGGTTTTAATCCAAAACGCACAGTCAAAGTCCACCAGCTTCACTCACATCATAGAACTAGTCGCCTATAATTTACACGAGCTCATACTGATTGGGATGAAGAACTATGGAGCAAAGTTCTTTTAACCTATGAAACAAGGATACAACTGTAGAAGCCAGATAGAGGGTATAGAAGAGTTGGGAAACGATATGCTAAATGTAATTTTACACAAAACGGTAGTACAATTTTGCTATGGAGTGACATCAGTTGGGAAAGTCTTAAGGAGTTCGTTGAGGTAAATTTGAGGATAAATGCAGATTTGTATATCCGCAACATCATTCAAGAACATGTTCTACCATATGGCGGCATGATTGGGTACGATAGATTTGTTTTGTTGCATGATAATGCCCGTGTACATGTGGCTGGAACAGTAGTTCAGTACCTTGGAAATGTCGGGATGGTGTCGCTAGATTGACTACCATTAAGGTTTGATGCAAATCCCATAGAGCATCTAAGGGACATCATCAAACGTCATATACGTGCTCGAAGTCCAACCCCTAAGACTATTGAAGAAATCAGAAAGAATGAAACTGAATTAGAGCTACAGGAGGAAATACTAGTTACTAATTGTATCTTCTAATTAATTTAAAATTATGTTATGTTTGCGTTATTGTTGCTATTTGCAATTAAATTTTATGATCAAAATCACCTATTTGATTGAATCGTTCACAAAACTGCTCTGACTTTATTATATGCAAATGTACTTATTATAAAACAGTACTTATATAGGAAGGACACTTTAACATAAGAGACTTAGTAATTAAAATACATGAAAGTAATAAATAAATGAAAGAAAAATTAACAACAATAAAATATGCAATATTTTTATCCGCCAGTGTATAAACAATCGTCGTCAATTCGTTTACTACAATAATTTCAATTCTAATGATTTTGTTCACTCCTCTGGTATCCTCAAGGATAAAATTTAGAAATTTTACTCTTTATATTATTTATAAATGATATTACGCAATGTATTAATTTCTCGCAACTATTATTATATGGCGATGATCTGAAAAATGTTCTAGTAATACACTCATATTCAGACTGATGATCTCCAATCTGACATTAATAGCTTATATGCTTGGTCTTCTTCCTCGAATTGATTGTTCAATATAGCGAAGTGTAAAGTCATGACATATTAAATGAAGCATAATTGTACCTATTATACATATTATATGGGTAATATAAGTTTAATAAGAGTCTTTAAGTTTAAAGATCTGGGGTATTCTATGATCCTAAACTAGTTGGTCCTCATATTAATTACATTGTAAACTTTTCTTATAAAATCACCTTCATTTCAATAATTTATCTACTCTTAAATTCTTGCTCTTTGCGTTTGTACGGTCCAAGCTTGAATATTGTTTAGTAGTGTGGAATACAATAACATTAAAAAAATGTAAATAGAGTGGGTAGAAAGAAAATTTTTAACTTACAGCGACACTTTATCCTCATCACAATTTTTTATATTAAATTTAGTATATCGGCGTGAATTTTTATCCTGCTTGTATTTATATAAACTATTAAACTATTAAATATTTACAATACTATCGAAAGTGAGGTAGAGGTTGATATTTTCAGTCACTTATTTCAGCATTTCAAAAAAATTATAGTGTCATTTTTTCATCAGGGTGGATTATAAGAATGGTAATTGTATTTATATGGATCTGTATTTACTTTCCTTTTTACTTAAGTATTGTTTCTTTTTTACACATTCATGTATTTTTGTTTTATACTACTGTATGTTCCGAACCTCTGTAATATGGAACTTTTATTCTTGTTGGGTGGTTGTAAATAATAAATAAATTATATTATAATATATAATAATCTTAGTAAGAAATCTATTTCAAAAGATATAAAAGTGACATTAAAAGAACTAACATAAAATCCGAAAACGTTAAATATATTGGACTCGCCCCTATTGCACAATAAAATATTACATCGAATCATTATATTTTTATTAAAACGATAGTAATATGTTATTCATTTAAGGGCATGTATCA